>CM035094.1:43406029-44706029 GCA_020205505.1 Panax japonicus
CCTTTGTCTTTCGTATTGGATCCTTCAAGCTTAACTGAAATAAATATCATGATATAGAAAAGGAGATATATCATGACTAGAAAGAAGTTTTACTTTCAATGTTCAACAATAGTATAAGATTGTGAAGGAACATGAATTAAAAATCAACAATTGAATATTTAAATAATTGAATAACGTGCACTGAGTGATTTTGAAATAACCATGAACATTTGCCAAGGTTCTCAGTCATTTAAACTGGACCTCTTAATAAGTTTTGGTATTTAAGGGGATCAGGCTTTCATACCCCATGATTTATGCATAAACACTTAATAATCCAGCATCAATATCATGCCTTGATCAAATTCGTCCTTTTCTCAGTCAAGAGTTCTTATCATATCAATTTAATAAGAACAGCTTTTTAAAGCACATTTGATTTAATAAATTTAAGCATGTTTGATCTAGCTGATACGATTAGCATAGATCTATCTCATAAATAGTTCATGAATAAAAGAACTTTAATTTAATTCACAGTTCAACAATAATAGAACATGAATTCAATTTCACAAAGAGCGAATTTCAATAATCAATATAGATGTGAATAATCATCAATAATTATTCACTAACATGCTTTGAAAATAATAACTCGAGTTTGAGTTAGGATCTTGCCTCGTTTGTAGGTTACATCTACACAATAAAATTCTATCCACTAAGCAGTTTAATTATCTTCCTTTGAGAGACTTATAGTTAATCTTTAAATTAGTCATAGCATAACATTAGATCATGTAATCACATAGCTATAATATATTACATTTAGTTCTTAGAAATATTATCATGCTTCGATAATGTTACTATTAAATAACAACTATCTTTAATTCACTTAATATTATTAATCTAGATAATATTTAATTCACCTCTTAGTATTATTAGTTCACTAATAATACTTTCATTTGCTTAATATTATTATTAATCATTTAATAATATCTTATTCCAGCACTAATATTATTAATCATTTAATAATATTTTATTCCTTTACTAAAGTTATTACATTTTTAATAACATTTTATTTAATCTCGAATATTATTATTTACTCAATAATAATACTTTAATTTAATATTAATAATATTTTAATCTAAGATTAATATTTTTAATCTAATATTATTAATCATTTAATAATACTTTAATCATTTATTAATGCTTAAATAAAATATTATTAACCATTTAATAATATTTTAATGAAGTTTTAATCTTAATATTTTTATTTACTTAAAAATATCATATTCTAATATTATTAATATCATAATAATATTTTTAATAATTTATTGGATTAATAAACAATTTATTCTAATTGTTCACCCTTTATTTAAACTTCTTATTTAATATCCATAAAAGGTCATAAATAATATTTCTTATTATAAATTACCAAAATCCCCTAAAATAGTCATAATATTATATATTAGGAGTATTCAAGCATTAAAATCATATTTGTCTTATTTAAGACATAATTTAACTATTAATTTTTTTTAATTTATAACTTAATCATTTTTAGGAAAACTAGCAAACTGATTCCAACAATTCTCATATTCTGGATTTGGACAGTATATGAACCAACAATTATCCCCAATTTTTTTTTGAATTTTAGAAAATGATTTACTAATTTTAAAGTGCCCAAAACACTCGGATCTTACTTTATTTTTCATAAATTGAGTTATGCTCAGAAACATCTAAAATTTTCAAGGTATACTCACATAACATATATGAACCTACTGTACAAATTGCGGAATTTTCCAGTGTATACACAGTGAGAAATTCGAGTGTTAATATTTAGGAGTCCTTTACGAAAATAGCCAATTCGCACAACCTATAAATCGAAACGGGTCCGTTCTTTTTCCTACAAGTAGATAACTTCTTAAGGTACCTCTTTGATTTTTCCCAGATTTTTAAAAGACTTTCAACTGACCGAAACAGCCTCAAGAAAAACGGAGACAGTAGCTTTTTAGGGTTTCAAAACCTAAACTTTCTATGTGGACTATTTTGGGGAAAACAACCATCAAGGCTTCAATACTTGCTAGATTTGTGTTCTACCACTTGGGTTTACTAGATAACTCATGTATGTAGCACCCCCCCCCCCCTTCGACGGATCACAAATCCAAGTTGTAAAACATGAGTTACACAAGATTTAGTGGAAAAAAACAAGGGTTTCACCCCTTGGAGAACATATGCTCATTTCCTTCCTCTAAATCTATACCCTAATGCACAAGATGGTTAGTCCTACACATGAGACATGTAGAACTAAGGTACTTGGAGTATTAGACCATAACCTCCATATATTTTGAGGTAACAACAAAAATAGAAGAAGAATAAGAAAAGAATGGAAGAGAATCCTCACCTAGTTTTCTTTGTTATACTTCTTGTTCTTCCAAAGTATGATATAAACTTAGGATGCATGAACCAAATCTCACTCCCTTTCTTGCACTCCTAAAATTTGGCCCTCACTCTCGTTTCTCTCTCTTTGGTTTTCTTTTGCAAGCTTAGAAGAAATGAAATAAAAGGATACTTGCAAAAATATAGATACACTTAGTGTATCTAGCTATTATCCCCGACACCTTTCTTGTCCATTAGACAAAACCCCTTATCTTGTTCTTAAGTATGCTTAGTGAGATTTCCACCAATGAGGTGTAGACAACATTGTACTTTGTGTAAAAAATTATGAAAAGCAAGGTCATTAGCTATTTAAGGAAAGTGGATTAGCAAATAAATTTCCCTTATATGGACACAAGGGGGCCGGCCCCAAGCTCTCCAAATCCTCATTTTGCTTTTATTTTTAATGCCCAATTTTTCTTTTACTTTCTATGTGGACTGTTTTGGGGAAAATAGCCCTCACGACTTTAATACTTGCTAGATTTATGTTCTAACACTTGGGTTTACTAGATAAATCATGTATCTTGCACCCCCCCCCCCCTTTGACTGATCGTAAATCCAAGTTGTAAAACTTGAGTTACACAAGATTTAGTGGAAGAAAAACAAGGGTTTCACCCCTTGGAGAATATATGCTCATTTCCTTCCTCTAAATCTATACCCTAATACACAAGATGGTTAGTCCTACACATGAGACATGTAGAACTACGTTACTTGGAGTATTAGACCATAACCTCCATATATTTTGAGGTAACAACCAAAATAGAAGAAGAATAAGAAAAGAATGGATGATAATCCTCACCTAGTTTTCTTTGCTATACTTCATGTTCTTCCAAAGTATGATATAAACTTAGGATGCATGAACCAAATCTCACTCCCTTTCTTATCTAGCTATTCTCCACCACACCTTTCTTGTCCATTAGACAAAACCCCTTATCTTGTTCTTAAGTATGCTTAGTGAGATTTCCACCAATGAGGTGTAGACAACATTGTACTTTGTGTAAAAAATTAAGAAAAGTAAGGTCATTATCTATTTAAGAAAAGTGAATTAGAAAATAAATTTGACTTATATGGACACAAGGGGGCCAGCCCCAAGCTCTCAAAATCCTATTTTTACTTTTATTTTAATGCCCAATTTTGCTTTTACTTTCTATGTGGACTGTTTTGAGAAAATAGCCCTCACGGCTTCAATACTTGCTAGATTTGTGTTCTACCACTTGGGTTTACTAGAAAACTCATGTATCTAGCAACCCCCCCCCCCCCCTTGATGGATAACAAATACAAGTTGTAAAACTTGAGTTACACAAGATTTAGTGGAAGAAAACTAAGGGTTTTACCCCTTAGAGAGTATATGCTCATTTCCTTCCTCTAAATCTATACCCTAATACACAAGATGGCTAGTCCTACACATGAGACATATAGAACTAAGGCACTTGGAGTATTATACCATAACCTCCATATATTTTGAGGTAACAACCGAAATAGAAGAAGAATAAGAAAAGAATGGAAGAAAATCCTTACCTAGTTTTCTTTGCTATACTTCTTGTTCAACCAAAGTATGATATAAAATTAGGATGCATGAACCAAATTTCACTCCTTTTCTTATCTAGCTATTATCCCCCACACCTTTCTTGTCCATTAGACAAAACCCATTATCTTGTTTTTAAGTATGCTTAGTGAGATTTCCACCAATGAGGTGTCGACAACATTGTACTTTGTGCAAAAAATTAAGAAAAGTAAGGTCATTAACTATTTAAGGAAAGTGGATTAGCAAATAAATTTGCCTTATATGGACACAAGGGGGCCGGCCCCAAGCTCTCCAAATCCTCATTTTGCTTTTATTTTTAATGCCCAATTTTGCTTTTACTTTCTATGTGGACTATTTTGGGGAAAACAGCCCTCACGACTTCAATACTTGCTAGATTTGTGTTCTACCACATGGGTTTACTAGATAACTCATGTATCTAGCACCCCCCCCCCCTTCGCCGGATCATAAATCTAAGTTGTAAAACTTGAGTTACACAAGATTTAGTGGAAGAAAAACAAGGGTTTCACCCCTTGGAGAAAATATGCTCATTTCCTTCCTCTAAATCTATAACTTTATACACAAGATGGTTAGTCCTACACATGAGACATGTAGAACTAAGGTACTTGGAGTTTTAGACCATAACCTCCATATATTTTGAGGTAACAACCAAAATAGAATAAGAAAAGAATGGAAGAGAATCCTCACCTAGTTTTCTTTGCTATACTTCTTGTTCTTCCAATGTATGATATATACTTAGGATGCATGAACCAAATCTCACTCCCTTTCTTGCACTCCTAAAATTCGGCCCTCCCTCTTGTTTCTCTCTCTTTGGTTTTCTTTTGCAAGCTTAGAAGGAATGAAGAGAAGAAATAAAATAAAAGGATACTTGCAAAAATATAGATACACTTAGTGTATTTAGCTATTATCCTCCACACCTTTCTTGTCCATTAGACAAAACCCCTTATCTTGTTCTTAAGTATGCTTAGTGAGATTTCCACCAATGAGGTGTAGACAACATTGTACTTTGTGTAAGAAATTAAGAAAAGTAAGGTCATTAGCTGTTTAAGGAAATTGGGTTAGCAAATAAATTTGCCTTATACAGACACAAGGGGGCCGGCCCCAAGCTCTCCAAATCCTCATTTTGCTTTTATTTTTAATGCCCAATTTTGATTAATCAAATGTCTACAATACCCTTAATCAAGTAGGCTAAGTATTGGTTTGCATTCTATTTCTTTTGGGCTTCTCCTTTAATTGTTTTGGGCCATGTAATGAACATAGTCTAACAATTTTAATATAGGTTACCCAAAATGTTTATTTAGGGTTTCCATTCCCGAACTTATGAAATTTAATTACTTATACATGTGACTTTAGCTCATAACCTAATTAGGTTTACTAGAAATAGGTTTAAAATTATTAGTCACTTGAAATAACAAGATTATCCACTTAAGTTAGTTTACATATTAAATAATAACCTTTCCTTATTACCATAACCCTTAGGTTATTTAATTGTCTCACCTAATGTATAATTAGGTTACGAAGCTTTCATTTTTAATGAAATCTATAAATGTATATATCCATAACTATAGTATATATGTTTATTGATCCATGCACCATTTCCCATATGTTGTCTCACATATTAAATCACTATATAACCCAAAGTTTTAAATATCAATAATGTACATACATATATAGTGACTTAAAATTCACGTTTATTACATCATCCCCCCCTATAAGAATTCTGTCCTCGGAATTATATATAGGGTTACTCAAAAAGATGTGGATAATTTTCCCTCATCTTTTTTTCTAGTTCCCACGTAGCTTCTTCCGCATTGGGGTTCCTCCAAAGAACTTTTACATAATGTATAACCTTATTTCGCAATTTTTGCTCTTTTCTATCTAAAATTTCAACCAGAATTTCCTCGTACGATAAATCCTTTTCGACTTGAATTGGCTCGTACGATATCACGTGCTTGTAATCTGGCTTATATGGTCGTAGCACTGACACATGAAACACATTATGAATATGTTCCAGTTCAGGAGGTAGAGCTACCTCGTACGCCATTTCGCCTATCTTCCTCAAGATCTCAAAAGGTCCAATAAATCTCGGACTCAGTTTACCTTTCTTTCCAAACCTTATCTTCCCTTTCCAAGGAGATACTTTCAAAAATGCATAGCTTCCAACTTCAAAATCTCTCTTCTAGCAGTGTAAATTTGCATACTTCTTCTGGAGATCTTGAGCTGCTACCAGCTGGGCTCTTATCACCTTGATGATCTCTACAGTCTGCTACACCAGTTTTGGTCCCAAAAGTCGACGTTCACCCACTTCATCCCAGCATAAGGGTGTTCTATATTTCCTCCCATACAGTGCTTTATACAGCGGCATTCTGATGCTGGCGTGATAGCTATTGTTGTATATGAACTCTACTAATGGAAGATGATCCTCCTAACTACCCTTGAAGTCCATCACACAAGCTCTGAGCATGTCTTCAAGCGTTTGAATCATTCTCTCGCTTTGTCCATCGGTCTGCGGATGATACGCGGTGCTCATCCGTAGCTGCGTCCCAATTCTTTCTTGGAGACTCTTCCAGAAGTTTGATGTGAATCGCGGATCTCTATCTGATACAATAGATACTGGTACGCCATGTCTCGAGATAATTTCTTTGATATACAATTTGGCTAGCTGGTCCAAACTATACCTGATCTTGATCGGCAAAAAGTGAGCTGACTTCGTAAGATGATCTACAATCACCTATATGGCGTCGTGCCCTTTTTATATTACTGGAAGTCCCACCACAAAATCCATTGTGATGTGCTCCCATTTCTACTCTGGAATCTCTAAAGGTTGTAGTAATCCACTCGTTCGTTGATGATCTACCTTGACCCTCTGACAAGTTAGACATCTACTGACGCATTCTGCAACCTTCCTCTTCATGGTTGGCCACCAAAAGTGTTGACGCAAATCTTGACACATCTTTGTGCTTCCTGGGTGTATTGAGTACCTCGTACTGTGCGCTTCTTGCAAAATCTCTTTTCTTAGTTCTGGTACTAACAGTACCCAAATTCTTCCTTCGAAACTCAGCAGTCTGATGCCATCAATCTTGTATTTTAATTCACCCCCTTCAGTTAACCGCTTCTTGATGCTGTCCCAATCTTCGTCCTTCTCTTGAGCCTCTTTAACCTTATCTAATAAAGTCGGGCTCGCTGCCACTATAAATAATTTCTCATTGGTCTCCATCGGATACTTAACCTCTAAGTCAAGTCGTTCAAAATCTTTCACCAATTCCTCTTGAATGGTCAACTTCAGTAACTTCTCTTTGCCTTTTCTGCTCAGGGCATCTGCCACTACATTTGCTTTGCCTGGATGGTACAGAATCTCACAATCATAATCCTTGATCAATTCTAGCCATCGGTGCTGCCTCATATTTAGCTCTTTCTGCATAAAGTTATATTTCAGACTCTTGTATCTGTATATATCTCACACTTTTTGCCATATAAATAGTGCCTCCATGTCTTTAAGGTAAAAACAACTGCTGCTAACTCCAGGTCATGAGTCGGATATTCTTATAGTCCTTCAGCTGACGTGAAGCGTACACAATGACCTTGCCATGGTGCATCAGTACACAGCCAAGACCCTTGTGTGACACATCACTATACACTATAAATCCTCCCGTGTTGTCTGGTAAAGCCAACACAGGTGCTTGACTGAGCCTCTTCTTTAATTCCATGAAACTCTCTTCACATTTCTCCGTCCAAACGAACTTCACCGTCTTTCTAGTAAGGTTGGTCAACGGCGATGCTATCTTTGAAAAATATGGGATGAATCTCCGATAGTATCCTGTTAATCCCAAGAAACTCTATCTCCCTATCTGGTGGCAAATCGATAACAAACTCTATCTCCCTATCTGGTGGCAATCCCGGAATCTAATCTGGGAAGACATCAATGAATTCCATTACAATAGGTATCTGTCCCAGTTCACCCTCGACTCTGCGGGTATCCACAATGTGAGCCAAATAACCTATACAACCCTTCCTAAGCAACTTCTTTACTTGCATCATCGTCAGACAACAAGATTGTCTCGGCAATTTACTGCCATTAAATACCACCTTTGACTTATTCGGAGTCTTTAGGTGTACACACTTTTTCTTACAGTCAATGTCTGCTCTGTGACTTGATAACCAATCCATCCCGAGGATTACATCAAACTCTCTAAGACGAATTGGTATCAAATCCACGTTAAGCTTAAATCCTCTTACTGTGAAGCCCCCAAATCCAGGTACTTGAAACCCGAACTCGGTGCTTCACGATATCATTTCTATGAGCGGAATAATACTAATAATAATAACAATAATATGGATTTTCAAACTTAATTTACATATTATCAGAGTTTAGTTCCCAAGTACGAAACCTTTAACATTCATTACATGATCATAATAATAATATTTATTATCCTTATCATAAAGTCAGACTATTACATAAAATAGCTTAAACATTTAGTCGGCAACTTTCCCTTTCCCCTTGTTCTTGGCAGATCCTTCGGATTGTTCACACTTAGCTGAAAACATTTAAAATTAAGCAAGAATGAGCATTTGAGTGCCCAGCAAGTAATAACAACAATGATAGTTAACTGAAAGGATTAAATGTTTTCTTTGAAAGATACTTCTACAACGGATCAACAGTTGTGAAGTAAGCTGAACCAATAAACAACATGTCATTTTGATTTCAAATTTTTGAAACTACGTACAGACTATAAATGATGATCAGTTGACAGAATATGAACATTTTTTTTATATTTTTGAAAAGGTTTAAACAGAACTTCATCTGTAAACCGTCATTGCTTACGGGCACGGGGGTGATCAGCCCGTTATGCCCTGTATCGATCAATACTACATTGCTAGAACGATATTATCGTTCATCATTTGTCCACTGTAGCGCATAAAATTTCCCATGATTGGGATGTTCATAACAGTCTTGAATCCATACCAAAACAATTCGGTTGGATAAGTTTTATCTTATTCAACAACAACTTTAAATATATGTCTAGCTGGATCAAATAGCTTAGACAACTTTTATTTCAAGGTATACATACTAAGCAACTATAAGTATGTATCAACATGTGATAAACCATAATGATTATCCAAGTGGGGACACTTGTATAACCATATTATAGAAATTAACGAACAAAATAAATAACTTGATCAATATTAACAAGATAAAGGAAATTATACAACAATTATTGCTTAACAGTTTGCTTATACAGAATCATTGCATAAGTATATACAAAGGTTGAAATATTTGAACAGTTCAGATATTATCTTACGCATGTCCTTAGCATAAAGTAAATGCAAAGGTTTAGATACTTGCCTTGTCTGCTGCTTACACAACTTAGATATATCTTTTCTATCAAGTCCTATCATTAAATAGATCATTGTTTGATTAGAATAATATATTATATCATATAATACTGCTTATTGCAGTCAGCACATTCCTAATCACATTGTCACATAACTTTAACACCATTGAATCACAAATAATTCACTTATCAAATCAATCTAGTTAAGTCCAGATCAATTTCTGATCTATGTCGGTCTACTGACAGCTTTATCGGTTAATATCGAGTCTAAGACTCTATACAGTTATACAATATCTACTTAGTTATCTTAAGCAACCGTTAATAACAGTTTTCATGACCTTATAATAATTATACAATAATTATTACCATTTACCATAATTTTTGAAATATCAGAATCATTGTTAAATGATTTAAATATCAAACAATTCTATTATCATTAATATTTAATTAATATTAAACTATTAATGAAACCATTGCCAAAATATTAAAGTCATTAATAATAGTTTTTAAAACATTTATATTACCTTTAAATGATTTTTAAAATATTTAAAATCATCATTAAGTAATTACCATTAATATTAATTTATCATTATCCAAATATTAAAAGTTATTAATTACAACTTAAAATATTTTTAATTCACTTATATCCTTTTTAAATGATTTTTAAATAAATAAAACCATTTTTAAACTATTTATTTAATATATTTATTAAATAAATCTAATATCATTAATCATTAAATAAATATCATTAATATTAAATTATTAATGAAATTATCCTTTAAATATTAAAAGTTATACTTTATAACTTAAAATATCTTTAAATACTTTATTTTCATTTAAAATGATTATTATAATATAAAAATCATTTTTAAACTAAATTATTAAATAACTTTAATATCGTTAATAATAATTAATTAATGAAATTTAGCTTTAATATTAAAAGTTATATTTTATAACTTAAAATATTTTTAAATACCTTATTCTTATTTAAAATGATTTTTAATTTATTAAAATCATTTTTAATCCATTTATTTAATTCATTTAATAAATAACTTAATTATCATTAATATTAATTTATTAATGAAAATTATCACATAATATTAAAAGTTATCAAAAATAACTTAAATTATTTTCTTATACCATAATATAATTTTAAATGATTTTTAAAATATTAAAATCATTTTTAAATAATTTATTTATTATTATAATTAAATAAATTAATTACTTTTAATATTCCAAAAATATTAAATATTTATGAAATATATTTGAAATAATTAAAAACTAATTTTCAGAATTTAAAATAATTTTTAATAATTTATTTTGTATTTTTAATAATTAAAAACTATTTTTTTCTATTTTTTTAAATAATTTCCGGAATTATTAATTAAATCTGTCGCTAAAGGCCTATAGCGACGCTTTTTGTTGCTATAGGTGTTCTTGAGTGTTCTTGACAGACAACGAGTTGGGTGGTTTGACCACGATTTAAGTGATGTTCTGATCGATTTCTGGGTTGTTTAAAACTTTCAGATTGTAGTAATCGTGTAGTACTACAACTAAAAACTCATTTCATGACCAAACAACAACGTAATTAGCAAGATCTAGGCTTCCAAAGGTTCTGACAGATGTGTTCTTCATTTTCTGGGTTACCTATAAAATGAAGAATAGTCAGGGTACCTCCTTTAACGCTTAATAACTTAATGATCGTGTAACCTTTATGCGATCTATAAATTACAAGTTGTAGATAACATGCATTACTACAACTATAAAGAAAAATAACACAAAAACATCAAAGCATGAACAAGATTTGGCCGGTCAAAGTAGGACACAGACCCCTGTTCTTACTTTCTGGGTTCACTAAAATAGGCAGTTCGGTCAACGACGTTTGACCGAGAATATCTTGCAATATATAATAGATATAAGCTTGATTCTTTTTGCATCTTAAAGATCTCCTTACATACTACATATAACAGCTTACAAACAACAAAAATCATAAACAACCCGAGAGTTATAGGGCCTGACATTTGACTGAAAATCACCAGAAAAATTTTCCAGATTTTTGGAAAAAACGTGAATCTGATCATTTAGATGTTATGGGTCTAGTTTCTAACAACCCAGATCATGATTATACACTATACTCAACATATTACAACAACAAAAACCAACATCTAACATCAAATTTCGGACAGAAATTAAATTAGAGTTTTATACCTTCTTGATCGATTTCTTGATCTGGTGTTGCTGTTTTGTTGTTGCTGTTCGTGGGGCTTGTTTCTTGACTTATATTACTAGATATTTTCGTGGGTTTCAAGAGAGAGAAGTCTAGGATGAGTTTGGTGGATAATTATGCAACAAAAAAATATTTTCTCTCTCTCAATCCTTTATATAGACAAATGGGATGCATGAATGAGCTGATTTAGAGTGTTTTGCTGGCAAGATAGGCATGTGGAGTTGTTGAGAGTTGGCCAACCACTTAGCCTATTGTCAAAACCTAAGGTTGTAGCTTCTTAAATGCTAAAAAGGGCACAATGGTCAATTCCTTAATTTCTAGAAAAATTGAATTAGGGTTTAGGGTTTAGATATTTTAGTGTTTAGGATTTAACATCTAACCCTTAAAGATTTAGCAACTAGGATTTCAAAAATTTCCAATTTTAGGATTTATTAATTAAGGTTTATTACAAAAATTTTAGTTTCTAATATTTTGAAAAATTAACTTTGTTAATTAAAATAAGTTTGTAATTATCTAACACATGGATATTAGGGTTCATTAATCCTAATCATAATAAACTTTGCTAATAAAGCAATTAGGGTTTGTGCCAATAAAATAATTAAATAATTAGAATTATTTTAGTTTCTAAAATCTAAAAATTAAGATTGTTAATTAGATTAGGTTAATACTTATATTATACATGAACATTAGGGTTTAATACCCCTAATCATAATTACCCTTGCCAATTTGGCAATTAGTGATTACAATTGTTAATAATTAGGGCTACTAAAATATATAATCAGATTTTCTATTAATAAAATTAGGGTTCTTGATATAAATTTAAATTCTTTATTCATATATGGACATTAGAGCATTATATCGTAATTAACTTTACTACTTGCATAATTATTGCCTAAAAAATTAGGGTTTACAGAAAATTGATTAGGGTTTTGATTTCACAATTAGGGTTTCGCGACAAAATTAGGGTTTTGCGACAAAATTAGGGTTTTGCCTAATTAACGCTCCATTAAGTAATACGTAACCATATATCATATAGCACAAATATTTAATAATCTTACATTTCCCATTTAAATAGATAAATAGAGTTAAATCAATTAATGATAGGGTTTGGTCAATATACCATAATTGACCAACCATCAACAGTACAATTTTACAGTACATATTTATAGCACTGAAAAATCAAAATATAATTAATATTATATTTTTATCCTCATACCTTGACAATAATCCAAAATTAAGGTTTGGATTCCATATCTGATTTATTCTTTCAATTTAACTTTAATAATTAAGGTAAAATTTACTTAATAACCTGAACAAAATTCATACAATGAAATAATCATTATAATTATTCTAAAAATCATTTTATATATTATTTAAATAATATATACATATACTTTCATAGAAAATAATTAATAAGACATTTTCAATAAGGAATTAATTATTATTAAAAATATACTTTTTAATAATCGATAATTCTAAATTAAATTTAATTGTAAATAATCATGTAATAAATATATTTTTATTTACCACATAAATACATATATACATTATCTTGTACAAATTCTCATCCTTAAATAAATAAAAAAAAAAATTATACGCAAAATTTATGATTTATTTGTATCTAAAATATCAGGTTGTCACATTCACCCTCCCTTATAAAGATTCCGTCCTCGGAATCACCATTTTAAAACCTATACCTATCAGGGTACATGACATTCACAATCGTTGCAAGTAGACTTTAATCATTTTGATCAGACTGATCTTTAACTTTTAGTAAAAGCTTGTCTTTTTGATTATACGGAAATTTGATTTCTAAAGAAACTCAAATTCCTCCCTCAAAATTTTGTTATAAAATAATTTACTATAAATAGAAAAATCATATATAAGAAAATAAAAATTATAAGAAAAGTACCTGGAGTTCCACTGCCAGCTGCCACCGTGTCTTGGACTGTCATGTTGAAGACTCGTGCGGTAGATTTGGTCGGCTTGCTGGATGCAGTTGGTCCCGTGATTGCCAAGGTTCCGCCGCTTTTCCCCATGTTTGCACTTGTTGCCTCCGCTTTCCTTTTCGGACAGTCTTTCACCTTATGCTCCTTTGATCCGCACAGAAAACACCCTCCAATTGTCTTAGAGTTGGGGCAGTTGGGAGAGATATGGCCCTCCTGCCCGCACTTGAAACATGCAAATTTTCCCTTCAGACATTCTCCTAAGTGATTTTTCCCACAATTCCCACATTGCACCAACGGCTTCTTATTTGCACCTTCTTGTTTTACTTGCACCCCACCAAAGTTGTTTACCTTCCTTTTATCCCTCCTATTCCCAGTATTTGTTTTCCCCTTCCCAGTCCCCTCAACTTTACCCTTGTTCCTCCTTTCTTTGTTGTAAAGGCTCATGGCCTCACTCCCTTCCTCAGCAATAAGTGCTTTCTCCATGAGTGCTGCAAATGTAGGGATTTGCAACACTGCCACCTTGTTGTAGAGCCAGGGTTTTAATCCCAGCTCAAACCTTCTTGTTTTTCTAGCCTCCGTATCGACTTGATGCGGGGCGAACCTAGCCAATTCATTAAATTTTGCGGCATATTCCGCAACAGTCATATTCTCTTGTTTTAATTCAAGAAATTTTACTTCCATCCTAGCCTGCATACTAGATGAAAAATAGTTTTCGAAAAACAGTGTTTTAAACCTTTCCCAAGTAATTACACCTTCCCCAGCCCTTGCCTGATTAGCTTCCCACCAAAAATTTGCCTCTCCCTTCATCATATAGGCAGCAAAAACTGTTTTCTGCTCCTCAGCCACCCTAGCTATTACAAACGCTTTTTCGATTTCTTTAACCCAAGTTTGGGCTTCTACAGGGTCAGTTGTACCTCTAAATTCGGGAGGTCCTACAGCTTTGAAGTCCTTGAAGTTTGATAATCGATTGTCCTGTTGGTTCCCAGCGGCTGCCGTTCCTTGTTGCATGGCTTGAGCTATCATATTTGCGAATTGCTGCATTGGATCTTGTTGTGGCTGTCCTTCAACGTTGTTGACAGATTCTTCCGCCCTTTGATTACGAGTTTGTCGTCGAGGCAGCATTATCTGGTTAAATAAAACATAATTTAACTTACATTCTAAACCTTATCATATAAGTTTAATATATATTAAACTTGTTTCATTATCCACACATAAGTCCATTTTTATTAATTCAAAGAAATTTACATAGCATAGTCCATACTACTATCCCTTTGTGACTACAAAAGTCAGGATTTACAACTTTGATTAACACAAAAGTAGATAATATTGCATTACACAAACATACTAGGCACACCTATAATATTAAACAAACCTACACCACAGTATCTATACTATCTATTTATTACACCTTTTCCTTGGACACTTTTTCGCCTGATGACCTCCTATTCCACAATTAAAACAGACACATTGTGTTGGATTGGGACAATGAGGAGAGAAATGCCCCTTCTGTCCGCAATTATAGCAAATATATTCCCCCTTTCTGCATACGCCTTTATGCTTCTTGTCACAATTTGTACACTTTTATATGTGTTTAAAGTTTCCTTGTTTGGTATCAGAATCACCATCATTCATTTTTCTTTTTCCCTTCTGGTTCGGAGCTGCACATGACTTGTTGCTTTTAGCTCCTATTTGGTCAATTTGGATTTTAAGCTTATCTTGTTCTTCCATTATTTCAATTAATGCTTTCCGCAATTGACTATTTAGTAATTTTTCTATTTCCCATAACTGTTCCAATGAGGAAACCTGGTCCCGCAGATTCTGCACTTCAATTGATGCTTGGTCAGCTCCAACTTCAGTGTCTGAATCATTATCGATTAGTTTCACCATTTCTGGATCTGGTACGACATTCTCCACAATAACCACCTCATCTAGGTTGCTTTCACTTTGAGCCTCTATTTCAGCTATTGGCTTTGATATCGGCTCCTTCTTTACGATCCAAGGGTATCCTAATCCTTTTTCACCTGACATCTACACACAACAATTTATCCTGATTAGCATAGATTATATACACATAACACATAAAGATTTCATATAAGTTATCTTTTAGTTTATTTGACGATGAATTTATCTGATTCATCTTTATTTAAACTCTATATGAGTTATTTATATTTTCAATGTTTCCCTCTGTTCTAAGGTTATAGCCTAAGGTCTAACCCACCTAAAGTTTCTAACCCTATAGCTCTGATACCATTCTGTGACGCCCCCAAATCCAGGTACTTGAAACCCGAACTCGGTGCTTTACGATATCATTTCTATGAGCGGAATAATACTAATAATAATAACAATAATATGGATTTTCAAACTTAATTTACATATTATCAGAGTTTAGTTCCCAAGTACGAAACCTTTAACATTCATTACATGATCATAATAATAATATTTATTATCCTTATCATAAAGTCAGACTATTACATAAAATAGCTTAAACATTTAGTCGGCAACTTTCCCTTTCCCCTTGTTCTTGGCAGATCCTTCGGATTGTTCACACTTAGCTGAAAACATTTAAAATTAAGCAAGAATGAGCATTTGAGTGCCCAGCAAGTAATAACAACAATGATAGTTAACTGAAAGGATTAAATGTTTTCTTTGAAAGATACTTCTACAACGGATCAACAGTTGTGAAGTAAGCTGAACCAATAAACAACAACATGTCATTTTGATTTCAAATTTTTGAAACTACGTACAGACTATAAATGATGATCAGTTGACAGAATATGAACATTTTTTTTATATTTTTGAAAAGGTTTAAACAGAACTTCATCTGTAAACCGTCATTGCTTACAGGCACGGGGGTGATCAGCCCTTTATGCCCTGTATCGATCAATACTACATTGCTAGAACGATATTATCTTTCATCCTTTGTCCGCCGTAGCGCATAAAAATTTCCCATGATTGGGATGTTCATAACAGTCTTGAATCCATACCAAAACAATTCGGTTGGATAAGTTTTATCTTATTCAACAACAACTTTAAATATATGTCTAGCTGGATCAAATAGCTTAGACGACTTTTATTTCAAGGTATACATACTAAGCAACTATAAGTATGTATTAACATGTGATAAAACATAATGATTATCCAAGTGGGGACACTTGTATAACCATATTATAGAAATTAACGAACAGAATAAATAACTTGATCAATATTAACAAGATAAAGGAAATTATACAACAATTATTGCTTAACAGTTTGCTTATACAGAATCATTGCATAAGTATATACAAAGGTTGAAATATTTGAACAGTTCAGATATTATCTTACGCATGTCCTTAGCATAAAGTAAATGCAAAGGTTTAGATACTTGCCTTGTCTGCTGCTTACACAACTTAGATATATCTTTTCTATCAAGTCCTATCATTAAATAGATCATTGTTTGATTAGAATAATATATTATATCATATAATACTGCTTATTGCAGTCAGCACATTCCTAATCACATTGTCACATAACTTTAACACCATTGAATCACAAATAATTCACTTATCAAATCAATCTAGTTAAATCCAGATCAATTTATGATCTATGTCGGTCTACTGACAGCTTTATCGGTTAATATGGAGTCTAAGACTCTATACAGTTATACAATATCTACTTAGTTATCTTAAGCAACCGTTAATAACAGTTTTCATGACCTTATAATAATTATACAATAATTATTATCATTTACCATAATTTTTGAAATATCAGAATCATTGTTAAATGATTTAAATATCAAACAATTCTATTATCATTAATATTTAATTAATATTAAACTATTAATGAAACCATTGCCAAAATATTAAAGTCATTAATAATAGTTTTTAAAAAATTTATATTACCTTTAAATGATTTTTAAAATATTTAAAATCATCATTAAGTAATTACCATTAATATTAATTTATCATTATCCAAATATTAAAAGTTATTAATTACAACTTAAAATATTTTTAATTCACTTATATCCTTTTTAAATGATTTTTAAATAAATAAAACCATTTTTAAACTATTTATTTAATATATTTATTAAATAAATCTAATATCATTAATCATTAAATAAATATTATTAATATTAAATTATTAATGAAATTATCCTTTAAATATTAAAAGTTATACTTTATAACTTAAAATATCTTTAAATACTTTATTTTCATTTAAAATGATTATTATAATATAAAAATCATTTTTAAACTAAATTATTAAATAACTTTAATATCATTAATAATAATTAATTAATGAAATTTAGCTTTAATATTAAAAGTTATATTTTATAACTTAAAATATTTTTAAATACCTTATTCTTATTTAAAATGATTTTTAATTTATTAAAATCATTTTTAATTCATTTATTTAATTCATTTAATAAATAACTTAATTATCATTAATATTAATTTATTAATGAAAATTATCACATAATATTAAAAGTTATCAAAAATAACTTAAATTATTTTCTTATACCATAATATAATTTTAAATGATTTTTAAAATATTAAAATCATTTTTAAATAATTTATTTATTATTATAATTAAATAAATTAATTACTTTTAATATTCCAAAAATATTAAATATTTATGAAATATATTTAAAATAATTAAAAACTAATTTTCAGAATTTAAAATAATTTTTAATAATTTATTTTGTATTTTTAATAATTAAAAACTATTTTTTTCTATTTTTTTAAATAATTTCCGGAATTATTAATTAAATCTGTCGATAAAGGCCTATAGCGACGCTTTTTGTCGCTATAGGTGTTCTTGAGTGTTCTTGACAGACAACGAGTTGGGTGGTTTGACCACGATTTAAGTGATGTTTTGATCGATTTCTGGTTGTTTAAAACTTTCAGATTGTAGTACTCGTGTAGTACTACAACTAAAAACTCATTTCATGACCAAACAACAACGTAATTAGCAAGATCTAGGCTTCCAAAGGTTCTGACAGATATGTTCTTCATTTTCTGGGTTACCCAGAAAATGAAGAACAGTCAAGGTACCTCCTTTAACGCTTAATGACTTAATGATCGTGTAACCTTTATGCGATCTATAAATTAAAAGTTGTAGATAACATGCATTACTACAACTATAAAGAAAAATAACACAAAAAAGTCAAATCATTAACAAGATCTGGCCGGTCAAAGTAGGACACAGACCCCTGTTCTTACTTTCTGGGTTCACTAAAATAGGCAGTTCGGTCAACGACGTTTGACCGAGAATATCTTGTAATATATAATAGATATAAGCTTGATTCTTTTTGCATCCTAAAGATCTCCTTACATACTACATATAACAACTTACAAACAACAAAAATCATAAACAACCCGAGAGTTATAGGGCCTGACATTTGACTGAAAATCACCAGAAAAATTTTCCAGATTTTTGGAAAAAACGTGAATCTGATCATTTAGATGTTATGGGTCTAGTTTCTAACAACCCAGATCATGATTATACACTATACTCAACATATTACAACAATAAAAACCAACATCTAACATCAAATTTCGGACAGAAATTAAATTAGGGTTTTATACCTTCTTGATCGATTTCTTGATATGGTGTTGCTGTTTTGTTGTTGTTCGTGGGGCTTGTTTCTTGACTGATATTACTAGATATTTTCGTGGGTTTCAAGAGAGAGAAGTCTAGGATGAGTTTGGTGGATAATTATGCAACAAAAAAATATTTTCTCTCTCTCAATCCTTTATATAGACAAATGGGGTGCATGAATGAGCTGATTTAGAGTGTTTTGCTGGCAAGATAGGCATGTGGAGTTGTTGAGAGTTGGCCAACCACTTAGCCTATTGTCAAAACCTAAGGTTGTAGCTTCTTAAATGCTAAAAAGGTCACAATGGTCAATTCCTTAATTTCTAGAAAAATTGAATTAGGGTTTAGGGTTTAGATATTTCAGTGTTTAGGGTTTAACATCTAACCCTTAAAGATTTAGCAACTAGGATTTCAAAAATTTCCAATTTTAGGATTTATTAATTAAGGTTTATTACAAAAATTTTAGTTTCTAATATTTTGAAAAATTAACTTTGTTAATTAAAATAAGTTTGTAATTATCTAACACATGGATATTAGGGTTCATTAATCCTAATCATAATAAACTTTGCTAATAAAGAAATTAGGGTTTGTGCCAATAAAATAATTAAATAATTAGAATTATTTTAGTTTCTAAAATCTAAAAATTAAGATTGTTAATTAGATTAGGTTAATACTTATATTATACATGAACATTAGGGTTTAATACCCCTAATCATAATTACCCTTGCCAATTTGGCAATTAGTGATTACAATTGTTAATTATTAGGGCTACTAAAATATATAATTAGATTTTCTATTAATAAAATTAGGGTTCTTGATATAAATTTAAATTCTTTATTCATATATGGACATTAGAGCATTATATCGTAATTAACTTTACTACTTGCATAATTATTGCCTAAAAAAATTAGGGTTTACAGAAAATCGATTAGGGTTTCGATTTCACAATTAGGGTTTCGCGACAAAATTAGGGTTTTGCGACAAAATTAGGGTTTCGCCTAATTAACGCTCCATTAAGTAATACGTAACCATATATCATATAGCACAAATATTTAATAATCTTACATTTCCCATTTAAATAGATAAATAGAGTTAAATCAATTAATGCTAGGGTTTGGTCAATATACCATAATTGACCAACCATCAACAGTACAATTTTACAGTACATATTTATAGCACTGAAAAATAAAAATATAATTAATATTATATTTTTATCCTCATACCTTGACAATAATCCAAAATTAAGGTTTGGATTCCATATCTGATTTATTCTTTCAATTTAACTTTAATAATTAAGGTAAAATTTACTTAATAACCTGAACAAAATTCATACAATGAAATAATCATTATAATTATTCTAAAAATCATTTTATATATTATTTAAATAATATATACATATACTTTCATAGAAAATAATTAATAAGACATTTTCAATAAGGAATTAATTATTATTAAAAATATACTTTTTAATAATCGATAATTCTAAATTAAATTTAATTGTAAATAATCATGTAATAAATATATTTTTATTTACCACATAAATACATATATACATTATCTTGTACAAATCCTCATCCTTAAATAAATAAATAAAAAATTATACGCAAAATTTATGATTTATTTGTATCTAAAATATCAGGTTGTCACACTTACATCAGCACAACAGTTCCTATGGATGTAGTCTACAGGGATAATTTCTTTGTTTGCTACTTCTACATTCATTGGGTGTTCTAATAGTTCACGAGGTAAACTTAATCTTTGGGCAAATTCATCAGATACGAAAGAACATGAAACTCCCGAATCGAATAACACATAGGCATTTATATTGTTGATTTGAATTATACCTGACACCACCTCCCTGGATGCCACGACATCTTACACTGTCATATTGAATGTCCTCGCTGTCGGCTTGTTTGGCTGGGCTGGTCTGGTCCTCCACTGGTTATCCTAGTGTTATTTTCCCTGTTTCCGTTTCCGCCATCCGTGCTTTTCTTCCTCGGGTAATCCTTGATCTGATGTCCCGCTTCACCATATTTAAAACAATCTCCCTTCTTCACATTAGGACAATTGGGTGAGGTATGCCCTTCTTGTCCACAGGTATAACAAACTATTTTTCCCTTCAAGCACTCTTTCGAGTGACCCTTTCCACATTTTCCACACACCGGCTTCTTTTGTTGCACACTACTTTGCTAACTCTCCAAATTACTACCCCCACTGCTCTATTTCCTCTTCTTGTTGTTGCTACCGCCATTGCTAACATTCTGATTCCCACCTTCTACTTTTTTCTTGTTCTTCTCCCGATTGTACTATGAGACCGCTTCGCTTCCACCTTCCGATATGAGAGCTTTCTCCAACAGAGTTGAGAATGACGTGATTTTTAAAACCGCTACCTTACTATAAATCCACGGCTTTAGTCCATTTTCGAACCTTCTTGCTTTCCTCACCTGCGTGTCCAACTGATGTGGAGCGAATCTGGCCAATTCATTGAACTTCGCAGCATACCCTGACACTGACATATTTTCATGTTTCAATTCCAAAAACTTGATCACCATTCTTGCTTGTGTTCTCTTAGGGAAGTAGTTCCCAAAGAACAACGTCTTGAACGCTTCCCAAGTCATGATTCCAGTCCCGGCTTTGTTCTGGTTGGCCTCCCACCAATAGTTAACCTCACCCTTCATTACGTAGGTAGCAAAAATTGTTTTATGCTCTTCTTCTACTCTAGCAATAATTAAGGCCTTCTCAATCTCCTTCATCCATGTCTGGGCCTCTATTGGGTCTGCTGTTCCTCTAAACTCTGGCGATCTTACTGCCTTAAAGTCCTTAAAGTTGGCTAGTTGGTTTTCCGCCTGATTTCGTGTAGGTTGAGCTTGATTTCTCATAGCTTCAGTCATCATGTTAATAATGTCTTGCATTGGGTTTGGTTGAGCTCCCGCTGCATTATTAACTGACTCTTCGATCTCTTGGTTCCTTAGTACATGTTTGGGCAGCATTATCTAGTGAAACAAAATTCTAACACGTTACTCGGGTTTTATTATCATATAAGTACTTAGTATGTAACACGCTACTGTATTCAAAGAATCAGATGATCATTATGTGAGAGTTTTAAATTACCAAGATTTGGAAGTCTTTCTCCCTGATTAGTGGGTTAAGTTTATTTTTAAAAAAAAATTCCAATTCAGTCTACTGGATTCACATAACATTAAATAGACAATTTACTATTTAAATTTTCCAACACATATTATAATAATGCATTTATATTCATATACTAATGTTTTAATATAGACTGACTAAACATCTGGCATACTTCTATAAGCGCTCAAGGCATAAACTGCCCACCACCAACTATCCTCTAATGGACAAAAAGTGAGGATTCACTACCATCTACCCCTCTATCAAAATAAAAGTTGGGGTCTAACTGCCATCCTATGCATACAACAAGGCATAAGGATTTACAACAACTAAACAGTCCCTATTAGAACCAAAAAGTGGGACTATATCGAACATGAATACAAATCAACGCCTGCTTTCACTGCTGAAGGGCAGCTCCATCCACTCAGTGTCGAACTTCATAAAGGCGATGTCCAAAGCTTTCTCCAAAGTATATATCCTCACATCTTTAGCTTCCACCTGATCTCTAAATTGTCCTAGTTGTAGCTCTCTCTGCTCCAACCTCCCTCGCAACTCGGCTAACTCAGCCTGTGCCTGGTAAGCAGTGTCCTTGTACTGCTGCTCTGAAATCTCGAGGGTGTGGTTTTGCACCTCCACTCGCTCAGCCCAAACCTCTAGCTCGACGTTCCTCGCCAATAAATCTCCTATCAGATCATCATGGGGTCTCTCTCTTATCATTTCATGCTCCATGGACTCTTCACTAGAGTCCCTCGACTCTTGGTTCACTGAATAGTTATCTTGACTCTCGTCAGCCATCCTATGACCACAATAAACAATTAAAACAATATCAGTACCACAATAAAATATATTCATTGATAAAATGATATAATATTTTATTAAGTACAACACATACTCGATGAATTTCCACAATCCATCTCCTAACATACTCTATAAGAGTTTTCTACTAAGGTTATAACCTAAGTTTCGCATTCCTAATGTTTATAACCTATGGCTTTGATACCAACCTGTGACGCCCCCAAATCCGGGTTCTCTAACCTCAGATTTAGTGCTCACGATCTATCATCATCATAAGAATTCTATAAACTATTACGGAATAATAAACATACATTGTTCATTATAATAAAGTTTCATAGCATGGTCTCAAGGTCTTCTTAACCTTAACTTAAACACACCATTAACATTACAAAAGGTTTACATAAGAAATTCCATCAGATAATAATAATAACTAACATTCATTCTGAACTATTCTTGGATCTTGCCCTTGCCTTTGTTTTTCGTATTGGATCTTTCAGGCTTAACTGAAATAAATGCCATGATATAGCAAGGGTAAGCAACTAATTTGCTTAGCAAGTTTATATACAAGGGAGATATATCATGACTAGAAAGAAGTTTTGCTTTCAATGTTCAACAATAGTATAAGATTGTGAAGGAACATGAATTAAAAATCAACAATTGAATATTTGTATAATTGAATAACGTGTACTAAGTGGTTTTGAAATATCCATGAACATTTGCCAAGGTTCTCAGTCATTTAAACTGGACCTCTTAATACGTTTTGGTATTCAAGGGGATCAGCCTTTCATACCCCATGATTTATGCATAAACACTTAATAATCCAGCATCTATATCATGCCTTAATCAAATTCGTCCTTTTCTCAATCAAGAGTTCTTATCATACAAATTTAATAAGAACAGCTTTTTAAAACACATTTGATTTAACAAATTTAAACATGCTTGATCTAGCTGATACGATTAGCATAAATCTATCTCATAAACAGTTCATGAATGAAAGAATTTTAATTTAATTCACAGTTCAACAATAATAGAACAGGAATTCAATTGCACAAAGTGTGAATTTTAATAATCAATATAGATGTTAATAATCATCAATAATTATTCACTAACATGCTTTGAAAATAATAACTCGAGTTTGAGTTAGGAAACTTACCTCGTTTGTAGGTTACGGCTACACAATTAAATTCTATCCACTAAGCAGTTTAATTATCTTCCTTTGAGAGACCTATAGCTAATCTTTCAATTAGTCATAGCATAACATTAGATCATGTATTCACATAACTATAATATATTATATTTAGTTCTTAGAAATATTATCCTGCTTCGATAATGTTACTATTAAATAACAACTACCTTTAATTCACTTAATATTATTAATCTAGATAATATTTAATTCACCTCTTATTATTATTAATTCACTAATAATACTTTCATTTGCTTACTATTATTATTAATCATTTAATAATATCTTATTCCAGCACTAATATTATTAATCATTTAATAATATTTTATTCCTTTACTAATGTTATTACATTTTTAATAACATTTTATTTAATCTCGAATATTATTATTTACTCAATAATAATACTTTAATTTAATATTAATAATATTTTAATCTAAGATTAATATTTTTAATCTAATATTATTAATAATTTAATAATACTTTAATCATTTATTAAGGCTTAAATAAAATATTATTAACCATTTAATAATATTTTAATAAAGTTTTAATCTTAATATTTTTATTTACTTAAAAATATCATATTCTAGTATTATTAATATCATAATAATATTTTTAATAATTTATTGGATTAATAAACAATTTATTCTAATTGTTTACCCTTTATTTAAACCTCTTATTTAATATCCATAAAAGGTCATAAATAATATTTCTTATTATAAATTATCAAAATGCCCTAAAATAGTCATAATATTATATATTAGGAATATTCAAGTATTAAAATCACATTATTTAAGACATCATTTAACTATTTATTTCCTTTTATTCATAACTTAATTATTTTCAGGAAAAATAGCAAACTGGTTCCAAAAATTCTCATTTTTTGGCTTTGGACAGTATATGAACCAAAGAAGATCCCCAAATTTTTCTGGAAGTTTAGAAAATGATTTACTAATTTTAAAGTACCCAAAACACTTGGATCGTGCTTCATTTTTCATAAATTGAGTTCCACTCAGAACATTCTGAAATTTTCAGGGTATACTCTAATAATGTATATAAACCTACTGTAAAAATTTCGAAATTTTCTAGTGTATACACAGTGAGAAATTCGAGTGTTAATATTTAGGAGTTTTTTTTACGGAAATAGCCATTACGCACAACCTATAAATCGAAATGCGTCCGTTCTTTTACCTACACGTAGATAACTTCTTAAGGTACCTCTGTGATTTCCCAGATTTGTAATACTTGCAACTTACCAAAACAGCCTCAAGAAAAACGGGGGTAGTAGCTTTTCAGGGTTTCAAAACCTAAACTTTCTATGTGGACTGTTTTAGGGAAAATAGCCCTCAAGGCTTCAATACTTACTAGATTTGTGTTCTACCATTAGGGTTTACTATATAACTCATGTATCTAGCACACCCCTTCGACGGATCACAAATCCAAGTTGTAAAACTTGAGTTACACAAGATTTAGTGGAAGAAAAACAAGGGTTTCACCCCTTGGAGAACATATGCCCATTTCCTTCCTCTAAATCTATACCCTAATGCATAAGATGGTTAGTCCTACACATGAGACATGTAGAACTAAGGTACTTGGAGTATTAGACCATAACCTCCATATATTTTGGGGTAACAACCAAAATAAAAGAAGAATAAGAAAAGAATGGAAGAGAATCCTCACCTAGTTTTCTTTGCTATACTTCTTGTTCTTCCAAAGTATGATATAAACTTAGGATGCATGAACCAAATCTCACTCCCTGTCTTGCACTCCTAAAATTCGGCCCTCCCTCTTGTTTCTCTCTCTTTGGTTTTCTTTTGCAAGCTTAGAAGGAATGAAGAGAAGAAACGAAATAAAAGGATACTTGCAAAAATATAGATACACTTAGTGTATCTAGCTATTATCCTCCACACCTTTCTTGTCCATTAGACAAAACCCCTTATCTTGTTCTTAAGTATGCTTAGTGAGATTTCCACCAATGAGGTGTAGACAACATTATACTTTGTGTAAGAAATGAAGAAAAGTAAGGTCATTAGCTATTTAAGGAAAGTGGGTTAGCAAATAAATCTGCCTTATATGGACACAAGGGGGCCAGCCCAAGCTCTCCAAATCCTCATTTTGCTTTTATTTTTAATGCCCAATTTTGATTAATCAAATGTCTACAATACCCTTAATCAAGTGGGCTAAGTATTGGTTTGCATTCTATTTCTTTTGGGCTTCTCCTTTAATTATTTTGGGCCATGTAATGAACATAGTCTAACAATTTTAATATAGGTTATCCAAATTATTTATTTAGGGTTTCCATTCCCGAACTTATGAAATTTAATTACTTATACACGTGACTTTAGCTCATAACCTAATTAGGTTTACTAAAAATAGGTTTAAAATTATTAGTCACTTGAAATAACAAGATTATCCACTTAAGTTAGTATACATATTAAATACTAACCTTTCCTTATTACCATAACCCTTAGGCTATTTAATTGTCTCACCTAATGTATAATTAGGTTACGAAGCTTTCATTTTAATGAAATCTATAAATGCATATGTGACATCCCAGATTTTTTAGAAATTATAAATGAAAACTTTATAAATAAAAGTATTATTTATGAGATATGTTGGGTGTGAGTATGTGTATGTCATATATTGTAGAATATGTGAATTGATGTGAAGAGAATGTTATATATTGATTTTAATATATATAAATATTTAATTGAATTATTTATTGAGTTAAATAAATAAATTTTGTTTTGATTATAGAGTAAAGTAATTAAGTGTAGCAGATTAATTAAATAAATATTTAGTATTTAATTTAATTAATATAATAATTTTATGTTATAGTTCTAATTTAATTGAGATAATTAAATTAGATGAGTTATGTGATGATTGTTACACAAAATTATAATTAACAAATAATATAATTATGTGAAAATTTGATGAGATTGATTGATGTTAAGCTATTGATTAATTAAAATAATGAGTATTTTCCAAACATAGTCTTAGGCTTTTCAAGTTCAAATTGGTGTAACCTATGCATTAACCAGTAATTAGTATATCTAATAATTACTAAGAGTTACATATATTATATATTACTAGTATTGTATATTATATGTATATACTACAAGTTAGTATGTTAGTTTTAGAAAACAAACCAAAGAAAGAAGAAGAGAGTTAGAGAGAGTTGTAGGAGAAGAAGAAGAGGAAGAAAAAGAAGAAGAAGGGAAAGCTTTGAGAAGACAAAATAAGTCCCATCATCATCATCTCCATCTCTCTCTTAAATTCATACTAATAAAGTTATAATCTAAATTCCATGTTTTAATTATATTTTTATGTTCTTCATAATGTAGATAATTGTTATGTAGAAGTTTTATTGAGAAATTGAGAGAGATAGAGAGAAATAGAGGAATTGAGATGAGCTAGAAGAAGAAGAAAAAAAAAGCTAGAAGAATGTAACTTCTAAACTCTTATTTAATCCTTGATTTTTTTGGGTAGATTTATGTTCTAGGGTAGTAGATCATGCTTAATCTGTTTGTATTGGTTTAATCTTGGATTATCAAGAATCAAACAAGAGGATTCAAGAAAGAAAATGAAATGGAAAGAAAATTTGAAGAACAAAATTCGTAGGTTTTTAGTAATTGTGGACATATCTTGTGAAATTCATACCTCTTTGGGTATAATGAGTTAGAAAGTGAGCCTTATATCAAATCGAAGATATTGAAGTAAGATATATTCTGAAAGTGGAATAACATAAAAAATCTTCGTAGATTTCTTGCAATGTCTGTTTTAGTAAGGCTGGTTCTAAGGGAAAATAATCTGTCCAGAAAATCAAAACTGGTACGGTTTCTGACTTTGAAAAATTCATATAAATTCGTGTGTTTTGAATCTGAAGAAACTTAAAACTGTAAAGTTGTAGATATGGAAGTTTACTAGCTAGACTCGCGAGATTGAGCCATTTTATGGACCGGATCATGTCCGAAATAAATTGTTTAGTAAGGATGTCCAGAAAATGAAATTTTCTAGACTAGTTGATGAATTATAGAAACTGGTTTAGATGGATAAGGGTTTGAATTTAAGGCCTAGATGAGGTTGTAGTACATTGAGTAAGGGTTAATTCTATATAAGAAGGAACAAAAACAGACATGTAACGAACGAGTTACGTTAAAAACAAAAACAACGTTTTGTTAAAGAAATTGTGAAGATGGGTTTTATAATTCTGTTTGAATTAAGATTTTGGGTGATGATATATTTTGATGATTAAAAATATGTTTTGACATATGTAATGAGTATAGATATGTGTTATCATATTCTATGCATAGTTAACCATTTAAGATCAAGAGTTGAGATAAGTTAATGTGTGCACATAACGTGCTCGATAAAATGCCTAAGAGTAATAGTGTTTTCTAAACTTTGGTATACATGGTGTCTAACTAATGGCTAATATTGGATATCTAAGTATGAAAATATGATAATACAAGAATAATAATGGAAAGAAATCGAAAAGGGTAATTTTTGATTTATGAAGGAAAATTAAACATGTAAACAATGTGCTGAATATGCATCTTTGAAACCAAAGTGGTATAATAAAATGGTGTGATATACGCACATTAAACTACAAGTGTGATAGTCTAGCATGTGTGGTGGTGAAAATGAAAATTAAACCGAGTGGCATATAAAACATAGTTAGATGTCTATAAAGACATTATAAAGGATAATAAGATAAAGTAAGGTCTTAGAATATATTTGATCATGAGATCGAGTATTGATTTCGTTTATTATCAATCTCACATACAGTGTAGGTTGTGCAAGGAAGAGAAGTATTAGCGTGTTGGTAAAACGACAGTAAAGGCAAGTCTTTCAGTTCCTATTTGCTATGTGATTTTGATTGTATTAAATCTTTATTTCAAAGACCATGATGTGTTATATATATGTCAAAAGTATGAAATGTGAAAGTCAATCTATGACTATGATGATTAAACTATGAATGTTGATTGAGTAAGGAACTCAATCTTTATAGTTGTTATGTGAACTACAACATGTATGCTATGTTTGTTTATGATTATTATTGTATGTTGAGCATGTTATTATGTGCTACGTGATGCATGAAAACTATTAGATTTTGCTGAGCTGTCGAGCTCATTCTTGCAAATAACCATTTTTGAAGATTCAAGAATTGAAGGTAACGCTATGTGCTACTTGATTGTTATGGATCAAAAGTGATATATGAAGATTTAATATCCAAGCTAAGTTGCTATTCTTGTAAACCATGTCTAATATTTAGAATAATGTATTAATGTTGAATTATAATATTGATTTGCGAATGTAAACTATTGTAGTATTAAAATGATTCTGAGATATTTAGATGTAAAGGTTGAAGGTTTTGGGAACAAGGATAGTTTGTAATAGAAAATTTTAATTATTTTGTAAATTTCAATGGTTGTATTATCGTTTAATGATGTAAAATTAGAGGTTAGTATTATTAACGACCGAAGTCGAGAATTAAATTGTATGAATTTTGGGGTCGTTACAGTATATATCCATAACTATAGTATATATGTTTATTGATTCATGTACCACTCCCCATATGCTGTCACATATTAAATCACTATATAACACAAAATTTTAAATATCAATAATGTACATACATATATAGTGACTTAAAATTCATAGTTATTACAATATATATATATATATTATATTATGCAAACATGCTTTGCATGTTAATTAATATGACGTGTGTGTATATAATATATATATATATATATATATATATATATATATATATATATATATATATATATATGCATGCGCGCTAAACAAAATAAGACAAATTAATAACAAACCCCTCGAAGATTTTATATTAAGTCATAAGCGTTCAAAGATATTTAAAATATCGAACGTCGCTTTCTAGCATGATAAAAAATAATAGAGTATCAATTAATTATTATAAGTTTGTTGTGTCACCACAAAGCTTATCTTAATTTTTTGAGATGTTAATTTTATCACATTTAATGCTTATAAAGAAAATTGAACAATGTTGTTTTGTTGTGTCACCACAAAGACAATGTTTTTCTTTTTTGAATATATGGAGTGCTAGGTTGGACGTAACTTGGATAATTTTGATTCGGATGTGCCACCACTTGATCAAAATAATCTAAGAGGCAAAATACAAGGAGTTACATTGTTGATGTAATTGACAAGAGTTGTCAACCTATTTATTTATATATAGTTTGTTGTGTCACCACAAGCCTATATACATTTGAAATGAGATCCTTATTCTCACTAGCAAATCTTTAATTAGATTTTGCCGAACTATATAAGTGAGGGTAATATAGTTTGATGAAAATAGTGGGAGATACCAATTTAAAATAAGACCTAATTTATTTTGGTAATTAATAAAAGAATGTATGCTAAAATGTTGTTAATTACAAATTTATTTACAGAATTTTACAATGTCTAAATTAATATCACTGTGAAGCATATTAGATGTTATTTAACCGGACCGAATTAAATGGATTGGTTAAGGAATTTGAGAATAGTTCTCATGGCTGAAAAGCTATCTTATGTCCTTAATACACCTATCCCTGCAATGGTTGCAGACAAAGCCTCTGAGGAAGACATTGCTACTTTTAGAAAGTGACAAGATGATGCACAGTTGGCTCAATGCATCATGCTCGCATCCATAAGTAATGAGCTTCAGCGTCAGCATGAAACTATTGATGCTCCTACTATAGTCATGCACGTCAAGTAGTTGATGGTGAGAAAAGTAGGACTAGTAGATATTAGATATCTAAGGAGCTCTTCCGATCTAGAATGACCAACGACACTACAGTACAGACACGTGTCCTAAACATGATCAATTTGATTGAACAATTAGGACAACAGGTTTTGTCATGGATGAAGAGTTGAGACAAGATTTGATCTTGTAGTTACTCCCAGACTCCTTCTTACAATTGTTGTGAATTTTTCATATGAACAAGTTGGATATCAGCCTCGCTGATTTGCTTAACATGTTAAAAAATGTTGAGTCACTTTCCAACCAAGAAAGACCATGTCTTACTGGTGGGGACCAAATGATCTTCTAAAAGGAATAACAATTCTAAGAAGGTAAATAGAAAGGCAAAAACAAATGATAATAAGAAAAAAACTAATAAGGATAGCGAAGGAGTTTGCTTCCACTGCAATAAGCCTGAACACTGGAAAAGAAACTGCAAGAAGTATCTTGTAGAGGTTAACCAGAAGAAGCTTAGTGAAACTTCGGTTACAAATATAGTTTTTGTTCATGATTGAAATAAATTTTTCTTTAAGTCAAGGTTCAACTTGGGTATTGGATACCGACTTTGGTTATCATAAATATAGATTTATGAAAGGACCAAGCAGAAGTAGAAAGCTAAACAAGAGACAAGTAATCCTATGTGTGGAAATGAAGCAAATGCTGTTGCATTATAACCATAGGAACTTATTATTTAGAATTGCCTACGGGCAAGTCTATTAAGTCAACAAGTTGTTATTGTATCCTAGTTCTCGTTAGAAACATTATTTTGATTTTGTTGTTGGACAATGAAATTTGGTATTATATTTAAGAACAATTGTTGTTCTATTTATAATAACAATGTTTAGCATAGAACTGGAATATTACTTAATAGATTTTGTATACTTACTTACGTAAAAATAATTTTGCATATTGAACAAATTAGTATAAGAAAAAGAGATGATCATTAAAAGAGTTGAATGTGTGTATTTGCTGAAATACAAGTATGAATTATTTGAAAGGTTCAAAGAATTCAGAAGTGAAACAAATTGGCAAAGTATTAGGATTCTTTTATCAGATCGAGGAAGGAATACTTGTTCAATAAGTTTCTAGATCATCTTAAATGGTTTTCACATAATGGACGCCTCCTGATACGCAATAATTAATTGATGTATCTGAAAGGAAAAATTGTACCTTGTTGGACATGGTACGGTCCATAATGATTTTACTGACATTCCAGTATCCTTTTGGGGTCATGCCCTGGAAATGGTTGCATATCTACGAAAAGGTAACCTCAAAATTCGACCCGAAGACTCTATAATAGTTATGGACAGGGAGGATTCCTAATCTTAAGTATGTTAAGATAAGGGGTTGTCCAACTTATGTGAAAAAGGTTTCAAAGGATAAGCTTGGGATAAGATTTGACAAGTACAAATTTGTGGGATATCCTAAAGTAAGTTTAGGGTATATGTTCTATAATCCTACTTAGCAAAAACGTGTTTGTTACGAAACACGCTACCTTCTAAGATAAAGGTGTTTATCATTAAAAGGGCTAGTGGGAGGATAATAGATCTTGAAGAGTTCAAGAACCACAAAACACTATAAGTCAAATAAGAGAAACATGTAGATAAAATTATTGTACCACAACCAAATCGTAAATCTAGAATAGTACCAAAGATACCTGGGAGGTATGGATTCATCATGGATGATGATGATGAGGTACGTATCATAGAAAATGATGATCCAGTTAAATGCGATGATATGAGAGTTGTAGACACTCAGAGAAATGGATTGAAGCAAGCTTCTCAAATATGGAACATTCGTTTTGATGAGACAATCAAAAGATTTTGGTTTTATCAAAAACGAGAATGAACCTAGTGTGTACAAAAGGGTCAGTGGGAGCGTCGTGATATTCTTAGTATTATATGTTGATATACTACGGATAAGGAATGACATATAAATACTACAATCAATAAAGATAAAGTTGATTAAACATTCCTCCATGAATGATTTGTAAAGAATATCATAATTGGGGATACAAATCTATAACGAGTCGAATTTATTTAGTCGTGATTTTGGGGATAGAATCCTTTTAAGGGGGAAAGATGTGACGAACGAGATTTTTTGTAATTTAATTTTAATATTTATTGAAGTAAATAAATATTTCCGATGATTTATTATTAGATTAAATAATTAATTGATGCAGTTGTGGTAGATTAATTTAACTATATGTGTTACATCAATTAAATTAATGTGAAGAATTTTACTATCGAAGTATGTCATTATGTGAGCTTATTGTATTAAATGAAATATTTATTTAAGCATGCTGTTATTTTGATTAATTTAATTATTAATTAGAGATTTAATAATTTGATATAATTAATTCATGAGAAAATTAATTATATGACTATGTGAAATTATGAGAAGTTATTATATTTTATTTATATTAAATAAGATATATGAATTATTGTGCAAGTGGGTGTGACATGATTTAAACTATAGTATAAGAAGTTTATTAAATTAAATGACTTGAATCAATTCAAGCTAACCAAACATAGCCTTTATGGGAGTTTATTGCAGTTACCGATGATGGGTAACTGACCACCATAACGCGCAGTTTTCTCCTTTATTATCATACGTCTTTTTCTTTTATTCATTAATTGCCTAAGTCTAGAAAGCGTAACAGAGAGAAATACAGAGAAAGAGTTGAGAATTTAGAAATTGTTAAGAGGATTGTGAGAGTCATCTGGGAAGGAATTCATCTTCCAGTTATTCTACGCTTGGGTAATCTCTTCAACCCAATTCCTTTTCACGTCAGTTAGTTATTATAAGAAAATGGCTTTCAAAGCTTTTGTAAAATCTCTGTAATTGAAAAAGGGTTTGATTATGAGTTTATATATGGTTTAAGATGTATCAAATCGTATTTAATTATATTTATTATGTAAACCATGTCATCAATTTCATAAAAACACATGTCGTATATGTTTTTCAAAAACTTACAGAGTTGGGTTTTGGCCATATGGCCTTATACGTGATATTTCATGTGTTGATCGTATATTATCACTAAATTTTACACTCGTATGTTGTTATGCATGTTGATACGAAGATACAAAAGTTTAAATAAATGGATTCGGTGCTATAACGAATCCGTAGTGACAATTTTCATGATTTATTTTAAAAACCTTCAAGAACATCAAAGTAAGTGAAATTGCATGCTTAAATTCTGTAATTAAGTGTTTCCATTGGTTAAAGTCGTTATATAAATGTTGGGTTATGTTTATGCATGAATTAGATCATATGGCTATGTCTAATTTCGAGTAGAAAATGAGAAATTGGAAGAAATTGGCATGTTCTGCGATTTTTCGCGAACTGCCATTTCTGTGTCTGGTACACCGCGCTGCAACACCGGCTATCTATCTATTTCCTGCGCCACCGCGCCACAGCGCCATGACTCGAGCCGCATTGCCAAGTGTCCGGCCGCAGCGCGAAGACCAAGTGAAACAGTGGCGCCGCAGCGCCACTCTCCAGAAAGTTCATAATAAATTATTTTTAATATGTTAAGTCTAGCAATGTGTTAGTAACTTAATGTAATGAACATGTAAACATGTTAGAAGTATAATGAGATGTAAAATAGATGTTTAACATGTAAATAACATAATTTCATGTGGATCGAATTATTGAATACATAATTAGCTTGTTATTCATGAAGTATAAATTATGTGACAAAGTGGTAAATTAACTAAGTATAGTCAATAATCAAAGTAGACAAAGAGAATGAGTTTTTGATGATTAGTTAAGTTATAATTAACTAGTATTGTGAATGTGAATGGTATGTAGGATTAAATTCAAAGAACGTGTTTAGTTAAAGTGTAATCTACGCACGAGGCAAGTTTTCTAAGCCTACTTGTCATTATTGTTCAAGTTTATTAGTTACCTCGAGTAAATTATCATTATTATTATTCAAATTCAAATGTTATATTAAAGATTGATTATCTTTTCAAAGCATGATTCAGTTATACAATAATTGTCCTATTGTATACGTCTTGAGATTATTATTCACATCGAATATCATTATTGTTGAACCTTATTAGACTAGTGAACTTTATTGATTTAACTAGTCCTTAGTTGATGAACGTTCTAAATTTCAGAACCCTTATTGAATTATCCAAACCAAACTTCCTTTGGTGCGGACTCGAATGTCAAACTGAGATGAACAACCCTGCAAAGGGATTTACTTATGCGTTAGTGTTAAGATATTGTGCACAGTATGGTACTAAAGGTTGATCCCCTTAAGTACGAGTAGAAAGGTCCATAGTCTTATGACTGTTAAAGGTTTGAAGTATAACCCTTGATAACCTAGGACATAGTTCAAGGTCTTATGACCCTCAGAATTCTTTTGATTCTTGTTATCCATTCTTGATTCAAAAGTTGAGCTTTTATTCAGATGTATTTGATTTACTCGCATGTTATTATACTGTTATTTCATTATTATACTTGTGGGCATTAGTGCTCACTCTTGCTTAATAATAACATTGCAATTAAGAACGAAAGAACTGATGAACATTCCACTAGTAAAGACAAGGGCAAAGTTAGCAAGTGATGAAGACTTGTTATTTTTATTAGATGATGTATTTATGCTTAAGACTTGAGTTAATGATGTTATTTAAGACTTATTTGTTTATGATTCCGCACAGATGTTTAAGGTTAATTTAACCTGGGATTGTATTATTATTATTCGGATGTTGTAACCCTTAAGGGGAAGATTTTTTATTCTATCTATTGCATGGTTTGCATTTATTATGGGTAGATAGATGTATGATATTTGTACAGTGAACACCAAATCCCATGGAATTGAAGTACCCAGATTTGGGGGTGTCACAAGTTGGTATCAAAGCTGTAGGTTATGAACCTTAGGTGGAGGAACAACCTTGGGTAGTAGTCTTATAGAAAGAACATAGTGATGGAAAACTCTTATCGAGTTAATAGAAATGAATTTCTGTAATTCATTGAAGATAATAAAAGGGCTTATGTGTTTATGTGTTAAAGTATGTGTTAGATGATACGACTTAGTAACTAAAACTTAAAATTTTGTTGTCAGGATGTCGAATGTTGGAGAAGCTAGTCAAGCTGGGGAGGAAGAACCCCGTCTACCTATAGTACCGACAGAGGAGGAGCCCCGAAACATTCATGTCGTTAGGGAGTAGATGGTGCAGAGGGAATCATTTCCATTGATCACCATTGTTGGTCAGGAGCATGAACCTGAGACTGATCCAGAGGAGGATCCTGAGAAGGAATTTGTTGAGGAAGAGGAAGAGGAAGAGGAAGAGGAAGAAGAGGAGTTACCACGGTACACCGTTGATGCTGAGATGTATGACACGTTATACGACCGTAACGTAGAGTTATGAGACGAGGTCCAGGATTTGACTGAGCGAGCGGTTATTCATCATATTACTCTAGAGTAGAAGGAGAGGGAGATTTCGACTCTTCACTCACAACTAGGAAATGTAGAATGGTATTTGGTCCATGAGAAGGGTCAAACCAAAGATAAGACCGAGGAGATGGACAAACTGAAGAAGGAACTAAAGGAAACCTCCGAAAGACTAAAAATAGCAGAGGATGGCTGGGTAAGAGAATCGCGTCGAGCTGATCATGCAGAAGATGATGGTCGTACAAAGAAGGAGAAGATTGGGGAGACATATTCTACACTTAACAAGGCAATGAATGAGACCCAAGATCGAGTTTTGAGGTACCCAATCCAGTTTGAAGGACTACCATTGTACATGATGGATCGCAGGATGATGTATCACATCTTAGAAGAGGAGCGTAACAAGGCTAATCAATACCTTGACCGACAGTGATATGATTTGTTTAATTATGTGAAGAACTTAATTAGTTTTAGATGTAAATTCTGACGTGTTTATTAACGAAGGAATATTTTAAATGTTTAAATCCTGTGAATTCTTTATTCCAGGATAGTTGATGTAAATAGCAGTGATGCTATAGTTTGATGTTAAAACTTTGATTTGAATGTAAATATATCAAGTTGTTTGAGATGATGTGTTAAATGAGTATGTTAAATTGTTAAGTAATGCCTTAACTATTTAGAGAAATAAATAAAGTTCTAATAAGCGTTTATTTAACAGAAATATGCCGACAAGGAGAAGACAACAGCATCAATCGGCTCAGGAAGAGTCAACCAATAATAACAATAATGCAAACGCTAATCCCGTTCAACAGTTAGTTAACTTACTGACTGGAGAAATGAACAATCAACCTCAAGCTCTACCAAACACAACGTTTAAAGATTTCAAGGCGGTGGGACCGCCAGAGTTCAAAGGTTCCATGAAACCAATCCAGGCTCAAACGTGGGTTATGGATATGGAGAAGGTTTTCGACGTTGCTAGGGTTAGAGAAGACCAGAAGACCGCTTTTGCAATGTTTATGCTGAAGTCTGAGGCTAGCTACTGGTGGCAAGCAAACAAAGTGCGAGGAGGTGAAGGTGTAATTACGTGGGAGAGATTTAAAGAGATATTTTTCAAAATGTATTTCTCAACTAGTTCACAGAACCAGATGGAGGTTCAATTTCTAGAGTTGAAGTAGGGAAATATGAGCGTACCTGACTATTCGGCTAAATTCAACGAGTTGGCAAGGTTCGCTTCGTATCAAGTACACACTGACGAGAGAAAAGCCAGAAGATTCGAACAAGGACTAAAGCCTTGGGTATACAAAAAAGTTTCAATGTTTCAGATAAACACATTTGCTGGAGTACTGGAAAAGGCCATCCTCGCTGAAGGAGGAAGTGATGCGGTGACCAAGTACAATCAAGATCAAAAGAAGAAGAAGAGTGAAGGTGAATGAAATAACAAGGCTAGTGGAAATGGCACAGGAGATGGAAATTTCAATTAGAAGAAAAGATGGAATGACAACTCATCATTGGGGAATCAGCAAGGTAGTCAGAAGAAAAGAATTGAAGCATGCCCGACTTGCGGGAAAGCCCATCTGGGAGTTTGTATGAAAGGAAAAAGAGTGTGCTACAATTGTGGTCAGGAAGGCCACTTAGCACCAAACTGTCCAAACCCAAAGAAGGGTGCTTGTTTTACTTGTGGTTCGAAGGACCATCTGGCAAGAGACTGTTCCAAGAAAGGATCGGGAGGGTCAGGATCAGGAGGAAACCGGAGAAATAAAAGTGGAAATGCCTTAACCATCACTGGACCAACCGCAACAAACCGACCGACTGCCTAGACTTTCAACATGATGGTGCAAGATGCAATTCAATCCCTTGATGTGGTGTCAGGTATCATCCTGATCAATAAAATTAATGCTTATGTTTTATTTGATTCGGGTGCTACTTGTTCCTTTATATTCGATGTCTTTGCCAAGAATTTAGATTTGCCTAAGGATGAATTGGATTATCCCATGAACATAGAAATTGCGAATAGAGAAATAATCCCTGTTAAGTATGTACATAAGAAATATAGAGTGGATATTAAGGGTAATATCATGAACGTAGATCTTATCCCTATTTGACTTGGGGAATTTGACGTTAATTTGGGAATGGACGGGTTATTCAATTACGGAGCTGTAATTGATTGCCAAAAGAAGCGTATTACCCTTATGACTCCGTCAAAGGTTGTGTTTTATGGTAGCAAGTTGCCTAGACAAACGAGTTGTCTGACGATGATTCAGGCCAGAAAATTATTGAGACAAGGCTGTGTAGGATACTTAGCTTACATAGTCGATAGTCGAAAAGAGAATCCAAAGGTAGAAGAGATACCGATTGTGAGGAACTTCGTCGATGTATTTCCAGATGATTTTCCAGGACTTCCACCAGATAGAGAAGTAGATTTCGTGATCGATTTGGCGCCCAGAACTGCTTCATTATCGAAAGCACCATACCGAATGGCACCAGTAGAGATGAAAGAATTACTGGTACAATTACAAGAATTGCTGGACAAGAAGTACATTCAAACGAGTGTATCACTGTGGGGAGCGCCGGTGTTGTTTGTCAAAAAGAAGGACAGATCGATGCGACTCTGCATTGACTATAGAGAACTGAACAAGGTCACGATTAAAAATAGATATCCATTACCAAGGATCGCTGATCTATTTGATCAATTCAAGGGAGCAAGATATTTTTCCAAGATAGACTTGAGGAGTGGTTATCACCAACTGAAGGTGAGGCCAGAGGATATACCAAAGACAACGTTCAGAACGCGATACGGTCACTACGAATTTTTAGTAATGTCATTTGGTCTAACGAATGCTACTGCAGAATTTATGGGACTAATGAACGGTGTGTTCAAGCCATTTTTGGACAAATTCGTGGTGATATTTATAGACGATATTTTGGTATATTCGAAAACCAAAGAAGAACACGAAGAGCATTTGAGATTAACATTGGAAGTATTGAGAAGGGAAAGGTTGTATGCCAAGTTTTTGAAATACGAATTTTAGATTGAACGAGTGCAATTTCTTGGTCACGTGATTGATAAAAACAGAATTTCGATAGATCCATCTAAAGTCGAAGCCGTGATTAACTGGGATCAGCCGAGAACACCGTCAGAAGTAAGAAGTTTTCTTGGATTAGCAGGATATTATAGAAGGTTCATACAAGACTTTTCCAAGATCGCAACTCCGTTAACGAATTTAACTCGAAAAGCTGTGAAATTTGTTTGGACAGATAAGTGTGAGGAAAGTTTTCAAGAATTGAAGAAGAGGTTGAGTATGGCCCATGTTTTATCTCTTCTGGATGATACAAGAAATTTTGCTGTTTATAGTGATGCGTCGCATAAAGGACTTGGTTGTGTGCTAATGCAAAACGATAAAGTCATTGCGTATGCATCACGACAATTGAAGGATTACGAGAAGGGATATCCGACCCACGACTTGGAGTTAGCTGCAGTCATTTTTGCTTTGAAAATTTATAGGCACTATCTCTACGGGGAGAAGTGTGAAATATATACGGACCACAAGAGTCTGAAATATATTTTTACACAGAAGGATTTGAATATGCGTCAAAGAAGATGGTTAGAATTAATTAAGGATTACGACTGTGTGATTTTATAGCATCTGGGTAAAGAAAATGTGGTTGCTGACGCCTTAATTAGAAATGGTCATGAGAAATTGATGATGTTGAGTGCTCAGGAGGAACGTACATATATAGATAGATTTAAGAAGATGCTAGACTTAACCCAAGGAACGTATATTAATTTAATGCTAAAGTCGTTTAGCATGGAAAACTCCAAGAGATGTCTCATGTTGATAAGCCCTGGAGTGTATCTCTCTTAATAGTTCCCATAGACTCCTTAAAAGAGAGATCACATGAGTGACAATCATGTATACAATGAAATATACAAGACCTGATGTTGATTGGTCATATTCTGGAGAGGTTCACTATGAGTCAGTGAAAATCATCTTAAAGTACTTAATCGATACTAAGGATGTGATCATATTCAGACTCGAGTTATTTCAGACAGACCAAGATGAAAGAAAATACACTTTAAGGTAAAGCGTTACCTTGAACGGTGGTGCAGTGAATTAGAAAGGTTTCAAATAGCAAAGAGTTGCTAGTTTAGTGATAAAGACAAAGTATATAGCTATCGATGAAGATATAAGTTGATTGTTTGGATGAAAAGTTCATCACAGAACTAGGAATTATTCCTAAGTCTCATCTTGGATCTAAACATGTGTTGTGGCACTTTTATTTAATTATAATAATAATTGAAAGATGGAAATCACTATAAAGATAGTGGACTCTCAAGAATAACATTAAATATCCATTAACTAAAGCTTATCCAACAGCAGGATAATCGTCACTTAGAGAAGAATGTTATGAGATACCATGATGATTGGCTTTAGTGCAAGTGGGAGATTGAAAGTAGTACACACACAAGCCAATCATGTTTGATGATAGAGTATATACTTTGTAACAATCTTATTCATTTTTTAATAAAAGGTATTAATTTATTAAAGGCTTTTAATTATCTACATGATGCTGCTTTATAATATTTCATAAACTCATAGTTTTAAGCAATGCTTTTAGAATAATGATGATGATCATTCTAATGAGATCTAAATTCTTAGAAAGCTTAAAACTAAAATAGTTCCCAATCGTTGGATTACTAAATTGGGGATTAGTGAATCCGGATAGATTGGTACATACGTTGCTTGCTCATTGGATGAGGATGATTGATCTCATGATCATTTGTGTGGAGACACTAAAGCAAGTATGTAGTTGCTTATTAGAGAATAAGTTCACTGAATGTGGCTCGCTAAGGAATACCTAATGGAATTTCACTTGCTTGACAATAGGAATTCCTGTAGTGATAGTAGTACAAGTGATCCTTGGACTTGAGATCATCATAGTATCTTGTGTATGATGAGTTATACTTTGACTTATTCCTTAAGACCCTTAGGTTATATCAAAGGGTATGCTTGGGTATAATAAGTTGTACATGGAGATAATGTATGATCAATAAAGAATTTACCGCTTCTAGTAAAAGAAGAGAAATGTCCTATGTGATTCGATAAATGACAACCCAGTAGTCCTTGGCCAAGGAAGAATAAAATTAGAAAGGATTTTCTAATTTGCATTATTTGGAGTTGTGCATTTAAGAGTCGAAATACATATAATTAAATAAAATAAGACTTGACAGTAATTCCATGTCATATATTTAATTGGGATATTTTATGGTGGAAGGATTGAATTGTACGGTAACTGTGACGCCCCCAAAATAGGTATACATCACCCATCTTGAGTCGCCAAATACATGGTACAAAATTTAAATACAACTTAATAATACAATTGTCGTGTAAAATACGACAAAACATACACTGAGAGTTTTAATACGAATATTATCTTCAAGACAATATTCAACTTAAAGAGAGTCCTCAATACATTTATTATCACACTATTTTATAGAATAGTGAGGACTACTAATGCTATCATCTGGACCGTCACTCTGTTCCCCGACTAGTCCCTACTACGTTCTCATTTCCTGAAAAGAACAATGAAAGCAAAAGGGTGAGCTCAACTAGCCCAGTAAGAAATATTATGACAAAGATAATGCAGAATAATTTATCATTAGCCTTCAACAGTGTTAAACTGATAAAATATAACAAACATCAAGTTTAACTGCAGCGAAACAAGCAAACCATTAGAAGAGTCAAGTAGAGCAGATATTTTACTATCTCTATGATTTAAAAGGTTTTTCATCACTTTATCGCTGAGACTCAGCTTAATAAATAATCCAGATCATTGAATCACCCCTGCACTACGACCAAAGATATTCTTTAGTATCACGACCATAAATTATCCATGCACTACGGGCCAAGGATATTCGTGTATTCATCAAATGTCATGATCATGCCAACAACTGTCCACCAATGCACTACAGGCTAATGAGGACTTTTACCACATCATTTATAACATTACGGTCATGATTATACCGAATAATTCCTGGTCATAATCATACCAAGTCCATTTATGCACTACAGGCCACAGATGACTTTCAATATAATATAAACATGAGGATGATGACAATGATATAAGAATTCAATAAAACAAGTTCAAGGATAAATTTTTAAAGATTTATAATTTAATTCATCCATAATTCAATAACGTTCAAATTGTCAACATGATACTGCTTTGTGGAGTAAAATTCAAGAATAATATTATATCAAAAATGATTTGAACCGAAAAGTAATTAATTTTTGTCATGAATAGTACCCCAGGTGAATAGTAACCGAGTGAATAGTACCCGTGAATTATGACTTCGGGAATAGTAACCCCGTGAATAGTACCCAGACATGAAAAAGTTAAAACTTATTAAGAATGCTCAAAATAATATTTTCATGAAAAGATACTGGATGAAGCACAAATATCAAGGATATTCTACTAATTTCATGGAGTATAGAAGTCAAAACTTCAATAAAATGAGTATAGAATTCGAAATCTGAAACGAAATAATATTACTTACATACTACAGAGTATGAAAGAAAATATTATTTCAAGCAAATATTGAACAAAAATAACATCCCTTACCTTGAAAAGAAGAGTATTCTAACTGGTATAGCAGAGATATACTTGAAAAAAACTTATTCTATTTTCTACGCTCAAAGCTTTCTAGAACTCGAAAGAAATACGTTCAATATTATAGAAAAAGAATTCTCTGATTCTGGCATGATTTTCAATTCTAACTAAGCATCCTATTTATAGGAGAATGGAAAGGATACTACTTGAATTTAGAAAATCAAGGACTGCACAGTAAATATTCGATGAACGAATTCACGGACTGATTTCTGAAAAAAAAAATTTGATTTACTATGCAGCACTATGCAATAAAATATTTTATTAAAACAAAAACTTTAAATAATATATATATATATATATATATATATATATATATATATATATATATATATATATATATACACCCTTCCATCTACGGCATCACCAAAACCCACCATTTCTCACATTATCATCAAATCCCACCATTACCCATATTTTTCACCACACACTCATACACACGGCACACACACACATGTCAAATATATATATATATATATATATATATATATATATATATATATATATATATATATATATATACCGTATAACTTCCTTCCGATAATTTTAAAAAATTGAGTAAATGGGAATCTAGATAATAAGTAAAATTTATAACAAATACTTCATAAAAATCACCTCAATATTTTTAGCAACATTTATCATCATTATTATAATTCACAATATTTAACAACCAAGTCGTTCCCAGGAAAGAGAGGGTTTTCCAATAATGATTTCTCCCTATTGGCGCGCAATTAGGTGACCAAACCTCTCTTTGACAGAACTTCTAGACATCGTCAATATTGTAAATAATAATATTAATAACTTTGTCATCTCAATTATTGATTTAATAATATATAAAATATCGATAATAATTGAATCAAATACCATGAGATACTATGGAGCAATTACTGTAGCAATAATTGAACAAAACTTATTAACTTCTCATGTAAACATCAATAATCATTATCGTGTGCTACTATGCAACCATGCGTATTACTGTACTTTTAACACCGGTTAATTTAACAGTTAATAGTAAAACTTTCGCCGTTATTTTTATAAAAAGATATTTTTGTCGTTTTCTCATTCCGACAATAATTACGTTGTGGGGTCCACCAATGATTGTGCCGTCGTACGAATATTCCCTGTTAAAACGAATATTCCCCGACCAATATAATATAACAACTTGCGTACTTTGCAAAATTTATAAATATTACTCACAACTATAACATTATATCAAATTCACTCTTTATTATTCAAAAATGATATTTATAGAAAATTTATCTTTATTCATAAAAGTTGGGGTCTTACAGTAACTATTTACTCAAAGGTTCTTTTATGATTAATGTTGAAATCTATATTATCTATGAAGTCGTTGATCGCTAGGGAGGCTTATCTCTATTGTAGAATAAATATTATTTATTTAAAATAATTAATAGTTTAATTTATTTATATAAATAAGATTAAAATTTTTCTAATTGATTTATTCACAACCGGTTTAATATGGAGAACCTAAAGGGGTCACACCATAAAAGGAAGAATAATTATTTAAGAAGTTAATGACATAATTGTAATAATAAGTTTTGTATATTTAATTTAATCTATGGTGATAGAATAAATTAAATAGCTTAATATTTATTATTTAATATTTTAGAAATATTAAATATAAATTAATAAGAGGAGTCTTATTATTATTACTACTATTATTATTTAATTCCTAAAGGAGTTTGAGAATTAATTAATAAAAGTACTCTCATTTATTCCTAATAAGATTAGGAGGCTAATTAATTAAAAAAAATTTAATTAATTATTCCTAACAAGATTAGGATGTTAAATTAATTAAAGGAGTTTAATTAATTAAAATAAAACTCAATTCCTTAATTGTTAAGGAGGGTTACCTACATCTATAAATAAGAGGAGTCTTATTATGGGTGGTAGTGGTTGACACTTTCAAAACACATGTGAATACGTAATTCCAATAGTTGGGAGAGTACACCCTTTTCTATGAGAGATAGAAAAATTAGGGTTTTGCCAAACACCCATCTTCTTGAATCTTTTTCTTCCTTCGTGGATCACCTCTAGAGGCCAAACACTTGGGTGGCTAACGTTGATCAAAGGAAGGAACAAAACCCGGTGGATTTAAGTTGAACACGAAAAGGATTTGGAAGTGAACTTGTACCTGAGGAAGCTCGAATCTTCAAGGGTATGATTTTTGTTCTTTATCTTTTCGTTTAATTAATAATTGTGCATAAAGGATGATCCGGGTATATGGTTTGTAAAATTTTAAAAGTCTGATTTTCCACGTTTCTGCTTAATTTGTGCAATTTGATTGCGTTCATGAAAATTACAAACCTAACATTCGGTCTGTGGCTTTTATTTCTTTTTGTATATATATTTATATATTATATATATACTAACATTATCGAGTTATGCCTCAATTGAGCCTGAATTTTACATTCGGAGCGTTTATATATATATATATATATATATATATATATATATATATATATATATATATATATATATATATATATATATATACACACACACACTTATATATAAACTGTTGTCGAACTATGGTTCGATGAGCCTGGATTTACATCCAGAGCGTTTACTGCTTTTTTATATATAAAAATACTTATATATGTTTTTGTTATTAAACTCTGTTTGATTGAGCCTGGATTTCATATCCAGTGCGTTTATCGCTTATATATATATATATATATATATATATTCAGTCTGGCCTGGAGTTTACTTCGTGGCCTTTTACCGCTTTATTTACATTTCTGTCAAGCCTGGAGTTTACTTCGTGGCCTTTTACAACTTTATTTACATTTTGTCCCGCCTGGAGTTTACTTCGAGGTAGTTTATTGCTTTATTTATATTTTCTCAATCCCCCATAGAGGTGCTTCGTGGTGGTTGATTAATTTTAACTGCTTTATTTCACTACTAGAAAATCGACCTATAGCGACGGTCGCCGACCGTCGCTATATGCTAAAAGACCGTCGTTATAGGCTATAGCCACGGTCGGCGACCGTCGCTGTAGAAGTCGTCGTTAAAACCTATAGCAACGGTCTTTTGGCCTATAGCGATGATCGGCGACCGTCGCTATAGCTCATGCCAAAATCGTGTATTTGCTCTTTACCTACGGTCATTGAAGGCTATTGCTACGGTCATGACTGTAGCTATAGATGTCTATAGCGACATCCGACAACCATCGCTATAGGCATGTGTTTTCTAGCACACTATACCTATGGTCGATGATCGTCGCTATAGCCTTTTTAAATTTAAAATAAATAAATTAATAATGCACATTTATTCAACAAACCCAAATACAATATAAAATAAAACATAAAAATATATTATATACATCATTTAAAACCATTCATATTACAACATTACAATATAATAGCTGAATAATTCATCCCCTACAATTTTCTTGGCTTGTGCAGCAACAACCTCCAAAATAGATACTGATTCTCGTTGCTCTAAAGTCTCCCAAAAATAGATCCTGATGTTTTCAACAGGTCTTTTTCCTTTGCCACCTTTCATTCTGTCACATTTTGTGAACACCACCGTCATTACGATCTGAAAGGTGTGGCAAAAATATAAAACATCATGAGAGTATATCAAAATTTTACCTCAAAGGTCTAGTGATGAATTAATGGGTATTTGAAGATAACAAAAGCAATAAGTAACATGCATTGTTTCAGCCAAACCAATTAAGCACAGTCGAGGTCAATCTTTTGAGATGGTACACTGGCATCTACTAGCAGTAGAATTGTAACCAAAGTTTCTCTATTTAAAAAGTATCCTTTGGTGAATGAAGACCAATCCATTCTAGCAGATTCTGGGGCATTAGAAAATCTGTAAACACAATGACAAATATAGAACTCAATATACGCCTATGCACTGAATTCCCAAAACACAAGCTCAGTTCAGGACCAAAGGTTTATAATGAGAGCATAAGAGGATATCATGCATCAAGTTTTGCACCATAGCAGCACACCCAATAAAATAGAAAAAGAAAAGAGAAGTAAATATCAGGAACATGAGTGAAACACAATAAAATTGTACAAATAAAGTTAATACATACAGGCCTTGGGTTGAATGGAAGGAAAAACAACTAATTCATTTTGAGCTCCTCCTTTCTGTGGGCCTTTAGAATTTTCAGAACCTGCACATATTATGAGAAATTAATATAAACCCCCTTTAAGAAAAATTTAAATACATATAAACCCCTTTAAGAATTCGGCTCCAATACAGAATTATTGTTAGTGTCATTTAGTTGGAGTCTTAGTGTGACGCCCCCAAAATAGGTATACATCACACATCTTGAGTCGCCAAATACATGGTACAAAATTCAAATACAACTTAATAATACAACTGTTGTGTAAAATATGACAAAACATAAACTGAGAGTTTTAACACGAATATTGTCTTCTAGACAGTATTCAAACTCAAATGGAGTCCTAATTACATTTATTATCACACTATTTTATAGAATAGTGAGGACTACTAATGCAAACATCTGGACCGTCACTCCATTCCCCGATTAGTCCTGGCTACGTTCTCATTTCCTGAAGAGAACAATGAAAGCAAAAGGGTGAGCTCAACTAGCCCAGTAAGAAATATTATGATTAAGATAATGCAGAATAATTTATCGTTAGCCTTCAACAGTGTTAAACTGATAAAATATAACAAACATCAAGTTTAACTGCAGCGGAACAAGCAATCCATTAGAAGAGTCAAGTAGAGCATAAAATCTACTATCTTCTATGATTTAAAAAGGTTTTTCATCACTTTTATCGCTGAAACTCAGCTTAATAAATAATCCACATCATCGAATCACCACTGCACTACGGCCAAAGATATTCTTTAGTATTACGACCACAAATTATCCATGCACTACGGGCCAATGATATTCGTGTATTAATCAATGGTCATGATCATGCCAACAACTGTCCATCAATGCACTATGGGCCAATGAGGACTTTTACCGCATCATTTGTAACATTACGGTCATGATTTTACTGAATAATCCCTGGTTATAATCATACCAAGTCCATCTATGCATTACAGGCCACTGATGACTTTTAACATAATATAAACATGAGGATGATGACAATGATATAAGAATTCAATAAAACAAGTTCAAGGATAAATTTTTAAAGATTTATAATTTAATTTATACAGAAATCAATAACATCCAAATTGTCAACATGATACTGCTTTGTGGAGTAAAATTCAAGAATAATATTGTGCCAAAAATGATTTGGATCGAAAAAGAATCAATTTTTATCATGAATTGTAACCTGGGTGAATAGTAACCAAGTGAATAGTACTCGTGAATAGTAACTTCAGGAATAGTAACCCCGTGAATAGTACCCCAGCATGAAATAGTTAAAACTTATCAAAAATGGTTAGAATAATATTTCCATGAAAAGATACTGGATGAAGCGCAAATATTAAGGATATTCTACTAATTTCATGGAGTATAGAAGCCAAAACTTTGACATAATGAGTATATAATTTGAAATCTGAAACGAAATAATATTACTTACATACTACAGAGTATGGAAGAAAATATTATTTTATACGAATACTGAACAAAAATAATATCCCTTACCTTGAAAAGAAGAGTATTCCAACTGGTAAAGCGGGGATATTCTTGAATAAAACATGAATTATTTTCTACGCTCAAAGCTTCTTTAAACTCTAAGGAAATACGCTCAATATTATAGAAGAAGAATTCTCTAATTCTGGCTGTATGATTTTCAATTCTAACTAAACATTCTATTTATAGGAGAATGGAAAAGGGAATTGTTTAAGAATTTCACGGACGAAATAATCGCAAACTCACGGATGTCATATGAAATGTTCGGGCGTCTGAATTTTCAATGCCACTACCAAGTAAAAAAAATATAATATATAAATATAAATATATATATATATACATATATATATATATATATATATATATGTTTCTTTGAAAAAACACCTCCCACCCATTACAAATTTCATCCATCCACCAACATGTGGCCTCCACATGTCCCACTCGTGGCCTCCACCATTATTATATATATGTAAATACACTGAATAACTTTCTACTGATTACTTTGAAAAATAGATAAATGAGGGTCCATAAAATAATCAAAATTTATAACAAACACTTCATAAAATTCTCCTCAATATTTTTAACAACATTTATTCATATTATTATAACTCGCAATATTAACAACCAGATCATTCCTAGGAAAGAGGGAGCTTTCCGATCAAAATTTCTCCCTATTGGCGCGCAATTAGGTGACCAAACCTCTCATCGACAGAACTTTCTAGACATTATTAATTATGCAAATAATAATATGAATAACTTGTCATCTCAATTATTGATTTAATAATATATAAAATATTGACAATAATTGAATCAAATAACGTTAGATTCTATGCAGTAATTACTGTGGCAATAATTGAACAAAACTGAGTGACTTCTCACGTAAGCATCAATAATCAATATCGTGTGCTACTATGCAACCACGCGTATTACTGTACTTTTATCATCGGGTATTTCAACAGTTAACGGTAAAACTTTCGCCGTCGTACGAATATTCCCTGTTAAAACGAATATTCTCTGACCAATCAAATTTTTATGACAACTTGTATACTTTGAAAAATTTGTAAATATTACCCACAACTATAACATTATATTAAATCCACACCATAATATTCAAAAATGATATTTATAAAAAAATTCACCTTTATTCATAAAAGTTGGGGTCTTACAACCTCCTCTCCTTATGAAATTTCGCCCTCGAAATTAGGGTACATACCTGGTATGACGAAGAGGTGAGGATACCTTGATTTTATTTCAGATTCTAACTCCTATGTCATTTCCTCAAGATCGTGGTTTCTCCACAAAACTTTGACATGGGGTATAACCTTGGAGCGTAGAATATGTTCCTTCTTATCCAAGATTTTAATAGGAACCTCTTCATACATTAAATCTTTCACTATTTTGTCCAGTTCTAACTCGATAATGTGGTTCGGGTCTTCCACAAATTTACGTAATATGGATATGTGAATAATGTTATGAAAACGAGACATACTTGGCGGTAAAGCGAGTCTATAGGCCACAATTCCTACTTGGTCAAGAATTTCAAATGGGCCAATGAATTGAGGATTGAGCTTTCCTCTCTTTCCAAATCTCGTAACTCCCTTCCATGGAGCAACACGTAACAACACATGTTCTCCAACATTGAATTCCACGTCATTCCGATGAAGACCAGCATAACTCTGTTGTCGATCTTGTGAGGTTTTTATATGTTGTCGGATCATTTGAATCTTTTCTGTTGTCATGTGTACCAATTCCGGTCCCAAAAACGTTGCTTCACCCATCTCATCTTAGCATACTAGAGAATGACACTTTCTTCCATACTACGCCTCAAACGGAGCCATGTCGATACTTGCTTGATAACTATTATTGTAGGAGAATTCCACTAATGGAAAGAACTTGTCCCAACTTCCTTTGAAGTCAAGGACACAGAGTCTTAATAAATCTTCAAGAGTTTGAATAGTCCTCTTCGACTGCCCATCTGTTTGAGGATGATATGCCAAACTGAATTGCAAATCCGTGCCCATAGCTTTTTGCAAACTAACCCAAAACCGTGAAGTGAATCTTTGGTCTCGAAAAGAAACTATGGATACTGGCATACCCTGCAGTCTTATAATCTCATTTATGTACATACGAGCAAGACGTTCAAGTGTATAAGTTTCTTGTATAGGTAAGAAATGAGCAGACTTGTTCAATCTATCAACAATGACCCAAATTGCATCTATTCCTTGAGAAACATTGGGAAGACCAGTAACGAAATCCATGGTAATGTGCTCCCACTTCCATTCTGGAATTTCAAGTGGTTGTAATGGACCTTTTGGCACTTGATGCTCCGCCTTGACACGTTGACAAGTTAAACACCTTGAGATAAACTCTGTGATCTTCCTCTTCATATTGCTCCACCAAAATGTATGTCGAAGATCATGATACATTTTGGTACTCCCAAGATGGATTGCAAACGGTGTGTTGTGTACCTCCATCACGATTTTATACTTCAAGTCAGAATCGTTAGGAACACAAAGTCTGGAGTTGACTCGAAGTATTTCTTCTTCATCGATTCTTGCTTCCGGGATAGCACCTTCTTGCACTTTCTTTCACATATGCATCAACTCTAGGTCTGTAGCTTGAACAACTTTAACTTTATCGATTAAATTCGGTTCTACTCGTATGTTAGCCATCATCACGTGGGTCCCTAGAGTCTTTAACTCTATCTCCATTCTTTTCAAGTCATATAAAATGGGCCTTTGCGTTGACAATAACGCACTCGTACCTGCATATGATCTTCTACTCAATGCGTCAGCTACTACATTCGCTTTTCCAAGATGGTATTGAATAGTATGATCATAATCTTTCAACAGTTCGAGCCAATGTCATTGTCGCGTGTCGAGTTCCTTTTGAGTGAAGAAATATTTGAGGCTTTTATGATCCATATAGATTTCCACTTTCTCCCCATACAGGTAATGCCTCCAGATTTTAAGTGTAAAACAACATCTGCCAACTCTAGATCATGAGTAGGATAATTCCTCTCATATTCTTTGAGTTATCGAGAGGCATAGGCTATGACTTTCCCATGTTGGATGAGAACACATCCTAACCCTTTGCCTGAAGCATCACTGTAGATGACAAATCCCTCCGAACTAGATGGTATTGTCAGAACAGATACTGAAATGAGTCTCCTCTTAAGTTCTTGAAAACTCTTCTCACATTTCTCGCTCCAACCGAATTTTATATCTTTCTGAGTCAGCTGAGTTAATGGAGTAGCGATTCGAGAAAACCCTTCTACGAATTTCCGATAATAACCAGCTAAGCCGAGAAAGCTACGTACTTCGGTCATTAATTTAGGTTGCTCCCAGTTTTGTATTTCTTCAATCTTTGCCGGGTCAACAGGTATTCTATGACTTGATACTACATGCCCAAGGAATGCTACTTCCTCAAGACAGAACTTGTATTTCTTCAACTTAGCATAAAGCTTCTTTTCACGAAGTTTTTGGAGTATCAGCCTCAAGTGTTGCTCATGATCTTCACGGCTTTTGGAATATATGAGAATGTCATCAATAAAGACAACCACAAAATGATTCAAATATTCCTTGAATACTCAATTCATCATATCCATGAAGGCAGCAGGAGCATTAGTCAATCCAAAAGACATGACTAGGAATTTGTAATGCCCGTACCGAGTTCTGAAAGCAGTCTTTGGAATGTCATCAGTTTTAATCTTTAAGTGATTATATCCGGAACGAAGATCGATCTTTGAAATGAATTTGGCGCCTTGTAACTGGTCAAACAGGTCATCAATGCGTGGCAACGGGTACCTATTTTTGATGGTGACATGGTTCAATTCCCGATAATCAATACAAAGTCGCATACTTCCATCATTCTTTTTCACGAATAGAACATGTGCACCCCAAGGAGACGTACTACGACGAATAAAACCGATGTCTAATAATTCCTGCAGTTGGGTCTTTAACTCCTGTAGTTCAATAGAAGTCATTTGATATTGGGCTTTGGGAATGGGTTTTGTACCAGGTTTAAGGTCGATATAAAATTCAACTTCACGCTCTGGGGGTAGGCCAGGAAGTTCTTCAGGGAATACGTCAGGAAATTTATTAACAATAGAATTATCATTCAAATCTTACGTATTTTTGTTTAAATATGTGACATGAGCTAAAAAAGCTTGACATCCGTTTTTCAATAAACGAATAGCTTTATGGCTTGAGATGACAGTGATTGATTTTAATGCTTTGGTTGCTTGAATTCACATAATAGGTTGGTTAGGAATATGAAAGCTAACAACCTTACGAAAACAATCAATTTTTACATGATGAGTAGTTAACCAATCAATCCCAAGAATTACGTCAAATGCAAGTATTTTAAAGGAAATAAGATCGACAAGTAATGTGAGGGTACCGATTTGAACCAAACAAGACTTATAAACAATAGATGTAATGAAAGTTTCTCCCAACGGAGTTTCAACAGATAAGTCAAAGTCTAATTTCTCCGAATGCAAATTTAAACATTGAGCGCAAGTATGAGAAATAAAAGAATGGGTAGAACCGGTATCAAATAAGGTATATACTTCGCTAGAGTTTATGATAAGCTTACCTGTGATGACCTCATTCAGGTTCCTTGCTTTCTGGGAGGTCACAACAAATGCTCTCCCTTGAACTACTTATTTTGACTTGTTTGGGATGACATTTGGTGTCACCGTTCCAACTAGACTTGTCTTCCCAGAATGACAAAATCTATCTAGGTTACGTTCTCTTCCATAATTGTAACACGTTTTGGACTGCTACACACAGTTTGGACTGATGTGTCCCTCCCCTCCGCATTTGAAGCATATGATAGGTGGTCGTTTTCCTTCCTTAACAACGGGTACTGGTGCTGACGTTTTTCCATTATTGTTGAATCTCCTCTTCTTGAAATGTCCATTTTTATTGTCTTGGCAATGATTACTACCGAAGTGGTTACCATTTCTGGCATGTTGATTCCCTCCACGTTTGTTGTCATCACTTCGATGACTGCTACCACTGGTATTATCATTTTGTCGGTTCCTTTCTCTTGGTTGGGTTGACTCGTTATCGCGCTTTAATAACTGAGCCCTATTTACAACATCTAAATACAAACACAGTTTGTGAGAAATTAGATATTGACGTATCTCAGGTTTCAAACCTCTTAAAAACGTCCGAGTCATTCTCTCCTCGTTATCAACCAAATGGGATGTAAACCGGGATAACTCGGTAAACTTAGCTTCGTACTGCAACACGGTCATATTGTTCTGCTCCAGCTTGATGAACTCTACCTCCTTCATGTGACGAATGCTTTCAAGAAAGTACTTGTCGTTGAATAGTTCTTGGAACTTATCCCAAGACATCTTCAATGCGATAGATTGAGTACGCTTTACCGATTTGCACCAGTAATCTGCCTCTCCTCGCAACATAAAGGTGGCAAAGGGAACCTTTTGCTTCACTCGAAGCATCCCGATACATCAAAGATCTTGGTGATCTGCTTTATCCATGTCTCCGCCTTAAATGGTTTCGGCTCTCCAATAAAATCCTGTGGTCCCAGCTACTTGAACTGCTTAGCAGTGACCGTCCGAGAGTTTCCAGTGTTTCCACCTGCATTTTGGACAGGAGTCTCTCTTGCCTGATGTTGTACGAATTGCAAAAAGCTCCTAAACATTCCGTCGTTCACCATTTGGTTGGTATTGTTGTTCACCTGAGGATTATTGCCTTCTTGATGCATATTATCATAGTGGTTGATCTGTGGTGACTCAATGGTCTCCTGTGCTCCATTACTATTCTCAACATTCTCGGATGTCATTTTGAAACACTGCCACAAAACAAAGGTTAATTGATATGCCACATATTATCCCTATATTCTGACCGACCATTTAAATACCAAATAAACTTAGGTAAGTCATACTTGTGAAGGAATTCCCCGTCTCTCCCCTCCTAGTTCTTGTTTCACATCTCAGCCAGGGATCATATCCCTAAGCTTTGATACCAACTGTGACGCCCCCAAAATAGGTATACATCACCCATCTTGAGTCGCCAAATACATGGTACAAAATTCAATTACAACTTAATAATACAACTGTTGTGTAAAATATGACAAAACATAAACTGAAAGTTTTAATACGAATATTGTCTTCTAGATAGTATTCAAACTCAAATGGAGTCCTCAATACATTTATTATCACACTATTTCATAGAATAGTGAGGACTACTAATGCAAACATCTGGACCGTCACTCCATTCCCCGACTAGTCCCGGCTACGTTCTCATTTCCTGAAGAGAACAATGAAAGCAAAAGGGTGTCAGACAGAAGGGCTTTGTTCCCTATCATGTGCCCTATCATGTGCCTTGAGCATCCACTGTCCAGATACCAGGTTGTGATCGTGGATCTCTTTTCTTTTGACAACATTAAACCTTTATCTTGGTATCCATATTTGCATGGATCCTACTTTGTTAGTGCCCTTGGGGACCCAAATTTGCTTGATTTTGGGTCTCACATGCATGGAGTTATAATAGCACTTTGCAGCCTTGTGACCAACTCTATTGCACACAAAACACTTAGTATAATGCATGCATGTGTGTGTGTGGGAATTCATCCTCCATTTGGACTTTTGTGATTCTTTAGTCATCCTTCTGTTAAACTAATTTTCCTTCTTCCACATGTCCTTGGGTCTCATGAAATGTGAGGAGTGTATCTTACCTCTACTGTACCTTCCCAGTTGGTTCGTAGAGTTGGCTTTATTTGACTCTACGATCCTTAGAGGTTGGTGCATAGAGGATGGGTTACTCTTCTCTTTTCTGAAGCCCAGGCCAGCATGAGATCCTTTACTCCTTGGAGTATAGATGGAAATAGTAGAGCAAGGTTGGGCTGGTTATTCCTTCTGTGAGGATTTCAGAAAGGTAATGCTTCTACTAAAACTTGAGGCATTACGAGTGCTAGTTTCCTTTATCTTTTCCACACATGGCTCTGAGGTGGATTCCCCAAAGCCTAAGCCTGTTCTATCAAATGCACTTCTCTAACTAGAGATTAGGGAGTCCATGGATGATGAGGATTTATTCCATGTAGAGATAGTCTTTTCTAGTTCATCAATTTTAGAGGTTAGATTGGACTCTCTTTGTGCATTGAGCTCATTAGTCTATTTTAAGATCTCATTCTCAGCCTCGAGCTTGGAGAGAAAGTTAGTACTTAGAAGAGTTGTTTCTAGCTCTTCTTGAACTTTCTTTTTCTCCTCTTGAAGAAGTGAATGATCCTTAGACAGAACTCTGAACCACTTAATATATTGATGTAGATCAGTTGTTATGCCACACAGTGCAGTTCTCAAATCATTAATGTCTACATCAGGAGATTTGAAGTCAAATATCTCAGCGAGACTTACTTCATGTATGTTGGAGTTTAGTTTGTCCTTTGCATGTTTGGACATTAGGCACAGATTAGCCTTTTGGGGTTCTTCATCATCTCCAGATTCAGGATTGGAGCCATTGTCTGAATCACTCCACTATCCTCCAACTACAAGGCCTTTTTCTTTCTTCTGAGGCCTTTTGTATTCCTTCTTTGCATGTGATTTCTTCTTTAGTTCTTCTCTGAGAGGTTTGTTGCAGTTGGCAATGAAGTGGCCAGGCTTCTTGTAGTTGTAGCATAGATCATTCATTTGTTCCTGGCTACTGTAGTTGCTGACCTTCTTTGGCTTGCTAGTTTTTCCTTGACGCATGAACCTTCTTAGTTTTTTTACCAGCATAGCAAAGTCCTCATCATCGTCTTCATCATAATCAGAGTTAATTTCAGTGTTCACCTTTGAGGTACTTTCAGTTGCTTTGAGAGCAACACTCTTATCCTTCTTTCTTCCTTCTGATAGTGTTTCTGCTCGTTGAGTCAGCTCCAATTCGTATGTCAGAAGGTTGCCATATAGCTGTTGAATAGTCATCTCATGTAGATTCTTTGACTCTATGATGGCAGTGGTTTTGGCATCCCATCTGCTTGGTAAGGCTCTCATGAACTTTATGATTAGATCTTTGTTTGAGTAGATCTTTCCATATGCTCGTAGAGAGTTGAGTAGAACGTTGAATATCTCGTAAGTGGCAGTGACGTTCTCTCCTTGAACGTGTGCGAACATTTCATATTGTTATATGAGGAGGGATTGTTTGTTTTCTCTTACTTCTTCCATTCCTTCATGCATGATGAGTAGTGCTTCCCAAACCTCCTTTATTGTTTTGTTGTTGACCACATTTTCGAATAGATCATCTTCTAATAATTGAAACAAAATGTTTTTAGTCTTCTTGTCAAGTTAAACAGCTCTCTTCTCGTTGTCTGTCCACTCTTCTTTGACTTTGATTTGTATTCTATTTGGATCGTCAGTTGTTGGTGCAAGCTTTGTTGGAACATAGGGCCCATTCTGAACAGTCTCAAATAGATCTTCATCTATTGAGTCCATGTATGCTTGCATTCTAACTTTCCAGTTTGCAAATTTATCTTTGTTGCACATTGGTGGCTTAATGCCTCCTCCAATCCTTGATTCGCTTGGTAAGTGTGTTATTGGGTCTACTTAAGCTTTGAAGGTTGTATAATAGAACCTTCTCTGATGCCAATTGTTAGTTTCCGGAGGCACAATAGTTATCTAGAAGGGGAGTTGAATATATATTTAAAAATCTTTTCGTTTTAACTTGTCAATAGCTAATGATTAAAAATTTAGCGGAAATAATATTAGTTTTAATCTCCCTTAAGATAGTGAGTTTATAAGAGTGAGACAGATATAGCAGTTATAGCAGGTATAACAGTTATAGCAGTTACAACAAGAATGTAAGAGACAGAGTCGTAATAAGTGGTTCAGAGCACTTAAAGCTCCTAGTCCACTCTTCTACTCCTCGAGTAGGAAATCCACTAAGGATGTCTTTCACACTTTCTGAATCACTTAGATTCCTTCTAGACCAGCAGTTTAGGAACTTCTTAGTTAACTCTTGAACTCTTCAAGTTCAGCAGACTTGGCTCTTCACATTTCACTTAGAACTCTTCAAGTCCTTCTGACTTGGAACTCTTACTTCAGTTGATTGGTAGTTGTAAAGTTCTTGAGTGGTTCTACTCAGTTGTTGTTTAAGCACTTTTTCGAAAGAACTGAGTAGCTGAAAAAGCTTTTCTTTTTCTCATATCGTAGAGTTGAGCATTGAGTGTTCTTGTGCGTTTTTGTTCAATGCTTGCTTACATCTCTCATATGCATATCTTTTGCATATATGTGATCTTGAAATCTATCAGTTTGATCCATCCATTGAAGCATTAAATGCGTTTGACCTTTCTGTACTTTGATGGAGACTTTTCTGTACATCTTCTGAATTGCATCCTGGCCCACTGACATAGCAAACTGCTTTCTCACCTAACACCTGAAAAGGTGTTTTTCTCTTACCAATGGTACTTTCCTTAGCTTCTTCAATACGCTTCTTTATTGCATACTAAGGATGTCTTTTGTACCGTTGGAACTGGTGGGGACTTCAACTTTTGAAACCCATTCCATATTTGTTGGAGATATATCTTCAAACAAAAAGGTAAGGCTCGATGCTTCTGACACACAGCAGATGATACTCTATGATCCAGATCGTGGTGTCTTGTTACCTTGGTGCTTGGTCTGATTCTATCAAATAAGAGCACTACGATTTCTCTTAAAGACTTGAACACTACAATCTTTACTTGTTTGCTTTGTAAGCTCTACATTTCCAAAAACACACTACGATCCTTGAGTTAGCTCGGCAAACGTTGGGACCACTCTACAATTTCTGAATAGGCCCTTAAGGCAAGTACACTATGATCCTCAAAGCTCTACGTTCTTCCTTGGCTTCTGTAATCTTGATCATCTTGATATACTACGATCTCTTCGAGGCCTATCTATTATATCTCAAGATCAACCTAACAAGTTTGATCTTCTTTTCTATACATTCACTTACAGAATGATATACATTAAGAGCTTAGATCAACCTAACAAATTTGATCTATCACTAAGTCCTTATACAAATATTCTTTGAAGGACTTTACAAATAATCATGAACATTTATATGTAAACATCATATCAACATATGAACTCTCCCAACAGAATGAACTCGACGAATTTCAACTGCAAGCATATAATAACTTGAAATTATACAAAGAAAAAGTTAAGAAGTGGCACGACCAAAAGATTATGCAGTGGAAGTTCAAATCAGGACAATCTGTATTATTGTTCAACTCACGACTCATATTGTTCCTCGAAAAGCTCAAATCCCAATGATCAGTGCCATTTACGATTAAGACAGTTTTCCCACATGGCGCTGTTGAACTATATAGTAAAAATCCACTTGAGAGGTTCAAAGTCAACGGTTAAAACATTACTGAGGGGGGGGCAACATCAATAATGAATTCATCGCGATCACACTCGCCGATGCGCCATGAGCAGGGAGTAGTCAGGCTGAAAGACTCAAAAATAAGTGCTCATTGGGAGGCAACCCAATTTTCTTTCAATTTACAGTATTTTATGTTAAGTTATTCATGTCATATCTTAGTTTATAATTCTAGTAGTGCATAGATAATTTGTGTATAATTCTTAGTTAGTTAGTTTCTATTTTCGTAGTAAATTCGTTAATACTTGCTCAATCTTCACGATGTTATCTCATATTTAATGTTGCAATGTATTTCAGGTGTGACGCTCCCAAAATAGGTCCAATCCACCCAACCCATTCTGAGTCGCTAAATACATGGTACAGAAAATAACTATAACTTTATTATTATAATTGTCGTGTAAAATACAATAACACATATGATGTGAGTTTTGATACAAATATATATCAACTGTGACTCTCATCCCAACCTTGGATAGCACGTCACAATGGTACCTTACATAAAGGTACAGTCAATAACTGTTTTAGAAATTAAAATATTTGGAAAATGCTCAAGGAAACCTTCGTACATCGGAAGCCATGAATCTAAGTTATAATAGATATCATATGACTCGAGAATTATCCTTGGTTGACCCAATAAACCCCAAAGAAAAACGAGAAGATTGTTATCATGTTCTTTCCAATGGTGAGTCTTCTCTTGACATATAATTATCTCCATTGTCTCCAATTGAGAATTATATTTCAACCAAACTCCAAGATTATATAGATAGTTCTCGTAGATATAATCAGCAAGTGGATGTGCACAACCTTGTCTTATGATAACACGAAATCGTAGGTCATTAGACATCTTGTATGATAATGCCAAAACACCCTTCCAAAGTTGGGTTCACCTTACCCTATTCGGTTCACCAAAATCAATGGTTAAATGATGTAGAAAATATGACATACTTATCTCAAATTCTTAATATAATTATTTCCATATTGTTTAGGGGGAACCTCAATAGCTATAGACCACAGTTGTATTCCCCTGTTACCCCCGCTCAAACCAGCTACACTCTTATTACCTGAAAGGAATTGTGAAACAAAAGGGTGAGCACAACTAGCCCATTAAAGAATATCTTGACTAAAGATAATTAAATTATCAATAGCCTTCGTCAGTAATAAATCAGAGATTTAGAACATAAGGTAGATGATAAAACTTTCCAACCATAGTTGCAGCGGAACGAGCAATCCATTAGAAGATTCAAATAGACCATAAAGTCTATTATTTTCTCCATGTTAAAAGTCCACCAATAATGTTTTGTCCTCGTAACATCAATCAACAGTTCATCTCCATAATTATGTGAATAACTCATAATCATAATTGTAGTTCTAAATTCCTCTTCTCATCCAGGACGAAGATAATTTTTATCACTTGTCTTTACCTGAAACATCAAAAATCATGGTTATACCAAATCACAGTTCATGTTCATAATTATACTAATAAATTCATCTTTGCACCACAGGCCAAAGATATTCATTAACAGTTCATATTTGCACTACGAGCCAAAGATATTCAGCAACATGTCATCTTTGCACTACGGGCCAAAGATATACAACAACATGCATCTTTGTACTACGGGCCAAAGATATTCATCAACAATTCATCTTTACGCTACAGGTCAAAGATATTTAACAATATGTCATCTTTGCACTACAGGCCAAAGATATTAAGATCTTAAAATATATATATATAATCATTTCAGAATTTATATAAATAATAATTATAACAATGTTAATCAATTCACCTTTGCACTTAAGCTAAAGATATTCAATTATAAATTCAATGGTCATGATCATATCAGCCAATAATTCAACATTGTACTACTGGCCAAAGAGAGCCCATAGTCACAATCATACCAATAATCTACCCATCTTTGCACTCAAGTCAAACAGAAGTTTCATCACCAGGATTATAAAAATGTTATATATGATAATAAAAACAATATGATCAAAACATGGATTTAATTTCAAGAGTAAGATTCCTAAATCAACGATAATTTGTTCAGAAAAGGAAACCAATTTTGTCGTGAATAGTACCCTATGAATAGTAACTCATGAATAGTAACTCCGACATGAAAATGGTAGAAATTTCATAATAAAATTCATACCAATATTTTGGTATTATGATATTGAAATAATAACATCATTATGAAGAAAATAACATCCTTTACCTCAAAAGAACAGTATTTCTGAATGGAATATCGGATATGATGCTGAAGAAAACTTGCACTGAATAACAACTCTCAAAGTATCTAAATACTCACAAAATATGCTCGATAATATATAGAGAGAGAAAACTTGTTTCTGGTGTGATTTTCAATTCTAACTAAGCACCCTATTTATAAGAAAATGCTAGAACGCCAAAACAGACAAAAATAATAATATAATATTATTATTTTTTCCTCTTCTGCGCCCACACCTTTTGAATATCAGAGCATGCCATCTTGGAAAAAATTTCAGCCCACATGTTTTCAAAAAAAACAAAAGTGGGTCCCACCCATAATTTTAATAAAAATATTTATTTCCGAAACTTCAATAATTCATAATAAATATTTATTTTATCAGAAAAATACAAATTTTATGTTCATTCCATAGGAAATCAAATTCTCTACAACTTTGTAGAAAAACATTTTTCCAAATTCCAAACAAAAAATGACCGAAATCTATATTCAGACAATTTTCAACACCTCTTAAAATTCATAATAAATCATACGTTAATTTTTAACGGTTCAAAATTTGTGGACACATACTCAACTTATATATGTATAAAATATCCAAAAATCACAACGATCCAACGGTCGGATTAAAATTATAACTCACGCAATAGAGCTTTAAGAACACTGATTTGATTTTCGGACTATAAGTCCCTTGTACCAATTTCACTCAAACAGTCACCACGAAAAATTCACAAATAATTTTTTGGGTGATTCAAATTTCTACGCTTAGCTTACCTCCAGGGCTTTGTTTTGATATATGGCTCATCTCCTAACTTATTATACACAAAGAGTTATGAATTTTACAAAATCAAGTAATAAACTAATTTTTTTGAAAATCCCATATTTTGTTCTTCATTTGATTTCTAGATTTCTCTCATTTGATTCATGCACCGTAGATTTAGTGTGAAAATATCACCATTATTATATTATCCCGTTATACATTTATAATGTAATATAATAATATATTTGAATGAATTATTTTATCAAAAAAGATAAAATATCTATATTAAACAATTATCACTTTTCTAAGAATTCCTCCATTCTTACAAAATACTGATAAAACACCTCAGCATTAATTCGTTCATTTATATCCACATAAAATAAATATTTCCTTATCATATAAATCAATAATTAATTATTCACAAATAATATTACATAATCACAATAATGACAATCAGGTTGTTCCCAGGAAAGAGGGGGCTTTCCGATAAGGATTTCTCCTTACTGGCGTGCAATTAGATGACCAAGCCCCTTTCCTAGACAGAACTTCCTTAGACATTGCCAATAATGCTATCTAATAGTATTATTCAAATAATATGAATTATTGATCTGATAATGGAAATACTGTGCAGTGATAATTATTGAAACAACAATAATATAAAATATTCACGTAGCAATTATTTAATCAATAAAAAAAATATTAAACAGTAATTACTGTAACAATTATTGAGTAGTGCCTTCTTACGTAAGAATCAATAATCCAAAAATACTTTGCAATACCGTGTGCTACAGTGCAACAACGCGTATTAATTTACTTTACCCACCGGGTATTCCAACAGTTTTAACGGTAACAACTACGCCATTATTTATAAAAAAAAACTCATATTTGTCATTTTTTTCATCTGACAGTTATTCTGTTATTGGGCCCACAAATAGTTGCGCCTTCGTATGAATATTCTCCGATAGTAAGAATATTACACGACCAAACGAATATTTCCCAACAATAACGAGTATTTTATAGCCACTTGCTTATTTTGAAAAAAAAAATCATATATCACCTTTAACTTTAACTTTTATAAATTTATCCATTTACTGAATAATAATTATAAGTAAAATTGAATACTTTTATTTCATAAAAGACGGGGTCTTACAATATCCCCTCCTTATGAAATTTCGTCCCCGAAATTTACGTATCTGATAATTCGAAGATATGAGAATACTTTGCTTTCTTTTCCGATTGTATTCTCCCGGCCATCTCCTCTGTATCGTGATTTTCCCATTGCTCATCTCCTGTATTTCAGATATCATTCTAGAATACAGCTTCAAAATAAAGGTTAATTGACATATCACAATTTGTCAATTTAAATAAGAAAATTCAGCTTAGGTAGGACACACTAGCGAAGGGTTTACTCATCTCTCCCCTCCTAGTTCTATTCCCCATTCTCCGCCAGAGACCATATCCCTAAGCTCTGATACCAACTGTGACTCATGTCCCAACTGTGGATAGCACCTCACAATGATCCCTATCAGTTTGCCATCGCAGAACGGTGTCCCCTACGGAGAGTCTGGCTTCGGTGAATCCCCCATCAACAGGAAGTCACCAGATAGAGGCTCGGGGCTCTTTACTTATGTCTCTGATACGAACTGTGACGCTCCCAAAATAGGTCCAATCCACCCTACCCATTCTGAGTCGCCAAATACATGGTATGGAAAATAACTACAACTTTATTATTACAATTGTCGTGCAAAATATAACAACACATATGTTGTGAGTTTTGATACAAATATATATCAACTGTAACTCTCATCCCAACCTTGGATAGCATGTCACAATGGCACCTTACATAAAGGTACAGTCAATAACTGTTTTAGAAATTAAAATCTTTGGAAAATGCTCAAGGAAACCTTCGTACATTAGAAGCCATGAATCTAAGTTATAATAGATATCATATGACTCAAGAATTATCCTTGGTTGACCCAATAGACCCCAAAGAAAAATGAGAAAATTACTATCATGTTCTTTCCAATGGTGAGTCTTCTCTTGACATATAATTATCTCCATTGTCTGCAATTGAGAATAAAATTTCAACCAAACTCCAAAATTATATAGATAGTTCCCGTAGATAGAATCAACAAGTGGATGTGCACAACCCTGTCTTATGATAACATGAAATCGTAGGTCATTAGACATCTTGTATGATAGTGCTAAAACACCCTTCCAAAGTTGGGTTCACCTCACCCTATTCAGTTCACCAAAATCAATGGTTAAATGACGTATAAAATACGACACACTTATTTCAAATTCTTAATACAATTATTTCCATATTGTTTAGGGAGAACCTCAATAGCTATAGACAACCGTTCTATTACACTGTTACCCCCGCTCGACCCAGCTCACTCTTATTACCTAAAAGGAATTATGAAACAAAAGGGTGAGCACAACTAACCCAGTAAAGAATATCATGACTAAAGATAATTAAATTATCAATAGCCTTCGTCAGTAATAAATCAGAAATTTAGAACATATAGTAGATGATAAAAATTTTCAACCATAGTTGCAGCGGAATAGACAATCCATTAGAAGAGTAAAATAGACCATAAAGTCTATTATCTTCTTCATATTAAAAGTCCACCAACAATGTTTTGTCCTCGTAACATCAATCAACAGTTCATGTCCACAATCATGTGATTAACTCATAATCATAATTGTAGTTCTAAATTGCTCTTCTCATCTAGGACGAAGATAATTTTCATCACTTGTCTTTACCTGAAACATCAAAGATCATGGTTATACCAAATCACAGTTCATGTTCATAATCATACTAATAAATTCATCTTTGCACCACAGGCCAAAGATATTCATTAACAGTTCATCTTTTCACTATAGGCCAAAGATATTCAGCAACAGGTCATCTTTGCACTACGGGCCAATGATATTTAACAACATGTCATCTTTGTACTACAAGCCAAAGATATTCATCAAGAATTCATCTTTGCACTACATGCCAAAGATATTCAACAACATGTCATCTTTGCACTACGGGTCAAAGATATTAATATCTAAAATATATATATATATAATAATTTCAGAATTTATATAAACAATAAGTATAACCATTTTAATCAATTCACCTTTGCACTTAAGCTATGGATATTCAATTATAAATTCAATGGTCATGATCATACCAGTCAACAATTCAACTTTGTACTACTGGCCAAAGAGAACCCATAGTCACAATCATACCAATAATCTACCCATCTTTACACTTAAGTCAAACAGAAGTTTCATCACCTGAATTATAAAAATGTTATATATGATAATAAAAATAATATTATCAAAACATGAATTTAATTTCAAGAGTAAGATTCCTAAATCAACGATAATTTGGTCAGAAAAAGAAACCAATTTTGTCATGAATAGTACCCTATGAATAGTAACTCCGACATGAAAATGGTAGAAATTTCATAATAAAATCCATACCAATATTTTGGTGTTATGATATTGAAATAATAACATCATTATGAAGAAAATAACATCTTTTACCTCAAAAGAACAGTATTTCTGAATGGAATATCGAATATTATGCTGAAGAAAACTTGCACTGAATAGCAACTCTCAAAGTATCTAAATACTCACAAAATACGCTCGATAATATGTAGAGAGAGAAAACTTGTTTCTAGTGTGATTTTCAATTCTAACTAAGCACCCTATTTATAGGAAAATGCTAGAACGCCAAAGCAGACAAAAATAATAAAATAATAATATTATTATTTTCCTCTTCCACGTCCACACCTTTTGAATAGCAGAGCATGTCATCTTGGAAAAAAATTTAGCCCACATGTTTTCAAAAAAAACAAAAGTGGGTCTCACCCATAATTTTAATAAAAACATTGATTTCTGAAACTTCAATAATTCATAATAAATAGCCCTTTTATCAGAAAAATACAAATTTTGTGTCCATTCCATAGGAAATCAAATTCTCCACAACTTTGTAAAAGAAAACTTTTCCAAATTTCAAATGAAAAATGATCGAAATCCACATTCGGACTGTTTTCAACACCTCTTAAAATTCATAACAAATCATACGTTAATTTTTAACGGTTCAAAATTTGTGGACAGATACTCAACTTATATATGTATAACATATCCAAAAATCACAACGATCCAACAGTCGGATTAAAATTATAACTCACGCAATAGAGCTTTAAAGAACACTGATTTGATTTTCGGACTATAAGTCCCTCGTACCAGTTTCACTCAAACAGTCACCACGAAAAATTCACAAAGAATGTTTTGGGTGATTCTTATTTCTGCGCTTAGCTTACCTCCAGAGCTTTCTTTTGATATATGGCTCATCTCCTAACTTATTATACATAAAGAGTTATGGATTTTACAAAATCAAGTAATAAACTAATTTTCTTAAAATCCCATATTTTGTTCTTCTTTTGATTTCTAGATTTCTCTCATTTGATTCATGTACTGTAGATTTATTGTGAAAATATCACCATTATTATATTATCACATTATACATTTATAATATAATATAATAATATATTTGAATGAATTATTTTATCAGAAAAGATAAAATACCCATTTTCAACAATTATCACTTTTCTAAGAATTCCTCCATTCCTACAAAATACTGATAAAATACCTCAGCATTAATTCATTCATTTATATCCACATAAAATAAATATTTCCTTATCATATAATTCAATAATTAATTATTCACAAATAATATTACAGAATCATAATAATGACAACCATGTTGTTCCTAGGAAAGATGGGGCTTTCCGATAAGGATTTCTCCTTACTGGCGCGCAATTAGATGACCAAACCCCTTTCCTAGACAAAACTTTCTTAGACGTTGCCAATAATACCATCTAACAGTATTATTCAAATAATATGAATTATTGATCTGATAATGGAAATAATGTGCAGTGACAATTATTGAAACAACAATAATATAAAATATCCACGTAGCAATTATTGAATCAATAAAATAAAATATTAAATAGTAATTACTGTAACAATTATTGAGTAGTGCGTTCTTACGTAAGAATCAATAATCCAAAAATATTGTGCAATATCGTGTGCTACTGTGCAACAACGCGTATTAATTTACTTTACCCACCGGGTATTCCAACAGTTTTAACGGTAACAACTACGTCGTTATTTATAAAAAAACTCATACTTGTCGTTTTCTTCCTTCGATAGTTATTCTGTTATGGGGCCAACAAATGGCTGTGTCGCCGTACGAATATTCTCCGACAGTTAGAATATTCCACGACCAAACGAATATTTCTCGGCAACAATGAGTATTTTATAGCCACTTGCTTATGTTGAAAAAAAATTCATATATCACCCTTAACTTTAACTTTTTATCAATTTAACCATTTACTGAATAATAATTATAAGAAAAGTTGAATACTTTTATTTCATAAAATTCGGGGTTTTACATCAGGTACTTATGATGTTATTGGACAGGCGTACGAGGTGAAGAAACTGAAAAATCAAAGTCCTATGCAAACAAGACCCCCGTCTTGGTGGGCCAATTCAAAACGTGGCATACCCGCCCCGACGGGCCCTTCTAGTGTAAATACCCCCCGTCGTAGTGGGGGTACGGGAATTCCAAATTTGTTTAAACAGTTGCTGCACTAAAAACTCTTCACTTTCCCCACTTCTTATCTATCCAACCCGACTCTATAACCAACGAATGCACCACTTCTCATCTCCATTCACCCACGAATTTGCACACAACATCATTCTTTATATAAACCCAATCCTTAACTCCATCACTTCCACACTAATTTTCGAATTTCAAGCAATAGAAAGCTAGGGTTCACCAAGTTCGGGTTTGTAGAGCATAAGAAAGGGGGAAAACCTCAAAGTGGATCAAAATCATTTCAACTACTCAGTTAATTGGGGCAACTTGATGTGGGTAAGCCATTACTAGCAAATTTTCAGTAGTTCAGCACCATAGTTACATCAAAGTGTTCATATTTGGATTGTTTGAGTGTGTGCACACAAAGTGCTTGTATTACTGCCAAAGTGAAGTTTGGGGGAGTAGTGACTGCAATCAACCGACATGACACTGAAAACACCATCAAAGCGACAAAGGGGCGAAGGTTCAGGTTCTACACCACCTATATGTGTCTTCGATAGACGAAAATTCACGAGTGCCAACGCCGCTGATAAGTACAATTACCTAGTGACCAAAGCACTAACACCAGAGTGAGGTTTGGCACTAAACTCATTTGACGGACAGATGCGCAAACAGATACATGAGCAAGGCTGGGAGATGCTCACTGACGACCCTAACCCAACCATAGTGAATGTGGTGAAGGAGTTTTATGTGAATGCTGAGGACAGGGAACCGTACATGGCATTTATGAGGGGTAAGCAAGTTCCCTTCAGTCCAGAGGCAATCAACGAGTATTATAGCCTGTGAGCCCCTGCTACATGCCAGTATACTTAGCTACGTGACGACAATCCCAACTTTGATTAGATTTTGACTGAGATATCTAAACTGGGCACAGTTTGGATTAAGGGAAGGAAAGGTGGAACTATTTTCCTCAGTAACGACTTGAGCCGCTATGGTAGATCTAGTATGCGTTTCTGTGTGCGAAGCTTTTTCCTTCGACGCATACCAGTGAGGTGACCAGGGAGAAAGTGTTACTACTTTATGCCATCATCAAAGACTTGGACATCAATATATGCTCCATAATCAGTTTTTCTATATGGTGATGTCTAAGAAGTCCATTTTCTAGCGGTCTGCCACACCCATCCCTCATATGTGGGTTGTGCATATAAGAAGGCGTTCGATGGTCAGGCGATGAACCTACATAGCAACCACTCCAGTTGTTAGACTCCGGAATGATAGCATAATACACTGTCTGGCCTAGAGGGGAGTCTCATCCACGAGGTGTCGGTTTTATATTCCCTAAGGCTTCTGAGGAAGAAGAAGATGATGAGGACACCTCGGAGGATGAGGAGTTCCGAGGTGATGAGATGACCGGAGAGTAGGAGGCTGAGGGGTAGTAGAAGGACAGGCAGGTTCATGTTCAGTTCTTAGTTTCGCAACCTTTAGAGACAGATTGATAGAATAGACAAAGATATTAATAAGAAGATGACTAGACTGGCAGCTAGGCAAGACCATATGTTCAACGCCATGAACATGTTCTTTGCCTCTTTGAACACATCTTTACAGAGTTTAAATCATGCCACAACCACCCAGTTTTAATACCAGATGCCAGAACCTATGCCCCAATATCCACCATCCGATTCAGATACAGAGGTGTGCCGAGTATTTGTGCCCAGGCCACCGTCGCCACCATCACCTCATGCTTAGCTGATTATAAAGAAAGTCCTCTTGTGCTTACTGCTTTATTCTTACAATGAGGGAATTGTAACTGCTAAGTTTGGGGAATTTTAGTATAGTTATTTGTTTCATGTTTAGTTTCATGTTTATGTTTTCATGTTTAGTTTAGGTTTATTATGTTTGCATTCATGTAGTGTAGTTGCATAATAGGTTTGTATAGTAGTGTAGTATTATAAGTAGTTTCTTATTCTATCAAAATTGAAAAAAATTGAAAAAATGCAAAAATATTAGTTGGTTTGCTGTGTTTATATAGCATTAATTTCATCTTGCATGATTCCAGCTGTTAGATAGTAGGAGTCTATTTTGGCCAATGATGAGATTGGAATTAAATCGACAAGTATAGTATTGACTATTAGAGCTTTGATGTGATTTCTTGTCATGAATTGAATCTTTTTCTGTTTGAAACTGGTATAATAATGTTAGCACAGTAAGAACAACTTTGTTAATTGATTGAGTCTAAATTGACACATGATGGAACTCTAAAGGATAATGCTAGTTTGAATAAAAGGAACTCATGAATAGGTAGGAATGGCTAAAGTTAGACAAGAACCTATGTTTGGGGGAAAATTTGGAGTATATAGGCTATAAAAAATATGAATAAACACCGTGGCTAGTCTAGTTCCGTGGCCTTTGTTACTTGAGTAAGTAAACTTGAGGGGATTGTCTTTACACCTAGTGTTCTAAGGCCTTAATGGTTTGGGAGTCGTTGGTCGAAAGCTAGTTAAAGTAGCATTGAAAATCCTAAGGTAATAAGACATTGCACAACCATGAGTATAAAAAAATGAGAAAAAGAGCAAAAAACCCCTGTAATGAAAAATAAAGCATAAGTATCCCATTTTTACCTTCGATAGTGGTAACTGTTTGATTTTAGCCGGATCTATACTGTAATACCCGAGAATTTCCACGTATTATTAAATGAATATATTAATGGAAATAATATTTATGTGAATATAAGTGTTCATGTTTTGTAAGTTGGTTAATTCAACTGAGTTGCACTAGATTAATGTGTATTGAAAAGTGTGGATTTGGCAATGAGAATTGTGAAATGCCTTGTGTGGCATATTATGAAACGAGGAAATTCACTAAGAAAGTTACAACAAGAATTAGGAAGATTAATCGTGTTTGATCATGTGATTTCATATAAGTAGTCAATACGCTCTTAGACTTGTAATATCACTCATGTGGACAATAATTCATATCATGTAAAACAAGTTTGGCGACGAAAATTGACATTCGCTTGAAGCTAAACCAGTCTTGGCACTATCAGAGTATGGCGCAGCTGCGCCGTCCCAGTAGTACAAACTGGCGCAGCTGCGCCAGTGGTCAGTTGGAGAAAAACTAATTTTTGTACTTTAGAAATTAAATGGAACATGTGACGCCCCCAAAATAGGTATACATCACCCATCCTGAGTCACCAAATACATGGTACAAAAACAAATACAACTTCAGTAATATAATTGTCGTGTAGAATACGACAACGCCTATACTGTAAGTTTGAATACAAATATTGTATACTAGAGAGTATACAAACTCAAAAGGAGTCCTCATTACAATTATTCAAACACTATTTTATAGAAATAGTGAGGACTGCTAAAACATCTTTCTAGAACCATCACTCCGTACCCCGACTAGTTCCTACTATGTTCTCACCTCCTAAGAAAAATGGAACAAAAAGGAAAGGGTGAGCTTAACTAGCCCAGTAAAGAATATTATGACTAAGATATTATACAACAAATTATCGTTAGTCTTCAACAGTAAAAATCTGATAAAATATAATAGACAACAAGTTTTAGATCAACAACTGCAGCGGAACAGCAATCCATTAGAAGAGTCAAGTAGAGAAAGAATTCTACTATCTTCTAAGATTTAAAAGTTCATCATCAATATTTTATCCCTGTAACATAAATCAATATACATCTTAATCAAATATTCATCTTTGCACTACAGGCCAAAGATATTCATTTGTATCACCAGTTGGTCATGTTCATCTCAACACCTGTTCATCTTTATACTATGGGCCAAATATATTCATTAGGTAATCATTCATCTTTATACTACAGGCCAAATATATTCATTTGTATCATCATTTAGGACTGAGGATGATGAAAAATATTTTAAAGAAAACGAATCCAGTGAGAAAGAAGGACAAATATTAGGGATTCGTATCACAGTTTATCCAAGATCAATAATACTTCATAATAACCAATTTTGAAGCAGAATTCAAAAATAAAGATCAAAACATGGATACAATCAAAGATAGTAACCATAATAGACATCTTGGACAAAAAGAAGAAAATTTTATTTTTTGGTGTATAGTGCTGTATTCGTGAATAGTGCCGTATACGTGAATAGTAACTCCGACACAAAAAGTTCCAAATTTGATAAAAAAAATTCATACCAATATTTCGGTATAATGATATTGAAGAAAATATCATTTTAAGAAGAGTATAACACCCCTTACCTCAAAATATCAGTACTTCTGATCGGAATATCGGTATAAGGCTGAAAGAAACTTGCACTAATGAATAGAAACTCACAAAGTATCTAAATACTCACAAAATACACTCAATAATCTAGAGAGAGAAAGAGAGAAAACTTGTTTATGGTGTGATTTTGAATTCTAACTTAGCCCTCTATTTATAAGAAAATGTTAGCATGCCGAAGCAGACTTAACCTGCAACCTGATTGCTTTACCTGCTACTATTCCCACCCACCACATTTGAATAAAAATCTCAGCACATTTTTATCAACAAAAAGTGGGGCCCACCAATTCTAGAATTTTCCACCAAAATCATTTATAACATAATTTTCGAATCAGTCACCTCTTAAAATTCATAACAAATCATACGTTCATTTTTAACGGTTCAAAATTTGTGGACATATACTCAAAAAATTATAACTTCTGTAATATATCTCAAAAACCACTGGTTTGATTATAACTTCTGTAATATATCTCAAAAACCACTGGTTTGAATTTTAATACCTCCAATTCGACAAAATACTGATAAAACACCTCAACATTAACTCCTTCATTTTTAACCACAATAAATATATCCAACATTTATATCCACATAAAATAAATATTTCCTTATCATATGAATCAATAATTAATTATTCACAAATAATATTACAGAATCATATTTATGACAACCAGTCCGTTCCCAGGAAAGAGGGGGCTTTCCAATAAGAATTTCTCCTTACTAGCGTGCAATTAGGTGACCAAACCTCTCCTTGAAAGAACTTTCTAGACATTGCAAATAATGCTAACTAATAATATTATTCAAATAATATGAATTATTGATCTTATAATGGGAAATACTGTGCAGAGATAATTATTGAAACAACGATAATATAAAATATCAACGCAGTAATTATTGAATCAATAAAATGAAATATTGAACAGTAACTACTGTAACAATTATTGAGTAGTGCCTTCATACGTAAGGATCAATAATTCAACAATACTGTGCAATACCGTGTGCTACTGTGCAACAACGCGTATTACTGTATTTTAACCACTGGGTATTCCAACAGTGTTAACGGTAACAACTACGTCGTTATTCAATTTTGTCATTTTCTTCTTCCGACAGTTATCTGGTATGGGGCCCACAAATGGCTCCGCCGTCGTACGAATATTTCTCGATAAAAAGAATATTCCACGACCGAACGAATATTCCCCGACAACAATGAATATTATATAGCCACTTGCTTATTTTGAAAATTTGCACATTTCACCCATAACCAAAGTATTATATCAATTTAATACCTTATTATTCATAATAATAAATAAAGGAAATTTGATTTTATTCTTTAAAAATTTGGGGTCTTACAACCTCCCCTCCTTATGAAATTTTGTCCTCGAAATTGACGTACGTACCTGGTGTTTCGAAAAGGTGAGGATACCTCGCTTTCATTTCTGATTCCAACTCCCAGGTCATCTCTTCAATAGCGTGGTTTTTTCACATAACCTTAACTTGTGGTATAACCTTCGTGCGTAGGACATGCTCTTTCCTATCCAAGATCTTAACATGTACCTCCTCATACGTTAAATCTTTGGCTATCTCGTCTGGTTCTAACTCAATAATGTGTTTCGAGTCTTTAACATATTTACGAAGCATAGATATGTGAAAAAAATTATGAACACAAGACATACTTGGAGGTAATGCGAGTCTATAGGCCACATTTCTTATTCGTTCAAGAATCTCAAATGGACCAACAAATCGTGGATTAAGCTTTCCTCTCTTTCCAAATCTTGTAACTCCCTTCCATGGTACAACATGTAATAATACATGATCTCCAATATTAAATTCCATGTCCTTCCGATGAAGATCCGCATAACTCTTTTGTCGATCTTGTGTTGTTTGTATACGTTGTTGAATCGTTTGGATCTTCTCTGTAGTCATTCGTACCAACTCTAGTCCCAACAATGTTGCTTCTCCCACCTCATCCCAACATACTGGAGAGCGACACTTTCGTCCATACAATGCTTCAAATGGAGCCAAACCTATACTTGCTTGATAATTGTTGTTGTAGGAGAATTCCACCAATGGTAGGTACTTATCCCAACTTCCTTTGAAATCTAGAATACAAAGTCTTAATAGATCTTCAAGGGTCTGAATAGTCCTCTCTGATTGTCCGTCCGTTTGAGGGTGGTATACCGAACTGAATCGTAAATCCGTGCATATAGCTTTTTGCAAGCTAACCCAAAATCATGAAGTGAATCTTGGGTCACGATCCGAAACTATGTATACTGGCATGCCATGCAATCTCACAATCTCATTCACGTATATACTACCAAGACGTTCAAGGGAATAAGTCTCACGTATAGGCAAGAAATGGGCAGACTTAGTTAATCTATCAACAATAACCCAAATCGCATCTAAGCCTTGAGAAACCTTGGGAAGACCAGTAACGAAATCCATAGTAATGTGTTCCCACTTCTATTTTGGAATCTCAAATGGTTGTAATGGACCCTTTGGCATTTGATGCTCCACCTTTACACGTTGACAAGTTAAACACCTCGAGATAAACTCCGCGATCTCTCTTTTCATATTGCTCCACCAAAATGTATGTCGAAGATCATGATACATTTTGGTACTCCGAGGATAGATTGCAAACGGTGTGTTGTGTGCCTCCATCATGATTCTATGCTTCAAGTCAGAATCGTTAGGAACACAAAGTCTGGAGTTGACTCGAAGTTTTCCTTCTTCATCGATTCTTGCTTCTGGAATAGCACCTTCTTGCATTTTCTTCTTCATACGCATCAGCTCCATGTCCGTAGCTTGAGCAGTTTTAACTTTATCGATTAAAGTTGGTTCTACTCGTATGTTTGATATTATCTCGTGGGTACTTGGAGCCTTCATCTCTATCTCCATCCTTTGCAAGTCATACAAAATGGACTTTTGTGTTAACAACATTGCACTTGTACCCGCATATGATCTTCTACTCAATGCGTCAGCTACTACGTTCGCTTTTCCAGGATGATATTGGATGGTATGATCGTAATCTTTCAGTAGCTCGAGCCAACGTCGTTGCCACATGTTGAGTTCCTTTTGGGTGAAGAAATATTTGAGGCTTTTATGATCTGTATAGATCTCCACTTTCTCCCCATACAGGTAGTGTCTCCATATCTTCAACGCAAAAACGACTGCTGCCAACTCCAAATCATGAGTAGGATAATTCCTCTCATATTCTTTGAGTTGTTGTGAGGCATAGGCTATGACTTTCCTATGTTGCATGAGAACACATCCTAACCCTTTGCCTGAAGCATCGCTGTAGATAACAAATCCATCTGAACATGATGGTATTGTCAAAACAGGTGCCGAAATGAGTATTCTCTTGAGTTCTTGAAAACTCTTCTCACGGTCCTTGCTCCAACCGAATTTTATATCTTTATGAGTCAGTTGAGTTAACGGAGTAGCGATTCGAGAAAATCCTTCCACAAATCTCCGATAATAACCAGCTAAGCCCAGAAAGCTATGTACTTCGGTCACCGACTTCGGTTGCTCCCAACTTTGTATGGCTTCAATCTTCGCCGGGTCGACATATACTCTATGTTTTGACACCACATGCCCAAGGAATGCTACTTCCTCAAGCCAGAACTCGTATTTCTTCAGCTTGGCATATAGCTTATTATCACGAAGCCTTTGCAGTACCAGCTTCAAATGGTGCTCATGATCTTCACGCTTTTGGAATAGATGAGGATGTCATCAATAAAGACAACAACGAACTGATCCAAATATTCCTTGAATACACGGTTCATCATATCTATGAAAGCAGCAGGAGCATTAGTCAATCCAAAAGACATGACTAAGAATTCATAATGCCCGTACCGAGTTCTGAAGGCAGTCTTTGGAATATGCTCAGTTTTAATCTTCAGCTGATGATATCCAGAACGAAGATCGATCTTTGAAAAGAATTGTGCTCCTTGTAACTGGTCAAATAAGTCATCAATACGAGGTAGCGGATACCTATTCTTGATAGTGACATGATTTAATTCTCAGTAGTCGACACAAAGTCGCATACTCCCGTCTTTCTTCTTTACGAATAACACAGGAGCACCCCAAGGAGATGTACTAGGACGAATAAAACCGATGTCCAATAACTCCTATAGTTGAACCTTTAACTCCTGAAGTTCAATAGGAGCCATTCGATATGGGGTTTTAGAAATGGGCTTTGTACCAGGTTTAAGGTCAATAAAGAATTCAACTTCACGTTCTGGGGGTAGACCGGGAAGTTCTTCAGGAAATACGTCAGGAAATTCACTAACAACGGAAATAGTATTCAAATCTGACGTGTTTTTGTTCAAGTCTGTGACATGGGCTAAGAAATCTTGACATCCATTTTTTAATAAACGAATAGCTTTATGGCTTGATATGACAGTGATTGACTTTAATGGTTTGGTTGTTTGAATTTACATAATAGGTTGGTTAGGAATATGAAAACTAACAAACTTATGAAAATAATCAATTTTAGCATGATGTGTGGTTAACCAATCAATCCCCAAAATCACATCAAATGCAAGAATTTTCAACGAAATAAGGTCGACAGGTAATGTGATGGTACAGACTTGAATCATGCAAGATTTAAAAACAGTAGATGTAATGAAAGTTTCTCCTAACGGAGTCTCAACAGATAAGTCAAAGTCTAATTTCTCCGGAGTCAAGTTTAAACGTTGAGCACAAGCAGGAGAGATAAAAGAATGGGTAGAACCTGTATCTAATAAGGTATAAACTTCGCAAGAGTTTCTGATTAGTTTACCCGTGATCACCTCGTTTGGGTTCCTCGCGTTTTGTGCAGTTACGACAAACGCCCTTCCAGGAACCACCGACTTTAACTTGTCCGGGACAGCCTTTGGAGCCACCATCCCCGTTGAACTTGGTTTCACAACTAGACAATCTCTAGCTATATTACCTTCCTTTCCACAGTTATAACACACTTTGGATTGTTGTGGGCAGTTTGGGCTGATGTGTCCCTCTTTCCCGCATTTGTAACAAACGACCAGTGCTCGTTCTCCTCCCCTAAAAACAGTTGATCTTTGTGATGACGTCTTCATGTTATCATTGTTATACCTTCTCCTCTTGAAATCTCCTCCCGAATCGTTCCTTCTATTATCACGGCCACGATTAACACCAGAGTGGTTACCGCTTTTGTCTGAATGCTTTCCTTCCCTCTGGTTGTCATTGTTCCGATGACCGCTGCCACCGGTATAACCCTGGTTGTGGTCCCTCTGTTTCACATACTCGTTATCCCGCTCTAATAATTGAGCCTTGTTTACAACATCTGAATATAAAGTAAATTTATAAGATATAAGATATTGCCGAATCTCGGGCTTTAGACCTCTCAGAAATATCCTCGTCATTCGTTCCTCATTTTCGACCAAATGAGGTACAAACCTGGATAACTCTGCAAACTTCGCCTCGTACTGGGACACCGTCATGTTGTTTTGTTCCAGTCTGATAAACTCCGCCTCCTTTATATGACGAATACTTTCAGGAAAGTACTTGTCATTCAATAGTTTCTAAAATGTTTCCCAAGACATGCTAAGTGCGGTTGGCTGGGTACGCTTCACAGACTCCCACTAGTAATTTGCCTCACCGCGGAACATAAAGGTGGCGAATGGAACATTCTGTTCCTCCGTGCATCCCAAGACATCGAATATCTTGGTAATTTTCTTGACCCACGTTTCCGCCATGATCGGATCGGGCTTTCCCTTAAATTCTGGTGGTCCCAACTCTTTGAACTGCTTGGCTGTGACAAGCCGCGCATTGCTAGCATTTCCACCCGTATTCTGTGCACGAGTTTCCCTCGTCTGGTTTTACATAAACTGCAAAAAACTTCTGAACATCCCATCATTAATCATTTGTTCTGAAGCGTTGTTTATAGGAAGAAAATTGCCTTCCTTTTGCACGTTCCCCTGGGTGGTGATCAAAGGTGTCTCCACGGTCTGATTTACTCCATTATTAACGTTCTCAGCTACCATTCTTAAATACTGCCATAAAACAAGGGTTAATAGTCATATCATATATTATCCCTATACTCTGACCGACCAAATAAATACCAAATAAACTTAGTCAGGTCATACTAGCGAAGGAATTCCCCATCTCTCCCCTCTTAGTTCTTGTCTCATATCTCAGTCGGGGATCATATCCCTAAGCTTTGATACCAACTGTGACGCCACCAAATTAGGTATACATCACCCATTCTGAGTCGCCAAATACATGGTACAAAACTAAATACAACTTCAGTAATATAATTGTCGTACAGAATACGACAACGCCTATATTGTAAGTTTGAATACAAATATTGTATACTAGAGAGTATACAAACTCAAAAGGAGTCCTCATTACAATTATTCAAACACTATTTTATAGAAATAGTGAGGACTGCTAAAACATCTTTCTAGAACCATCACTTCGTACCCCGACTAGTTCCTGCTATGTTCTCACCTCCTGAGAAAAATGGAACAAAAAGGAAAGGGTGAGCTCAACTAGCCCAGTTAAGAATATTATGACTAAGATAATATACAACAAATTATCGTTAGTCTTCAACAGGGAAAAATCTGATAAAATATAATAGACAACAAGTTTTAGATCAACAACTGCAGTGGAACAAAAATCCATTAGAAGAGTCAAGTAGAGAAAGAATTCTACTATCTTCATCAATATTTTATCCCTGTAACATCAATCAATATACATCTTGAATCAAATATTCATCTTTGCACTACAGGCCAAAGATATTCATTTGTATCACCAGTTGGTCATGTTCATCTCAACACCTGTTCATCTTTGCACTACAGGCCAAAGATATTCATTAGGTAATCATTCATCTTTGCACTACAGGCCAAAGATATTCATTTGTATCATCATTTAGGACTAAAGATGATGAAAAATATTTTAAAGAAAACGAATCTAGTAAGACAGAAGGACAAATATTAGGGATTCGTATCACAGTTTATCCAAGATCAATAATACTTCATAATAACCAATTTTGAAGCAGAATTCAAAAATAAAGATCAAAACATGGATACAATAAAAGATAGTAACCATAATAGACATCTTGGACAAAAAGAAGAAAATTTTATTTTTCGGTGTATAGTGTCGTATTCATAAATAGTGCCGTATATGTGAATAGTAACATCAACACAAAAAGTTCTAAATTAGATAAAAAGTTCATACCAACATTTCGCTATAATGATATTGAAGAAAGTATCATTTTAAGAAGAATATAACACCCCTTACCACAAAATATCAGTATTTTTGATCGGAATATCGGTATAAGGCTGAAGGAAACTTGCACTGATGAATAGAAACTCACAAAATATCTAAATACTCAAAAAATACACTCAATAATCTAGAGAGAGAAAGAGAGAAAACTTGTTTCTGGTGTGATTTTCAATTCTAACTTAGCTCTCTATTTATAGGAAAATGTTAGCACGCCGAAGCAGACTTAACCTGCAACCTGATGGCTTTACCTGCCACTATTCCCACCCACCATATTTTAATAAAAATCTCAGCACAGTTTTACCAACCAAAAGTGGGGCTCACCAATTTTAGAATTTTCCACCAAAATCATTTATAACCTAATTTCTTAATCCGTCACCTCTTAAAATTCATAACAAATCATACGTTCATTTTTAACGGTTCAAAATTTGTGGACATATACTCAACTTATATATGTATAACATATCCAAAAATTACAACGATCCAACGGTCGGATTAAAAATTATAACTTCTGTAATATATCTCAAAAATCACTGGTTTGATTTTTAATACATCCAATCCGACAAAATACTGATAAAACACCTCAACATTAACTCCATCATTTTTAACCACAATAAATATATCCAACATTTATATCCACATAAAATAAATATTTCCTTATCATATGAATCAATAATTAATTATTCACAAATAATATTACAGAATCACATTTATGACAACCAGGCCGTTCCCAGGAAAGAGGGGCTTTCCAATAAGAATTTCTCCTTACTGGCGCGCAATTAGGTGACCAAACCTCTCATTGACAGAACTTTCTAGACATTGCCAATAATGATATCTAATAATATTATTCAAATAATATGAATTATTGATCTGATAATGGTAAATACTGTGTAGTGATAATTATTGAAACAACAATAATATAAAATATTAACGCAGCAATTATTGAATCAATAAAATAAAATATTAAACAGTAACTACTGTAATAATTATTGAGTAGTGCCTTCTTACGTAAGGATCAATAATTCAACAATACTGTGCAATACCGTGTGCTACTGTGCAACAACGCGTATTACTGTATTTTAACCACCGGGTATTCCAACAGTGTTAACGGTAACAACTATGCTGTTATTCAATTTTGTCGTTTTCTTCATCCGACAGTTATCTGGTAAGGGGACCACAAATAGCTGCGCCGTCGTACGAATATTCCCCGACAGAAAGAATATTCTACGACCAAATGAATATTTCTTGACAACAATGAATATTATATAACCACTTGCTTATTTTGAAATTGTGCACATTTCACCCATAACCAAAGTATTATATCAAATTAATACCTTATTATTCACAATAACAAATAGAGAAAATTTGATTTTATTCATTAAAAAGTTGGGGTCTTACAGAACAATTATGTAATATGTGTGACATTGATAAACCATGAAATAAGCTGCGTTATGTTTGACGAAAGAATTATTAAGTAAACCATTAATTAATATTAATTAATTGTGGTAGAATATTGATTACTTTGTAATTAATTAATAATATGTGATTATTATTATTTGCAATATATCAATAAATATAATAAGAATTTTATAGATAATTAATGATTATGGAGATCCATAAATACATTAATCAATGATGATTGGATTAATTAATATTGGTGTTAATTAATCAAGGAAGTGAATAATTTATTTATTTGACATAAATAAATAAGTTATTAATATAATAATATTAGATTAACGGTTATGTGCATGTGAGCAATAATACAACTATACTATATAGTGTAGTGTAACATTTATGTGACTATATATTAAGTTTTATGAAACTATATTGTATAAAGCAATGTGATTATGCATATTGAAACTATATGGTATAAATATATCATGAAATGTGTAAGTAACCATATACATGTGGGTAGACAGTAAAATAGAATGTACATGGATTATATGTATATTTCATAACAACTACTACCTTGAAATATTAATTATGTGAATCATATTGTGACATTAAAATTAAGGCATAGGTAATATATACACTATAACCTAAGAATAAGGATTTTGTATAAGTGTATAACTTAAGAGGGTAAGAATGCTGAGTTATTTGATTGTCCCAATATGTGTGTCCCAATTACTCCCTAATTTTCAGTCACGTGTAGAACATAAAGGCTAAGGCTTATGTTCTTCTTTTCTTCCAAGCTTTGCTAAATAATGATTTTGGAGGGAGTGGGCATAATGATGCAAATCACCAACCAATTACCAACTCCTTGTTACCCTTCAAGAAATCCTTCAATCCATGATTTTGATTCAATGGAAAACTTCAAAATCTGTGTATTGATTTTCCTATAAGTATGAGTTATCCTTCTATTTTTCCAATTGCTGAGATTTGTCAAAGTATGAGATTGAGAACATACAAGTATTCTAGGACATTGGAAGATCAACTAGTAGCAAGTTCATTCATATTGCAGAGGTATAACCCCAATCCTTGTTTTCCATTATTAGTTTCTGTCAAATAGAGTTCTTTAACTCTTGAAATTCAAATTTGTGATTTTATGGAATTGGATGTTAATGAGGTTGTGTGTTGGTTATATAGTTGTTATATGACCATATAAATATGTTTAAACCAATATAGGACTATTTAGAAATGAGTTCATGAGTAATTTCTGTGTTTGGGCTAGTTTTCTACCGACACAAACTGTTCCTGGCTTAAACCAGGCGTGGTGCAGCTGCGTCGTATTAACACTGAGGCGCAGCGCAGCTGCGCCGGCCCCTGATTTCAGTTTTGAGCTTCTATTTTACAATATGCCAAGTGTTAATCAATCATTATGACATATACTAGTATGCAAGCATGTGTAAGGGGTATATATAGATATAGTAACCTAATGTGAGCATGTTTAGACTAGAATAACATATTAACGAAAGTGTGGAGTTTAAAATAAATTTAGGAACTTAAAAATGAACTTGATATGTATGTATGCCATGTATGTATACTGACTTTTCAAGCATGTTAGTATGACTTAGAAATGCATGAATAAACCATTGCTTGTGTTTATGTGATTAGTAAGGAAGCATGAACCTGTTGAACCTACTAGTAAACTTTACAAACGAAATTGCGAATTTTGAATGTGAATATTGTCAAACTACCTTGAGGGTTAGAATCTGATAATTGTGATCGCGGTTGATGATACTCTTAGACTCACTAATATAGCATAAACATATATATACCATGCTTGTGTATCATTTTTTCAAGAAAAGCATAAACGAAGCATATTTTCAACCAAAGCGGTGCTAATTGCACATATGTGTTATGAATACTCACAAGCATACTTAATATGAGTTTTATAACTATCTTGTATGTTTAGAGAACTGAGCATGCATGGTAGAATTTGTGGTTTCATGACCTTGAATGGCCTTAAATTGTTAAAATGATCAATTTAGAATTTTATTATAAAAGAATGAACCTAGATTGACTTGTGAAGCATGAAAAGACCTTTAACATTACAAAATATATCATGTATGATTGTTTTGGTCAAGCTGGATAGAAACCATTAGGCAGCAGCTGAGTTTAGGCTTAGCCAGAGGACGGCGCAGCTGCGCCGGTCCTAGGCTTAGTCATGGCACAGAACTTGGTTAGTTTGAAATCTAATCTTTGGACAGTTAACTTATATGATGCATATATTGCTAGAAGTGGTTTAAAACCTACCGATACATGTATATAAGTGATGCTTAGATAATATGATGGTGTTTTCCTTGTGATATGAGTGTCCATGGGTAAAAAGGTCTTAACCTTGAGCATTCTTAATTTACTTATGAAATAACTAGGTATTTGATTCATGATGAATTTATAAGCTGATTTTGTACCATATGTGCATACTTTAATAATGTCGAGCTTGAGCAAAGACTGTTAGCTAATAAATATGTTGAACATATAATACGCTATAAATAGGATTCGAAATTGGATTCGTAGGCATGTAGATTACTTACATTTCATTCCATTGCATTATGTATTGTGTTGTGCTTGAGGACTAGCACGGTTTAAGTTTGGGGGAGTTTGATGAGTGGGTTTCATATCTACGAATCGGCTTCTGATTTGGGCTTAAACAGTGTTGATCCTGTCTATTTTTGTTCATTTTTACTTGTTTTGTGTTTAGGATTGTATTACATGGCATGGTGGGAAAATGGCGGCATTATGGCGAGACTTGGCATGAAAAAGCAAAGAATTCAGCACTGCAGAAGTAACCCCCCCCCCCCCCGGCCGGGGCGGGGGTACGGGAAGAGAGAGTGTGTGTTTTTCTTTGATTAGATTTTTGCAGCTTGAATGGAACAATTTTGCATGGAGTGGGACTATAATGGGGCATTGTTTTATCAGCTATTACATCAAATAACACATCACAACACAGAGGAATTCAATTAATCAATCAATTCAATTTTGAGTTCTAATTTTCAGTGAAGAACATTAGAGAAGAGCAAGGAAAGATTACATATTTGATGTGACACCCCCAAATCCGGGTACTTCAATTCCATGAGATTTGGTATTCAATGTACAAATATCATCTATCTATCTACCCATAATAAGTGCAAGCCATGCAATAGATAGAATAAAATCTTTCCCTTAAGGGTTACAACATCCAAATAATAATAATACAATCCCAAGTTAAACTAACCTTAAACATCTATACGGAAACATAAACAATAAGTCTTAAACAACATCATTAACTCAAGTCTTAAGCATAAGTACATCATCTAATAAAAATAACAAGTCTTCATCACTTGTTAACCTTGCCCTTGCCTTTACTAGTGGAAAGTTCGTCGGTTCTTTCGTTCTTAACTGCAATGTTATTATTAAGTAAGAGTGAGAACGGTTGCCCACAAGTATAACAATATAACAATGAATAATAACATGCAAGAGAAATAATAACTTCTGAAATAACAGCTCAACTTTTGAATCAAGAATAAATTATAGCAAGAATCAAAAGATTTCTGAGGGTCATAAGACCTTGAACTATGTCCTAGGTTATCAAGGGTTATACTTGAAACCTTTAACAGTCATAAGACTATGGACCTTTCTACTCTTACTTAGGGGGATTAGTCCTTAGTACCATACTGTGCACAATATCTTAACGCTAACATATAAGTAAATCCCTTTGCAGGGTTGTTCATCTCAGCTTGACATTCGAGTCTGCACCAAAGGAAGTTTGGTTTGGATAATTCAATAAGGGTTCTGAAATTTAGAACGTTCATCAACTAAGGACTAGTTGAATCAATAAAGTTCACTAGTCTAATAAGGTTCGACAATAATGATATTCAATTTGAATAATAATCTCAAGAAGTATACAATACAATAATTATTGTATAACTGAATCATGCTTTGAAAACGTAATCAATCTTTAATATAACATTTGAACTTGAATAATAGAATTGATAATTTACTCGAGGTAAATAATAAACTTGAACAATAATGACAAGTAGGGTTAGGAAACTTGCCTCGTGCGTAGATTACACTTTAACTAAGCACGTTCTTAGAATTTAATCCTACATACCATTCACATTCACATTCCCAGTTAATTATAACTTAACTAATCATCAAAAACTCATTCTCTTTGTGTACTTTGATTATTAACTATACTTAGTTAATTTACCACTTTGTCACATAATTCATACTTCATGAATAACTAGCTAATTATGTATTCAATAATTCGATCCACATGCAATTATGTTATTTACATGTTAAACATCTATTTTACATCTCATTATACTTCTAACATGTTTACATGTTCATTACATTAAGTTAGTAACACATTGCTAGACTTAACATTTTAAAAATAATTCATCCTAAACTTTCTGGAGAGTGGCGCTGCGGTGCCACTGTTACACTTGGTCTTCGCGCTGCGGCGCCGTGGCGCTGCGGCTCGAGTCATGGTGTTGCGGCGTGGTGGCGCTGCGGCGCGGCAGCGCGGTGGCGCTGCGGCGCGGGAAATAGACAGGTAGTCGGCGCTGCGGCGCGGCGTACCAGAAACAGAAATGGCAGTTCGCGAAAAATCGCAAAACATGCCAATTTCTACCAATTTCTTAATTTCTACTCGAATTTAGACATACACATATGTTATAATTCATGTATAATCATAACCCAACATTTATATAATGACTTTAACTAATTTAAACACTTAATTACAGAATTTAAGCACACAATTTCACTGACTTTGATGTTCTTGAAGGTTTTGAAAATAAAACATGAAAATTGTCACTACGGATTCGTTATAACACTGAATCCATTCATTTAAACTTTTGTCTCTTCGTATCAACATGCATAATAACATACAAGTATAAATTTAGGGATAATATACGATCAACACATGCAATATCACGTATAAGGTCATATGGCCAAAACCCAAACTCTGTAATTTATGAAAAACATATACGACATGTGTTTTCATGAAACTGATGATATGGTTTATATAATATATATATAATCAAATACAATTTGATAACATTTAACACATATATAAACTTATAATCATATCATTTCCCAAATACAGAGATTTACAGAAAACTTGAAAGCCATTTTTCTATGAAAACTCAATAACGTAAAAACAGAATTTGGTTTGGAGAAATTACCCAGAGTATAGATTTAGAAGAGATGATCAGTGGTGATCCTTTCACAAGTATTTGTTTGATTACACACTCACAATTTTCTTCACAATAATTTAATTATCTCTGACAAACTCTCTCTGAGTATTCTCTAGACTTAGTTAAATAATAAGAGAAAAGAAGACGTCGTAATAAATAAATTGGCGCATTGTGGTCAGTTACCCATCATGGGTTAACTGCCCTTAACCTCTACTAGTGCCATGTTTGGCTAGCCTTAAAAGGCTTATTCTCATTTAATTTAATAACTCTTTTATCATATAGTTTAAATCATGTCACACCCTTACACAATAATTCAATTATCTTATTTAATTTAATTAAATAACATATAATAATTTCTCATAAATTCACATAGTCACATAATTAATTTTCTCATTAATTAATTATATCAATTTTTTAAATCTCTAATTAATAATTAAATTAAAATATCAATAGGCTTATTAAATATTTCTTTTAATACAATAAGATCATAATCACATACTTCGATAATAAAAAGTCTCTACATTAATTTAATAAATGTAACACATATAATTAAATTAATCTACCACAATTGCATTAATTAATTATTTAATCTAATAATTAAATCATCGAAAATATTTATTTAATTCAATAAATATTAAAAGTTAATTTACAAAAATCTTGTTCGTCACATTTGAAGGCGAAGAAGGGTGGTTTTGTAACTATTCTCTTTCTGTAATTCGAATTTTGTAATTAGGATGATTAATTATCTACTTATTTTAGTTTTTAATTCATTGATGATTAATTAAATTACTCATTAGGTTTGCAATGGATCTTTATTGTTGAACAATGATTGGCATGCCTTAATTTCAGTTTAATATACTATCAATTCAGTTTATCTATTGTGATTTACACTTTAATTTATGAATTTCTTGATCACAAATTTTGTGTGGATTTATATGAATTCGAGAGATGATGTATGAATCTAGACGTAATCACTCTAGCATGTGTTCTTGAATTTTGTGTTTTAATAGAATCTTTATGAATGTTTAGGATAGAGATATACCTAACATTGCATGTAATCGGGTAAAGAGCTTGGAATTTAAACCTTCTCTTATTTTAATTCACATAGAGATATAGTGAATTAGTTGATTAGGGTGTTTGGCTTAATTCTATCAAATTGTGGATTTAAGTTAATACGGGGTTATTGCATTGAGAGATGGCTAATTCTACTTAAGTGTTCTTGATTAATAAACTGATATAGTGAATTGAATCGGAATAACGTGTGATATTTAAAGCATCTTTTCGCTTTAAACTTGTTAGTTAATGATGATTAAAACTTAGCGGAATTTATGTTTGTTTTAATCTCTTTTGCAAAGTAGTGGAGTTATGAGAGTGAGGCAGTTATAGCAGTTATGACAGATATAGTAGTTATAGTATGAACGTAAAAGACACAGTCGTTTTAAGTGGTTCAGAGCACTTACAGCTCCTAGTCCACTCTTCTACTCAACGAGTAGGAAATCCACTAAGGATGACTTTTACAACTTTTGAATCACACAGATTCCTTCTAGACCTGCTGTAAGACCCCAGTTTTTATAAATAAAGATGAATTTTCATAATTATTATTTTTAAATATTATGGAATAAATTTGATAAAATATATAGTTGTGGGTAATATTCATAAATTTTGCAAAGTACGCAAGTTGTTATAAAATATTCGTTTGGTCGGGGAATATTCTTTTTGTCGGGGAATATTCGTACGACGACACAATCATTGGTGGACCCCACAACGGAAGTATTGTTGTAGTTAGAAAACGACAAAATTATCTTTCTATAAAATAACGGCGGAGGTGTTACCGTTAAAACTGTTGAACTACTCGGTAGTAAAAGTACAGTAATACGCGTTGTTGCATAGTAGCACACGGTATTAATTATTGATGCTTACGTGAGAAGTCACTCAGCTATACTCAATTATTGCTACAGTAATTGCTGCATCATATCTCTTATATTATTGATTCAATTATTGTCACAGTATCATCTGTATAATATGTTATATTATCTAAACAATAATTGAGACGACAAGTTATAAATGATTAATAATTGTTGAAAGATTAAATATGTGTTGATTAAAAATAAAATAAAATGATTTCTGGTATTTTTTATTCAATCCTTGATGAATATAAAGAGTCTATTATTAGACGTTTGTGGTAAGTTTAATTATTTATGGGGGGACATATGTCATCATCTAAGAGTCTCTTTCATAAATAGTAATTACTTTCGTAAATAGTAATTACCTTCGTAAATAGTAATTATCTTCGTAAATAGTAATTATTTTTGTAAATAGTAATTACCTTCGTAAATAGTAATTACCTTCGTAAATAGTAATTATTTTCATAAATAGTAATTACCTTCGTAAATAGTAATTACCTTCGTCAATAGTAATTACCTTCGTCAATAGTAATTACCTTCGTAAATAGTAAATACTTTCGTAAATAGTAATAAATCTTCTATAAATAGAGGCCTAGGGCTTCATTATTTTTCACGAATTCGTTCAAGCTATAGAGAGAGAAAGTATAGAGATAGTAATAGAGAAAGAAGAAGAGTATTCGGTTACTACACTACTGCAGTATTCAATCTCCTAATACGGTAAGGGGTGTTACTCTTTCTTCTTGAAGAGAACTTATGTTATTCCATTCGTTGTTATTCTGTTGGAATAACCTGTAAAAGTGGCATACCCTATACATGATCTGTATACGCGGTGTACCCTATTCTTGGTGAGATCCTTATGTTATTCCATTTCTTATTATTCTGTCGGAATAACCTATATACGCGGTTTACCCTATACTTGGTGACATTCTTCTATTATTATGTTGGAACATCCTGTCTGTGTGTTTTACACCGGACCTGGTTCCGTCTTTATTATTCTGTTGGAAGATCCTATCTGTGTGTTTTACACCGGATCTGGTTCCGTCTTTATTATTATTCTGTTGGAATATCCTATCTGTGTGTTTTACACCGGATCTGGTTCCGTCTTTATTTATTAATCTGTTGGAACATCCTGTCGGTGTGAATTTCACCTGACCTAGTTCCGTTATTTATTATTCTGTTGGAATAACCTGCCTGTGCGGTCTATCGCATGCATGGTGATTTCTTTTGTTATTTCATTCTTTATTATACTCAGTCGGTTAAAACTTTAACTTCTATACTTCATGAAATTAGTAGAATATCCTTGATATTTGCGCTTCATCCAATATCCTTTCATGAAAATATTATTCTGATCATTCTTGAATTTTACACCACAAAACAGTATCGTGTTGACAATTTGGACGTTAATAATTTCTGGATAAAATAATTCTTGAACTTGTTTTATTGAATTATTATATCATTGTCATCATCCTCATGTTTATATTTTGTTGAAAGTCATCTGTGGCCTGTAGTGCATAGATGGACTTGGTATGATTATGACCAGGGATTATTCGGTGTAATCATGACCGTAATATTACAAGTGATGTAAATATTAAAAATCCTCATTGGCCCGTAGTGCATTGATGGACAGTTGTTGGCATGATCATGACCACTAATGAATACACAAATATTCTTGGTCGTAGTGCATGAATAATTGTGGTCGTGATACTAAAGAATATCCTTGGCCGTGGTGCGGGGGTGATTCGATGATGTGGAATATTTATTAAGCTGAGTCTCAGCCATAACGATGATGAAAAACCTTTTAAATCATAAAAGATAGTAGTTTTTATTTTCTACTTGACTCTTTTAATGGATTGCTGGTTCCGCTGCAGGTAAACTTGATATTTATTGTATTTTATCAGTTTAACACTGTTGAAGGCTAATGATAATTTATTCTGCATTATCTTAGTCATAATATTTCTTACTGGGCTAGTTGAGCTCACCCTTTCTTTCACTGTTCTCTTCAGGAAATGAGAATATAGCTGGGACGAGTCGGGGAACGGAGTGATGGACCAGAGAATAGTATTAGTAGTCCTCACTATTCTGTTAAATAGTGTGACAATAATTGTGTTGAGGACTCCTTTTGAGTTTGTATGATCTCTAGTGGATAATTATAGTATTCAAACTCACAGTTGTATTTTGTCGTATTATACACGACAGTGGTATTAGTAAGTTGTATTTGAATTCTGTACCATGTATCTGACGACTCAAGATGGGTGATGTATACCTAATTTTGGGGGCGTCACAGTTGGTATCAGAGTTATAAGTAAAGAGCCCCGAGCCTCTCGCTGGTGACTTCCTGTTGATGGGGGATGCACCGAAGCCAGACTCTCCGTAGGGGACGCCGTTCTGCGGTGGCAAACTGATAGGTACCAATGTGAGGTGCTGTCCACTGATGGGACATTTGTCACAGTTGGTATCAGAGCTTAGGGATATGATCCCTGGCTAAGATGTGAGAATAGTACTAGGAGGGGAGAGACGGGGAATTCCTTCGCTAGTATGACCTACCTAAGTTTATGTGCTATTTTATTGGTCGGTCAGAATATAGGGATAATATGTTACATGTCAATTAACCTTTTGTTTTGTGGCAGTATCTGAAAATGACATCTGAGAATGTTGAGAATGACAATGGAGCACAGGCGATCGTTGACTCACCACATATCAATAATCAGGATAATGTGCATCAGGAAGGCGAAAATCCTCATGCAAACAACAACACTGACCAAATGACGAATGATCAAATGTTCAGAGGTTTTATGCAATTCATGCAACAGCAGGCGAGAGCAACTCCTGTCCAAAACGTAGATGGAAACACGGGAAACTCTCGGGTGGTCACCGCTAAACAATTCAAGGAGTTGGGACCACCGGAGTTTAAGGGAGAGCCAAAACCACTTATGGCGGAAACATGGATAAAGCAGATGACCAAGATATTTGATGTCTTGGGATGCTCCGAGGAGCAAAAGGTTCCCTTTGCCGCCTTTATGTTGCGCGGAGAGGCAGATTATTGGTGGGAATCGGTAAAACGTACTCAACCTGCTGTACTAAAGATATCTTGGGAGAAGTTCCAGGAGCTGTTCAATGATAAATACTTTCCCGAAAGTATTCGCCACATGAAGGAGGTGGAGTTTATTAAGTTGGAACAAAATAATATGACCGTGTCGCAATACGAGGCAAAATTTGCAGAGTTATCACGGTTTGCGTCCCACTTAGTGGATAATGAAGAGAGAATGGCGCGAATGTTTTTAAGAGGTTTGAAGCCGGAGATACGTCAACATCTTATTTCTCATAAACTGTGTTTGTATTCAGATGTTGTAAATAAGGCTTAGTTAGTGGAGCGCGATAACGAGTCAACTCAACTAAAAGAGAGCAGCCGGCAAAATTATAATACCAGCGAGAGTGGTCATCGAAGCGGTGACAACAAGCGTGGAGGGAATCAGCAAGCCAGAAATGGTAACCACTTCGGTGGTAATCAGGGCCAAAACAATAAGAATGGACATTTCAAGAAGAGGAGATTCAACAATGATGGAAAGACGTCAGCACCATCACCCGTTGTTAAGGAAGGAGAAAGGCCACCTATCATATGCTTCAAATGCGGAGGGGAGGGACACATCAGTCCAAATTGCGCGATGCCGTCCAAAGCATGTTATAATTGTGGAAGAGAAGGTCACTTAGCCCGATTTTGTCGTTTACCAAAGACAAATTCAGCTAGGATGGAGGCACCAAAGGCCGTCCCAGAAAGGTCAAAGCCGGTAGTGCAAGGGAGAGCGTTTGTTGTGACCTCCCAAAAAGCAAGGAACCCGAATGAGGTCATCACGGGTAAGCTTATCATAAACTCTAACGAAGTCTATACTTTATTTGATACCGGTTCTACCCATTCTTTTATTTCTCCTACTTGCGCTCATCGATTAAATTTGACTCCGGAGAAATTAGACTTTGACTTATCTGTGGAAACTCCGTTGGGAGAAACCTTCATTATATCCACTGTTTATAAGTCTTGTTTGGTTCAAATCGGTACCCTCACATTACCTGTAGATCTTATTTCATTGAAAATACTTGCATTTGACGTGATTCTAGGGATTGATTGGTTAACTACTCATCATGCAAAAATTGATTGTTTCCATAAGGTTGTTAGCTTTCATATTCCTAATCAACCTATTATGCGAATTCAAGTGACCAAACCATTAAAATCAATCACGGTCATCTCAAGCCATAAAGCTATTCGTTTATTTAAAAACGGATGTCAAGCTTTCTTAGCTCATGTCACAGATTTAAACAAAAATACGTCAGTTTTGAACGATATTTCTATTGTTAATGAATTTCCTGACGTATTCCCCGAAGAACTTCCTGGCCTACCCCCAGAGCGTGAGATTGAATTTTGTATCGACCTTGAACCCGGTACAAAACCCATTTCTAAAGCCCCATATCGAATGGCTCCTATTGAACTTCAGGAGTTAAAAACCCAACTGCAGGAATTGTTAGACATTGGCTTTATTCGTCCTAGTACTTCTCCTTGGGGTGCTCCTGTTCTATTCGTGAAGAAGAAAGATGGGAGTATGCGACTTTGTATTGATTATTGGGAGTTAAATCATGTCACCATCAAAAATAGGTATCCATTGCCACGTATTGATGACTTGTTTGACCAGTTGCAAGGAGCCAAATTCTTTTCAAAGATCGATCTTCGTTCCGGGTATCACCAATTGAAGATTAGAACCGATGACATTCCAAAGACGGCTTTCAGAACTCGGTACGGGCATTATGAATTCCTAGTCATGTCCTTTGGATTGACTAATGCTCCTGATGCCTTCATGGATATGATGAACCGAGTATTCAAGGAATATTTGGATCACTTTGTGGTCGTCTTTATTGATGACATCCTTATTTATTCCAAAAGCCGTGAAGATCATGAGCAACACTTGAGGCTGACACTCCAAAAGCTTCGTGAATATAAGCTTTATGCCAAGTTGAAGAAATGCGAGTTCTGGCTTGAGGAAGTAGCATTCCTTGGGCACGTGGTATCAAGTCATGGAATATCTGTTGACCCAGCAAAGATTGAAGCTATTCAAAGCTGGGAGCAACCTAAATCAGTGACCGAAGTACGTAGCTTTCTCGGTTTAGCTGGTTATTATCGGAGATTCGTGGAAGGATTTTCTCGAATCACTACTCCATTGACTCAGCTGACTCGGAAAGATACAAAGTTCGGTTGGAGCGAAGAATGTGAGAAGAGTTTTCAAGAACTCAAGAGGAGACTCATTTCAGCACCTGTTCTAACAATACCATCTGGCTCGGAGGGATTTTTCATCTACAGTGATGCTTCGGGCAAAGGGCTGGGATGCGTTCTCATGCAACATGGAAAAGACATAGCCTATGCCTCGCGACAACTCAAAGAATATGAGAAGAATTATCCTACTCATGATCTAGAGTTAGCAGCTGTTGTTTTTGCACTTAAAATTTGGAGGCATTACTTGTATGGGGAGAAAGTGGAGATCTTTACGGATCATAAAAGCCTCAAATATTTCTTCACTCAAAAGGAACTCAACATGCGACAACGACGTTGGCTTGAACTGTTGAAAGATTATGATCATACCATCCAATACCATCCTGGAAAAGAAAACGTGGTAGCTGACGCATTGAGTAGAAGATCACATGCAAATACGAGTGCGATATTGTCAACGCAAGGGCCCATTTTGTGTGACTTGCAAAGGATGGAGATAGAGTTAAAGACTCCAGGGACGCATGTGACGATGGCGAATATACGAGTAGAACCAACTTTAATCGATAAAGTTAAAGCCGCTCAAGCTACAGACCTGGAGCTGATGCGTATGAGGAAGAAAGTGCAAGAGGGTGCTATGCCGGAAGCAAGAATCGATGAAGAAGGAATACTTCGAGTCAACTCCAGACTTTGTGTTCCTAACAACCCTGATTTAAAGTATAAAATCATGATGGAGGCGCACAATACACCGTTTGCAATCCATCCTGGGAGTACCAAAATGTATCATGATATTCGTCATACATTTTGGTGGAGCAATATGAAGAGAGAGATAGCGTTGTTTATCTCAAGGTGTCTAACTTGTCAACGAGTTAATGCGGAGCATCAAGTACCAAAAGGTCCATTGCAACCACTTGAAATTCCAGAATGGAAGTGGGAGCACATTACCATGGATTTCGTTACCGGTCTTCCTAAGGTTTCTCAAGGCATAGATGCGATTTGGGTCATTGTTGATAGATTGACCAAGTCTGCTCATTTCTTGCCGATACGAGAAACTTATACACTTGAACATCTTGCTCGTATGTACATAAACGAGATTGTAAGACTGCATGGTATGCCGGTATCCATAGTTTCTGATCGAGACCCAAGATTTACTTCACGATTTTGGGTTAGTTTGCAAAAAGCTATGGGCACGGACTTACGATTTAGCTCGGCATATCATCCTCAGACAGACGGACAGTCGGAGAGAACTATTCAAACTCTTGAAGATCTATTAAGACTCTGTGTCCTTGCTTTCAAGGGAAGTTGGGACAAGTTCTTACCATTGGTGGAGTTTTCCTACAACAACAGTTATCAAGCAAGTATTGGCATGGCTCCATTCGAAGCGTTGTATGGAAGAAAGTGTCGTTCTCCAGTATGATGGGATGAGGTGGGTGAAGCAACGTTGTTGGGACCGGAGTTGGTACGTATGACTACGGAAAAGATTCAAACGATCCGACAACGTATAAAAACCTCACAAAGTCGACAAAAGAGTTATGTTGATCTTCATCGAAAGGACGTGGAATTCAATATAGGAGATCATGTGTTGTTACGTGTTACTCCATGGAAAGGAGTTACAAGATTTGGAAAGAGAGGAAAACTCAATCCTCGATTTATCGGTCCATTTTTAATTCTCGATCGAATAGGAAGTGACCTATAGACTCGCTTTACCGCCAAGTATGTCTCGTGTTCATAACGTTTTTCATATATCCATGTTACGTAAATATGTGAAAGACCCGAACCACATTATTGAGTTAGAACCGGACGAAATAGCGGAAGATTTGACGTATGAAGAGATTCCTGTTCAAATATTGGATAAGAAGGAACATATTCTACGCTCCAAGGTTATACCTCAAGTCAAAGTTTTGTGGAGAAACCACGATGTTGAGGAAATGACTTGGGAGTTAGAATCTGAAATGAAGTCAAGGTATCCTTACCTCTTTGACATACCATGTACGTACCCTAATTTCGAGGGCCAAATTTCATAAGAAGGGGAGGTTGTAAGACCCCAGTTTTTATAAATAAAGATGAATTTTCATAATTATTATTTTTGAATATTATGGAATAAATTTGATAAAATATATAGTTGTGGGTAATATTTATAAATTTTGCAAAGTACGCAAGTTGTTATAAAATATTCGTTTGGTCGGGGAATATTCTTTTTGTCGGGGAATATTCGTACGACGACACAATCATTGGTGGACCCCATAACGGAAGTATTGTTGTAGTTAGAAAACGACAAAATTATCTTTCTATAAAATAACGGCGGAGGTGTTACCGTTAAAACTGTTGAACTACTCGGTAGTAAAAGTACAGTAATACGCGTTGTTGCATAGTAGCACACGGTATTAATTATTGATGCTTACGTGAGAAGTCACTCAGCTATACTCAATTATTGCTACAGTAATTGTTGCATCATATCTCTTATATTATTGATTCAATTATTGTCACAGTATCATCTGTATAATATGTTATATTATCTAAACAATAATTGAGACGACAAGTTATAAATGATTAATAATTGTTGAAAGATTAAATATGTGTTGATTAAAAATAAAATAAAATGATTTCTGGTAATTTTTATTCAATCCTTGATGTATATAAAGTGTCTATTATTAGACGTTTGTGGTAAGTTTAATTATTTATGGGGGGCCATATGTCATCATCTAAGAGTCTCTTTCATAAATAGTAATTACTTTCGTAAATAGTAATTACCTTCGTAAATAGTAATTACCTTCTTAAATAGTAATTATTTTTGTAAATAGTAATTACCTTCGTAAATAGTAATTACCTTCGTAAATAGTAATTATTTTCGTAAATAGTAATTACCTTCGTAAATAGTAATTACCCTCGTCAATAGTAATTACCTTCATAAATAGTAAATACTTTCGTAAATAGTAATAAATCTTCTATAAATAGAGGCCTAGGGCTTCATTATTTTTCACGAATTCATTCAAGCTATAGAGAGAGAAAGTATAGAGAGAGTAATAGAGAAAGAAGAAGAGTATTCGGTTACTACACTACTGCAGTATTCAATCTCCTAATACGGTAAGGGGTGTTACTCTTTCTTCTTGAAGAGAACTTATGTTATTCCATTCGTTGTTATTCTGTTGGAATAACCTGTAAAAGTGGCATACCCTATACATGATCTGTATACGCGGTGTACCCTATTCTTGGTGAAATCCTTATGTTATTCCATTTCTTATTATTCTGTCGGAATAACCTATATACGCGGTTTACCCTATACTTGGTGACATTCTTCTATTATTATGTTGGAACATCCTGTCTGTGTGTTTTACACCGGACCTGGTTCCGTCTTTATTATTCTGTTGGAAGATCCTATCTGTGTGTTTTACACCGGATCTGGTTCCGTTTTTATTATTATTCTGTTGGAATATCCTATCTGTGTGTTTTACACCGGATCTGGTTCCGTCTTTATTTATTAATCTGTTGGAACATCCTGTCGGTGTGAATTTCACCTGACCTAGTTCCGTTATTTATTATTCTGTTGGAATAACCTGCCTGTGCGGTCTATCGCATGCATGGTGATTTCTTTTGTTATTTCATTCTTTATTATACTCAGTCGGTTAAAACTTTAACTTCTATACTTCATGAAATTAGTAGAATATCCTTGATATTTGCGATTCATCCAGTATCCTTTCATGAAAATATTCTTCTGATCATTCTTGAATTTTACACCACAAAACAGTATCGTGTTGACAATTTGGACGTTAATAATTTCTGGATAAAATAATTCTTGAACTTGTTTTATTGAATTATTATATCATTGTCATCATCCTCATGTTTATATTTTGTTGAAAGTCATCTGTGGCCTGTAGTGCATAGATGGACTTGGTATGATTATGACCAGGGATTATTCGGTGTAATCATGACCGTAATATTACAAGTGATGTAAATATTAAAAATCCTCATTGGCCCGTAGTGCATTGATGGACAGTTGTTGGCATGATCATGACCACTAATGAATACACAAATATTCTTGGTCGTAGTGCATGAATAATTGTGGTCGTGATACTAAAGAATATCCTTGGCCGTGGTGCGGGGGTGATTCGATGATGTGGAATATTTATTAAGCTGAGTCTCAGCCATAACGATGATGAAAAATCTTTTAAATCATAAAAGATAGTAGTTTTTATTTTCTACTTGACTCTTTTAATGGATTGCTGGTTCCGCTGCAGTTAAACTTGATATTTATTGTATTTTGTCAGTTTAACACTGTTGAAGGCTAATGATAATTTATTCTGCATTATCTTAGTCATAATATTTCTTACTGGGCTAGTTGAGCTCACCCTTTCTTTCACTGTTCTCTTCAGGAAATGAGAATATAGCTGGGACGAGTCGGGGAACGGAGTGATGGACCAGAGAATAGTATTAGTAGTCCTCACTATTCTGTTAAATAGTGTGACAATAATTGTATTGAGGACTCCTTTTGAGTTTGTATGATCTCTAGTGGATAATTATAGTATTCAAACTCACAGTTGTATTTTGTCGTATTATACACGATAGTGGTATTAGTAAGTTGTATTTGAATTCTGTACCATGTATCTGACGACTCAAGATGGGTGATGTATACCTAATTTTGGGGGCGTCACACCAGCAGTCTAGGAAATTCTTAGTTCACTCTTGAACTCTTCAAGTCCAGCAGACTTGGCTCTCTTACAGTTCACTTAGAACTCTTCAAGTCCAGCAGACTTGGTACTCTTCTTCAGTTGATTGGTAGATGTTGATTTCTTGATGGTTGCTACTCAGTTGTTGTTTAAGCACTTGTTCGAAAGAACTGAGTAGCTGAGCAAGCTTTGCTAATTCTCAGATCGTAGAGTTGAGCTTAGAGAGGTTTTCATGTTATTTGTTCAATGTTTGTTTGCTTCTCTCTCATCTGCTTGATTTGCATATATGTGATCTTGAAAACTATCCGTTGGATCCATCCGTTGAGGCATTAAATGTGTTTGACTTTTCTGATCTTTGATGGAGACATTTTTGCACATCTTCTGAACTGCATTCTGGCCCACTGACACTGCAGGCTGCTTTCTCACCTAACACCTGAAAAGGTGTTTTCCCCCTTACCAATGGTACTTTCCTTAGCTTCTTCAATACACTTCTTTGTTGCATACTAAGGATATTTCTTATGACTTTGGGACTGGTTAGTACTGCAGCATTTAGAATCCATTCCTCTTATGTTGGAGCCTATCTCCACTCAAATCATGAGGCTCGACGTTTTCTGACACAAGACAGATGATACTCTACGATTTAGATCGTGGTACTCTACGATTCAAATCTTGGTGACTTGTCGGCTTGGTGCCAGGTTTGATGCTGTCAGCCGAGAGAACTACGATTTATCTTAAGTCTTTGCACACTACGATCTTTTCTTGCTTGATTCATAAACTCTACGTTTCCGAGAGCACTCTACGATCGTTGACTTGTAAACTCCATGTTTCCTTCAGCACACTACGATCGTTGAGTTGGCTCGGCAAACATTGGGACCACTCTACGATTTTCGAAAAGGCCCTTCAAGGAAGACACACTACGATTTTTGAAACTCTACATTTTTGCCTTGACTTCTGTAATGTTGATCAAATTTATACACTCTAATTTCTTTGAAGCCTATCTATTACATCTGAAGATCAACCTAACAGCTTTGATCTTTCTATCTATACATTCTGTACCAAGTCTTTCTATCTATAACAGCAACCATCAAGAACTCAACATCTACCGATCAACTGGAGAAGAGTACCAAGTCTGTTGGACTTGAAGAGTTCTAAGTGAACTGTAAGAGAGCCAAGTCTGCTGGACTTGAAGAGTTCAAGAATGAACTAAGAAGTTCCTAGACTACTAGTCTAGAAGGAATCTATGTGATTCAGAAGTTGTAAAAGATATCCTTAGTGGACTTCCTACTCGTTGAGTAGAAAAGTGGACTAGGAGCTTTAAGTGCTCTGAACCACTTAAAACGACTGTGTCTTTTATGTTCATACTATAACTACTATATCTGCCATAACTTCTATAACTGTCTCACTCTCATAACTCCACTACTTTGCAAAAAAGATTAAAACAAACATAAATTCTACTAAGTTTTAATCGTCATTAACTAACAAGTTTAAAATGAAAAGATTTTTTAAATATCTATTCAACCCCCCCCCCTCTAGATAACTATTGTGCCTACTAGGAACTAACAATTGGTATCAGAGCAGGTTTTATTATACAGCTTACAACCTTTAGTAGATCTAATGGCACACGTACCAAGCGAATCTAGGACTGGAGGAGGAAGCAAGCCACCAATGTGCAACAAGGATAAATTTGATAACTGGAAAGTCAAGATGCAAGCATACGTGGACTCAATAGATGAAGATCTATTTGAGACCTTTCATAATGGGCCCTATGTTCCAACAAAGCTTGCACCAACCACTGATGATCCAAACAGAATACAAATCAAGGTTAAAGAAGAGTGAATAAAAAACGAGAAGAGAGTTATCTAACTTGACAAAAAGGCCAAGAACATCCTGTTCTAATCCTTAGAAGACAATCTGTTCAAAAACGTTGTCAACAGCAAAACAGCTAAAGAGGTTTTGGAAGCACTGCTGATTATGCACGAAGGAACTGAAGAAGTTAGAGAAAACAAACAATCACTCATGACACAACAATATGAGATGTTTGCTCATGTTCAAGGAGAAAATGTAACTGTCACCTATGAGAGATTCAACGTTCTGATCAACTCTCTACGAGCATATGGGAAGATCTATCTTAACAAAGATCTGATCATAAAGTTTATGAGAGCCCTACCGAGCAGGTGGGATGCCAAAACCACTGCTATAAGAGAGTCAAAGAATCTTCACGAGATGACAGTTCAACAGCTATATGGAAATCTCCTGACATACGAACTGGAGCTCACTCAACGAGCTGAAACCCTATCAGAAAGAAGAAGGAAGGATAAGGGTGTTGCTCTCAAGGCAACTGAAGGTACATCAAAGGTCAACACTGAGATTGACTCTGATTATGATGAGGATGATGATGAAGACCTTGCTATGCTGGTAAAAATACTGAGAAGGATCATACGTCAAGCCAACCTCAGCAAGCCAAAGAAGGTCAGCAATTACAGCAGCCAAAAGCAAATGAATGATCTATGCTACAAGGGCAAGAAGCCTGGCCACTTCATTACCAATTGCAACAAACCTCTCAGAGAACAACTAAAGAAGAAATCACATGCAAAGAAAGAATATAAAGGCAACAAAAGGCCTCAGAAGAGAGACAAAGGCCTGGTAGCTGGAGGATCGTGGAGTGATTTAGACAATGAGTCCAATCCTAACTTCGGAGATGATGAAGAACCACAAATAGCTAATCTGTGCCTAATGGCCAAACATGCAAAACAAAAACAAAACTTCAACAAACATGATGTAAGTCTCGATGAGGTATTTAACTTCAACTCACCTGATGTAGACATAAATGATTTAAGAACTACACTGCAAGGCATAACCACTGATCTACATCAATACATGAAGTGGTTCAGAGTTTTGTCTAAGGATCATTCACTTCTTCAAGAGGAGAAGAAGAAAGTTCAAGAAGAGCTTGAAACCGACCTTCTAAGTACTAACCTTCTCTCCAAGCTTGAGGCTGAGAATGAGATCTTAAAATAGACAAATAAACTCTATGCACAAAGAGAGTCTTATCTAACCTCTAAAATTGAGGAACTAGAAAAGACTATCTCTGTATGGAACAAATCCTCATCATCCATGGACTCCCTGCTCTCTAGTTAGAGAAGTACATTCGATAGATCAGGCTTAGGCTTTGGGGAATCCATCTCAGAGCCATGTGTGGAAAAGAAACAAGAAACTAGCACTAGTAATGCCTCAAGTTTTAGTAGAAGCATTACCTTTGTGAAATCCTCACAGAAGGAAGAACCAGTTCAACCCTGTTCTACTGTTTCCATTTACACTCAAAAGAGTAAAGGATCTCATGCTGGCCTGGGCTTCATAAAAGAGAAGAGTAACCTAACCTCTACTCACCAACATCGAAGAATCGTAGAGTCAAGCAAGACCAACTCTACGAATCAAATGGGAAGGTACAGTAGAGGTAAGGCACACTCATCACTATTTATGAAATCCAAGGACACGTGGAAGGATGAGAATCAGTTTAACAGAAGGACAACTAAAGAACCACACAAGTACAAATGGAGGATGAATCATCATACACACACATGTATGCATCATACTAGATGTTTTATATGCAATAAATATGGTCACAAGGCTGCCAAGTGTTATTATAATTCCATTCATGTAAGACCAAAGATTAAACAAATTTGGGTCCCCAAAGGAACTAACAAGAAAGGACCCGTGTAAATATGGGTACCAAAATAAAGGGTCAATGTTTTGACAGGAAAAGAGCTCCACGATCACTACATGGTATCTGGACAGTGGATGCTCAAGGCACATGACCGGGAACAAAGCCCTTCTATCTAACTACATAGAGAAGGAGGGTCCCTCAGTCATCTTTGGAGATAATGGCTCAGGAAAGACAAGAGGATATGGCTCTGTTGGCAAAGGTGCAGTATCGTTCAGCAAAGTAGCATATGTGGAAGGTGTCCAACACAACCTTCTAAGCATCAGTCAACTCTGCGACAAGGGTCATCAAGTAACATTCCACAACAACCAATGTCAAGTCAGAGATTTGAAGACATCTGCTGTAAAACTAACTGGGACAAGAGAAAGAAATGTCTACACAGTGAATCTTGGTCAACTAAGCTCAGACGAGACAATATGTTTTCTGGCAAAAGCATCTGAAGAAATGAGATGGCTATGGCATAGACGGTTGTCTCACTTAAACTTCAAAAGCATGTCCAAACTAGCATCAAAAGATCTCGTTGTTGGCCTACCTAAGTTCAACTTCGTAAAAGAAAGGTCATGCAATGCCTGTCAGCTTGAAAAGCCAACAAAAAGCTCATTCAAGAGAAAAACTGTCAACTCTATCAACAAACCCCTGCAGTTGCTCCACATGGATCTATTTGGGCCAATTCCAACAACTAGTCTTGGAGGAAAAAGATACTCACTAGTTATAGTCGACGACTATACCAGATTCACATGGGTATTCTTCCTAACTTCAAAGGATGAAACGAGCTCCCATTTAATCAAAATGTTCAAGCTAGTGATGAACGAGAAAGGAGAGAAAATCAAGGCCATAAGGAGTGAACATGGAAGAGAATTCGACTTCTCAGAAGTAGACCAGTTCTGCACAGACAATGGCATCAATCATAATTTTTCAGCTCCACGAACACCTCAACAAAATGTAGTAGCTGAAAGAAAGAACAGAACTTTGATAGAGGCTGGAAGAACTTTACTAGCAGCAGCTCATCTGCCTGAATACTTCTGGACAGAAGTTGTCAATGTTGCATGCTACACGCAGAACAGATCAATGATACACTCTACGATCAAAAAGACACACTACGAACTGTAGAAAAGAAGAAAGCCAAGTGTCAGCTACTTTCATGTTTTCGGTTATGCATGCTACATTCTTAACAATGGAAAACAGTACCTGACAAAATTTCAGCCCAAGTGTTGCCTCTTTTTTTATTCTTAACAAAAGAGCTCTAACTCATGTAAGCATACATGCGTCAACAAGCAATACAGAGCAAGTAAAGAATAGATCCCACAGAGAAAGTTGTTTAATTCAAATCGCTAAGCATTAATTAATTCACTATATTTATATGATCAAACTAATGACTAAGATTGGTTTGTTCTCGAGTTGCAAATAGCAACTAAAATAATAATAACACGGAATAAATCAAATCTAGAAATAATGGGATCCTAACTTCATTTAATACTTCATTCGATCGCCACTATCATGCATGACTTGTTCACATATCATAGGAAAGTAGCCAAGAGCACTAAAAGAGTATTAGCCATTTTTCAATGCACTAAGACCTAATTACACAGCATCCACAGATGATAGACTCTATGTAATCATCAATATAACCAAAATCACTATATGTCTATGTGAAATTGCAACTATATTGACTTTAAGTTCAAGCCCTTATTCTAACTTATACGGTGAAATAGTATATGTCTATCTGGTTCACGAAATACATAAGCCATATAACACAGCCCTATATACGTATACTATCATGATTACAATCTATATTTGTATGTTCATTGTCAATTCCATACAAATACTGAAACAAATGGTGATCAAGCATTCATACATGCAAAATAATCATGATAGACATCCCATATGATATGTAAAACAATCCAACATTTAAGCATGCAATCAAACTACATATTAAAATTCGTTAAAATCCCATAATGGAGTTTAGTTCATGACTAAACCAAAAGCCATTATGGGATCAAATCTAAACATGATTAATAAACAAACAATTGAAAGATGAAAGGTAGAAACAATCAAACCCAATTGCTGAATATAGATCAATATTCAACTCCTCATAAGATTCCAGGAAAATAATAATAATAATAATCCACTCTGGTAGAAAATCCCAAGAAGAAGTAGACAAGTAGAGTTTTGGCCTCCTTCTACGTTGGAATCTTCCCCCGGGGAGTAAACCCTAATTACGATGTAAAGAATACGACTAAAATTGTCAAAGATATCTCTGACACCAGTCAGATATCATTTTTAAAACATTACAACCCTTAAAAATTGGAAATTAAAATAAAACAAATCAGCAGCTTAAGGCCTCGCGCGCGGCCGCGCGCTATTCCAGCCCTTTACTCGCGCGGGCGCGAGACTTGTAGTAAGTTCTATGTTCAGCCGGGCTCTCGCACAAATGCACGCTCCTTAGGCTTGTCATGCTCGCGGTCGCGCAACTTGCAGTAGGTTCCGTGGTCTGGCTGGGTACTTGCGCGAGCATGCGCCTCCAAGCTCTTCCTGTCGCGCAGCTTGCACTCTACAGATCCCGGTTCTTGTTCTGATTCTGTCATGTTACTGCTGCTGCTACTTGTTCATTCATGCTTAATCTCCTTCCATGTTTGGACTCCTTGCTCCATTTCACCTTCATGCCATGTATATCCCGCTTTTGCCTTGCCATCACGCATCCATTAGCCCCGTGTCCTACAACACCACTAAAATAGGCCGATTCCTGCACTTATTCACCAAAAGGAGTTTTAAGTATGCAAAATGCAAATTAACATGAAATGCAGCTAAAACCTACTAAAAAGTACTTGAGATGGGCACAGTTTGCATGAATCGGTACTCTATAAGTAGGAATAAAACCCAGTTATCAAATACCTCCAAACTTGAACTGTTGTTTGCCCTCAAGTAATGCATACTAATGAACAATGAAAATGCAGCTATATTACTATGCAACTAAATTGTGATGCAAATAATTTCACAGTGTCCCAACTATCATAGAAATTCAGTCCAATTTGCCTCATTGAATTTTTTCTAGATTCAAGAATACAAATTCAAATCAAACTGCAGGCATAATGTCATACACACAGATAATTCAAAAATGCTATAGAGATGATGTGTGTGTGTTGTGTTCGCCAAAACTTGATTTAGGCACAGAATACTATGTTATCTTGCTAAAAACAGAAATTTGCAGTTTAAATTAACACTGATGTATATATATACAACCAAGACTATTCCAACATCTTAAAATAAACTAAGGTTCAACACTGGGCTTAATTTCTTTATTTCTACTCACGAGGGTGACTTTCGCACTTTCCTGCGGTGTTTATTGCTATTTTTCTTTTCTTTTTACTTTTCACATGACTGTGCAATGTCTTACTCCATTAGGCACACTGCTACCCCTTAGCGAGCTTTCAACCAACGACTCCCAGACCATGAAAGACCTTAGGGCGCTAGGTGTAGAGACAATCCCCTCGGGCATACTTACTCAAGTAGCCAGGGCCCCGAAATAAGACTTGCCACATTATTGTTATTCTTCTTTTCTTTTCTTTTTTTCTTTTTTTATACACAGATACCCATATTTTTCCCAAGTTTAAAAATCAATGTTTTATACAGTCTATACTCACTTTTCACATATTTCCCTTTTTAAAACTACATTTTTCAATCGAGCATTGCAACACATGCTTCTTATACCTACAAGCGATTGTGAACACAATTGTGCAAACCGAAAGCATTTAAACAACATTATGAATTTCTTTGTGTCAAACATTATATCTCAGCTAGAATTATCCAAAATACTCAAAAATCATTTAACAAATCACTATCATCATTGGCTAGACAGAAATTTCTATATGGCAAGAACGATGAGAAAATGCAACCTAAACATGAACGTGCAAATATATATGCAAAAATAAACTATATGATGCAACAATTTAAACTAACATGCAAGAACTAAAAAAAATTAACTAATCATGCTAAAACTTAAAAATAAAAAATTATACTAAACATGCTAAACTACATGCACTATACTACTCCCCAATACCCCCAAACTTAAAATATTCAATGTCTCATTGAATAAAGGTAAAAGGTAAGAAAAACTCCCCTAAGTATCGGTGGTGCCACCCTCCTCGGGTGGTGAATCTGGTGGTGGATATGGTGTTGCGGTTCCGAACTAAGGCCATTCTAGCGTTGCTCCTTGTTGCGCAAAAGCTTCGGCCAAGGCCCTTGTGAGTCCCGTCGAAAATGTGCCCAAATTATCATACATGGCATCGACTTTGCGCTCTAACCTTTGGAGACGGCGATCGCCATGGGTGGCACGTGCATGCGTGGACGGGCCGGCTTCGTCTGTCTGCGGTGGTTGCTGTGACGTTTCTAGAAAAGTGGGCTGAAGGATGAATCCTAGTCCGCGTGGGTGTGGTACGCCACCTGTCCACTCCTTGAAATTTGCAATAGTCGCATGAGTGATTGCATGGTTTGGGTACTGCAACTGCTCATTATGCCATTAGACTCCTTGTTGATTACAGAGCATGGCTACCACCGATGCATGCGGAATAGTCCCATTTTTGTTCCCATGCATATAACTCAGCATGTTTCTATGGATTAAAAGGCCGACATCAATGTACTTGCCTTTAATGATTCCCCACAAAATAAGCGCACGCTCAGTGGTTATTGCATTGTAATTAGTTGACGGAACTAGATTGGCACAGATAAACAGGTTCCAGGCCTGGGCATATCGATTCAATGCTGACGATGGAAACGATTTTGGTTTAGTTGTCCCTGACTTATACTTCCATTTGGTTCCCAAAATACACAAATCAGTAATCACTACTGCTAGATCCATTTCGAGATATGCACCTTCTATCTAATTGTCAGACCCATTGGGTGGTGCATCATATATGTTGAATACTTCTTTGATCGCGGAAGGTCGAAAATTCACCTGGTCTTCTCGAACTAGCGTGATTCCTCTTGTTATCATCTCCTCAGCATTCGCATAAAATTCTCTAACAATCCCCACAAGGATAGGTATAGGAGATGCAGTTAAGCCAACCCAGTCTCGTTCGTATATCATATACCAGAGTTAGCCATCCTACTTTGCAGGTAGAAGACCATGTTCCTTCACAAAAGATTTAGCCACACTCCGATAATAGTCGTGATGGGCTTCCATGCTGATAAATTTACTCTCGTCCAAGACATCCTCTTCGTGGTTATCGGAGGAAGATTCTGGTGAAGACGAGAGTGAGATTGCACGTGCTCTTTTTGGGCCCATATGTGTAGATGATAGAGAGAATGCAGAGGAATTGTTAATGAGCGTCCCCCCCCCAATCTTATTACTACACAGCCCAAGTAGAACCCTAGATTTATGTCAGGAAAGAGATGTGTGGGTATGAACTTTGATGAGGGTTGATTGGCCTTATAAATATTAGAGAACAGAATAACACGCTTCTGTTATATTAAAGGAGAGACCCAATTACACCACAACTCGGATTATGTACTATTAAAAAAAATATTTCCACGTCTGCGATAGCGCGCGGCCGCGCGTCCTTTTAGTGGTTCTCAGGTGCGGGCGCCCGATATTTTCTATATAAATAAATCTTAAATTTTGCATATAAATTTTTTTTTTATTTAAGGATGAGGATTTGTACAAGATTATGTGTATATGTATTTATGTGGTAAATAAAAATATATTTATTACATGAATATTTACAAGTAAATTTATTTTAGAATTATTGATTATTATAAAGTATATTTTTATAATAATTAATTTTAAGATAGAAATGTTTTTATTAATTATTTTTCATAAATATATAATCATATATTATTTAAATAATATATGAAGTGATTTTTTTTAGGATAAATATAATAATTATTTTATTATATGAATTTTTGTACAGATTATTAAGTTAATTATTTTACCTTAATTATTAATGTTAAATATGAAAGAATAATCAGATATGGAATCCAAACCCTAGTTTTGGATTATTGTCAAGGTATGAGAATAATAATATAATATTACTTATATTTTGATTTTTCAGTGCTATGAATATGCACGGTATGACCGTATTGATAATGGTTGGTCAATTGCGGTGTATTTTGACCAAACCCTAGAATAATATTAAACCCTAATTCGAGATCCAAATTAGAGTGCAAGATTATTTTAAGTGTGTTAGATAAATTATGTCGTGTATTAAATGTATTAATTATGTAAACCCTAATTAAAATTCTGGAAACCCTAATTGCTATAATTAGTAACCCTAATTTGAAATTAGAGTTTGAGATTGTTGGTGAGTATCGATAATGTGATTAATTAGCAAGTATTATGATTACAATTATTAAATTTAGAAACCCTATATTTTTAAACCCTAATTACTAAACTAGAACTCTAATTTAGTAATTGAAAACCCTAATAGTAATTTGGCAACCCTAACTACCGAAAGAATAAACCCTAATTGCTTTATTAGCAAAGTTAATTATGATTATGATTAATAAACCCTAGTGTCCATTTGTTAGATAATTACAAACTTACTTTAATTAACAAAGTAACTATTTTCAAAATTTTAGAAACTAAAATTTATTTATTTTATTTAATTTAATTTAATTTTTGTGCAAACCCTAGTTGAAAAATCCTACAATTTGTGCTAAACCCTAAGTGTTAAACCCTAAGGGTTTGCATGATTGCAATTGTGCCATTAATTGGAAAATTAAAAGACCAAAATACCCATTTTAGCATTAAAGAGGCTAGCTTATACGTTTTGACATTAGGGGAGGTGGTTCACCAAACCAACAACTCCACATGCTCTTTATTTGACAGCAACAAGCAACAACTCAGCTCATTCATGCACCATGATGGCCTATATATAGTTTGAGAGAGAGAGAAAAATCCTTTTGTTCACTATATTTTGCACAAAAACTTACTAAACTCTTTCAAGTCCCAAACCTCCGAAATTATCTAGCAATTCAGTCACATAAACAAGCCCCACGTCCATCCCTAACGAATCAGAAGCATAGAAATCAAAATCGATCAAGAAGGTATAAAACCCTACCTTGAATTTCTGTCCAAAATTTGTTGTTAGATGTTGTGTTTAAGTGTTAGAATATATTGTTTATGTTGTCTAGAGATGATCTGGGTTGCTAGATGTTAGATCCATAACATCTAGAGGCTCGGATTTGAAGATTTGTCGAATCTGGAAAATTATTTTTTTTGTTCTCTGACATCGAATGTCAGAGGTTGTAGATTGTTGTGTGTTTATTATTTTTGTTGTTTAAGTGTTTAATTTTGTAGTCTTGTATGAGATCTTTCATCTAGTACAAGAATTAAAGACAGACCTGTTGTGGATATGAAGTTATGAACGGTCAAACCTAGTTGACCGATCACAAAAAAATTACTTTCTGGGAAGCCCAAAAAATTTCCAGAAATGTCTATGTTGTCTGACAACTTTTTGAAGCTCTTGATCTTGATACTGGTAGTGGTTTATGACATGATGTTAGTTTGATGTTATAGCTGGACATATGGACTACACGTATATGTTGTCATATTACTCAGATCCTTAACTGATTCGTAGATAATAATGGTCAAACGACTGTTGACCGTATGACCTGATGAAGATTCTGGGAAAACCCATATCTTCAAGACCCGTTTACTGACCCCTTGTTTTACTGGCCATAATCTCTTTGATTCGGTGTTGATATGATGTTCTGATTTTATGTCGTTATACTCTGTCATGTGATCTACAAGATTGGATCAATAGATTACACAAAACAAGTCCAGGATGTTATAATTTAAAGCTGAAAACTAGTTCTTGCGTCTGTTCTTCATTTTCTGGAAAACCCAGAAAATGAAGAACAGCGTTGTCAGACATTTAGCTAGCTTAGATCTTGCATTGTATTGATGTTATGGCCTAGATAAAAGTTGTATCATGTAGTATTACATCTATACTACATGATGAATGTCTAACATGATCCAGAAGCTTTATAATCTGTTAGATAATTGTGGTCAAAGGAGGCCACTTGGTAACTGTGTATGAAGATCTGGGTTGTATGAAGAACACTTATAGCGACGGTTCTGTCGCTATAGGTGGTCTTTAGCGACAGATATTTATATAATTTCCAAAAATTAATAAAAAATAGAAAAAAATAGTTTTTAATTATTAAAAATACAAAATAAATTATTAAAAATTATTTTAAATTCTGAAAATTAGTTTTTAATTATTTTAAATATATTTCATAAATATTTAATATTTTTGGAATATTAAAAGTAATTAATTTATTTAATTATAATATTAAATAAATTATTTAAAAATAATTTTAATTCATGAAAAATCATTTAAAATTATATTATGATATAAGAAAATATTTTAAGTTATTTTTAATAACTTTTAATATTATTTGATAATTTTCATTAATAAATTAATATTAATTATAATTAAGTTATTTATTAAATAAATTAAATAAATGAAGTAAAAAATGATTTTATTATATTAAAAATCATTTTAAATAATAATAAGGTATTTAAAAATATTTTAAGTTATAAAATATAACTTTTAATATTTAAAGGTAAATTTCATTAATTAATTATTATTAATGATATTAAAGTTATTTAATAAATATATTAAATAATTTAGTTTAAAAATGATTTTAATATTATAAAAATTATTTTAAATGAAAATAAAGTGTTTAAAGATATTTAAAGTTATAAACTATAACTTTTAATATTTAAAGGATAATTATATTAATAATTTAATATTAATAATATATTAAAGATATTAAATTTATTTAATAATTATATTAAATAAATAGTTTAAAAATGGTTTTAGTTATTTAAAAATCATTTAAAAAAGATATTAATGATTTAAAAATATTTTAAGTTATAATTATGACTTTTAATATTTGGATAAATAGTTCATTAATATTTAAATATTAATGGTAATTATTTAATAATGATTTTAGATGTTTAAGAATCAATTAAAGGTAATATAAATGTTTTAAAAATATTTTGAGTTAATATACATAACTTTAATATTTTGGCAATGATTTCATTAATAGTTTAATATTAATTAAATATTAATGATAATAGAATTGTTTAATATTTAAATCATTTCATAATGATTCTGATATTTCAAAAATTTTGATAAATGATAATAATTATTTAATAATTATTATAAGACCATGAAAAATAGTGCGACTGATGTTTAAATTATCCAAATGGATAATGAACTACGGTTTAGAGTCTTAGACTCGATATTTACCCGATAAAGCTGTCGGTAGACCGACATGTTTCAGAAATTGATCTGGACTTAGATAATTTATTGGATATGTGTTTATTTGTGATTCAATGGTTATTAAGGTTGTGTGATAATGTGAATAGGAAATGTGCTGACCGCAATAGGCAGTGTTATGTGTACGATATGTTGTACTAATCAGTAAAATGATTTGATTAATGATAGGTTGTAATAGAAAATGGTAGAACTAAGTTGAGAATTGTAAGCAGCGCATCAGGCAAGTATCCTAACTTTGCATTTTCTTTATGCAATGGACAGAAGTAAGAAGTTCAGAATAATTATTATTATTAATATATAGATTGTTAAACCTATATTATATAAACCCATTGATTATCAACATGTTAGTATATGATAATTCAGTTATATATATTATGTTCGTTAATTTCTAGAAATGATTATACAAGTGTCCCCACTTGAATAATCATTGTATTTAATCGCATGTTGATACACCTTCGATATACATATATGTTGAACTATAGATAATTGTTGAACAAGATAAGACCTTTGTTATGAAAACCCGACAGGTATGAACATCTCGATATTGGGAAAATTTTTATGCGCCCAAGGCAGACAGAGTGAACGATAACATCGTTCTTATACATGTAGTATTGATCAATACAGGGTACAATGGGGCTGATCACCCTCCGTGCCCGTAAGTCATGACGGTTTACAGATGAATTTCTGTTCAAACCTTTTCGAAAATGAAAACAATGTTCATAGTATATCACAGAAACCCATGTATAGTCAATACGTAGTTTCAAAAATTTGAAAGAGGGTTGTTATGATACTATTATTGGTATAGATTACTTCACAACTATTGACTGGTTGTAGAAGGGTATTATAAAGAAAATATTTAAATTCTTTCAGCTTATATATATATATATATATATATATATATATATATATATATATATATATATATATATATATATATATATATACAAAGAAGATCAGGTCCGGACTCCCGGACGGGAGTAAAATCCGGACCTGATTTTTTTTGTTTTTTTTTTTGTTTTTTTTTTTGTAGAACAACTAAAAAAAAAAAAAAAAAAAATTATGGAACTGAAATTTTTCCAAAATAAAGTGTTTTGGGTGTGTTTTTAACACCTACCCCAACCAATGTATGTACAGTCTGCCCAGACTGTACAGACATATTTCGTTATAGGCATCCAAATCACGCCCAAAACACTGTATTATGGAAAAATTTCAATTCCATAAATTTTTTTTTTTTTTTTTTGTTGTTTCAAAAAAAAAAAAGCAAAAAAAAAAAAAAAAAAAAGGTCCGTATTTTAGTAGAGTCCGGGATCCCGGACTGGATCCGGACTCTATATATATATATATAAATACTTGTTGGGCACTCAAATGCTCATCCTTGCTTAATTTAAATGTTTTTCAGCTAAGTGTGAAGAACCAGAAGGCTCATGCCGAAACAAGGGAAAGGGAAAGCTAACCAAATAAGATTTGTGGTACTGTTTTGTAATAGTTTTAGATTATGAAGACTGTGATATTTAAATATCTAATATCATGTAATGAATGACTAAAGGTTATGTACTTGGGAGAAAGACTCTGATGTATATGTAAGTTTAAGTTAAGTTTTATATTATTGTTATTATTGTTAGTATTATTCCGCTCATAGAAATCGTATAAACCTTTATGTGTTATGTGTATATATTATATGCTAATCAGGATAATTTACGTGTGTAGATGTCGGGTGGAAAAGGCTTGTTATATGCTTATAACATGAAGAAGAATCAAACCCATACACCTAAGCTGATATCGAAGCCAATAGCTGAAAAAGAAGCTCACAATGAAAACAACTTGGATGAAGTGCTCATCATAGAAAATATAGTACCAGATCCGGAAATGGTGGAGCTGACAGATAGTGATTCAGACACTAAAGTTGAAGCCGAACAAGCAACAACGGATGTACAAAATCTGAGGAACAAGGTTTCTTCTGTGGAAAGGCTATGGGAGATAGAAAAGCTATTAAATAGTCTAGTGCGTCAGGCATTAATAGAAACAATGGAAGAACAGGATAAGCTTAAAATCCAAATTGATCAGATAGGAGCCTCAAGCAACATCTCGTGTGCAGCTCCGAGAGATAAGAGAAAAAGAAAGGAAGAAAACTATGATTTAGGAAAACCTAATAAGAAAAAAAGGAAAAGAATTTGTTATCTTTGTGGATATGAAGGACACACTATTCTGTACTGTCCTGACTATAAACCAGGAGCATGTTTTGTCTGTGGAAACGAATATCATCAAGCAAGAAGTTGTCCAAGAAAGAAGGCGTAGTAAATAGATAGTATAGGTTATGTTGTGTAAGCGTGTTTAATATTATGTGTGCTTAATATGTATGTGTAATGCATTATTATAAAACTTTTGTGCAAGTGGTGATGTAAATCCCGACTTTTGTAGTCACAATGGGATAACTGATGTTTAAAGCACTATGTGCTATGGTATGTAAAATATTTTGAAAGCAATGAATGAATATGAATCAAAGTTTGAGTTATGAAACAAGTTTAATAAGTTTAAACTTATATGATAAGGTTTAGAATGTAAGTTAATTTATGGTTTTTACTTAAACAGATAATGCCGCCAAGACGTCAAACTCGAAATCAGAGGGCAGAAGAGTCTGTCAACAATGTTGAAGGACAACAACAAGCGGACCCAATGCAGCAGTTCGCAAATATGGTAGCTCAGGCTATGCAACAAGGAAATCAGCCGGATAATCACTTGGCGAATTTTAAAGATTTTAAGGTTGTAGGACCGTCAGAATTCAAAGGTACGACTGACCCTGTAGAAGCCCAAACTTGGGTTAAGGAAATTGAGAAGGCGTTTGTAATAGCTAGGGTAGCTGAGGGGCAAAAGACCTCTTTTTCCACCTACATGATGAAGGGTGAGGCCAATTTCTGGTGGGAAGCAAATCAGGTGAGGGCAGGAGCAGGTGTGGTAGCATGGGATAGATTTAAGACTTTATTTTTTGAGAACTATTTTTAAGCCAGTATGCAGTCTAGAATGGAGGTAAAATTTCTGGAGTTGAAGCAAGGGGATATGTCAGTGGCAGAATATGCCACAAAATTCAATGAGTTAGATAGGTTTGATTCGCATCAAGTCGATATGGAAGCTAGGAAGGCGAGAAGATTTGAGCTGGGATTAAAACCTTGGCTCTATAACAAGGTGGCAGTGTTGCAGATCCCAACATTTGCAGAACTCATGGAGAAGACGATAATTGCGGAAGAGGGAAGTGAGGCTATGAGCCTCTACAATAAGGAGAAGAAGAACAAGGGCAAGGTCGAGGGAGCCGAGAAGGTGAGAATTAATAGTGGAAGCAGGAGTGTAGATGGAAAAAGGAAGGGGAACTATTTTGGCAATGTCCAGGTTAAACAGGAAGGTGTTAAGAAACCAGCGGTGCAGTGCAAAACGTGTGGAAAGAACCACTCCGGAGAATGTTTAAAAGGAAAATTTGTGTGTTATAAATGCGGGCAGGAGGGCCATATTTCTCCCAACTGCCCAAATCCTAGAATGAACAGTGGTTGTTTTATTTGCGGATCAATGGAGCACAGGGTGAAGGATTGTCCAAACAGGAGGGTGGAGGCTGGAAAGGAGAATACTGGTAAGGGTAGCGGAACGTTAGCAATCATAGGACCGACATCATCGAACAAACCAACAAAGTCAACATCAAGGGTCTTCAACATGACGGTTCAAGACACGGTGGCAGCCGGCAATGCAGTTCCAGGTAATATTTGAATAACTTTTAATTGCATATTTATAATTTTTCTAATTATAGTAAATTATTTTATAAAGAAATTTGAGGGAGGAATTTGAGTTCTTTTAGAAATCAAATTTCCGTTTAATCAGAAAGACAAGCTTAATTTGATTAGTTAAAGATCGGTTCGATCAAAGATGATCGAGATCTACTTGCGAAGATTGTGTATGCTATGTAACCAGTTATGTGTAGGTTTTTAAAGCGGTGATTCCGAGGACGGAATCCTTATAAGGGAGGGTGAATGTGACAACCCGATATTTTCTATATAAATAAATCTTAAATTTTGTGTATAAATTTTTTTTTTATTTAAGGATGAGCATTTGTACAAGATTATGTGTATATGTATTTATGTGATAAATAAAAATATATTTATTACATGAATATTTACAAGTAAATTTATTTTAGAATTATTGATTATTATAAAGTATATTTTTATAATAATTAATTTTAAGATAGAAATGTTTTTATTAATTATTTTCTATAAATATATAATCATATATTATTTAAATAATATATGAAGTGATTTTTTTTAGAATAAATATAATAATTATTTTATTATATGAACTTTTGTACAGATTATTAAGTTAATTATTTTACCTTAATTATTAATGTTAAATATGAAAGAATAATCAAATATGGAATCCAAACCCTATTTTTGGATTATTGTCAAGGTATGAGAATAATAATATAATATTACTTATATTTTGATTTTTCAGTGCTATGAATATGTACGGTATGACCGTATTGATAATGGTTGGTCAATTGCGGTGTATTTTGATCAAACCCTAGAATAATGTTAAACCCTAATTCGAGATCCAAATTAGAGTGCAAGATTGTTTTAAGTGTGTTAGATAAATTATGTCGTGTATTAAATGTATTAATTATGTAAACCCTAATTAAAATTCTGGAAACCCTAATTGCTATAATTAGTAACCCTAATTTGAAATTAGAGTTTGAGATTGTTGGTGAGTATCGATAATGTGATTAATTAGCAAGTATTATGATTACAATTATTAAATTTTAGAAACCCTAAATTGTTAAACACTAATTACTAAACTAGAACTCTAATTTAGTAATTGAAAACCCTAATAGTAATTTGGTAACCCTAATTACCGAAAGAATAGACCCTAATTGCTTTATTAGCAAAGTTAATTATGATTATGATTAATAAACCCTAGTGTCCATTTGTTAGATAATTACAAACTTACTTTAATTAACAAAGTAATTATTTTCAAAATTTTAGAAACTAAAATTTAGTTATTTTATTTTATTTAATTTAATTTGTGTGCAAACCCTAGTTGAAAAATCTTATAATTTGTGCTAAACCTTAGGGTTAAACCCTAAGGGTTTGCATGATTGCAATTGTGCCATTAATTGGAAAATTAAAAGACCAAAATACCCATTTTAGCATTAAAGAGGCTAGCTTATAGGTTTTGACATTAGGGGAGGTGGTTCACCAAACTAACAACTCCACATGCTCTTTATTTAACAGCAACAAGCAACAACTCAGCTCATTCATGCACCATGATGGCCTATATATAGTTTGAGAGAGAGAGAAAAATCCTTTTGTTCACTATATTTTGCACAAAAACTTAATAAACTCTTTCAAGTCCCAAACCTCCGAAATTATCTAGCAATTCAGTCACATAAACAAGCCCCACGTCCATCCCTAACGAATCAAAAGCATAGAAATCAAAATCGATCAAGAAGGTATAAAACCCTACCTTGAATTTCTGTCCAAAATTTGTTGTTAGATGTTGTGTTTAAGTGTTAGAATATATTGTTTATGTTGTCTAGTGATGATCTGGGTTGCTAGATGTTAGATCCATAACATCTAGAGGCTCGGATTTGAATATTTGTCGAATCTGGAAAATTATTTTTTTGTTCTCTGACATCGAATGTCAGAGGCTGTAGATTGTTGTGTGTTTATTATTTTTGTTGTTTAAGTGTTTAATTTTGTAGTCTTGTATGAGATCTTTCATCTAGTACAAGAATTAAAGACAGATCTGTTCTGGATATGAAGTTATGAACGGTCAAACCTAGTTGACCGATCACAAAAAAATTACTTTCTGGGCAGCCCAGAAAATTTCCAGAAATGTCTATATTGTCTGACAACTTTTTGAAGATCTTGATTTTGATACTGGTAGTGGTTTATGACATGATGTTAGTTTGATGTTATAGCTGGACATATGGACTACACGTATATGCTGTCATATTACTCAGATCCTTAACTGATTCGTAGATAATAATGGTCAAACGACTGTTGACCGTATGACCTGATGAAGATTCTGGGAAAACCCAGATCTTTAAGACCCGTTTACTGACCCCTTGTTTGACTGGCAATAATCTCTTTGATTCGGTGTTGATATGATGTTCTGATTTTATGTCGTTATACTCTGTCATGTGGTCTACAAGATTGGATCAATAGATTACACAAAACAAGTCCAGGATGTTATAATTTAAAGCTGAAAACTAGTTCTTGCGTCTGTTCTTCATTTTCTGGAAAACCCAGAAAATGAAGAACAGCGTTGTCAGACATTTAGCTAGCTTAGATCTTGCATTGTATTGATGTTATGGCCTAGATAAAAGTTGTATCATGTAGTATTACATCTATACTACATGATGAATGTCTAACATGATCCAGAAGCTTTATAATCTGTTAGATAATTGTGGTCAAAGGAGGCCACTTGGTAACTGTGTATGAAGATCTGGGTTGTATGAAGAACACTTATAGCGACGGTTCTGTCGCTATAGGTGGTCTTTAGCGACAGATATTTATATAATTTCCAAAAATTAATAAAAAATAGAAAAAAATAGTTTTTAATTATTAAAAATACAAAATAAATTATTAAAAATTATTTTAAATTCTGAAAATTAGTTTTTAATTATTTTAAATATATTTCATAAATATTTAATATTTTTGGAATATTAAAAGTAATTAATTTATTTAATTATAATATTAAATAAATTATTTAAAAATAATTTTAATTCATGAAAAATCATTTAAAATTATATTATGATATAAGAAAATATTTTAAGTTATTTTTAATAACTTTTAATATTATTTGATAATTTTCATTAATAAATTAATATTAATGATAATTAAGTTATTTATTAAATAAATTAAATAAATGAAGTAAAAAATGATTTTATTATATTAAAAATCATTTTAAATAATAATAAGGTATTTAAAAATATTTTAAGTTATAAAATATAACTTTTAATATTTAAAGGTAAATTTCATTAATTAATTATTATTAATGATATTAAAGTTATTTAATAAATATATTAAATAATTTAGTTTAAAAATGATTTTAATATTATAAAAATTATTTTAAATGAAAATAAAGTGTTTAAAGATATTTAAAGTTATAAACTATAACTTTTAATATTTAAAGGATAACTTCATTAATAATTTAATATTAATGATATATTAATGATATTATATTTATTTAATAATTATATTAAATAAATAGTTTAAAAATAGTTTTATTTATTTAAAAATCATTTAAAAAAGATATTAATAATTTAAAAATATTTTAAGTTATAATTATGACTTTTAATATTTGGATAAATAGTTCATTAATATTGAAATATTAATGGTAATTATTTAATAATGATTTTAGATGTTTAAGAATCAATTAAAGGTAATATAAATATTTTAAAAATATTTTGAGTTAATATACATAACTTTAATATTTTGGCAATGGTTTCATTAATAGTTTAATATTAATTAAATATTAATGATAATAGAATTGTTTAATATTTAAATCATTTCATAATGATTCTGATATTTTAAAAAATTTGATAAATGATAATAATTATTTAATAATTATTATAAGACCATGAAAAATAGTGCGACTGATGTTTAAATTATCCAAATGGATAATGAACTACGGTTTAGAGTCTTAGACTCGATATTTACCCGATAAAGCTGTCGGTAGACCGACATGTTTCAGAAATTGATCTGGACTTAGATAATTTATTGGATATGTGTTTATTTGTGATTCAATGGTTATTAAGGTTGTGTGATAATGTGAATAGGAAATGTGTTGACTGCAATAGGCAGTGTTATGTGTACGATATGTTGTACTAATCAGTAAAATGATCTGATTAATGATAGGTTGTAATAGAAAAGGGTATAACTAAGTTGAGATTTGTAAGCAGCGCATCAGGCAAGTATCCTAACTTTGCATTTTCTTTATACAATGGACAGAAGTAAGAAGTTTAGAATAATTATTATTATTAATATATAGATTGTTAAACCTATATTATATAAACCCATTGATTATCAACATGTTAGTATATGATAATTCAGTTATATATATTCTATTCGTTAATTTCTAGAAATGATTATACAAGTGTCCCCACTTGGATAATCATTGTATTTAATCGCATGTTGATACACCTTTGATATATATATATATATGTTGAACTATAGATAATTATTGAACAAGATAAGACCTTTGTTATGAAAACCCGACAGGTATGAACATCCCGATAATGGGAAAATTTTTATGCGCCCAAGGCGGACAGAGTGAACGATAACATCATTCTTATACATGTAGTATTGATCAATACAGGGTACAATGGGGCTAATCACCCTCCGTGCCCGTAAGTCATGACGGTTTACAGATGAATTTCTGTTCAAACCTTTTCGAAAATGAAAACTATGTTCATAGTATGTCACAGAAACCCATGTATAGTCAATACGTAGTTTCAAAAATTTGAAAGAGGGTTGTTATGATACTATTATTGGTATAGATTACTTCACAACTATTGACTGGTTGTAGAAGGGTATTATAAAGAAAACATTTAAATTCTTTCGGCTTATATATATATATATATATATATATATATATATATATATATATATATATATATAAATACTTGTTGGGCACTCAAATGCTCATCCTTGTTTAATTTAAATATTTTTCAGCTAAGTGTGAAGAACCAGAAGGCTCATGCCGAAACAAGGGAAAGGGAAAGCTAACCAAATAAGATTTGTGGTACTGTTTTGTAATAGTTTTAGATTATTAAGACTATGATATTTAAATATCTAATATCATGTAATGAATGACTAAAGGTTACGTACTTGGGAGAAAGACTCTGATGTATATGTAAGTTTAAGTTAAGTTTTATATTATTGTTATTATTGTTAGTATTATTCCGCTCATAGAAATGGTATCGTGAAGTACCGAGTTCAGGTTTCAAGTATCCGGATTCGGGGGCCTCACAAGTTGGTATCAGAGCTATAGGGTTAGAAACCTTAGGTGGGTTAGACCTTAGGCTATAACCTTAGAACAGAGGGAAACGTTGAAAATATAAATAACTCATATAGAGTTTAAATAAAGATGGATTGGATAAATTCATCATCAAACAAACTAAAAGATAACTTATATAAAACCTTTATGTGTTATGTGTATATATTATATGCTATTCAGATTAATCTACATGTGTAAATGTCGGGTGGAAAAGGCTTGCTATATGCTTATAACATGAAGAAGAATCAAACCCATACACTTAAGCTGATATCAAAGCCAATAGCTGAAATAGAAGCTCACAATGAAAACAACTTGGATGAAGTGCTCATCATAGAAAATATAGTACCAGATTCAAAAATGGTGGAGCTGACAGATAGTGATTCAGACACTAAAGTTGAAGCCGAACAAGCATCAACGGATGTACAAAATCTGAGGAATAAGGTTTCTTCTGTGGAAAGGCTATGGGAGATAGAAAAGCTATTAAATGGTCCACTGCGTCAGGCATTAATAAAAACAATTGAAGAACAGGATAAGCTTAAAATCCAAATTGATCAGATAGGAGCCTCAAGCAACATCTCGTGTGCAGCTCCGAGAGATAAGAGAAAAATAAAGGAAGAAAACTATGATTTAGGAAAACCTAATAAGAAAAAAGGGAAAAGAATTTGTTATCTTTGTGGATATGAAGGACACACTATTCTGTACTGTCCTGACTATAAACCAGGAGTATGTTTTATCTGTGGAAACGAAGATCATCAGGCAAGAAGTTGTCCAAGAAAGAAGGCGTAGTAAATAGATAGTATAGGTTATGTTGTGTAAGCGTGTTTAATATTATGTGTGCTTAATATGTATGTGTAATGCATTATTATAAAACTTTTGTGCAAGTGGTGATGTAAATCCCGACTTTTGTAGTCACAATGGGATAACTGATGTTTAAAGCACTATGTGCTATGGTATGTAAAATATTTTGAAAGCAATGAATGAATATGAATCAAAGTTTGAGTTATGAAACAAGTTTAATAAGTTTAAACTTATATGATAAGGTTTAGAATGTAAGTTAATTTATGGTTTTTACTTAACCAGATAATGTCTCCAAGACGTCAAACTCGAAATCAGAGTGCAGAAGAGTCTGTCAACAATGTTGAAGGACAACAACAAGCGGACCCAATGCAGCAGTTCGCAAATATGGTAGCTCAGGCTATGCAACAATGATTTTTCGGTCATACCATTTCTTCACTTTCTCCTTATACAGCTTCGAATTCTCGTATGCCTGCAATCTGAATTCATCCAACTCATTGAGTTGATGTAGTCGTTTCTCCCCGGCAGATTTCAAATCAAAATTTAGTTTGCGAATTGTCCAATATGCTTTATGCTCGAGCTCCATAGGAAGGTGGAAGGTGTAATAACCCGATATTTCCTATGTAAATAAATAAGAAATTTTAATTATAAATTTTTATTATTATTATTTTAAAGATGGGAATATTTGACAAGTAATGTGTATGTATATATGTAATAAATAAATTTTCTTTATTACATGAATAATTTCAAATAATTTTATTTTAGAATTTATTGATCATTATAAATTATATACTTATAATAATTAATTTTATAGTAGAAATGTCTTTATTATTTATTTTCTATGAAAATGTGATTTTTATATTATTTAAATAATATATGAAATGATTATTAGAAGTATAATAATAAATATTTTATTATATGAATTTGTTCAGAATATTTAAGTTAATTATTTTAGCTTAATTATTGATGTTGTATATGAAGAATAAATCAGATATGGAATCCAAACCCTAATTTTGGATTTTGAGCAATGAATGAGAATAATAATATAATATTAATTATATTTTAATTTTTTAGTGCTATGAATATGTACTGTATATCTGTAGACTGATAATGGTAGACCAAATATGGTAAATTATGTCATAACCCTCATGTCGTGTTATTAAACCCTAATTATTAAACTAGGTTTTGAGTTCGAGACGGTGTAGTACTTGTGTTATGAATTTTACTGTGTATTTTATAATTTTTGTAATTAGCAGAAACCCTAATTAATATTTGGAAAGCCCTAATTTAAAATTAGGAACCATAATTGCAAATTTTAGAAACCCTAATTATTATTTTTGTGAATTATAATGATAATTAGGAAATCCGAATTGTTAATTTGGAAACCCTAATGGTATTAAGGAACCCTAATTTAAAAACCCTAATTTCTATTAAAACCCCTAATTAATTAGTATGTTTTAAATTAAAATTTTATTTCACTTTAATTTTTAATTGTCCAAATCCTAGAAATTATTTGGAAAAATTTAAGATGTAAAATCTAGTGATTAAACCCTAGATTCAATAACATTGGACAAGAATACCCTTAAAATTTAAAATAATTTCCAAAATACCCTTTTGTCCCATTAGTTGAATTATTGCTAGCCAAATCTTTGCAAGATCTGGCCAGCCACCCCCTAGACCTACCTACAAGCTACATCACCAGCATATTATCAGCCACTAGCTAGCATACAAGTTCATTGCATCAATTCATTTGCATAATTGAAGAAAGAGAAATGCATTATTGCCTCATTTGTGCAAACCACTCTTAGCCATACTCTCTCAAGACCAAACCCACGAGATTGTAGTGGTAGATCACTCACAAAGCAAGCCCCACAAAATCCACAAACAGATCAGAAGTCAGAATCAAGAATTTGTTCATAAAGAGGTAAGAACCCTAGAAGAAATCTGACCTTGATCGAAGTGTTAGATGTTAGTTTTTTGTGTGTTAAACATGTAGTATGTAGTATATAATGATGATCTAGGTTGCTAGATGTTAGATCCATAACATCTAGATGCTCAGATTTGAAGTTTTAAAAAATTTGGAAAAACATTTTTTTCGATGTCTGACAGTGAATGTCAGGCCTTGTAAATCTCTATAGGTGTTTGAGTTTTGTGTTTTAAGTGTTGGATCTTGTAGTATGATGTAAGATCTTAAATCTGGAACTTGAATCAGGTTCATATCTATTGTAGATTAAAAGTTATTTAAGGTCAAGTGGGTTGACCCGCATTGACTGGCTATTCTTGAAGCCCAGAATCAGCCCAGAAACCTCTGTCAGTGTTTTTGTAGGGCTTGGATCTTGTTATGTTTAAGTTTGTTTTGCCATGTTGTTTTGTAGTTGTAGAATTACATGAATACTACATGTTAAAGTCTTTTGTATCACATATATACTTAACATAATTAAATCTAGAGATGGTCAAACTTGGTAGCCGAAACTGCTCAAGAACATTTCTGGGTTTCCCAGAAATGTTCAAGAACAGTTCCAGGAGGGTAATTTGACCGGCCCATATATCTTGTCTGTGTTGATGTTATGATTATCTGAGGAATATGTAATTGTTCCTTGTAGTGTATACTAAAGATTTAACCTATTAAACGATATAAAGCATGACCATAACATAAAGTAATTCGAACATGAAAGTGATAGGTCGAACTGTTGAGTTTCTGGGAAAAACCCAGAAACACTCTGACAGCATGCTTGCTAGCTTAACTCGGTTTCATTAAGTATTGTTAGACTTGACCATGTATTAAAACATGTTCTCGGATAGTTTGTCTACATATCCCGACGAGTAGAAAACTTGTAACATGAACAGATTGGTAGATTTAAGGCCACAAAGGGCGTTGATCGGCCATGACTATAATTTTCTGGGCAGCCCAGAATATGATGAACACGCCTGACAGCTAGTTCAAGGCTTAATAAATTTTGATTGTGATGAAGTATGACCTAGATATTTGTTGTTTCATGCGGTGTTACATTAACACTACAAGATATGACCATTAGGTAGCCCAGAAACATTTCGAGATAAGAATTAGACACGGTCAAACAGGGCACCTCGACCACTGACTTGTCAATGTTCTTCAGGCCAAGAACATCTAACATGACAGATAAGTATCGCTATAGCCTATAGCGACGGTTATAATAATTTTATTTTACTAAATTTCAGAAAATGATTAAAAATAGAAAAAATATAGTTTTAATTATTAAAAATACCAAATAAATTACTAAAAATTATTTTAAAGTCTGAAAATTAGTTTCTAATTATTTTAAGTATATTTCATGAATATTTAATATTTTTGGGATATAAAAAGTATTTAATTTATTTAATTATAATATTAAATAAATTATTTAAAAATGATTTTAGTACATGAAAAATCATTTAAAAATAGGTTATGATATAAAAAGATATTTTAAGCTATTTTCTATAATTTTTAATATTTTGTAATGATTTTCATTATTAATTAGATATTAATGATGATTAATTTATTTAATAAAGATATTAAATAAATGATGAAAAATAGAATTAATGATTTAAAATTTTTATAGAAATGATTTAGAGATTATAAAAATATTTTAAGTTATAAAATATAACTTTTGATATTTTGTCATGAAAAATATTAATATTTTAATATTAAGGATATTAGATTCATTTAATAATTATATAAAGTAATGTAAAATGATTTTAATATTAGAAAAATTATTTTAAATGAAAATAAAGTGTTTAAAGATATTTTAAGTTATAAAACATAACTTTTAATATTTAAAGGATAATTTCACTAATAAATTAATATTACTGATAATAATTTAATATTAATGATATTAAGTTTATTTAATAATTATATTAAATAAATAGTTTTAAAATGGTTTTATTGATTTAAAAATCATTTAAAGGTAATATTAATACTTTAAAAATATTTTGAGTTATTATAAATAACTTTAATGTTTTGGCAATAGCTTTATTAAAAGTTTAATATTAATTAAATATTAATGATAATAGAATTAGTTAATATTTAAATCAATTAATAATGATTTCAGTGTTTGAAAAATCATAATAAAGTATAATAATTATTTAAAATTATTATAAGGCTATGAAAAATAATATGACTGATATTTAAAATATCTAAACGACTATTGAACTGCAGGATAGAGTCTTAGACTCGATATTTACCCGATAAAGCCGTCGGTATACCGAAATATTTCAAAAATTGATCTGGACTTAGATAAATTGACTAGATATGTGTTTGTTAGTGAATCAATAATTGTTAGATATATGTGACAAAGTGATTAGGTTATGTGCTGACTGCAATAGACAGTGTTCTGTGTTACGATATATTATTCTAATCGAACGAATGATCCTATTACTGATAGGTCGCTGTATAAAAGATTAATCTAAGTTACGTTATTGTAAGCAGCAGTTCGGTCAAGTATCTAAACCTTATGCACTACTTTTATTTCGTGCAAACAGGTATATCATGTTATGCAAGTTTCCTAAACTTACTCCAATTATTATTGAGCAAGTATCTGATCTATTATTTACATTGTGCAAGTATCCTACCTTTGTATTTCCTTTATGAAATGGACATGAGTAAGAAAGTTTCATAATTATATTATTATTGTGCCAGATTATTAACTCTATTATTATTCATTATGTATCCAATCTTTGTATTCATACAAGTTCTTACATTATCCGATCATTGTATTATTGTATAATTCAGATATTTATTCTGTTCGTTAATTCGTATATAGGGTTAGACAAGTGTCCCCACCTGGATAACCATTGTATTTAATCATATGTTGATACATACTTATTGATTTCAAGTATGTATACGTTGATTTAAAATTCGTCTAAGCTATTTGATTCAGTTAGACATAAAAATATTGTTAAACAAGATAAAACATTATTGTATCCAACCAGATTGTTTTGGTTCGGATTCCCTACTAAGTATGAACATCCTGAATATGGGAAAACTTTTGTGCACCTAAGGTGGATAGAGTGAACGATAATATCGTTCTTGCATGTAGTATTGATCAATACAGGGCACATTGGGATGATCACCCTCGTGCCCGTAAGTTATGGCAGTTTGCGAATGAAGTTCTGCTAAACCCTAGCGAAAATGAAAAAAAACAATGTTCATAGTCTGTCGACTGATCTCCAGTTATAGTCTATACGTAGTTTCAAAGATTACATATGGAAGTGATATGTTGTTATTATTGGTTCAGCTTACTTCACAACTGTTGATTTGTTGTAGAAGGGTCTTTCAAAGAAAACATTTAATTCTTTCAGCTAATATATATTGTTGTTATTACTTGCTGGGCAATCCAATGCTCATTCTTGCTTTAAATTTAAATGTTTTCAGTTAAGTATGATCAACCAGAAGGTTCAGGCAAGAACAAGGGAAAAAGAAAGCTATTCGAATGAGATTTATATTATGTTGTGTAATAGTTATAGTTATTAAGACAATGATACTTATTATCTATGATGTAATGAATGTTTAAAGGTCTCGTACCTGGGAGTAAACTTTGATGCATATCTAAATTAAGTTTGAATTTTATATTATTGTTATTATTATTAGTATTATTCAACTTATAGAAATGGTATCGTGAAGCACCGAGTTCGGGTTTCAAGTACCAGAATTTGGGGGCGTCACAGGTTGGTATCAAAGCTTTAGGGATAAAAACCTTAGGTGGGACAAACCTTAGGCTATAACCTTAGAACAGGGGGAAATGTTGAAAATATAAATAACTCATTTAGAGTTTAAAAGGAGATGAATTGAATAAATTCATCGTTAAACAAAATAAAAGATAACTTATATAAAATTATTAATTGTTGTGTGTATATAATATATGTTAATCAGGATAGTTAGTGTGTAGATGTTATGTGAGATAAGGATTAGCATACCCTTAGGTCGTAAAGAAGGAGTCAACCTCCATAACCGAGCCAATATCAAAGCCAATAGCTTAAATAGAGGCGCACATTGAAAGCTACCTCAATGAAGTGATTATACAGGAAAGTGTAGTATCGGACCCAGAAATGATAGTATGACTGATAGGTAGATCATATTTACAGGATAAAAGATCAAACTCGAGTTCTTAAACTCACATTCTTGTGGTGAGTTCTTAAACTCATAAGGTGTGGAAGGTTTGACGAACTAGGTATAGCTAAGTGAGAATGGATTATTGAGGATAATAGGAATATATAGAATGCTAAGCAATTGATCCTTGGTGAAGGCGTATGAAATGAGTAGTATTAGTGTTATTTGAATATGTATGATTCTATGATGCGTATACGATAAGTATGTTTGTGTAAAGTAGTATTCTCAACTTTTGTATATGTTATGGCAACGATTCCCTACTGTTATGTCACAAAGGGGATAACAGATGTTTAAAGCAGTATGTGTTATGTTATGAAAAGTACGATGAATCAGTTAGATGAACATGATTTTATTTAATCAGATAATTCCGCCAAGACAAAAACAAAACCAAAAGGCAGAAGAACCTGTCAACAAAGCTGAAGGACAATTAGACCCAACACAAAATTTGGCGAATGTGGACGTTCAAGCTTTGCAGAACGGAATACCAGCCGTGGGAAATCAACCAAGTAATCGATCAGCAAACATCAAAGACTTCAAAGTAATCAAACGACCAGGATTTAGAGGACCAACTGACCCTGTAGAGATGTTTGTGGCAGCTAGAGTAACGGATGGGCAAAAGACATCTTTTGTCACTTATACGTTGAAAGGGGAGATGAATTTTTGGTGGGAAGCAAATCAAGCTAGAGCCGGAGAAGAAAATAGTGGCAGTAAGACAGAGAAAAGAAAAGGAGATAATTTCGAGAATATCAGAAGTAGGCCAGGAGGTGGAAAGAAACAAGTTGCGCAGTTTGGGAATTGTGGAAAGAATCACTCAGGGGAGTGTCTTAAGAGTAAGTTTGTGCGTTACAAGTGTGGGCAGGAGGGACATATCTCTCTTAACTGCCCCAATCCAAGGATGAACAAGAGGTATTTCAAGTGTGGATCAACGAAGCATAAGGTGAAAGACTGTCCGAAAAGGGGAGGGGATACAGGGAGCGCGAGTAAAGGAAAAGGCAGCGGGACTCTAGTAACAACGGAACCTACTTCAACAAATAAACCAACAAAATCAACCGCAAGAGTTTTCAATATGACGTTCCAGTATACGGTGGCAGCTGAGAATACAACTCCAGTATTATTCGTATAACTTGTATATTTTGATATATATGATTTTTCAATATATAATAAATTATTTTATAAAAATATTTTGAAGCAGGTATTTGAGTTCTCTTAGCAATCGAACTTTCGTTTAATCAGATAGACAAGCTTTATGTTGAATAGTTAAAGATCGGTTCGATCAAATCTGATCGAGATCTATTTGAAATGACTATGTATGTTATATACCCTTGTAAGTATGAGTTTTTACAACGGTGATTCCGGGAACGGAATCCTTATAAGGGAGAGTGAATGTAATAACCCGATATTTCCTATGTAAATAAATAAGAAATTTTGCATATAAATTTTTTTTAATTATTATTTTAATGATGGGAATATTTGACAAGTAATGTGTATGTATATATGTAATAAATAATTTTTTTTATTACATGAATAATTTCAAATAATTTTATTTTACAATTTATTGATCATTATAAAGTATATACTTATAATAATTAATTTTATAGTAGAAATGTCTTTATTATTTATTTTCTATGAAAATGTGATTTTCATATTATTTAAATAATATATGAAATGATTATTAGAAGTATAATAATAAATATTTTATTATATGAATTTGTTCAGAATATTTAAATTAATTATTTTAGCTTAATTATTGATGTTGTATATGAATAAATAAATCAGATATGGAATCCAAACCCTAATTTTGGATTTTGAGCAATGAATGAGAATAATAATATAATATTAATTATATTTATATTTTTCAGTGCTATGAATATGTACTGTATATCTGTAGACTGATAATGGTAGACCAAATATGGTAAATTATGTCATAACCCTCATGTCGTGTTATTAAACCCTAATTGTTAAACTCGGTTTTGAGTTCGAGACGGTGTAGTACTTGTGTTATATGAATTTTACTGTGTATTTTATAATTTTTGTAATTAGGAGAAACCCTAATTAATATTTGGAAAGTCCTAATTTAAAATTAGGAACCCTAATTGCAAATTTTAGAAACCCTAATTATTATTTTTGTGAATTATAATGATAATTAGGAAACCCTAATTGTTAATTTAGAAACCCTAATGGTATTAAAGAACCCTAATTTAAAATCCCTAATTTCTATTAAAAACCCTAATTAATTAGTATGTTTTAAATTAAAATTTTATTTCACTTTAATTTTTAATTATCCAAATCCTAGAAATTATTTGGGAAACTTTAAGATGTAAAATCTAGTGATTAAACCCTAGATTCAATAACATTGGACAAGAATACCCTTGAAATTTAAAATAATTACCAAAATACCCTTTTGTCCCATTAGTTGAATTATTGCTAGCCAAATCTTTGCAAGATCTGGCCAGCCACCCCCTAGACCTACCTACAAGCTACATCACCAGCACATTATCAGCCACTAGCATACAAGTTCATTGCATCAATTCATTTGCATAATTCAATAGAGAGAAATGCATTATTGCCTCATTTGTGCAAACCACTCTTAGACATACTCTCTCAAGACCAAACCCACGAGATTGTAGTGGTAGATCAGTCACAAAGCAAGCCCCACGAAATCCACAAACAGATCAGAAGTCAGAATCAAGAATTTGTTCATAAAGAGGTAAGAACCCTAGAAGAAATTTGACCTTGATCGAAGTGTTAGATGTTAGTTTTTTTGTGTTAAACATGTAGTATGTAGTATATAATGATGATCTGGGTTGCTAGATGTTAGATCCATAACATCTAGAGGCTCGGATTTGAAGTTTTAAAAAATCTAGAAAAACATTTTTTTTATATCTGACAATGAATGTCAGGCCTTGTAGATCTCTGTAGGTGTTTGAGTTTTGTGTTTTAAGTGTTGGATCTTGTAGTATGACGTAAGATCTTAAATCTGGAACTTGAATCAGGTTCATATCTGTGACAACCCCAAAATAGGTCCATTCCATCCAACCCATTCTGAGTCGCCAAATACATGGTACAGAAAATAACTACAACTTTATTACAATAATTGTCGTGCAAAATACAACAACACTTAAACTGTGAGTTTAAATACAAATATATACCAGTTGTGACTCATGTCCCAACCGTGGACAGCACCTCATAATGACACCTTACATAAAGGTATAGTCGAAAACTGTTTTAGAAATTAAACTCTTTGGGAAGTGCTCAAGGAAATCTTCGTACATGGAAGGCCATGCGTCTAGGTTATAATAGATATCATATGGCCACAGAATTATCTTTGGTTGACCCAATAGACCCCAAAGAAAAACGAGAAAATTACTATCATATTCTTCCCAATGGTGAGTCTTCTCTTGACATATCATTATCTCCACTGTCTCTAATTGGGAATTATACTCCAAACAAACACCAAGATTATATTGGTAGTGCTTGTAAATATACTCAGCAAGTGGATAAGAACAACCCTGTCTTATGATGACACGAGATTATATGTCATTAGACATCTTGTATGATAGTGGCAAAACACCCTTCCAAGTTAAATTCACCTCACCCTCAACATCTATAGACCACCGTTCTATTCCCCTGTTATTCCCCGCTTGTCCTAGCTACACTTTTATTACCTGAAAGGAATTGTGAAGCAAAAGGGTGAGCACAACTAGCTCAGTAAAGAATATAATGACTAAAGATAAATAAATTATCAATAGCCTTCAACAATAATAAATCAGAGATTTAGAACATATGGTAGATGATAAAACTTTTCAACCATAGTTGCAGCGGAACGAGCAATCCATTAGAAGAGTCAAATAGACCATAAAGTCTATTCTCTTCTCCATGTTAAAAGTCCACCAACAATGTTTTATCCCTGTAACATCAATCAATAATTCCTGTCCACAATCACATGTATAATTCATAATCATAATTGTGGTTCTAAATTCCTCTTCTCATCCAAGACAAAGATAATTTTCATCACATGTCTTTACCTGAAACATCAAATATCATGCTTATACCAAATCACAGTTCCTGTTCATAATCATAATAATAAATTCATCTTTGCACTACTGGCCAAAGATATTCAACAACATGTCATCTTTGCACTACAGGCCAAAGATATTCAACAACAGGTCATCTTTGCACTACGGGCCAAAGATATTCAACAACAGGTCATCTTTGCACTACAGGCCAAAGATATTCATCAACAAGTCATCTTTGCACTACATGCCAAAGATATTCAGTTATATCGTCATTTAGGACTGAGGATGATGCAAAATATTTTAAAGAAAACGAATCCAGTGAAACAAAAGAACAAATATTAAGGATTCGTACTTTAGACAACCCAAGTTCAAAAATACTTCATAAATAACCAGAGTGGAGTAAAATTCAAGAATGAAGACCAAAACATAGATCCAATCAAAGATAGGAATCATAACAGACAATCTTGGACACGGAGAAGAAAACTTAATTTTTCTGTGAATAATGTCGTATTTGTGAATAGTGCCATATACTTGAATAGTAATTCCGAAACCAAAAGATAAAAATTTCACAAAAAACATCATCATGCTTCGTGAATAGTACTCGTGAATAGTAACTCATGAATAGTAACCCCGATATGAAAAAGTTCCAAATTTGATAAAAAGTTCAAACCAATATTTCGGCATAATGATATTGAAGAAATAATATCATTTATGAAGAAAATAATCTCCCTTACTATTCCTTACAATCCCTTACCTCAAAAGAAAAGTACTTCTGACTGGAATAACGCTGAACGAACTTTCACCGTATAACAACACTCAACATATTAAAATACTCACAAGAATACACTCGATAATATAGAGAGAGAAATAGAGAGAGAACTTCAATTTCTGGTGTATTTTTCAATTCTAACCTAAGCACCCTATTTATAGAAAATTGCTTAAAACACCAAAGGAGAAAATTTAATAAAATAGTAATATATAATTATTAAATTCTTATGCACACAATATTTGATTCAAATATCAGCCACCAAAAGTGACCCCCCTCAACTAAATCAAAAAAATTTGTTATTAAAAATAATTAAAACTTTCAAAAATCAATTATTTCGGAACTTTAGAACTTCAATAATTCATAATAAATAGCGCTTTATCATAAAATTCGAATCTCGTGACTTTTTATAAAAAATTCAATTCTCTACAACTTTGCAGAAGAAAGTTTTTCCAAATTCCAAACAGAATATGACCGAAATCCATAAACGAATAATTTTACAGACTATAATCAAATTTTAGTAAAGAAATGGGTCCACCAACATGTTTAACATGTTTTAAACAACTTTTGCAACAACAATACTCTTCCTCCTCATATACTCATATATCTCACATTCATTGTAAAAATATCACCATTATTATATTATAATAATATAATAAAATATTATTTTATCAAAAAAGATAAAATATCAATTTTTAACAATTGTCACTTTAAAAATTTTCTCCATCTATATCCACATAAAATCAATATTTTCTTCATCATATAAATCAATAATTAATCATTCAAAAATAATATTACAGAATCACAGTACTGGCAACCAGGCCGTTCCCAGGAAAGAGGGGGCTTTCCAATAAGGATTTCTCCTTACTGGCGCGCAATTAGATGACCAAACCTCTCCTTAGACATAACTTTCTAGACATTGTCAATAATGTTATCTAATAATATTATTTAGATAATATGAATTATTGCTTCGATAATGGAAAATATTGTGTAGTGACAATTATTAAAACAACAGTAATATAAAATATCAACACAACAATTATTGAATCAATAAAATACTGAACAGTAATTACTATAACAATTATTGAGTAGTGCCTTCTTATGTAAGAATTAATAATTGGTGTAATATCGTGTGCTACTGTGCAATAACGTGTAATACTGTGTTTTAACCACGGGGTATTCCAACAGTATTAACGGTAACAACTACGCCGTTATTTATAAACAACTTATACTTGTCGTTTTCTTCATCCAATCGCTTTCCATTATGGGACCCACAAAAGGCTGCGCCCTCATATGAATATTCCCCGACAGGAAGAATATTCCACGACCAAACGAATATTCTCCGACAACAATGAGTATTTTATAACCACTTGATTATTTTAAAAAAAATTCATATAGCATCCTTAACTTTAAACTTTTATCAATTTAACCATTTACTGAATAGTAATTATAAGAACAAATTGAATACTTTTATTTCATAAAATTCGGGGTCTTACAATCTCCCATCCTTATGAAATTTCGTCCTCGAAATTTACGTACCTGGTATTTGAAAGAGTTGAGAATACCTTGCTTTCATTTCAGATTCCATCTTTCCTGTCATCATGATTTCTCCATTGCTCATGTAAGACCCCAACTTTTTATAAATAAAATCGAATTTCCTCTAATTATTATTCTTGATTAATAAGGTGGTAATTTGATATAATGCTTTGGTTATGGGTGAAATGTGCAATTTTTGCAAAACAAACAAGTGGTTATTAAAATATTTATTTTTGTCGGGGAATATTCGTTTGGTCGTGGAATATTCTTGCTGTCGGGGAATATTCGTACGACGGCGCAGCCATTTGTGGGCCCCATACCGGAAAACGGTTGGATGAAAGAAAACAACAAAGATTGAGTTTTATAAATAATGGTGTAAATTGTTACCGTTAACACTGTTGGGTTACCTGGTGGTTAAAATACAGTAATACACGTGGTTGCACAGTAGCACACAGTATTGCACAGTATGGTTGAATTATTGATTCGTACGTAAGAAGGCACTACTCAATAATTGTTACAGTAGTTACTGTTCATTATTTTATTATATTGATTCAATAATTGTTGCATTGTTAGTTTATATTATTATTGTTTCAATAATTGTCACTGCACAGTATTTCTCATTATCAGATCAATAAATCATATTATTTGAATAATATTATTAGATAGCATTATTAGCAATGTCTAGAAAGTTCTGTCAAGGAGAGGTTTGGTCATCTAATTGCATGCCAGTAAGGAGAAATCCTTATTGGAAAGCCCCCTCTTTCCTGGGAACGACCTGGTTATCGTAATTATGATTCTGTAATATTATTTAAGAATAATTAATTATTGATTCATATGATAAGGAAATATTTATTTGATGTGAATATAATTGATGGATATATTTATTTTTATGTGGATAAAAATGAAGGAATTAATGTTGAGGTGTTTTATCAGTATTTTGTCGAACTGGAAGAATTAAAAATCATCCATTTATAGATTTCAGATATTTTCTGTTGGGAATTTGGAAAAACTTTCTTTTATAAAGTTGTAGAGAATTCGATTTCAGGCAGAATGGACATAAAATTTGTATTTTTCTAATAAACGGTCTATTTTCTATGAATTGTTGAAGTTTCGGAAAATAAAATGATTTTATTAAATTGAGCGGGACCCACTATTATTTCAAGCATGTGGGCTGCCAAATTTTTGGTTCAAAAGAGGTGGGCTGGTCTTGGTTGGTGGGAGTACGTAGAAATGAAGAAAAATAAAATAAAATAATATTTTATTATTTTAGTCTCCTTTGGCGTTCTAGCATTTTCCTATAAATAGAGGGCTAAGTTAGAATTGAAAATCACACCAGAAACAAGTTTTCTCTCTTCCTCTCTCTATATTATCGAGTGTGTTCTTGTGAGTATACTTGTGTGTTGCTATACGGTGCGAGTTTCTGTCACCACTATACCGAAATTCAGTCAGAAGTACGGTTATTTTGAGGTAAGGGATGTTATTTTCTTCTTAAATGATATTATTTTCTTCAATGTCATTATGCCGAAATGTTGGTGAACTTTTTTTTATCAAATTTGGAACTTTTTGTGTCGGAGTTACTATTCACGTATACGGTACTATTCACTTATACGGCACTATTCACGAATACGGCACTATTCACCGAAAAATAAAATTTTTCCTTTTTGTCCAAAATATCTATTATGGGTATTATCTTTGATTGTATCCATGTTTTGGTCTTTATTTTTGAAATTCTGCTTCATATTTGGTTATTATAGAGTATTATTGAATTTGGATATACTGAAATACGAATCCCTAAAATTTGTCCTTTTGTTTCACTGGATTCGTTTCTTTTAAAATATTTTTCATCATCCTCAGTCCTAAATGATGATAATATTAAATATCTTTGGCCTGTAGTGCAAAGATAAATGATTACTGATGAATATCTTTGGCCCGTAGTGCAAAGATGAACAGGTGTTGAGATGAACATGACCAACTAGTGATATAAATGAATATTTTTGGCCTGTAGTACAAAGATGATTAAAGATGTATATTGATTGTTGTTACAGGGATAAAATATTGATGATGGACTCTTAAATATTAGAAGATAGTAGAATTCATCCTCTACGTGACTCTTCTAATGGATTGTTGTTTCCGCTGTAGTTGTTCATCTAAAACTTGTTGTCTATTGTATTCTATCAGATTTTTCCCTGTTGAAGACTAACGATAATTTATTGTATATTATCTTAGTCATAATATTCTTTATTGGGCTAGTTGAGCTCACCCTTTTCCTTTTTGTTCCATTTTTCTTCTCAGGAGGTGAGAACCTAGCAGGATCGAGTCGGGGTATGGAGTCAGGTTTCTAGGAAGATGTTTTAGCAGTCCTCACTATTTTTGTAAAATAGTGTTTGAATAATTGTAATGAGGACTTATTTGCATGTGGATATTGTCTAGAAGACAATATTTGTATTTAAACTCACAGTATGTATTGTCGTATTTCACACGACATTTGTATTATTGAAGTTGTAGTTTACTTTATGTACCATGTATTTGGCGACTCAGAATGGGTGTTCTATACCTGTTTTGGGGGCGTCTCAGTTGGTATCAAAGCTTAGGGATATGGTCTCTGGCGGAGATCGGGGAATAGAACTAGGAGGGGAGATATGCGTAAATCCTTTGTTAGTGTGTCCTACTAAGCTTATTTGTTGGTTGGTCATAATATAGGGATATTATGTGATATGTTTAATTAACCCTTGTTTTATGACAGTATTTAAGAATGGCTGCTGAGAACGTTAACAATGGCGTGTACGAGACTGTGGAGCAACCTTTAGTCACAAACCAGGAGAACGTGCAACAGGAAGACAACATTCCTCCTATAAACAACACTACCGAGCAAGCGATGAACGATGGAATGTTTAGGAGCTTTTTGCAGTTCATGCAAAATCAGACGAGGGAGACTCGTGTACAAAATACGGGTGGAAGTGATGGCAACGCGCGGTCTGTCACAGCTAAGCAGTTTAAGGAGTTGGGACCACCAGAATTTAAGGGAAAACTGGATCTGATCATGGCAGAAACATGGGTCAAGAAAATTACCAAGATATTCGATGTCTTGGGATGCACGGAGGAACATAAGGTTCCATTCACTACCTTTATGTTTCGTGGTGAAGCAGATTACTGGTGGGAATCTGTGAAGCTTACCCAACCAGATGCATTCAACATGTCTTGGGAAAGATTTCAGAAACTTTTCAATGACAAGTACTTTCCTGAAAGTATTCGTCATATGAAAGAGGTAGAGTTTATTAGACTCGAACAGAATAACATGACGGTGTCTCAATACGAGGCAAAGTTCACAGAGTTGTCCAGGTTTGCACCTCATTTGGTGGAGAATGAGGAACGTATGACGCGGATGTTTCTGAGAGGTCTAAAACCCGAGATTCGTTAATACCTTATATCTCATAAATTTTCTTTATATTCAGATGTTGTACACAGGGCTCAGTTGTTAGAGCGAGATAGTGAGTATTCTCAACCGAGGGACCACAACCAGGGTCATATCGGTGACAGCAGTCATCAGAATGATGATAACCAGCGAAGAAGGAAGAATACGGACAAAAGCGGTAACCACTCAGGTGGTAATCGTGGCCATGATAATAGAAGAGGTGACTCAAGTGGAAATTTCAAAAAGAGAAGATTCAACAACGACGGGAAGACATCAGCAGCAGCACCAGCACCAACAACAAATTCTAGGGGAGGAGAACGACCGCCAGTTAGATGTTACAAATGCGGGAAGGAGGGACATATCAGCCCAAACTGTCCACAACAATCCAAGGTATGTTACAACTGTGGAAAAGGAAGGCCACATCGCTCGAGATTGTACTATAGAGAAACCAAGTTCAGCAGGAGTGGTGATTCCAAGGGCTGTCCCGGATAAGTCAAAATCAGCGGTTCCTGGAAGAGCATTTGTCGTGACTGGCCAAAACATGAGGAACCCAAACAAAGTGATCACGGGTAAGCTAATCATGAATTCTTGTGAAGTTTATACCTTACTAGATATCGGTTCTACCCATTCTTTTATCTCTCCTGCTTGTGCTCAACGTTTAAACTTGACTCCGGAGAAGTTAGATTTTGATTTATCTGTTGAAACTCCATTGGGTGAAACCTTCGTTACATCTACAGTTTATAAATCTTGCATGATCCAAGTTAGCACTATCACATTACCTGTTGATCTTATCTCTTTAAAGATACTTGCTTTTGATGTGATTTTAGGAATTGATTGGTTAACCAGTCATCATGCCAAAATTGATTGTTTTCGTAAGGTTGTTAGTTTTCATATTCTTAACCAACTGTCATACGAATTTAAACCACTAAACCAATAAAATCAGTCACTGTCATATCAAGCCACAAAGCTATTCGTTTATTAAAAAACGGATGCCAAGCTTTCTTAGCCCATGTTATGGATTTGAACAGAGACAAGTCAGATTTGGATAATATTTTTGTTGTTAAAGAATTTCCGGATGTATTTCCCGAATAACTTCCCGGTCTACCCCCGGAACGTGAAGTTGAATTATTTATTGATCTTGAACAGGGTACAAAACCCATTTATAAAACCCCATATCGAATGGCTCCTATTGAACTTCAGGAGTTAAAAGTCTAACTACAGGAATTGTTAGACATCGGTTTCATTCGTCCTAGTACATCTCCTTGGAGTGCTCCTGTTTTATTAGTAAAGAAGAAAGACGGGAGTATGTAAATTTGTATTGACTACCGAGAATAAAACCATGTCACCATCAAGAATAGGTATCCACTACCTCGCATTGATGACCTGTTTGACCAGTTACAAGGAGCACAATTCTTTTCAAAGATCGATCTTCGTTCTGGATATCATCAGTTGAAGATTAAAACTGAGGATATTCCAAAGACTGCCTTCAGAACTCGGTACAGGCATTATGAATTCTTAGTCATGTCTTTTGGATTGACTAATGCTCCAGCTGCTTTCATAGATATGATGAACCGTGTATTCAAGGAATATTTGGATCAATTCGTTGTTGTCTTTATTGATGACATCCTCATCTATTCCAAAAGTCATGAAGATCATGAGTACCATTTGAAGCTAGTACTTCAAAGACTTCGTGAACATAAGCTTTATGCCAAGCTGAAGAAATGTGAGTTCTGGCTTGAGGAAGTAGCATTCCTTGGGCACGTGGTGTCAAAATGGAGTATCTGTGGACCCGGGGAAGATTGAAGCAATACAAAGTTGGGAGCAGCCAAAGTCGGTGACCGAAGTACATAGCTTTCTAGGCTTAGCTGGTTATTATCGAAGATTCATGGAAGGATTTTCTCGAATCGCTACTCCGTTAACTCAGCTGACTCGGAATGATGAAAAATTCGTATGGAGCGAGGAATGCGAGACGAGCTTCCAAGAGCTCAAGAGGAGACTCATTTCGGCACCTGTTCTGACAATACCATCTGGTTCGGATGGATTTGTTATCTACAGTGTTGCTTCTGGCAAGGGGTTAGGATGTGTTCTCATGAAACATGGGAAAGTCATAGCCTATGCCTCACGACAACTGAAAATATATGAGAGGTATTATCTTACTCATGATCTGGAGTTGGCAGCAGTCGTATTCACGTTGAAGATATGGAGACACTACTTGTACGGCGAGAAAGTGGAGATTTATACGGACCATAAAAGTCTCAAATATTTCTTCACCCAAAAAGAACTCAACATGCGACAACGACGTTGGCTTGAGCTGTTGAAAGATTACGATCACACTATTCAATATCATCCTGGAAAAGCGAACGTAGTAGCTGACGCATTGAGTAGAAGATCATATGCGAGTACGAGTGCAATATTGTCAACGTAAAGGCCCATTTTGTATGACTTGCAAAGGATGGAGGTAGAATTAAGGACTCCAAGGACCCACATGATGATGGCAAATATACGAGTAGAACCGACTTTAATTGATAAAGTTAAAGTTGCTCAAGCTACGGACTTGGGGCTGATACAAATGAAGAAGAAAGTGCAAGAAGGTGTTATTCTAGAAGCAAGAATTGATGAAGAAGGAATACTTCGAGTCAACTCTAGACTTTATGTTCCTAACGATTCTGACTTAAGGCATAGAATCATGATGGAGGCACACAACACCCCATTTGCAATCCATCCTGGGAGTACCAAAATGTATCATGATATTCGACACACATTTTGGTGGAACAATATGAAGAGAGAGATCGCGGAGTTTATCTCGAGGTGTTTAACTTGTCAACGTGTAAAGGCGGAGAATCAAATGCAAAAAGGTCCATTGCAACCACTTGAGATTCCAGAATGAAAGTGGGAACACATTACAATGTATTTCGTTACAGGTCTTCCCAAGGTTTCTCAAGGTATAGATGTGATTTGGGTTATTGTTGATAGATTAACCAAGTCCGCCCATTTCTTGCCGATACGTGAGACTTATTCCCTTAAACGTCTTGCTCGTATGTACGTGAACGAGATTGTGAGATTGCATGGCATGCCAGTATCCATAGTTTCGGATCGTGACCCGAGATTCACTTCACGATTTTGGGTTAGCTTACAGAAAGCTATGGGCACGGACTTACGATTCAGTTCATCATATCATCCTCAAATGGACGGACAATCAGAGAGGACTATTCAAAACCTTGAAGATCTATTAAGACTCTGTGTTCTAGATTTCAAAGGAAGTTGGGATAAGTACTTGCCACTAGTGGAATTCTCCTACAACAACAGTTATCAAGAAAATATAGGCATGGCTCCATTTGAGGCATTGTATGGACGAAAGTGTCGATCTCCAGTATGCTGGGACGAGGTGGGAGAAGCAACGTTATTGGGACCAGAATTAGTACACATGACTACAGAAAAGATCCAAATGATTCAACAACGTATTCAAACTTCACAAGATCGACAAAAGAGTTATGCTGATCTTCATAGAAAGGACGTGGAGTTTAATATTGGGGATCATGTACTGTTACGTGTTGCTCCATGGAAGGGAGTTACAAGATTTGGAAAGAGAGGAAAGCTCAATCCAAGATTTGTTGGTCCATTTGAGATTCTTGACCGAAGAGGAAACGTAGCCTATAGACTCGTATTACCTCCAAACATGTCTCGTGTTAATAATGTTTTTCACATATCTATGTTTCGTAAATATGTGAAAGATCCAAACCACATTATTGCATTAGAACCAGACGAGATAGCCGAAGATTTAACGTACGAAGAGGTACCTGTTAAGATCTTGGATAAGAAAGAGTATGTTCTACGCACCAAGATTATACCATAAGTTAAGGTTTTGTAGAGAAACCATGCCATTGAAGAAATGACATGGGAGTTGGAGTCAGAAATGAAAATGAGGTATCCTCACCTTTTCAATACACCAGGTACGTACGTCAATTTCGAGGACGAAATTTCGTAAGGAGGGGAGGTTGTAAGACCCCAACTTTTTATAAATAAAATCGAATTTCCTCTAATTATTATTCTTGATTAATAAGGTGGTAATTTGATATAATGCTTTCGTTATGGGTGAAATGTGCAATTTTTGCAAAATAAACAAGTGGTTATTAAAATATTCATTTTTGTCGGGAAATATTCGTTTGGTCGTGGAATATTCTTGCTGTCGGGGAATATTCGTACGACGGCGCAACCATTTGTGGGCCCCATACCGGAAAACGGTTGGATGAAAGAAAACGACAAAGATTGAGTTTTTTTATAAATAACGGCGTAAATTGTTACTGTTAACACAGTTGGATTACCTGTGGTTAAAATACAGTAATACGTGTGGTTGCACAGTAGCACACGGTATTGCACAGTATGGTTGAATTATTGATTCGTACGTAAGAAGGCACTACTCAATAATTGTTACAGTAGTTATTGTTCATTATTTTATTATATTGATTCAATAATTGCTGCATTTTTAGTTTATATTATTATTGTTTCAATAATTGTCACTGCACAGTATTTCTCATTATCATATCAATAATTCAAATTATTTGAATAATATTATTAGATATCATTATTGACAATATCTAGAAAGTTCTGTCAAGGAGAGGTTTGGTCATCTAATTACGCGTCAGTAAGGAGAAATCCTTATTGGAAAGCCCCCTCTTTCCTGGGAACGGCCTGGTTGTCGTAATTGTGATTCTGTAATATTATTTAAGAATAATTAATTATTGATTCATATGATAAGAAAATATTTATTTGATGTGGATATAATTGATGGATATATTTATTTTTATGTGTATAAAAATGAAGGAATTAATGCTGAGGTGTTTTATTAGTATTTTGTCGAACTGGAAGAATTAAAAATCATCCGTTTATGGATTTCGGATATTTTCTGTTGGGAATTTGGAAAAACTTTCTTTTACATAGTTGTAGAGAATTCGATTTCAGGCAGAATGGACATAAAATTCGTATTTTTCTGATAAACGGTCTATTTTCTATGAATTGTTGAAGTTTCGGAAAATAAAATGATTTTTATTAAATTGAGCGGGACCCACTATTATTTCAAGCATGTGGGCTGCCAAATTTTTGGTTCAAAAGAGGTGGGCTGGTCTTGGTTGGTGGGAGTACGTAGAAATGAAGAAAAATAAAATAAAATAATATTTTATTATTTTAGTCTCCTTTGGCGTTCTAGCATTTTCCTATAAATAGAGGGCTAAGTTAGAATTGAAAATCACACCAGAAACAAGTTTTCTCTCTTCCTCTCTCTATATTATCGAGCGTATTCTTGTGAGTATACTTGTGTGTTGCTATACGGTGCGAGTTTCTGTCAGCACTATACCGAAATTCAGTCAGAAGTACGGTTATTTTGAGGTAAGGGATGTTATTTTCTTCTTAAATGATATTATTTTCTTCAATATCATTATGCCGAAATGTTGGTGAACTTTTTTATCAAATTTGGAACTTTTTGTGTCGGAGTTACTATTCACGTATACGGCACTATTCACGTATACGGCACTATTCACGAATACGGCACTATTCACCGAAAAATAAAATTTTTCCTTTTTGTCCAAAATATCTATTATGGGTATTATCTTTGATTGTATCCATGTTTTGGTCTTTATTTTTGAAATTCTGCTTCATATTTGGTTATTATGGAGTATTATTGAATTTGGATATACTGAAATACGAATCCCTAAAATCTGTCCTTTTGTTTCACTGGATTCGTTTCTTTTAAAATATTTTTCATCATCCTCAGTCCTAAATGATGATAATATTAAATATATTTGGCCTGTAGTGCAAAGATAAATGATTACTAATGAATATCTTTGACCCGTAGTGCAAAGATGATTAAAGATGTATATTGATTATTGTTACAGGGATAAAATATTGATGATGGACTCTTAAATATTAGAAGATAGTAGAATTCATCCTCTACGTGACTCTTCAAATGGATTGTTGTTTCTGCTGTAGTTGTTGATCTAAAACTTGTTGTCTATTGTATTCTATCAGATTTTTCCCTGTTGAAGACTGACGATAATTTGTTTTATATTATCTTAGTCATAATATTCTTTATTGGGCTAGTTGAGCTCACCCTTTTCCTTTTTGTTCCATTTTTCTTCTCAGGAGGTGAGAACATAGCAGGATCGAGTCGGGGTATGGAGTCAGGTTTCTAGGAAGATGTTTTAGCAGTCCTCACTATTTCTGTAAAATGGTGTTTGAATAATTGTAATGAGGACTTATTTGCTTGTGGATATTGTCTAGAACACAATATTTGTATTTAAACTCACAGTATAGATTGTCGTATTTCACACGACATTTGTATTATTGAAGTTATAGTTTGCTTTAAGTACCATGTATTTGGCGACTCAGAATGGGTGTTGTATGCCTGTTTTGGGGGCGTATCAGCTCATCTCCTGTATTTCAGATATCATTCTAGAATACAAATTCAAAAACAAAGGTTAATTTAACAAATTAACATATCACATAATATCCCGATATTATGACTGACAAACAAATAAGCTTAGGTATGACACACTAGCGAAGAATTTACTCATCTCTCCCCTCCTAGTTCTAATCCCGATCTCCGCCATAGATAATATCTCTAAGCTCTGATACCAACTGTGACAACCCCAAAATAGGTCCATTCCATCCAACCCATTCTGAGTCGCCAAATACATGGTACAGAAAACAACTACAACTTTATTACAACAATTGTCATAGAAAATACAACAGCACTTAAACTGTGAGTTTAAATACAAATATATACCAACTGTGACTCATGTCCCAACCGTGGACAGCAACTCATAATGATACCTTACATAAAGGTATAGTCGAAAACTGTTTTAGAAATTAAAGTCTTTGGGAAGTGCTCAAGGAAACCTTCGTACATGGGAGGCCATGCGTCTAGGTTATGATAGATATCATATGGCCACAGAATTATCCTTGGTTGACCCAATAGACCCCAAAGAAAAATGAGAAGATTACTATCATATTCTTCCCAATGGTGAGTCTTCTCTTGACATATCATTATCTCTGCTGTCTCTAATTGGGAATTATACTCCAAACAAACACCAAGATTATATAGGTAGTGTTTGTAAATATACTCAGCAAGTGGATGAGCACAACCCTGTCTTATGATGACATGAGGTTGTATGTCATTAGACATCTTGTATGATATTGGCAAAACACCCTTCCAAGTTAAACTCACCTCACCCTCAACATCTATAGACCACCGTTCTATTCCCCTGTTATTCCCCGCTTGTCCCAGCAACACTTTTATTACCTGAAAGGAATTGTGAAGCAAAAGGGTGAGCACAACTAGCTCAGTAAAGAATATCATGACTAAAGATAAATAAATTATCAATAGCCTTCAACAGTAATAAATCAGAGATTTAGAACATATGGTAGATGTTAAAACTTTTCAACCATAGTTGCAGCAGAACGAGCAATCCATTAGAAGAGTCAAATAGACCTTAAAGTCTATTATCTTCTCCATGTTAAAAGTCCACCAACAATGTTTTATCCCTGTAACATCAATCAACAATTCCTGTCCACAATCACATGTATAATTCATAATCGTAATTGTGGTTCTAAATTCCTCTTCTCATCTAAGACAAAGATAATTTTCATCACCTGTCTTTACCTGAAACATCAAAGATCATGGTTATACCAAATCACAGTTCCTGTTCATAATCATAATAATAAATTCATCTTTGCACTACGGGCCAAAGATATTCAACAACATGTCATCTTTGCACTACAGGCCAAAGATATTCAACAACAGGTCATCTTTACACTACAGGCCAAATATATTCAACAACAGGTCATCTTTGCACTAAGGGCCAAAGATATTCAGTTATACCGTCATTTAGGACTGAGGATGATGCAAAATATTTAAAAAAAAACGAATCCAGTGAAACAAAAGAACAAATATTAAGGATTCGTACTTTAGACAACCCAAGTTCAAAAATACTTCATAAATAACCAGAGTGGAGTAAAATTCAAGAATGAAGACCAAAACATAGATCCAATCAAAGATAGGAATCATAACAGACAATCTTGGACACAGAGAAGAAAACTTAATTTTTCTGTGAATAATGTCGTATTTGTGAATAGTGTCGTATACGTGAATAGTAATTCCGACACCAAAATATAGAAATTTCACAAAAAACATCATCATGCTTCTTGAATAGTACTCGTGAATAGTAACTCGTAAATAGTAACTCATGAATAGTAACTCGTGAATAGTAACTCATGAATAGTAACCCCGATATAAAAAAGTTCCAAATTTGATAGGAAATTCAAACCAATATTTCGGCATAATGATATTGAAGAAATAATATCATTTATGAAGAAAATAATCTCCCTTACTATCCCTTACAATCCCTTACCTCAAAAGAACAGTACTTCTGACTGGAATAACGCTGAACTAACTTTCACCGTATAACAACACTCAACATATTAAAATACTCACAAGAATACACTCGATAATATAGAGAGAGAAATAAAGAGAAAACTTCAGTTTCTGGTGTATTTTTCAATTCTAACCTAAGCACCCTATTTATAGGAAATTGCTTAGAACACCAAAGCAGAAAATTTAAAAAAATATTAATATATAATTATTAAATTCTTATGCACACAATATCTGATTCAAATATCAGCCACCAAGAGTGACCCCCCGCAACTAAATCAAAAAAACGTTTTTGTTATTAAAAATAATTAAAACTTTCAAAAATCAATTATTTCGGAACTTCAGAACTTCAATAATTCATAATAAATAGCCCTTTTATAAAACAATTCGAATCTCGCGGCTTTTTATAGGAACTTCAATTCTCTACAACTTTGCAGAAGAAAGTTTTTCCAAATTCCAAACAGAATATGACCGAAATCCATAAACGAACAATTTTACAAACTATAATCAAATTTTAGTCACGAAATGGGTCCACCAACATGTTTAACATGTTTTAAACAACTTTTGCAACAAAATTATTCTTCCTCCTCATATACTCATATATCCCACATTCATTGTAAAAATATCACCATTATTATATTATAATAATATAATAAAATATTATTTTATCAGAAAAGATAAAATATCAATTTTTAACAATTGTCACTTTAAAAAATTTCTCCATCTATATACACATAAAATCAATTTTTTCCTCATCATATAAATTAATAATTAATTATTCATAAATAATATTACAGAATCACAGTACTGGCAACTAGGCCGTTCCCAGGAAAGAGGGGGCTTTCCAATAAGAATTTCTCCTTACTGGCGCGCAATTAGGTGACCAAACCTCTCCTTAGACAGAACTATCTAGACATAGTCAATAAAGTTATCTAATAATATTATTCAAATAATATGAATTATTACTTCGATAATGAAAAATACTGTGTAGTTACAATTATTAAAACAGCAATAATATAAAATATCAATGCAGTAATTATTGAATCAATAAAATACTGAACAGTAATTACTGTAATAATTATTAAGTAGTGTCTTCTTACGTAAGAATCAATAATTGGTGAAATACCGTGTGCTACTGTGCAACAACGTGTATTACTGTGTTTTAACCACCGGGTATTCTAACAGTATTAACGGTAACAACTACGCCGTTATTTGTAAACAACTTATACTTGTCATTTTTTTATCCAATCGCTTTCCGTTATGGGGCCCACAAAAGGCTGCGCCGTCGTATGAATATTCCCCGACAGGAAGAATATTCCATGACCAAACGAATATTCCCCGACAACAATGAGTATTTTATAACCACTTGCTTATTTTTAAAAAAAATCATATATCATCCTTAACTTTAAACTTTTATCAATTTAACAATTTACTGAATAGTAATTATAAGAAAAAATTGAATACTTTATTTCATAAAATTCGGGGTCTTACAATATATGTTTTAGATTAAAAGTTATTTAAGTTCAAAGTGGGTTGACCCGCATTGACTGGCTGTTCTTGAAGCCCAAAATCAGCCCAGAAACCTCTGACAGTGTTTTTGCAGGGCTTGGATCTTGCTATGTTTAAGTTTGTTTTGCCATGTTGTTGTTTTGAAGTTGTAGAATGAGATGAATACTACATGTTAAAGCCTTTGTATCACATATATACTTAACATAATTAAATCTAGTGATGGTCAAACTTGGTAGTCGAAACTGCTCAACAACATTTCTGGGAAACCCAGAAATGTTCAAGAACAGTTCCGGGAGGGTACTTTGACCGGCCCATATATCTTGTCTGTGTTGATGTTATGATGATCTGAGGAATATGTTATTGTTCCTTGTAGTGTATACTAAAGATTTGACCCATTAAACGATATAAAGCATGACCATAACATAAAGTAATTTGAACATAAAAGTGATAGGTCGAACTGTTGAGTTTCTGGGAAAACCCCAGAAACACTCTGACAGCATGTTTGCTAGCTTAACTCGGTTTCATTAAGTATTGTTAGACCTGACCATGTATTGAAACATGATCTCGGGTAGTTTGTCTACATATCCCGACGAGCAGAAAACTTGTAACATGAACAGATTGACAGATTTAAGGCCACAAAGGGCGTTGACCGGCCATGACTATAATTTTCTGGGCAGCGCAGAATATGATGAACACGCCTGACAGCTAGTTCAAGGCTTAATAAATTTTGATTGTGATGAAGTATGACCTGGATATTTGTTGTTTCATGCAGTGTTACATTAACACTACAAGATATGACCATTAGGTAGCCTAGAAACATTTCGAGATAAGAATTAGACTCGGTCAAACAGGGCACCTCGAGAACTGACTTGTCAGTGTTCTTGAGGCCAAAAACACCTAACATGACAGATAAGTGTCGCTACAGCCTATAGCGATGGTTATAATAATTTTATTTTACTAAATTCCGGAAAATGATTAAAAATAGAAAAAAATTAGTTTTAATTATTAAAAATACCAAATAAATTACTAAAAATTATTTTAAAGTCTGAAAATTAGTTTCTAATTATTTTAAGTATATTTCATGAATATTTAATATTTTTGGGATAAAAAAAGTATTTAATTTATTTAAGTATAATATTAAATAAATTATTTAAAAATGATTTTAGTACATGAAAAATCATTTAAAAATAGGTTATGATATAAAAAGATATTTTAAGTTATTTTCTATAATTTTTAATATTTTGTGATGATTTTCATTATTAATTAGATATTAATGATGATTAATTTATTTAATAAAGATATTAAATAAATGATGAAAATAGAATTAATGATTTAAAATTTTTATAAAAATGATTTAGAGATTATAAAAATATTTGAAGTTATAAAATATAACTTTTGATATTTTGTCATGAAAAATATTAATATTTTAATATTAAGGATATTAGATTCATTTAATAATTATATAAAGTAATGTAAAATGATTTTAATATTAGAAAAATCATTTTAAAGGAAAATAAAGTGTTTAAAGATATTTTAAGTTATAAAACATAACTTTTAATATTTAAAGGATAATTTCGTTAATAAATCAATATTACTGATAATAATTTAATATTAATGATATTAAGTTTATTTAATAATTATATTAAATAAATAATTTTAAAATGGTTTTATTGATTTAATAATCATTTAAAGGTAATATTAATACTTTAAAAATATTTTGAGTTATTATAAATAACTTTAATATTTTGGCAATAGTTTCATTAATAGTTTAATATTAATTAAATATTAATGATAATAGAATTAGTTAATATTTAAATCAATTAATAATGATTTCAGTGTTTGAAAATTCATGATAAAGTATAATAATTATTTAAAAATTATTATAAGGCTATAAAAAATAATATGACTAATATTTAAAATATCTAAACGACTATTAAACTGCAGGATAGAGTCTTAGACTCGATATTTACCCGATAAAGCTGTCGGTATACCGAAATATTTTAGAAATTGATCTGGACTTAGATAAATTGACTAGATATGTGTTTGTTAGTGAATCAATAATTGTTAGATATATGTGACAAAGTGATTAGGTTATGTGCTGACTGCAATAGAAAGTTTTCTGTGTTACGATATATTATTCTAATCGAACGAATGATCCTATTACTGATAGGTCGCTGTATAAAAGATTAATCTAAGTTGCGTTATTGTAAGCAGCAGTTCGGTCAAGTATCTAAACCTTATGCACTACTTTTATTTCGTGTAAATAGGTATATTATGTTATGCAAGTTTCCTAAACTTACTCCAATTATTATTGAGCAAGTATCTGATCTATTATTTACATTGTGCAAGTATCCTACCTTTGCATTTCCTTTATGCAATGGACTTGAGTAAGAAAGTTTCAGAATTATATTATTATTGTGCCAGATTATTAACTCTATTATTATTCATTATGTATCCAATCTTTGTATTCATACAAGTTCTTACATTATCCGATCATTGTATTATTGTATAATTCAGATATTTATTCTGTTCGTTAATTCGTATATAGGGTTAGACAAGTGTCCCCACTTGGATAACTATTGTATTTAATCATATGTTGATACATACTTATTGATTTCAAGTATGTATGCATTGATTTAAAAGTCGTCTAAGCTATTTGATTCAGTTAGACATAAAAATATTATTGAACAAGATAGAACGTTATTGTATCCAACCAGATTATTTTGGTTCGGATTCCCGACTAAGTATGAACATCTCGAATATGGGAAAGGTTTTGTGCACCTAAGGTGGATAGAGTGAACGATAATATAGTTCTTGCATGTAGTATTGATCAATACAGGGCACATTGGGATGATCGCCCTCGTGCCCGTAAGTTATAACGGTTTGCGAATGAAGTTCTGCTAAACCCTAGCGAAAATGAAAAAAAACAATGTTCATAGTCTGTCGACTGATCTCCAGTTATATTCTATACGTAGTTTCAAAGATTACATATGGAAGTGATATGTTGTTATTATTAGTTCAGCTTACTTCACAACTGTTGATTCGTTGTAGAAGGGTCTTTCAAAGAAAACATTTAATTCTTTCAGCTAATATATATTGTTGTTATTACTTACTGGGCAATCCAATGCTCATTCTTGCTTTAAATTTAAATGTTTTCAGTTAAGTATGATCAACCAGAAGGTTCAGGCAAGAACAAGGGAAAAAGAAAGCTGTTCGAATGAGATTTATATTATGTTGTGTAATAGTTATAGTAATTAAGACAATGATACTTATTATCTATGATGTAATGAATGTTTAAAGGTCTCGTACCTGGGAGTAAACTTTGATGCATATGTAAATTAAGTTTGAATTTTATATTATTGTTATTATTATTAGTATTATTCAAATTATAGAAATGGTATCGTGAAACACCAAGTTCGGGTTTCAAGTACCCGGATTTGGGGGCGTCACTGCAGGCTTTTCCATACACGAGTTGAAAAGGTGACATACCCAATGGTGTCTTATATGCCATCCTATAAGCCCATACTACATCATCTAACTTTAATGACCAGCCCTTCCTTGTGGGATTCACAACTTTCTCCAGGATTCTCTTAACTTCTCGATTTGACACTTCAGTCTGGCCATTCTTTTGTGGGTGATATGTTGTAGCAATGCGATGATTCACCCCATATTTAGCCAACAAAGCTGTAAACTGCCTATTGCAAAAATGACTGTCTTCGTCACTGATGATAGCCCTTGGAGTCCCAAACCTCGTGAAGATACTTCTGTATAAAAATTTGAGGACGACATTGGCATCATTTGTCGGAAGAGCTGCCACTTCTACCCATTTCGAGACATAATCTACATCGAGCAGAATATAGAGATTTCCATAGGAAGAAACGAAAGGCCCCATGAAATCAATTCCCCATACATCAAAAATTTCGACTTCCAAGATTGTATTCAATGGCATTTCATTCCTTTTAGAGATGTTCACCACTCGCTGACATCTATCACGCCGCTGGACAAAATTGTATGCATCCTTGAAAATTGTCGACCAGTAGAATCCTGCTTGTAGTATTCTAGCCGCTGTTCTTTCACCACCATAGTGTCTATCATACACAGTAGAGTGACAATCCTGCAGAATCTCCTCAGTCTCACTATATGGAATACATCTTCTTATAACTTGATCAAAACACTGTTTAAACAAATAAGGCTCGTCCCATATATATCATTTGACATCATGCAGAAATTTCGTCTTTTGATAACCCACCAAATCAGAAGGTAGCATCTTACTTACCAAATAGTTTGCATAGTCTGCAAACCATGGCACTTCCCCTTTCACCACAAACAACTGTTCATCTAGAAAGGATTCATTGATTAAAACCTTGTCATCTGTCTCCCTTTCCGAATTCTCAAGTCGAGATAAGTGGTCTGCCACTTGGTTTTCAGTGCCCTTCATGTCCTTGATTTCCAAATCAAATTCCTGCAGTAATAAAATCCATTTGATCAACTAAGGCTTTGCATCCTTTTTTGCCACTAAATGTCGAATTGCGGCATGATCCGTATACACTATCACCTTTGTGCCGATCAAATATGCTCGAAATTTATCAAAGGCGTACACCACTGCCAATAACACTTTCTCCGTGGTGGTGTAGTTCAACTGTGCGTCTGTAAGGGTCTTGCTGGCATAATAAATAACATGAAATATCTTCTCTTTCCTTTGCCCTAAAGCAACCCCTACGGCGTAGTCACTGGCATCACACATCAGCTCAAATGGCAATTCCCAATCTGGTGCAGTAATAATTGGTGTTGATGTTAATTTCCCTTTCAGGTACTCAAATGCTGACACGCAAGCCTCATCAAAGATAAAATGTGCATCCTTCTCCAATAAACTGCATAGTGGTTTAGTTATCTTGGAGAAGTCTTTGATAAATCTACGTTAGAAACCTGCATGTCCCAGAAAGCTACGAACACCTTTTACCGAAGTAGGTGGTGGCAATTTCTCTATAGTTTCCAACTTTGCCCTATCTACCTTGAGTCCCTTCTTCGATACTTTGTTTCCTAGTATGATTCCTTCTTATACCATAAAATGGCATTTTTCCCAGTTCAGTACTAGATTTGTTTCAACACATTGCTTCAAAACTATCACCAAATTCTCGAGGCATAGATCAAACGAGTGGAAGTGGAAAATGATCTTTCCTAGTAGCCTTGTTGAGTCTGCGGTAGTCCATGAATACTCTCCATCCTATTACTGTTCGTGTTGGAATCAACTCATCATTCTCATTAGTCACTATTTTCATGCCACCTTTTTTCGGTACATACTGCACTAGGCTCACCCATGAGCTATCTGAGATTGGATAGATTATGCCTACATCCAGTCATTTTAGTACCTTTTTCTTAACCACTTCTTTCATTATCGGATTAAGTCTCTTTTGTTGCTCAACTAACGGCTTACTTTCATCTTCCATCAGGATTTTATGCATGTAAAATGAAGGGCTGATCCCTTTGATATCCGCTATGGTCCAGCCAATTGCTGATTTGAACTCTCGAAGCACTTGTAGCAGTTTTTCTTCCTGGAAAGATGTTAATACAGAAGAAATAATTGCAGGTAGCTTCGAGTCTTTATTTAAAAATGTGTACCTAAGATGTTCTGGAAGTGGTTTTAATTCTAGTTTTGGAGGTGTCTCAAGAGATGGTTTTAATTTTACTGAGGCTTCTCCTGCTTTAGTTAATGGCTCAATAGGTATTCTGAATTTTTTGACTTATGGAGTGGTATCCAGATATTGCACAAGTTCGTCAAGTTCCTCGTCCTCTAAATCTGAATTTTCAGCAATTACACTCCTCAAAGGTTCGTCATCCACCCGACTTTGTACTTCATCATTTACGACCTGATCCACCGAATCAAACAAGAAACATTCCTCTTCCTCTGTTGGAAACTTCATATCTTTGAAGACATTAAAGGTGACCTCTTCATAGCTTTGAAGACATTAAAGGTGACCTCTTCATAGCTAAGAATGGTCTTCACAGTATGATTGGTATGTTTTTGTCTTCCTCGTAATCCAATATGATGAAGTCAGCCGGAAAGATAAATCTCTCTAACTTCACTAATACAACTTTAACAATTCCTCGTGGATACGTAATGGATCTATCAGCTAGCTGTAAAGAAATGTTTGTTGGCTTTGGATCCGACAATCCCAACTAGTTAAACACTGACAAGGGCATCAAATTTATGCTTGCCCCAAGATCACATAAACACTTATTGAAGTTCATCTTTCTAATGGTGCATGGAATTGTGAAGCTGCCCGGATCCTTCAGCTTTGGAGATAATTTTTGCTGAAGCACTGCACTACATTCCTCTGTCAAGGCTACCGTTTCAAACTCATCTAGTCTCCTCTTCCTTGACAGTATACCCTTCATAAACTTGGCGTAGCTGGGCATTTGTTCCAATTCCTTGGCTAACGGTATGTTGATCTGCAGCTTTTTGAATACCTCCAACAATTTGCTGAACTGTTTATCCTCCCTTTTTTTATTTAATCTCTGCGGATACGGAACTTGAATGTGAATTAGTGGTAATGGACTCTTAAGCTTCTCCTCTGAACCTGTTTTCTCAGTCTCTTCCTGCTGAACCTCAGACTTTTCCAGATTTTCTCCTTGAGCAACTGACTGCTCTGCCTCGCGCGGCTGCGCGCTCTCCTCAGTGAAATCTCGCGCGGGCGCGCGACTTGCAGTACCTAACAAATCTTTCCCAGATCTCAATGTTATCGCTTGACATTGTTCCTTCCCGTCTCTTCTTAGATTTATCTCTGTATTACTTGGCAATGAACTCTGGGGCCTGTTAGTAAGCATGTTTGCCATCTGTCCCATTTGAGTTTCCAGATTCTTTATAGCCATTGTTTGGCTCTTGATCATAACTTCTGTGTTTGCCATGTATTTCATCATCATCTCCTCCACTTCTGATTTCTTTTCTTGCTTAGGTATAGCTGGAGTGTGATGTTGTTGTTGTTGCTGAGAAAATCCCGGCGGAAAGGGTGGTCTAGGATTAAACTGCGGCTGCGCTGGTTGTAACTGAAATTGATTATTTGGTTGAAACTGATTCTGCGGATTCCCTTGATTAGTCGACCAACTAAAGTTTGGATGATTTCGGTTGTTGGGGTGGTATGTGTTCTGAAATTGAACTTGGTCTTTTCTGTAATTCCTCACATACTGCACTGATTCTGAGCTGATAGCACATTGATCCGTCAAGTGTGACCCCGCACAAATTTCACATACGAAGGCAATTGTCTTTACTTTTCCTTCTGCCAAAGTATCTATCTTCTTTGCCATGGCTGCCATTTGTGCTGATAACTGAGTAATAGCATCAACCTCCAATACACCTGTAACTTTGGGTTGTGGCATCCGAGATGTAGGATTCTGAAAATCGTTGGATGCCATTGTCTCGATAAGGTTATAGGCTTCTTCATAGTTCTTTTCCCATAATGCCCCTCCTGCAACTGCATCTACAATCGGTCTCGACTGCCATCCCAATCCATTATAAAACGTGTTGATCACCATCCAATCTGGCATACCGTGTTACTCAAACTGAGAGATAGCTGTCCTCATCTTTGCAGTCTTAGCCATTGGGAAGAACTTAGCTAAGAACTTCTGTGCTAAGTCCTCCCATGTAGTTATAGATCCTGCTGGCAAAGAATGAAGCCAACTTTTTACTTTATCCCTCAATGAGAATGGAAACAACCTAAGTCTAATAGCATCTTCCGTCACAACGTTGTATCTGAATGTATCACAAACTTCGATGAAACTTAACAGGTGTTCATTCGGACCATCTGTAGCAGCACCCTCAAACTGAAATGTATTCTGCACCATTTGAATAGTGCCAGTTTTTATCTCGAATGTATTGGCTTTTATTGCTGGTCTGACGATGCTAGACTATAGTCCATTTATATTGGGCATGGAATATTCCTTCAGAGCCCTATGCTCCTCTCGTTGCTCTTCTCCTTGTGCCTCAACTGTCGTATTTTCTAACTGTGCTTGTAAATTTCTACGAACACCCGTTTTCCAACCTCTCCCGTTTATGTTATCCTGAACAGGTGTTAAATCAAGGTTAGATGACCGCGTACGCATAAAAATTTATCCAAATTCCTAAACAAAAACAAAAAAACTGAAATGAGATAAGACTACAATTGTCTAAGTCATACAATATAGTTTACAACTAATGATGGTGATACTAAATTAAACGCCTTTCCCCGGCAACGGCGCCAAAAACTTGTTGCCTCTTTTTTTAGTCTTAACAAAAGAGCTCTAGCTCATGCAAGCATACATGCGTCAACAAGCAATACAGAGCAAGTGAAGTATCGATCCCACAGAGAAAGTTGTTTAATTCAAATCGCTATGCATTAATTAATTCACTATATTTATATGCTCAAACTAATGACTAAGATTGGTTTGTTCTCGAGTTGCAAATAGCAACTAAAATAATAATAACACGAAATAAATCAAATATGGAAATAATAAGATCATAACTTCATTTAATACTTCATTCAATCGCCACTATCATGCATGACTTGTTCACATATCACAGGAAAGTAGCCAAGAGCACTAAAAGAGTATTAGCCATTTTTTAATGCACTAAGACCTACTTACACAGCATCCACAAATGATAGACTCTATGTAATCATCAATATAACCAAAATCACTATATGTCTATGTGAAATTGCAACTATATTGACTTTAAGTTCAAGCCCTTATTCTAACTTATACGGTGAAACAGTATATTTCTATCTGGTTCACGAAATACATAAGCCATATAACACAGCCCTATATACGTATACTATCATGATTACAATCCATATTTGCATGTTCATTGTCAATTCCATACAAATACTGAAACGAATGGTGATCAAGCATTCATAATGCAAAACAATCATGATAGACATCCCATATGATATGTAAAACAATCCAGCATTTAAGCATGCAATCAAACTACATATTAAAATCCGTTAGAATCCCATAATGGAGTTTAGTTCATGACTGAACCAAAAGTCGTTATGGGATCAAATCTAAACATGATTAATAAACAAATAATTGAAAGATGAAAGGTAGAAACAATCAAACTGAATTGCTGAATATAGATCAATATTCAACTCCTCATAAGATTCCAGCAGAATAATAATAATAATCCACTCTGGTAGAAAATCCCAAGAAGTAGACAAGTAGAGTTTTGGCCTCCTTATACGTTGGAATCTCTCCCCGGGGAGTAAACCCTAATTACGATGTAAAGAATACGACTAAAATTGTCAAAGATATCTGTGACACCAGTCAGATATCATTTTTAAAGCATTACAACCCTTAAAAATTTGAAATTAAAATAAAACAAATCAGCAACTTCAGGCCTCGCGCGCGGCCTCGCGCTCTTCCAGCCCTTTACTCGCGCGGGCGCGAGACTTGCAGTAAGTTCTATGTTCAGCCGGGCTCTCGCACAAGTACACGCTCCTTAGGCTTGTCATGCTCGCTGTGACAACCCGAGAATTTAGACAATTTAAGAAAATCTCAAATGATTGATTTAAGGTCGAATACTTGACCTAGACAGAAAATAAGTGTATGCGTATGATGTTATTAGAGTGGAATTTTGAGGATTTCAAAATTACGTGAAGGTTTTTAAGTGAATTATTCAGGATTAAATGGTTACGTGAATATGCTCTGTGCATATGGATAATGATGTGTTCAGAATGTGGTTAAAGGTTATGGGTTGACCAGATAATTACATCTGTGACAAACCCTATGTATATATTAAGAACGTCAACGTTCAGTTAGAAAACTCTAATATCTGATAAGAAACCCTAGTAATCGGTGCTGTAAACCCTAGTTTCAGTTCCGGGAGTCCGAAACCCTAATTCGGATATTGAAAACCCTAGATTGGGAAAACAATGTTATGTACAAGGTTAAACGTCATTAATTAGGAAAAAACTCTAATTAATTAATGGAAATTCTAATTGATTATTAGAAAACCCTAATACCAGATCTGAAAATCCTAGTTTCAGATTCTGATAAAATGAAGCCCTAATCTGGGAATAGAAAGGATAATTATAATGCTTATGTGGTATTAATTATACTACTAATTAGGGCAAAGCTTAATTAATTAGCAAACCCTAATTTCAAATTTAGAAAACCCTAATTACGGGATATGAAACTCTAATTTTATAATTAGGAAAAACAAAAGTGTTAATTGAATATTTTTAATGTTAATTAGGATATATTAATCCTAATTTTAAAGTTAAGTAATTAGGAAACCCTAATCTAATTACGAATAAGTTAATTTCTATATTAGAAAAATTAATTTTTCTATTAGAAACCCTAATTTGTGGGTTGAAAACCCTAATTCGTGATTTTAAACCCTAATTGTTCAGTGGTAAATTAATTGCTATATTAGCAATGTTAATTAGGAAATATAAATCCTAATTGCCAAGTTATTAGAAACCCTAATTGGATTAGGAAATCTAATTTCTATATTTAAAAGATTACTTTTCTATTTAAAACCCTAAAATGTTGTTTTGAAACATATTGTGCAATTGTGGGCCTAAGTGCTAATTTAGCAATTTTAATTAGGATAAATTAGTCCTAATTAACAAGATTGTTGTGTAATTAAGAAATTATGAAATAATTAGGAAGTCCTAATTATAGATTAGAAATCAAAATTTTCTATTTTAAAATTTAATTAGAAAATTTTTGAAATCCAAGTTGCTAAATATTTGAGGGTTAAAACCTATACCCTAGATTTGTCCAAATCCTAATCTCTAAATTGTCCAAACCCTAAACCCTAAGGGTTGCAATAAATGAGAAAATTCTAGAAAATTAAGGAAATGTCCAAAATGCCTTTTATTGCATTATTATGACTTAGCTTGCAAGTCTTTCCCTAAGGTGAGTTGCTCACCAACCCTAGACCTAGCCATGTGCAACAAATTCAGCAAATCAGCCACCTAGCAACATGGGATGCAATGAATCAAGCTTTGTATAAATGGATTTAGAGAGAGAAAGTGCTCAAAATGTAGCCAATCTCATTTTTGCTCTCACCAACTCCCATCCTCTCTCAAACCCACGAAATGTCCAGCAAATCAGTCCTAAAATTCAAGCCCCACGTTTATCATAAACAGATCAAAGGGCAGAAATCGGAATTTAAGCTTAAAAGGTATAAAATTTCCTAATTTTTGAAATCCTTCAATTCTTGGTTAAATGTTGCAATTGTTTGTGCAAAGATGTGTAATAGGGTGTCAATTGATGTTCTGGGTTGTTAAATCCATGACCCATAACATCAAAGTGCACGAATTTAAAGTTTTTCAAAATCTGGAAATCTGGAAAATTATGTTTTTCAGCCAAATGTCAGATCCGATGGATCCGTCTGTGTTATGAGTTTTTGATGTTTAAAACTTGTAACCTATATCTTGTTATGTGTTCTTTAAGTTGCAAAAAGAATCAGACCCAGATCTATTATAGATCGCAAGATATAAACGGTCAAAACCTGTTGACCGAATCTGCCAATTCGCGAACCCAGAAATTTTAAGAATGTTGTCCGTGTCCTACTTTGACCGGCCATATCAAGTTCATTCTGTGATGTTTTAATGTTATAAAACTTTGAAGTTGTAGTAATACATAATTTCTACACACTGAAATTGAAAGATCACATAAATGTTGCACGATCATCAAGTTATAGAGGTCCAAAGTAGGTACCTCGATTCTGGTAAACCCAGAAAAATGAAGAACACTCTTGTCAGAAATTTGGAAGCCTTGATCTCTCAGATGTGTTGTAGTTTGGCCATGAATGTTACACCCTCTGTCCCAAATTAACTGCTCAATTTTGACCATTTTAAGTCAAATTGACTTTTTTTAGAATTAATAATTAAGCATATATAAATATATTTCTAATATTATAAAAATTGGGATTAGTAATAAATTGTATATACTTTCTTTTGGTTATAATCTCTTCACCTATATTTTAACAAAAATAGTAAAAAGATTATTTTTAAAAATGGTCAATTTGACTTTAAAAAGTCAAAACTGAGCAATTAATTTGGGACGGAGGGAGTATCATATATTGTAGTGCTACATTTGGACTACATGATCAATGTTTTAGAAAGACCAGAAACGTAATAATCAAGGAATTAAACCCGGTCAAACTTGCTCCCTCGTTCACTGACCGAAAATCTGGGTAGGAATCAAGAACACCTATAGCGACAGAAAGTGTCGCTATAGGCCTTTATCGACAGATTATTAATATTTTTCCGAAAATTAATTTAAAATTAGAAAAAAATGGTTTTTAATTATTAAAAATACAAAATAAATTATGAAAAATTATTTTAAAGTCTAAAAAATAGTTTTTAACTATTTTGAGTATATTTCAAAAATATTTGGTTTTTTTGGAACGTAAATGGTATTTATTTATTTAATTATAATATTAAATAAATTATTTAAAAATGGTTTTAATTCATGAAAAATCATGAAAAATAATATTATGGTATAAGAAAATATTTAAAGTTATTTTTGATGACTTTTAGTATTTTGTGATGAAATTCATTAATTAATCAATATTAATGACAATTAGTTTATTTAATAGATATATTAAATAAATTATGGAAAATGGAATTAATGATTTATAAATCATATAAAAATGATTTCAGTGTTATAAAAATATTTTAAGTTAAAAATTATAACTTTTGATATTTTGGCATGAAAATATTAATATTTTAATATTAATAGTAATTATCGGATAATGGATTTAAGTGTTTAAAAATCATATAATTATGATTTTAAGGTATTAAAAATACTTTGATATATTATAATTATATTATAATATTATGTTATGATTTTCATTAATATTTTATATTAAATAAATATTAATGATTAAGGAATTTTGGGGTATTTAATTCATTTAAATACAGTACTAAATATTGAAAAATGTTGATAAATGGTAATAATTATCTGAAAAATATTACGAGCCTAGGAAAAATATTTTGTTTGGTTAGAAATTATCTGTGATAATTGTTAACTGTTAAGTCAGAGTTTAATTGAACTTAAACTCGATATTTGTCCGACTAGACCGTCGGGATGATAGAATTGTGTCGGTTTCAACTCAGACTGCAATAGTTTGACTTGATACCTAGTCTTATATGCTGTAAAGACTGAAAGGGATATGTGATAATGTGTTTAGGTTATTCTATGGATATAAATATAACAGTAATATACTGTGATTATATTATTCTAATATTGGAGATCTATATTATTAATATTAGGTCTTCGGGTAAAGCGTTATTAAATTGCGTGCGGTAATCAACGGTTCAGGCAAGTTTTTCAGTTCTATTATGTTTGTGGATGGAATGTGGTTATGTGTTAAATTACATATCATGCTCTATGAATTGTTAAAAGTCAAAATATAACTAAGTTAATTGGGTTAAGGAACTCAATCAATATGTGATTATATGTTGTATGATGTAACTCGATAAATTAGAAATGTACAATGCATGAATTAATGTTTTGTAAGAAATTATTGATGCATGTAGAATATGTTTAGTAAAGAATATATGTTGCATGCAGATATGCATATTAAAGGAAATGTAGTGCATATAGAATTGTGTGTTATGTGAAACATGATAGATTGTTAAATTTGCTGGGCTGTCGAGCTCAATCTTGCAAACATAAAATTTTTGCAGGTTAATGATGTTAGACAATATTATTTGCTATACGGATGATGAAGATTGAACGATGCATAAAATGAATACATTTTCTTGATTTAGAAATGGTATAGATCTATGATTGATAGTTTTATCAAATGTAATTTTCAGCTATGTACAGTTTGAAATGTTGTATAGATAAAGAAGGTTTATTTTGACATGAGAATAGATATGATTCTTAAACAAATGAATCATTGATAGAAAAGATAATGCCAAGTTCAGCTTGGAACATAAAGTGCGACTAGTTGTATTAGCATATTGTGATAAATATTGTTGTGTAATCGATAATTGATAAATTGTATTTAAGTTAAGGTTATTCGACCTTGGGAAATAGTGTGTAATGTAATGTATAAACAATTTATGTTTATATCTTCCGCAAATAGTGAAAGAATTAGTGTACCGAGTCCGCGGCGATTCAGGGCCCGGATTCGGGGCTACTACACTCGCAGCCGTGCAACTTGCAGTAGGTTCCATGGTCTGGCTGGGTACTCGCACGGGCGCGCTCCTCCAAGCTCTTCCTGCCGCGCGGCTTGCACTCTACAGATCCTGGTTCTTGTTCTGATTCTTTCATGCTACTGCTGCTGCTACTTGTTCATTCATGCTTAATCTCCTTCCATGCTTGGTCTCCTTGCTCCATTTCACCTTCATTCCATGTATATCCCGCTTTTGCCTTGCCATCACACATTCATTAGCCCCGTGCCCTATAACACCATCAAAATTGGCCGATTCCTGCACTTATTCACCAAAAGGAGTTTTAAGTATGCGAAATGCAAATTAACATGAAATGCAGATAAAACCTACTAAAAAGTACTTGAGATGGGCATAGTTCGCATGAATCGGTACTCCATAAGTAGGTATAAAACCCACTTATCACCAAGTCAGACGAAGGAATCTCTCTTGGATATGGCACAAACAGTAACGCCTACAGAGTGTTCAACAAGAAGACACTAAGTGTTGAAGTCTCGATTCACATCATCTTTGATGAAACAGACTTAGAAAACACAGTGCTTCAAGACACTACGACCGATAGTGCAGACACTACGAATTAAATCGTCAAGCTCAACACTACGATTGTAGTGCCAGATATTGAAATCGTTGAGCAACAAAATGAGATCGTAGAGAGGTCTATGGAAGACAATGAACCTCCACACCAATAAGAAGAAATAGATCTTTAAGACTTAAGAAAAAAAGGTATCAGGACAGATGTCCCAACCGGCAATAGATAGGTCAGAGATCACACTCAAGATCTAATCATTGGAGATCTGAGTGCTAGAGTCAAGACAAGAGCTGCCACTCAAAATGAATGCTTTTATCTAAGCTTTCTATCACAAATAGAACCAAAGAAGATAGAGGATGCTATGGAAGACTCTAGTTGGATAGAAGTCATGCAGGAAGAACTCAACCAATTTGAACGAAGCAAAGTATGGAGATTGGTTCCAAGACCAAAAAGTCATCCTGTCATTGGAACCAAGTGGGTCTTCAGAAACGAAATGGATGAAGATGGAGTTATAACCAGGAACAAGGCAAGATTAGTGGCAAAGGGCTACTCTTAAGAATAAGGCATTGACTACGATAAGACATTTACACCTGTTGCCAGACTAGAAGCCATCAGAATCTTTCTTGCCTTTGTTGCTCACATGAAGTTCAAAGTCTTTCAGATGGATGTCAAAAGTGCATTCCTAAATGGAGAACTCCAAGAAGAAGTCTATGTAGAGCAACCTCCAGGTTTCATCAATCCATCTCTTTCCAATTATGTTTACAGATTAGACAAAGCCTTATATGGACTTAAACAAGCACCTAGAGCATGGTATGAAACACTAACTAACTTCTTAATTGAAAATTGGTTCACTAGAGGTAGAGTAGATACCACACTGTTTCTTAGAAAGCATAAAGACAAAGTCTCATTAGTTCAAATATATGTTGATGATATCATTTTTGGTTCTACTGACGAAAAGTTATGCAAGAGATTCTCTAAGCTGATGCAGAGCAAGTTTGAAATGAGCATGATAGGTGAGCTGAATTTCTTCCTTGGACTGCAAGTAAAGTAGACTGATAAAGGAATTTTCATAAACCAAGCCAAGTAAATCAAAGACTTACTCAAGAAGTATGGCATGGAATCAGCCACTCCCATAAAAACACCAATTGCTCCTGCAACCAAGCTTGACAAAGATGAAAAAAGTAAAAGTATTGATATAACTCAATACAGAGGTATGATAGGTTCTATTTTATATCTAACTGCCAGTAGACCAGACATAATGTTTGCAACATGCATATGTGCTAGATTTCAGGCTAACCCTAAAGAGTCACATTTATCTGTTGTAAAGAGGATCTTCGGGTATCTCAAGGGTACACCTTACTTGGGGCTTTAGTACCCCAAGGAATCCTCATTTGAACTAATAGGATACACAGATGCTGATTTTGCAGGATGCAAAATAGATAAAAAGAGTACCAGTGGCACCTGTCAATTGCTAGGAAATAGACTTGTGTCCTGATTTACAAAAACCAAAACTCAGTGTCTACTTCAACTGCAGAAGCTGAATACATTGTTGCTGACAGCTGCTGTGCTCAGATCCTATGTATGAAAAATTAGCTAGCTGACTATGGGTTTAATTTTAAATCTATTCCCATTCACTGCGATAACACAAGTACCATAGCAATAACTCATAATCCTGTTATGCATTCTAGGACTAAGCATATAGAAATAAGGTATCACGTCATTAGGGATCATGTGCAAAATGGAACTATATCTTTACAATATATCCCTACAGAAAATTAACTTGCTAATGTTTTTACAAAACCTCTATATGAATCCAGATTTAATAAGTTAACAAGTGAGCTAGGCATGCTAAATCCACAACCATAAAATATATGCTCGAGATTGTGCTAACCATAACAGATACCTCTAACCATAACAGATACAAAGGCTAAACTCAAAATTGTAGACATGATCAAGGGAAGTCCACGATCGTAGAGTTGAATAGACAAAACTACCCCAACGATCGTAGAAAAGACTCAACCATCGTAGTGCAGACTCAACGATAACAAAAGCCCCATCAACAAAGCAAGAATGCAACCTGTGATGATAAGCTTCAAAACACAGCAATCCCTCTGATAAGCGCCTCAGGAACAAACCTAACCCTTGACTCACTCCAAGAGGTTGGCCCTTCCTGAGTTACCTTAAAAGAATGCTATGTCAAAAACTCATCACTGACTCGACGATCGTAGATCAGACACGATGAATGCTGGACAGACTCGGCGATCGTAGATCAGACTAGACAAATGCAAAGCACTCAACGATCACAAGACTACCTCAATGATCATACTCCTCCCTAAGGACACCTCAGCTCTGCAGGAGCCAAGGGAAAATAAGTACAATCCTCATCAGTCAAAATCGTAGAGCCAAGCAAAAGTCGACACCTGTCCCACTAAGCAAAAAGGAGAAAGGGAAGTTGCAAGTACAAATTGAAATCGTATTTTTGAAATCAGAAGTTCAAAAGATTATCTCTCTCTCATCCTCTCTCAAAGAAGAAAACCTAACTCAGAAGAAAGCTCAGTTAAATCTCACTTCCAGCAAGAAAATCAATGGTGGCTTCTAGTGTTATCTCAGGCTACAGACTCTGTTTTGACCAGTTCAAAACAGCTCAACCCAAATTCCACAAGACTCTGGCCTTACTGAAGAAGGCAGGTCTCGAAGAAGCCTTGAGCACAGACACATTGATCTATCCCATGTTAGTGAAAGAGTTATACAAGAATGGTGTGTTTAAGCACGACACCATCACTACGAGAGTAAGAGAAGTGGAAATCAGACTGAAGGCCGAAGATATCAACCTCGCCCTAAGTCTCAAAAATGAAGGGCATCCATTCATAGACAGCGTAGACTTCCAAGAGGGACTTAAAAGAATTCATCACAAGAAACTTCCCTCTGTGAAAGGGTACAAAAAGAAGGAGTTCCCATATAGGTATGAATTTCTAGCCGATATAGTTGGGAAATATATATGCTGCAAGAGCTCAGGTCATGACTCTGTGAATGAAGTACAACTTAAGCTCATGACTGTCATGTGTTATGGAATACAACTCAACTATGGAGCCCTATTGCTCGATTAAATTGGTAAATGGATTACCAACTCAACGAAGTCAAAAACCCTCAAAATATGCTCTACGGGTGATTCATAAGTATCATTCTACAATCTGCCCTGGGTGACAAAATTGGGTATGAAGAAGGAGAAGCTATCAACCCAAACAGACATATGACCCAGAAATTATTTGAAAATTAGAAGAGGAACCCTGTTGAGTATGTTCGCATGATGTCCGAGTCCAGTGGAAGAAATGGTGATCTGAAGGACTCATGCCTCCCAGGAAATTTGTTTGTTATAAGGGAAATAGAAGAAGAAGAAGAAGAAGAAGAAGAAGAAAAAGAAACCAACAAAGGAGAACCCTCTGTCCTTACCAGAAAAAGTAAGGGTAAGAGGAAGCTAAAGGCTAGACTGGTAGAAGAACCTCAAGGATCTACCACTGATAAACTTGTAGAGTCCTATGATATAGAGACTGTGAGGATGCTAAGAAGAAAGCAGCAACAAGATGAAGCATATGAGGATCAAGCTACCATATCCCAGATCCTGAAGAAGAACAAAATTGGTCATAAGTCCAAAATGCCATCAGTCTCCTCAATCGTAGAGTCTCTACTGTTCGTAGAGACCAGACCAATCATGTCAGGCAAGGAAGTAGTTGCATCAAGCATAGTGGCTGTTGAAAAAGACAAAACTGAGGTTCAAGAAAGTCCTGAGGCTATGGCTCAGCCTAGAAAAAGAAGGAGAAAGCTGGTCAAGAGGTACATCCTTGAAAATGAAAAAGTGTTCAAGAAGGAAGCAAAGAGTATGGTTGCCAAGGAGGAACTATCCAGAACAAGTCAAGAAGACAATGCTCCAGCTAAGGGGGAGATTCCTGAAGCTCAAGAAGATGCTCCACTTGAGGGGGAGCTATTGATTGCACAAGAAGATGATCAAATTGAGGGGGAGCCTCAGGATATCTCCATGGCAGAAGAAGACGTCCCTGCCAGTAATGAAGAAGAACCAGTGCCTGAACATCAAGAGGTCATTGAGATAATGGAATCCTCCAACGAGAACAGAGAAGAGGAAAAAGATGATGATGACCTAGAGATCCCTGTTGTAGGCAATAATGGGTATAGAAGGTATCTCTACAATCAAATGTTCTCTTACCTACCCATGATGCCATATCATCAAGCTCAAATCCTAAACTCTTGGGATCACATGTTCTGGAGTTTCAAAGAGTATACAGCAATCTCAGTACTAGCTCATGGATTCCCAAGAAGATTTAACTTTGCCAAGAAGTTACTTACAAACAGCTCTTCCTCAAAGGATAAACCTAAGGTACTGTCAATCCCAACCCTCTTCAGAGTTAATCACTTGTAATCATCCTCATTTAGTCATTTTTATAAATTTCCTCGATGGTTGGAAGTGATACTTCATCTACTGAATCAATTTCCAGTTGCAGAATCCCAAAATTCTATAACTGAGGAACCAAATGCAGTCAACTTCATTTTTCTCCCACAAACCACCATCTCTACAATCCCTGACTCTAGCCCCATCGTAGAGTCCCACATAGAAATCATAGAGCCACACATTCTAAACATCGAAACTCAGGCTCCTCCATTAGACATACCATACTCCTCCTCAAATGACTATTTTAGTCTTTATCTTACTCTCTACTCCCTGCAAGATCAATCCCAGAAAACAACCCCTCCATTCAACAATCCTCAAATAAATGATACTCTTCCAAATCTGCCCACCAAAGATGACTTGAATGAAGTGTCCAAAAATATGGTCAATAGCATAGATGAAAGCCTGGACACTCACACAGACCTCATTCATCTCTGGCTGAATCAAATGATCACTGCTGCAAATAATATCCCTGGCACTCTATACGCTGAGCTTACAAAGAAGCTGAGGGAAATTATCCAAGAAATTCTTCAAAGCATGAAGGACAAAGATGAGATTCACTTCCAGATAGCCACCAAGCAAAGAGAGGCTGTTCTTGAAATGCAGAGAAATCAGGAAGTCCAAAATAAACTTATACTGGAGAACATCATCAACCTGAAAGCTTCAGTCACAGAATTCCAGAAAGCTTATGTAAATCATGAACAGCAGACTGACATTGTTCTCACTGCCCTCCAACACAAAGAAGCTAGATCTGAAGTCCAAATCAAGGAAAGTCGAGAGGACATTACTCAAACACAAAGCCAACTAAACGAGCTTGTCCAAGGAGTAAATCGACTTTCTGCAGACATTTGAACCCTTGATACTGACATAAAGGGGTAGAATAAAGGGAAAGGAGTTCAAGGAGCACAGGGAAGTCAGGGCAGAGGCAGATGAGGTTAAGGAAGCCAAGAAAGGGGAAGAGGACATTTTTCAAGAAGCCCTCCTATAAGATAATTCCACCAACAGCCTCCACGATCAAGCAATCAGACTCAACGATCTGATCAGCAGGAAGTCTTGATGGCTCAGCCATTAAGAAGTCAAGGGCCAACTACCAGCTCACCAAATGTGACCACCACAGGCCTAAGAATGCCAATTGGAGATCCAGCATTCATGAATAGGCTTGATCATAACCCGATAGTAAGCCCAAGTGAGCTAGAAGAGTTAGCCAGAAGGGATGAAGCTAGTAGGAAAAGAAGGGCTGAGGAGTATGCCAATCCTCCAAGAAAAAGGTCAAAGAAATAGAGATAAGTTGAAATTTTAAATTCTTATTAATGTAAAGCTAAACTGCAATATTTCTTGAACATCAATAAATTCATGCTTATTCTCAAGAAATTTCAGATGCTCACTGAAATACTAAGTCATGTTTAAATTTCTTGCAAATGCATCTAGACACTAATAATCATGACAACAAATCTCCTTGGTTATGTCAACATCAAATAGGGGAGATTATTGGGAGAATGCATATTATGATTTGATGTTTTAATGTATATGCTCATGATTATTTGTTAAGTCCTTCAAGTAATATATGTACAAGGACTTAGTGATAGATCAAGTTTGTTAGGTTAATCTAAGCTCTTAATGTGTATCATTCTATAATAGAATGTATAGATAGAAAGATCAAAGCTGTTAGGTCGATCTTGAGATGTAATAGATAGGCTTCAAAGAAATTGGAGTGTATAAATCTGATCAACATTGCAAAAGTCAAGGCAGAAACGTAGAGCTTTAAAGATCGTAGTGTGCCTGCCTTGAAGGGCCTCTTCGAAAATCGTAGAGTGGTCCCAACATTTGTCGAGCCAAGTCAACGATCGTAGTGTGCTGTAGGAAACGTGGAGTTTATAACTCTACGATCGTAGTGTGCTCTCGAAAATGTAGAGTTTACAAATCAAATAAGCGAGGATCGTAGTGTGCAAGGACTTAAGAGAAATCATAGTGCTCTTGGCTGATAGCATCAGACCAGACATCAAGGCGACAAGTCACCACGATCTAAATCGTAGAGTACCATGATTTGTATCGTAGAGTATCATCTGTCTTGTGTCATAAAACGTCGAGCCTCATGATTTTTATGGAGATAGGTTCCAACATAAGAGGAATGGATTCTAAACGCTGCAGTACTCACCAGTCCCAAAGTCATAAGAAATATCCTTAGAATGTAACAAATAAGCGTATTGAAGAAGCTAAGGAAAGTACCATTGGTAAGGGGGAAACTCCTTTTCAGGTGTTAGGTGAGAAAGCAGTCTGCAGTGTCAGTGGGCCAGAATGAAGTTCAGAAGATGTGCAGAAATGTCTCCATCAAAGAACAGAAAAGTTAAACACATTTAATGCTTCAACGGATGGATCCAACGGATAGTTTTCAAGATCACATATATGCAAATCAAGCATGTGAGAGAGAGAAGTAATCAAGCATTGAACAAACAACGTGAACAACTCTCTAAGCTCAACTCTAAGATCTGAGAAATAGCAAAGCTTGTTTAGCTACTCAGTTCTTTCGAACAAGTGCTTAAACAGCAACTGAGTAGCAACAATCAAGAACTCAACATCTACCAATCAACTGAAGAAGAGTACCAAGTATGTTGGACTTGAAGAGTTCTAAGTGAACTGTAAGAGATCCAAGTCTGCTGGACTTGAAGAGTTCAAGAGTGAACTAAGAAGTTCCTAGACTGTTGGTCTAGAAGGAATCGGTGTGATTCAGAAGTTGTAAAAGATATCCTTAGTGGATTTCCTATTCATTGAGTAGAAGAGTGGACTAGGAGCTTTAAGTGCTCTGAACTACTTAAAACGACTGTGTCTTTTACGTTCATACTATAACTGCTATATCTGTCATAACTGCTATAACTGCATCACTCTCATAACTCCACTACTTTGCAAAAGAGATTAAAACAAACATAAATTCCGCTAAGTTTTAATCATCATTAACTAACAAGTTTAAAACAAAAAGATTTTTTAAATATCTATTCAACCCTCCCCCCTTCTAGATAACTATTGTGCCTACTAGGAACTAACAAAGTGTAGTTTAAGAAACTTGCTCAATAAAAGAATATAATTCAGGAACTTGCCTATACTGTTGACTACTGCTACGCAAAGCTAATTTAGCTTCATCTGAAAGACCTAATATTGATAATATCGATCTCCCAATTAAAATAATATCATCACATATACTACTATTAATAACAGTCATTATACAACTTAAACACTTATCACATAATCAAATATTAGATTACTCCTTAAAGCATCAATATTATTATCGTCCTTTGATAATTCTTTAATCATTATATTATGATTTAACACTTTAATATTTTATATTATAAATTCTTCTTTAAATATAATAAGTCAAATACTAATCCAGCAACCTGGATTATCCAAACTTATCAATCCAGCAACCCAAACCGCAATCCAGCAAACCAGGTTACAATCCAGCAAACTGGATTCCAAATCTAGCAAACTGGATTCAACAGATTTTCAATCCAGCAAGCTGGATTCATTAAATATTTTCACAAAAATACCAAATTAACTTATTATTTTTCTACAATTTGACCAAATATATATACATATATTTCATACACAAAAAGTATTTTTCCGTAATTTTTCAACTTCCTTTAGTATTTTTCAAAAATAATTTTTAGTCTGTAGCTTAAGAAATTAGCCCTATCATGCTCAACTCCAGAAATTTCCATCTTTTGACATAATCTTATACATGTTAACATGAACCTCCAGTTTAAATTTTGTGGCCATCAGAGATATAGAACTCTGGTTATAGTCGTTTTTGTCAGAAAATTCTAAAAATTGAAATGGTCATAAATTGGTCATATTAAATCAAAATGAGCTAATTTTTGGACAGGAACAACTTTATATCATATATTTTCATGTCCCAAAAGGCAAAATTTTATTTCACAAATTAAATGACCGAAACTGCCCATGGAAAGTTCTGTGCAGTAGGTTTTTGAAAATTTGCAGTTTTGCCTACTTTGCCAAAAACAGTCCCTACAGAAATCTACAACTCCTTTTTAAGTGATTACACTTGTAAATGTTAGAAAACTTATCATATTATCATCCCAAAAGTTTTCCAGAATTTTTGAATGTCAAAAAATGACTAAACTGCCCCTGGCAATGACTGTCCAAAAATAGTGTTTCTATTTCTAAAAATGAATTTTCTTTGGCTAAAACAACCACCAAGGCTTGTGTACTCAACATTTTTTAGTGCTATTACTTGGTTTTACTAGATAACTTATATATCCAGCACCTCTTTTTGACGGATCGGAAAAAGGTGTAGATCAAAAACGGTGAAAATCCAAAGTACATAAAAATTATGATTTCCTAAACTAGAAAAATTACTTTTCTTTTCTTTTGATTTTCAACCTAAACAACACCCAATATGGGTATATCTAAACATAAAACACTTATTAACATGTAAATCTAGAGTTTTAAAGTTTAGAGATATAGATTCAAGTTTTAATTTACAATAATCAAAAGTACATAAACAAAAGGTATTTATACATTTTATTCACATGCTCTCCTTCTTCTTCTTCTTCTTTCCAAGATGGCTATGGAGCTAGGAGAATTTGATAAAAACTCTCTCTCCTCTCCCTCTATGGCTGCCGAATGGCCTCTCTTCTCTCTCTCTCTAGTTCTTTTCCTTCTATCTTTCTCTTTCTCTTTCTTTTTCTCTTTCTTCTTATCATTTTCTTTCTCTATTTGCCAACCAAGTGGCCCTTTCTCTTTCTCAAAAAAAAACACCCATGTGGCCTTCTTTTCTTCTTCTCATATTAACATTCGGCCATGTGACCTATTTCTCCACCAATTCTTGTTTTCATTTAATTGATTTTATTAATTGCCCACCGTTGTTTCTCCTTTTCCTTGTGGCCAATTCTTGGCCACTCCTTTTCTCTTTTCCACTTGTCCCTTCCATTCACCACATTATTATTTTCTTTATTTATTTTTATTTAATATACTAAAGGTCTAAAATACCCCCCTTCAATTTGGCTAAACTTGGGCCATTTTATTTCAATGTCTTGGGCTTTTAAACTAACTTTTTGGGCCAATACTTGGGCTTTTTTAATTTATTGTTTGGGCCTTTAACTAATTTGATTGGACCAACACTTGGGCTTAACCCCTAAGTCTTTTGGGCTTTCCAATTAAAATATTTGGACTTCATAACTAAAATGTTTGGGCCATAAGAGTTAATATGGTTCATCATCTTAAATTATATCATAATCATTTAATTAGGGTTTCCATTCCACACATTACTCTTGTAATTTAAATCATTACTCTTGTACATTAAATTTTATAACCCAATTAGACTTGATTAAATTAAGTTATAAAATTAATAAGTTGAGATAATAAAAAATATCTCTTACAATAGTATAATTTTTAATATTATTATTCTCCCACATGTTCCTTGACAAATAAACCTAGCTTGGGCCACTTAACATAATATGTCGGGCTCTCTAATTAATTTCTTGGGTTTTGAAAATTATTTTAGCCCAATACTTTTAATTTTAACCAACCCTAATTATTTAATTAAGGTTGTCATGTACTCAATTATAATTCATATCCTTATTCATGTATATTTAATTTCTTAACCCAATTAGACTTGCTACAATTAGGTTATAAAATTAATTAATTGAGATATATAAATAAATCCCTTAGAATTAGTATATATTTTAAATACCATTATTCATCAATACCATAACCCTTAAGTTATTCAATTTTTTTCATTCCTAATATATAATTAGGTTACCTTTGTTTCTTTTATTTGTTTATAATAAACAAATAAAACAAAGACATAATATTCATATTAATTTATTCACATATTCATACAAAATAATTTAATAGGTAGACACATGATCCACTAATATCTTAAATTAGGCCACTAGTATATAATTAAATACTAGGACCACTAAATAAAAATAACTCTTTAAGTTCTTTAATCCACATACTTAATGTATACTTAGATTATGTAACTTTCTATTTATTTATTTTTTCTTTATATCATAAATAAATATATATACTTAATATATTTATTTATTTAATCACATACATACATCACATAAGTCAAAAAAAACATTTATCCTTATCATATCTCTTTATTGAAAGTTATTTCCTTACTAAATTTCCCACATTCATAATCTATTTCTTTCTTTTTAAAATTTCGATCATTCTCATCATTTCTTTCACATAAAGTTGAAGGTAATATAATACCTTATTCTTAAAATACTTCAAAATATAATTTCATTCTAGGGTTTGAATTTTGTAACCCTTATTTTTCTCAATTTTATTCAAATAGCAAACTGTATAGGCTTTTCTTTAAAAAATTTAAGTCATTCCTCTATTTTCACTCTAGGTTTTATTCTTTAACCTTTAATTTAATCATTCAAGATCTTATGAATTTTCAGGATGTCACAGTGTATATAGATTTTACCCAACAATTAATGACTTTTCAGATAATATAAATTTTAACATTAATCATAAAAGAACCTTTTAGTATATAGTTTACGTACAATTCAATCATTCCACCATATAATGTCTCAATTAAATATAAGACATGGAATTACTGTCAAACCTTATTTTATTTAATTATTTGTATTTTGATTCCCAAATGCACAACTCCGAATGAATGCAAATTAGAAACTCCTTTCTAATTTCATTTCACCTTGGCCAATGATTCCTGAATTGTCATTTATCGAATCACATAGGACATTTTTCTTCTTTTACTAGAAGTGGTAGATTCTTTATTGATCATTCATTATCTCCATATATAACTTATTACACTCAAGCATACTCTTTAAAATACCCTAAGGGTCTTAAGGAATAAGTTAAAGTATAATACATTATACACAAGATATTATAATGATCTCATGTCTAAGGATCACTTATACTACTATCACTACAAGAATTCTTATTGACAGACAAATAAAACTTCATTAGGTATTTTTTAGCGAGTCACGTTCAGTGAACTTATTCTCCAATAAGCACCTACATACTTGCTTTAGTGTCTCCACACAAATGATCATGAGATAAATCATCATCATCTAATGAGCAAGCAGTGTGTGTACCAATCTATCCGGATTCACTAACCCCCTTTTTAGTAATCCAACTGTGACGCCCCCAAAATTAGGTATACATCACCCATCTTGAGTCACCAGATATATGGTAAATAATTAAAATACAACTTAATAATATAATTGTCGTGTATAATACGACAAAACATAAACGGTGAGTTTGAATACAAATATTGTGTACTAGAGAGTATACAAACTCAAAAGGAGTCCTCATTACAATTATTATCACACTATATCATAGAATAGTGAGGACTACTAATGCACCATCTAGGACCATCACTCCGTTCTTCGACTCGTCCCAGCTATATTCTCATTTCATGAAGAGAATAGTGAAATAAAGGGTGAGCTCAACTAGCCCAGTAAGAAATATTATGACTAAGATAATGCAGAATAAATTATCATTAGCCTTAAACAGTGTTAAACTGATACAATATAACAAACATCAAGTTTAACTGCAGCGGAATAAGCAATCCATTAAAAGAGTCAAGTAGAGAATAAAATCTACTATATTTTATGATTTAAAAGGATTTTCATCACTTTTATCGTTGGGACTCAGCTTAATAAATAATCCACATCATCGAATCACCCCTTCACTACGACCAAGGATATTCTTTAGTATCACGACCACAATTATCCATGCACTACGGGCCAAGAATATTTGTGTATTCATTAATGGTCATGATCATGCCAACAACTGTCCGTCAATGCACTACGGGCCAATGATGACTTTTACCACCTCATTTGTAACATTACGGTCATGATTACACCGAATAATCCCTGGTCATAATCATACCAAGTCCATCTATGCACTACAGGCCACAGATGACTTTCAATAAAATATAAACATGAGGATGATGACAATGATATAAAAATTCAATAAAACAAGTTCAAGAATTAATTTATCCAGGAACCAATAACGTCCAAACTATCAACATGATACTGCTTTGTAGAGTAAAAATCAAGAATGCTCAGAAGAATATTTCCATGAAAAGATACTGGATGAAGCGCAAATATCAAGGATATTCCACTAATTTCATGGAGTATAGAAGTCAGAGTTTTAACCAACAGAGTATAATAAAGAATGGAATAATAAAAGAAATCACCATGCATACGATAGACCGCACAGGCAGGTTATTCCAACAGAATAATAAATAACGGAACCAGGTCAGGCGTAAAACGCACAGACATGATATTCCAACAGAATAATAAAGAATAGAACCAGGTCCGGCATAAAACGTACAGACAGGATATTCCAACAGAATAATAATGACTGGAACCAGGTCCGACATAAAACGCACAGACAGGATATTCCAACAGAATAATAAAGACTGAAATAACAGAAGAATTTCACCAAGTATAAGGTAGCCCACGTATACAGGTTATTCCAACAGAATAATAAATAATGGAATAACAGAAGTTCTCTTCATTAATACAAAAGAAATAACACCCCTTACATTAGTAGGAGATTGAATACTGCAGTAGTGTAGTAACAGAATACTCTTCTTCTTTCTCTTTTATTCTCTCTATACTTTCTCTCTCTATAGCTTGAATGAATTCGTGAAAAATAATGAAGAACTAGGCCTCTATTTATAGAAGATTTCTAGCTTAGCACTTGCAATGTGAAAAGGCAAGCGGCTTGACGACTAGTGATGTGAAAAGAAAAGTGGTTTGACGCCTGTAATGTGAAACACCAAGTGGTTTGACGCCTTTAATGTGAAACGACAATTGGTTCGACGCCTGTAATATAAAACGGCAAGTGGTTTGACGTCTGGTAAAGGTAATTACTACTGGCGAAAGAGACTCTTAGATGATGACATATGGGCCCCCATAGAATAACCAAATTTACCACAAACGTCTCATAATAGACTCTTTATATACATCAAGGATTGAATAAATATTACCACAAATCATTTTATTTTTAATCAACACATATTTAATCTTTCAATAATTATTAACTATTAATATTATAACTTGTCGTCCCAGTTATTGATTTAATAATATAACATATTATAAAAATGATACTGTGACAATAATTGAATCAATAATATAAGAGATATGATGCAGCAATTACTGTAGCAATAATTGAGTATAACTGAGTGACTTCTCACGTAAGCATCAATAATCAATACCGTGTGCTACTATGCAACCACGCATATTATTGTACTTTTACTACCGGGTAGTTCAACAGTTTTAACTGTAACACATCCACCGTTATTTTTATAGAAAGATAATTTTGTTGTTTTCTAACTACGACAATACTTCCGTTGTGGGGTCCACCAATGATTGTATCGTCGTACAAAAATTCCCTGACAAAAAGAATATTTCCCGACCAATCGAATATTATATAACCACTTGCTTACTTTGAAAAATTTATAAATATTACCCACAACTATAACATTATATCAAATCAACACCATAATATTCAAAAATATAATTCGAGCAAATTATTCTTTATTCATAAAAGTTGGGGTCTTACAACCTTCCCTTCTTATGAAATTTTGTCCTCGAAATTAAGGTACATACCTGGTATGTTGAAGAGATGAGGATACCTTGACTTCATCTCAGATTCTAACTCTCAAGTCATTTCCTCCACATCGTGGTTTCTCCACAAAACTTTGACTTGAGATATAACCTTGGAGCGTAGAACATGATCCTTCTTATCCAAGATTTTAACAGGTAACTCTTCATACGTTAAATCTTCCTCTATCTCGTTTGGTTCTAACTCAATAATGTGGTTTGGGTCTTTCACATATTTACGCAACATAGATATTTGAAAAACATTATGAACACAAGACATACTTGGCGGTAAGGCGAGTCTATAGGCCACAGTTCCTACTCAATCGAGGATTAAAAATGGGTCGATGAATCAATGATTAAGCTTTCCTCTCTTTCCAAATCTCGTAACTCCTTTCCATGGAGCAACACGTAACAACACATGATCTCCTATATCGAATTCAACATTCTTTCGATGAAGATCAGCATAACTCTTTTGTCGATCTTGTGAGGTTTTTATACGTTGCCGGATCATTTGAATCTTTTTTGTAGTCACACGTACCAACTCCGGTCCCAACAACATTGCTTCACCCACCTCATCCCAGCATACTGGAGAACGACACTTTCTTACATACAACGCTTCGAATGGAGCCATGCCAATACTTGCTTGATAACTGTTGTTGTAGGAAAACTCCACTAATGGTAAGAACTTGTCCCAACTTTCCTTGAAATCAAGGACACAGATTCTTAATAGATCTTCAAGAGTTTGAATAGTCCTCTCCGACTGTCCATCCGTCTGAGGATGATATGCTGAGCTAAATCATAAGTCTGTGCCCATAGCTTTTTGCAAACTAACCCAAAATCGTGAAGTGAATCTTGGGTCTCGATCAGAAACTATGGATACTGGTATAACATGCAGTCTTACAATCTCATTTATGTATATACGAGCAAGACGTTCAAGTGTATAAGTTTCTCGTATCGATAAGAAATGAGCAGACTTGGTCAATCTATCAACAATGACCCAAATCACATCTATGCCTTGAGAAACTTTAGGAAGACCGGTAACAAAATCCATGGTAATGTGCTCCCACTTCCATTTTGGAATTGCAAGTGGTTGGAATGGACCTTTTGGTACTTGATGCTCCGCTTTAACTCATTGACAAGTTAGACACCTTGAGATAAACAGCGCTATCTCTCTCTTCATATTGCTCCACCAAAATGTATGACGAAGATCATGATACATTTTGGTACTCCCGGAATGGATTTCAAACGGTGTGTTGTGCGCCTCCATCATGATTTTATACTTTAAATCAGGGTCGTTAGGAACACAAAGTCTGGAGTTGACTCGAAGTATTCCTTCTTCATCGATTCTTGCTTCCGCATAGCACCTTCTTGCACTTTCTTCCTCATACGCATCAGCTCCAGGTCTGTAGCTTGAGCAGCTTTAACTTTATCGATTAAAGTTAGTTCTACTCATATATTCGCCATCATCACATGGGTCCCTAGAGTCTTTAACTCTATCTCCATCCTTTGCAAGTCACATAAAATGGGTCTTTGCGTTGACAATATCGCACTCGTACTTGCATATGATCTTCTACTCAATGCGTCAGCTACCACGTTCGCTTTTCCAAGATGGTATTGGATGGTATGATCATAATCTTTCAACAGTTCAAGCCAACGTCATTATCGCATGTTGAGTTCCTTTTGAGTGAAGAAATATTTGAGGCTTTTATGATCCGTAAAGATCTTCACTTTCTCCCCATACAAGTAATTCCTCTAAATTTTAAGTGCAAAGACAACAACTGCCAACTCTAGCTCATGAGTGGGACAATTCCTCTCATATTCTTTGAGTTGTCGCGAGGCATAGGCTATGACTTTCCGATGTTGCATGAGAACACATCCCAACCCTTTGCCTGAAGCATCACTATAGATGACAAATCCCTCCGAGCCAGATGGTATTGTCAGAATAGGTGCTGAAATGAGTCTCCTCTTGAGTTCTTGAAAACTCTTCTCACATTCTTCGCTCTAACCAAATTTTGTATCTTTCCGAGTTAGCTGAGTTAATGGTGTAGCGATTCGAGAAAATTCTTCCACGAATCTCCGATAATAACCAGCTAAACCGAGAAAGCTACGTACTTCGGTCACTGATTTAGGTTGCTCCCAACTTTGAATAGCTTCAATCTTTGCTGGGTCAACAGATATTCCATGACTTGATACTACGTGCCCAAGGAATGCTACTTCCTTAAGCCAGTACTCGCATTTCTTCAACTTGGCATAAATCTTGTATTCATGAAGCTTTTAGAGTGTCAACCTCAAGTGTTGCTCATGATTTTCACGGCTTTTGGAATAAATAAGGATGTCATCAATAAAGACGACCACAAAGTGATCCAAATATTCCTTGAATACTCGGTTCATCATATCCATGAAGGCAGCAGGAGCATTAGTCAATCCAAAGGACATAACTAGGAATTCATAATGCCCGTATCGAGTTCTGAAAGCCGTCTTTGGAATGTCATCGGTTCTAATCTTCAATTGGTAATATCCGGAACGAAGATCAATCTTTGAAAAGAATTTGGCTCCTTGCAACTGGTCAAACAGGTCATCAATACGTGGCAATGGGTACCTATTTTTGATGGTGACATGATTCAACTCCCGATAATCAATACAAAGTTGCATACTCCCATCTTTCTTCTTCACGAATAGAACAGGAGCACCCCAAGGAGACGTACTAGGACGAATAAAGCCAATGTCTAACAATTCCTACAGTTGGGTCTTTAACTCTTGAAGTTCAATAGGAGTCATTCGATATGGGGCTTTGGAAATGGGTTTGGTACCAGGTTCAAGGTCAATACAAAATTCAATTTCATTCTCTGGGGGTAGGCCAGGAAGTTCTTCAGGGAATACGTCAGGAAATTTATTAACAATAGAAATATCGTTCAAAATTGACGTATTTTTGTTTAAATCTGTGACATGAGCTAAGAAAGCTTGACATCCGTTTTTCAATAAACGAATAGTTTTATGGCTTGAAATGACTTTGATTGATTTTAATAGTTTGGTCGCTTGAATTCGCATAATAGGTTGGTTAGGAATATGAAAGCTAACAACCTTAAGAAAACAATCAATTTTTGCATGATGAGTAGTTAACCAATCAATCCCTAGAATCACGTCAAATGCAAGTATTTTCAATGAAATAAGATTGACAGGTAATGTGAGGGTACCAATTTGAACCAAACAAGACTTATAAATAGTGGATGCAATGAAGGTTTCTCCCAACGAAGTTTCCACAGATAAGTCAAAGTCTAATTTCTCCGGAGTCAAATTTTATCGTTGAGCGCAAGTAGGAGAAATAAAAGAATGGGTAGAACCGGTATCAAATAAAGTATAGACTTCGCTAGAGTTTATGATAAGCTTACCCGTGATGACCTCATTCAGGTTCCTTGCTTTTTGGGAGGTCACAACAAACGCTCTCCCTTGCATTATCGGTTTTGACTTTTCTGGGACGGCCTTTGGTGCCTCCATCCTAGCTGAACTTGTCTTCGGTGAATGACAAAATTGGGCTAAGTGACCTTCTCTTCCTTAATTATAACATGCTTTGGACGGCATCACACAGTTTGGACTGATGTGCCCCTCCCCTCCGCATTTGAAGCATGTGATAGGTGGTCGTTCTCCTTCATTAACGACAGGTGCTGGTTCTAACGTCTTTCCATCATTGTTGAATCTCCTCTTCTTGAAATGCCCATTCTTATTATTTTGGCCCTAATTACCACCGAAGTGGTTACCACTTCTGGCCTGTTGATTTCCTCCACGCTTGTTGTCACCGCTTCGATGACTGCTCTCACTGGTATTATCATTTTGTCGGCTGCTCTCTTTTGGTTGCGTTGACTCATTATCGCGCTCCACTAACTGAGCCCTATTTACAACATCTAAATATAAACACAGTTTATGAGAAATAAGATGTTGACGTATCTCTGGCTTCAAACCTCTTAAAAACATCCGTGTCATTCTTTCTTCATTATCCACAAGTGGGACGCAAACTGGGACAACTCGGCAAACTTTGCTTCGTACTGTGACACAGTCATATTATTCTGTTCCAACTTGATGAACTCCACCTCCTTCATGTGACAAATACTTTCGGGAAAGTACTTGTCGTTGAATAGTTCTTGGAACTTCTCCCAAGACATTTTAAGTGCGGCAGGTTGAGTACGCTTTACCGATTTCCACCAGTAATATGCCTCTCCTCGTAATATAAAGGCGGCAAAGGGAACCTTTTGCTCCTCGGAGCATTCCAAGACATCAAATATCTTGGTGATCTGCTTTATCCATGCTTCCGCCTTAAGTGGTTTTGGCTCTCCAATAACACCGGTGTTCCTAGCTCCTTGAACTGTTTAGCGGTGACCGTCAGAGATTTTCCAGTGTTTCCACCTATATTTTGGACAGGAGCCGCTCTCGCCTGCTGTTGCATGAATTGCATAAAGCCTCTGAACATTTGATCATTCATCATTTGGTCAATGTTGTTGTTTGCATAAGGATTGTCGCCTTCCTGATGCACATTATCCTGGTTATTAATATGTGGTGAATCAACGGTCGCCTGTGCTCCATTGCTATTCTCAACATTCTCGGATGTCATTTTCAGATACTGCCACAAAATAAAGGTTAATTGGCATGTAACATATTATCCCTAAATTCTGACTGACCAAATAAATACCACATAAACTTAGGTAGGTCATACTAGCGAAGGAATTCCCCGTCTCTCCCCTCCTAGTACTATTCTCACATCTTAGCCAGGGATCATATCCCTAAGCTTTGATACCAACTGTGACGCCCCCAAAAGTATGTATACATAACCCTTCTTGAGTCGCTAAATACATGGTACAGAATTCAAATACAACTTAATAATACAATTATCGTGTACAATACGATAAAACATAAACTGTGAGTTTGAATACAAATATTGTCTACTAGAGAGTATACAAACTCAAAAGGAGTCCTCATTACAATTATTATCACACTATATCACAGAATAGTGAGGACTACTAATGCACCATCTAGGACCATCACTCCGTTTCCCAACTCATCCCAACTATATTCTCATTTCCTGGAGAGAACAGTGAAAGAAAGGGTGAGCTCAACTAGCCCAGTAAAAATATTATGACTAAGATAATGCAAAATAAATTATCATTAGCCTTAAACAGTGTTAAACAGATACAATATAACAAACATCAAGTTTAACTGCAACGGAACAAGCAATCCATTAAAAGAGTCAAGTAGAGAATAAAATCTACTATCTTTTATGATTTAAAAGGTTTTTCATCACTTTTATCGCTGGGACTCAGCTTAATAAATAATCCACATTATCGAATCACCCCTGCACTACGGCCAAGGATATTCTTTAGTATCACGACCACAATTATACATGCACTACGAGCCAAGAATATTTGTGTATTCATTAATGGTCATGATCATGCCAACAACTGTCCATCAATGCACTACGAACCAATGATGACTTTTACCACCTCATTTATAACATTACGGTCATGATTACACCGAATAATCCCTGGCCATAATCATACAAAGTCCATCTATGCACTACAGGCCACAGATGACTTTCAATAAAATATAAACATGAGGATGATGACAATGATATAAGAATTCAATAAAACAAGTTCAAGAATTAATTTATCCAAGAACCAATAACGTCCAAACAGTTAACATGATAACACTTTGTAGGGTAAAATTCAAGAATGCTCAGAAGAATATTTTCATGAAAAGATACCGGATGAAGAGCAAATATCAAGGATATTCCACTAATTTCATGGAGTATAGAAGTTAAACTTTTAACCAACTGAGTATAATAAAGAATGGAATAACAAAAGAAATCACCATGCATGCGATAGACCGTACAGGCAGGTTATTCCAACAAAATAATAAATAACGGAACCAGGTCCGGCGTAAAATGCACAGACATGATATTCCAACAGAATAATAAAGAATGGAACCAGGTCCGGCGTAAAATGCACAGACAGGATATTCCAACAGAATAATAAAGACTGGAACCAGGTCCGGCGTAAAATGCACAGACATGATATTCCAACAGAATAATAAAGACTGGAATAACAGAAGAATTTCACCAAGTATAGGGTAGCCCGCGTATACAGGTTATTCCAAGAGAATAATAAATAATAGAATAACAGAAGTTCTCTTCATGAATACAAAAGAAATAACACCCCTTACATTAGTAGGAGATTGAATACTGCAGTAATGTAGTAACAGAATACTCTTCTTCTTTCTCTCTTATTCTCTCTATACTTTCTCTCTCTATAGCTTGAATGAATTCGTGAAAAATAATGAAGAACTAGGCCTCTATTTATAGAAGATTTCTAGCTTAGCACTTTCAATGTGAAAAGACAAGCGGCTTGACGACTGGTGATGTGAAAAGAAAAGTGGTTTGACGCCTGTAATGTGAAACACCAAGTGGTTTGACGCCTGTAATGTGAAACGACAATTGGTTCGACGCCTGTAATATGAAACGGCAAGTGGTTTGACGTCTGGTAAAGGTAATTACTATTGGCGAAAGAGACTCTTAGATGATGACATATGGGCCCCCATAGAATAACCAAATTTACCACAAACGTCTCATAATAGACTCTTTATATACATCAAGGATTGAATAAATATTACCACAAATCATTTTATTTTTAATCAACACATATTTAATCTTTCAACAATTATTAATTATTAATATTATAACTTGTCCTCTCAATTATTGATTTAATAATATAACATATTATACAGATGATACTGTGACAATAATTGAATCAATAATATAAGAGATATGATACAGTAATTATTGTAGCAATAATTGAGTATAACTGAGTGACTTCTCACGTAAGTATCAATAATCAATACCGTGTGCTACTATGCAACCACGCATATTACTTTACTTTTACTACCGGGTAGTTCAACAGTTTTAACGGTAACACCTCTGCCGTTATTTTTATAGAAAGATAATTTTGTTGTTTTCTAACTACGACAATACTTCCGTTGTGGGGTCCACCAATGATTGTGTCGTCGTATGAATATTTCCTGACAAAAAGAATATTCCCCGACCAATCAAATATTATATAACCACTTGCTTACTTTGCAAAATTTGTAAATATTACCCACAACTATAACATTATATCAAATCAACACCATAATATTCAAAAATATAATTCTAGAAAATTATTCTTTATTCATAAAAGTTGGGGTCTTACAACAATTGGGAACAATTTTAGTTTTAAGCTATCTAAGAATTTAGATCTCATTAGCATAATCTCATCATGATTCTAAAAGTATTGCTTAAAACTATGAGTTTGTCACATATTATTAAACAACACCTTGTAGATAAATTAAATGTCTTTAATAAATAAATATTTTTATTAATAAATGAATAAGATTGTTTACAAAGTATATGCTTTATCATCATACATGATTGGCTTGTATGCATACTACTTTCAGAATTGTATATTGGTATAATCATGACCTTTAATGTTACATGTAAAGGTTTATGGTGAAAGTCATTTTTGGCCCTTATTGCATAGATGGACTGTTGATTGGTATGATTATGACCAGAAATTGTGTATTAGTATAATCATGACCTTTAATGTTATAAATAAAGATTTATGGTGAAAGTCCTCTTTAGTCTGTAGTGCATAGATGGACAGGTGTTTGGCATAACCATGACCACTGATGATGCAAACGATTATCTTTGCCTCGTAGTGTATAGATAATTCGTTGATTCGAAATAATAATTGATTTGTGTTACATGGATAAAATATTAATGATGGACTTTTAAATCATAGAAGATAGTTGACATCATGCTCTACTTGACTCTCCTAATAGATTGTTATTTCCGCTGCAGTTGTTGATCTAAAACTTGTTGTTTATTGTATTCTATCAGATTTTTTCCTATTGAGAACTAAGGATAATTTGTTCTATATTATCTTAGTCATAATATTATTTACTGAGTTAGTTGAGCTCACCCTTTTCTTTCATTGTTCTCTTTAGAAAAAGAGAATATAACTGGGACTAGTCGGGAAATGGAGTGATAGTCCAAGATGGTTACTATAGTAGTCTTCACTATTCTATAAAATAGTGTGACAATAATTGTAATGATGACTTTATTTCAGTTTAGATATTGTCTACGAGACAATATTTGTATTGAAACTGTTGACGTCGGGATTTTTGGATGTCCCTTTCCATTACTTGTTCTTTGGTGTTCTCATTTTGGGTGAGATTTATTTGAAAAAACAAGTGACAAAGGTCCGACATTTATAATGTCGACGATGGGACTGTTAAGAGTCGCCAGTTGGTTTTTTAAATGGTTGTACCAACATAACTGAGAAAAGGTTTGCACATTGACCAAGTGATGTGACACTGCTATACGGGTCGGTGAAACCGAGATTCGTTTGGGTCCGGGGACTTGGTTATGCGGAGGGAAGGTGTTAGGCACCCCCCGACATCCGTGTTACCACGGTGACCGCCTCTTTTCAAGAAACTATTATCTAAATGTGTGTGTGTGTGTGGGTCAATGTGTTGTTATTTGGAAGTAGTGCGAGACCTCGTTCGCACCTATATACACAGGGTTTGAATTTATTTAAGAATTCAGTTTTTAGCAAGATATGACAGTGATGTTTTATAAAAGAGGTTTTTCAAACCCTGATGCTCAATAGTAATTGAGACCTTTTACACTCCCATTTTATTAAGTGTTCGACTTGGTTGATTTTATTTGACAGATGCAAAGCATTCGTACAAAAATAATGTACAAAATAATGTCGACTTCCTCGTGGGTATAGAAACCATCTGAGAAAATTCAGACACTGCAGAATAATTTACAAGCTGCTTACAGCTGAAAATGTCCATCACGGGAACCGAATCTAGATTCAATGGGATGAATCTGTGATCACATGATTCCTAGACGCACAAGATACTGCAATTTGTATGAAAGCAGTAAGCAGGTATATATATAAAAGCTGTAAATATATATATACAGACATGATCACTAGCCACGAAGCACCTCCATGGGGGATCAGAAAATATAAATAAAGCTGTTAAAAGCTATCAACTGCCACAAAGGAAACTCCAGGCGGGACAAAACGTAAATAAAGCTGTAAATACGGTCAACCGCCACGAAGGGAACTCCAGGCGGGACAAAATGTAAATAAAGTTGTAAAAGCGATCAACTGCCACGAAGGAAACTCCAGGCATGATGAAAATATATATATATATATATATATATATATATATATATATATATATATATATATATATATATATATATATATATTTGCAAAAGCAATAAACGCACCGGATGTAAAATCCAGGCTCATCAAATAGAGTTTGACCACAGTTCATATATATAAGTATAAATATATATATTAATATATATACATTTATATATATTAAACCAATAAACGCACCAGACCAAAATCTAGGCTCATCGAACAAAGTTTGACACGTAGTTAATATATATAAATATATATATATATATATATATATATATATATATATATATATATATATATATATTAAAGCAATAAACGCATCAGACTTCGACCGAAGTCTAGGCTCATCGAACAAAGTTCGACACACAGTTAATATATATATTAAAGTAAATAAACACTCCAGACCGAAGTCTAGGCTCATCGAATAAAGTTCGACACACGGTTAATATATATAAATGTATATATATATATATATATATATATATATATATATATATATATATATATATATATATTAAAGTAAATAAACGCTCCAGACCGAAGTCTAGGCTCAATCTAAGCATAACTCGATAATGTTAGTCAATATATATAAATATATATATAATATATGTATATATACATACTAAAATAAAACCACAGATCGAAGCCCGGGCAAAAGCAAGCAACACGACTCTCAACGTGTAGAAGGGTGTGTGCAGAGATGAAGAGAAAGACTCTAAAGTGTATGAGAAGGCTTACAGTTGACTGCTAAATAAGACTTATATATCTTTAGAGTGGGTAAACACTGGCTTTTGTAGGTACAAAAGAGGCTATATATGAGCTCACAGGTGTTTAAAAGGGGAAAGTACACTGCATGGGGTGAGTGCAGAGCAAATTAGACAGGGCTTCCTCGCCTTTTTCTCTTGCAAAATGGTAAGCCCAAGCCCTCTATTTATAGGAAATTTAGACGCAGGTGTACCTGCGGCTGAGCCACAGGTGTACCAGAGGCAACCCGGGTGGGCCCAGGTTTTTTGGGTCGGGTCGTCTCGAAGTACGTGCACTCAGGCACTGTAATATCCATTCAAACTTTTAGAAGTGAAATTCGGGCATCCGTTTGAGGTATACAGGACCTATTTCGGACCGCCGTTGTCGAGAGTTGTATGATGGCATGGGATTAGAGTTTGTATGAAGTCATTGAAGATGGGACGATGCCTTCCGGTCTTCAAGCTTCATCTTTCATCCATTATCCCGCACAATAGTCACTCGGGATTGGTTAGTCTTGTGGGACATTGTTGCGTAGAGATGGTGAGACGACGTGACGTGGCATCGTGTTGACGAGATTACGATGGTGCTCCTCACCTGTGTTATCGCCGGATTGGGCTGATAAAGCAGACGTTGCTCAGCCTTCGCTGAGACTGGACTGCCGCAATTTATTGAAGGTCCACATTGTCACCTTTGAGGTGTGCATGTCTTCCCGATGTTATTGCCAGGTTGGTAACAGTGCATCTCATTGTGAGCATCGAGATTGAAGCTGGTTGCATTTGAAACAAGCATTTTTGAGGTTATCGCTGAAACTGCATTCCTTGGGGTTATCACCAAGGTTGGTGGCTATTCCCATGGTTGGGACTGAGACTGGATACCTCAGGGTTATCTTCGAGATTAATCGGTCTTCTCCGGTGTGTGTTCTGGTATTGGATCTGCATGCCTCGGGGTTACATACGAGGTTGGAATTGTTACTCCCAGAATGTGATCCGGGGTTGATGTTGAACTTCCGGTAGTATCTGGTATGGATTTTGATTGTCTTTCAGGGTTCTCTCTTAAAAGACGAATTTGTCCTCCTGTAATGTTAGTGACAGTAGTATAGAAAATTTTGAGTGTCTACAGATTCCCCTCTTTATCATACTCATGCATGGCGATGCATGGATAGGATAAAGAATCCTAGACACTTAAAACGCAACAAGACGAACATGGTACTATGGATAGCAACATGATGCAAATGTATGATGCGTGTGTACAAGGTTGTAGCCCAACACGCTGGGGATGATTGCTTGCTCCCTGTTGCTTCCACTGGGGATTGGCAATGATGACCGGATTTGATGTGTGATCTGAATCTGTTAAGATGTTGATGTTAGAGTTATCACCAAATTCCTGTGTCTTTGATAATGATTTGATCTTGAAGATGTACCTCTTATGTGTAAGAGATTTGTGGGGATAAAGCTTGATCTGTTTGAGGATGTGTATAACATATTCCATCATCTATCCTCTTTGATAACATTGACCTTTCCTGGTTGGTATTGCCAGAACATGTCAAGATCCTGTTGGATTTAGTGCCAACAACAAATGTTGTCAGGGGTACCCGACCTTCGTTGACGTTTACTTCACCGACATGTGAACCAACGGTTGAAAAATCATGTGGGATATACTGTCAAGGCTACTTGACCTTCGCTGACGTGTGAATCAATGGTTGAAACTCTTTGGGTAGATTGTCAAGGTTGTTTGACCTCCGCTATCGTGTAGATCAACAGAGCATTGCGTTGTGACCCCCGCCGGGGTTATGCTGGGGAATATGAGCAATCGGGCGTGAAAACCTTGAATAGCTCTAGAGCTCTGATAGGTTTAATCGCTATCAGCTGAAATAACATCAAGGCTACTTGACCTTCACTGATTTGTGTGTCAACGGATAAGCACGCATCGTAACCCCTGCCGGGGACACACGTTGTAACCCCCGTCAGGGACTCACGTAGGGTAACGACCTAGAGTTGGCGGCATCGGACCTGTATAAGGTATTTGTCGTATGTGATTTGTGACAACTGAGATCATTGGCAGGGTATACCTTGTGTTCAGGTGACTACCAATGAGTGATGCACAGATTCAAAGTCTCATATGATAAGACCAGGATTGTATGCTGTTTTGCTCAATCACGTGGCATTTTTATTCCTGATTTAACCTTTCTAGTCCGCAAGAACTCCTTTGTAACTCGAACTGGATCGAGCCGGAGGGGTGGGACCCATATAGGGGTACCACAGGTGTACCTGCTACAGCCGCAGGTGGGCCTGCAACCAATCACGAATGATAAATTCCAGCAGGTTGGTCTCACAAGTCACTTTCAACTTGTTGCACGAAGGAAAATCCATGAGCCTCCTTCAGATCTGCTGAGTTCGGGCTATTTTCTGCAAATTCTGTCACCGTACAAGTGTTCTACACTATCCTGGTAACGCGTATCGCACTGATGGTGTTGCAGCACTGTCATTACTCCTTCATCAGGGAAATATGTTTCCAAGGGTTTGAAATCCCCTAAAGGTGCGGCGGCCAGTTGATCCGCGATTCCTTGACCTTTGATGGACTTTTGAGTCACATGTACGATGTCGAATTGTTGTAGGATCAACTGCCATCTGGACAGCCGGTAATTTAACATGGGTTTATTGAACATGTACTTGAGAGGATCCACGCGGGATATGAGATGGTTTGTGTAACCATGGAGGTAATGTTGTAACCTCATGGAAGCCCATGCTAAAGCACAACACATCTTTTCGATTAGAGTGTACTTATGTTCACTGCAGCTGAACCTTTTGCTGAGGTAATAGATAGCTCATTCTTGGCCTCTATCGTCCTTCTGTCCCAGCATGCAGCCTATGGCATTGTCATATACGGACAAGTACATGAATAGGGGAACATCATCCCTAGGTGGTACCAAGACGGGAGCTTTGATTAGCTATTTCTTGATTGTGAGGAAGGCATTTTGACACTCATCATTCCATTTCATGGAGGAGTTCTTCCTTAATAGCTTGAAGATTGGCTCACAGGTTGCTGTGAGTTGGGAGATAAACCTGCTAATGAAGTTGATTCTTCCCAAAAATCCCCATATTTCCTTTTTCTGTCTGAGGAATGGGCATTTCAGTGATGGCTTGGATTTTGGCAGGATCCAGCTCAATCCCTTTGTGGCTGACTAGAAATCCTAGCAACTTGCCTAATTTAACGCCAAAGGCGCACTTAGCTGGATTCAACTTCAAGTTGTACTTACGCAATCTGTTGAACAACTTTCTGAGATGGTCTATATGGCCATCCTCCTTCTGGGACTTGACAATGATGTCATCCATGTAGATCTCGATCTCTTTATGTATTAAGTCGTGGAAAAGAGCCATCATATCTCGTGATGAGGCCGAATGACAACCGTCTATAACAGAAGGTTCCCCAAGGCGTGATGAAAGCAGTTTTCTCACGATCTTCCTCAGCAACCATGATCTTATGATACCCTACAAAGCAATCAGCAAAGGAGTACATATCGTATTGCACAGTATTGTCAATGAAGATGTGGATAAATGGCATGGGAAAGCTATCTTTTAAGCAAGCTTTGTTCAAGTCCCAGTAATCCACGCAAACACGCACCTTCCCTCCAGGTTTAGGCACGGGCACAATGTTGGATATCAATTCAGGATATGTAGACACCATTATAATGCTAGCTTGAAATTGTTTTACAATTTCTTCTTTCACCTTTAAACTCCATTCAGGTTTCAATCGCCTGAGCTTTTGCTTGACTGGCTTAAATCCCTCTTTAATGGGAAGGCGATGAAGGACAATGTCAGTGGACAAACCCACCATGTCTTTATGAGACCATGCAAACACATCCTGGAATTGGGTTAATAGCGTAACCATGTCATTCCGTTGGTCTGGGGTAAGGTCTGAACCAATCTGGATTAACTTAGGGCTTTCTAAGGTTCCGAGATTGAAAGAAGTGGTTTGATCAAGGTTGGGTTTAGGTTTGTCTTTGACCCATTCTTGAATTTCTGGAGGCACCTCAATGTCATCCGGTATATCCATCAAGGCTGAATTCATCTCTACATCAAAGGTACAATCCTTGTGGAGAAGAGGCACCGTATCAGCAAGTACAGGAACATCTAAATTCAGAGTCCTGAATCAAAATATGCTTTCACTTAGTATATATGAAATGTGTTGATCATACACAGTGTTAGCATATACTGGCAAAATAAAATGCTAATACTGTACAAAAAAGTAAGCAGTTATTATATCTACAGGACAGAAAGAGATTCTTCCCGCTTTACCCTTGACGACCAATGCAAGAAATGTTGTTTCAATTGGCAAGGGTAAAGTCCAGGTGGACCGCAGTGATGGAGGGACCGTCATCATCCTCCCTGTCCCGAATGATGGCCATTACGTCTGGGCAATCATCGTTTGGGGTGTATCTATTGGTATGTTCATCATGAACAATGATGCGTATACCAGACATCATCCATATAATTATTATTTTGAATTAAAATTAGAATGAATTTGAACCGTACTTGTGCTTTCCCGCCCAAATTAATTAGAATGAATCTGAATATTTATTATATAGATTACTATTAATAATAATAATATTATTATTATAATTATTACTATAATTATTATTATTATTACTATTACTAATATTATAATAATAATAATTATTATTATTATTATTATTATTCGTACTATTATAATTATTATTATTATTATTAGTACTGTTATAATTAATATTATTATTATTATTAGTAGTAGTAGTACTATTATATTAATATTAATATTAATATTAATATTAATATTAATATTACTATTAATAATTATTATTATAATAATACTAATAATAATTATTATAATAATTATTATTTGTTTATATTAATAATAATATTATTATTATTATTAGTAGTAGTAGTAGTAGTAATAGTAGTAGTAGTAGTAGTACTATAATAATAATAATATTAATATTAATACTACTAATAATAATTATTATTAGTATTATTATTATTATTATTATTATTTGTTTGTGTGTGTGAAGAAGAGAGGAGAGAGAAAGATTTTGTGTGTGAACACGAGAGAGAGTAGGGTGTAGGGGTGAATTTGATTTGGACGGGAAGAAATATGAGCCTTTAGATTAAGTTGGAAGAATTAAGTTAGAATAAATCTGAACCGTCTTTGTGCTTTGTCAAATGAAAGATTCAAAATTAGTTCTGTTTTATTATATAGATAACAATAATAATAATAATAATAATAATAACTATTATTATAATAATAATAAGAAGAAGAACAATAATAGTAATAATAACTATAATTATAATAATAATTATAATTATGATAATTGTTATTGATGATTGTAAGTTTTGTAGACAAGTTTAGATTTTTCTTGATATCTATTTTTAAAGAAAAATTAATTTTTGTGGTCTTGTGATAAATTATGATAATTGTTATGTCTGATTATAAGTTATTTTAAGTTAAAAAGAGTCTTAAGATAATATTATATTTTTCGAATTTTAATCTATTTTTTCGTTATGTCGTGCCTTGAGGCACGAGTAATTACTAGTTCCCTTATAAGAGAAAAAAATACTCCTACTTCATAATTTACTAATATTTTCGATATCAAGGTTACTTTCGTAAAGGCACTAATGGATTAACGTTTTGAAACACCTCCAGGCTCCAGCTTATCATATCCACAGCTGGATAAATTACTTTTTGGTCACTGTATTGGGGTCCGATTTTCATTTTGGTTACCGAAACTTTTTTTTATTACAATCGAATAATTGTACTCTCACATATTACAAAATGGTTATTATTTTCAATTTCCATCCAAAAAAATGGACGGAAAAGCTGACTGTGCATAAATGGATGGATTTTGCTGATGTGGAAAATCTAGAAGGTTCAGCAATGGATCGGTCCCTGCAAGCACACAGTGATCTGTAGCATAGTTAAAGAGGTTCCAGGATCTACATAAAATTTGAAATATAATACTTTATAATTTCATTTAAATATAATAATACTTTATTATTTATAATTATTCATATAAAAATATTTTTATAATTTATATATATTTTTTTAAATTTTAAAATTATTATTATTATTAGTATTTTATTATTATTATTATTAGTATTTTTTTATAATATTATTACTATTATTATTACTATTTTGAAATTATTATTATTATTAGTTTTTGAATTATTCAGCTCAATTACTAATAGTTTTGAAATTATGGTTATTGTAGATACTCAAAATTTTCTGTACTACTGTTACTAACATTGCAGGAGGACAGATTCGTCTTTTAAGAGGGAACCCTGAAAGACAATCCAAATCCATACCAGATACTACCGGAAGTTCAGCATCAACCCTGGATCGCAATCTGGGAGTAACAATTTTAACCTCGGATGTAACCCCGAGGCCTGCAGATACAATACCGAAACACACACCGGAGAAGACCGATTAATCTCGGAGATGACCCCGAGGTATCCAGTCTCAGTCCCAACCATAGGAATAGCTACCAACCTTGGTGATAACCCCAAGGAATGTAGTTTCGGCGATAACCCCAGAAATGCTTGTTTTAAATGCAACCAGCTTCAATATCGGCGCTCACAGCGAGATACACTGTACCAACCTGGCGATAACATCGAGAAGACAGGCACACCTCAAAGATGACAATGAGGACCTTCAACAAATTGCAGTAGTCCAATCTCAGTGAAGCCTGAGCAACGTCTGATTTATCAGCCTAATTCGGTGATAACACCGGTGAGGGGCAACATCGTCATCTCGTCAACATGATGCCACGTCACGTCTCTACGCAACAATGTCCCACAAGACTAACCAATCCTGAGTGACTATTGTGCGGGGTAACTGATGAAAGTTGAAGCTTGAAAACCGGAGGGCATCGTCTTATCTTCAATGACTTCGCACAAACTCTAATCTCATGCCATCGTACAACTCTCGACAACGGCGGTCCGAAATAGGTCCTGTATACCTCAAACGGATGCCCGGATTGCACTTCTGAAAGTTTGAGTGGATATTACAGGGCCTGAGTGCACGTACTTCGAGACGACCCGGGCCCACCCGGGTTGCCTCTGGTACACTTGCGGCTCAGTCGCAGGTACACCTGCGGCTAAAATGCCTATAAATAGAGGGCTTGGGGTGCTGATTTTCAAGAGAAGAAAGGCGAGGAAGCCCTGCCCAATTTGCTCTGCACTCACCCCATGCAGTGTACTTTCCCCTTTTAAACACCTGTGAGCTCATAACCCTTTTGTACCTACAAAAGTCTGTGTTTGCCCACTCTAAAGATATAGAAGCCTTCTTTGGCAGTCAGTTGTAAGCCTTCTCACACACTTTAGAGTCTTTCTCTTCATCTTTGCACACACCCTTCTACACGTTGAGAGTCGCACTGCTTGCTTTTGCCCGGACTTCGGTCCGTGGTTTCATTCCAGTCTGTATATTATATATATATATATATATATATATATATATATATATATATATATATATATATATATATATATATATATATATTTATATATATTGACTAACATTATCGAGTTATGACTAGATTGAGCCTAGACTTCGGTCTGGAGCGTTTATTGCTTTAATATATATACTTACATTTATATATATTAACTGTGTGTCGAACTTTGTTCGATGAGCTTAGACTTCGGTCTGGTGCGTTTACTGCTTTAATATATATATATATATATATATATATATATATATATATATATATATATATATATATATATATATATATATTAACTGTGTGTCAGACTCTGTTCGATGAGCCTGGATTTTATATCCTGTGCGTTTACTCGCTTATATATATATATATATATATATATATATATATATATATATATATATATATATATATATATATATTCGTCCTGCCTGGAGTTATCGTCGTGGCAGTTGATCGCTTTACAGCTTTATTTACATTTTGTCCCGCCTCGAGTTTCCTCCGTGGTGGTTGATAGCTTTTAACAGCTTTATTTACATTTCTGATCCCCCATGGAGGTGCTTCGTGGTTGGTGATCATGTCAGTATATATATATTTATAGCTTTTATATATATATATATATATATATATATATATATATATATATATCTGCTTATTACTTTCATACAAATTGCAGCATTCTGTGAGCCTAGGAATCATGTGATCATAGATTCATCCCATTGGATCTAGATTCGGTTCCCGTGATGAACATTTTCAGCTGTAAGCAGCTTGTAATTTATTCTGCGATGTCTGAATTTCCTCAGATGGTTTCCATTCCCACGAGGAAGTCGGCATTATTTTTACGTATTATTTTCGTACGGATGCCTCGCATCCGTCAAATAAAAATCAATCAAGCCGATCACTTAATAAAAATAGGAGTGTAAAAGGTCTCAATTCCTATTGAGCATCAGGGTTTGAAAAACCTCTTTTGTAAAACATCACTGCCATATCTTGCTAAAAACTGAATTTTTACATAAATTCAAACCCTGTGTATATAGGTTCGAACGAGGCCTCGCACAACTTCCATATAATAGCACATTGACCCATATACACACACACACTCACTCAGATAATAGTTTCTTGAAAAGAGGCGGTCACCTTGGTAATACGGATGTCGGGGGTGCCTAACACCTTCCCCACCGCATAACTAAGTCCCCGGACCCTAAACGAATCTCGGTTTCACCGACCCATATATCAGTGTCACATCACTAGGTCAATGTGCAAACCTTTTCTCGGTTGTGTTGGTACAACCATTTAAACAATCAACTGGCGACTCTTAACAGTCTCATCGTCGACATCATACATGTCAGACCATTTTCACTTATTTTTTCAAATAAATCTCACCTAAAATGAGAACACCAAAGAACAAGTAACGGAAAGGGACATCCAAAAATCTCGACGTCGACAATTATTATTATTTATAATTATAAAAAATGAATACAAAATAATGTGTTAAATGTTTTATCTTACATAAAAAAAATCATGCTTATTAATAATATAAGAAAATTTCATGCTTATATTATTATTTAATTCCTATTTCTTATTATTTGATTATTATTATTATTTTGAAAATATTATTATTATTATTTTAATTATTATTATTATTACAATAATTATTTTATTATGTCATTTTATTATAATATGTCATTTTATTATTTTAATTATTATTATTATTACAATAATTATTATTTACAATAATTATTATTTTAATTATTATAATATGTCATTTTATTATTTTAATTATTATTATTATTACAATAATTATTATTTTAATATTATTTACAATAATTATTATTTTTCACATTTCATCCCTCATTTTAACGATCCAGTCAACTACACCGAAATGTGCAAATTTATTTTAAGCCTAAATTATAAGGTTACACTTATAATATAATCTTAATTTTTTTTTTGATATTTTACATAAATAGTAAATGATTTAATAAAAAAATTGATACTTTACATAAATAGTAAATGACTTTACAATAATACTTTTGTGAGAAAAAAATGTTATATAAATAGGGAATTTAACATAAAATGTGTGATAGTAATTGATTATAATTATTAAAAAAATTATGTCAGATAAAACATTCAACACATTATTTTTATCCATTTTTTATAATTATAAATAATAATAACTATAATTCCAAAACTATTAGTAATTGAGCTAAATAATTCTAAAACTAATAATAATAATAATAATTTCAAAATAGTAATAATAATAGAAATAATAATAATAATAATAATAAAAATACTAATAATAATAATAATAATAAAATACTAATAATAATAATATTTTTAAAATTTTAATTTTTTTTAAAAATAATATAAATTATAAAAATATTTTTATATTAATAATTATAAATAATAAAGTATTATTTAGTCTTTAATCCTTGCTGGGACCGATCATTGCTGATGGAAGCCTTCTAGATTTTCCACATCATCAAAATCCATCCATTTATGCACAGTCAGCTTTTCAGTCCATTTTTTTGGACGAAAATTGAAAATAATAACTATTTTGTAATATATAAGAGTACAGTTATTCGATTGTAACAAAAAAAATTTCGGTAATAAGAATAAAAACCGAACCCGTGACCAAAAAATGATTTATCCTGTCCACAGCAATCAACTAAAATCTTTAGTACGAGATTTTCTATCTCCTATCTTTCACTCTCCTATTCTCCTAATCTCTCTCAAGTCGGCAGAGAACGGGAGAGCTTTCTCCAGTTCTTAACTCAATTCTTCTTCCGAAGGTTTGTCTCTCTGTTTCTGTCCCTGATTTTATGTTTCTATATGTCAATGTGGATCTATTTATAGTTTACACCACCTGATTATGTTTATGTATTTAGATATTCTTATATATGGTTACAAAAATGAATGGCCAGAAACTAAAAGCAAAAGCACCAATCTTTGTTGGTTGAATTTGGATATCTCTAATTAAATTTAATAGGTTTTCAAAAGTTTAATCAATAAACCCACAAATAACTTTCCACAGAACACTAGTTTCTGTTTTGTTGTTAGTAGACTACCCCTTACCGTTAATTCTTTTTAAATACTCCCTCATTCCACGAATAGAGTTCGTTTGAGTTTGATATTAGTTAATTTGCCAAATTTTAAAATTCAAATTATGATGTACATTTGTTTTACTTTTCAAAATAATAATTTTGTACTTAGTAATTGTGGTTTACGATATCAACTAGTGCATTAATAAAAATCAAGTAAATTCTTATCAATTTTGAATTTTAGGATCTCACAAATTGAGGAAAAATTCAATTGGGGCTATTTTTTTGTGGAACGGAGGGAGTATTTCTTTTTAAGATATTTGTATTCTAAAAGAAGATGATGTTGCAGAAATGGCCTCTTTACCATGTGGAGAAGTTAATATAAATGGGAGAAGGGAATTTTCTATGATGGGTATGATGGCTCCTACATTTTTGCAGCGTAGTCCAAGAGTTATTGAGGGTTTTATGAAAGGTCAGTTGAATTCTCTGGTTCAATAGTACCAAAAGAAAAAAAAGGTTGAGTTCTCTTTAATTCAGTTTTTTGATATTTATACTTATATATATCTTAATAAACATAAATGTATAAACAAATTTAGTTTTATGATAAAATCAAGCAAACTATTGAGGAACACTTGTACCATAAAAATCTCCAAGTCTAGTAACAAATAAGATCATAAGATTCATCTCTAAGAGATAATAGGATCTATAAGAGATAAACAAGTGGATAACTTTAAAGTTTTATGTTCAATGAAAATGCTAGCACATATCATAACTAGAGATACCAGATACTCTCATTGACTTAGCGAATCGCGTATTGGTACTTGCGTACCAAAATATGGTACTCTTACCTACCAATACTCTATATTTAGCGTACCGATTTTTTTTTAGTTGTTTAAGCTATTTTTGCAGAAATGTCAATATTATAAGTTAGTATTGTATGCTCAAATATTAAATTTGTAATAAATTATTTAGAAAACAATCAACTTGTTGATTCAACTAAAAATCTTATATAAAACTTGAGCATATTATGTTTAGAGTTTAAGAGAATTCCTAACTGTAAGAACTTATATAAAAATACCCTAGCGTACCGTGTTTTAGTTATGTAGCGTACCGCGTACCCCGTATTCGTATCACGATCCGATACGAACCAATGTAAGATTGATCATAACATATCTAAAAGTAGGTATGCGATACATATCCAGATGTGTCCTCGGAGTGTCGATTTTCTAGTGTTCGACACAGATCCAACACGGATACATCGACCTCAGAGGTGTCTATGCTTCGTAGCTCTCACCCCTTGGGGTTAAACTATGATTCTTTGACACTGTTTTTCTTTAACTATACTTATTTACTGAATATTTTTTTTTTGTTCTTTGACTTGTTACAGAGAGAGTTATCTCCCAAAGCTTATCATCAAAGAGAACTTCAGCATTTCTGAGTCAAGGATTTCATGGCAGTATATCAAGGAAATTGAACTTTACTCCCCCCAGAAGTAGCAAACTTCCCGACTCTAGTGCCAGTAATGATGAATCATCTGACCAGGGCAAGGCATGTAGAACAACAATTGATGAATCAATTTATTTATTTATTTATTTTTCTGCGGCCATATATAGTCTTTGTACCAGAGTCTTTTTATCAGCTGAAAAAGTTTCTTGGTGTTATGTTTCAGTATAAGGTTTTTCTTTTGTTTGTGGAGAGGGAGGGGGCATATTAGTACATCTTCCTTTATTTGTTTAAATTACGAATTACTAAATCAATGCATGTTGGATAAATTGTCACAATTTGGTTTCGTGATATAAAGTTTATCCCCCCTGATTGTTCGTTTTTACATATTGCACCGAACCCAATTTATTTTTTACTCATTTCTGTTGCCCAAAGTATTACAGGTACCATTTGGATACTCGAGAAAAGATGTTCTATTAATTGGACTTGGAGTTACACTTGGTGGCATTGGCCTTGAAAGTGGATTGGAGGTATTCTTGGTTTATTCTGTTTTTGTTTTGCTCCTGATGTTAATCTTGGCTGCGTTCATCTTCTTCTATATTAATAGAACAATTTGATGAAGTGTGATAAATTAGGTAGGGCCAATTTGGTATTCGGAATACTTCCTTGGATATGTATATAGATTAGTACGCCTGTTTAAATTTCAATGTAACCAAATAAAAGAAAAAGAAATAAATAAAAGTTAATGGTATGCTGTCTATTGTGCATACAATTTATGTTTCCCTTTTTTGCTATACGTACAATATATGTTACCAATACTCATCTGCATTAGGATTGGTCATCTGCATACTCTTTTTTACCAATTTCTTTTCTTTCTAAACACACTTTCTTTAACTATTTAAGACTCTAATGGTTTACTATTTGTTGTTTGACATCTTTGCAGTATTTTGGAGTTGATCCCTTACAGGCCGGGAATGTGGTTCAATTGGTCTTGGTTCTGGGTCTAACAATTGGATGGATTTCTTCATACATCTTTAGAGTCTCAAACAAGGAAATGACGTATGCTCAACAATTGCGTGACTATGAAAACAAAGTCATGGAGGTATTGTGTGATTGTCATTAAACTTTTTTTTTTTTGCTAATCACACACTACTTTGCCACTGCAAAATTTGAACTACCACCCTCTTGGTATACAAGGTTTGAAATTGTGCTTAAATCATACATGGTTTTATTGCAAGCTAAATATTACATCGATTGTGGTTTTTTTTACCGGAAATATCCTATAGGGAATTACTATTTCCACAAGGGAAAAAATGATATTTTCACAAGGTCTCACTGACATGAAGGTGAGATCCCGATTCGACACGATCGAAACTGATACCCCATGTTTGGAAATAATTTCCTTGACATAAAGTTTAACAACTTGGTCTATATTAAACCTCATCTTAATCGGTAAAAATGCACCAACTTCCTTAAACCTACTATAATTAATATAGCGTCATACAATCTTGACATAACTTGGAATTCTATCACAAAATTCCTCATGATATACTCTCGTTTCCATTTTGGAAATTTCTAAGGTTTTTACAATCACATTATCTTCATCATTCGGCCTTGACTCTCTGTCAAGTCGAGCACTTACAGACACCTTATGTAACTCTTCTTATTTCAGCTACGGTACTACTTGAAACTCAAATTCCTCCTTCAAATTTTAACACTTCCTCAATATCAAGTCTAAACTTATTTATCTTTACCATTGACAATTCTTTGCCTTATATTCTTACACGTCTCATCTTTGAGATTGTGCCTTATTCATTCTGTCTATTTTAGCTAGACAATTCTTCTCTATATAACTTCTCATCCGACTTTTTTGGATATCTTACTTCTAGTTCCAAACTTCTCGATCATATGTTAAAAACCTTTGAACTTCCTAATTTCGTCTTTAATTCACATTCTATGAACTTCACATACTGACTTTCTTTCCTTAATACTTCCAACATTATTCTTAAATGTTCGTCCTGATATTCCCGTGTCTTAGAATAAACCAAGATATCATCTATACATACCATTATCAATCCGTTCAAATATAACTTGAACACCTTATTCATCTTTATCCATAAATGCGACTAACACATTCTCCAACCCAAACGACATCCTCAAAAACTCGTAATAACCATAACAACTCCTGAACGATATCTTTGGAACATTCTCTTCCTTCATCTATAACTGATGATACTCCATCCTTAAATTTATCCTCGAAAAATTCTCAACTCATAAATTCATTGATCCCAACATTTTATCCGAACAAAACACCCATAAATTCTTTCACTACGGCTGTCTAACCTATTTCTACCTCCATCCTTTGGATATCCATAACGTAACCCCAATAATCTTTACATTTATTCTTTAACAACCTTTCTGGCTTACATCATATTCTTCAAACAACGAAAATATCTCAACAATTTGCTACCGCAAAATATTATTTTGTACTTCTTCATAACCTTAAGGGTTTACTAGCTTTTCAATCTATCTTTACTCTATGGTTCACCAACCAATTCATTCCTAGAATTTCATCAAATTCTTCAAAGTTAATCAAAATTAATTCCATAATCAACTCATACTTCCTCATCTTAGCGCAATAATTTCTATCATTATGCTCATAAGGGATTACTTCCCTATTCTTAACTTCTATGCTCAGGAAAAATTTATAGATTCCCTAAGGGTAAACTTGAACGTCTCGCAATTCATAATCATGAACCATAACAGGTTGTACCAGAATCAAAGAAAATATAAGTGTTAATACTATTGACCGGAACGATACCTGAAACTACACCTGCATATGCCACGACATCTCAGACCGTCATGATGAAGGTCTGACGTTCAATCTCATGGGTAGAGCTGGACCAGTTATTGTCAGCTTCCCACTACTGTTCATTTTAATGATGATCCTTTCATCGATTCCCTTCTTTTGGTAATTTCTTGCTTACATCCTTGATTGAGGCAATTTAGAGAGATATGTCTCCTTTGCCCACAACTATAGCATTATGCTTTTCCCCTTCAAGCACACTTCTGTGTGGTTCTTTTCGCATAACTTACCTACTTCAAATCTTTTCTTTAGATCTCTTTGATCATTCCTAGTATCTCCAGACTTGTTCCATTTCCTCTTCTGACATTCTTCACTTTCCACTGCCTTTTTCGGATTTAGCTATTCCTTCAGTTTTATCTTTATTTTTCCTTTCTCTATTGTAGAGGCTCAATGCCTCACTCCCTCCTTTAGCTATAACCACCTTTTCCAGAATCTTCCCAAACGATTCTATTTGCAACATTAAGCATTTATTGTAGAGCCAGAGTTTCAATTCCTTCTCAAACATTCTAGTTTTCCTTTCTTCCGTGTCCACTTGATGTGGAATAAATCGGGGCAGTTCATTGAGCGTGGCCGCATATTGGGGGTATAGACATGTCCCCATACTTCAATTTCCAAAAACCGCATTTCCATACGGGTTTAACTACTGGGGAAATGATTCTTGAAGTGTAATTTCTTGAATATTTACCAAGCAATAACTCCCTAACTAGCCCTGTTTTGGTTTATCTTTCACACCAGAAGTTGGTTTCACCTTTCAACATGTAAGAAGGAAAAATCAGGCTTTTGTTCTCACCTACTTTGGCGAAAATAAACACTTGTTTATCTCTTTTATCCAAGATTGAGCCTCTATAGACTCCGTGGTTCCTTTAAACTCCGAAGGTCCGCATTCTTAAAGTCCTTGTAACTGGTCAACGACACAAGTAACATATTTATATCAACATTACCGCAATTTCTATTCCAAAATGCTTCTACTAATTGATCCATCAATTACTGCATAGGGTTAATTTATTCCCTATTCTCGTTCTCACTTTCGCTTTCATTTTCGTTTTCACCACGTGGCTCTTCTTCTTGCACTATTTACCTTCTTCTTGGCGACATATTCTGGTTAATAAAATAATACTATTATTATTTCATTTCCTTACTTTAAAGCATTTGTATTCAATGCTAACACATACTCATCACGAACACATTTAATAAATATCTTCTATTAATATGTTTATCTTAAATACTTCTCTTTACCTACTTCTGCTTACATACTTCTTCTTACATAATTCTTCTTAGCCTTCTGGCTAACTACAACTTCATTCCTTTATTATTATAAAAAAGATTCATATATCCAAATCCTCAACTTATACAAAAGTTAAGATTTACAAAGGATTTCCCGCTATTTATATTAAAAGTTGGGATTAATACAACACAACTACATTAACATTCATACGTATATACCTATACATCCTTACTATACTTGTCCTTTCATCGAACAATTATTAACTACATACTCAAATGATCCACAATTGAGGCACACTCTTCCTCAGGTTGGGGCAGTTTGGAGAAATATGTCTCTTCTGTCTGCAATTATAACATACATTTTTTCTTTCAAACATACACCCATATGGTATTTCTCACAATTCATACATTCCTTTACCCTTTTCTTAGGGCTTCTATGTTTATTACTACTCTCATCGATCCGTTTCCCTTTCCCCTTTTTATTTCGAGCTTCAGCCGATTTGTTGCATTCATCTCCCATCTCATTAATTTGCATTTGTAACTCCTAACGTTCTTCTGTTATCTCACTTGGTGCCTTTTCCAATTGATTATTCAAAAATCTTTCCAACGTCCACATTTCCCTCAAGAAAAACATCATATTCTTCAAATCCTGAACTTCATCCATTGATTGATTATTCTCAATTACTTTTATGATTTTTCCTTCTTCTATCCTTTCTTCTGACTCTATTTTTGCCTCTTTGGAATTTACTTCTACTTCATCACTTAGTTCCATCTCGGAATACTCTTCATGATTGCTTCTTAGATCCGCCATAGGTTCGTCTTTTACAACCTTCTCAAAAGATACATACTCTACTACTGCACCAATTGCCACATCAGCTGCCAATTCCTCATCCTCAAAAGAATCATTTTCAGACTTAATATCCACATTTGAATCAGTATCTATTAGCACAACCAATACTGGTTCAGGTACTATCTATAGTGGAGCGATCAACTCCTCGCTTGAACGATTCTAGTCGCATCATCTCTTGACATCTAAAATCAAATAAATTATTTTCATTAACACATAACAACAAATCATATTATATATAATTATCGCCACGTGAATCACATATATATTAACCGTTCCGTGAAGCTTCCTTAACAGTATATATATATATATATATATATATATATATATATATATATATATATATATATATATATATATATACACGATCCATGTGGATGTAGACAACGAAAAAACAGTACGGTTTTTTTTATTTTTATAAAATATTAATTTTATACAACATAAATTATTCTAAATACATATTCATACTTACATGGAATCAAAACAATTAATAATTCGCATAAAGTTTGGCTCTGATACCACTGTAAGGTTTTGTGAAGATCAATGTAGCAATCAAATTGCAAAAATAGCGGAAGCATAGTAAAATCAGATTTTAAAATTTTTCACAAATCAATTATCCGGATCATCCTTTATGCATACTATTAATTAAAACGAAGAACAAGAAGTTATAGAATCATACCCTTGTAGATACGAGCTTCCACAGGTACGAGTTCAACTCTTACTTCTCTGCGATCTCCTTGAATCTCTGGTCCTCTTATAAAGATATGAGGTAACCCTATTTAATTAAAATAAGGTATTATTTATTTAATTAAACTCCTTTAATTAATTGGGCTCCCTAATCTTATTAGGGATAATTAATTAAACTCATTTAACTAATTTTGCCTCCTAATCCTATTAGGAATAAATGAGAGTACTTATATTAAATTAATTCCTAAACTTTTTTAGAAATTAAAATAATAATAATTGTAATAATATTAATAAGGCTCCTCTTATTAATTTATATTTAATATTTCTAAAATATTAAATAATAAATATTAAGCTATTTAATTTATTCTATCATCATAGATTAAATTAAATATATTTAACATATTATTATGATTATGTCATTAACTTCTTAAATAATTATTCTTCCTTTTATGGTGTGACCCTTTAGGTTCTCCATATTAAACTGGTTCTGAATAAATCAATTAGAATAATTTTAATCTTATTTAAATAAATAAATTAAACTATTAATTTATTTAAATAAATAATATTAATTCTACAATAGGGATAAGCATCCCTAGCGATCAACGACTTTCCAGATAATATATATTTCAATATTAATCATAAAAGAACCTTTGAGTAAATAGTTTTCGTACAATTCAATCCTTTCACCATACAATGTTCCAATTAAATATAAGACATGAAATTACTGTCAAGTCTTATTTTATTTAATTATATGTATTTCGATTTCTAAATGCACAACTCCTTATAATTGCAAATTAGAAACTACTTTCTAATTTCATTTCACCTTGGGCAAGGATTCTTGGATTGTCATTTATCGAATCACATATGACATTTCTCTTGTTTTACTAGAAGTAGTAGATCCTTTATTGATTATTCACTATCTCCATATATAACTTATTACACCCAAGAATCACCTTTGATATACCCAGAGTCTTAAAGAATAAGTCTAAGTGTAATTCATTATATATAAGATGCTATGATGATCTCAAGTCTAAGGATCATTTGTACTACTATCATTACAGGAATTTCTATTGACAGACAAGTAAAACTCCATTAGATATTCCTTAGTGAGTCACGTTCAGTGAACTTATTCTCCAATAAGCACCTACATACTTGCTTTAGTGTCTCCATACAAATGATCATGAGATCAATCATCCTCATCCAATTAGCAATCAACGTATGTACCAATCTATCCAGATTCTCTAATCCCCTTTTTAGTAAAACATTTTAGTTTTAAGCTATCTAATAATTTAGATCTCATTAGCATGATCTCATCAGGGTTAAATGCTTTCTAAGTCACTTTACTATAGGTCGACTTATAAATGAGTCACTGATTTTTTTTCCTTACAGTCCACTCACTGAACTTTAGTTTACTAACAAAAAGTTTAATATTCCGTTAAAGATGTTGACTTTGGACGGAAATTGCCACGTAAGCTGCTGACGTGACAATTTTTTTTGATGTGACACAGATCTGTCCCATGTGGCTTTCATGATGTAAACTCCGTTTTTAAAAAAAAAAATAAAAAACACAGTTTTTTTTAATAAAAAGATAATAAAACGCATTTTTTTAATAAAAATAAAAAAAAGTGCAGTTTTTTTAAATAAAAATAAAAAAGTGCAGCTTTTAATTAAAAAACGCAGTTTTTTAAATAAAAAAATAAAATAAAACTGTTATTTATTAAAAAAACTGCATTTTATTTATTTATTTTTTAAAAAAAACTGTGTTATAAAAAAAACAGTTTTATTTTATTTTTTATTTAAAAAAACTGCGATTTTTTAATTAAAAATAAATATTTTTATTAAAAAAAAACTGCATTTTATTTTTTTATTAAAAAAACTGCATTTATTTTTTTATTTAAAAAAACTGCGTTTTTTAGTTAAAAATAAATTTTTTTTATTAAAAAAAACTGCATTTTATTTTTTTATTTAATTTAAAAACTGTGTTTTTTTATTTTTATTAAAAAAAACAGTTTTATTTTATTTTTTATTTAAAAAAACTGCGTTTTTTTAATTAAAAATAACATTTTTTATTAAAAAAACTGCATTTTTTTATTTTTTTTAAAAAACTGTGTTTTTTATTTTATTTAAAAAAACAGTTTTATTTTATTTAAAAAAACTGCGCTTTTTTTATTTTTTATTAAAAAAATGCGTTTTATTATCTTTTTATTAAAATAAACTGTGCTTTTTTTATTTTTATTAAAAAAATTGTGTTTTTTTTATATTAAAAATAATATTTTTATTAAAAAAAACTGTGTTTTATTTTTTTAAAATCAAACTGCGTTGTTGTGACGGAGAAGGAGAGAGAGCGTTGTTTGTTTTTTTTTTAAAAAATAAAAATAATTATTTTTTTTATTAAAAAAAATTGCGTTTTTTAAAAATTTTTATTAAAAAAATTGTGTTTTATGTACATTTATATTATTACATTTGTAAATTCTCCACCATTTTCACATCATGAAAGCCACATGGGACAGATCTGTGCCACATAAAAAAAATTTGTCACGTCAGCAGCTTACGTGACAATTTCCGTCCAAAGTCAACATCTTTAACGGAATATTAAACTTTTTGTTAGTAAACTAAAGTTCAGTGAGTTGACTGTAAGAAAAAAAAGTTCAGTGACTCATTTGTAAGTCGTCCTATAGTACAGTGATTTAGAAAGCATTTAACCCGATCTCATCATGATTCTAAAAGCATTACTTAAAACTATGCGTTTATCACATATTATTAAAACAACACCATGTAGATAATAAATGTCTTTAATAAATAATTTTTTTATTAATAAATAAATAAGATTGATTACAAAGTATATGCTTTATCATCACACATGATTGACTTATATGCATACTACTTTCAGAAAGAGCTACTTAGTTCCACATAGTTGTGGAACAATCTAGATTAATGGAGAAGCTTGTGGAGTATTTTAGGAAGGCAAAACAATTGTAGAATATGTATGTATTTAGAACTAGTACATTGAACTTTCTAGAAAGTTACTTGTAATCTTAGGTTCTAGAATCCTCCATTGAAAATGTGGGATGGCTATAAATAGGAGGTGACCTCATTTGGCCAAATCATCGAATCGAATGGGATAGAATCCAATCCAAAAGCCATCCTAGCAAAAGCATTCTCTAAAGTTCTCTTGTAAAGCTTTCTTATGTTCAATATAAGACATTCTTTCTTAAGTGCTCTCTTGTTTCTTATCAATCTTCTTTTCTAGTTCTTGTGGTGTTTACTCGGCTCAACGCAAGGCTTACTTAGCTACTTTCTAAGGAGATCGTTGTCTAAGGCCGCACGGTGGTACTTAGAGTTATCTAAGACCGTGACAGTCGAATGAGATAAAATCCAATCCAAGGTCATCCTAGCAAAAGCATTCTCCAAAGTTCTCTTGTAAAACTTTCTTGTGTGCAATATAAAGCATTCTTTCTTTAGTGTTCTATTGTTCCTTAACAAACTTCCTTTCTGGTTCTTGTGGTGTTTAATCGACGCAAGGCTTACTTAGCTACTTTCTAGGGTGATTGTTGTCTAAGGCCGCACGATGGGGCTTAGAGTTATCTAATAAGACCATGACACCCCTCTAGGCATAAATCCTGCATCTATACATTCTTACCAATATGACTGTAAGTCTGATTCGTTAGGTCGATGAATAATGAACACTATGACATCAAAATTTTCAAAACATTTTCTTTATATGATTTGCATACTATCATTAAATTGTCTCACGTGTAAATTGTGTACTCATTTTGCAGAAGCGGTTGGAGGGATTAACAGAAGCAGAATTAGAAGCATTGCTTGAACAGGTTGAGGAAGAGAAAAGAACTCTTGCTAGTGGTGAGCAGGTTAACTAATGTTCCTTTTATCTTATATTCGCACAGAAATTGATATTGAAGTCTGTATAAAGTAGTCATAGTACAAATTTACTTAAAAGCTAGCTCCACTTAGAATCTCCAAAATATGCAATTTATTTCACTATTGTGTATAAAGAAATATACTCTATATAGTTTTGAATTATATGAATATACTTTCTAAGTGGACTGTTCGTATATGGGCTTGAGTTGGTCATAGTTTGGCCAAATTTTAGAGTTTTATTCAAGTTTTGTATTGTTCGACCCTAATGAGTGAGCATGTATATATTGCTTTCCAACATGGGATGACAATGGTGTGGTGTAGTTCCATTTTTTCAGTTATTTGAAATCGCATCGGTTTAAAAAAAATTGAACCGGAACCGCACCATACTGATTCAAGTTTTTTTTTTTAATATCGAAATCACGCAGGCTGGTTTATATTTTGAACTGCACCACTCCGATTTGCACCTGTCAAAAATGAATAATAATTTTGACTTAATTTTTATTAAATTAGTTTACTATTTTTATAATTACACATTATAATAACATTCAAAAAAATAGCTCAAGAAATATTAGTAATATAAGAATATATGTTCAATTAAAATTAAGATAACGTTATAGTTTTAGCATTACAGTTTTAATATATATCAATTATATATAAAAGTATTCATAAATTAACTTTTGATATGTAAAAGTTAAAAATATACGTTTGACTAATTCTATAAGTATATATGAAATTATAAAATATAGAGATAAAATTAAAATACAAGTATATATAGAGCGGTTCAGGACAGTGTACCACCATTTCAAGAAGCAGTGCGGTGCACCTGCAGTTCTGTTGTGGCTAAATAATTTTATGTGCTGGCGTACCATAATTCGTTGAAATCAATGTGAGAAGGTGTTTGTCTAACTAGTAAAATATTATTCGGTTAACATTATCCTTCAAAATCGGTCAACTAGTTAGGCGATTAAAGAGAAGAAGGAACTGCTTCTCCATACATTTGACCAAGGACTTTACTGTTAGACATTTAGTTTTTTTGTTAACTGATTCTAGTTGTCTACTTGTTGATTTGTAGCCAGAGTTAAACTACATTATAAATAGCAAGTTGTTGAACTATTATCGTTTAAGTTTTTTGATTTTTTGAATATAATTCTAACCAAATTTCAACTTATCCTATCTGTATACATGCAAAAGATAACCATTAATATCAAAACGTTAAGTAAAAACCTAAATATAATTGTTAGACACATTTGCGCGAATAGAGATGTAATTCTCAACTACGAAAATGTGACTAATGGAGAGAAGGTTTTTATGGGGGATTCTCGAGCCACCAATGTTGCGGGAAAAGGAAAAGTCTTACTAAAATTAACTTCTGGGAAAACCATTGCCCTACAAGATGTAGTTCATGTGCCCGATATTTGTAGGAATCTTGTGTCCGGATCTTTGTTGAACAAAGCTGGCATTAAACCTGTGTTTGAGTCTGATAAACTTATACTTACTCGTAATGGAGAATTTGTTGGGAAAGGTTTTTGTAATGGGGGTTTATTTGTACTTGATGCTTCTGTTGAAGTAAATAATAAGAATGCCTCTTTTGCTTATATTATTGAATCTTTGGATATGTGGCATGCTAGATTAGGACATATGAATGTAGCTTCTATTAAAAAGTTGAAACAACTTGAACGTATACCTAATCTTGCAAATACCGAGTTTAATAAATGTGAAATTTGTGTAGAAGCAAAACATGCTAAGAAACCTTTTAAAAGTGTTGAAAGACAAACTGAGCTACTAGAGTTAATTCACAGTGACCTAGCTGATTTTAAAAATATTATGAGTAGAGGTGGTAAGAAATATTATATTTCTTTTGTAGATGATATGTCTAGATATACTCGAATTTATCTACTTTCCTCAAAAGATGAAGCGGAAGAAATGTTTATTAAATATAAAGCGGAAGTTGAAAATCAGTTAGAAAGAAAAATTAAAAGACTTAGATCTGACCGTGGAGGTGAATATAATTCGGGAAGTCTTAAAAATTTTTGTGAAATAAATGGAATTATACATGAAACTTCTCCTCCTTATTCTCCACAGTCCAATGGAGTTGCAGAAAGGAAAAATAGAACACTTAAAGATATGTTGAATGCAATGATAATTAGTTCTGATTTACCTTCTAATATGTGGGGAGAAGCTTGTCTTTCTGCAAATCATATTTTAAATAGAGTTCCACATAAAAAGATAGATTCTACACCATATCATTTATGGAAGAAACATGCACCTAATTTGGGTTATCTTAAAGTGTGGGGGTGTCTAGCTAAAGTAGCTATACTAGAATTTAAAAGGAATAAAATTGGACCTAAAACAATGGATTGCATTTTTATTGGATATGCGTCTAATAGTGCTGCTTATAGATTTTTGGTAATTAAAGATGCAACTAATAATTATCAAAATAATTCAATTTTGGAAACAAAGGATGCATAATTTTTTTAAAATATATTTCCAATGAAAATAAGAGATGAGGGCAATCCTTCTTCTAGTGAACCTCTTAAAAGAAAAGATAAAGAACCTATACCTGCATCTATTAGAAGTAAAATGCAACGTTTTGAGAAAACTTTTGGTCCAGATTTTATAACTGCTTTCATAACTGAAGATGACCCTAAAACTTATGAAGAAGCAATGAAATCTATTGATACAAATTTTTAGAAAGATGCTATTAATAGTGAATTAAAGTCTATTATGTCTAACCATACATGGGAACTAGTTAATTTACCTAGAGGATGTAAACCTATTGGATGTAAGTGGGTGTTTAAAAAGAAGTTAAAAGATGATGGGTCGATTGATAAATTTAAGGCAAGACTTGTAGCAAAAGGGTTTACTCAAAAGGAAGGTTTTGATTATTTTGACACTTACTCACCAGTAACTAAATTAGCAACTACAAGAATTTTGATTGCTTTGGCTTCTATTCATAAATTGATAATCCACCAAATAGACGTTAAAATTGCTTTTTTGAATGGAGAGTTAAATGAAGAAATATATATGTGTCAACCTGAAGGGTTTGTTGTTCCCGGTGAAGAACAAAAAGTGTGTAGACTTGTAAAATCTTTGTATGGTTTAAAACAAGCACCAAAACAATGGAATGACAAATTTAATAAAACTCTCTTGCCAAATAATTTTGTGACGAATGAATCTGATAGTTGTGTTTATAGTAGATTCAATAGAAATTGTGGTGTGATTATTTGTTTATATGTAGATGACTTGCTAATATTTGGTACTGATGAGAAAGTTGTGAAAACTACTAAGGATTTTTTATCTTCTAAATTTGACATGAAAGATTTAGGAGAAGCAGATTTGATTCTTGGCATGAAAGTAAATAAACATGCAAATGGTTTAGTTTTATCACAGTCTCATTATGCGAAAAATATTCTTAAGAAATTTAATTTCTTTAATGAAGAGCCATTAGGAACTCCTTATGACTCTAGTGTGCATTTAAAGAAAAATAAAGGGAAAGGTATTGAACAAATAGAATATGCTAGAATCATTGGTAGTGTAATGTATTTAATGAATTGTACTAGACCTGATATTGCATATGCCATTAGTAGACTTAGTAGATATACACATAATCCTTCACAAGATCATTGGAATGCATTGTCACGACTAATAAGGTATTTAAAAGGAACAGTTAACGTAGGTGTACATTTTACTGGTCATCCTAGTATTTTAGAAGGATATTGTGATGCTAATTGGGTATCTGATAATGATGAAACAAACTCCACTAGTGGTTATGTGTTTACTTTAGGTGGAGGAGCTGTTTCTTAGAAATCTGCTAAACAAAATTGTATTGCTAGATATACTATGGAATCTAAATTTATTGCTTTAGAATTGGCAGGTATAGAAGCAAAGTGGATAAGGAATTTATTGGCTGATATACCATTGTGGTATAAGCAAATTCTTTCTATCTCTTTGCATTGTGATTCTCAAGCAGCTATTGACAGGGCAATGAACCATGTTTATAATGGAAAACAGAGACATATTCGCTTGAGGCACAATATTGTAAGAGGACTGATCAGTAACGGGGTTATTTCCATGGATTTGTGAGGTCTGAAAAGAACCTAGCGGATCCGCTTACTAAGGGATTGAGTAAAAAGGTAGTCCAAGAAGCATCCAGAGGGATGTGACTATTGCCAATATTTTGAGTAAATAATATGTGATGGAAACCCAACCCATGTGATTGGAGATCCCATTAATTGGGTTCAATGGGTAACAACAAGTCATGTAATTATTTAATTAAAGCACTACAATTATTTATATTTATCCCTGTGTGTATGTGGTGTTTACTGACAAATTATGATAGGATGAATCATTTAGATTCTTAATGAAACTCATAGCCCTAAAGGGTGGTGTATGTCAGTATACACTTGATGGGTTCACCTATATAAAGGGGAAAGTGTAGGCCGCTTCCTATGAGAGTCTTTGGCAAACTCTCTAGAGCCTTTATGAAAATTTGGGATATGACGCATAGCCTAGAACGCGCCCAACCGCGGACTTGTGTGGATTCAGGTTTTTAGAGATGTGTGCAAGCTCAATTGATTGTATCACAGATAATGGGTTCAAGAATATAATTCACCTATAATCTACAATCATGAGCTTGTTCCATTAAGTGTCGATTCAAACCCACAATGTATCGACGTTATGTATCTAAAATCCATTGCCCTTCTCACTTCCTTTTAATTTTTCTATCTTTGATAAATTTGAATCATGTGGGGGATTGTTGGTTATGCTTCATAGTTATTTGTTCAATCAAAGTCCCACATTGGTTACTTTGAGAACATTCCTTGTGTATATTAGTAAATGTTGGCTTGGGCTTAGTAACTTAGTTGTGTAAAAGGGATGGGCTCGCGCACATGAGGACGACTAAGGAATTGGGTGACGCCAAGCTTGGTTCTCGGACTTTCGGTCAGAAAACCTTAGTGCCTGTGTGTGCGCGATACGCCCGCACAGGGGGGGGCAGTTCCAATCCAATTGAATTATGCTTTACGGGTGCACCCAGGTAGCCCACTGTTTTGCTTAAATCCTTAACCTTTTAATACCAAACCTAATTTAATACCCTAGCCGTTTCTCTGGATTCCTTTTCAACGTTCAGTAACGTAAGTTAATTTATTTCCTTTACGTTAACCAATTTATTTCCGATGTTAATGTCTTCAAACGTTCTAATCCTCCCAACGTTCCACTTTTCCTTGTATAAATAACAACTCTGTTCCTTAGAGGAAATTACACATACAGATTCTCTTCTTCTTCCTATCTCTATATAGTCTGTTTTATACTCTGATAATATATTCCGGCCAATCCACAAAGACAAGTCCACAGTCTCTTTTTGTGAGTACACACGATCGGAGGCTTCACCGTTGAATCATGGGGAGTGACCGCCGACAGTCCATCTGTACCTATGATTATTATCAGTGGAGGCAAAATCACTTCTTTAGGACAGTAGCGCTGCTACGTCTCGGTTTCCAGCTAAGTTGTTCCAATTTACTCTACTCTTCGTCTTGTTAATTCTGCTAGTTTTCCAACACTATGCATTTTATAATGCAACATACCTCTCATGTGATGCTTCATTTCAACTAGTTACTAACGACTATTCAAAATTTGTTAACTGATCATTTCTGATCATAAACACGTAGATGCACCAAGTGCACACTTTAAACATGCTTAAAAGTAAATCACATAATATCAACATCCTTGCACATAATTGAGCAAGCAATTCATGTAAATCAACAGTATCTCATTTAATTCACATAGAACATAAAGAACTTGCCTCGGTTTATATTTATCATTATACGTTCATCGAACGTCCACAATTCAACTTATATTTCTCGGTTGATAATACCCGTATAATTCCAATTGCCGCACGACTTATATATTACAAGTTGGTTATAACATGCTCATCAATTCTATTTGAGATTTCAATCTCATTTGAGACTTTAAAGAATTAACTTAGTAACTTTTATTTCATCCTATGCTCGTATGTACATTTAACACATAATATATTCAATACTTTATTTCAAAACTTTAACTTCTTATACACACATTTGTATATCCGACATGTAAACATGTCTATAAGTCAGAATTAGAAACTCATATAGTAGTTTCATACTTTCATAATCTTAATTTCTTAAGATTTCATCATGTTCACAAATTATACATTAGGTTTCTAGTCTTTAATCAATCTTTAAATTGATTTAATCATTCTATAGATAGATTAATTTAACCTTCCTATTGTTAAGGTTTTAATCCATGAAAGGTTCTCAACATCAAGTTCTCCTATCACAACAAACCATCCTTGAAACTTTTGTAGAGTGGTGCGGTAGCGCCCCCGGCAAGCATGGGAACGGCGTAACAGCGCCATGTCCATTCTTGGACCTCAGCAGCAGGGAATGGTGTGACAACGACATATCGGTATAGAGCCTCCCAGCTCTGTTTTCTAGATTTATGCCTTCATGCCACTTTCTCAACTACATAACTTTTTTTCTATAAGCCTGTTTGTTTGTTAATATTCCAACCTTTGTGTTTTGATGATGACTTCTTTATGGAAACTAATTTGTTTACTGTGAAATTTCAGGAAGTTGATAAAAGGGTTATTATCAAAGACTTTGAAGATTTGAGTCTTAAGAAAAATATGTAAGGTCATTACAAATATTCGATTTTTCGATACAAGGCTCTAGGACATTTTATATGTGTAACACCCCCATACCTATACTCCCGTGGTATCCGGTATGGTGTTTACAGAGAATTAACATAATGCATTTAAATCTATACACCCATGGTATCTGATTAAAATATTACATTAGATAGAGGGACTATCAGATATAATTCCCATAGATTCAAGATTCACAGTATCCCATAACAGATGGTAATTCCCAAGAGAAATATTATTGTGTTTGGATACCCTCACTTGAATATATGAACTATATCTGTGACTAGAGTCTATCTATCCGAAATTCAGAGTATCAGTAATAACATGAACAGTCCATATTACTAATACCCTCACCCAGATGTATAGTCTATGTCATGCGAATATATACTATCGAATCGATAGTAACCATCTATCTGAAATTCAGAGTATTAATAACAACATGAACAGTCCATGCTATTAACACCCTCACTCAGATAAATAGTTCCCAAGGATCTCAACTAGAATAGAAGACATCTTACTTTACATCTATATATGTAAGAAAACACGGTTGCGGAAATAAAAGATGTTATATATATATATATATCATAATATTATGATTCAATTACAAATTCTCATAACGAGTTCTTATTACAAGGTATTCATACAGACAAGAATATAATCTAATATATGTAGGGACACTTCCCTTTATCTACTCCAGATGTTCCAGGATTACCATCTAAAACTGCAAAGGGAATAATTTGCAAGGGTGAGCTATGACATGCTCATCAAGTTGTATATTTATAACAATATAGGTTTTGAAGAATTATAACAATTCAAATTTTGACTGATAGTTGTTACCATTTTTGGATTTCTAATTCCAACTAGTTCTGGAATTTTTATCATTTCTGTCAGTCACAAAGACTTAGAATTTTATTCAGATGTGAGATAGGGGATCAGCCTATTCAATATCCTAGGAGTATGCATATCACCTACAGTGCTCAAAATACACTTACAATTTACTGTCAATATATTCATTGACTAAACTTCGCTCCCTTACGGGATACTCAACTTCAGTATAAGATTGTCTTACCAAAATAATTTGGTTTGACACAACAGTTTATGCTCAATAAACAATATCGTATGAATAAATAATTCATTTCTTAGTCATGCTGGAACTATAGCAATAACTTTTCAATAATAGGTAATTCAATGTAGGTGTATTATATCAACAGTATATCAAGATAGAATCTTGTTCAGCGAATAAACAGGGTTGATAAATTTTGCATAAGTAATAAATTGAGTATAAGAGACTTGCCTGAACGTAGATCAGTGAAGCTATGCTATTCGAAGGTTAATAAGTACCTATGACGTTTATAAATATAAATCTAACACGTTAGTATTGATAACAATACTCAAATAAAACATCTATTTAATACCGGGTTAGATTTGACTTTTAATACCTTTGATAAATGAACTAAATTTTATTTATAAAATTTGGTTATATTTTTAAATAATTTAATTATCCTTATAATATATTTTAGAAGGTTTAAAGTATTTTAAAAATATTTATCTATCCTTTAAATGATTTTTAAATCATTTATCTCTATTTATAAGTAATTTATATTTACTAAAATTTTATAAAAACATTATTTAATATTATTAAATAATTTATAATAATTTATTATGATTTTTATTTCAATAATAATATTTTTACATAATTATTTAGTATTTAAAAGTAATTATTCTAATTACTTTATTAATAAGTTAATTATAAATAATATCTAAATAAAATAAAATAATTATTACATTTTTGTAGAAAAATCAGAAATAATTTATAATAATTTTTAAAACTGTTTTTATATGTATTTATTAATTATTTCTAATTTTTTATAATTTATTTTTAAAGAAAATAATTTCTGTCCGTCGCTAAAGCTCTACAGTGACAGAAAGTGTCGTTGTAGGTGTTCTTGAGTTTCTGGGCAGCCGTTGGTCATGGTCGAGTTACCAGTTTGACCATCAAATAACTCGTTACTGGTAATGATTTTTGGTTAGATCAAGTATTGGTGTTGTAGTACTCATATAATAGTACAAGCTCAAGCAATAATCAGGCTTTAATCTACATATAACAAGAAATTATAAAGGTTCAAAGTTACTGTCAGAGCTGTTCTTGGGTTTCTGGGTAACCCAGAATAGTGGTCATGGTCGGTCAACGGTTTTGTGGCTTGAATAACTTTGATTCTGTGTATTAGATGTATGTGTGTTTGTTGTAACATGTAATCTATATGTTAGGGTACATATATATAACATTAACATGAACAAAACTTAAATCTAAGGTCTCTATTTATGCTGGTCAAAGTACAGCTGCCATCTGTTCTTCGTGTTCTTCAGTTTCTGAAAAAAAAACCCAGAAACTTGGTCATGCTCGGTCAACTACTTTTGACCAATAATTTCGGTAATCCTATGAGTTATTTGTTCGATTGAAGATCATATATATGTAGTATGTATAACAGGGTACCAGTATATAACAAAAACTTAAGCAATTAACAATCAGAAGACGATTAAAAAGGTCGGTCAAACTAGCTGGTTTAACTGTTCTTGAGCTTTATGGGCAACCCAGAAAACCAACTTCCGTGAACGGTCAACCCACTTTGACTGCTTATATCTTGGAATCTATGGTTCATATGAACCTGTTTTCTTTTCTAGATTAAAGACCTACTTATAGGCTACAAATACCAATTAATTAACAGACCAAATCATAAACGCACATGAATCGAAAAGCCCTGACATTCGGCTGTCAGACCATTTTTTTCAAAATTTCCAGATTTCATAAAACGCTTAATTAAGGCATCTAGATGTTATGAAAACGTGTTCTACCACTCTAGCATACTTTCTAACATCCTAATACAATATTCTAAACATCTAAACAACAAATTTAACATAAGTTCAAAGAGAAATTTATGAACTAGGGTTTGCACCTTAACTTGAGAAATTCTTGATTCTATTTCCTGCTCTTGTTGCTGTTAACACCCAGGCTTGATATGGTAGGTTTATAAGTGTATCTAGGCTTTGAGAATTCGTGAGTTTGCTCAGCCCTAAGGTTCCTATTTATAGAATTCTTCAACTTGGCTTTTTGGTCATTTTTCCACCTACTTGCCTCTATAAAGATCTGATTTGTGACTCTTCTGCTGCTTGGGAGTTTGGAAGCATGTCATGTGATGTTTTGGAACTTGAAATGGTGACTCCCAACCTACTTGTGAGCTAGTTGATCAAATTAGTAGCTTAATTAGGTTTAAATCTTCACTAATCTTGATTAGGGTTTTGTTTCTAATGATTAGAAATATTAAGTAATGTTAATTAGTACCTAATTAAAGTTTACTAACCATGATTAAGTGTTAACATAAGCTAATTAGTGTTAGATTAGCTAATTAGGGTTTAATTAATAAACTAGGGTTAGGGTTTTGATAATTAGGGTTTAGGGTTTGTTAACCTAGGTTTACTAACCTAAATTTCTCACTAATCCTAACAAACACGACAAAGGGTTTTGTCAGTGTAAGCACGGCAAAGCAACTTGTCAAAATAATTTTACCGAAAATTTCGATTATGGAAATTTTTTTAAGCACGAGGTGTCAAACACGACATTTTTCGGATAAAAATTTATTTGGTCAATTTTGTCCAACCAAGTATATAATAACACGTAACACATTCAGAACAGAGAAATTTTATTTATATAATGGGATTTATACGTACGAGTCTTATTAGGGTTTTGGGTTTTTACAATATGTGTGCATTAAAATGATTCAATATTTTGTGCATGACTAAAATATATTATTTATTGCTAACTATTATTAAGAGAACTGATTTTATTTTGTTAACATGCCTGCGTAAAGAGTATTGTCCGAATTAAATGAGTTTTACGTGTGTGAAAGAATTTATGTGATGGAAAATTAAAAGTTGTTGGAGTATGTTGGTAAAGATATGATTTATCTCAAAAGTTGAGTTACATGTATATCTTGGAAATGAAAGATAATCATTATCTTGAATAGTTGGTTCATATCTCTCTCCTATCTTTTAATTCCTTGCTTCAGTTGCTATATTAGTGGCGGCAGACTTTATGGAATCATAATTGCTACAGGTTTTGAAAAGTCTAATCCTATTTGACTTGGTCTCTTTCTAGATTATTTTGATAGAGTCCAACACCTATTTCACTTCTTGTGATAATTGGTTTTGATTATTCCTTAGCCATTAACGGAAATAAATATTGGAACGTTATCTTTATCTTGTGGCAACGGAACTCTATAGCAACGATAATAATATTGGGCTATAAAATGAAATTGATATCAGTGGAAAATTTACAACACTTGAATCAATTAATACACTCATATACTTGAAAAAATAAATTCATTTTCGATGAAAAATTTCCAGCTGCAATGCAAATTATATTCATATTATTCTCAGCTATTTTCGTGAGCTTCATATTGGTGATATCTTTTACTTTTACTATTTGATCATTGCATTCATTAGTTGAGCCTTGCATTGTTAAATTACTTATTTGCTTTGATCATTAGACCTCTATAATTGTAATCTTATATTTTTAGACTAAGTGTTGTCTAATGGTTTTTAATCTGGGTGGATTAAGGTTTATTTACAAACAGGTTCAAGGAAGCTTAGGTGCTTAAGGGGTGCATTGGTGCACAAGGAGCAAGTGTGCTCAAGTGAATTATTGTAATTCAATTTGATAGAATCTGTTTTGTAACAAGGGTTGTTTAAAGAAATAAAAGTGAGTCTCCAATACTAGTTGGTATTGGACGTGAACTAGGCTATTATTATAGAGGGTAATAGCTGAACCACGTAAAAAATCTTGGTGTTATTTTATTGCTTATTTTATTATTTCTCAAGATAGTTAATTTTGTCAATAATTAAAATATAAACTTTTGCTTCATCTTGAGATATTGTGTTAACACCAAGTATTCTATTTGATTTATAAATTCACCAAATTATTTTCTTAGATAGAAATTCAATTTGGTAGTCTGCATTCATTCAGCAAGCTGCATTCTTCAATACAGTAGGCTATATTCAATAGTTTGAATTTAAAGTTTAAAAATTGGTCATAGTTTGTTCTTACACTTATTCAACCCCCCTTTCTAAGTATGACTTATCTGAATTTCATTTGGTATCAAAGCAAGGCTCTACTTACTTTGTCTTAAAGGTGACTTGTAGGGAAAGATTCTGACATGGCACAGTTCGGGAACAACAATCAAGAAGGTCAATCAACCAATAGACCTCCCTTGCTGTTTGGAACAGAAAATTACAACTTCTGGAAATTCCGAATGAGGATCTATCTTAAAAGAGATCCTTGGGAATGGTGGGTTACGGAGAACGGGCCAGTTATTCAACGTAGAGCTGATGGGACACCAAAGATACTGCTAGAAATGGACTCAACCGAAATCTATATGGTCTTATATGATTCAAAAGCAATGAACACACTTCTCAGCGACATGGTACAATCCGAGATAGATAAAGTTTCTTTATGCAACACAGCCAAAGAGATGTGGGATACTTTAGTGGTGAGTCATGAAGGCACTTCAAAAGTAAGAGAAGTCAAGCTAAGCATGCTCATGCATGATTATGAAATGTTCAAGCTCGAAAAAGATGAAACCATCAAATTAGCTCAAGCAAGATTTCTAGTTCTTATAAACTCCTTGAAATTGCTGGAAAAGACTATTCCACAAAGTGAGATCAACCGTAAGTTGCTTCGGGCTATGCCCAAAAGGTTTGCTTCTAAAATTACTACTCTTCAAGATTCGTCTGCTATATCTACTATGAAAGACTTGGTAAATACATTAATGGGTGAAGTAGACTCTTTAATAGATGAAAAGAAAGATATTGAAAAGGAATCTACATGTAAAGAAGAAAAGATTTTGATTGCTAAAATTAATTATTTAGATAATTACAACAAAATACTTTTCAATAGGGTAAATTTTTTGAATAATGAAATCCAAAAATTGACTAATGAACTGAAAATGAGAGATGTGTGTATTGATGCATTTAGTGATAAATCACCTGTTAAAACTTCTCCTAATGACGAACTTCAAAAAGAAATAACTTCACTAAAATCATCTCTTGCTCAATTCGTTCAAGGTGAAGAAAATTTAAATGTCATATTGGGTAAACAAAGACCTAGTTTTGAAAGACAAGGAATTGGTTATAATTCTATGCATAAAAAGGGTAATATGAAAATGCTAAAGTCAAAATCACATTTTAGATTAAATTATTGTTCACCCTTCACAACGTGTAGAAATTATGGCATTAAAGGTCATTTGGACATAAATTGCTTTAAGAAAAATAAGATTAAAAAGGTATGGGTTAAAAAGGATGATTTACCTGCAACTAACATAAAAGGACCCAAAAAGATGTGGGTACCGAAAGGATGAATTACTTTTTCTTGACAGGTATGTCTCAAGGCAAGGGTTCCATCTCAAAAATGGATTCTTGATAGTGGATGCTCACGTCACATGACTGGTGACAAAACAAAGTTCATGGAGCTAAAAATTAAGAAGAAAAATGGTACAGTTACATTTGGAGATAATCGAACCTGCGAGATAATCGGAAAAGGTAAAATAGGAAATGGTAAAGTAAATATTGATAATGTACACCTTGTTAATGGACTTGAATTTAATCTTATTAGTATCAGTCAATTAATGGATAATGGTCACCAAGTTAGTTTTGATAAAGAAAAATGTACTATTTCTCATGGTACTAACAATATTACTCTAGTTGCACAAAGAGAAGGAAATATATATACTATTGATTGAGCAACAGGATGAAGAATTATGTCTAGCATCTGTACAAGATGAGGCTAATTTGTGACACAAGAGGACGAGACATGTTCACATGGATTTAATCAAGAAATTAACCTCAAAGAATCTCGTCAAAGGGTTGCCAAAAATAAAATATGAAAAGAAGGGAATTTGCGTTCCTTGTCAACTTGGGAAACAAGTAAGAACATAATTTACAGCAAAGAACATGATATTAACCTCATCTCCTTTACAACTACTTCATCTTGATCTATTTGAACCAGAAAGACATCCTAGTATAAATGGTAAGTTCTATGCATTTGTAATAGTAGATGATTTCTCTAGATATACATGGGTATTATTGCGACGCCCCTAAAACAAGAATACATCACCTATTCTGAGTTGCCAAATACATGGTACAAAATATAAATACAATCTTAAATATACAACATGAGCTGTGAGTTTGAATACAAATATTGTTTACTAGAGAGTATACAAACTCATAAGGAGTCCTCATTACTATTATTATCACACTATTTCACAGAATAGTGAGGACTACTAATGCAAACATCTAGGACCATCACTCTGCTCCCCGACTAGTCCCAGCTACGTTCTCATTTCCTGAAGAGAGCAGTGAAAGAAAGGGTGATCTCAACTAGCCCAATAAGAAATATTATGACTAAGATAATACAAAATAAATTATCATTAGCCTTCAACAGTATAACAACTGATAGAATATAATAGACAACAAGTTTTAGATCAAAAACTGCAGTGGAATAAACAATCCATTAGAAAAGTCAAGTAAAATATAAAATCTACTATCTTCTATGATTTAAAAAGTTTTTCACCAACTTTATTGCTGAGACTCAGCTTAATAAATAATCCACATCATTAACTCATCCCTGCACTACAGGCCAAGGATATTTTTAGTATCACGACCACGAATTATCCATGCACTACAGGCCAAAGATAATCGTGTTTTCATCAACGGTCTTGATCATGCCATAAAATAATTCATCTTTGCACCCTTGACCGAAGAGAATCCATAGCCATAATCATACCAAAAACTGTCCATCAATTCACTACGGGCCAATGAGGACTTTTACCACATCATTTGTAACATTACGGTCATGATTACACCGAATAATCCCTGGTCATAATCATACCAAGTCCATCTATGCACTACAGGCCACATATGACTTTCAACAAAATATAAACATGAGGATGATGAAAATGATATAAGAATTCAATAAAACAAGTTCAAGAATTAATTTATCCAAGAACTAATAATGTCCAAATTGTCAACATGATACTGCTTTGTAGAGTAAAATTCAAGAATGCTCAGAAGAATATTTTCATGAAAATATACTGGATGAAGCGCAAATATCAAGGATATTCCACTAATTTCATGGAGTATAGAAGTCAAAACTTTAACCAACTGAGTATAATAAAGAATGAAATAACATAAAAAATCTCCATGCATGCGGTACTTCGCATAGACAGGTTATTCCAACAGAATAATAATTAACAGAACCAAGTCATGCGTAAAGCACAGACATGATGTTCCAATAAGATAATAAAGAACGAAATAATAACAGAAATCACCATGCATGCGGTACTTCGCATAGACAGGTAATTCCAACAGAATACCAATAAAGACGGAACCAGGTCCGGCGTAAAACGCACAGACATGATATTCCAACAGAATAATAAAGAATGAAATAATAGAAGAATTTCGCCAAGTATAGGGTATCCCGCGTATATAGGTTATTCCAACATAATAATAAATAATGGAATAACAAATGTTCTCTTCATAAATAAGAAAGAAAGAATACCCCTTATGAGTACAACAAATAATATTCCCTACCTTAGAAAAATTAGATACTGGAATAGTGAGGTAGCAGACTTCTCTTCTTCTTTCTCTCTATAATTTCTTTCTATAATAATCGCTCTAAAGCTTTTGTGAATTAGTGAGAAATGAAGGAAGAATGAGCTTCTATTTATTTGAAAATATATTTTCGATAATTGCACGTTTTGGGGCTCAAAATATTACAGTATAATACCTTTCGCTTTTTCTTCATTTTTAATTTAGTCCTGCAAGTATTATCAAACTTGCACCAACTCCCCTAATAGTAAATAATGTGAATCAATAGTAAATAATGTGAATCAATAGTAAATCATGTGACTCAGTAGTTCTAATCATGTGATAAAAATAATTATAGTATAGTACCTCCATCTATACCTCCATTTTAACTTAGTCATGCAAGTATTATCAATCTTGCACCACCACCCCTAATAGTATAAGAATGTGAATCAATAGTACCCTGTGAATAGTAAGTAACTCATGAATAGTAACTCGTGAATAGTACTTCAACACGAAAAGTACTCCGAATACCCGAGTGAACAATATAACCTCCAGACATCAATTATCATCGAAATAAATGTCAATTTCCACTAACACTAATAATTCCAATACAATGGAACAATCAATTTCATCTTTAATTAACAGAACTTATTCATAATTAATATTATAACTCACATTATTTAACAACCAGGTTGTTCCCAGGAAAAAGAGGGCTTTCCGATAAGGATTTCTCCTTATTGGCGTGCAATTAGGTGACCAAACCTCTCCTTGACAGAACTTCTAGACCTTGTCAATATTACAAATAATAATATGAATAACTTTGTCGTCTCAATTATTGATTTAATAATATAACATATTATGCAGATGATACTGTGACAATAATTGAATCAATAATATGAGAGATATGATGCAACTATTACTATAGAAATAATTGAGTATAACTGAGTGACTTCTTACGTAAGCATCAATAATCAATACCGTGTGCTACTATGCAACCACGCGTATTACTGTACTTTTACTACCGGATAGTTCAACAGTTTTAACGGTACCACTTTCGCCGTTATTTTTATAAAAAGATAATTCTGTCGTTTTCTAACTACGAAAATACTTCCGTTGTGGGATCCACCAATGATTGTGTCGTCATACGGATATTCCCCGACAAAAAGAATATTCTCCGACCAAACAAATATTTTATAACAACTTGCATACTTTGCAAAATTTATAAATACTACCCACAACTATAACATTATATCAAATCCACTCCATAATATAAAAAAATAAAAAATTATTTCGAGAAAATTAAATATTTATTCATAAAATCTGGGGTTTCACAATCTCTCCTCTTTATGGAATTTCGCCCTCGAAATTTAAGTGCGTACCGTGAATGCCGAAGAGATGAGGATACCTTGACTTCATTTCAGATTCTAACTCTTGAGGTATAACCTTTGAGTGTTGAATACGATCCTTCTTATCCAAGATTTTAAAATGTATCTCATCATACGTTAAATCTTCTGCTATCTCGTCCGGTTCTAAATTAATAATGTGGTTCGGGTCGTCCACATATTTACGTAACATCGATACGTTATGAACATGTGACATACTTGACGGTAAAACGAGTCTATAAGCCACAGTTCCTACTCGACCAAGGATTTCAAATGGGCCAATAAAATCGAGGGTTGAGATTTCCTCTCTTCATCGATTCTTGCTTCTAGAATAACGCCCTCTTGAACCTTCTTCATTCATCAGCTCTGAGTATGTAGCTTGAGCGGCTTTAACTTTATCGATTAAAGTCAATTCTAATCGTATATTCGTTATCTTCACGGGGGTTTGTATATTCACACTTATAAATGCATACGATCTTCTACTCAATGCGTCAGCTACCACGTTCGCTTTTCCACGATGGTATTGAATGATATGATCGTAATCTTCAACAGCTCGAGCCAACGTCTTTGGCACATTACACGTTCATTTTAGTTAAAGAAATATTTGAGGGTTTAAGAAATGGGTTTTAACTGGGGTCAATACAAAATTCGATTTCACGCTCTAGGGGTAGGCTAAGAAGTCTTCAAGAATACGTCAGGAAATTTATTAACAATAGAAATATCATTCAAAACTGTGACTCTCATCCAAGACTTGGGTAACACGTCACATTGATACCTATCAACTTGCCATCGTCATTCACACCGTCGCCTATAAAAAGTCTGGCTTCGGTGCATTCCACACAAGGAAGTCAACAACGAAAGGACCGGGGTTCTTTACTTATGGCTTGATATGACCATGATTGACTTTAGTGATTTGGTTGCTTGAATTTGCATAACAGGTTGGTTAGGAATATGAAAGCTAACAACCTTACAAAAAGCATGATGAGTAGTTAACCAATCGATTCCTAAAATCACATCAAAGGCAAGTATTTTCAAAGAGATACGATCGACAGGTAACGTGAAAGTGTTGATTTGAACAAGATTTATAAATAGTGGAGGTAATGAAGGTTTCTCCCAACTGAGTTTCAACAGATAGATCAAAATCTAACTTCTTCGGAGTTAAATTCAAACATTGAACACAACTAGGTGAAATAAAAGAGTGAGTAGAACCGGTATCTAACACGGTATAGACTTCGCAAGAGTTTATAACTAACATACCCGTGATAATTGTATTTAGGTTCCTCGTCACGAAAAAAAATGCTCTCTTAAACGACCGGCTTTGGTTTGTCTGGGACATCCTTTGGCATCACTATCCCAGCTGGAATTGACTTCACCATACGATAAAATCGAGCTAGGTGACCTTCTCTTCTATAATTAAAACACGCTTTGGATTGTTGCGTATAGTTTGGACGGATGTGTCCCTCCTGTCCGCATTTGAAATATACGACTGATGTTCGTTCTTCTTCCTTTGAAACTGGTGCTGGTGCCGACGTCTTTACGTCATTGTTGAACCTTCTCTTCTTGAAATGTCCATTCTTATTCTTTTGGCCATGATAATTCCCCCCACGATGGTTATCATTGTTACGATGGCCGTTGCCACTGGTACGATTACTATCATGTTGTTGGTCGTTGCCTTTTAGTTGTGCTGACTCGTTATCGTGTTCCAATAACTGAGCCCTATTTATAACATCTGAATATAAAAAAAGTTTGTGAGAAATGAGGTATTGACGTATATTGGGTTTCAAACCTCTTAAAAACATTCGCGTCATTCGTTCCTCATTATCGACCAAACGGGATGCAAACCTAGACAACTCGGCAAACTTAGCCTCGTACTGCGACACGGTCATATTGTTTTGCTCCAGCTTGATGAACTCCACCTCCTTCATTGTGACGAATACTTTCGGGAAATTACTTGTCGTTGAATAGCTCTTGGAACTTCCCCCAAGACATCTTGAGTGCGTCAGTCTGGGTGTGTTTTATAGATTTCCACCTGTAATCTGCCTCTTCACGCAATATAAAGGTGGTAAAAGGAACCTTTTGCTCCTCTGAGCATCCCAAGACATCAAATATCTTGGTGATCTGCTTTAACAACCTCTCCGCCTTAAGTGGTACTGGCTTTCCCAAAAACTCTGGTGGTCCCAGCTCCTTGAATTTCTTAGCGGTGACCAACCGTGGGTTGCCATTGTTTCCTCCTGCATTATGAACAGGAGCCGCCTTCGCCTGATGTTACCTGAATTCTAAAAAGCTCCTAAACGTACCGTCGTTCATCAATTGATCACTGTTGTTATTTATAGGAGGATTATTGCCATCCTATTGCACTTTGTCCTGATTATTAATTTGTGGAGACTCAACGGTCTCCTGTGCTCCATTGCTTATCTCAATATTTTTTAGATGCCATTTTCAAATACTGCCACATAACAAGGGTTAATTAACATATCCCATATTATCTCTATACTCTGACCGACCAATTAAATACCAAATAAACTTAGGTAGGTCATACTAGTGAAGGAATTCCCCGTCTCTCTCCTCCTAGTTCTTGTCTCACATCTCAGCCAGGGATCATATCCCTAAGCTTTGATACTAACTGTGACGCCCCCAAAATAGGAATACATCACCTATTCTGAGTCGCCAAATACATGGTACAGAAAACAAATACAATATTAAATATACAACATGAGCTGTGCGTTTGAATACAAATATTGTTTATTAGAGAGTATACAAACTCAAAAGGAGTCCTCATTACTATTATTATCACACTATTTCACAGCATAGTGAGGACTACTAATGCAAACATCTAGGACCATCACTCTATTCCCCGACTAGTCTCAGCTTCGTTCTCATTTCCTGAAGAGAACAGTGAAAGAAAGGGTGAGTTCAACTAGCCCAGTAAGAAATATTATGACTAAGATAATGTAAAATAAATTATCATTAGCCTTCAGCAATATAACAACTGATAGAATATAATAGACAACACGTTTTAGATCAAAAACTGCAGCGGAATAAATAATCCATTTGAAGAGTCAAGTAAAATATAAATTCTACTATCTTCTATGATTTAAAAAGTTTTTCACCAACTTTATTGCTGAGACTCAGCTTAATAAATAATCCACATCATTAACTCATCCCTGCACTACAGGCCAAGGATATAAGTATCATGACCACGAATTATCCATGCACTACAGGACAAAGATAATCATGTTTTCATCAACAGTCCTGATCATGCCATAAAATAATTCATCTTTGCACCCTTGACCGAAGAGAATCCATAGCCATAATCATAACAAAAACTGTCCATCAATGCACTACGGGCCAATGAGGACTTTTACCACATCATTTGTAACATTACGGTCATGATTATACCGAATAATCCCTGTCATAATAATACCAAGTCCATCTATGCACTACAGGCCATAGATGACTTTCAACAAAATATAAACATGAGGATGATGACAATGATATAAGAATTCAATAAAACAAGTTCAAGAATTAATTTATCCAGGAACTAATAATGTCCAAATTGTCAACATGATACTGCTTTGTAGAGTAAAATTCAAGAATGCTCAGAAGAATATTTCCATGAAAAGATACTAGATGAAGCACAAATATCAAGGATATTTCACTAATTTCATGGAGTATAGAAGTTAAAACTTTAACCAACTGAGTATAATAAAGAATGGAATAACATAAGAAATCACCATTCATGCGGTACTTCGCATAGACATGTTATTCCAACAGAATAATAATTAACGGAACCAGGTCATGCATAAAGCACAGACATGATGTTCCAACAGAATAATAAAGAAAGGAATAATAACAGAAATCACCATGTATGCGGTACTTCGCATAGATAGATTATTCCAACAGAATACCAATAAAGACGGAACTAGGTCCGGCGTAAAACGCACAGACATGATATTCCAACAAAATAATAATAAAGACGGAACCATGTCCGACGTAAAACGCACAGAGAGGATATTCCAACAGAATAATAAAGAATGAAATAACAGAAGAATTTCACCAAGTATAGGATATCCCGCGTATACAAGTTATTCCAACAGAATAATAAAGAATGGAATAACAGATGTTCTCTTCATGAATAAGAAAGAAAGAATACCCCTTATGAGTACAACAAATAATATTCCCTACCTTAGAAAAACTAGATACTGGAATAGTGAGGTAGCAGACTTCTCTTATTCTTTCTCTCTATAGTTTCTTTCTATAATAATCGCTCTAAAGATTTTGTGAATTAGTGAGAAATGAAGGAAGAATGAGCTTCTATTTATAGAAAAATATAGTTTCGATAATTGCACGTTTTGGGGCTCGAAATATTACAGTATAATACATTCCGCTTTTTCTTCATTTTTAATTTAGTCCTGCAAGTATTATCAAACTTGCACCAACTCCCCTAATAGTAAATAATGTGAATCAATATTAAATCATGTGACTCAATAGTTCTAATCATGTGATAAAAATAATTACAGTATAATACCTCCATCTATACCTCCATTTTTAACTTAGTCATGCAAGTATTATCAATCTTGCACCACCACCCCTAATAGTATAAGAATGTGAATCAATAATACCCCATGAATAGTAACTCGTGAATAGTACTCTGACACGAAAAGTGCTCCGAATACCCGAGTGAACAATATAACTTCCAGAAATCAATTATCATCGAAATAAATGTCAATTTCAACTAACACTAATAATCTCAATACAATGGAACAATCAATTTTATCTTTAATCAACACAACTTATTCATCATTAATATTATAACTCACAATATTTAACAATCAGGTCGTTCCCAGGAAAGAGGGGGCTTTCCGATAAGGATTTCTCCTTATTGGCGCGCAATTAGGTGACCAAACCTCTCCTTGACAGATCTTCTAGACATTATCAATATTGCAAATAATAATATGAATAACTTTGTCGTCTCAATTATTGATTTAATAATATAACATATTATGCAGATGATACTGTGACAATAATTGAATCAATAATATGAGAGATATGATGCAGCAATTACTATAGCAATAATTGAGTATAACTGAGTGACTTCTTACGTAAGCATCAATAATCAATACCGTGTGTTACTATGCAACCACGCATATTACTGTACTTTTACTACCGGGTAGTTCAACAGTTTTAACGGTAACACTTTCGCCGTTATTTTTATAAAAAGATAATTCTGTCATTTTCTAACTTCGACAATACTTTCGTTGTGGGGTCCACCAATGATTGTGTCGTCGTACGGATATTCCCCGACAAAAAGAATATTCCCCGACCAAACGAATATTTTATAACAACTTGCATACTTTGAAAAATTTATAAATACTACCCACAACTATAACATTATATCAAATCCACTCCATAATATAAAAAAATAAAAAATTATTTTGAGAAAATTAAATATTTATTTATAAAATCTGGGGTTTCACAATTATTCTTAAGAACTAAAGATGGAGCATTTAAGGAATTTGAGAAGTTAGTCAGAAACTTGGAAACAAAATATAGTCTAAAACTTATTAGGATAAGAAGTGATCATGGTACCGAGTTTCAAAAAGACTGTATAATATTTTGTGATAAAATGGGAATCAGTCATGAATTTTCAACTCCTAGAACCCCTCAACAGAATGGAGTTGTAGAAAGAAAGAATAGGACATTAAAAGAAACAACTAGAACTCTATTACAAGAAAGTAAACTTCCTAAAAAGTTTTTGGGTCGAAGTTGTAAACACATCTTGTTATGTTTTGAATAGAGTCCTTATTCGTCCAATTATTTTGAAGACTCCTTATGAATTGTTAAATAATAAGATTCCTAATATAAGTTATTTCAAATTTTTGGATCTAAATGCTTTATTCTAAATACTAGTGATAATCTAGGAAAATTTGATGCTAAATCTTATGAAGGAATTTTCATTGGATATTCACAAAATAGTAAAACATATCGTGTATTTAACATTAACAATTTGAGTGTTGAAGAATCTGTTCATATTCGATTTAATGAAACTCACAATGATCTTCCAAAAGAAAGAGATGAGGATGCAGGTACTTTGGAGATCTCAGTAAATCCAGCAAACCGAAAGAATCTATTTAGCAAACCAAATGAACAAATCCAGCAAGATGAATTGGAAAACTCACAAGGTGTAGAACAAGATACAACAGAAGAATTTGAAGCAGATTTTCCTCAACAAGAAGAAGTGATACATGATGTACAAATGCCAAAGACTGCAAGATATCTCAAGAACCATCCACCAGAAAACATCATTGGAGATATAAATAAAGGAATCACTACAAGAAGAGGATTACAAAATCAATGTGCTTTCTCAGCATTTCTATCCCAAGTTGAGCCAAAGAATTCTAAGGAAGCTATTCTAGATGAAAGCTGGCTAGTGGAAATGCAGGAAGAACTTCACCAATTTGAACGATGCCAAGTCTGGGAACTTATGCCCCCTCTTAAAGATGTTTCTATCATTGGAACAAGGTGGGTATTCAAAAATAAGCTTGATGAACATGTGACTATCACTCGTAACAAAGCAAGGCTAGTAGCTCAAGGATACAATCAACAAGAAGGGATAGACTATGAAGAAACTTACGCCCCAATTGCCAGACTAGAGTCCATCCACATCTTGTTAGCATTCACATGTTACAAAAAGTTCACACTTTATCAAATGGACGTAAAAAGTGCCTTTCTCAATGGATACATCAATGAAGAGGTGTATGTAAAACAACCTCCTGGATTTGAACATGAGAGGTATCCAAATCATGTCTACAAGCTAAAGAAAGCTCTCTATTGCTAAAACAAGCTCCAAGGGCTTGGTACGACAGGTTGAGTAAGTATTTGCTTTCAAATGGTTTTATTAGAGGAAAAATTGATTCTACATTATTTATTAAGCATGAAAATAAAGATATTATTATTGTACAAATATATGTAGATGACATAATTTTTGGTGCTACTAATAATTGTCTTTGTGAGTGGTTTTCTAAGTGCATGCACAAGGAGTTTGATATGAGTCTAATGGGAGAACTTAATTACTTTTTGGGACACCAAATCAAACAAACAAAGAACGGTATGTACATCCATCAAACCAAATATACAAAATAACTTCTCAAAAGGTTTGGTTTTGAAGGATCTAATTCAAAGGCTACACCAATGAGCACTTCAATAAAGCTTACGTCTGACGAAAAAGGTATAGATGTGGAGGTAGCTAAATATCGAGGTATGATTGGATGTTTATTATATTTAACCGCATCTAGATCGGATATTATGTATAGTGTTTTTTTATGTGCACGTTTTTAAGCAAAACCTAAAGAATCTCATTTACAAGCTGTTAAAAGGATTTTTAAATATTTAAGTGGTACAATCAATTTGGGAATATTTTATCCAATTTGCAATCATTTTGGACTAATGAGTTATTCAGATGCTGACTATGCAGGGTGTCAAATTGATAGAAAAAGTACCAGTGGTGCTTGCACATTTTTAGGTCACAGTCTTGTTACGTGGCATAGTAAAAGGCAAATCTCAGTTGCTTTATCAACCACTGAGGGTGAATATCTAGTTGTAGGGAGCTGTTGCTCTCAAATTTTATGGTTAAAACAAACTCTATGTGACTTTAATATTTTATGTGATAATGTGTAAGACCCCGAATTTTATGAAATAAAAGTATTCAATTTTTCTTATAATTACAATTCAGTAAATGGTTAAATTGATAAAAAGTTAAAGTTAAGTGTGATATATGAATTTTTTTCAAAATACACAAGTGGTTATAAAATATTCATTGTTGTCGGGGAATATTCGTTTGTTCATGGAATATTCTTTCTGTCGGGGAATATTCATACGACGGCGCATCCATTTGTGGGCCCCATAACAGAATATCTGTCGGATGAAGAAAACGACAAATTTGAGTTTTTATAAATAACGGCGTAGTTGTTACCGTTAACACTGTTGGAATACCCGGTGGTTAAAATACAGTAATACGCGTCATTGCACAATAGTACACGGTGTTGCACATTATTTATGAATTATTGATTCTTACGTGAGAAGGCACTACTCAATAATTATTACAGTAATTGCTGTTCAATATTTTATTTTAGTGATTCAATAATTGCTGCGTTGATATTTTATATTATTATTGTTTCAATAATTGTCACTGCACATTATCTCCATTATCAGATCAATAATTCATATTATTTGAATAATATTATTAGATAGCATTATTGGCAATGTCTATAAAGTTCTGTCAAGGAGAGGTTTGGTCACCTAATTCCGCGCCAGTAAGGAGAAATCCTTATCGGAAAGCCCCCTCTTTCCTGGGAACGGCCTAGTTGTCATAATTGTGATTCTGTAATATTATTTGTGAATAATTAATTATTGATTTATATAATAAGAAAATATTTATTTTATGTAGATATAAATGATGGATATATTTATTTTTATGTGGATAAAAATGAAGGAATTAATGCTGAGGTGTTTTATCAGTATTTTGTCGGTGTGTAGGTATTAAAAATCATCCGGTTGTGGATTTCGGATATTTTTGGTTTGAAATTTGGAAAAACGCAAAGCTACAAAGTTGTAGAGAATTCAATTTCAGGAAGAATGGACATAAAATTTGTATTTTTTGATAACCGGACTATTTTCTATGAATTGTTGAAGTTTCGGAAAATAAAATAATTTTTATTTAATTTGGGTGGGACCCATTTTGGTTGGTGTACAAAAATGTGCTGGAAATCAATTGAGGTGTGCTGAATTGGTTTTCAAGAATGATGGGCTTCATAGCAGCATGCGTAGAATAATTAATATTATTATTTTATTAATTTAGTCTCCTTTGACGTTCTAGCATTTTCCTATAAATTGGTGCTTAAGTTAGAATTGAAAATCACACCAGAAACATAAGTTTTTTCTCTCAATATTGTTGAGCATATTTTTGTGAGTATTTAGATACTTTGAGAGTTGCTTTTTAGTACAAGTTTCCTTCAACTTTTCATCGAATATTCCAGTCAGATGTACTGTTCTTTTGAGGTAAGAGATTTTAAGGGTTGTTATGTTTTTCATGTTTCGTAACTTTTCAGACCTTCAAAAATTTTAGAAAAATTTGAAAAGATAATTTGATGAGTTTTATTGATTCTGTCCAAAAATGGCGATTTTTAGATGTATAGATTAAGAGTTATGAATTTTATGAGAAAAGACTATTTTAAAAGTAAACTCTTATAACTCCTTGTGGTTAACACCAAAATTGGTGAAATATTTTTTGAGAGTACATTTATATAACATCTGTATACTCTGTGAATTTTAGAATTTTTTGAGAAAAGTACAATTTATGATAAATATCTAAATATTCGGCGGTTTTGGCCATATAAAAAATAGTAAATGAATTTTAAAAATTCTGAGAAAAATATATGTTCAATATGGAACTATATTCTGCTAAATCCCAGTAAAGACAATTTGTTTGTACTGATTTGGTATTTTTCATGAAAATAGACTAGTTATGAGTAAATGAATTAAATATGTTATGTGAAGTAAGAAAATTAGAAAATAGGATTTTATGGCTTGAGAATCCTACATGAGGTATATACAGATTTTTGATGAGGGTTTTGGTTATTGGTGATGAAATCTTATGAGTTTGGCATTTTAGGATGATTAAATGCATTATTTAGTAAAGCGTAAACAATTAAAATAAAATTGTTTATAAGCTTAAGAAATACTATTCTTTCAATATCATTATACCGAAATATTGGTATGAATTTTATTGTGGAATTTCTATCTTTTTCATGTCGGGGTTACTATTCACGAGTTACTATTCATGAGTTATTATTCATGAGTTACTATTCATGGATACTATTCACGACAAAATTAGTTTCTTTTTCTGACCAAATTACCGTTGATTTATGAATCTTACTCTTGAAATTAAATCCATGTTTTGATCATATTATTTTTATTATCATATATAACATTTTTATAATCTTAGTGATGAAATTTCTCTTTGACTTGAGTGTAAAGATGGGTAGATTATTGGTACGATCGTGACTATGGGTTCTCTTTAGCCAGTAGTGCAAAGTTGAATTGTTGACTGGTATGATCATGACCATTGAATTTATAATTGAATTTTTTTAGCTTAAGTGCAAAGGTGAAATGACCAACATGGTTATAATTATTGTTTATATAAATTCTGAAATGATTATATATTTCTTTGAGATATTAATATATTTGGCCTGTAGTGCAAATATGAAATGTTGATGAATATATTTGGCCTATAGTGCAAATATGAACTATTGAGGAATATCTTTGGCCTGTAGTGTAAAGATGAATTGTTGATGAATATCTTTGGCCCGTAGTGAAAAGATGACCTGTTGTTGAATATCTTTGGCCTGTAGTGAAAAGATGGTCTGTTGATGAATATGTTTGGCCCGTAGTGCAAAGATGAAATTGTTAGTATGATTATAAATAGGAACTATGATTTGGTATAACCATGATCTTTGATATTTTAGGTAAAGGCATGTGATAAAAATTATCTTCGTCCTGGGTGCGAAGAGGAATTTAGAATCACAATTATGATTATGAGTTATTCATATAATTGTGGAAATGAACTGTTGAGTGATGTTACAGGGATAAAACACTATTGGTGGACTTTTAATGTGGATAAGATAGTAGACTTTATGGTCTGTTTGACTCTTCTAATGGATTGCTCGTTCCTCTGCAACTATGGTTGAAAAGTTTTATCATCTACCATATGTTCTAAATCTCTGATTTATTACTGATGAAGGCTATTGATAATTTAATTATCTTTAGTCATGATATTCTTTACTGGGCTAGTTGTGCTCGCCCTTTTGCTTCATAATTCCTTTTCAGGTAATAAGAGTGTAGCTGGGTCGAGCGAGGGTAACGGGGAAATAGAACAGTGGTCTCTAGCTGTGAAGGTTTTCCCTAAGCAGTATATAACAGTGTTACATACATCATTTAGTAGTTATATTTGGTGAAACAAATAGGGTGAGGCGAACCCAACGTTGGAAGGGTGTTTTGCCACTATCATACAAGATGACTAATGACATATAACCTCGTGTTATCATAAGACAGGGTTATGTTCATCCACTTGCTGAGTATATATACGAGCACTACCTATATAATCTTGGTGTTTGGTTGAAGTATAACTCTCAATTAGAGACAATGGAGATAATGATATGTCAAGAGAAGACTCATTATTGGAAAGAATATGATATTAATCTTCTCATTTTTCTTTGGGGTCTATTGGGTCAACCAAGGATAATTCTGCAGCCATATGATATCTATCATAACCTAGACACATGGCCTCCTATATACGAAGGTTTCCTTGAGCACTTTCTAAAGATTTTAATTTCTAAAACAGTTATTAATTGTACCTTTATGTAAGGTGCCATTGTGACGTGCTATCTAAGGTTGGGACATGAGTCACAGTTGGTATATATTTGTATCAAAACTCACAGCATACATGTTGTTGTATTTTGCACGACAATTATAGTAATAAAGTTGTAGTTATTTTCTGTACCATGTATTTGGAAACTCAAAATAGGTTGGATGGATTGGACCTATTTTGGGGTTGTCAAAGTTGGTATTAGAGCTTAGGGACATGGTCTCTGGCCGAGATCGGGGAATAGAACTAGGAGGGGAGAGATAAGTAAATCCTTCGCTAGTGTGTCCTACCCAAGCTTATTTATTGGTCAGTCATAATATCAGGATATTACGTGATATGTTAATTTATTTAATTAACCCTTGTTTTATGGCAGTATTTGAGAATGACAGCTGAGAATGTTAATAATGGAGTGAATGAGACAGTGGGGATACCTCTAATCACCAACCGTGATAATGTGATGTCAGGCGAAGAAGGAATTAGAGATATTCTTGTGGTGAGGGAAGAATTAATAGTTGCACCCAAACTAGTCGTAGAGGTAGCAGCTGAAAGTGAGGAAAAAGATGAACCTGAGGAGAATTTATTAGAGGTATTTTATGATCAAAATATTGAATTGAAAAATCGCATTCATGAGTTAGAAGAGCAGGCTGAAGAATAACAGGCGGTCGTGGAGCAGAAGGATGCAACGATTCAAGCATGTGTTACCCGATATGTGATGCTTGAACAGAAGCATTCTTTGGCAGAGTATAAGATGATAAAGCTGGAATCTGAGCTGAAAGAAGAAACAACTGAACGAGTGAGAATGAGTGATACATGGGTAAAAGTCGCACGACGCGTTGATATTGTGGAAAGAGATGTTCGAACTAAGAAGGCTAAAATAAATGATATGTATTTCTCTTTTTGGACAGCAATTGGGAGAACCCATATAAGACCCAGAATTTTATGAAATAAAAGTATTCGATTTTTCTTATAATTACAATTAAGTAAATGGTTAAATTGATAAAAGTTTAAAGTTAAGGGTGATATATGAATTTTTTTAAAAGTAAACAAGTGGTTATAAAATACTCACTGTTGTCGGGGAATATTCGTTTGGTCGTGGAATATTCTTGTTGTCGGGAAATATTCGTACGACGACACAGTTTTTTGTGGGCCCCATAACGGGAATCGATTGGATGAAAAAAACGACAAGTATATGTTGTTTATAAATAACGACGTAGTTGTTACCGTTAACACTGTTGGAATACCCGGTGGTTAAAACACAGTAATACGCGTTGTTGCACAGTAGCACACAGTATTGCACCACTTATTGATTCTTACGTAAGAAGGCACTACTCAATAATTGTTAAAGTATTTACAGCTCAATATTTTATTTTTGATTCAATAATTGCTGCGTTGATATTTTATATTATTGTTGTTTTAATAATTGTCACTACACAGTATTTTCCATTATCAAATCAATAATTCATATTATTTGAATAATATTATTAGATAGCATTATTGGCAATGTCTAGAAAGTTCTGTCTAAAGAGAGGTTTGGTCACCTAATTGCGTGCCAGTAAGGAGAAATCCTTATTGGAAAGCCCCCTCTTTCTTGGAACCTATCTGGTTGTCATTATTGTGATTCTGTAATATTATTTGTGAATAATTAATTATTGATTTATATGATTAGAAAAATATTCATTTTATGTGGATATAGATGAAGAAAATTTTTAAAGTGACAATTGTTGGAAATTGATATTTTATCTTTTCTGATAAAATAATATTTTATTATATTAATATAATATAATAATAATGATATTTTTACAATGAATGTGTGATATATGAGTATATGAGGAGGAAGAGTATTTTTGTTGCATTAAATGATTAACAAATGTTTTGTGTGTCGGTGGACCCCATTTCTTGACTGAAATTTGATTATAACCTATAAAATCGTCCGTATGTGGATTTCGGTCAATTTTTATTTGGAATTTGGAAAAACTTTCTTCTGTAAAATTGTATAGAATTTTAATTTCCTATAAAAAGTCGCGAGATTTAAATTTTTTAATAAAAGGGCTATTTATTATGAATTATTGAAGTTCCGGAATAATTAATTTTTGAAGTTTTAATAATTTTTATTAAGGAAAACATTTTTTATATTGTTGGTGGGCCCCACTGGTGTTGAATGCATGCTGAATTCAGATTCTTGGTGTACGTAGGAAATTTATATAAATATAATAATATTTTATTAAATTTTCTGCTTTGGTGTTCTAAGTATTTTCCTATAAATAGAGTGCTTAGGTTAGAATTGAAAATCACACCAGAAACTAAAGTTTTCTCTCTCTTTCTCTCGATATATTGAGCGTATTCTTGTGAGTATTTCAGTACTTTGAGTATTGCTTTACGGTGCAAGTTCATTCAGCACTATATCCAGTATACTAGTCAGAAGTACTATCCTTTTTAGGTAAGGGATGTTATTTCTTCGTAGTGATATTATTTCTTCAATATCATTATGCCGAAATATTGGTTAAAACTTTTTATAAAATTTGGAACTTTTTCATGTCGGGATTACTATTCATAAGTTACTATTCACGAGTTACTATTCACGATGAGTTACTATTCACGAGTTACTATTCACGGGTACTATTCACTACAAAATTGGTTTCTTGTTCTAACTAAATTATAGTTGATTTATAAATATTACTCTGGAGATTAAAAATATGTATTGATTATATTGACTTTATTATCATATATAACATTTTTATAACCCTGATGTTGAAATTCTCTTTCACTAGAGTGTAAATATGGGTAGATTATTGGTATGATCATGACTAGGGTTCTCTTTGGCCAGTAGTGAAAAGTTGAATTGTGATTGGTATGATCATGACCATTGAATTTATAATTGAATATCTTTAGCTTAAGTGCAAAGGTGAATTGATTAACATGGTTATAATTATTGTTTATATAAATTCTGAAATGATTATATATTTCTTTAAGATATGAATATCTTTGGCCCATAGTACAAAGATGACTTATTGATGAATATCTTTGGCCTGTAGTGCAAAGATGAATGATTTCTGATGAATATCTTTGGCTCGTAATGCAAAGATGAAATGTTGTTGAATATCTTTAGCATGTAGTGCAAAGATGACTTGTTGATGAATATTTTTGGCCTGTAGTGCAAAGATGACTTGTTGATGAATATCTTTGGCCGTAGTGCAAAGATGAATTTATTAGTAGGATTATGAACATGAACTGTGATTTGGTATAACCATGATATTTGATATTTCAGGTGATGAAAATTAACTTTGTCCTGGATGATGAAAGGAATTTATAACTACAATTACGATTATGAGTTATACACGTGATTGTGGACATGAATTGTTGATTAATGTTACAGGGATAAAACATTGTTGATGGACTTTTAACATGGAGAAGATAATAGGTTTTATGGTCTATTTGACACTTCTAATGGATTGCTCGTTCCCCTGCAACTATGGTTGAAAAGTTTTATCATCTACCATATGTTCTAAATCTCTGATTTTTTTACTGTTGAAGGCTACTGATAATTTATTTATCTTTAGTCATGATATTCTTTAGTGAGCTAGTTGTGCTCACCCTTTTGCTTCACAATTCCCTTTAGGTAATAGAAGTGTAGCTGGGTCGAGCGGGGGATAACAAGGGAATAGAACGGTGGTCTATAGATGTTGAGGGTGAGGTGAATTTAACTTGGAAGAGTGTTTCGCCACTATCATACAAGATGTCTAATGACATACAACCTCGTGTCATCATAAGACAGGGTTGTGCTCATCCACTTGCTGAGTATATTTACAAGCACTACCTATATAATCTTGGTGTTTGTTTGGAGTTTAATTCCCAATTAGAGACAGTGGAAATAATGATATGTCAAGAGAAGACTCACCATTGGGAAGAATATGATAGTAATCTTCTCATTTTTCTTTGGGGTCTATTGGGTCAACCAAGGATAATTCTGTGGCCATATGATGTCTATTATAACCTAGACGTATGGCCTCCCATGTACGGAGGTTTACTTGAACACTTCCCAAAGATTCTAATTTCTAAAACAGTTTTCGACTATACCTTTATGTAAGGTGTCATTATGAGGTGCTGTCCAAGGTGGGGACATGAGTCACAGTTGGTATATATTTGTATTTAAACTCATAGTTTAAGTGATGTCGTATCTTGCACGACAATTGTATTAATTAAGTTGTAGTTGTTTTCTGTACCATGTATTTGGCTACTCAGAATGGGTTGGATGGAATGAACCAATTTTGCGGTTGTCACAACCCAACATCGAGTTTTGAATTACCATGTAAAGTGCGGTCAACCTCAATTCGATATGGATCGAAGATTGATGATTCAGATCATGAATCAGGAGTATGACGAAGCAGTTGAGGGTGGAATATGCCCTATAGAAAAGTATATTCCAACGATGGAGATGACACCAAATTCTGCCCCAGACAAGTCATAGCTGGGTAGTTCAAGGGATAGTGGTTGTCATGACTTCCCAAAAAGTGAGGAACCCAAATGAAGTTATCATGGGAGATGAGCAATGGAGAAATCATAATGACTGAAGAGATAACATCTGAAATGAAAGTAAGGTATTCCAACTCTTCGAAATACCAGGTACGTAAATTTCAGGGACGAAATTTCATAAGGAGGGGAGATTGTAAGACCCCGAATTTTTTGAAATAAAAGTATTCAATTTTTCTTATAAATACAATTCAGTAAAAGGTTAAATTGATAAAAAGTTAAAGTTAAGGGTGATATATGAAAATTTTTCAAAATACGCAAGTGATTATAAAATATTCATTGTTGTCGGGGAATATTCGTTTGGTCGTGGAATATTCGTTCTGTCAGAGAATATTCGTACGAAGGCGCATCCATTTGTGGGCCCCATAACAGAATAACTATCGGATGAAGAAAGCGATAAGTTTGAGTTTTTATAAATAACGGCGTAGTTGTTACCGTTAACACTGTTGGAATACCCAGTGGTTACATTACAGTAATACGCGTCATTGCACAATAGTACACAATTTTGCACAGTATTTTTGAATTATTGATTCTTACGTGAGAATGCACTACTCAATAATTTTTACTATAATTACTGTTCAATATTTTATTTTATTGATTCAATAATTGCTGCGTTGATATTTTATATTATTGTTGTTTCAATAATTGTCACTGCACAGTATCTCCATTATCAGATCAATAATTCATATTATTTAAATAATATTATTAGATAGCATTATTGGCAATGTCTAGAAAGTTCAGTCAAGGAGAGGTTTGGTCACCTAATTGCGCACCAGTAAGGAGAAATCCTAATCGGAAAGCCCCCTCTTTCCTGGGAACGGCCTGGTTATCATAATTGTGATTCTGTAATATTATTTGTGAATAATTAATTATTGATTTATATTATAAGGAAATATTTATTTTATGTGGATATAAATGATGGATATATTTATTTTTATGTGGATAAAAATGAAGGAATTAATTCTGAGGTGTTTTATCACTATTTTGTCGGTGAGGAGGTATTAAAAATCATCCGGTTGTGGATTTTGGATATTTTTGGTTTGAAATTTGGAAAAATGCAAAGCTACAAAGTTGTAGAGAATTCAATTTCAGGCAGAATGGACATAAAATTTGAATTTTTCTGATAACCGGGCTATTTTCTATGAATTGTTGAAGTTTCGGAAAATAAAATGATTTTTATTTAATTTGGGTGGGGCGCATTTTGGTTGGTGTACAAAAATGTGCTGGAAATCAATTGAGGTGTGCTAAATTGGTTTTCAAGAATGATGGGCTTCATAGCAGCATGCGTAGAATAATCAATATTATTATTTTATTAATTTAGTCTCCTTTTGCGTTCTTGCATTTTCCTATAAATATGTGCTTAAGTTAGAATTGAAAATCACACCAGAAACATAAGTTTTTTCTCTCAATATTGTTGAGCATATTTTTGTGAGTATTTAGATACTTTGAGAGTTGCTTTTCAGTACAAGTTTTCTTCGGCTTTTCATCCGATATTCCAGTCAGAAGTACTATTCTTTTGAGGTAAGGGAATTTAAGGGTTGTTATGTTTTTCATGTTTCGTAACTTTTTAGACCTTCAAAAATTCTGGAAAAATTTGAAATAATAATTTGATGAGTTTTATTGATTGTGTCCAAAAATTGCGATTTTGGATGTATAGATTAAGAGTTATGAATTTTATGAGAAAAGACTATTTTAAAATTAAACTTTTATAACTCCTTGTGGTTAACTCCAAAATTAGTGAAATATTTTTTGAGAGTACATTTATATAACATCAGTATACTCTGTGAATTTTAGAATTTTTTGTGAAAAGTACAATTTATGATAAATGTCTAAATATTCGGCGGTTTTGGCCATATAAAAAATAGTAAATGAATTTTAAAAATTCTGAGAAAAATATATGTTCAATATGGAACTATATTCTGCTAAATCCCAGAAAAGACAATTTGTTTGTACTGATTTGGTATTTTTCATGAAAATAGACTAGTTATGAGTAAATGAATTAAATATGTTATGTGAAGTACGAAAATTAGAAAATAGGATTTTATGGCTTGAGAATCCTACATGAGGTATATGTAGATTTTTAATGAGGGTTTTGGTTATTGGTGATGAAATCTTATGAGTTTGGCATTTTAGGATGATTAAATGCATTATTTAGTAAAGTGTAAACAATTAAAATAAAATTGTTTATAAGCTTAAGAAATACTATTCTTTCAATATCATTATACCGAAATATTGGTATGGATTTTATTATAGAATTTCTACCTTTTTCATGTCGGGGTTACTATTCACGAGTTACTATTCATGAGTTATTATTCATGAGTTACTATTCATGGATACTATTCACGACAAAATTAGTTTCTTTTTCTGACCAAATTACCGTTGATTTATGAATCTTACTCTTGAAATTAAATCCATGTTTTGATCATATTATTTTTATTATCATATATAACATTTTTATAATCTTAGTGATGAAATTTCTCTTTGACTTGAGTGTAAAGATGGGTAGATTATTAGTATGATCGTGACTATGGGTTCTCTTTGGCCAGTAGTGCAAAGTTGAATTGTTGACTGGTATGATCATGACCATTGAATTTATAATTGAATTTCTTTAGCTCAAGTGCAAAGGTGAAATGACCAACATGTATATAATTATTGTTTATATAAATTCTAAAATGATTATATATTTCTTTGAGATATTAATATATTTGGCCTGTTGTGCAAATATGAACTGTTGATGAATATATTTGGCCTATAGTGCAAATATGAACTATTGAGGAATATCTTTGGCCTGTAGTGCAAAGATGAATTGTTGATGAATATCTTTGGCCCGTAGTGCAAAGATGATCTGTTGTTGAATATCTTTGGCCTGTAGTGCAAAGATGGTCAGTTGATGAATATGTTTGGCCCGTAGTGCAAAGATGAAATTGTTAGTATGATTATAAACAGGAACTATGATTTGGTATAACCATGATCTTTGATGTTTTAGGTAAAGACATGTGAGGAAAATTATCATCGTCCTAGGTGCGAAGAGGAATTTAGAATCACAATTATGATTATGAGTTATTCATATAATTGTGGAAATGAACTGTTGAGTGATGTTACTGGGATAAAACACTATTGGTGGACTTTTAATGTGGAGAAGATAGTAGACTTTATGGTCTATTTGACTCTTCTAATGGATTGCTCGTTCCGCTGGAACTATGGTTAAAAAGTTTTATTATCTACCATATGTTCTAAATCTCTGATTTATTACTGATGAAGGCTATTGATAATTTAATTATCTTTAGTCATGATATTCTTTACTAGGCTAGTTGTGCTCACCCTTTTACTTCATAATTCCTTTTCAGGTAATAAGAGTGTAGCTGGGTCGAGCGAGGGTAACGGGGAAATAGAACGGTGGTCTCTAGCTGTGGAGGTTCTCCCTAAGCAGTATAGAACGGTGTTATATAAATCATTTAGTAGTTATATTTGGTGAAAAAAATAGGGTGAGGCGAACCCAACGTTGGAAGGGTGTTTTGCCACTATCATACAAGATGTCTAATGACATACAACCTCGTGTTATCATAAGACATGGTTGTGCTCATCCAGTTGCTGAGTATATATACGAGCACTACCTATATAATCTTGGTGTTTGGTTGAAGTATAACTCTCAATTAGAGATAATGGAGATAATGATATGTCAAGAGAAGACTCACCATTGGAAAGAATAAGATAGTAATCTTCTCATTTTTCTTTGGGGTCTATTGGGTCAACCAAGGATAATTATGTGGCCATATGATATCTATCATAACCTAGACGCATGGCCCCCCATATACGAAGGTTTCCTTGAGCACTTTCTAAAGATTTTAATTTCTAAAATAGTTATTAATTGTACCTTTATGTAAGGTGCCATTATGACGTGCTATCTAAGGTTGGGACATGAGTCACAGTTGGTATATATTTGTATCAAAACTCACAGCATACGTGTTGTTGTATTTTGCACTACAATTGTAGTAATAAAGTTATAGTTATTTTCTGTACCATATATTTGGAAACTCAGAATAGGTTGGATGGATTGGACCTATTTTGGGGTTGTCACAGTTGGTATCAGAGCTTAGGGACATGGTCTCTGGCGGAGATTGGGGAATAGAACTAGGAGGGGATAGATAAGTAAATCCTTCGCTAATGTGTCCTACCTAAGCTTATTTGTTGGTCAGTCATAATATCGGGATATTACGTGATATGTTAATTTATTTAATTAACCCTTGTTTTATGGCAGTATTTGAGAATGGCAGCTGAGAATGTTAATAATGGAGTGAATGAGACAGTGGGGATACCTCTAATCACCAACCATGATAATGTGATGTCAGGCGAAGAAGGAATTAGAGATATTCTTGTGGTGAGGGAAGAATTAATAGTTGCACCCGAACTAGTCGTAGAGGTAGCAGCTGAGAGTGAGGAAAAAGATGAACCTGAGGAGAATTTGTTAGAGGTATTTTATGATCAAAATATAGAATTGCAAAATTGCATTCATGAGTTAGAAGAGCAGGCTGAAGAATGACAGGCGGTCGTGGAGCAAAAGGATGCAACGATTCAAGCATGTGTTACCCGATATGTGATGCTTGAACAGAAACATTCTTTGGCAGTGTATAAGATGATAAAGCTGGAATCTGAGTTGAAAGAAGAAACAACTGAACGAGTGAGAATGAGTGATGCATGGGTAAAAGTCGCACGACGCGTTGATATTGTGGAAAGAGATGTTCGATCTAAGAAGGCTAAAATAGATGATATGTATTTCTCTTTTTGGACAGCAATTGGGAGAACCCATATAAGACCCTGAATTTTATGAAATAAAAGTATTCAATTTTTCTTGTAATTACTATTCAGTAAATGGTTAAATTGATAAAAGTTTAAAGTTAAGGGTGATATATGAATTTTTTTAAAATAAGCAAGTGGTTATAAAATACTCACTGTTGTCGGGGAATATTCGTTTGGTCGTGGAATATTCTTGTTGTCGGGGAATATTCGTACGACGGCACAGTTTTTTGTGGGCCCCATAACGGGAAGCGATTGGATGAAGAAAACGACAAGTATAAGTTGTTTATAAATAACGGCGTAGTTGTTACCGTTAACACTGTTGGAATACCCGGTGGTTAAAACACAGTAATACGCGTTGTTGCACAGTAGCACACGGTATTGCACCAATTATTGATTCTAACGTAAGAAGGCACTACTCAATAATTGTTAAAGTAATTACTGTTCATTATTTTATTTTTGATTCAATAATTGTTGCGTTGATATTTTTTATTATTGTTGTTTTAATAATGGTCACTCCACAGTATTTTCCATTATCAAATCAATAATTCATATTATTTGAATAATATTATTAGATAGCATTATTGGCAATGTCTAGAAAGTTCTGTCTAAAGAGAGGTCTGGTCACCTAATTGCATGCCAGTAAGAAGAAATCCTTATTGGAAAGCCCCCTATTTTCTGAAAAATGTCTGGTTGTCATTATTGTGATTTTGTAATATTATTTGTGAATAATTAATTATTGATTTATATGATAAGAAAAATATTCATTTTATGTGGATATAGATGAAGAAAATTTTTAAAGTGACAATTGTTGGAAATTGATATTTTATCTTTTCTGATAAAATAATATTTTATTATATTAATATAATATAATAATGATGATATTTATACAATGAATGTGTGATATATTAGTATATGAGGAGGAAGAGTATTTTTGTTGCATTAAATGATTAACAAATATTTTGTGTGTCGGTGGACCCCATTTCTTGACTGAAATTTGATTATAGCCTGTAAAATCGTCCGTATGTGGATTTCGGTCAATTTTTGTTTGGAATTTGGAAAAACTTTCTTTTGCAAACGTGTAGAGAATTTCAATTTCCTATAAAAAGTCGTGAGATTCAAATTTTCTAATAAAATGGTTATTTATTATGAATTATTGAAGTTCCGGAATAATTGATTTTTGAAGTTTTAATAATTTTTATTAAGGAAAACATTTTTTATATTGTTGGTGGGCCCCACTGGTGTTGAATGCATGCTAAATTCAGATTCTTGGTGTACGTAGGAAATTTATATTAATATAATAATATTTTATTAAATTTCCTGCTTTGGTGTTCTAAGTATTTTCCTATAAATAGGGTGCTTAGGTTAGAATTGAAAATCACACCAGAAACTAAAGTTTTCTCTCTCTTTCTCTCTCGATATATTGAGCGTATTCTTGTGAGTATTTCAGTACTTTGAGTATTGCTTTACGGTGCAAGTTCTTTCAGCACTATATCCAGTATACTAGTCAGAAGTACTATCCTTTTTAGGTAAGGGATGTTATTTCTTCGTAGTGATATTATTTCTTCAATATCATTATGCCGAAATATTGGTTAAAACTTTTTATAAAATTTGGAACTTTTTCATGTCGGGATTACTATTCATAAGTTACTATTCACGAGTTACTATTCACGATGAGTTACTATTCATGAGTTACTATTCACGAGTTACTATTCACGGGTACTATTCACTACAAAATTGGTTTCTTTTTCTAACTAAATTATAGTTGATTTATAAATATTACTCTGGAGATTAAAAATATGTATTGATTATATTGACTTTATTATCATATATAACATTTTTATAACCCTGATGTTGAAATTCTCTTTCACTGGAGTGTAAATATGGGTAGATTATTGGTATGATCATGACTAAGGTTCTCTTTGGCCAGTAGTGAAAAGTTGAATTGTTACTGGTATGATCATGACCATTGAATTTATAATTGAATATCTTTAGCTTAAGTGCAAAGGTGAATTGTTCAACATGGTTATAATTATTGTTTATATAAATTCTGAAATGATTATATATTTCTTTGAGATATGAATATCTTTGGCCCATAGTACAAAGATGACTTATTGATGAATATCTTTGGCCTGTAGTGCAAAGATGAATGATTTCTGATGAATATCTTTGGCTCGTAATGCAAAGATGACCTGTTGTTGAATATCTTTGACATGTAGTGCAAAGATGACTTGTTGATGAATATCTTTGGCCTGTAGTGCAAATATGACTTGTTGATGAAGATCTTTGGCCGTAGTGCAAAGATGAATATATTAGTAGGATTATGAACATGAACTGTGATTTAGTATAACCATGATCTTTGATGTTTCAGGTGATGAAAATTAACTTTGTCTTGGATGTTGAAAGGAATTTAGAACTACAATTACGATTATGAGTTATACACGTGATTGTGGACATGAATTGTTGATTAATGTTACAGGGATAAAACATTGTTGATGGACTTTTAACATGGAGAAGATAATAGATTTTATGGTCTATATGACACTTCTAATGGATTGCTCGTTCCCCTGCAACTATGGTTGAAAAGTTTTATCATCTACCATATGTTCTAAATCTCTGATTTTTTTACTGTTGAAAGCTATTGATAATTTATTTATCTTTAGTCATGATATTCTTTAGTGAGCTAGTTGTGCTCACCCTTTTGCTTCACAATTCCCTTTAGGTAATAGAAGTGTAGCTGGGTCGAGCGGGGGATAACAAGGGAATAGAATGGTGGTCTATAGATGTTGAGGTTGAGGTGAATTTAACTTGGAAGAGTGTTTTGCCACTATCATATAAGATGTCTAATGACATACAACCTCGTGTCATCATAAGACAGGGTTGTGCTCATCCACTTGCTGAGTATATTTACAAGCACTACCAATATAATCTTGGTGTTTGTTTGGAGTTTAATTCCCAATTAGAGACAGTGGAAATAATGATATGTCAAGAGAAGACTCACCATTGGGAAGAATATGATAGTAGTCTTCTCATTTTTCTTTGGGGTCTATTGGGTCAACCAAGGATAATTCTGTGGCCATATGATATCTATCATAACTTAGACGCATGACCTCCCATGTACGGAGGTTTCCTTAAACACTTCCCAAAGATTCTAATTTCTAAAACAGTTTTCGACTATACCTTTATGTAAGGTGTCATTATGAGGTGCTGTCCAGGGTGGGGACATGAGTCACAGTTGGTATATATTTGTATTTAAACTCACAGTTTAAGTGATGTCGTATCTTGCACGACAATTGTATTAATCAAGTTGTAGTTGTTTTCTGTACCATGTATTTGGCTACCCAGAATGGGTTGGATGGAATGGACCAATTTTGGAGTTGTCATAACCCAACATCGAGTTTTAAATTATCCTGTACAGAGCGGTCAACCTCAATTCGATATGGATCGAAGATTGATGATTCAGATCATGAATCAGGAGTATGACGAAGCAGTTGAGGGTGGAATATGCCCTATAGAAAAGTATATTCTAACGGTGGAGATGACACCAAATTCTGCCCCAGACAAGTCAAAGCCGGGTGGTTCAAGGGATAACGGTTGTCATGACTTCCCAAAAACTGAGGAACCCAAATGAAGTTATCACGGGAGATGAGCAATGGAGAAATCATAATGACCGGAGAGATAACATCTAAAATGAAAGTAAGGTATTCCAACTCTTCGAAAACCAGGTACGTAAATTTCGTGGACGAAATTTCATAAGGAGGGGAGATTGTAAGACCCCGAATTTTTTGAAATAAAAGTATTAAATTTTTCTTATAATTACAATTCAGTAAAAGGTTAAATTGATAAAAAGTTAAAGTTAAGGGTGATATATGAAAATTTTTCAAAATACGCAAGTGATTATAAAATATTCATTGTTGTCGGGGAATATTCGTTTGGTCGTGGAATATTCGTTCTGTCAGAGAATATTCGTACGAAGGCGCATCCATTTGTGGGCCCCATAACAGAATAACTATCGGATGAAGAAAACGATAAGTTTGAGTTTTTATAAATAACGGCGTAGTTGTTACCGTTAACACTGTTGGAATACCCAGTGGTTACATTACAGTAATACGCGTCATTGCACAATAGTACACAATTTTGCACAGTATTTTTGAATTATTGATTCTTACGTGAGAATGCACTACTCAATAATTTTTACTATAATTACTGTTCAATATTTTATTTTATTGATTCAATAATTGTTGCGTTGATATTTTATATTATTGTTGTTTTAATAATTGTCACTGCACAGTATCTCCATTATCAGATCAATAATTCATATTATTTGAATAATATTATTAGATAGCATTATTGGCAATGTCTAGAAAGTTCTATCAAGGAGAGGTTTGGTCACCTAATTGCACACCAGTAAGGAGAAATCCTTATCAGAAAGCCCCCTCTTTCCTGGGAACGGCCTGATTGTCATAATTGTGATTCTGTAATATTATTTGTGAATAATTAATTATTGATTTATATGATAAGAAAATATTTATTTTATGTGGATATAAATGATGGATATATTTATTTTTATGTGGATAAAAATGAAGGAATTAATGGTGAGGTATTTTATCAATATTTTGTCGGTGTGGAGGTATTAAAAATAATTCGGTTGTGGATTTTGGATATTTTTGGTTTGAAATTTGAAAAAAATGCAAAGCTACAAAGTTGTAGAGAATTCAATTTCAGGCAGAATGGACATAAAATTTAAATTTTTCTGATAACCGGTCTATTTCTATGAATTGTTGAAGTTTCGGAAAATAAAATGATTTTTATTTAATTTGGGTTGGACGCATTTTGGTTGGTGTACAAAAATGTGCTGGAAATCAATTGAGGTGTGCTAAATTGGTTTTCAAGAATGATGGGCTTCATAGCAGCATGCGTAGAATAATCAATATTATTATTTTATTAATTTAGTCTCCTTTTGCGTTCTTGCATTTTCCTATAAATAGGTGCTTAAGTTAGAATTGAAAATCACACCAGAAACATAAGTTTTTTCTCTCAATATTGTTGAGCATATTTTTGTGAGTATTTAGATACTTTGAGAGTTGCTTTTCAGTACAAGTTTTCTTCGGCTTTTCATCCGATATTCTAGTCAGAAGTACTATTCTTTTGAGGTAAGGGAATTTAAGGGTTGTTATGTTTTTCATGTTTCGTAACTTTTTAGACCTTCAAAAATTCTGGAAAAATTTGAAATGATAATTTGATGAGTTTTATTGTTTGTGTCCAAAAATTACGATTTTTGGATGTATAGATTAAGAGTTATGAATTTTATGAGAAAATACTATTTTAAAAGTAAAGTCTTATAACTCCTTGTGGTTAACTCCAAAAATTGGTGAAATTTTTATTAGGAGTACATTTTTATAACATCAGTATACTCTGTGAATTTTGGAAATTTTGGAGAAAAGTACAATTTATGATAAATGTCTAAATATTCGGCGATTTTGGCCATATGAAAAATAGTAAATGAATTTTAAAAATTCTGAGAAAAATATATGTTCAATATGGAACTATATTCTGCTAAATCCCAGAAAAGATAATTTGTTTGTACTGATTTGGTATTTTTCATGAAAATAGACTAGTTATGAGTAAATAAATTAAATATGTTATGTGAAGTAAGAAAATTAGAAAATAGGATTTTATGGCTTGAGAATCCTACATGAGGTATATGCAGATTTTTGATGAGGGTTTTGGTTATTGGTGATGAAATCTTATGAGTTTGGCATTTTAGGATGATTAAATGCATTATTTAGTAAAGCGTAAACAATTAAAATAAAATTGTTTATAAGCTTAAGAAATACTATTCTTTCAATATCATTATACCGAAATATTGGTATGAATTTTATTGTGGAATTTCTATTCATGAGTTACTATTCACGAGTTACTATTCACAGGTACTATTCACGAAAAAATTGGTTTCTTTTTCTGACCAAATTATCATTGATTTATGAATCTTACTCTTGAAATTAAATCCATGTTTTGATCATATTATTTTTATTATCATATATAACATTTTTATAATCTTAGTGATGAAATTTCTCTTTGACTTAAGTGTAAAGATGGGTAGATTATTGGTATGATCATGACTATGGGTTCTCTTTGGCCAGTAGTGCAAAGTTGAATTGTTGACTGATACAATCATGACCATTGAATTTATAATTGAATATCTTTAGCTTAAGTGCAAAGGTGAAATGATCAACATGGTTATAATTATTATTTATATAAATTCTGAAATGATTATTTATTTCTTTGAGATATTAATATATTTGGCCTGTAGTGCAAATATGAACTGTTGATGAATATATTTGGCTTGTAGTGCAATTATGAACTGTTGAAGAATATATTTGGCCTGTAGTGAAAAGATGAATTATTGATGAATATCTTTGGCCCGTAGTGCAAAGATGACCTGTTGTTGAATATCTTTGGCCTGTAGTGCAAAGATGGTCTGTTGATTAATATCTTTGGCCCGTAGTGCAAAGATGAAATTGTTAGTATGATTATAAATAGGAACTGTGATTTGGTATAACCATGATCTTTGATATTTCAGGTAAAGACATGTGATGAAAATTATCTTCGTCCTAGGTGCGAAGAGGAATTTAGAATCACAATTATGATTATGAGTTATTCATATAATTGTGGAAAGGAATTGTTGAGTGATGTTACAGGGATAAAACACTGTTGGTGGACTTTTAATGTGGAGAAGATAGTAGAGTTTATGGTCTATTTAACGCTTCTAATGGATTGCTCGTTCCGCTGCAACTATGGTTGAATTTATCATCTACCATATGTTCTAAATCTCTGATTTATTACTGATGAAGGCTATTGATAATTTAATTATCTTTAGTCATGATATTCTTTACTAGGCTAGTTGTGCTCACCCTTTTGCTTCATAATTCCTTTTCAGGTAATAAGAATGTAGCTGGGTCGAGCAAGGGTAACGGGGAAATAGAATAGTGGTCTCTAGCTGTGGAGGTTCTCCCTAAGCAGTATAGAACGATGTTGTATACATCATTTAGTAGTTATATTTATTGAAACAAATAGGGTGAGGCGAACCCAAAGTTGGAATGGTGTTTTGCCACTATCATACAAGATGTCTAATGACATACAACCTCGTGTCATCATAAGACAGGGTTGTACTCATCCACTTGCTGAGTATATATACGAGCACTACCTATATAATCTTGGTGTTTGATTGAAGTATAACTCTCAATTAGAGACAGTGGAGATAATGATATGTTAAGAGAAGACTCACCATTGGAAAGACTATGATAGTAATCTTCTCGATTTTCTTTGGGGTCTATTGGGTCAACCAAGGATAATTCTGTGGCTATATGATATCTATCATAATCTAGACGCATGGCCTCCCATGTACGAAGGTTTCCTTGAGCACTTTCCAAAGATTTTAATTTCTAAAACAGTTATTAATTGTACCTTTATGTAAGATGTCATTGTGACGTGCTATCTAAGGTTGGGACATGAGTCACAGTTGGTATATATTTGAATCAAAACTCACATCATACGTGTTGTTGTATTTTGCACGACAATTGTAGTAATAAAGTTGTAGTTGTTTTCTGTACCATGTATTTGACGACTCAGAATAGGTTGGATGGATTGAACCTATTTTGGGGTTGTCACATAATGTGCCCATATACTGTGATAATTCTAGTGCTATAGATATTTCTAAAAATCCTGTGTTACATTTACGTAAAAAGAATATAGATGTTAAACATCACTTTCTAAGGGATAATATGTCAAAAGGTTTAATTAAATTAATTTTTATTCCAACAGAAAAATAATTGGCTGACATTTTTACTAAACCCTTAAGTGAAGAAAGGTTCTTCATGTTAAGAAGTGAACTTGGAATGTGCATGGTTTAATGTGATCACGTACTAAAATAGCTCATGCATAAAATATCTCATATTTACAGTATATCTGCATGTTAGTATTTAAAATGTGCTTTATCGATACACATTATCTTTCCATAACTAAAGATCAAATGAGATGTATCTGATCAAAGGAGACGTATCTACCTTGGCACAATTTACGGTAACTAATTATGGGTTTTGAAATTTGAAAAGACAGGAGTTGAGAAGAGTTTGGTGTTTCAAGACGTCTTTTCGATCTCTAACTCTTCAGTATTAAACAAAGAACACTCACTCCTCTTTTTACACGCTTTTAGAGATTTATTCTTTGATACTTCTTCACTGTTCTTCATTGTTCTACTTTCGCCAACGATAATGAATACTCGAGCAAATAAGCGTTCCTCCAGCATCACTATCAACGAAGGAAATCATCCACGATCTCCATATACCATACATTCACCAAAGAAGTTCAAACGACAACCTCGCTAAACATCTGTTCGTGTTTCTTTTGACGAATCCGATGGGTCTGATCAAGTTTTTCTTTCTTAAAGACTTCCCAACAATCTCCTGGTTTAGAGCCTCCTCCTTCTCGACCAGAATCGCCATCAAATCTGGTAAATCCTTTTTCTCTTACTTCTGATTTGCCAGATAATTTCTTTCGCGGTCAGAGTTTTAAAGCTCGTTTCAAAACTTCTATTACTACTAAACAGTTTGTTTATGAGAAAATCTTGGATCTTTTTTATTTTCAAAATCCATCTTTGGAAAAACTTTTCACTTCTAGTGGTATTTCTTCTATGTTATTTCCTCTCACAAGGGAATATCCTTGTTTGGTACAACATTTTTACACAAATTTAGAGTGTAATGCGAATTGTTATACGCCTTTTGTGAAGGGAAAGTCTCTATTTTTCACTGTTGTTGATTTTGGGAGTATTTTTGATACTCATTCATCTGGTCCCTGTCCATTTACTCTTAAGGGTGCTACATATATACCCTTTCTTCCTCTTGAACAACTTCAAACTGTGATTAACAACTCATCTCTCACAACTCCGTTTACTCCTAAAACTGTTGATGTCTGTCCACTTGCATGCGTTTTGCACAAAATACATAGTCTAATCTGTTTCCACGAATAGGTGGTGGCGCAGATTTTACTTACCAAGATTTGGTGGTTATTGCAATGATTTTAAAAGGTGTTCGTTTTAATTTTTCTCTTATGATGTTGTCCCACATGATGAGTTGTATTCGTCAAGTTAAGAAGTGTCTGCCTTATGGTCTATTTTTGATAAAACTGTTTCAGCATTTTAACATCTGCCTTGATGATGAAATTGTGGTGTCTCACAATGAATTCATTGATTCTGCTAATCTAAAACAGTCCCATATTAATTTTGTTCATGGATTGTTTGTTCGTATCATTCCTGATCCTATTCCTACTCTACCAAGTGTTGCTTAATCTGCTTTACCGACTGATAATTCTGCATCTTCTTCACATCCTCTTTCCTTGGTCTCATCTTCTGTCGTGGTTGATATGTTGTCACAAATTCTCAAGAATCAAGATTTCATTCGTTCTGACATTGTTGATATTAAGCAAAAGATTTCAGTTTTGGAAAAAAGGAATTTGCCTATACGGCCAAATGATTTGACTAAATGTTTTTCAAAAATCGAGGATGAATTTATCGATTTACAAGCTGGTTTCGAGTTGCATACCACGACTATGGTTGAATCTCTTCATCGCAAGATTAATAGAAACTTATGTCAACTAAGCCAAGAGATGAAGTTTGTGACTAATCAGGTTGGAGAGTTTGCTAATTTCATGGCTCATCGTCTGAATGACGTTGGTAGAAGATTACATTTTGACAGAATGATTTCTCCTGTTCCTGAGTGGCATCAATGTAATTGGATGGCCGAATACATTGGAGATTTCCTTGACTTGCCTCTACCCAATGAAACTTTTATTCCTCGTCCTCCTAAGTTTGCTCATGACTTTTCTCTGCAAGAAAGGATTCGTCGTCTTCTCCACCGTCCTTATTTCGCTAATCGACCTTTACTTGTGATTCACATTGATGATATTGATATCTGATCGTGACTTTTTGGTGAAGACAAAGGGGGATACAATGTTGTTGCTGTGAAGACATAATATTATTTTTGTTACAAACGATCTGGTCGGAACCAATGTGTTTAAATTTTTGATTGTTGGTTGTTTCAAAACAATTATGGATGGAGCCAATATTAGATTTTATCATGCTAAAATATTATGTTTCAGATAACAAATTTGCAGGCTAAATGCCTAAACAAAAGGCATGGTGAAAATTAGTTTGAATCTTCTAAAATGCATGAATTTAGGGGGAGTTATTTGTAATATGCATGTATTCAGGGGGAGTTATAATTTTTGGTGTTGTCATCATCAAAAAGGGGGAGAATGTTGGTTTGTTAATATTCTAACCTTTGTGTTTTGATGATAACTTCTTTATGGAAACTAATTTGTTTACTATGAAATTTCAGGAAGTTGATTAAAGGGTTATTATCAAAGACTTTGAAGATTTGAGTCTTAAGAAAAATTTGTAAGGTCATTACAAATATTCGATTTTTCGATACAAGGCTCTAGGACATTTAATATGTGTGCATTAAAATGATTCAATATTTTGTGCATGACTAAAATATATTATTTATTGCTAGCTATTATTAAGAGAACTGATTTTATTTTGTTAGCATGCCTGCGTAAAGAGTATTGTCCGAATTAATTGAGTTTTACGTGTGTGAAAGAATTTATGTGATGGAAAATTAAAAGTTGTTGGAGTATGTTGGTAAAGATATGATTTATCTCAAAAGTTGAGTTACATGTATATCTTGGAAATGAAAGATAATCATTATCTTGAATAGTTGGTTCATATCTCTCTCCTATCTTTTAATTCCTTGCTTCAGTTGCTATATTAGTGGCGGCAGAATTTATGGAATCATAATTGCTACAGTTTTTGAAAAGTCTAATCCCATTTGACTTGGTCTCTTTCTAGATTATTTTGATAGAGTCCAACACCTATTTCACTTCCTGAGATAATTGGTTTTGATTATTCCTTAGCCATTAATGAAAATAAATATTGGAACGTTATCTTTATTTGGTGGCAACAGAACTCTATAGCAACGGTAATAATATTGGGCTATAAAATGAAATTGATATCAGTGGAAAATTTACAACACTTGAATTAATTATTACACTCATATACTTGAAAAAGCAAATTCATTTTCGGTGAAAAATTTCCAGCTGCAGTGCAAATTATATTTATATTATTCTCAGCTATTTTCGTGAGCTTCATATTGGTGATATATTTTACTTTTACTATTTGATCATTGCATTCATTAGTTGAGCCTTGCATTGTTAAATTACTTATTTGCTTTGATCATTAGACCTCTATAATTGTAATCTTATATTTTTAGACTAAATGTTGTCTAAAGGTTTTTAATCCGGGTGGATTAAGGTTTATTTACAAACAGGTTCAAGAAAGCTTAGGTGCTTAAGGGGTGCATTGGTGCATAAGGAGCAAGTGTGCTCAAGTGAATTATTGTAATTTAATTTGATAGAATCTGTTTTGTAACAAGGGTTGTTTAAAGAAATAAAAGTGAGTCTCCAATACTAGTTGGTATTGGGCGTGGACTAGGCTATTATTATAGAGGGTAATAGTTGAACCACGTAAAAAATCTTGGTGTTATTTTATTGCTTATTTTATTATTTCTCAAGATAGTTAATTTTCTCAATAATTATAATATAAACTTTTGCTTCATCTTGAGATATTGTGTTAACACATAGTATTCTATTTGATTTATAAATTCACCAAATTATTTTCTTAGATAGAAATTCATTTCGGTAGACTGCATTCATTCAGCAAGCTGCATTCTTCAATACAATAGGCTATATTCAATAGTTTGAATTTAAAGTTTAAAAATTGATCATAGTTTGTTCCTACACTTATTGAACCCCCCTTCTAAGTGTGTCTTATCTGAATTTCAAAGCCCAATTGACTTGAAACTTGTCACACTATCTAGACCATACAACAAGGTACAAATTTCATCAAAGTTTGGTCTTTATAAACATCCTTATGGTATAAAACAAAGAGCTCGAAAATCTATGTTTCACATGATTTTCATTTGAACTAAATTTGAAATGAAATCTTTTAAATCCATTTTCAACTCATTTCAAACCATCCAATCAATTTTAGTTAACCCATTTCTCATATGTGTTAACTAATAAATCATTAATAATGAACAATGAAATCTCAGAATTTAACAAAATAACCTCTTTGAGGCATTTTATCAAACACTAACATGCATGCTTTAAAACCTAGTGTTTTTATGAATTTGAAACATAAAAACACCATCTCCATACTCTAATTCCATCCTTATATCATCTAAACACTTCATGTTCCATAATCCAAACTCCTACAACAATATCATAATAATAACAACTATTATTCATTCAATTTCTATAATTATAACTCAATAATTTCTTTAAATTTGAAAAGTATATGTCTTTCAACATAACTTAATTGAGAAAATCCTAACTTGATGATAGATGGATGCAACCTTTCCTTGATGTAATTTGACTTCAAATCTTCTCCCAATTCAGTTTCCAACTTCAATTCTTAGAGATTTTGGTGAAGTCTTTATCAAGAATTAGTAAATCTTTGTAGTGGCAGCCTGAGAGTATAATGTAACGACCGAGAAATTTAGATCTTATTGTAAAATGATTTTATTAAATTAAATAATAATAAAATTCTATTCTATGTGTTATCAAGATGGTTGTCATTGTATAACCTATTGATGTTAGAATGTCGTAGTATTTGAGCTACGTGAACGAATTGAAGTGTTTGAATTTCTAAGATGCAAAATAAAAGTTTTCCGAGAAATTTTTCAAAAAACACTATTCATCGGTAGTTGCTCGGGATTTATTTTTGAATTTTTGAGAAATACGTAATGATAGAATGATAAGGTAAGATGGATTATGTAATAAAAATCTAGTTATGGAAAATGTAATATTTCGCTTGCGGACTTAAATTATAAATGTTAAGGAAGGCGAAATAGTAATGAATAAGTAATAATTGTATAATACTTAGGTATTGTACAAAGGTAATGAAAACGAGTATAATACGAAGTATTATACGAGTTGGTATGAAGAATGAAATATCGTATATAATTTCTATATAAATTAGAATACGAAAGTGATACATAAACTATATGTATATGTATTAAGTAATGTTAATGGACTTGGAAGATTGGTTAACAATTGGTACAAGTCCAAGTGAATAAAATGTTAAGGCCCAATTATTAATTAATGAACCAACTAGTGTGTGTTAATGCAAAGCCCAAGGATTTATTTAATCCAAGCCCAAGCTAGAATCCATGAGTTGTAATGACCCATGGGGCAAACCATATTAATATGGTAAAGTATGGTGACCAAGTTAATGTGGTGACCAAGTTAATGTGGTGACCAAGTTAGGAGTAATGGCCAAACAAAAGATAAGAGTTGTGCTTAACTAGTAATGAATAGTAAGGAGGAGATTAAAGGAGGTGGGAGGATTTAATGACTAAACTACCCTAACCTTGTAAATTCTATAAATAGAAGAGGCTTACAAGCTATTTGTTAGTTGTTCAAATAATCCAAACATTACAAAGTGCTTAATTGTTAGAGAGATTAAGTTACAAATAAGTTACTTCCATAAGTAAGAAAAAGAAGAAGAAGCTACTTACCAAGACTTCAAAAGTAAGACTTCTTCTCTAAATTATCTTTTATCTATATTCATGATAGGTTGATAAGAAAAGATGGATTAAGGAACATGAATGTTAAGAAGTAAGAAGAATGTGTAAGTAATGATCTTAAGCCACATAAGTTGGTAATAAGTCATTTAAGCTAGCATAAGTTATAAACTTATGTGAAAGTATTATGAACTTGTAATGAGTTTATTAAGAGAAGTGATATAGATGTAAAAGAACTTGTATGATCATTTGTATCATGTATACCTAAGTTAAGTTGTATGTTAAGAACATATAAGGAATGATGATTAAGAAACTTTAATTGTCATAAGTCATGAACAAAGAAATCTTAAGTAGTTTATAATGGAATAAAATTATAATCTCATGAAGAAATAAGTCTAAAATCCAACAATGAATATAAGTTATTGTAATAAGTATGTTGAGATGTTCACATAATGAATGGGATTCATTTGTAATGTTGAACAAATCATAAGAATGAAGATTTACTGGAAATTGCACGATTGGATGATAATCGTCGAATTCGTAAAATTCTTGGAATAGAAGTCAAATTTTGTGTTTGAACTCGGAACCATTGTATTCCAATGGAGACAAGTAATATTTGGCATTTAAGATTTGCGAACTCAAAAATGACTAGATTCCGACTTAGAACGAAGAAATGAGCGTTGAACGTTCACGAACATTTATCGTTTTCGTTAAAAATGAACCAATAGGTGAATTTTTAGCAAACAGAGTCAAATAGATAAAATTCTTACATGAACGCATAGAATATATAATTTGTGAACCATATGCTCTTGAACGAGCCAATTCGGACTTATAACGATGAAGTTACGAGTCCGAGAATCTCATCTTTTGAAAAAATCTGTCAAGCATTTCTGTGGCACAGAGTCCGCGCCGCGGCAATACTCCAAGCAATTTAGTCGGTGCCGCAGCACCAAAGGGAGACTCGGCCCCTACAAACGCGTGCCGCAGCGCGACACATCGCGAGATGTAAGTATAAAGTCGGCGCCGCAGCGCCAGCCTCAGAACAAAGATAATGATGAATGTTTTTAATTATAAAGAAAAGAAAGTTAATTGATTTAAAAGTAAACATAACCTAAGGAATGTAATGTAACATTGTTTAAACTTTGTTAAACCTTAAGGATGTTGTATAAAGGTTGAGATAACCTAGTCGAATATAAATGCAAGGATAATTATAAATCGAAAGAGATAGTAACTGAATCTAATACACAATTAGATTGAGATGAAGGGTAAGATATAGTCATATACATACTGGATTATATGTGACCTAATGTAAGGCATTATGTGATCATGTATTGTAGAGACTTGAAAGACTTGAACATAAAGTAAATATACCGTAGCAAACGCTAAAGAAAAGTATTCTAACTCTTGTCTCAGTTCAATCTGAACAAGTTTTTGAAGTTCATGTATTCTTTCGCATGAATTGAGGTATGTTAAAGTTAAAGCCAATTCCTTTGGCTAGACTTGATATATTGCGTGGATATTGATAATCTATTCATCTATTATCCAATGTTGTTATCTTTTGTCAACCATTAGATATGGTTTTCAAAAGAAGACTGAAATGTTAAACAAATGTTTTGTCAGTAAAACGACAGGCACGTGAGGTTGCCAAATGATTAAACGTGCATACATTTAATGGATGTAGTGTTGATCAACATAGAGTATAATAGGCTGATCACCTAAAAGTGCTCGCAAGTAATACTGGGCTTACGAACTTAGTCCGGGTTGTCCTTTTCCAATAAAGAATGAATACTCGAGGTCTTTAACCAGAGTGAATGTTTTACTAAATATTGTTATTATTGTAAAACCTTTTGAAAGAAAGAGGAAGTGCTATTTTGTATTATTAATAGTACTTCATAACTATTGTTCAGTTATTGAAGATGTACGATTCATATGTGTCAAACATGTTGATATTGAATTGTTATACTTGTTGAGCTAGTTATGCTCACTCTTGCTTGAACCATATGAATTCAGCTAAGATTGAACGTCCAGAATGATCGAAAAAGGATAAAGGAAAAGCTAAGGCAGATTGTTAAGCTGTCTTGTAATAGTACAGGTCTATTGTTGTAATGTAATTGATATTATGTCAAAGAACCTTTGTAATGGGTATAGAACTTGGGAAATTTAAATATTACATTAAATATATAGAAGTTATGTTCGTTTTTGAGACTTTTCAATTGAATGAATGTATGAATGTTTGTACAGTATAGCACCATATGTCGGGTTAGAAGATACCTGGATTTGGGGGCGCTACAAGTTGGTATCAAATCAAGAGGTTATAAAACTTAAGGGGGAAAGTAGAATCTTAAGTCATAACCTTAAGAAAGAATAAGGAAGTAAAAGATGGAAAGTAACCCTATAAAAGTCCTTATTGGGCCATAGTGCATTGATAGACAGTTTTTGGTATGATTATGGCTATGGATTCTCTTCGGCCAAGGGTGCAATGATGAATTGTTTTATGGCATGATTGTGACCGTTGATGAAAACACGATTATCTTTGGCCTATAGTGCATGGATAATTCGTGGTTGTGATACTAAAAATATTCTTGGCCTGTAGTGCAGGGATGAGTTAATGATGTGGATTATTTATTAAGCTGAGTGTTAGCGATAAAGTTGGTGAAAAAGTTTTTAAATCATAGAAGATAGTAGATTTTATATTTTACTTAACTCTTCTAATGGATTATTTATTCCGCTGCAATTTTTGATCTAAAACTTGTTGTCTATTATATTCTATTAGTTGTTATACTGTTGAAGGCTAATGATAATTTATTCTGCATTATCTTAGTCATAATATTTCTTACTGGGCTAGTTGAGCTCACCCTTTCTTTCACTGTTCTCTTCAGGAAATTAGAACGTAGCTGGGACTAGTCGGGGAACAGAGTGATGGTCCTAGATGTTTGCATTAGTAGTCCTCACTATTCAGTGAAATAGTGTGATAATAATAGTAATGAGGACTCCTTTTGAGTTTGTATACTATCTAGTAAACAATATTTGTATTCAAACTCACAGCTCATGTTGTATAATTAAGTTGTATTTGTATTCTGTACCATATATTTGAAGACTTAGAATAGGTGATGTATACCTATTTTGGGGGCATCACAGTTGGTATCAAAGCTTAGGGATATGATCCCTGGCTGTGATGTGAGACAAGAACTAGGAGGGAAGAGACGGGGAATTCCTTCGCTAGTATGACCTACCAAAGTTTATTTGGTATTTAATTGGCCGGTCAGAGTATAGAGATAATATGTGATATGTTAATTAACCCTTGTTATGTGGCAGTATTTGAAAACGGCATCTGAAAATGTTGAGATAAGCAATGGAGCACAGGAGACCGTTGAGTCTCCACAGATTAATAATCAGGACAATGTGCAACAGGATGTCGATAATCCTCCTGTAAACAACAACACTGATCAATTAATGAACGACGGTACGTTTAGGAGCTTTTTAGAATTCATGCAACATCAGGCGAAGGCGGCTCATGTTCATAATGCAGGAGGAAACAATGGCAACCCACGGTTGGTCACCGCTAAGCAATTCAAGGAGCTGGGACCACCAGAGTTTTTGGGAACGCCAGAACCACTTAAAGCGGAGACGTGGTTAAAGCAGATCACCAAGATATTTGATGTCTTGGGATGCTCTGAGGAACAAAAGGTTCCCTTTGCCACCTTTATGTTACGTGAAGAGGCAGATCACTGGAGGGAATCTGTAAAACGTACTCAGCCTGACGCACTCAAGATGTCTTGGGAGAAGTTCCAAGAGCTGTTCAATGACAAGTACTTTCCCGAAAGCATTCGTCACATGAAGGAGGTGGAATTTATCAAGTTAAAGCAAAACAACATGACCGTGTCGCAGTACGAAGCCAAGTTTACGGAGTTGTCCCGATTTGCGTCCCACTTGGTTGATAATGAAGAGAGAATGACGCGGATGTTTTTAAGAGGTTTGAAGCCGGAGATACGTCAATATCTTATTTCTCATAAACTGTGTTTGTATTCAGATGTTGTAAATAGGGCTCAGTTAGTGGAGCGCGATAACGAGTCAACGCAACCAAAAGAGAGCAGCCGGAAAAATGATAATACTGGTGATAACAACCATCAAAGCGGTGACAATAAGCATGGAAGAAATCAACATGCCAGAAATGGTAACCACTTCGGTGGTAATCATGGTCAAAATAATAAGAATTGACATTTCAAGAAGAGAAGGTTCAACAATGACGTAAAAATATCGACACCAGCACCTGTTTCAATGGAAGAAGAATGACCACCGGTCGTATGTTTCAAATGCGGACAGGAGGGACACATCCGTCCAAACTGTACGCAGTAATCCAAAGCGTGTTTTAATTGCGGAAGAGAAGGTCACCTAGCTCGATTTTATCATATGGTGAAGTCAAATCCAGCTGGGATAGTGACACCAAAGGATGTCCCAGACAAGCCAAAGCCGGTAGTTTAAGAGAGCATTTTTTTTCGTGACGAGGAACCTAAATAAAATTATCACGGGTATGTTAGTCATAAACTCTTGCGAAGTCTATACCGTGTTAGATACCGGTTCTACTCACTCTTTTATTTCACCTAGTTGTGTTTAATGTTTGAATTTAACTTTGGAGAAGTTAGACTTTGATATATCTGTTTAAACTCAGTTGGGAGAAACCTTCGTTACCTCCACTATTTATAAATCTTGTTCAAATCAACACTTTCACGTTACCTGTCAATATTATCTCTTTGAAAATACTTGCATTTGATGCAATTTTAGAAATCGATTGGTTAACTACTCATCATTCTTTTCGTAAGGTTGTTAGCTTTCATATTCCTAACAAACCTGTTATGTAAATTCAAGTAACCAAACCACTAAAGTCAATCATTGTCATATCAAGCCATAAATAAAGAGCCCTGATCCTTTCATTGTTGACTTTCTTGTGTAGAATGCACCGAAGCCAGACTTTTTGTAGGCGACGTCGTGAATGACGATGGCAAGTTGAAAGGTATCAATGTGACGTGTTATCCAAGTCTTGGATGAGAGTCACAATTTTGAATGATATTTATGTTGTTAATAAATTTCCTGACGTATTCTTGAAGACTTCATAGCCTACCCTAGAGCGTGAAATCGAATTTTGTATTGACCCCAGTACAAAACCCATTTCTAAAACCCTCAAATATTTTTTTTTTACTTAAAACGAATCTAATATGCGCCAAAGACGTTGGCTCGAGCTGTTGAAGATTACGATCGTACCATTCAATACCATCGTGGGAAAACGAACGTGGTAGCTGACACGTTGAGTACAAGATCGTATGCGTTTACGAGTGCGATGTTATTAACACAAAGACACATTTCGTATGACTTACAAATGATGAAGATAGAGTTAAATAATCTAGGAACCTACGTAAAGATAACGAATATACGATTAGAATTAACTTTAATCGATAAAGTTAAAGCCGCTCAAGCTACATACTCAGAGCTGATGAATGAAGAAGGTTCAAGAGGGCGTTATTCAAGAAGCAAGAATCGATGAAGAGAGGAAATCTCAACCCTTGATTTAATTGACCCATTTGAAATCCTCGATCGAGTAGGAACTGTGGCTTATAGACTCGTTTTACCGTCAAGTATGTCGCGCGTTCATAACATATCGATGTTACGTAAATATGTGGACGACCCGAACCACATTATTAATTTAGAACCGGATGAGATAATAGTAATAACCCAATATTTTCTATACAAATAAATTAGAAATCTTTGCAGATAATTTTTTTTATATGGTGTATTATGTCAAACCCTAATTACTATGGGAAACCCTAATCTGAAACTTGGTGGTGAGTTCAAGTCTATTATATAACTGTGTTATGTGACCTATGACTAACCCTAATTAACATTTGTACTTGTTAAATTCTAGAAACCTTAATTATTAAGTATAAACCCTAATTGCTAAGTTAGCATGGATAATATAATTATTATATTATAACCCTAATGTCCATGTATGATTAAAACCCTAATCAAAATAAGAAAACCTAATTATAAATTTTGTACACTAATTATATTTAATTTAAACCCTAACTTGGGTAACATAGATTAATAATTATTGGGCTAGGATTATTAAATGGCCCAAAACAATTATGGAAGTAGTCCAAAAAAGAAATCAATTCAAGCCCAAATCATAGCCCACTTGGTCAAGGGTATTTTAGACCTTTAATTTACCTAAATTATGCAATAAAATAATAGCTAAGTGTAGAATTAGAGACTATGAACATGGCTGGCCAGAATTTACCTTTTAAGGTAACAAATTTTGCTAATCAAGTTTCCTTATATAGTTAGTGACATTACTTTATTTAATTTATAACAAAAAGTACATTGTTGTCAACATATCATTGGTGGGAAATCTCATTAAGCATGCTTAGGGACAAGATAAGGAATTTTATTCAATGGACAACATGAGTATGGAAGTTAATAGCTAAATCCCACATACATTGCCACTTCTATAAATAGATTAAAGAGAGGAAATAAGGCATTGCTAGCTCATTTTGTATCAACACTCGACCTAGACTTTTCTCTCATCAAACCAACGAAATTATTAGCTTATCAGTCCCTAAACCAATACCCACCATTACCATAAACAAATCAGAAGCTAGGATCAAGAAATCAAAGTTTAAAGGTATAAAACCCTAGCACGATTTCTGTCCATGATCTTATGTTAATGTTATGTTTGAGTGTTATAATATGTTGGTTATAGTGTCTAGTGATGATCTGGGTTGATAAATGTTGAATCCATAACATTTAAAAGCTCGGATTTGAAGATCTACAAAATCTGGAAATTTCGTTAACTGTGGTCTGACAACAAATGTCAGTGGCCAAAGATCTTTGGTCATGTATGCCTTATGATGTTTTTAAGTTTGTAGTTATAGTATGCTATATGATCTCTAACCTGGAACAAGAATCAAGTTCATATCTTAAACAAGTTGCAAGATATTTAAGGTCAAAAGCCGTTGACCGGCCATGACTGGGCGTTCTGGGTAACCCAGAAGCTGCCCAGAAACAAGCCTGACAACGTTTTAAATCGGCCAGATCTTTCTTCTGTTGCTTTATTATTGTTGTTAGTTGGTTGTATATGGTAGTCTAGTATGTGTACTATAAGTTAAGGCCATTAGAACATTAAAATGATTAGTATGTCTCATGTGGTAGACGGTCAAACCAAACAAGATGATCACAGTTTCGGTTTTCTAGGTAACCCAGAAAAACTGTTGAAGGCGATCTTTGATATGGTTTGACTGACCCTTATCATCTTGATCTGTTGTTGTTACAATGAATTTAAGCGATAGATCTGTAGTCTTACATGTTGTTTACAGTATATAAGTCTTATAACGCAAAAACAATGCATGATCAGCAGGTAGTGGAGGTCCAAAGAGAGCCCCACGATTTGTTCTTCATTTCTGGGCAGCCCAGAAATGAAGAACAGGTCTGACAGCTTCTTTGAGAGCTTAGATCTTGTTTGTTTGATGCTTTATTGCCATGTTTGATGTTGGGTATTGTAGTCGTGCACTAGTATTACAAGATCCAATTCATAGATTGTCCAGAAATAATACACACACTGATTAACACTTGGTCAAACATGCATGCTCAATAACTGACAGGGTGTTCTGGGTTTATATGAAGAACACCTATAGCGACGATTCTGTCGCTATAGGTGGTCTTTAGCGACAACTTTAAATATAATTAATTATTTTTATTAAATAATTAGTATTAATTAGTTTTTAATTCTGAAAAATACAAAATAAATTATTAAAAAGTATTTTAAAGTCCAAAAATTATATTTTAATTATTTTGAATATATTTTATAAATATTTAATATTTTTGGAATATTAAAAGTATTTAATTTATTTAATTATAATATTAAATAAATTATTTAAAAATGATTTTAATACATGAAAAATCATTTAAAATTATATTATGGTATAAGAAAATATTCTAGGTTATTTTCTATGACTTTTAATATTTTGTGTTGAATTTCATTAATTAATTATTATTAATGATATTAAAGTTATTTAATAATTATATTAAATAATTTAGTTTAAAAATGATTTTATTATTTTAAAAATCATTTAAATGAAAATAAAGTGTTTAAAAATATTTTAAGTTATAAAATATAACTTTTAATATTTAAAGGATAATTTCATTAATAATTTAATATTAATAATAGTATTAATGATATTAAATTTATTTATTAAATAAATAGTTTAAAATGGTTTATTGATTTAAAAATCATTTAAAAAGGATATAAATGAATTAAAAATACTTTAAGTTATAATTAATGACTTTTAATAGTGGATAAATAGTACATTAATATTTGAATATTAATGTTAATTATTTATAAATGATTTTAAATGTTTTAAAAAAAATCATTTAAGGGTAATATTATTACTTTAAAAATATTTTGAGTTATTATAAATAACTTTGATATTTTGGCAATGATTTCATTAATGGTTTAATATTAATTAAGTATTAATGATAATAGAACTATTTGATATTTAATAATGATTCCGGTGTTTGAAATTCATGTTAAAGTATAATAAATGTTTAAAAATTATTATTAAGTCATATGACTGATGTTTACAGATATTGAGTAATAGAATAGAGTCTTAGACTCGTTAATTACCGATAGAGATGGCGGTACACCGACATAGTTCAGAAATTGTTCTAGATTTAAATATTTTGACCGCATTACTGTTTGTTTGCGATGCAATGACTGCTGTATATGTGTAACAATGTGAGTAGGTTATTTTCTGACTGCGAAATGCAGTACTATGTGTTATAGTATATTGTTCTAATCGAACGAATGATCCGATTAATGATAGGTGATTACATAAAAGATAAACTAAGTTGCGTATTGTAAGCAGCATATCAGGCAAGTATCCTACCTTTGCATTTCCTTTATGCAATGGACACGAGTAAGAATGTTTCAGTATTATATTATTACTGTACAGATTATTAACCTATATTATATATGCCCATTGATTATCAACATGTTAGTATATGGTAATTCAGATATATATTCTCTGTTCGTTAATTTTTATAAATGGTTAAACAAGTGTCCCCATTTGGATAATCATTGCATTTAAACACATGTTGATACACCTTTGATATATACATATATGTTGAATTATAAATTATTGTTGGATAAGATAAAAACTTTTGTTTGGAACCCTGACAAGTATGAACATCCCAAACATGGGAAAATTTTTATGCGCTACGGCGGACAAAGGATGAACGATAATATCGTTCTATCAATGTAATATTGATCAATACAGGGTACAACGGGCTGATCACCCTCTGTGCCCGTAAGTTATGACGGTTTACAGATGAGGTTCTGTTTAAATTTTTGAAAATGAAAACAATGTTCATAGTATGTCCCCTAAAACTTATTTATAGTCAGTACGTAGTTTCAAAGATTTGAAAGAGAATTATTATTATTATTGGTTCAGAATTTCTTCACAACTATTGATCTGTTGTAGAAGGGTAGTATAAAGAAAATATTTAAATTCTTTCAGCTTATATATATATATAATTTCTATTAGTTGATGGGCACTCAAATGCTCATCCTTGCTTAATTTAAATATTTTCAGCTAAGTGTGAACACTCAGAAGGCTCTAGTAGAAACAAGGAAAAATGGAAGGTTGCTGAATGATGACAATGTTATCTGTGTGATAGTTTAATATTATTAAGACAATATTATATATTCATGATCATGTGTTGTAAGGAATGATTAAGGTTACGTACTTGGGAGTTAAACTTTGATAATTGTAAGTTAAGTTTAATATTTATATTATTGGCATTACTATTAATATTATTTCGGTTATAGATATGGTATTGTGAAGCACTGAATTCGGGTTTCAAGTACCCAGATTTGGGGCGTCACAATAACGGCTGATTTAACGTTTGAGGAGATACGTGTTAAAATCTTGGATAAGAAGAATCATATTCAACACTCAAAGGTTATACTTCAAGAGTTAGAATTTGAAATGAAATCAAAGTATCCTCACCTCTTCGACATACCAGGTACGCACCCTAATTTCGAGGACAAAATTTCATAAGAAGTGGAGTTTCTAAGACCCCAACTTTTTGAATAAAGATTAAATTTTCTCGAAATATATTTTTGAATATTATGGTGTGGATTTGATATAATGTTATAGTTGTGGGTAATATTTACAAATTTTGCAAAGTACCCAAGTTGTTATATAATATTCGATTGGTCGGGGAATATTCGTTTTAACAGAGAATATTCGTACAATGGCACAATCATTGGTGGACCCCCACAACGGAATAACTGTCGGATTGAGAAAATGACAAAAATACTTTATGAAAATAACGACGGAAGTACAGTAATACGCGTGGTTGAATAGTAACACACAGTATAGATTATTGATGCTTATGTGAGAAGTCACTTAGTTATACTCAATTATTGCTACAGTAATTGCTACATCATATCTCTCATATTATTGATTCGATTATTATCATAGTATCATCTGCATAATATGTTATTTTATTAAATCAATAATTGAGACGACAAATTTATTTATATTATTAAATTGCAATATTTACAATGTCTAGAAGTTCTGTCAAGGAGAGGTTTGGTCACCTAATTACTCGCCAATATAGAGAAATCCTTATTGGAAAGCCCCCTCTTTCCTGGGAACGACCTGGTTGTTAAATATTGTGAGTTATAATATTAATGATGAATATTTTTGAAATTGAAATTATGTTCGGAGTTGAATTTGGAGACGCGGACGTGATATTTGAGTCCGGAACGATGAAATTAGTAAAAATAGTCTATAAACACAAAATTTTCTGAGATTCACTATTTGGTCAAAAAGTCAACAATTGACTTTTTCGGGAAAAGTCAAACTTCAAAATTTCAATATTTATATTATTGATAAAAATAGTTTCATTATGTTGGAATTGTTTGTGTTAGTGAAAATCGACATCCATTCCGATGATAATTGATGTCTGGGGGTTATATTGATAAATCGGGTAATTTATCGGATAAATGAGCAATTAATTGCTACTAATTAACATGCTTATATAACTATTTGTTCACATGTGTGTACTATTGAATCACATTCTTGTACTATTAGGGGAGTTGCTGCAAAATTGATAATACTTGCATGACTAAGTTAAAAATGGAGGTATAGATGAAGGTACTATACTGTAATTGTTTTTATCACATGATTAGAACTATTGAGTCATATGTTTTACTATTGATTCACATTATTTAATATTAGGGGAGTTGGTGCAAGTTTGATAATACTTGCAGAACTAAATTAAAAATGAAGAAAAAGAGGAAGGTATTATACTGTAATATTTCGAGCCCCAAAATGTGCAATTATCGAAACTATATTTTCCTATAAATAGAAGCTCATTCTTCCTTCATTTTTCACCAATTCACAAAAGCTTTAGAGCAATTATTATAGAGAGAAAGAAGAAGAGAAGTCTGCTACCTCACTATTCCAGTATCCATTTTTTTTCTAAGGTAGGGAATATTATTTGTTGTATCCGAAAGGGGTATTATTTCTTTCTTTCGTCTTTATGAAGAGAACTTCTGTTATTCCATTATTTGTTATTATGTTGGTATAACCTGTCTGTGTATTTTACGCCGAACATGGTTCTGTCTTTATTATTATTTTGTTGGAACATCATGTCGGTGCGAATTTCGCCTGACCTGGTTCCGTTATTTAGTATTCTGTTGGAATAACCTGTCTATGCGAAGTACCGCATACAAGGTTATTTCTTTTGTTATTTCATTCTTTATTATACTCAGTTGGTTAATGTTTTGACTTCTATACTCTATGAAATTAGTGGAATATCCTTGATATTTGCGCTTCATCCAATATCTTTTCATGAAAATATTCTTCTGAGAATTCTTGAATTTTACTCTACAAAACAGTATCATGTTAACAATTTGGACATTATTAGTTCCTGGATAAATTAATTCTTAATCTTGTTTTATTTAATTCTTATATCATTGTCATCATCGTCATGTTTATATTTTGTTGAAAGTCATCTGTGGCCTGTAGTGCATAGATGGACTTGGTATGATTATGACCAGGGATTATTCGGTGTAATCATGACCTTAATGTTACAAATGATGTGGTAAAAGTCCTCATTGGCCCGTAGTGTATTGATGGACAGTTTTTGGTATGATTATGGCTATGGATTCTCTTCGGCCAAGGGTGCAAAGATGAATTGTTTTATGGCATGATTAGGACCGTTGATGAAAACACGATTATCTTTGGCCTGTAGTGCATGGATAATTCGTGGTCGTGATACTAAAAATATTCTTGGCCTGTAGCGCAGGGATGAGTTAATGATGTGGATTATTTATTAAGCTGAGTCTCAGCGATAAAGTTGGTGAAAAACTTTTTAAATCATAGAAGATAGTAGATTTTATATTTTACTTGACTCTTCTAATGGATTGTTTATTCAGCTGCACTTTTTGATCTAAAACTTGTTGTCTATTATATTCTATCAGTTGTTATACTGTTGAAGGCTAATGATAATTTATTCTGCATTATCTTAGTCATAATATTTCTTACTGGGCTAGTTGAGCTCACCCTTTCTTTCACTATTCTCTTCAAGAAATGAGAACATAGCTAGGACTAGTCGGGGAACAGAGTGATGGTCCTAGATGTTTGTATTAGTAGTCCTCACTATTCAGTAAAATAGTGTGATAATAATAGTAATGAGGACTCCTTTTGAGTTTGTATACTCTCTAGTAAACAATATTTGTATTCAAACTCACAGCTCATATTGTATAATTAAGTTGTATTTGTATTCTGTACCATGTATTTGAGGACTCAGAATAGGTGATGTATACCTATTTTGGGGGCATCACAAGTATCCTATACAGCCTTGTCTTAACAACATCCCGGCCTGCATCATCGTCAGACAACTCGCTTATCTAGACGATTTGCTACCATAAAACACAACCTTTGACGGAGTCATAAGGTTAATACACTTCTTTTAGCAATCAATTACAGCCCCGCAATTGAATAACCGGTCCATTACCAAAATAACGTCAAATTCCCCAAGTCGAATAGGGATAAGATCTACGTTCATGATATTACCTTTAATATCCACTCTACAATTCTTATGTACGTACTTAACAGGGATTATTTCTCTATTCGCAATTTCTATGTTCATGGGGTAATCCAATTCATCCTTAGGCAAATCTAAATTCTTGGCAAAGTCATCGGATATAAAGGAACAAGTAGCACCCGAATCAAATAAAACATAAGCATTAATTTTATTGATCGGAATGATACCTGACACCACATCACGGGATTGAACTGCATCTTGCACCGTCATGTTGAAAGTCTGAGCGGTCGGTCGGTTTGTTGTGGTTGGTCTGGTGATGGTTAAGGCATTTCCACTATTGTTTCCCTAGTTTCCTCCTGATCCTGACCCTCTCGATCCCTTCTTGGGACATTCTCTTACCAGATGGTCCTTCGAACAATAAGTAAAACAAGCACCCTTCTTTGGGTTTAGACAGTTTGGTGCTATGTGGCCTTCCTGACCACAATTGTAGCACACTCTTTTTCCTTTCATACAAACTCCCAAATGGGCTTTCCCGCATGTCGGGCATGCTTCAATTCTTTTCTTCTGACTACCTTGTTGATTCCCCGATGATGAGTTGTCATTCCATCTTTTCTTCTGATTAAAATTTCCACCTCCTGTGCCACTTCCACTGGCCTTGTTATTTCTTTCACCTTCACTCTTCTTCTTCTTTTGATCTTGATTGTACTTGGTCACCGCATCGCTTCCTCTTTCAGCGAGGATGGCCTTTTCCAGTACTCCGGCAAATGCGTTTATCTGAAACATTGAAACTTTACTGTATACCTAAGGCTTTAGTCCTTGTTCAAATCTTCTGTCTTTTCTCTCGTCAGTGTGTACTTGATACGGGGCGAACCTTTCCAACTCGTTGAATTTAGCCGTATAGTCAGGTACGCTCATATTTCCCTGCTTCAACTCTAAAAATTGAACCTCCATCTGGTTCTATGAACTAGTTGGGAAATACATTTCGAAAAGCATCTCTTTAAATCTCTCCCATGTAATTACACCTTCACCTCCTCACACTTTGTTTGTTTGCCACCAGTAGCTAGCCTCAGACTTTAGCATAAACGTTGAAAAAGCGGTCTTTTGGTATTCTCTAACCCTAGCAACGTCGAAAACCTTCTCCATCTCCATAACCCACGTTTGAGCCTCGATTGGGTTCATGGAACCTTTGAACTCTGGCGGTCCCACCGCCTTGAAATCTTTAAACGTTGTGTTTGGTGGAGCTTGAGGTTGATTGTTCATTGCTCCAGTTAGTAAGTTAACTAACTGTTGAACGGGATTAGCGTTGGCATTATTGTTATTATTGGTTGACTCTTCCTGAGCTGGTTGACGCTGTTGTCTTCTCCTTGGCGGCATATTTCTGTTAAATAAACGCTTATTAGAACTTTATTTATTTCTCTAAATAGTTAAGGCATTACTTAACAATTTAACATACTCATTTAACACATCATCTCAAACAACTTGATATATTTTCATTCAAATCAAAAGTTTTAACATCAAACTATAGCATCACTACTATTTACATCATCTATCCTGGAATAAAGAATCCACGGGATTTAAAACATTAAAATATTCCTTCGTTCATAAACATATCGGAATTTACATATAAAATTAACTAAGTCTTTCACATAATTAAGCAAATCATATCACTACCAGTTAAGGTACTGAATAGCCTTGCTACGCTCCTCTTCTAAGATGCGATACATTGTCTTGAGATCCATCATGTACAATGGTAGTCCTTCGAACTGTATTGGGTATCTCAAAACTCGATCTTGGGTCTCATTCATTGCTTTATTAAGTGTAGAATATGTCTCCCCAATCTTCGCCTTCTTTGCATGACCATCATCTTCTGCACGATCAGCTCGACGTGATTCCCTTACCCATCCCTCCTCTGCTATGTTCAGTCTTTCGGAGGTTTCCTTCAGTTCCTTCTTTAGCTTCTCTATCTCCTCGATCTTATCTTCGGTTTGACCCTTCTCATGGACCAAATCCCATTCTACATTTCCCACTCGTGAGTGAAGAGTCGAAATCTCCCTCTCCTTCTCCTCTAGAATAATCTGCTGAATAATAGCTCGCTCCGTCAGATCCTGCACCTCATCTCGTAACTCCACATTACGGTCGTATAATGTGGCATACATCTCAGCATCAACGGTGTACCGTGGTAACTCCTCTTCTTCCTCTTCCTCTTCATCTTCCTCTTCCTCAACAAATTCCTCTTCGGGATCAGTCTCAGGTTCATGCTCCTGACCCACCACAGTGATCAATGGAGATGACTCCCTCTGTACCAACTATTCCCTAACGACAAGAATGTCTCTAGGCTCCTCCTCTGTCGGTACTATAGGTACTCGGGGTTCCTCCTCCCCTGCTCGACTAGATCCTCCAACGTCAGACATCCTGACAACAAAATTTCGAGTTTTAGTTACTAAGTCGTACTAGTGAGCACATAATTTAACACATAAGCACATAAAGTCTTTTATTATCTTCAATGAATTACAAAAATTCATTTCCTAGAACTCGATAAGAGTTTTCCATCACTATGTTCTTTCTATAAGGCTACTACCTAAGGTTGTTCCCCCACCTAAGGTTCATAACCTACAGCTTTGATACCAACTTGTGACACCCCCAAATCCGGGTACTTCAGGATTTGGTGTTCATTGTACAAATATCATCTATTTATCTACCCATATTAAATGCAAGCCATGCAATAGATAGAATAAATTTACAACGTTCGAATAATGATAATACAATCCCAGGTTAAACTACCCTTAAACAATTGTGCGGAATCATAACAAATAAGTCTTAAACAACATCATTAATTCAATTCTTAAACATAAATACATCATCTAATAAAAATAACAAGTCTTCATCACTTATTAACCTTGCCCTTGCCTTTACTAGTGGAAGGTTCGTCTGTTCTTTCGTTCTTAACTGCAATGTTATTATTAAGCAAGAGTGAGCATGATTGCCCACAAGTATAACAATATAACAATGAATAATAACATGCGAGAGAAATAATAACTTCTGAAATAAAAGCTCAACTTTTGAATCAAGAATGAATAACAAGAATCAAAAGATTTCTGAGAGTCATAAGACCTTGAACTATGTCCTAGGTTATCAAGGGTTATACTTGAAACCTTTAACAGTCATAAGACTATGGACCTTTCTACTCGTACTTAGGGGGATCAGCCCTTAGTACCATACTGTGCACAATATCTTAACGCTAACGCATAAGTAAATCCCTTTGCAGGGTTGTTCATCTCAGTTTGACATTCGAGTCCGCACCAAAGGAAGTTTGGTTTGGATAATTCAATAAGGGTTCTAAAATTTAGAACGTTCATCAACTAAGGACTAGTTGAATCAATAAAATTCACTAGTCTAATAAGGTTCAACAATAATGATATTCGATTTGAATAATAATCTCAAGACGTATACAATAGGATAATTATTGTATAATTGAATCATGCTTTGAAAAGATAATCAATCTTTAATATAACATTTGAACTTGAATAATAATAATGATAATTTACTCGAGGTAATTAATAAACTTTAACAATAATGAGAAGTATGGTTAGGAAACTTGCCTCGTGCGTAAATTACACTTTAACTAAGCACGTTCTTTAAATTTAATCCTACATACCATTCACATTCACAATACCAGTTAATTATAACTTAACTAATCATCAAGGATTATTCTTTTGTCTAAACTTTGGTTATGACTATACTTAGTCAAATTATCACATTTACTGTCACATAATATCACTTCTTCATGAATAATAATTTAATTATGTATTCCATAACTCAATCTACATGTAATTATGTTATTTACATGTTAAACATCTATTTTATCATCACATTATACTTCTAACATGTTTACATGTTCATTACATTAAGTTACTAACACATTGCTAGACTTAATCATTTTTAAAAATTCCATTTCTGAACTTTCTGGAGAGTGGCGCTGCAGCGCCACTGTTTTACATGGTCTTCGCGCTGCGGCCGGACTCTTGGCGCTGCGGTGTTGTGGTGCTGCAATTCGAGACTTGGCGCTGCGGCGCGATGGCGCTGCAGCGCGGGAAATAGGCAGGTAGCCGGCGCTACGGCGTGGCGTACCAGACACAGAAATGGCAGTTCGCGAAAATCGTAGAACATGCCAATTTCTTCCAGTTTCTTAATTTCTACTCGAAATTAGACATACCCATATGATTTAATTCATGCATAAACATAACCCAACATTTATATAACGACTTTAACCAATGTAAACACTTAATTATAGAGTTTAAGCATGCAATTTCACTGACTTTGATGTTCTTGAAGGTTTTGAAAATAAAACATGAAAATTGTCACTACGGATTCGTTATAGCACCGAATCTGTTTATTTAAACTTTGGTCTCTTCGTATCAACATGCATAACAACATACGAGTGTAAAATTAAGGGATAATATACGATCAACACATGAATTATCACATATAAGGCCATATGGCCATAACCCAAACTTTATAAATTTTTGAAATAGCAATTCATAGTATTATGAAACTTATGATATGGAATCATATACAATATATATAAGATATGCTATGCTACTCGAATTATTACATATATGCACATAGTTGTTACCCTATTCAACTACAGAAACTTTACAGAGGACTTAAGCCATATTTATGAAAACTTTAAAAGACGTAAAATAAGAATTGGGTTGGATAAAATTACCCAAAGCGTAGATTAATAAGGATAACAATATCTCTCTACTTCAATCACAGTATTCACAATCTTTCTCAAATTTCTTAATTCTCTCTGTGATTTCTTTTTGCTAGACTTAGAAGAATGAAAGAAAAGAAAGAAGACGTATGATAATCAGGGAGAAGAATTGACGCAGAAGTGGTCAGTTACCCAATCATGGGTAACTTCCCTCAACTTCCATTAAAGCCATGTTTGGCTACCATTTAAAAGCTTATACCCAATTAATCTAATAAAACCTCTTATACTATAGTTTAAATAATGTCACACTCCTTATAAAATAAATCCAATATTTTATTTAATTTACTATAAATAAAATATAATAATTTCTCATAAATTCACATAGTCGTATAATTAATTTCTCATTAATAAATAATATCAAAATTTTAAATCTCTAATTAATAATTAAATTAAAATACCAATAGGCTTATTAAATATTTCTTTTAATACAATAAGCTCACATAATCACATACTTCAATAATAAAAATTCTCTACATTAATTTAATAAATGTAACACATATAATTAAATTAATCTACCATAATTGCATCAATTAATTATTTAATCTAATAATTAAATCATCGAAAATATTTATTTACTTTAATAAATATTAAAATTAAATTACAAAAATCTCGTTCGTCACAGAACATCAACGACCCAGTGGCTTATTACAGTCATTGGAGATTCCAGAATGGAAGTGGGAGCATATAACGATGGACTTCGTGGTGGGACTTCCGACGACGAATAAAGGATACGAATGGTTTTGTGGTAATAGTGGACTGATTGACGAAGTCGGCTCACTTTTTGCCAATTAGGGTCAAGTATAACTTAGACCAGTTAGCTAAACTTTATGTTAAGGAAATCATTTTCAGACATGGAGTACCAGTATCGATTGTGTCAGATCGTGATCCACGATTCACATCAAACTTTTGGAGGAGTTTACAAGAACAGTTGGGAACACAGCTGAAGTTAAGCACATCTTATCATCCACAAACCGATGGGCAGAGCGAGAGAACAATTCAGATGTTAGAAGCCATGTTGAGGTCTTGCGTCATGGATTTCAAGGGTAATTGGGATTATCACCTACCACTAGTAGAGTTTGCGTATAACAACAGTTATCATGCAAGCATATGTATGTCGCCTTATGAAGCTCTGTATGGAAGAAAGTGCAGATCACCATTGTGTTGGGATGAGGTGGGAGAACGCCGGATGCTAGGACCAGAATTGGTGCAGCAGACAGCGGATGTGGTAAAGTTAATTCAGATGCGTCTCGTCACAGCTCAGGACAGATAGAAGAAGTATGCGGACTCACATAGACTAAGTCGAGAGTTTGAAGTGGGCTCGTATGTGTTTCTAAAGGTATCTCCCTGGAAAGGAAAGATACGCTTTGGAAAGAAAGGAAAGCTAAGTCCAAGGTTTATAGGACCTTTTGAAGTATTAAAATGGGTGGGAGAGGTAGCTTATGCGATAGCATTACCTCCAGACCTAGAATGAATACATAACGTGTTTTACGTATCTGTATTACATCCATATAAGCCAGACTATAAGCATGTAATAGAGTATGAACCGATTCATATCGAGAAAGACTTAACATATGAAGAATTGCCAATGCAGATCATTGATAGAAATGAACAAGTTCTGAGGAACAAGGTAATACCATCAGTAAAGGTAGTATGGAAGAACCACGATGCTGAGGAAGCAACGTGGGAATTAGAAGAAAAGATGAAGAAAAATTTTCCCCATCTATTTGATTAAAGTAAGATGAGATTCTGGGGACAGAATCTTTATAAGGGGGGAAGAATTTAACAACCGAGAAATTCGGATCTTATTGTAAAATGATTTTATTAAATTAAATAATAATAAAATTCTCTTCTATGTGTTATCAAGATGGCTGTCATTGTATAACCTATTGATGTCAGAATGTCGTAGTATTTGAGCTACGTGAATGAATAAAGTGTTTGAATTTCTAAGACGAAAATAAAAGTTTTCCAAGAAATTTTCCAAAAAATACTATTCATCGGTAGTTGCTCGGGTTTTATTTTTGAATTTTCGAGAAATACGTAATGATAGAATGACAAGGTAAGATAGATTATGTAATAAAAATCTAGTTATAGAAAATGTAATATTTCGCTTGCGGACTTAAATTATAAATGTTAAGGAAGGCGAAGTAGTAATGAATAAGTAATAATTGTATAATACTTAGGTATTGTACAAAGGTAATGAAAACGAGTATAATACGAAGTATTATACGAGTTGGTATTAAGAATGAAATATCGTATATAATTTCTATATGAATTAGAATACGAAAGTGATACATTAACTATATGTATATGTATTAAGTAATGTTAATGGACTTGGAAGATTGGTTGACAATTGGTACAAGTCCATGTGAATAAAATGTTAAGGCCCAATTATTAATTAATGAACCAACTAGTGTGTGTTAATGCAAAGCCCAAGGATTTATTTAATCCAAGCCCAAGCTAGAATCCATGAGTTGTAATGACCCATGGGGCAAACCATATTAATATGGTAAAGTATGGTGACAAGGTTAATGTGGTGACCAAGTTATTGTGGTGACCAAGTTAGGAGTAATGACCAAGACTTAGGAGTAATGGCCAAGCAAACGATAAGAGTTGTGCTTAACAAATAATGAATAGTAAGGAGGTGATTAAAGGAGGTGGGAGGATTTAATGAATAAACTACCCTAACCTTGTAAAATCTATAAATAGAAGAGGCTTACAAGCCATTTGTTAGTTGTTCAAATAATACAAGCATTACAAAGTGCTTAATTGTTAGAGAGATTAAGTTACAAATAAGTTACTTCCATAGTAAGAAGAAGAAGAAGAAGCTACTTACCAAGACTTCAAAAGTAAGACTTCTTCTCTAAATTATCTTCTATCTCTATTCATGATAGGTTGATAAGAAAAGATGGATTAAGGAACAAGAATGTTAAGAAGTAAGAAGAATGTGAAAGTAATGATCTTAAGCCACATAAGTTGGTAATAAGTTATTTAAGCTAGCATACGTTATAAACTTATGTGAAAGTATTATGAACTTGTAATGAGTTTATTAAGAGAAGTGATATGGATGTAAAAGAACTTGTATGATCATGTGTATCATGTATACCTAAGTTAAGTTATATGTTAAGAACATATAAGGAATGATGATTAAGAAACTTTAATTGTCATAAGTCATGAATAATGAAATCTTAAGTAGTTTATAATGGAATAAAATTATAAGCTCATGAAGAAATAAGTCTAAAATCCAACAATGAATATAAGTTGTTGTAATAAGCATGTTGAGATGTTCACATGATGAATGAAATTCATTTGTAATGTTGAACAAATCATAAGAATGATGATTTGCCGGAAATTGCACGATTGGACAATAATCGTCGAATTCGTAAAAATTTTCGGAATAGAAGTCAAATTTTGTGTTTGAACTCGGAACCATTGTATTCCGATGGAGACAAGTCATATTCGGCATTTAAGATTTGCGGACTAGAAAATGACCGGATTCCGACTTAGAATCAAGAAACGAGCGTTGAACATTCATGAACGTTTATCATTTTCGTTAAAAATAAACCAATAGGTAAATTTTTTGCAAACGGAGTCAAATAGATAAAATTCTTACATGAACACATAGAATACGTAATTTGTGAACCGTAGGCTCTTGAACAAGCCAATTCGGACTTATAACGAAGAAGTTACGAGTCCGAGAATCTCATCTTTTGAAAAAATCTGTCAAGCATTTCTATGGCACAGAGTCCGCGTCGCGGTGCGACTCCAAGCCATTTAGTCGGCGCCGTAGCGCCAAAGGGAGACTCAACCCCTGTAAACTCGCGCCGCAGCGCGACACATAACAAAGAGACTCGCGCCGCAGCGCCGAGTCCGGGATAATGCCACTATTAACGTGCGCCGCAGCGCGAGATGTAAGTATAAAGCCGGCGCCGCAGCGCCAGCCTCAGAATAAAGATAGTGATGAATGTTTTTAATTACAAAGAAAATAAAGTTAATTGATTTAAAAGTAAACATAACCTAAGGAATGTAATGTAACATTGTTTAAACTTTGTTAAACCTTAAGGATGTTGTATAAAGGTTGAGATAACTTAGTTGAATATAAATGCAAGGATAATGATAAATCGGAACAGATAGTAACTGAATCTAATACACAATTAGATTGAGATGAAGGGTAAGATATAGTCATTTACATACTTGATTATATGTGACCTAGTGTAAGGCATTATGTGATCATTAATTATAGAGACTTGAAAGACTTGAACATAAAGTAAATATACCGTAGCAGACGCTAAAGGCAAGTATTCTAACTCTTGTCTCAGTTCAATCTGAACAAGTTTTTGAAGTTCTTGAATTCTTTCGCATGAATTGAGGTATGTTGAAATTAAAGCCAATTCCTTTGGCTAGACTTGAAATATTGCGTGGATATTGATAATCTATTCATCTATTATCAAATTTTGTTATCTTTTGTCAACTATTAGATATGGTTTTCAAAAGAAGACTGAAATGTTAAACAAATGTTTTTTCGGTAAAACGACAGGCACGTGAGGTTGCCAAATGATTAAACGTGCATACGTTTAATGGATGTAGTGTTGATCAACATAGAGTACAATAGGGTGATCACCTAGAAGTGCTCGTAAGTAATACCGTGTTTACGGACTTAGTCTGGGTTGTCCTTTTCCAATAAAGAATGAATACTCGAGGTCTTTGACCGGAGTGAATGTTTTACTAAATATTGTTATTATTGTAAAACCTTTTGAAAGAAAGAGGAAGTGCTATTTTTGTATTATTAATAGTACTTCATAACTATTGTTCAGTTATTGAAGATATACGATTCGTATGTGTCAAGCATGTTGATATTGAATTGTTATACTTGCTGAGCTAGTTATGCTCACTCTTGCTTGAACCATATGAATGCAGCTAAGACTGAACGTCCTGAAGGATCGAAAAAGGATAAAGGAAAAGCTAAGGCAGATTGTTAAGCTGTCTTGTAATAGTATAGGTCTATTGTTGTAATGTAATTGATATTATGACAAAGAACCTTTGTGATGGGTATAGAACCTGGAAAATGTAAATATTACTTTAAATATATAGAAGTTATGTTCGTTCTTTGAGACTTTTCAATTGAATGAATGTGTTGTTTTGAAATATTCTAACCTTTTTGTTTTGATGATGACTTAATATTATAGACTAATTTGTCTATTGTGAAATTTCAGGAAGTTGATGAAAGATCGTTGATATCAAAGATCTTGAAGATTTGAGTCCTAAGAAAAATATGTAAGGTCATTGCAAATATTTAATTTTTCAATACAAGGCTCTAGGACATTTTATTTGTGCATTCAAATGTGATTAAATATTTTATGCATGCCTGAGATTTTATGCTAATTGATTTATATTAGTTGGTTAGTACTTATATATTATGCATGCGTAAGTTATTGTTTATTGTACAAATTAATTTTATAATATTTGCCATGTGTTATGAAACTTGAAGAGTCTTGAAATATTTGTATAGACACGTGGACAACAAATTTGTTGGAGACTTAAAAAGTTGTTGAAGTGGGTTGGCAGAGATATGATAACTTTCTAAAATAGTGAGATAAGTTTCTTGGAAATGTAAGGTAATGATTATCTTGAAAAAAGTTGTTTCATACTCCTATATTAATGCTATATGTTTGGCGGCAGACTTTAATTGCTATAGGAATTTGATAAGTCTCAACCAAAAGATATTATCTATTTTTTGAAAGAGTCCAACAAAACTTTATAACAACTAGAGATAATCTGTTTTGATTATTCCTTAGCCACTAACGGAAATAAACTTTGGAACGTTATTTATCTTTATCCTTTTGTTGGCTTCGGAATGTTATAGCAACGGTAATAATATTTGGGCTATAAAATGTATTTGATATCAGTGGAAAAATAACAACACTTGAATCAATTATTGCACTCATATACTTGAAAAGCAATTTTATCTTCTGTGCAAAAATTCTAGTTGTTGTGATATTATAATTCTGATTATCTTTCAGCACATTACTGTGGGCTATAAATCGGTAATATCTTTCTATTACTATTTGATCATTGCATACATTAGTCAAGCCTTGCATTGTTAAATTGTTTATTTGCTTTGATCATTAGACCTCTATAAATTGTATTCTTATATTTTTAGACTAAGTGTTGTCTAAAGGAATTTAATCCAGGTGGATTAAGGTTTGTTTACAAACAGGGTTCAAGGAAGCTTAGAAGCTTAAGGGGTGCATTGGTGCACAAGGAGCAAGTGTGCTCAAGTGAATTATTGTAATTCAATTTGATTGAATCTGTTTTGTAACAAGGGTCATTTTTAAAGGAATAAAAGTGAGTCTCCAATACTAGTTGGTATTGGACGTGGACTAGGCTATTATTATAGAGGGTAATAGCTGAACCACGTAAAAAATCTTGGTGTTATTTTATTGCTTGATTTTCTTTAATATTTCTCAAGATAATTAGTTTTATTAATATTTAAAATATAAACTTTTGCTTCATCTTGAGATAGTATTTTTACATCAAGAATTTTAGCTGACTTATAAATTCACCAAGATATTTTCTTAAACAAAAATTCAATTCGGTAGACTGCATTCATTCAGCAAGCTGTATTCTTTGATTCAGTAGGCTGTATTCGATAGTTTGATTTAAAGTTTAAAAATTGGTCATAGTTTGCTCTCACACTTATTCAACCCCCCCTTCTAAGTGTGCCATATCTAAATTTCATTTGGTATCAAAGCGAGGCTCTACTTACTTGGTCTTAAAGGTGACTTGTAGGGAAAGATTCTGACATGGCACAGTTCGGGAGCAACAATCAAGAAGGTCAATCAACAAATAGACCTCCTTTGCTATATGGAACAGAAAATTACAACTTCTGGAAATTCCGAATGAGGATCTACCTTCAACGAGATCCTTGGGAATGGTGGGTTGTAGAGAACGGGCCAGTTATCCCACGAAGAGAAGATGGGACACCAAAGATTCTACTAGAAATGGATCAAAACGAAATCTACATGGTGTCATATAATTCGAAAGCAATGAACACACTTCTCAGTGGCATGGTACAATCCGAGATAGATAAAGTCTCATCATGCAACACAGCCAAAGAGATGTGGGATACTTTAGTGGTAAGTCATGAAGGTACTTCAAAAGTTCGAGAAGTCAAGCTAAGCATGCTCATGCATGATTATGAAATGTTCAAACTCGAGAAAGATGAAACCATAAAGATGGCTCAAGCAAGGTTCCTCGTTCTTCTGAACTCATTAAAGCTACTAGACAAATCTATTCCACAAAGTGAGATTAACCGTAAGTTACTTCGGGCTATGCCCAAGAGGTTTGCTTCTAAAATCACTACTCTTCAAGATTCCTCTACTATATCTACTATGGACACATTAACCCTTTTTGGTGAACTTGAGGAATATGAACATCAGTTAAAAAGGTATGATGATGAGGACGAAACTCCTCGAAGAAAGGTTTTAGCCCTTAATACAGGAAATGAAGAAGAGCTTGATGATGATTCGGATGAAGAGATAGCCTTGATGACCAGGAGACTCAAAGGACTTATTCAAAGAAAGAATAAACGAAAGAATATCTTCAATTCAAATAAAGGCAAGGGAAAACAAATCGAGGAGACGTGTTTTGAATGTGGACGTCCAGGACACTTCAAGAAGGACTGTTTTCAACTAAAGAATAAAGGAAAAACAAGCTTCAAGGATAATAAGAAGAACAAGGCTCTAGTCACTTGGAGTGATGAAGAAGAATCTGAAGTTGAGGTCGATGCCAAGGATGAGATAGCTCAAGTATGCTTCATGGGAATAGAAGGTGAATCTAATGAGGTATCTATTTTTGAACTTATTTCTTTGAAACAAGAAAATGAGAAATTGAAAGAAAAGAATGCATGTTTGAAAGACTTGGTCAACACGTTAATGGGTGAAGTAGAATCATTGATAGATGAAAAGAAAGATATTGAAAAAGAATCTATATGTAAAGAAGAAAAAGTTTTGATTGCTAAAAACAGTTTTCTTGAGAATTATAACAAAGTTCTTTTCAACAAAGTAACTTACTTGAACAATGAAGTTGAAAAATTGACTAATGAATTAAAAATGAGAGATTTGTGTATTGATGCATTTAGTGATAAATCGCCTGTTAAAACATCTCCTAATGATGAACTTCAAAAAGAAATAGCTTCACTAAAATTATCTCTTGCTAAATTCGTTCAAGGTGAAGAAAATTTAAATGTTATTTTGGGTAAACAAAGACCTACTTTTGAAAGACAAGGAATTGGTTATAATTCTATGCATGAAAAGGGTAATATGAAAATGCTAAAGTCAAAGTCACGTTTTAGATTAAATTATTGTTCACCTTTTACAACGTGTAGGAAATGTGGCATTAAAGGTCATTTAGACATAAATTGCTTTAAGAAAAATAAGAAGGTTTGGGTTAAAAAGGATGATTTACCTGTAACTAACGTAAAAGGACCCAAAAAGATGTGGGTACCAAAAGGATGAATTATTTTTTCGTGACAGGTATGCTTTAAGGCAAAAGTTCCTTCTCAAAAGTGGATTCTTGATAGTGGATGCTCTCGTCATATGACCGGTGATAAATCTAAGTTCGTTGAACTAAAACTCAAGAAGAAAAACGGAACTGTCACATTCGGAGATAATCGAACTTGTGAGATTATTGGAAAAGGTAAAATTGGTAATGGTAAGGTTAATATCGACAATGTTCATTTAGTTAACGGCCTCGAATTTAATCTTATTAGTATAAGTCAATTAATGGACAATGGTCACCAAGTTAGTTTTGATAAAGAAAAATGCACTATTTCTCATGGTACTAACAATGTTACCCTAGTTGCACAAAGAGAAGGAAATATATATACTATTGATTTTGAGCAACAGGATGAAGAAGTATGTTTAGCATCTGTACAAGATGAGGCTAATTTGTGGCACAAGAGGATGGGACATGTTCACATGGATTTAATCAAGAAATTATCCTCAAAGAATCTCGTCAAAGGATTGCCAAAGATCAAATATGAAAAGAAGGGAATTTGTGTTCCTTGTCAACTCGGGAAACAAGTAAGAACGTCATTTACAGCAAAGAACATGGTATCAACCTCTTCTCCTTTACAACTACTCCATCTTGATCTATTTGGACCAGAAAGACATCCTAGTATAAATGGTAAATTTTATGCTTTTGTAATAGTAGATGATTTCTCTAGATATACATGGGTATTATTTTTGAGAACTAAAGATGAAGCATTCAAGGAATTTGAGAAATTAATCAGAAACTTGGAAACAAAATATAGTCTAAAACTTGTACGGATAAGAAGTGATCATGGTACTGAGTTTCTAAAAGACTTTATAATATTTTGTGATCAAAAGGGTGTTAGTCATGAATTTTCTGCTCCTAGAACCCCTCAACAGAATGGAGTTGTAGAAAGAAAGAATAGGACATTACAAGAAACAGCTAGAACTTTATTACAAGAAAGTAAACTTCCTAAAAAGTTTTGGGCCGAAGCTGTAAACACATCTTGTTATGTTTTGAATAGAGTACTTATCCGTCCAATCATTTTGAAGACGCCTTATGAACTGTTAAATAATAAGATCCCTAATATTAGTTATTTCAAAGTTTTTGGATCTAAATGTTTTATTCTAAATACTAGTGATAACCTAGGAAAATTTGATGCTAAATCTTATGAAGGAATTTTCATTGGGTATTCACAGAATAATAAAGCATATCGTGTATTTAACATTAACAAGTTGAGTGTTGAAGAATCTGTTCATATTCAATTTAATGAAACTTACAATGATCTTCCAAAAGAAAGAGATGAGGATGCAGGTACATTGGAGATCTTAGTAAATCCAGCTAACCAGAGGAATCTATTCAGCAAACCGAGTGAACAAATCCAGCAAGTTGAATTGGAAAATTTTCAGGATGAGGAACAAAATACAATAGAAGAACTTGATGCAGACCTTCCTCAACAAGAAGAAGTAATACATGATGTTCAAATGCCAAAGACTGCAAGATATCTTAAGAACCATCCACCAGAAAACATCATTGGAGATATAAACAAAGGAATCACTACAAGAAGAGGATTGCAAAATCAATGTGCTTTTTCAGCATTCTTATCCCAAGTTGAACCAAAGAATGCTAAGGAAGCTATCCTAGATGAAAGTTGGCTAATGGCAATGCAGGAAGAACTTCAACAATTTGAACGATGTCAAGTTTGGGAATTAATGCCTCCTCCTAAAGATAGTTCCATCATTGGAACAAAATGGGTATTCAAAAACAAGCTTGATGAACATGGGACAATTACTCGAAACAAAGCAAGGTTGATAGCTCAAGGATACAATCAACAAGAGGGGATCGACTACGAAGAAACTTATGCTCCAGTTGCAAGACTAGAGTCTATCCGTATCTTGTTAGCATTTGCTTGTTACAAGAAATTCAAGCTTTATCAAATGGATGTAAAGAGTGCTTTTCTTAATGGCTACATCAATGAAGAAGTATATGTCAAACAGCCTCCTGGATTTGAACATGAGAAATATCCCAATCATGTTTTTAAGCTAAAGAAAGCTCTCTATGGTCTCAAACAAGCTCCCAGGGCTTGGTACGAGAGGTTGAGTAAGTATCTTCTTTCAAGTGGTTTTACTAGAGGTAAAATAGATTCTACATTATTTATTAAACATGAAAAACAAGAAATAATCATTGTTCAAATATATGTAGATGATATTATATTTGGTGCTACTAATGATTTTCTTTGTGAGTGGTTTTCAAAGTGTATGCATAAGGAATTTGATATGAGCTTAATGGGAGAGCTACATTACTTTTTGGGACTTCAAATCAAGCAAACAAAGGAAGGGATCTATATTCATCAAACCAAATACACTAAAGAATTACTCAAAAGATTTGGTTTTGAAGAAACCAACCCAAAGACTACACCAATGAGTACATCAATAAAGCTCACATCAGATGATAAAGGTATAGATGTAGAGGTAACTAAATATCGAGGTATGATTGGATCTTTATTATATTTAACTGCATCTAGACCTGATATAATGTACAGTGTATGTCTTTGTGCTCGATTTCAATCTAAACCCAAAGAATCCCACTTGCAAGCAGTTAAAAGAATTTTTAAATATTTAAGTGGTACTTTAAATTTAGGATTATTTTACCCTATATGTAATCATTTTGATCTAATGGGTTATTCAGATGCTGACTATGCAGGATTTCAAATTGATAGAAAAAGCACAAGTGGTGCGTGTACATTTTTGGGACATAGTCTTGTTTCATGGCATAGTAAAAAGCAAACTTCAGTTGCTTTATCAACTACTGAGGGTGAATATTTAGCTGCAGGAAGCTGTTGCTCTCAAATATTATGGATGAGACAAACTCTATGTGATTTTGATATTATCTGCAATAATGTGCCTATATATTGTGATAATTCTAGTGCTATTGACATATCAAAAAATCCTGTTTTGCATTCACGAACAAAACATATAGAAGTAAGACATCATTTTTTAAGGGATAATGTTTCAAAAGGGTTAGTTAAATTGGTTTTTATTCCTACTGAAAAACAATTAGCTGATATTTTTACTAAACCCTTGAGTGAAGAAAGGTTCTGCATGCTAAGAAGAGAACTTGGAATGTGCATGGTTTAATATGTTTACGTACTAAAATAATTCATGCATTAATATCTCATAATTACAATATATTTGCATGTTATTATTTAAACTATGTTGATAATCATTATTTATGTAACCGGCGTATCTGCTCTAACACGATTCACGATATTTATGGGATTTGATATGTGAAAAGACAGAAGCTGCAGAAGTCTGTTCGTAGTCCAACACTTTCCATTTAAGTTATAGATACACGCTTCTTTAATGACTATCGCCGACTTGGGAGATCTCTCAACCTTGAAAAACGGAACAGCAGCCGAATAGTTTTATTTTCGAAATTTGAAAAGACACACGCTTTTCGGTGATGGATTCTTGAATAGTCTTTCCTTTATATCTTCAGACTTCATCTTCCGTCTTCATCATTCTCTTTGTTTCACTCACATCATCCATCACACCATGAAAACCAGAGCAAGTAAGCAATCTGCTGGAAAATCAACCGACGAAGGTGCATCGTTGCCTCGAATTACAAGAACAAAGTTGAAATCCAAGCGCCTACAAAAGAAATCCTCAATACAAGTGATGTCTGATGCTACAACTTTGTCCGACGACTCAGATTCCAGTTTTTCCTTCATGAAAACCTCCGAAATCGATCTGTCTCCTAAGCGAAAGTCGAAGCAACCCATGGAAGAAGAAATTTTCTCACAGCCCGAATCTCCTTCAAATCTGGTAAATCCATTTTCATCTTCTTTTGATTTACTAGAAAATTTCTTTAGAGGACCTAGTTTTGAAGCACGTTTTAAAAACTCCATTGCTACAAAACAATTTGTTTATGAAAAATCTTTGGATTTTTTTTATCTCAAACATTCTGTTTTGGAAAAACTTTTCACCGAGTGCAATATTTTTTCTATGCTATCTCCTCCTACTGTTGCTTATCCTCGGTTGGTCCAACAATTTTACACTAATCTCGAGTGTAATGGAGATTGTTTTACTACATTTGTCAAAGGAAAATCTCTGTTTTTCACAAGTATTGATTTTGGAAGTATTCTAGGTATTTCTTCTACTGGACCATGTCCTTTCACTCTCAAAGGAGCGGCCAATATTCCTTTTACTCCTTTAGAACAACTTCATATAGTCATGAATGACTATTCTCTTTCATCTCTGTATTTACCAAAAACTGTCAGTGTTTCTCCTAATGCATGTGTTCTACATAAGTTGGTTCGGTATAATCTGTTTCCACGCCTTGGTGGGGGTTCCGATTTTACTTACCAAGATTTGGTTGTTGTTGCTATGCTTCTCAAGGGAAAGGTTTTTAATTTATCTAAAATGATGTTATTTCATATGCAAAGTTGCATTCGTCAAAGCAAGAAATGTCTTCCTTACGGTAAATTTCTCACCAAGTTTTTTCAACATTTTAAAATTTCTTTTGATGATGAAATTTCTGTTACAAATCATGAGCTGATTGACACTGCAAATTTGACAAAATCTCATATCACGTTTCTTGCTGGTGAGTTTGTACGTCTTCTGCCTGATCCTCCTATTTCTTCTCCTATTTCTCATACTCATGAATCCTCCTCTTCGTTGCCAAATTGTAATGGGCCTGATGTTATGACTGTCTTGACCACAATTTTACAAAATCAAAACTCTTTGAAAGAAGAGTTGGTGGAAATCAGACAACGTCTTGATCGTCTTGAAAAAGGGAAGTTACCCATGGATGCCCCTGAGATCAATAAATTATATCATCGAATTGAAGATGAATTTATTGACCTTCAAGCGGGTTTTGAGATTCAGACATTAGCTATGGTTGAAGCACTTCAACGCAAGGTTAATCGAAATACATGTCAGTTAAGTCAAGAGGTGAAATTTATCAGTTATCAAATTGGGGAGTTCGCAGATTTTATGGCTACACGATTTAATGCTATTGGTCAAAGGTTTCATGTTCCAACAATGTATTCTCCCATTCCCGAATGGCCAATGAACAATTGGATGGCTGAATACAAGGGTGATTTTTTGGATATGGAGCTTCCTCCTGCGACTTTTATTCCTCGACCACCTCGACTAGCCAACGATTACACCTTGGAAGAACGTCTTCATCGCCTTCGTCATCGTCCATACTTTACCACTCGTGCAGAACAGAGAGCTAATATTGAGGAAATTAATTAGAGTCTTTTTGCATGATGACAAAGGGGGAGAAGTTCTGCGATGCGCGATTCTGGCGGATTCTGATGCGATTCTCTGTTTTTGTTTAAATTTTTGTTAAAAGACTATGATTTTAAGTTGGTTTTAAGGCATGGTTGCCTGGATGATTAAACTGGATGTTAAGATGGTTTTGCTGCATGTTTTTAAACTAATTTTGTTGCAGGCATTGATTGTTTTAATATTTGAATACTAACATGCAGGTGTTATAAATTTTTCCTGAAACATGCATGAATTCAGGGGGAGTTATGAATTTAGGGGGAGTTATGAATTCAGGGGGAGTTATAATTTTTTTGGTGTTGTCATCATCAAAAAGGGGGAGAATGTTGTTTTGAAATATTCTAACCTTTTTGTTTTGATGATGACTTAATATTATAGACTAATTTGTCTATTGTGAAATTTCAAGAAGTTGATGAAAGATCGTTGATATCAAAGATCTTGAAGATTTGAGTCCTAAGAAAAATATGTAAGGTCATTGCAAATATTTAATTTTTCAATACAAGGCTCTAGGACATTTTATTTGTGCATTCAAATGTGATTAAATATTTTATGCATGCCTGAGATTTTATGCTAATTGATTTATATTAGTTGGTTAGTACTTATATATTATGCATGCGTAAGTTATTGTTTATTGTACAAATTAATTTTATAATATTTGCCATGTGTTATGAAACTTGAAGAGTCTTGAAATATTTGTATAGACACGTGGACAACAAATTTGTTGGAGACTTAAAAAGTTGTTGAAGTGGGTTGGCAGAGATATGATAACTTTCTAAAATAGTGAGATAAGTTTCTTGGAAATGTAAGGTAATGATTATCTTGAAAAAAGTTGTTTCATACTCCTATATTAATGCTATATGTTTGGCGGCAGACTTTAATTGCTATAGGAATTTGATAAGTCTCAACCAAAAGATATTATCTATTTTTTGAAAGAGTCCAACAAAACTTTATAACAACTAGAGATAATCTGTTTTGATTATTCCTTAGCCATTAACGGAAATAAACTTTGGAACGTTATTTATCTTTATCCTTTTGTTGGCTTCGGAATGTTATAGCAACGGTAATAATATTTGGGCTATAAAATGTATTTGATATCAGTGGAAAAATAACAACACTTGAATCAATTATTGCACTCATATACTTGAAAAGCAATTTTATCTTCTGTGCAAAAATTCTAGTTGCTGTGATATTATAATTCTGATTATCTTTCAGCACATTACTGTGGGCTATAAATCGGTAATATCTTTCTATTACTATTTGATCATTGCATACATTAGTCAAGCCTTGCATTGTTAAATTGTTTATTTGCTTTGATCATTAGACCTCTATAAATTGTATTCTTATATTTTTAGACTAAGTGTTGTCTAAAGGAATTTAATCCAGGTGGATTAAGGTTTGTTTACAAACAGGGTTCAAGGAAGCTTAGAAGCTTAAGGGGTGCATTGGTGCACAAGGAGCAAGTGTGCTCAAGTGAATTATTGTAATTCAATTTGATTGAATCTGTTTTGTAACAAGGGTCATTTTTAAAGGAATAAAAGTGAGTCTCCAATACTAGTTGGTATTGGACGTGGACTAGGCTATTATTATAGAGGGTAATAGCTGAACCACGTAAAAAAATCTTGGTGTTATTTTATTGCTTGATTTTCTTTAATATTTCTCAAGATAATTAGTTTTATTAATATTTAAAATATAAACTTTTGCTTCATCTTGAGATAGTATTTTTACATCAAGAATTTTAGCTGACTTATAAATTCACCAAGATATTTTCTTAAACAAAAATTCAATTCGGTAGACTGCATTCATTCAGCAAGCTGTATTCTTTGATTCAGTAGGCTGTATTCGATAGTTTGATTTAAAGTTTAAAAATTGGTCATAGTTTGCTCTCACATTTATTCAACCCCCCCTTCTAAGTGTGCCATATCTAAATTTCAGAATGTATGAATGTTTGTACAGTATAACATCATATGTCGGGTTGGAAAATACCCGAATTTGGGAGCGTTACATGAAGGAACAGAGAAATGGGTGTGGAACAGATGGGAGTAAGATAATAAGTAGCTCTCTTATTCATTTTCTGCAATTATATGGCTTAGTGTCCCTTACCTTATTTAAGGATTCAACACCTCATGCTTAAAGAAACATGACTCGGCTATATGCTGAGTTTTTATTCTATAGCTTGTATACTTATATATGTGTGATATAACATATACTTATTATATGCTCCTGCATTTTTATTTTATATGCACACATACATTCCCTATCCATTGCACATCTCATAATATAATAAAAATTTATTTATTAAATTCTTATTTTAATTTTATGAAAATATTTTTTGAAAAATTCGGATCGTCACGAACCATTTCTTTAATTTTCGGCCTAGCTAGATGCTTTTGTCTATATGCCATCAGTTAACTCTAGTTCTCCAAATTTGTCTAGTTAACTGATTGAAACATTTAAAATTACTTAACCCAAAACTACAAATTTTGGACGAGGCAAATATCAAAACTGCACCTGTCCTGGTTTAAATTTTTTGCACCAAAATTGGACTAGCGAGGTCAACGATTTGGATAAAAACCGGTTAGTTGAATGCGATCCGATTGGTTTTGGATTGGTTACGATTTAAATTGTCATCCCTATTTTCAACTTTAACTGGGTGCAAGTATATACTCCTTTCCCATCACGAAAAGAGTATCGTTTATAAAATATATAAATCTTAAGAATATACTTCACTCCATATTTTAATACAAGCTGGGTCCCGTGCCTCCGGCACTGTATGGACAATATGATTTATCTCAAACTTTGAACGACCAAAATAATTTATTGAGTGAGCGGAAAATTTAAAGTCATTTGTATTTTATTAAATTATTATTAGATTATTAGATAGATAGATGTATTTTATTAGATAGATGTATGAACGGTGGGATTTATCTCAAACTTTGGACGGCCCAAATGATTTATTGAGTGAGCGGGAAATTCAAAATCATTTGTATTTTATTAGATAGATGGTGGACAAGGCAGTAATTGAGTTGAATTTGATTTTTGGATCAATAAATTTTTGAAGCGACATTACTTTTAGTTCATGAAAAGTTACGTGGTTCAAAATATATTAAAACCAAGTTAGCAGGAGTTTTGCACGACTCATCGTCTTTGGTCATGATGCATTTTATTTTAAGAACAAAAACTATGTTTAAAGCTTTCTTGTTGTTGGTCAAACATTAATAATTTTTTTTTAATTTTTATTCTTTTTTTTTCCTAATTGATGTTAAGATCAGTCTAAAGTTGTTTAGTGTAGATTTTTGATAAATCGTTACAATCTAATTATATTTCTCCCTAAAGTATGCAATAATAAAGTGAGTAATAATTTGTTAGTTACATAGTTGTAATATAATCATAAAATTATAACGTCTACTTGAAGGGGTCACCAAATGGAGTGTGTATAGTAATAATTCAGAAATTCCAATAGTTAAGCCACCAAAAATGAAATTGTATAGAGTCCAGTAAATCGTAAATTATTATGTTAGTGTGTCAATTCTATCGCCATAACTAAATTACTATTTATATACGTACCAAAATTAGTATACATTTTTTCTAAAATGATGACTTTTAACAATTGTTTTGTTATGTTGTTCCCAAAGGCACTAAAAGACATCTAGAATGTGGGTTGAATAGATCTAAATAATTTTTTTTAAAAATAGTTTATTCACAATGGAATAGTTTTAAAAGCACCTACACAGATTATGAGAAAAATCAAGGGTTTTTACATAAGTATACAACAAAAAGAAAGTAATTACAAAAAAAGTGCATCAACTAAATAATTACAAAAAGATTGTACATATTATAAAAATAGTACAATTCACATTAATAAAGAAACCTAAAATCAAGGACTAATAACTGCCATAATTAATAATTCAAATTCAAATATTTGAATCTAACAACAAAAACAAATTCAAATTCAAAATAATAATTCAAATTTAAATATTCAAATTCAAATCTTCATCTCCCTCACATACACTTTGAAATAATAGTCCGCCGCTACACCGCCGCGAATCTCCATTGTCCAAAACGCCAATGAGAATAAGAAGAAGATTCGTCCTATAAAAAGTTTAAAAATAAATAGATGTAACTATTAATGTTCTGAATTTTTTTATAACTATTTTGTTACTCATAAATAATAAAATGGTTACCTTCGTATGAATGGTTGGCTACCAATTGCATCACATTCAAACAAAATTGGTAACTTATTAAAATTGAATTGGTTACTTATTAAAATTGAATTGGTTACCTTGGTCTGAAGGTTTGGCTACCAACTTCACTATGAAAAAACTGCAGATGTGTATGTGAATTAGTTACTTTGGTATGAAAGTTTTGTTACCTTGGTACGAAGGCTTGCTTACCTTGATCTGAAGGTTTGGTAACCAACTGTACTAAGAAAAAATTTAAAGTATAGATGTTAAATTAGTATATTAAAAATGAGATTAAATTAGTATCGATCAATTTGTAACATAAAATTAAATAAGTATTAAATTATATATACAAGTGTAGTTTCCATAATTTATTTATTTTTTAATAACAGGATACAATAGTGCAAATACTTTAGGAAGATTAATTGGATACCAGCTACTAGTACTAAAATATTGTGTAGTTATATCATGTTTCATTAGTTTCACTTCTCAAGAATTTTATATACCTTTTATGCAAAAAAATGCATGATTAAAAGAAATTTAATGCACGATCCACGTCTATTGAATTCAAATGTAACTTGAAAATGAGTTGGGCGATTTCATAATGATATCTAAAGTGAACCGCACATGTATTAGGAGTAGTAGGAGGAGTAAAGTATATTAAAAAATTTAAAGGGTAGAGGTTGATTGGTTATTTTGATATGACAATTTGGTTACCTTGATATGAAAGTTTGGTTACCATCATTCAGTATACACCGTCACACTCGTATCCACCTCCAACTCCAGTATACGGGTTGAGTTACAATAAGGCGTATTCCAGTACCAGCTCCTCCTATTATGCTCCTCAAGTTTATGACTATACGTATTCGAGACCATATGCGTGTCCACCACCTCCACCGTCAGATCCAATCACTTCATTCAGCCATCACGGTTATGGTGACAATGATGATGAGGGCGGATGCTCCATCATGTGAAATCAAGTATATATATATATATATATATATATATATATATATATATATATATATATATATACGGGAAGGATCAAGAGCATAATTCTTAAATAGCATAATGCCTTAAGTAGCATAATTTCATCAAAACGACGTCGTTTTAATGGGACGCGATGGCATTTTTGTAAATACCATGCCACCGCGTATTTACAAAAATGCCACCGCGTCCCACTAAAACGACGTCGTTTTGATGAAATTATGCTACTTAAGGCATTATGCTATTTAAGAATTATGCTCTTGATCCTTTCTGTATATATATATATATATATATATATATATATATATATATATATATATATATATATGAATGAAGAAGAAGGGTGATGACTAACTTCAGTTGTTATAGATGAGGAGAGAGAGAAGAAGTCACGTGTATAACTAATCTGTAAATTAAGGAATTCTAATTGAATACTAATTCCCTAAATTAAGAAATCCTAATTGCACTAGTATTGTAAATAAATATGGAAGTGAATTAGTTGTGTAAAAATTTTATGAGGACACTATTATTATAATTAATTTTAAAAATGTAATAGAATATGTAATTCATCCAAAAATCAAAGCTCTAAATTTAGTAAACAAAGTGGAATTAAGTCACATGAATAAAATTGTAGGGTGACATAAATTATATATTTACAAAAAGATAAATAACAAAGATTTTTAGGAGGTTCGGAGCCCAAAAGTCTCTTAGTCCTCTATTTTACTTTGAGAGTAGGGATATTCCACTAAAGAAAAGAAATCACTAAGGTGATGTTTGATAAAACTGAGTGTTAAAATCTGAACAGTTTAGACATCTAAATAATTTAGAGCATTTGTCCAGAATTGTGTCTGAATAAAAAAATGTTGTTTGATAACTAATTTTTCCAAAATGTCGGAATAACAATATTTTACCATTTTAACCATTTGAACAGTTTAAGAAAAACCTGTTTGATAAACAGAAAGGTCTTAATAATACTTTAAATACATATTTATAATATTTTGACCACAATATGATAAAATAAAATGTATCATGTCCAATGAAAACATCAACATAGCATAATAATTCAACCATACAAATTAAATTAACTTCAAGCAGTTGTTAAGAGTTGAAGTGCAATTTGTTCACATAGATTAATCATAAATTCTATGTCTTGATCACCCCATTGCGGTTCATCTTGTCCCTCTTCTCCATTTCCTTCCTTTTGTTCCGCTTTAAATCAGGATCCACTTCAAATTTCACTTTGAAACCATAAATTCTTTATTACTATAATTGTTCACTTTATTATTTAGTACATGATTACAGGTCACAACATATATTATATTCATATATATGTGGCATAGTTATATCACAAAGATCATGAGATGATTATAATAGTAAAAGAAGACCTTATGAACCTTTTAAACTTCTCCATGTGAACACCTCTGTAGATTCAAGTAAAGAAGAGATAACTTATATTTAAAGATTCATACACTTTCTCTAAACTAAATTGAAGAACAAATTTGAATAACATTAATTCACATTCACTTCCTTTGTTTGGATAAATACTCTTAATCTACAGGGGAAAAGAAAATTCTATTTTATGAACAATAATTGATTGTTTTGTTTTGTTTTCAGTTGGGAAGAAGCAAATTCTTTCCCTTGTGATCATGCCTTGAATTTGATCTCTTCGTTGAAACCGAAGAATTCCCCATTTGGGATTCACAATTTTCTTCACATAAATCCTGTTCTTCATCACCAATGTTAAGAATATCAGCAATCAAAAGATTCCCTTGACAAGAAAAAGAGCCCAGAGGAAATGATCTTGATATAATTTCTTGCTCATTTTCTTGATTAATCATCATGTTGTTACTTTCTTCAGAATATCCCACAACATGATCAAATATTTGTTCTTGATCATCTATAACTAAAACCAAATCGCTCTGCCTTTTCATTTCAAGGGAGGACACATTAAGTTTGGTTGAAAATGAAGGACTAGTTTGTATTGGCAATAGATTGAGGATAGATACAAAATTTGAACTACACAACGGGAAATTCGAAAGAGATCTTAGCCAAGTATCAATACAAGGAAGGTGAAAAGCGTGGCTGCATTTAGGCAACAATCTCAAGCTCTCATTTTATTCAAATTCACTTAAACAAATAGCACAATATGTCCCTTCAATTATTAGGCCATCCCCTTTTTTATACTTGAATACCGCAATAGATTTTATAAGCGATTCGTCTAATCCATTCAAAGCAACTTGTTGTTGCTGTTGGTTTGATTGATCATGAGTTACTTGATTTTGATTCACCCTTGGAGCCTAAGAAAATAACTCCCTTGCGCCCTTTGAAATGTGTAATTCAAGCTCTCCGTAAACAATCTTGCAGGCTTATAAAGCCGTGCATAGACCAGATCTCTATTCAATGTGACAGTGGAGGCCTCAGTGCCGGAAGAACTAAGGGTGACATTGACCTCGGTGGTCGAGTCACCAACCCATCTCTTAGCATCCACATTAACAGTAGTATTTGTTCCACAATTTAACATAAAAGAATTTGTTTGAGCTTCTCCAGTTCTTACATACAAAGAAACTATCACCAAAAGATTAATGCCCAATACTCCTATGCCATTAATCTTCATCATTCACCACTTTTGGCTTTCAATTTTCTCTCACCTCATATACTTGTAAGACTAGTTCAGCTTAAAATGAAACAACAAACTACTATTGTAAAACACAGTACCAATGCTTAAAACCCTAATCTTGAATCACATTCCTGACTTTCTTTCATCCAAATATAAATATCACAGTTTTCCTCAAGCATTAATTTGAAAAATACCCACATAGAAGTTCTAGTGTAAACATAAAGTTTCCTCCATCAAATATATCTTCACAGTTGACATTCCTTCAATGGTGATTCTAGAGAATGGAGTGAAAATCAAAACCCACCAACAAATTATCTTCAATCAATAAACCCAATCACAAGCAGATCTGAACCAAAATGAATGACAATAAAAAGGTTGATAAACATATCTCTGACCCCATTCAATCTCTGCCCGCTCCTAACCCATTGGGTGACATTGAAAACAAACCATAATTGGCGAAATCAAACCCTAATTGAAAGGAAAAAAGTAATACTTAAAGAAGAATGTGAACTGGTATTCACGTCCAAATCAAGGAGGATTGTTCATCAACTAAGAAGAAGAAGAAGAAGAAGAAGAAGAGCATCATCGAAGCTAGAATTGAAGAGGTTAGTTTTGTCCCAAAAAAATATTTCTTCGCTCAGACATGCCTCTGGATACTATAGAATTATTTTTGTGTCTAATCTATTAAGAGCCATTAAGAGGTAAACAAATTTTGTCAAACAAAATTTGCCTCTGACCGAATCAGAGGCAAATCCATCCAGAGCCATTAAGAGGTAATCAAACAGAACCAAAGACTCTATTTCAAAAAGAACTATTATAACAATGATTCACATAGAATCCTTAAAGTCACGCATAATTAGAAATATAATATCACAAAGATCAAATCACAAAGAGAAGAATGTGGTTTTGAGTTGCTGCTAAGTGACGTTGAACACTTCTACAATGTCTTAGCAGTAGTTGATTTGTTCAGAATTGTAGAGTGAAACTTTTAGAACTCAGAATATCAACACTTCGACTTTGTGGAAATTCTAAGTTAATAATGCTTAAAGTCGTCGTCCTTTTATAGAGTTCTGTTGGGATCTTCCCATTGGAAATTTTTTGTTGCTTCATTCTGTTCAAGGACATTTGTCATTCACCAATTATTTGAGTTTACAATTAAGTCTACTTGGACCACTTAGATCGTTTTCTTTTGTACTATGAGCATTTTAGTAGCAGCCATGTATCATATATCATTACTCATATAACTGTTAAATAGAGCTTTAATTAAAATGCCTTGTCCTTGTCGTAAATACATATAAACAACATCTTTGAAGGTTGTGTGATTAAGGTTGACGACTGTTGCCATAACTTGCCACTAAATTGTCAGAAGATAGTATGCTTGATTTGCTTCATTTACATCATTTGCTCTACGAAAATGAGTTGTTATGCGATTCTGGCTTTACAATCAGACTTTTGTTCTATGATCTTTGATAGTCTTTAGTTCACTCTACGATCTTATAATGATTTTCCTTCAGCTCTGCGAGAAGTCTATTCAACTTGAGGCAACTAAGCTATTACAAAGAATTTCTCTACGATTTGGATCAACCTAACAAATTTGATCCCTAACAAATTTGATCCCTAACCAAGTCCTTTCCTCAACCACTCTATGTTCTGGCTTTACGACCAGACTTCTGTTCTATGATCTTTGACGGTCTTCAATTTAGTCTGCGATCTTATTGTGCACAAACATTTAGGGGGATCAACCCTTCGTACAATGTATTGTGCACAAACATTTCAACGCTAAACGTAAATTATCCCCTATTATTAGGGCTGTTCATCTCAGTATTTAGAGTACAAGTCCGCACCAAAGTAAGTTTGGTTTAGATATATTTCAAGGTAATTTGGAATTCAACGAACATCAACTAAAGATTAGTTGAATAAAATTAATAACGTTATGCTATGGAATAATCATAACTGAATCGATATTGTAAATTAAGGTCATGCTTTAGGAATAATCTAATAGCATATACATTGAATAATATAGCCTACCTTGCTTGAACAACGTTAAGCTAAGGTTAAGATCTTATTTAGAATTGAGCATTGAGCATGCATACTAACTAGTAATTTGAACAATAAATTTACTTAACGAAACAAGTTAAAAACAAGAATAACTTGCTCAATATAATTGAAATAGGATAAGTAAACTTACACAATGTAATAATAATAATTCAATTAAAGTTTAAAATTAAAAAACTTGTATCATCCCAAATAAACTCGATACAAGAATTTTCTCAATAATAAACAACTAGCTCAACAAAAGTGTAGAGTTAGAAAACTTGTGTAATGTAATCGAATTAGAAACAATAATTTGCTCAACGAAACAATAGATTTAGAGAACTTGCCTTGCTTGTAGGCTAAACAGTAACAACTCGAATCACAATACCCTATATATATATATATGTTATCATGACATAATCAGTCACTACCACATTATATACATAACTAAGTACATTCATCATGTAAGATTTGATTTTTAATGACATAATCAAATTACATTAGTAATAAAACTAGTTAATTGTTAACTCGCGATGCGGCGCCACAGTTTACAATGTGGTCCGGCGCTGTGGCGCGGCGCTGGCGTTGCTACGCGAGACACATGCTAACGATTGGGGTTGTGGCGTGACGCTGGCGCTACGGTGCGACAATTACATTGCTGGGCTGCACTGCGGCGCCGAACTACAGACCTCGGAGACCAGCCTCGGTAACAGCATGAACAAAAGCCAATTTGGCCTACAAACTACTTTCTAACAACCTAATTAACATGTAATTCATACAGAGACTTCATATAAACATAATTCAAAGACTCTTAACATGATTCTACCCATAAAACAACATAAAAATCAAATTTAAAACATCCAATTTCACTATTTTTGATAAAACTTCACTTTTTGACATTTTTAGTAAAAATCATCATTGTAGCTTTGTTTTTCATCCAAAACAATTAATTCAAACTACTTTGGTTTAGTTTATTCATCTACTTTTGAAATCATAGTCAATATATATATATATATATATATATATATATATATATATATATATATATATATATATATTAAACAACTAATTAAACCTTAATTTTACTTTAAACTAAGCCATATTCATATATATTCATATAAATTCACTGTAATATGGTTTTCTTCACAAATTACATACATACATGAATTAATTCATCCATAAACTTATGAACACAATTTTATAACAAATAATTTATCATATAAAGCCATATAAAACAAACAATTTATCCTTCACAAAGATTTTACAGAGAATTTTTTTAGAAGAGAAAATGTAAGACCCCAACTTTTTAATGAATAAAATCAAATTTCCTCTAATTATTATTGTAAATAATAAGGTGTTAATTTGATATAATGTTTTGGTTATGTGTGAAATGTGCAAATTTTTCAAAATAAGAAAGTGATTATAAAATATTCATTGTTGTCGGGGAATATTCGGTTGGTCGTTGAATATTCTTGCTGTCGAGGAATATTCGTACGACGGCGCAGCCATTTGTGGGCTCCATAACGAAAAATGGGCAGATGAAGAAAACGACAAGTTTGAGCTTTTATAAATAATGGCGTAGTTGTTACCGTTAACACTGCTGGATTACCCGGTGGTTAAAATACAGTAATACACGTGGTTGCACAGTAGCACACGGTATTGCACAATATTTTTTGAATTATTGATTCTTACATAAGAAGACACTATTTAATAATTTTTACAGTAATTACTGTTCAATATTTTATTTTATTGATTCAATAATTGCTGCGTTGATATTTTATATTATTGTTGTTTCAATAATTGTCATTGCACAGTATTTCCCATTATCAGATCAATAATTCATATTATTTGAATATTATTATTAGATATCATTATTGGCAATGTCTAAGGAAGTTCTGTCTAGGAAAGGGGTTTGGTCACCTAATTGCGCACCAGTAAGGAGAAATCCTTATCGGAAATCTCCCTTTTTCCTGGAAATGACCTGGTTGTCATAATTATGATTCTATTATATTATTTGTAAATAATTAATTATTGATTTATATGATAAAGAAATATTTATTTTATGTGGATATAAATGATGGATTTATTTATTTTATGTGATTATAGATGAAGGAATTAATGATTGGGTGTTTTATCAGTATTTAGCCAGAATAGAGGTAATAAAATCGTCCGTATATGGATTTCAGGCATTTTTCATTTGGAATTTGGAAAAACTTAAAGTTACAAAGTTGTAGAGAATTTAATTTTCTATTGAATGGACATAAAATTCATATTTTTTTGATAAATTACTATTTATTATGACTTAATGAAGTTTTGAAAATAAATGTTTTTATTAAAACATGGGGTGGCCACTTTTATTTTTTTTGTGTGGAAAATGCTGAATTCGTAGGCTACAAATTCAAAGTGGAATTTTGAATTTTCAAAGTGGCGTGCTTGAAATAAAATATTAATATTTTATTATTTAGTCTGCTTTGGCGTTCTAGCATTTTCCTATAAATAGGTGCTTAGGTTAGAATTGAAAATCACACCAGAAACATAAGTTTTCTCTCTCTATATTATCGAGCGTATTTTTGTGAGTATTTAGATACTTTGAGAACTGTTATTCAATACAAGTTTTTTTTGGCATTACATCCGATATTCTGATCAAAAATACTGTTATTTTGAGATAAGGGGTGTTATTTTCATCATAATGATGTTATTTTTTCTATATCATTATATCGAAATATTGGTATGAATTTTATTGTGGAATTTTTACCTTTTTGTGTTGGGATTACTATTCACGTATACGTCACTATTCACTGAAAAATAAAATTTTCTCTCTTTTGTCCAAGATGTCGATTATGGTTATTATCTTTGATTATATCCATGTTTTGATCTTTATTTTTGAATTCTGCTTCACAATTGGTTATTATGGAGTATTATTGAACTTGGATAAATTGTAATACGAATCCCTAGTATTTGTTCTTTTATCTCACTGGATTCATTTTCTTTAAGATATTTTTCATCATCCTCAGTCCTAAATGATGATATTACTGAATATCTTTGGTCTGTAGTGCAAAGATGAATAATTAACTGATGAATATCTTTAGCCCGTAGTGCAAAGATGAATAGGTGTTGAGATGAACACGACCAACTAATGATATAAATGAATATCTTTGGCATGTAGTGCAAAGATGAATATTTGATTCAAGATGTATATTGATTGATGTTACAGGGATAAAATATTGATAATGGACTTTTAAATCTTAGAAGATGGTAGAATTCATTCTCTACTTGACTCTTCTAATGGATTGCTATTTCCGCTGCAGTTGTTGATCTAAAACTTGTTATTTATTATATTCTATCAGATTTTTCCATGTTGAAGACTAATGATAATTTTTTATATATTATCTTAGTCATAATATTCTTTACTGGGCTAGTTGAGCTCACCCTTTTTCTTTTTGTTCCATTTTTTTCTTAGGAGGTGAGAACATAGCAGGAACTAGCCGGGGTATGGAGTGATGGTTCATGATATTTGTTTTAGTAGTCCTCACTACTTTGTAAAATAGTGTATCAATAATTGTAATGAGGAATCCTTTTGAGTTTGTATACTGTCTATTAGACAATATTTGTATTTAAACTCACATTATATGTGTTGTCATATTTTACATGACAATTGTATTACTGAAGTTGTATTTGTTTCTGTACCATGTATTTGGCGACTCATAATGGATGATTGATGAGTGCATATTATTAATTTATTTTGATTCCATTATATTTAGTTTTATTGCATGTTTCATGTGTATATGAGCTTATTAAGGTGTTTAATGATTTCAGGAAAAATTGGAGCTGAAATGAGGAAAAAAAGAAAATTGCAGGGCTTTTAGAATTATGTTGGATGCATGGTGTAGGCTTGGGACTTAAATTTTATTTTAGAGCTATTCTTTAACTTTTCGGAACATTTTGAACCGTCCCAATCGGAGTTAATATGAAAAAGTTATGATCTTTTTACTAAACGGACGTTGAACCTCAAAGTTTGGAAGTTGCAATTTACACAGCAGTCACTTGGAGCCTCACTGAGACCTTGATACATCCAGAAATTGTCAATTCTCAAACAATGAAAGTTGTAGATCTCGTCGATATATTCATTTTGATAGGTAGAAGGCCCCATAACTCCTCCAGAATCAAACGTTATGCTTGTTTTACCAAAGGACGTTGCAGTAGGAAATGGAAATAGAGAATGCTAGTCAGGGTTTTATTCATTCAATCATCTACTGCATTCTCTCATCTACAACATTGGAGGATTGAAGACATGAGCTAAGTTTTTTTTATTAAGTTCTAAGGGATGTTGAACCTTATTTATAATTAATGGTTAATTGAGTATTCATTATTTATTCATTCTCACATGAAATTCATTCTTGATAATCTTAATCTCTGAATGCTATTTGGCTTAACTGATTTGATTTCTGCAGGATTGAGTTGGTTAACGAATATCATATGCTAGATTAAGGAGTAATATTACGTGTAATTGATATTGTTTCTAATCACAAGTATTAATTAGTAATACCTGATTGTGGACAAGCTTTTGAGTATTGTTATGATTATCAGAAGACAAGTTAAACAATCCGAGCTTATGTGTTTGTTGCTTAGAATAATATAATTCCCTAGTTCTTAATGATGCTATTATATTAAATCTAGAGAGCTTATTCTAGGTTATATAATTTTTAGAATCTTGTGAAGAGCTTGTTTCATTGAGTGACAATCTAAGGGGAGTTTCAGGTAGCAGAGCTTATTGTTACCTATGGCTATTAGTTTCATTGAAGGGTAAATAATGTTATACTTGATTAATCTATTGTTATAAAAATGTGATACTGAACTGAAGAACTGAAACTTTTTATTCATTGTTTATCTTGTTAATTTAATTAATTAATTTAAAATTCCCTTTTCATTAGAAATCATAGGATAAATATAAAACAAATCACTCTCTGTGGGATCCATCCTTGCTTACTACTGTGCTAATTGTTTAAATTTGTAAAGTGAAAGTGATGTTAATTTAAAAGTATAAACGACAGCTCCCAAATTTTGGCGCCGTTGCCGGGGAGTGTTATTTGTTTTTGTTTATTCTTTGTTTTCTTTTATTTTTATTATTTTCTTTTTCTTTTTATTTTATTACTCAATCCTTTAACTTTGTTGACTTAAATTTTGATCAAGAGATAGAGAAAACTGATATACAAAAGAAGTTCTTGTTCCATCATTTAAAGTGGAAGAGAAGGCGGTGCCACAAAAAAACATAACTTTGAAAGAACTGGCTACTCTTGATCTGACTCAACCATCTTTTTGTATTGAGTATCCTACTTTAGATGTTGCTTTTGAACTTAACTCTAGACTAATTCATCTTTTGCCTACTTTTCGTGGTCTTACAGGTGAAAATCCATATAAGCATCTAAAGGAGTTCTATGTGGTGTGTTCCACGATGAAAGCACAAGGAGTGGCAGAGGAGCAGATCAAGATTAGACTTTTTTTATTCTCATTAGCAAATTTGGCTAAAGACTGGTTATACAATCTACCTTGAAGATCAATACAATCATGGACTGATATGCAAAGGTTATTCTTAGAGAGGTATTTTCCTGCATCAAGAGTTACCGATATAAGAAAGGAGATATGTGGAATCTGACAGTTTAATGGAGAAAATCTCTATGAGTATTGGAAAAGGTTCAAGAAGTTGTGTTTCAGTTATCCACCTCATGGAATTGATGAACATTACTTGATCCAGTACTTCTATGAGGGGTTCTTACCAATGGAAAGAAGCATGATTGATGCAGCAAGTGGAGGAGCACTCATAGACAAGACTCCAAAAGAGGCAAGGAACTTAATTGCAAACATGGCAGCTAACTCACATCAGTATGGAACTAAGATGGATCACACACCACAAAGGGTAAATGGGGTAAGCACGAGAGACTTGGGGCATCAGATTTCTGATTTAACTGCTTTGGCTCGACAAATGGCTGCAAGGAATACGCAAGTTATTCAGCAAGCTCAACCTCAGTACCACATAGAAAACCAAGAAGTACCTGTCAATTTTGGGACATCTATGGAGGATATGTTCAAGGCATTCATGAACCAAACACAACAGTTCATGTGTCAGACCCAACAATTCCAGCAGGAGACAAGAACTTCTGTTCAAGATCTGAGGGACCAAGTTGCTCAACTTGCAACCACAGTAGGAAGGTCACTTTCTCAAACTGTTGAAAATGTAAGTGCCATAACATTGAGATGTGGTGCAGAGGATCAGAAGCAAGAAAAGTCAATACAAAGCAAGTCCGACAAAAGTGAAATAGGCAGGAGTGATGTACTCAAGCACAAATTTCAACCTCTTTCTGTTATGAACCAAAACTACCTTTTCCCCAAGTTCTAACAAGGAATTAGAAAGTTAGAAAAAATTCAACGTGGTATACAGAGTCTAATGAAAAATTCCTTGAAGTAATGGCGAATAGCGAACAAGAACTTAAAGATGATAAGGAGTTCACTAGTGGAAACCATTTGGATGTGCTCGAGACTACTGCTAAATTTGAAGAAATCAGGTATTCAAAGTCTGAAAATGATGAACAAAAGGTAGAGATAGAAGAATTAATAATTCTTGCAGATTTCTATAAAAAGGACATAGATGATGATACTTTCCTTGTACCAGAAACAACACACAATGATAAACACCATGGGACCTTACACATGGAATTAGACGACGCACATGTCCAGTTCGGCATATATAAAGTTAATAGGTATCATGGTAATGTTAATTCTATTTTTGTTATTGATGTTGTTGACTCTACAGTGCAGGTGTAACAACTCGAGAATTTTGAATATTTAAAAAAAATTAATTGATTTAATGTTCAAAATTAGAACCTAGACAGAAAATTAGTGTATACGTTTGATATTTTTGAGAAGGAATTTTGAGGATTTCAAAATTCTATGAAGGATTTTGGTGAATTATTCAGGATTAAGGAAATAAGTGAATATGTTCTGCGTTTATGTGTTTAGAATGTGGTTAAGGGTCAAGGGTTGACCAGATAAATGATATCTGTAACAAATCCTAAGTATATATTAAGAACGTCAACGTTCGGTTAGAAAATTCTTACAAATTATAAGAAACCCTAGAAACCAGTTCTGGAAACCCTAACTTCAGTTCTGGGAATCCAAAACCATAATTCAGAAGTTAAAACCCTAATCTGGGAACTTAAAGGATAATTATAATTCTCAAGTGCTATTAATTATAATATTAATTAGGGTAAAGCTTAATTATTTAGCAAACCCTAATTTCAAATTTTTAAAACCCTAATTTCTGGATTAGAAACCCTAATTTATAATTAGGGAAAACCTAATTGTTCGTTTAATAATTTTAATGTTAAGTAGGACATATTAATCCAAATTTTCAAGTTATAGTAATTAGAAAACCCTAATCTAATTACAAAATCTAATTTATAAATTAGAAAGATTATTTTTCTATTAGAAACCCTAATTTTGGGTTATAAACCCTAATGAACAATTTTGACCCTAATTGCTAAATTAGCACTTTTAATTAGGAAATAATAATTCTAATTAGCAAGATTCAAATTGTGATTAGGAAATATTAATTTAATTATCGAATCCCTAATTATAATTTAGAAATATTAATTTTCTATTTTGAAAATCAAAATTCAAAAATCTTGGAAATTAATTTGCTATATTCTAAAGGGTTCAAACCCTAACCCAAACCTAAACCCTAAGAGTTTGTAACAAATGACAATTCTAGAAATGAAAGGAAATGACATTTATGCCCTTTGTCACATTATTTTTTTTATTAGCTAGAGTGCAAATCTTTGTATATTGGTGGTAGGTGACCAACTATGTGGACTTTGTGACTCATAAACTCCACAAGATCTGTCTCAAATCAGCAGCCATGTACATTATGTCTACTTATAAGAGATTAAAGAGAGAGAAATGTCTAGCATTTTGTTTATTTTGCATTTAAGCTCTCAACAACTCTCTATCTCTCCTAACCTCCGAAATTCTAAAGTATATCAGTCCCTAAAACAACCCCTAGCAACCATACGATCAGATTGGAAAGCTAGATCAAAGATTGAAATCAAGAAGATATAACCCTAAATTAATTTTTGATCTTGTACGCTAAGATAGAGTTAGTGTTTATGTGTTTAGATATTTTCTAGAAGGTGTTTTATGATGATCTATCATATATCCATATCATCAAAGTGGAGAAAAATTTTCAAAACTTGTTCATGAACCCTAAAGTGGTCTGACATGCATATTTAGCAAACCCTAATTTCAAATTTTTAAAACCCTAATTTCTGGATTAGAAACTAATTTATAATTAGGGAAAACCTAATTGTTCATTTAATAATTTTACTATTAATTAGGAAATATTAATCGAAATTTTCAAGTTATAGTAATTAGAAAACCCTAATCTAATTACAAAATCTAATTTATAAATTAGAAAGATTATTTTTCTATTAGAAACCCTAATTTTGGGTTATAAACCCTAATGAACAATTTTGACCCTAATTGCTAAATTAGCACTTTTTAATTAGGAAATAATAATCCTAATTAGCAAGATTCAAATTGTGATTAGGAAATATTAATTATCGAATCCCTAATTATAATTTAGAAATATTAATTTTCTATTTTGAAAATAAAAATTCAAAAATCATGGAAATTAATTTGCTAAATCCTAAAGGGTTCAAACCCTAACCCAAACCTAAACTCTAAGGGTTTGCAACAAATGGCAATTCTAGAAATAAAAGAAAATGATATTTATGCCCTTTGTCACATTATTTTTTTTATTAGCTAGAGTGAAAATCTTTGTATATTGGTGGTAGGTGACCAACTATGTGGACTTTGTGACTCATAAACTCCACAATATTTGTCTCAAATCAGCAACCATGTACATTATGTCTACTTATAAGAGATTAAAGAGAGAGAAATGTGTAGCATTTTGCATATTTTGCATTTAAGCTCTCAACAACTCTCTATCTCTCCTAACCTCCGAAATTCTAAAGTATATCAGTCCCTAAAATAGCCCCTAGCAACCATACGATCAGATTGGAGAGCTAGATCAAAGATTGAAATCTAGAAGATATAACCCTAAATTAATTTTTGATCTTGTACGCTAAGTGATGAGTGAGTTTTATACACATAAATTAGATACATTCGGGCTTAAATTATTGTTGTTCTCAAGTCTTTTAGGATATTTTTATATGTTTGTGTCTATTCATGCATGTTTTATATTGTTTTGTAGGATTTGGGACAAAAGTTACATGGATCGACGTTCGGGGTGGCTAGATTCGCGTTTTCGGCTTGTCATTTACACAGCAGTCACTTCAGAGCCAATTTGACTATAGCTGCGGACATTATTTCGAAAAACTTTAAGAATGAAAGTTGTAGATCTACTTTTCCTCTTTCCGGATCATCTTGAATCATCTAAATCGGAGTTCGGACGAAGACGTTATGGCCGTTTTCCCAAAGGACGTCGGAGCAGAAAATGTTGACTTTTTGACCAAAGCCGGGGCGCCCATTTCTAGTGTATTTCCAGAGCCGGGGCGCTGGGGGACAGAATCCCAGCGCCGTGCCCAGCGCCGGGGCGCTGGGGAAGGGTCTGGTGCGGGCCTGGACGCGTTTTGGGCGAATTTTGACACCTTTTTGACTCCAAATAGGATTGGGGTTGTTCCAAAACTAAAAATTAGACTTGTAACCTATAAATACATGATGTAAGGCATAAAATAAGTGGGATTACATAGCTTAGCTTGAAGATTACATAGCTTAGCTAGGGGATTGCATAGCTTAGATTAGAGATACACTCCATTAGATTAGAACATAACCCTAGTTCTTATTAGTTTTGGAGATTGAAGCAACTTGGAGACCATTGAAGATCAAGAGCAAGAGCAAGAGGGGAGCATCAGATTTGCCGACAACAGATTCTATTCTCTTCTCTCATCTTACTTTTATCTTTTAATGTCTATTCAATTGTGGATTCTTGGTTTTCATTCATTAATTATGAACTAATTTTTTTTATTAAGATTTCAATTGAACTTTTTATGGCTATGAATTAGTTATTCATTATATTCCAATTATTTATGTTAAAGTGAGTTGTTTATCTTGTCTTGTGCATATTGCTTAATTATCTGATCAGTAATTACTTTGTTACTCTAGAAGGAATTGGAAGAGGAATTCTAGGGTTAGAATTGGGCATGATATCATGTGACTTAGTTATTTGCAAAGTGAATAATTAGGTTTGTGAATTGAATGGAAATATCTGTTCACCGCATGTAACACATAAGGAATTGGGATTGGAAAGAGTTTAATTCAATTGTTTTGCATAGGAATATAGCAAGATTAATCTGGATTAAATAGAAGGCAATTGATCACTTGGAAAAGGACTTTTGGCATTTGAGAATTCCTGTTAACAATTCAGTAGGCATAATAATTGGGATAATTGGATAATTGATTTATAATTCATAATTGGGGATATTGAAGTCTTAATCTTTATTTATTTGAATTCATTCGTTAAAATCTTAGTTTTAATTGATTAATTTAGTTTTCTTAATTAGAAAAAACACGATTTGAGATTGTTTAAATAAGATTAGTTTGGTTAAGAATTAGTACTTGGTGATTTTTATTAAATAATTCCTCGTGGGAACGATACTCTACTTTCACTTTATTACTTGTTGACCGTGTATACTTGCACGTATTCATTGATTGCGAAATCGATCAACACTAAGATAGAGTTAGTGTTTATGTGTTTAGATGTTTTCTAGAAGGTGTTTTATGATGATCTATGATGATCTATCATATATCCATAGCATCAAAGTGGGGAAAAATTTTCAAAAATTGTTCATGAACCCTAAAGTGGTCTGACATGCATATGTCAGTCGCTCTAGATCTTTCTTTAATTATGATTTTTCTTGTTTTACGGTTTAATATGTAGCTTGTCATGAGGTCTCTTTTCTGGAAGTGGAATCACAGTGATTGAATGGCTAGATTTCATTTTATTAACGGTCAAAACTCGTTGACCGGGCATGACCAAGCACAATCTGGGCAACCCAGAAATTTAAAATATCCGTCTGACAAGATTTTTAAGCTTCTTGATCTGTCAGGTTTTTAGTGTTATGTTGTTGTTGTAGCATACTTGTAAATGGTTATGTGGACTATAGATCCATAGTTTTATATTGAGTTAATAATCAACAAAATCGAAGTAATATATGGTCAAAGTAGACCAGTTGAGCATGGAACACGTTTCTGGAAAAACCCACAAACCTGAGGAACACATTGTCTGACATACTTTGACCATACTGATTCTAGAGATTGAGTTGTTGTTGAACTGCGGTGTTGCTTTGTAAATGTTCTTTGACATATGGACAATAACTTTTAACCATTAGATCACATAAAACATGACTGGAATATAGATTAATTTGGTCTGAAAAGTACCTAGTTGAACTGCCTGGGTTTCAGGGAAACCCAGAAACCTTCTGACAGTGACTTTGAGGGCTTGAATCTTGTTGGTGTTATATGATATAATCTAGATTGTGGTTGCTACTTGTAGTGTTACATAAAAACTACAAGAACAAGGTTTAATATTTCACAGAACATGTTTAGAACGAGAATTATAGGCAGTCAAACGTGACTCCTTGAAACAATGACTGTCAGTGTTCTTGAGGCCAAGAGCACCTAAGACGACAGAAAGTGCCGCTAAAGGCCTACATCGACAGTTTAATTATATTTAATTTCTGATTTTCTAGAAATTAATTAATAAATAGATAAAAATAGTTTTTAATTATTAAAAATACATAATAAATTCTGAAAAATTATTTTAAAGTCTGAAAAATAGTTTTTAATTATTTAGAGTATATTTCATAAATATTTAATATTTTTGGAATATAATTGGTATTTAATTTATTTAATTATAATATTAAATAAATTATTTAAAAATGATTTTAATTCATAAAAAATTATGAAAAATAATATTATGGTATAATAAAATATTTAAGTTATTTTTAGTGACTTTTAATATTTTGTGATTAATTTCATTAATTAATCAATATTAATGATAATTAGTTTATTTAATAAATATATTAAATAAATTATGGAAAATAGAATTAATGTTTTATAAATCATATAAAAATGATTTAAGTGTTATAAAAATATTTTAAGTTATAAATTATAATTTTTGATATTTTGTCATGAAAATATTAATATTTTAATATTAAAAGCAATAATCGGATAATGGATTTAAGTGTTTAAAAATCATATAAATATGATTTTAAAGTATTAAAAATACTTTGTGATATTATAAAATATATTATAATATTATGACATGTATTTCATTAATATTTAATATAAATAAATATTAATGATAATGGAATTATATGGTATTTAATTCATTTAAATACGTTTTTAATGATTGAAAATTCATGATAAATGATAATAATTATTTGAAAATTATTAAGAACATATGAAAAATATTTCGACTGTTAGTAAATTATCTAAGATAATTGTTAAGTGTTTTGGCAGAGTTTAATTGAACTTAAACTCGAATTTTTGTCCGACTAGACCGAGTCTTATGTGTGTTATAGACCGATGGGGTTATGTGTTTAGGTTATTCTATGTCTATATATATAATAGTATTATATTGTGATGATATTATTCTAATATTAGAGATCTATATTACTAATATTAGGTCTTCGGATAAGGCGTTATAAATTGCATAGCAGTAATCAATGGTTCAGGCAAGTTTATTTTTACTTAACTCTACTAAGAGTTGTTTCATTCGGATAAGCTTATGGTTAATCATTGCTGGTTGCCATGAATTGTACTCTGTACATATTGCATGTATAAGTCAGGTATGAAAGGCTGATCACCTTCATTACCAGTTGGTTCAGATATATTTGTTCATGTATAATACTTGTTCAGTCATAAATTTGTTCCTGCTATAGTTCACAATTATATTGTTGAATTATAGCCAGCTTATTATTCAGATTCTTTCAATTATGATATATCGTTATATTACTGAACTTAAACTTGCTGGGCAATCCTTATGTTCACCCTTGCTATATCATGATAAAACATTGTAGATTAAGGCTAATGCTTCAGATACAAGGAAATGTTAAAGACATGTCCAGCTTAAAGTAAATGTGCGCGATTAGTTTTGTAATAGTATAGTTTGATAATAATGTTATGTGTTAGTTAAGTTATGAATTGTGATTAAGTTAAGGTTACTCGACCTTGGGAAATAGTGTGTAAAATATATTGTATAAACAATTTATGTTTATATCTTCTGCAAATAGTAATAGTTGTATAGAATGATCGAACCGGATCCGCGGTGATTCGGGACCACGGATTTGGGGCCCTCACAGCAGGAATCTCTTGAGCAAATATACAAGGAGGATTTGAGGGCTGGAATGGAGCAAAATCAGGATCTGAAGGATGCTTCTAATGAAGAATTGAAATTGTTACTAGTCCACTTAAAGTACACAAGTCCAATTACATAGGATGAGAAGGATGATGTCAAGCCAATGACAATAAACAAGGGCATCTGCTAGGAAGGCAACCCAAGATCTCAGATTTGATTTTTTTTATCCCTTCACTTTTTAGTTTTTTATTGCATGTTAACTAGTAGTATTTTCTTCTTTGCATGATTTTCTTACATTGGGGACAATGTTAGGTTTGGGGGAAGATTTAGGTTTTTATTTTATTTAGGAATATTGATCCGATTTTGATGGGGAATTTAAAAAAAGTAATGCTTTTGAAAATTTTGATTTCATGATTCTATCTGGCTATGTGCTAAAAAGATTAAAGTCAAAGATTGAAAATTAATGCTAAATTTCAAAATCTATTTAATGCTTAGTTGGTTATTGAATGTTGAAGACTAAGCCATGATCCATAGTAACTGATTTAAATTAAATTTGTGATACAAGAGTACTTGAATATAAGAAACATGTTTATTTGGCTAAGTTATTTGTGGAGTTGTCTATGTGCACTGATTTCATGACTTAGAACTGTTTAACTTGCTTATGTTGTTGTAGAACCATATGAAAAAAATGATGAATGAAAAACAAAAGAAAAAAGAAGGAAAAAATTAAAAATAAAAATCTGCTTCAATGTTCATTGTGCGAAATAACTAGGTATCCAAGCCTCGGGAAGCATCGATATTCACGCTGAAAAGTGTGGTGGATAAAAGCAGCTTGACTAGTCGACTTTTGTGGCCTTTGTTACTTGATTAAGTAAGCCTTAGGGGTGTCTCTACACCTAGCGCCCTAAGATCATCTAGTTTGGGAGTCGTTGGTGGAAAGTTCACTAATGGGTAACTCTGAAAAGCCTAAAAAAAGGAGGCATTGCACATGTCAAGGAAAAAGAATATACGAGAAAAGTATGAAAATACATTCATTTGTGCTAAAGAAAAGGTTCTAAGAAAAAAATTAAAAAGCAAGAAAAATTATTCTTGGTTGTGAGTCAGTGTGCACGGTTTTTGTTCCATAATAACCAAGTTGAGTAAGTATGTTAACTGTCGAAAAGTTTCTTTTGTGGTTACAGATTGGTTTGATGAAGTTCGTTGGTGAAATGGTAAGGTTGTTCATTGTGAGTTAAATGATTAGACATTGATTAGATTTCTGTGAGTTTAGTGTTAAAAGTCATGATTTGTATCTTGAAATCTTTTGACATTATGGTAGAATAGAATTTTTCTAGAAATCAAACTTTTAGTTTACATGAGGACGTGTAAAGGCTAAGTGTGGGAGAATTTGATGAGTGCATATTATTCATTTATTTTGATTCCATTATATTTAGTTTTATTGCATGTTTCATGTGTATATGAGCTTATTAAGGTGTTTAATGATTTCAGGAAAAATTGGAGCTGAAATGAGGAAAAAAAATTGCAGGGCTTTTAGAATTATGTTGGATGCATGGTCTAGGCTTGAGACTTAAATTTTATTGTAGAGCTATTCTTTAACTTTTCGGAACATTTTGAACCGTCCCAATCAGAGTTCATATGAAAAAAGTTATGATCTTTTTACTAAACGGACGTTGAACCTCAAAGTTTGGAAGTTGCAATTTACACAGCAGTCACTTAGAGTCTCACTTAGACCTTGATGCAGCCAGAAACTGTCAATTCTCAAACAATGAAAGTTGTAGATCTCGTCGATATCTTCATTTTGATAGGTAGAAGGCCCCATAACTCCTCCAGAATCAAACGTTATGCTTGTTTTACCAAAGGACGTTGCAGCAGGAAATGGAAATAGAGGATGCTAGTCAGGGTTTTATTCATTCAATCATCTACTACATTCTTTCATCTACAACATTGGAGGATTGAAGACATGAGCTAAGTTCTTTTTATTCAGTTCTAAGGGATGTTGAACCTTATTTATAATTATTGGTTAATTGAGTATTCATTATTTATTCATTCTCACATGAAATTCATTCTTGATAATCTGATTTAATTTCTGAATGCTATTTAGTTTAACTGATTTGATTTCTGCAGGATTGAGTTGGTTAATGAATATCATATGCTAGATTAAGGAATAATATTATGTGTAATTGATATTGTTTCTAATCACAATTAGTAATTAGTAATACCTGATTGTGGACAAGCTTTTGAGTATTGCTATGATTATCATAAGACATGTTAAACAATCCGAGCTTATGTGTTTGTTGCTTGGAATAGTCTAATTCCCTAGTTCTTAATGCTGCTATTATATTAAATCTAGAGAGCTTATTCTAGGTTATATAATTGTTAGAATCTTGTGAAGAACTTGTTTCATTGAGTGACAATCTAAGGGGAGTTTCGGGTAGCAGAGCTTGTTGTTACCTATGGCTATTAGTTTCATTGAAGGGTAAATAATGTTACAATTGATTAATCTGTTGTAATAAAAAGGTGATACTGAACTGAAGAATTAAAGCTTTTTATTCATTGTATATTCTTGTTAATTTAATTAATTAATTTAAAATCCCCTTTTCATTAGAAATCATAGGATAAATATAAAACAAATCACTCTCTGCGGGATCGATCCTTGCTTACTATTGTGCTAATTGTTTAAATTTGTAAAGTGAAAGTGAGGTTAATTTATGAGTATAAACGACAGCTCCCAGTGATGTATACCTATTTTGGAGATGTGACAGTTGGTATCAGAGCTTAGGAATATGGTCTCTGGCGGAGATCGGGGAATAGAAATAGGAGGGGAAAGACAAGTAATCCTTCGCTAGTGTGTCATACCTAAGTTATTTGGTTGGTCAGTCGGAGCATAGGGTTAATATGTGATATGTTAATTTGTTAATTAACCCTTGTTTTGTGGCAGTATTTGAATATAGCAGCTAGAAATATTAACAATGGATTGAATAAGACCGTGGAGAACCTTTAATCACGACCCAGTGGAACGTGCAACAAGAAGGAAATATTCCTCCTGTAAACAACACTACCGAACAAATAATGAATGATGAGATGTTTAGAAGCTTTTCGCAGTCCATGCAAAATCAGACGAGGGAGACTCGTATACAAAATACTGGTGGAAATGATAGCAATGCGCGGCTTATCATAGCCAAGCAGTTCAAAGAGTTGGGACCACCAGAATTTATGGAAAAGCCGGATCCGATCAAGGCGGAAATGTGGGTTAAACAAATTACCAAGATATTCGATGTCTTGGGATGCACGGAGGAACAAAAGGTTCCAGTCGCCACCTTTATGTTCCGTGGTGAGGCAGATTACTTGTGGGAATCTGTGAAGCGTACCCAGCCTGCCACACTCAATATGTCTTGGGAAACATTTTTGAAACTGTTCAATGATAAGTACTTTCCTGAAAGTATTCGTCATATAAAGGAGGAAGAGTTTATCAGACTGGAACAAAACAACATGACGGTGTCCCAGTACGAGGCGAAGTTCGCAGAGTTATCTTGGTTTGAACCTCATTTGGTAGAGAATGAGGAATTAATGACGAGGATGTTTCTGAGAGGTTTAAAACCTGAGATTCGGCAATATCTTATCTCTCATAAATTTTCTTTATATTCAGATGTTGTAAACATGACTCAATTCTTAGAGTGAGATAATGAGTATGTTCAACCAAGGGACCACAACCAGGGTCATACCGGTGGCAGCAGTCATCGGAGCAATGAAAACCAGCAAGGAGGAAAACATTCGGATAAAAGCGGTAACCACTCTAGTGGTAATCGTGGCCATGATGGTACAAGAAGTGAGTCGGGGGGAGATTTCAAAAAGAGAAGGTATAAAAATGACAACGTGAAGACGTTAGCACAAACATCAACTATTTCTAGGGGAGGAGAACGACCACCGGTCGTATGTTATAAATGCGGGAAAGAGGGACACATCATCCCAAACTGTCCACAATAATCCAAGGTGTGTTATAATTGTGGAAATGAAGGTCATATAGCTAGAGATTGTCTTATTGCAAAACCAAGTTCAATGGGGATGGTAACTCAAAAGGCTGTCCCGGACAAGTCAAAGTCGGTGGTTCCTGGAAGGGTATTTGTCGTGACTGCCCAAAACGCGAGGAACCCAAACGAGGTGATCACGGGTAAGCTAATCAAAAACTCTTGCGAAGTTTATACCTTATTAGATACCAGTTCTACCCATTCTTTTATCTCTCCTGCTTGTGCTCAACGTTTGAACTTGACTCCAGAGAAATTAGACTTTGACTTATCTGTTGAGACTCCGTTAGGAGAAACTTTCATTACATCTAATGTTTATAAATCTTGCTTGATTCAAGTTGGTACCATCACATTACCTTCCGATCTTATTTCGTTGAAAATTGTTGCATTTGATGTGATTTTAGGGATTGATTGGTTAACCACACATCATGGTAAAATTGATTGTTTCGTAAGGTTAGTTTTCATATTCCTAACCAACCTATTATGCGAATTCAAACAACCAAACCATTAAAGTCAATCACTATCATATCAAACCATAAAGCTATTTGTTTATTAAAAAACGGATGTCAAGCTTTCTTAGCTCATGTCACGGACTTGAACAAAAACACGTCAGATTTGAATAATATTTCTGTTGTTAGTGAATTTCCTGACGTATTTCCTAAAGAACTTCCCGGTCTACACCAAGAACGTGAAGTTGAATTCTTTATTAACCTTGAACCTGGTACAAAGCCATTTCAAAAACCCCATATCGAATGGCTCCTATTAAACTTCAGGAGTTAAAGGTCCAACTATAGAAGTTGTTGGACATCGGTTTCATTCGTCTTAGTACATCTCCTTGGGGTGATCCTGTTTTATTCGTAAAGAAGAAAGACGGGACTATGCGACTTTGTATTGACTACCGAGAATTGAACCATGTCACCATCAAGAATAGGTATCCGCTACCTCGCATTGATGACTTGTTTGACCAGTTGCAAGGAGCACAATTCTTTTCAAAGATCGATCTTCGTTCGGGATATCATCAGTTGGAGATTAAAACTAAGTATATTCCAAAGACTGCCTTCAGAACTCGGTACGAGCATTATGAATTCTTAGTTATGTCGTTTGGATTGACTAAAGCTCCTGCTGCTTTCATGGATATGATGAACCGTGTGTTCAAAGAATATTTGGATCAGTTCGTTGTCGTCTTTATTGATGTCATTCTCATCTTTTCCAAAAGCTGTGAAGATCATGAGCGCCATTTGAAGCTGGTCCTACAAAGGCTTTTTGATAACAAGCTATATGCCAAGCTGAAGAAATGCAAGTTCTGTCTTGAGGAAGTAGCATTCCTTGGGCATGTGGTGTCAAAACATGGAGTATCTGTCGACCGGGTGAAGATTGAAGCAATATAAAGTTGGGAGCAACCAAAGTCGGTGACCGAAGTACGTAGCTTTATGGGCTTAGTTGGTTATTATCAGAGATTCGTGGAAGGATTTTATCGAATCGCTACTCCGTTAACTCAGTTGATTCGTAAAGATACGAAATTTGGTTGGAGCGAGGGTTGTGAGAAGAGTTTTCAAGAACTCAAGAGAAGACTCATTCCAGCACCTGTGCTGACAATACCATCTGGTTCGGATGGATTTGTTATCTACAGCGATGCTTCGGGCAAAGGGTTAGGATGTGTTCTCATGCAACATGGGAAAGTCATAGCCTATGCCTCGACAACTCAAATAATATGAGAGGAATTATCCTACTCATGATTTGGAGTTGGCAGCAGTCATTTTCGCGTTGATGATCTGGAGACTCTACCTGTATTGGGAGAAAGTGGAGATCTATACAGATCATAAAAGCCTTAAATATTTCTTCACCCAAAAGGAACTCAACATGCGGCAACGACGTTGGCTTGAGCTATTGAAAGATTACGATCATACCATCCAATATCATCCTGGAAAAGCAAACGTGGTAGCTGACACATTGACTAGATGATCATATGTGGGTACGAGTGCAATGTTGTTAACACAAAGGCCCATTTTGTATGACTTACAAAGGATGGAGATAGAGGTAAAGGCTCCAAGTACCCATATGATGATATCTGTTGGTTTGTGGTTTTAATAATGACAATATATTTTATGAAAATATTCTCTACTTACTTGTACGTAATAATGAATTGCATGGTTTTAGGGGGAGCCATATATTTAGGGGGAGTTGTATATTATCATCAGTAAAAAGGGGGAGATTGTTGGTTTATATGTTTATGTTTTAATGATGATAATATGTTTTGCATGGAAATAATATGTTTTGCATGAAAATAATATATTTTGCATGAGAATTATATTATGGGCATTTGAATAATATTATATGGTTGTATATGTGAACATAACTTAATGGCCAGGATATAATATTATATAATATGCATGGATTATGGGTGGTTATAATATTCAAATATATTCGTCCATCTAAATTACGTGATTGATGGAATCTCTCATCTCAGTGAGAATAAATTTGATTATCTGTTAAGTTAATTCAAAATTGGAGTAATTTATGGAGATTGGAAATCTGATTAATATTCCTTAAATTTCTCATATTTTATTGTGGGGTTATATCCAATATATATATATATATATATATATATATATATATATATATATATATATGTTTGCCAATCCTGATATGCTTTAAAGTCTAATTTAAAATTGGAGTATTTTATGGAGATTGGAAAATCTGTTTAATATTCCTTAAATTTCTCATATTTAATTATGGGGATATATCCTTCCAATATATATATATTGTGTGCTACCAATGTATACGAAATTGAGAGATATTTTAGGAATTGGTTTTATGAAGGATTCCTATTTAAAATTGATGGAGATATTATTGTGTCACATGCTAATCAGTAATTGCTATTTTTAAGGGATCTTGCTAATTACTAATAGGACTCTTTCAACTAGTAATTGATTCCTTCACAACAGAATTTCTTTATCTACTAATGTTATTTTTGATAACGTGGATCTCCTATTTTCAATCAAAAAGATATAGACGTTGCAGGAGGATTTCAAATGTTACATAGCCGTTGCTCTCTTCCTTATATATGCACTGTTTACACGGCTTCTTGAGAGAAAAGACTACTGGGCAAAATTTCTTCAAGCTATTTAAGATACAAATCATCATATCACTATTTTAGTCTTGGTTTACATTGTTCTTATATTCATTATTTATATTGTAAACAAAGTACAAGTCTAGGTTGGCTTGGGGGTTTTTATTTTAGTAATATTCAGTCTGTACAACGAAGGTATCAAAGTCTCAGAGGTGAGAGGTGTTGCAGAGGTGCAAAGGGGGCAGAGGTGTCCAAGTGATCGTCGTTGTAACAGGGAGTTTTTATTTACTGTGTAATTGCTGAGTATTATTTTAATAAAGTGAGTCTCCAATCCTAGTTGGGATTGGACGTGGATTAGGCCACTAGAGTAGAGGATAGGGGCTGAACCACATAAAAATCTCGGTGTGATTTTCTACCTTTTTGCTTCCGTTTTTAACAGTTAATATTCTGCAGTTTTTATTGGTTTACGTTGAAAAAGTTTTACACTAATCCGGACAGGCATTAGCTGTCCGTTTTTAACAATTAATACTCTGCAGTTTTTGTTTTCGTCGAAAAAGTTTTACACTGATCCGGACACGCATTAGCTGTCCGTTTTTAACAATTAAGAATATAACTAATACGGACAGGGTTAGACCGTCCGATTACAGTCTGCTATAGTTAACTTTGAAAATTGGTCGTTGTTGATCACGTCTAAGTATTTACACCTATTCACCCCCCCTCTAGGTGTGCTTAATTGTAGAATTACAATATCAAACATACGAGTATAACCGACTTTAATCGATAAAGTTAAAGCTGCTCAAGCTACGAACATGTAGTTGATGCGTATGAAGAAGAAAATGGAAGGATGTGTTATTCCAGAAGCAAGAATTGATGAAAAAGGAATACTTCAAGTCAACTCCAGACTTTGTGTTCCTAACGATTCTGATTTGAAGCATAGAATAATGACAGAGGCACACAACACACCATTTTCAATCCATCCTGGAAGTACCAAAAGGTATCATGATCTTCGATATACATTTTGGTGGAACAATATGAAGAAAGAGATCACGGAGTTTATCTTGAGGTGTTTAACTTGTCAACGTGTAAAGGCGAAACATCAAGTGTCAAAGGGTCCATTACAGCCACTTGAGATTCCGAAATGGAAGTGAGAACACATTACTATGGATTTCATTATGGGTCTTCCCAAGGTTTCTCAAGACATATATGCGATTTGGGTTATTGTTGATAGATTAACCAAGTCTGCTCATTTCTTGCCCATACGGGAGACTTATTCCCTTGAACGTCTTGCTCGTATGTACGTAAGTGAGATTGTGAGATTGCATGGTATGCCAGTATCCATAGTTTCGGACCGTGACCCAAGATTCACTTCACGATTTGGGTTAGCTTGCAGAAAGCTATGGACACAGATTTATGATTCAGTTCGACATATCATCCTCAAACGGACGGACAATCAGAGAGGACTATTCAAATTCTTGAAGATCTATTAAGACTCTGTGTCCTGGATTTCAAAGGGAGTTGGGATAAGTACCTACCATTGGTGGAATTCTCCTACAACAACAGTTATCAGACAAGTATAGGTGTGGCTCCATTTGAAGGATTGTATAGACAAAAGTTTCGTTCTCCAGTATGCTGGGATGAGGTGGGAGAAGCAACATTGTTGGGACCAGAATTGGTATGCATAACTACAGAAAAGATCCAAACAATTCGACAATGTATACAGACGACACAGGATCGACAAAAGAGTTATGCGAATCTTCATCGGAAGGACGTGGAATTTAATATTGGGGATCATGTATTGTTACGTGTTGGACCATGGAAGGGAGTTACCCGATTTGGGAAGAGAGGAAAGCTCAATCCACGATTTGTTGGTCCATTTAAAATTCTTGACCGAATAGGAAATGTGGCATATAGACTCGCATTACCTCCAAACATGTCTCGTGTTCATAATATTTTTCACATATCTGTGCTTTATAAATATGTGAAAGACCCAAACCACATTATTGAGTTAGAACCAGACGAGATAGCCGAAGATTTAACGTACGAGGAGGTACTTGTTAAGATCTTGGATAGGAAAGAGCATGTCCTACGCACCAAGGTTATACCACAAGTTATGATTTTGTGGAGAAACCATGCTATTAAAGAAATGACATGGGAGTTGGAATCAGAAATAAAAGCGAGGTATCCTCACCTTTTCGAAACATTAGGTATGTACGTCAATTTTGAGGATGAAATTTCATAAGGAGGGGAGGTTGTAAGACACCAACTTTTTAATGAATAAAATCAAATTTTCTCCAATTATTATTGTGAATAATAAGATGTTAATTTGATATAATGCTTTGGTTATGGGTGAAATGTGCAAATTTTACAAAATAAGCAAGTGGTTATAAAATATTCATTGTTGTCGGGGAATATTCGGTTGGTCATGGAATATTCTTGCTGTTAGAGAATATTCGTACGATGGCGCAGCCATTTGTGGGCCCCATAATAGAAAACAGTCAGATGAAGAAAATGACAAGTTTGAGTTTTTATAAATAACGACGTAGTTGTTACCGTTAACACTATTGGATTACCCAGTGGTTAAAATACAGTAATACACATGGTTGTACAGTAGCACAAGGTATTGCACAGTATTTTTTGAGTTATTGATTCTTACGTAAGAAGGCACTACTCAATAATTGTTACAGTAATTACTGTTCAATATTTTATTTTATTGATTCAGTAATTGTTGCGTTGATACTTTATATTATTGTTGTTTCAATAATTATTATTTCACAGTATTTCCCATTATAAAATCAATAATTCATATTATTTTAATAATATTATTAGATAGCATTATTGACAATGTCTAAGGAAGTTCTGTCTAGAAAAGGGGTTTGATCACCTAATTTCACGCTAGTAAGGAGAAATTCTTATCGGAAAGCCCCCTCCTCTTTCCTGAAAACGATCTGGTTGTCATAATTGTGATTTTGTAATATTATTTGTGAATAATTAATTATTGATTTATATGATAAGGAATATTTATTTTATGTGGATATAAATGATGGATTTAATTATTTTATGTGGTTATAAATGAAAGAATTATTGCTAGGATGAAGGTATAAGTATTTTGTCGGGATGGAGGTATTAAAAATCGTCCGTATATGGATTTCAGGCATTTTTCGTTTGGAATTTGGAAAAACTTAAAGCTACAAAGTTGTAGAGAATTTAATTTCCTATGGAATAGACATAAAATTCATATTTTTCTGATAAAAGTGCTATTTATTATGAATTATTGAAGTTTCAGAAATAAATGTTTTTATTAAAACATGGGGGGGAGCACTTTTGTTTTTTTGTGGCGTGCTTGAAATAAAATATTAATATTTTATTATTTAGTCTGCTTTGACGTTCTAGCATTTTCATATAAATAGGTGCTTAGGTTAGAATTGAAAATCACACCTAAAACATAGGTTTTCTCTCTCTATATTATCGAGCGTATTTTTGTGAGTATTTAGATACTTTGAGAATTTTTATTCAGTGCAAGTTTCCTTCGGTATTACATCCGATATTCCGATCAGAAATACTGTTATTTTGAGGTAAGGGATGTTATTTTCTTCATAATGATGTTATTCTTTCAATATCATTATACCGAAATATTGGTATATATTTTATTGTGGAATTTCTACCTTTTTGTGTTGGGGTTACTATTCACGTATACGACACTATTCACGTATATGACACTATTCACGAATACGACACTATTCACCAAAAAATAAAATTTTCTTCCTTTAGTCCAAGATGTCTATTATGGTTACTATCTTTGATTGTATCCATGTTTTGATCTTTATTTTTGAGTTCTGCTTCATAATTGGTTATTATGGAATATTATTGAACTTGGATAAACTGTAATACGAATCCCTAGTATTTGTTCTTTTATCTCACTGGATTCATTTTCTTTAAGATATTTTTCATCATCCTCAGTCCTAAATGATGATATTACTGAATATCTTTGGCCTGTAGTGCAAAGATGAATGATTAACTAATGAATATCTTTGGCCCGTAGTGCAAAGATGAACATGTGTTGAGATAAACATGACCAACTGGTGATATAAATGAATATCTTTGGCCTGTAGTGCAAAGATAAATATTTGATTCAAGATGTATATTGATTGGTGTTACAGGGATAAAATATTGATGATGAACTTTTAAATCTTAGAAGATAGTATAATTCATTCTCTACTTGACTCTTCTAATGGATTGTTGTTTCCGCTGCAGTTGTTGATCTAAAACTAGTTGTCTATTATGTTCTATCAGATTTTTCCCTGTTGAAGACTAATAATTTTTTGTATATTATCTTAGTCATAATATTTTTTATTGGGCTAGTTGAACTCACCCTTTTCCTTTTTCTTCCATTTTTCTTCTCAGGAGGTGAGAACATAGCAGGAACTAGCCGGGTATGGAGTGATGGTTCATGATATTTGTTTTAGTAGTCCTCACTATTTTGTAAAATAGTGTATCAATAATGTTAATGAGGACTCCTTTTGAGTTTGTATACTGTCTATTAGACAATATTTGTATTCAAACTCACAATATAGTTGTCGTATATTGCACGATAATTGTATTACTGAAGTTGTATTTGTTTCTGTACCATATATTTGGCGACTCAAAATGAGTGATGTATACCTATTTTGGGGGCGTCACAGAAAAACTAAAACTTTAAAAATAAAAGAATTAAGATGATACCTTTGTTTGAGAAGATGACAACCGTCCCTTTGATAAACAAACTTTCTTTTCCCCAATTATTCTCTCAAAACTCTCTAGAATTCTCTCAACTTCTCTCTTTATTTTTTTTTCTTCTTCTGAGTCTTTCTTCTCTATTCTAACATACGTACTAGAATATAACGTATAGATAATAATATATATTAATTATAGAATATAAATATAGGTATAACTGATATCAGTTATCAAATTTTTGAAAATCAAAAGCCATAAGGCTTGTTTGGCTAGCTAATTAAAAACAACCAATTAAATCTTACACCTTGTTTGGTAAACATAATTAAATAATCGATTAATCCTTATACCTTGTTTGGTAAAATACAATTAGATTAAAGACTTAATATGCATTAAGCCTTGTTTGGAAAAACTGAATTAAACTCCTTTAATTTATTTTAATAACTCCTTTATAATAAGGTTATTTATCACACTTTTATTTAATTAAATTTTCTTTTTTAATTATAACTTTATTTAATCAACTAACACCTCATTTTAATTACAAATTCACATTAAAATATAATAATTCATTTAATCATTATAAACTCTCTAATTTAATTATTAAATTAAATTAGTATATTCTCTCATAACAATTAATTTTCTTAACTCCTTAATTATTTACTTAACAAATAATTAATCAATTAAGTCAAATCAAATTAAATATTTATTCAACACTAACCACATCCATTAAATATTTATATTATACAATAAATATTTAAAATTATAATTTAAAATTCTGGATTGTTATAGTTAGAACACCCCATGAACATAGAAATTGAAAATAGAGAAACAATCCCGGTTAAATACGTACATAAGAACTGTAGAGTGAATATTAAGGGTAATATCATGAACGTAAATCTTATCTCTATTTAACTTGGGGAATTTGATGTTATCTTGGGAATGGACTGATTATTCAATTACAGGGCTGTAATTGATTTCCAGAAGAATCGTATTAACATTATGACTCCGTCAAAGGTTGTGTTTTATGGTAGCAAGTCGCCTAGACAAGCGATTTATTTGACAATGATGCAGGCCAGGAAGTTGTTAAGATAAGAATGTGTAGGATATTTAGCTTACATAGTCGACAATCGTAAAGAGAATCCGAAAGTAGAGGAGATACACGTAGTGAGGGACTTCACAGACGTATTTCCGGACGATTTACCAGGACTTCCGCCAGATAGAGATATTAAATTTATGATCAATTTGGTACCAAGAATGACTCCAATATCGAATGCACTGTACCGAATGATAATAGTAGAGATGAAAGAATTGATGGTACAACTACAAGAATTACTAGACAAGAAGTACATTCAACCGAGCGTATCGCCGTGGGGAGCGCCGATGTTGTTTGTGAAGAAGAAGGACAGGACAATGCGGCTTTGCATCGACTATAGAGAACTGAATAAGGTCACCATTAAGAATAGATATCCATTACCGAGCCTCGATGACCTGTTTGATCAATTGAAGGGAGCGAGATATTTTTCAAAGATAGATTTGAGGAGTGGTTATCATCAACTGAAGGTTAGACCATAGGATGTACCGAAGACAACGTTCAGAACGTGATATCGTCACTACGAATTTTTGGTAATGTCATTTGGTCTAACGAATGCTCATGTAGCATTTATGGGCCTAATGAATGGAGTGTTCAAGCCATTTTTAGACAAATTTGTAGTGGTATTTATAGATGATATTTTGGTATATTCAAAAACCAAGGAAGAACATGAAGAGCATTTGAAGTTAACGTTAGAGGCTTTAAGAAGGGAGAAGTTGTATGCCAAATTTTTGAAATGCGAATTTTGGATCGAGCGGGTACAGTTTCTTGGACATGTGATCGATAAAGACGGAATTTCGGTAGATCCATCCAAAGTCGAAGCCGTGATAAACTGGGACCATCCGAGAACGCCGTCAGAAGTACGAAGTTTTCTTAGATTGACAGGATATTACAGAATATTCATTCAAGACTTTTCCAAGATCGCAACTCCGTTAACAAATTTGACTCGAAAAAGCTGTGAAATTTGTTTGGACGGAGAAGTGTGAGGAAATCTTTCAAGAATTGAAGAAGAGGTTGAGTACGACACCTACTTTATATCTTCCGAACGATACAAGAAATTTTATTGTTTATAGTGATGCGTCACATAAAGGACTTGGTTGTGTGCTTATGCAAAACAGTAGAATCATTGCGTATGCGTCACGTTAATTGAAGGATTATGAGAAGTGGTATCCGACCCACGACTTAGAGTTTGTTGCAGTGGTTTTTGCTTTGAAAATTTGGAGGCACTATCTCTATGGGGAGAAGTGTGAAATATATACAGACCAAAAGAGTTTAAAATATATTTTTACACAGAAGGACTTGAATATATGCCACAAAAGGTGGTTGGAGTTAATTAAGGACTATAATTGTGATATTTTATACCATTCGGGTAAGGCAGATTTGGTTGTTGATGCCTTAACTAGAAAGGGTCGGGAGAAATTGATGATGTTGACTGCTTAGAAGGATTTAATTTCAGCCATGGAGAAGTTAGAATTGGAAGTGAAGTATCCTATGGAAATTGATGAGAAGCTGTTTCAGATGCAATCTGGTACAACCCTACTGAATAAAGTTAAGGAGGCTCAACTTGAGGACGAAGAATGTAAAAAGGTGAAAAAGCATATATCTGAAGGAATTGAACCGAGATTCAAGATGGACAAGGAAGGAATATTGAGATTTGAAAGAAGAATTTGGGTACCGCCAGTAACAGAGATTAATGAAGACATTTTGAGTGAGGCTCATAGCTAATGATATTTGATTCACCCTGGTAGTACCAAGATGTACCAAGATTTTCGACAACATTTCTGGTGGCCAAATTTGAAACGTGATATTGCAGAGTGTGTTGCCAAGTGTCTGACATGTCAGAATGTGAAAGCAGAGCATCAGAGGCTGAGTGGGTTGCTACAACCGTTGGACATCCCAAAATGGAAATGGGAACATATTACGATGGACTTTGTGGTTGGCCTTCCAACAACTCAGAAAGGCTATGACGCAGTATGAGTTATCGTTGATCGATTGACAAAATCCACACACTTCCTTCCGATCAAAATCATATTCAACTTAGATCAGTTGTCAAGGTTATATGTGAAAGAGATTATTTCGCGGCACGGAGTTCCAGTGTTAATTTTTTCCAATAGGGATCCACGCTTTACATTAAACTTCTGGAAACGTTTATAGGAATGTATGAGTATGCAATTGTGAATGAGTGCGACTTATCACCATCAGATAGATGGGCAGAGTGAAAGAACGATTCAGACATTAGAAGATATGTTAAGAGCTTGTGTACTGGACTTTAAAGGAAATTGAGATGATCACCTACCGCTCGTAGAGTTCGGCTACAACAACAGTTACCACGCTAGTATTGGCATGCTGCCTTATGAAGCGTTATACGGCAGAAAGTGCAGAACTTCGCTATACTGGGATGAATTTGGCGAAAGACAATTACTAGGCCTAGAATTGGTACAGCAGACAACAAAAATAGTCAAAGTGATCCGAACAAGACTGGTAGCAGCTCAAGGTAGAAAGAAGAAATACGTCGATCCACACCATAAGAATGTTGAATTTGTATCGGGTAGTTATGTGTTCTTGAAGGTCTCTTCCTGAAAGGGAAAGATCAGGTTCAAAAAGAAAGGAAAATTAAGCCCAAGATTCATCGGACCCTTCGAAGTACTGCGAAGAATCGGAGAGGTTGCGTATGAGGTAGCCTTACCTTCAGCACTCGAGAATGTACACAACGTTTTTCATGTTTCAGTTTTATGACCCTACAAACCCGATTACAAACATGTAATTGAATACGAACCCCTATATTTTGAAAACGATTTATCTTACGAAGAAATTCCTGTTCAGATTGTCGACAGAAAAGAACAAGTTCTCAGAAATAAAGTAATACCTTCTGTTATGGTAAATTGGAGGAACCACAACACTGAAGAGGCTACGTGGGAACTAGAAGAGAATATGATGAAGAATTATCCTCATTTATTTACTTAAATTATGTGTAAGCAATTCTGGGGACATAATCTTTGTAAGGGGGGGGGGGGGAGAATGTAACGACACGAATTGATTGAGTTGTGATTCTGAGGACAAAATCCTTTTAAGGGGGAAAGATGTGACAAACGAGATTTTCTAATTTATTTTTTGTATTTATTGAATTAAATAAATATTTTTTGATGATTTAATTATTAGATTAAATAATTAATTAATGAAGTTGTGGTAGATTAATTTAATTATATGTGTTATATTTATTAAATTAATGTGGAGAATTTTTATTATTCAAAGTATGTAATTATGTGAGCTTACTGAATTAAAAGAAATATTTAATAAGCCTAATATTATTTTAATTAATAAGAAAATTAATAATTTGAGATAATTAATAAAGGAAAAAATTAATTATGTGACTATATGAATTAATGAGAAATTATCATATTTTATTTAAATTAAAGTAAATAAGATATTTGATTTATTTTATAAAGGGATGTGACACAATTAAACTATAGTATAAAATATTTATTAAATTAAATGGTTATGATTCTTTTAAGGCTAGCCAAACGGAGCCTTATTGGGAGTTGGGAGCAGTTAACACATGATCGAGTTAACTGACCACACAGCGTCAGTTTCTTTATTAAATACGCTTCCTTTTATTTTCATTCTTGCTAAGTATGGAATAAAAAATTCACAGAGAGAATTTAGAATAAGTGAGAGTAAAAGAGAAGGATTGTGAAAAATTAGAAATTGTTATCACCTTGTGTAATCCAAGCAGAGCAATTAAGGGTAAAAACCTCAAACTCAAGTTTCAAATTTACGTTTTTTATATTTTTATGAAAATGGTTTTCAAAGTTCTGTTAAGGTCTCTGTAATTAGAAAGGGTAGCAATTATGTGTTTGTTTATGGTAATATGTTATAATAACATGTTACCTACCATCTTTGTATGTTTTCAAAGAATTAAATCCATATAAATATATAGTAATTGGATTATTTTAAAAGTTACAGAGTATAAAAGTGAAAATATGGTCATATGGCCTTATGTACCAAATTTAATAAGTTAAGCATATGTTGTATCATAAATTTACACTTGTATGTAATTATGCATGTTAAAACGAAGAAGACAAAATTCGAATGGACATATTTGGTGTTATAACGAACCCGTAGTGTTAATTTTTATGTTTTGTGATCAAAACTTTCAAGAACAGTAAAATTACATGTTTTGATTCTGTATATTATGTGTTTTAACTTGTTAAAATCGTGCTAGAAGGGTTGGGTAGTAGTTATATGTGTATTAAAGTGTTTGGGTATATCTAAATTCGTGTAAGAATAAATTAATTGGAGGTTTTGGCCATGTTTTTTAATTTTTCGCGAATTGCAGAACTTGTACTGGTTTGCTGCGCTGCGACGCCACCTCCATGCTTTAAGGCCCGCGCCGCAGCGCCACCACGTCGTAGCACCAAAGCCCAAGCCGTAGCGCCAAAGTCCAAGCCGCAACGCCAAAGATCAAGCTGCAGCGCCACCCCGCCGAGAACAAGCCCAACAGTGGCGCTGCAGCGCCACTTTGCAGATTATCCAGAAATGAAATTTTTTTATTGTTCAAGTCTAGGAATGTGATAGTAACCTAATCTAATGAACATAAAAATATTTTAGACGTATAACGAGACGTTAAAATAAATTCTTAACATGTCAATAACACATTTATGTGGATTGAATTATTGAACGGATAATTAGCTTATTGTTCGTGAAGTGTAAATTATGTGACAATAAGTGTGGTAATTTGACTAAGTATAGTCATAATCCGAGTTAGACAAAAATAATGAACTTGTAATGACTAGTTACGTTATAATTGACTGGTATTGTGAATATGAATGGTATGTAGGATTAAATCGAGGAACGTATATAATTAACGTGTAATCTACGCACGAGGCAAGTTTGTTAACCCTACTTGTTATTGTTATTCATGTTTATAAATTTACATCGAGCAAATTCCCGTTATTATTAATCAAGTTCAATTTGTTATATTAAAGATTATTTATCTTTTCAAAGTATGATTCTGTTATACAATACTTGTTCTATTGTATACCTCTTGAGATTGTTATTCAATTTAAATATTAGTTATTGTTGAACCTTGTTAGACTAGTGAACCCTTATTGATTTGACTAGTCCATAGTTGATGAACATTCTAAATTTCAGAACCCTTATTGAATTATCCAAACCAAACTTCCTTTGGTGCGGACTCTAATGTCAAACTGAGATGACAACCCTGTATAGGGATTACTTATGCGTTAGCGTTAAGATATTGTCCACAGTATGGTAATAAGAGTTGATCCCCCTAAGTACGAGTAGAAGAGTCCATAGTCTCATGACTGTTAAAGGTTTCAAGTTTACCCCTTGATAACCTAGGACATAGTTCAAGGTCTTATGACCCTCAGAAGTTCTTTTGATTCTTATTATTCATTCTTGATTCAAAAGTTGAATTCTTACTTCAGAAGTCTTTGATTCACCCGCATGTTATTATATTGTTGTTTCATTATAATACTTGTGGGCAATCATGCTCACTCTTGCATAATAATAACATTGCAGTTAAGAACGAAAGGTCCGACGAGCCTTCTACTAGCAAAGGCAAGGGCAAGATTAACAAGTGATGAAGACTTGTTATTTTATGTGATGATGCATTTATGTTATAGACTTATGTTAATGATGTGTAAGACGATTAATTGTTTATATTTCCACAGTTAAGATTTAAGGTTAGTATGACCTGGGATTTATGTATATATTTCAGATGATGTAATTGTAAAATCCCAAATTTTACGAATAAAGATTTAATTTTGTCGAAATATTTTTTTTTCAAAATTATGGTGTGGATTTGAAATAATGTTATAGTTGTGGGTAATATTTATAAATTTTGAAAAGTATGCAAGTTGTTGTATAATATTCGATTGGTCGGGAAATATTCTTTTTGTCGGGGAATATCCGTATAGCGGTACAATCATTTGTGGATCCCTCAACGGAATTATTTTCGGATTGAGAAAACGACAAAAATATTTTTATGAAAATAACGGCGAAAGTTTTTTCGTTAAAACTGTTGAACTACTCGGTAGTAAAAGTACAGTAATACGCGTGGTTGCATAGTATCACACGGTATTGACTATTGATGCTTACGTGAGAAGTCACCCAGTTTTGTTCAATTATTGCTACAGTAATTATTGCATAGTATCTAACATTATTTGATTCAATTATTGTTGATATTTTATATATTATTAAATCAATAATTGAGATGACAGAGTTATTAATATTATTATTTGGAATATTGATGATGTCTAGAAGTTCTGTCAAGGAGAGGTTTGGTCACCTAATTGCGCGCCAATAGGGAGAAATCCTTATTGGAAAGCCTCATCTTTCCTGGGAACGATCTGGTCGATTAATATTGTGAATTATAATAATGGTGATAAATGTAGTTTTATTATTATTATAAATGTAATAAAACAAAAAACTTTTTATATAAAACAGAATACTTTTTATAAAGTTTTGTTTTATTTGATTATAAATAGAATATATTATATTTTATTATGCATATTGTTTGTATAGTGTCTGCATAGTGTTTGCATAGTAAAAACTTTTTATATAAAATAGAATACTTTTTATAAAGTTTTGTTTTATTTGATTATAAATAGAATAAATTATATTTTATTGCATAGTGCAACATAGTATCCTTTCCATTCTCTTATAAATAGGATGTTTAGTTAGAATTAAAAATCACACCAGAAATTCAGAGAATTCTTCTTCTATAATCTTGAGCGTATTTCTTTAGCGTTTAAGAAAGCTTTGAGCGTAGAAAATAGAGCAAGTTTTCTTCAAGTATATTCCCGCCCTACCGTTGGAATACTCTTCTTTTTAAGGTAAGAGGTATTATTTCTTTCATATTCATGAAGAGAACTATTGTTATTCCATTCCTTATTATTCTATTGGAATAACCTGTATACGCGGACTACCGTATACATGGTGAAATTCTTATGTTATTTCATTCTTTATTATTCTGTTGGAATAACCTGTCTGTGCGGTCTATCGCATGCCTGGTGAATTCTGTTGTTATTTCATTCTTTATTATTTTGTTGGAATATCTTGTCTGTATGGATTACACATGACCTGGTTCCATTCTTTATTATTTTATTGGAATATCCTGTCTGTACGGGTTACGCATGACCTAACATCAAGATCTGGGCAGCCAAAATGTCTGACAGACGTGTTCTTCATTTTCTAGGTTACCCAGAAAATGAAGAACAGTCAAGGTACCTCCTTTGGATCCATATAGCTTCGATTCTAAGACTGTTTTGTATGATATAAAGGTTCACAATTGTAGTATTGATGTCAAAGTACAACTTTATAACATCATAGCAACCTAAAAACATTATCTACCAAAGATCTGGTCCGGTCAAACTACCTGCCAGCAACTGTTCTTCAAAAATCTGGGAATTTCCCAGATTTCGTCAAAACAGTCGGTCAAAGCAAGTTTGACCTCAATTTCCTGCTATTCCTGTTAAGTTCTAAGTGACCTAAAGGCTTTAATGTGTAGTCTACATACCAGAATACAACTAATCAACAACAACGTGGCCAAACAATCAAATTACAGCAAGATCAAAAGCTTTAAAAAAACTTGTCAGGCGATCTGGGTTTCTGGCTTTGCCCAGAATTCCAGAAAACGTGAATGGTCAACGGGTTTTGACTGCTCATAACTTTCGATCTAGACATGATATGAGGTTGATTCAAGTCTCAGATTAATGAACATATACCAGACAACAGATCTATAACATCAAATACTCCAAACATCAAATACACAGAGATTTAAGAGCCCTGACATATGACTGTCAGACCAAAATTTTCCAGATTTCCAGATTTTCTAAATTTCTAGATTCGAACATCTAGGTGTTATGGATCCATGATCCAACAACCCATATCTCTAATTGACACCTTATAACACATATTTAACCAACAAACAACAACATTAAATATCAAAATCATAAATTTCGAAATTTAGGGTTTATACCTCTTTTGAGCTTTGATTTTGATTCTGGTCCTTAAGATCTGTTCTTGGCTGGCTAATACTTGATCATGGTTTTAGTTTCTCACTCTTTCTCACTCTAAAATTCGAAGATGGAAAGAGAGATAAGTTGTAGAAAATGAACATAAAGTGGCCCTTTTCTCTCACTTTAATCCATAAATATACTATGATTCAATGCATATTGCTTATTTTGCTGAGATTGCTGGTCAAACAAGTCACATGCTAGGCTAGGTTAGGGTTAGGGTTGGTGAACAACCAAGGATTTAGCAAGATTTGCAAGCTACTATTATAAAATATAACATAAGGGCATTTTTGTTCTTTCCTTAAATTTCTAGATTTTGCATTTGATGAAACCCTTAAGGTTTAAGGTTTGGACATTTTAGGGTTTAGGTTTTAACCCTTAACTTTGTAAATTTAATTTCTAACATTTTCGAATTTCGGTTATTAAAAATAGAAAATTAATATTTCTATCTTATAATTAGAATTTTCTAATTATATAAAATTCCTTAATCATACTTTAAATCTTACTAATTAGGATTAGTATTTTCTAATTAAAATCACTAATTTAGCAATTAGGGTCAAAATGGTCATTAGGGTTTAAAACCCTTGAATTAGGGTTTCTAATAGAAAAATTAATTTTCTAATTTTAGAAATTAAATCTCGTAATTAGATTAGGGTTTTCTAATTACTCATAAATTGAAATAATTAGGATTATGGTTTCCTAATTAGCATTGCTAATTTTAGCAATTAAATCCACAATTGAGCGTTAGGGTTTCTGACGGAACAATTAGGGTTCCAAAAATTAGAAATTAGGGTTTGTTAATTAATTAACCTTTACCCTAATTAATACTTAATTAATATCACTAAAGCATTAAAATTCTCCGTTATAATCCCAGATTAGGGTTTCATTTTATCAAAATCTGAAATTAGGGTTTTCAGATCTGGTATTAGGGTTTTCAAATAATCAATTAAGATTTCCAGTAATTCATTAGGGTTTTTCCCTAATTAATTAAAATTAATGACGTTTAACGTTATACATACATTGTATTCCCAATCTAGGGTTTTCAATATTCGAATTAAGGTTTCGGACTTCCGGAACTGAAACTAGGGTTTCCAGAACCGATTTTTAGGGTTTCTTATTAGATGTTATGGTTTTCTAACTGAACGTTGTCGTTCTTAATATAAACTTAAGGTTTGTCACAGATATAATTTATCTGATCAACCCATGACCCTTAACCACATTCTGAACACATACATAACCATAAACACAAACATATTCACATAAATCCTTAATCCTGAATAATTCACCTATATCCTTCACAGAATTTTGAAATCCTCAAAATTCAATACCAATAACATCATACGCATACACTTATTTTCTGTCTAGGTCTATTATTTGACCTTAAATCAATCATTTAAGATTTTAATAAATTGTCCAAATTCTCAGGTTGTCACATGTTCTTCCACATTTTCAGGCTCACCCTCACCCTCTTCATCTCCTTCATCTACCTGAGTTTCTCCTTCCTCTCCCACTTTGTCTGTCCCATGTCTCTCATCCTCCAACTCTGTGTTCTTGTTCATCTCCCTCTTATACTCCCTAGCCATCCTTATAGCTTCTACTAATTCTTCATCACTACAGTCTTCATCAAAATCACTATCAAAGGTATTTATATCAGAACATTGCTCAACTATTCTTTGTTTACCCATTTTGGACTTCCTACTATCACTCAACTTCTCCCCAACCACACTATCATCACCACCCTCACCAATCACATTTTCATCCACAATTTCATTCACATTACCAGTAACATTATCAGCCAAAATTTCAACATTTTCAATCACATTATCAGCCACAGTTTCATCAACATTTTCAAGCACGTTATCAGTCACATTAATACTAATATGCTCATCCAATATGGAGATTTGATCAGTATTATATGCTAATACATGGTCTACATAGAGATCAAGTACACCATGTGGCAAGCAAATATTGACCATATCTCTTATACTAGCATCATCATGAACAAGTCTAACCCCATTTTTAATATCCACTCCATCAATTTTAAAATAAACACTTGATTCAGGATGATAATTGAGTTCAGTAGCTAAGTCCTTAATAGCACCCATACAAATATAATCAACATCCAATCGTGGAATATGATAAACATTACCTCCCACATAGTCACATAAAGGAACATAGATGAACTTCCCACCATGGTGTACATTCAGTTGCACAAAAGTATCCATATGTAATAAACCACATGCAAAACAAAGCATAAGTTGAAGGAATGAAAATAAATACAGAGCATTCACGTGGGGCAAAAGGGAACCAAAATTTAGTCAAGAAGGATTTTATAAATCTCCCACACAAGAAGCAGTAAAAAAAAGACAAAAGAACAATCAAATTTCAATTAGGGTTTAGACACAAAAGGGCACCACGACAATAAGTAACACAAAAAAAATTCAGGAGAGTCAAATAAGGGGACCATCAAATGGGACATACCTGTCAACTGGTACTTATCGAGCATTAAACGACCAACAAGTCGATTTTGTGTCGAAATCACACCAAATAATCGATTTTATCTCAAAATAGAGTTACAATCGAACAAGAAGTGGCTCTTTTCTGAACTTTTACATTGATCGATCACTTGCTTAGGGCTGAGTTTGGTTTATCGATTGAAGTCTGAACAAAATGACGATTCAGTTGCTTCTGGTGTCTTCTAATATAGATTGTAATAGATGTGGGTCCGGTATTTAGGTGTGATATTTTCCCTCCATATCCACGTGGAGTGAGTCCTGCCACATCATACATTTTTTACACGTCACTTGCTTATTTGTTCATTTCCGTCTAAAGTCAAAGGACTTGATGGATTTTGTAACGTTTTGTTAGAAAAGTAAGGTATAGTGAGTTGACGATAAGAAAAATCGGTTTAGTGACCCAATTGTATGTTGACCTATAGTACAGTGACTAAATAAGCATTTAACCCCATATGCACCTGTGTGTAGTGTCATCATCTACTTATATAATGGTGCATACGAGATCCCACAGCGTGAAGTTATAATTTCTCTTAAAAGAGCCATGCCAACAGTCTGTCCACACCATAATGGTGCATACGGAGAGTTGGTCTACTGGAATCAGTACACACTCCTACGCAGCATAATGATGCAAACGGGTAATTTGAGCTTAAATAAATACTCCCTCCTATTCATATTAAGTGTCTTTTTAGAGTTAAGCACACTTATTAAGAAATAACACAAAATATCTTTTGTATCCCTAATTAATTATTTCTCTCTCCACAATGGTCCATGAAATTGCATTTACTAAGCATATTAAATAGAGGGGTAAATTAGGAAAAATAATGCAATATTGCATAGAGATTCCAAAACGACACTTATATTGAATAAAATAAAATTCTCCAAAACGACACTTAATATGAATAGGAGGGAGTATTAGATAGCGCTATATTTACTTCATTAACATAATTAACTAGGCTCGAGTTGAAAACCCTAATCGCAAGAGGAAAAAAAATATAAAACCATTGAAAGCAAAGATATAAGATCTTACCTTAGCTTCCAAAGGCAGGTCGCCAAAGTTTGGTTGAAAGGATATCTTTGCTTTCAGAAAAAAAAAATGCAAGTGAGGGTTTTCAGCTCAAGCTTAGTTATGACACTGAAGGAAATAATCGTGATCTTATATTTATATAAGCGAATTACCCGTCCAAACAATTAGTGTGTACGAGGATTTTGTCTATAGACTCTAGTAGACCAACTCCCCATACATGTTGGGAAAAAAATTACATGTCAAACATATTAAATTTTAGCAAAAAATAATAAGATATAAATAGCCAAACATAAGACACCAAAATTTTTATATGAAAACTTCTCTAAAATTAAGAAGTAAAAATCACTGAACAATCTCTGAAAAAACTCACTATAATAAATTGAAATCTGAAAAAATTCACTATAATAAATTGAAAAAATACAAAGATATCTTAGTTAGCTTAATCTTTTTCTGTTTTTTTTTCTCTTGGCTCTCTCTCTCTCTCTTCCACCTTTCTCTCGAATTCTCCTGATTTAGTTCTGGTTCTCACTTGCTTGTCGGATGGTTATATAGGCAAAGGGCATGTACACTTTTTCTCTCTACTGCCGCCAAGTATATACATGTGTGTGCCACGCAGCATGTGTCTAAGTCACCATGCATGCCTTCAAAGAAACCAAAAAATAATAAAGGCCATAGTCCTTTTTCCCAAGCTCACCAAACATTAAAAGGACAATAAATCCTTTCTCCTTTACAAACCCTGTGCCACCTCCATTTCCTTCTCCCAAAGGCAGCTTACTCACTTTTCTTGCCACCTCATCATGGGTGAGGACCCACAATAAACCCAACAATACTCAAGGCCCCGTATGCACCATTATGCTGCATGCCTGAGGAGGACACTACACAAATGGTGCGGACGGTCTTTTTGTTTTTCGGGAATGACTGCTAAAAGACCCATAACTATCCTTAACTATGAATCACTCCCCATAAACTAAAGAGCAGATACATGTTCAAGTCGGATTATAAATTTTACAAATGAAACTCTGAAACGGAGGTAGTATTGAGCCTCATAGCTTACAATGACATGCAGCCCTCGATACTTAATCAGCTGGACTAAAAGATTGGTTATCAACATTTTGGTAACCAGTTATAGCAAATTTGCTCAAAACAGTTACCAACAAATATCGCATAACCGTTGTCTGATCAACCTAATTCAATTAGGTCTAAACTTTGACAACTTGAAACCACAAAACATCGATATTTTAGAGATCATGTTGACCTAACACCATATATTTGCACAAAAAGTAATAATAATTTAAATTTAGTGAAGGCAGATGGTTAGTCCAGTAAAACAATGTTCTAAACAATTTCTCAGCATAACTCAATTGTTTCGGTATACATTTTGCAAGTTACACAAACTAAATTTTCAGTCACCAAGCTCTCGATAGAACTTCACCTGATCAGGCAGCATGAGAATAAGCATCGCTACTGAAAATCATGGTGCAACGACTATCACCATGCTAGTAATTCCAAACCTATAAACATTTGTTCTCCTCCTGAACTTTAAAGCTCCATCCCCCTAGAATTCATACTAACTGCATTCTTCGTGCTTTTTCCTTGTATCGGTACTAAACTGCCCGAGAAAAATCTGGTTGCTCCCTTCATTGAGAAATGAAACTGATGTCAATTCTTACAACAATGCTCCTGCTGCTCTTGTAATGCAACTTAGAAGAGAGTACAATGATGTAATCAGAAAATAAAATAATATTTTAAAGACAGTAGCATTTTTACAATTATATGAACTAGTCTTTGTGGCTCACAATGTGTACAATAAAGAAAGAAAAAAAAGTGGTGTAAAATAGGGTGAGGGAAATTAGGAAAGTGGGGGAGAAAGAATAAATCTTCCTCATGTAGTGGTTGGAGTAACAACTGCCATTAGTAAGAAGGTTGTTTTTCTCTTTAATTACAATAAATGGCCCATAATCTATATAGATTACACAGCTTACCAAAAACTTAATGTTAAAAACTGAATAGAATATTTCATTGAATGATTTTTCTCTATTACATAGGTTGATATATATATATACACAAGTATCCTAATTACAATTATGAAAATTCCTAAATTACAGTAATGTGTACACATTGATTATGAAAACTACATTCATGGAATATCTTCTAACACTCCTCCTCAAGTTGGTGTATAGATGTCTCGCATACCCAACTTGAAACATAATAAAGGAAACATCTTACTACTAAGATCTAGACCCGGCAAAATATAGTTCTGGGTTGATTTTGGTTTTCAAAATATGGTTATGGTTCCATTTAAGAACTAAAACCATATTAACCATTTTTAATATGGGTTATGTGGGTTGGAACCATATGGTTATGGTTAAAAACCATATTAACCATTTTAAGATGTTTCATGTAAATATTTATTTGTATTAGTTGTTATAATATTATATATTTTTTATATTGTGAGTGTATCATATAATAAATAACTAAAATATAATAGTATTTAATTATAATTTATGCTTGAGATTCCTTTCAGCTCTCATTTTTACGACTTGTACTATGCAACGGTTTAAACAATTTTTAGTCTGTTGTAGTAGTAATGTGGGGGTAGGGTGGGTGGTGTGGGGGTAGGGGGTAGGGGTAGGGTTAGGGTGGGTGGGTGGGGTGTGGGGGTAGGGTGGGGTAGGGTAAGGTAGGGTAGGGTGGTGTGGGTGGGTGGGTGGTAGGGTGTAGGGGGTAGGGTGGGTGGTAGGGTGTAGGGGGTAGGGTGGGTGGGGTGGTAGGGTGGGGTGAGTGGTGTGGGGGTGAGTGGTGTGGGGGTGGGGTAGGGGTAGGGGTGGGGTGGGGTGTGTGGGGTAGGGTGGGGGTAGGGTGGAGTGGAGTTGGGTGGGTAGGGTGGGGTAGGGGTAGGGTGGGTGGGTGTGTGGGTGGGTGGTAGGGTGGGTGTAGGGTGGGTGGGTGGTAGTGTGGGGTGTGGAGTGGGGTGGGGTGGGGTGGGGTGGGGTGGAGTGGGGTTGGGTGAGTGGGTGGGTGGTGTGGTGTGGGGGTAGGGGTAGGGGTAGGGGTAGGGGTAGGGTAGGGGTAGGGGTGGGGTGGGTTGGGTGAGGGTAGGAGTATGGTGGGGTGGGTGGGGTGAGGGTAGGGGTAGGGGTAGGGTGTGTGGGTAGGGGTAGCGTAGGTGGGTTGGCTAATAAGAATGCTTCTATTTCCTTAGTGTGTCTATAGCCGGTTCCTATGTGTGTAAAAAATTGTGTTAGAAATTTTAATTAGCAGGGGAACGAATAATATCCGAATATTACTAGTTACCTTGTTTTTTAAAGTAACATTTTAGTAGTATTAATAGCATTAGTTTTCTTAGCAAATTAGAGGAACTTTTGATTTGGATTTGGAATAAAATATGGGTCGAAAAATAGTTAACCGGGTTGGAACTATAACCAACCCAAATAAATATGGTTCCAAACTTTAACCAACCCAAATAAATAAATATAGTTAACCAACCCATTTGGTTCCAGTTAATATGGGTTGACCCGACAGTTAACCAACTATATTGTCAGGTCTACTAAGATCCTTAGTCAAAATATCAGCAAGGTGATGTTCTGTTTTGACGAAAGGTAAGCAAATAAGACCACTAGTTAACTTTTTTTTGATGAAGTGTTTGTCAATCTCAATGTGCTTTGTTCTATCGTGTTGTACTGGGTCTTTTGCAATACTAATGGTTGTCTTATTATCACAAAATAACTGCATAGACCTTTTAGTTGTAACACCCAAATCTTCTAGCAAGGTTCGAAGCCACATTAGTTCACATACACCCAAGGCGATGACTCGATATTCAGCCTTAGTACTGGATCTTGCCACCACGGACTGTTTCTTACTGCGCCAAGTAACAAGATTACCTCCAACAAATGAACAGTAACTTGACGTAGAATGACAATCCTCTATAGAGTCCGCCCAATCTGAGTCAGAAAAAGCTTCAACTCTCATATGACCGTGTGGTGCGAACAATAAATCTTTTCCGGGAGCAGACTTAAGATACCTCATAATTCTGTAAACAGTTTCCATGTGACAATGTCAAGGGTCATGCATATACTGACTCAATATTCCCACAGTATAAGATATATCAGGTCTAGTATGAGAAAGGTATATCAATCGTCCCACCAAACATTGATATCTTTCTCTATCAAAAGTAGGTCCCGTGTCACCTACTATCGGATGATTAACTTCAATAGAAGAATCAGCAGACTTACATCCCAACATGCCAGTTTCTGTTAAAAGATCAAGGACATACTTCCTTTGAGATAGAAAAATCCCACTGGAAGATCTTGCAACTTCAATACCAAGGAAATCAAAGGACCAAGATCTTTAATCTCAAACTCTTTGGCTAGATTCCCTTAGAGATTAACTATCTCTTCTCTATGATCCATTGTCACCACAATGTCATCAACATAAACGATAAGAATAGTAGTCTTACCTTTTATCTGTTTGACAAATAGATTATGATCTGCTCGACTCTGCTTGTACCCAAATCTTATCATTACTTTGTGAAATCTACTAAACCAGGCTCTGGAAGATTGCTTCAAACCATATAAAGTCTTTCGCAGTTTACACACCTTACCCTTGGTGACAGATGAAGCAAAATCAAAGGGTATTTCCAGGTATACTTCCTCCTCCAAGTCACCATGAAGGAAGACATTTTTCACATCCAATTGTTGAATATTCCGGCCAAAGTTTGTTGCATGAGATTATGATACGAACAGAGTTCATTTTCACCACAGGAGCAAATGTCTCCTAGTAATCAATTTCATGAGTTTGAGTATACCCTTTTGCAACTAGCCTGGCTTTGAGTCTCAACTGTCAACTGTCACATCTGGCTTCTATTTGACTGTATATACCTATTTCCAACCAACTAGTTTTTTCCCGTAAGGAAGAGAAACTAGTTCCCGTGTATCATTCTTTTTCAAGGCATTCATCTCCTCTATCATAGCATGTTTCCAATTCTCATCACTAATTGCTTCTCTCCACCACTAAGGTACAGATACTGAAGACAAGGAAGAAACAAAAGAGTGGTAGGATGTAGATAATTTATTATAGGCTAAGAAATTACAGAAAATATGTTAAGTACAAGCTCTAACCCCTTTTCTAAGAGCAATAAGAATGTCAGTATCATCAGAAGAACAAATAGGATTAGGATTCTCACCATTAGCATTATCAAAATTAGGTTCTGAGTAGGGTTGGTGTAATGGTGCATAAATGGTGACCTTATTCTTGCCTCTTCGAATATAAGTCCTCAACTCAGACTCATTTTGTCTAGCATATGACTCTTGTAACTGTAACTCCCCCTATGTAGAATATCATAAATAATAACAGGAACATGAGATGGTATAATAGAACTTGTAATGCCAGCCTCAGGAAAAAGCTTCTCCTCATCAATAACATCTCCCCCCTGAGAAGATAAAGATGAATAAAAAGGTTCCAATTCCTAAAGAGTTACATCCCGAGTGACAAAGACTTTGTGTGAAGGAGGATGATAACATTTATAATTTTTTGGTTTGGAGAATAACCAATAAAAACACACCGAAGAGACTTGAGATCTAATTTTTTCCGAATGGGAGATTTATCATGAACATAGCACACAACCAAAAACGCGAGGCGAAAGCAAAGGAGGACTTGTGTGTTGGAGAAAAGATATTGGACTTTTGTTCCCAAGAATTCTAGAAGGAAATCGATTTATCAGAAATGCAACAGTCAGAACATCTCCCCATAGAAATTTTGGGGTGTTCATAGTAAACATAAGAGTGCGGGCTACCTCTAGTAAGTGTTAATTTTTTCTTTCAGCTATTCCGTTTTGTTCTAAAGTTTTGACACAGGAGGTTTAAAGAATAATGTTATGCTAAGAGAGATAAGATGCAAAAACATTATTATTACTATATTCACGACTATTATCACTATGGAGAATCTTTACTTTAGCTTCAAATTGAATTTGAATCATTTTATGAAATTATTGGAAAATATCAAACACCTCATCTATGGAACGAATAAGATAAATCCAAGTGATACGAGAATGACAATCAATAAAACTAACAAACCATCTATGACCAGAACGGGGAAAAACCCGAGAGGATCCCCATGCATCAGTATGTATAATAGCAAAAGATTCTGAATGTCGATTGTTAATAGCAGAATAAACAGAACATTTTTGTTTCCCCAATTTACATGGTTCACACAAAAACCGAGTTTTATTACATTGTTTAACTAAAGATGGAAACAAAGACTCTAATATGGAAAAAGAGGGATGTCCCAAACGTCGATACCATTGATGGAGAGAAGTCAAGCTTGAGTCAAAAGTAGAGTGAAGAGCCTGAGTAGGGAACATATTAGATGATGGAACATCTAAATAATAGAAACCACCGACTGCACTACCACTGCCAATCTTCTGCCCTTTCACCAAGTCCTGAAAAACACAATGAGAGGGAACCATCAGCTACGCGAACCTTGTCTTTTCCAGAACAAGACGTGTATGAAGTAAAGAGGGTGGAGGATCCGGTCATATGCTCAAAAGCACCTGTGTCAATGATCTAACCAGAGCAAGTTGATAAAACATTAAAATCACAAGAATGTATATCTAACTAAGCATAATGATAAGTAAATTTGGAATAGAATTTTCGAAAAGATGAGATTTCCTCAGGAGTAAGTGAGGAATAAGTGCAGTGGTAGTGTCTGAAACAGGATGCATCAACAAGAAGTATTGTAGTAGTCTCATAGGTCTGAGATCCACATCCACGACCACTACTAAACCGACCTCCTCGTCCTTTAGGGCATCCCTGAAGCTTACAACATCGATCCCTGGTATAATTTTTTTTCCCCTGCAGTAATCACATTCGCGAGATTCCATCTCAACAGGAAACTGAATGGTGGAGCCAAACTTAGGATACGAAGCAACCATGGCTGATCGGTCAACAAAATTTAGAACCATCACCTAACGCCTACTTTCCTCTTGTTGGACTAATATACTCTAGCATGAGCCTCTCGCAGTGATGGGAAAGGTGTCTGACCAATCAACTGTGCTCAAACTTGATCAAATTCTATATTCAAACTAAAAACCCGGTTTCTCAGGCATAGTGGTTGTTCCATTGATGAAGTGTTGCATACGATTGGCCTTAATGGACATGCGACATGCTTGAGACCATGCTAAATAGTTAGTTTTATCCAGTTTTAAAGGGCTGAGAGTCGATGCTGAACTAAGAGTACGAGTCTGACTCCTAAACAAGCCTTGTTCCATTCCCCTGTTCTGAACCTTACTGCTAGCACCACTTTCCGCCATAAAATAGTATTAACAAGGAGATACAATCTATACCGAGAAGAATAAACTTTCCAAATGATATTAAGGGATTGTACAACTCTCCAAAACACAGAATAGGCAGGAAAAGCATAAACGAAATTGTTAACCAAATCAGTTCATTAGCAGCGACTCCATTCGCGAAAAACAAACATTGTTAACAAAGGTTTGTGGGAAAAAAAAAGTCAACCAAACACCTTAAGTCAACTGTAGATAACAAAAAGAGAGAGAATCGACCACCCTGGAAGAAGCCACGTCAGAAAAGGTCGCCGGAAAAAGACTCACACGTAGGCCAATGATGGCGTGTGACATCGGCGGGAGGTGAGTGGAGCAGCGCGTGCGACAGTGGGTCGGATTGAAAACTCTAGTGTGATCGCCCGACTACAGGTACTCCAATTATGATGTCAAATCCTCTAAATACAATTGTTCAACTAGTTTTATAATAGAAACTATGAACGGTAGTGGAAAAAGGAAGAAAAGAAGAGAAAAACACTTCTGATAAAGGATCAAGCTCTGATACCATGTTAAAACTGAATAGAATATTTCGTTGAATGATTTTTCTCTATTACATAGGTTGATTTATATATACACAAGTATCCTAATTATAGTTATGGTAATTCCTAAATTACAGTAATGTGTACACATTAATTATGGAAACTACAATAATGGAATATCTTCTAACACTTAACAACCTACCCTTCTTCTCCCTTTATAATATAGATATAGATGGATAGATACTAAAGATACAACATCCACACAAGAAAAACTTTATGGGCCACATCAGAGTTCCAAATTACCTTCAGTTTCCGTAGTAAAAGATAATTTGATAAAAATAACATTGTAAAAAGAAGAAAAATAATAATAAAAATGACAAATTCTATGCTTGAGTAGTTAGGAGACTTGAGAATACGGCTACAAAATTTTCCCACAAACAAAATATTAATAATAAAATAACACTATAAAGTATAACACCAAGTAAACTCCAATTCAGTCTCAAAAACTTTAAATGATACGAATTTGTATTCAAAGTTAGAAAAAGATATTTCAACCTTTGAAAATTTGAAATTAAGTACGGATAGATGACCCATACATAGCAAGAACTCTGAAACTTTTGCATGGGCACCAAGTCGGTAACAGTTCATTATATATGAGATGATCATGTTAAACACCATTTAACCATGTCTACATGACCAATAATATCAGCCTTCGGATACACACAGATTGATGACATATTTTCCAATGAATAAAATCACTTTTATTTAACATATTGTCATCATTTACTTGTTTAACACTCAAATGCTTAGAAGAAGAAAAATACAACATTGCTCAATTTTGTGTTACAGACTAAACATTAACCAATGGATCAAGTAAGTACCTTTTTAAGGAATCATGCCATGCATGCATCTAATAAAGTAGTCCAATTCTGAGAAGCATAATGTTCTTTGAACCAAAGGCGATGGCTGTTGAAATGTGAAGGATGCAAAATGACGGCGATCAGGGTCATTTCGAGGCTTCACAATCTCAATTATGTTCATGAATCCTTCTCTATCATAACACTGAAATGAATTTTCACCAATTATAGGTAAATCTCGATCCCATGCTGCATTCAAAACCTGTAAGAATGAAAAAGAAATTATCAAAACTTAGTCATGGTCTTTAAAGGTCTCAAATATATTTCTGATAAACGTAAACAAGTATCAAGGTTATCCACCCCTACAAGTCCAGAACTGATAGCACTAATTAATAAAAGAAATAACTGTACAGTCTTCGGGACTAAAATATATGCTCAACAGTTTTCCAAAAAGATTCTTACCTGCCAACTCAAGCCTTCTGGATCAGCCAGTGCTTCATTAATTTCCTGAGACAAGACTACGGGTCCTGAGCAGACAAACTTCACTGTTACTGAATGTTTCTTAAGAACACCAAAAACTGGAGAGTAACCATCCTGGTTTGTAGGATTATAGTATCCAGATGTCAGTTCTGCCGCATGGCTTGTTGATTTGTACCACCAATAGACTGCCGGAATCTGCACAACTGAATAATTCATTTACTGCTGATTCTTTCTACCTAAGAAAAATAAGCTTTCCATTTTCAAATTCAACTTGGTTAATCAAACTTAACATAGCTCGGTAGCTCTATAAATTCAAATGGCTAGTCCAACTTAACCTATGTCTATTTTGTTGAAGTTCCTCTCCGAGATCATGGCTCTTTATTAGTTTGATTGACATATATACCAAAAATTTGGAAGATCACCAAAACTTGGACAAAATAACATAGCTTGGTGTTATTTTCAATGGTTTGTTTTGACTTTGTTTCATACATACCACCAATAGATGTAATCTTAGATTTCAGTTTAAATCTATGATCCAGCTCTGGATGATAAGTTGAACTGATGATTACATAATACTCAGTGTGCCAACAAATTTATACACACATATTAACCATTATTCTTCAAATAGGAAATAAATTACGTTTGAGAAAACAAATGTAATGCAATTTACCGTAAATGAGATATATCAGAAAACTAATACCAAGAATCTGCATTTTAGGAGTGGTGTATTGTTATTCAGAGGCATGATGGTAGATTTATCATCCTTACCAGATACGAAACAACACATTTGGTTCTGAAGACAAGCAACAGCTACGGTTAGGTAGATGTGCACAAACAGACCGCAGCCCGAAGGACCGGCCCAGCCTGGATAGGCTTGGGCCTGGAGGCCTCAAACAGACCAGCTATATGGAGAGAAAAGACTGGCCTAAACCGGCCAGGTCCAAGGCCTAAACTAAAGCATGGACCGGCGTGTTCAGGCCTACCATTAGGACCAGTCCTGGGGACTGAGCTTAACAGCCTAATTTTGGGCCTGATTTTCAGGCTTTTCAGGCCTGCCTTTGGAAACCCACTAGTTTTTGTACTTTGGATCATTTTGCCCATTCCAAATATTCATTCTCTCTTAACTAAGCTTACTAACTAAAGTTCATAAGTGCTATTTTATGTACAATTTCAATTCTAGCAAACTTACAATTCCAAATTTAGTCCTAGAAGCATACTTCCAATTCCAATTTCATTCTTACAAATAAAATATCTTTTAAATTATGGCTTCTTCACGTTTTAATCCCACCCAACTTTAATCCCTTCATCAACCGGTGAAACGGTCCTAATTCTGACACATTCGTCCTCTGAACGCCGAGCGGCAATTTGGAAAGTATCCATTGAAATTTTAGTGGATCGTGTGAGAAAGGCGAGGTGCAACCACTGTGTCAATTACTAGCAATCGGAGGTAATTACATATTATTTGGGCACTTTAATCATTGTCCGCAAAGAACCGATCCAATGAAAAGTAATCAACCTCAAATCAACAACGCAAGTCACAATTGGGTTTATAATCAAGCTACGCAAAGGGAACATCAAGTTCAATTAGTGATACAAAAAGAGTTTCCTTTCAACTTCTTCAACGGCAAGCACGTCACAAATTATATCAACCGCAACTTGCAACCAAAATATAAACAACTGGAACTACTACTAAACGTGATTCTTTGAAATTGTATTTAGATTCTTAAAAAGTATTAACGGCATAATTTTCTAATTTTGATGACAGAGCTTGTTTAACTAGTGATACTTGGAAAGCTAATTATATTTAGGTGTTTCTTATGGATTGATTCACCATCTTGGATAATGCACAAAAGAATTATAGGATTTGAATTATTTGAAAATCCACATACGGGTCAAGCTATTTATACAACTATTATAACAACTATTTGTGAGTTTAAACATAAGGACAAAATTATGAGTATTAGTTTGATAATGCAAAAAATAATACCAGGGTAATTGCTATGTTAAAAAGAGATTTAAAAACAATTTTAAATTATTCATTTTTTTTCATGGTAGATGTGTTTGTCATTTTATGAATTTAATTGTAAAAAGTTGTTTGCAATCCATTAATAATATATTAGAAAAAATTAGATATATGATTACTTATATTTATAGTTCAAGTAAAAATAAGACAAGATTTTAAACATTTTTGTCATGGACTTCCAGAAAAGTTTTTAAAACCAAAATTTGATGTTGAATATAGGTGTGTGTAACTCTACATATGGAATGTTAAAGCATGCTTTCAAATGTGAAACACTCCCTATGGATTTTTATAATCAAATTGCAAATTATGATTTAACTACCTCAATTCAAATTTTTAATAAAGTTTTTCAAGAATTTATACGCATTATGATTTAACTTAAGAAAAATCTCGTGAAACTAATATTGTACAAACTTCTTCATCTTCTAAAATGTCATGTTACTATGGGAGCACTTTCAAAGAAAAAGCAAGAATATCTAGTTCTCTTAAAATGAACTTGGTTTATATATTCAAAATAATTTTGCTAGTTTACATATTCAAAATTAATTAAGATCCACAAGATCTGCCTTTGATAAAAAAAACTAATTATTTTGAGCTAGATGTTCTTGTTTTTTTATAAACTGCTCCCATACAATGTGGCATTTTTGAAGATGAAGAAGTTTGTACAATATTTTTCATAAGTTAAACCATAATATGTATAAAATTCTTGAAAAGTTTTATTAAAAGTTTGAATTGAGGTAGCAATATCATGATTTATAATTTGATTACAAAAGTTCATAAAAAGGGTTTTACGTTTCAAAGCATGCCCAAACATTCCATATGTAGAGTTCCACTTATGTTCCACATCAAATTCAAGTTTTATAAACTTTTATTTTTGTCCATCACAAACATATTTAAAATTTCGTCCTTTTAATTGAACTATAAATAAAAGTAAGCATATATCTATTTTTTTTTTCTATTACATCATTAATAAATAGCAAATCACTTTATACAATTAAATTCATAACATGACAAAAACACACCTAACATGGAAAAATGAATCATTTAAAATTGAATTTAAATCTATTTTTAACATAGTAATTGCCACGGTATTATGTGTTGCATTATCAAAACTAATACCCATAATTTTGTACAAGTTTAAAATCACAAATAATTTTTATAATAGTTGTATAAATAGTTTGACCCGTGTGGATATTCAATTAATTCAAATTATTCCTATAATCTTTGGTGGCATTATCCAACACGGTGAATCCAATGTGCGGAAACACAAAAATAAGAAACAACTAAAATATAATTAGCTTTCCAAGCATCACTAGTTAAACTAACTCTACCATCAAAATAAGAAAAATATGCAATTAATTCATTTTTAACATCTAAATATAATATCAAAGAATCACAGCTAGTAGTAGTCCTACTTACTGGTTTATATTTTGGTTGCAAGTCGCAGTTGAGACGCGTATGTCGTCGAAGAAGTTTGAAGTAAGTTCTTTTTGTATCATTAATGGAGCTTGATGTTCCCTTTGCGTATTATAAATTCAATTGTGATTGGTGTTGTGGATTTGAGCATGATCACTTTCTTTTGGGATGATTCTTTGCGGACACAATGATTAAAGTATACCTCCGATTGCAGGTAATTTACCACAATGTTTGCACCTCGCCTTCCTAACACAATCCACTAAAATTTTCCGCCATTTAGAAGACGAAAGAGTCAAAATTGGGACCGTTTCACCGAATGAAGGATTTAAAGTGAGGTTGGTATTAGAACTTAAACATGTCATAATTTAAAAGAAATAGGAATTTTAAGAATGCAATTGTAATTGCAAGTATGCTAGGAATGAAAATGAAATTGTAAGTATGCTATAATTGATATTAGAAATAAAATAACACTTGTGAACTTTAGTTAGTATAACCTTAGTAAAGAGAATGAATATTGGTAGTAAGAAAGTGTAAAAATAAATTGTGAGAAAATTTGGAATGAAATGTGAAGTATTTATAGGAGTAGAAATAGAGTTGTTGAAATATGTTAGGACCAAAATTCCCTCAAAACTAGCTGTTTTATAACTGTTGGGAGGAGCAAAATGGTCTAAAATACAAAAACTAGAGTGTTTCCAACGACAAGCCTGAAAAACCCGGCCTAGAAGCCTGAAAATCTGGCCCAAAATCATGCTTTTAAGCTCAGTCCTATGACCGGTCATAATAGTAGGCCAGAACATGCCAGTACAGGCTTCATCCAGGCTTAGGCTGGTCCAGGTTTCAGGCTTTTTTCAAGCCGGTCTTTTGGTCCTTTTGTGCACCCTTAGATACAGCCATCCTAAAAATCAGTATGAATGACATAATTCCCAAAATGATTACCTTCACAATTATCCGTGTCTCCTCAAATGCAAGTGTTGCAAGGGACAAGACATTATCAGCATGATCTATTAAGGACTGTGAATACCAGTGGAGGAAGAAACGACCATAGTAACTATCATAATCACCTCGTTCACAAAAGAATACAGTCTCATGTGGCCTAGAACAATAATGGCCAGCATTGTCAGGTCCCCTGGCCCAGAAAGATTGCCCACGCTGTTTGGCAGCTTTGCGGAGATTCTGTTGTGAATATTTATCATAACACTGTAAAAAATTAAAAAAATAATATTAAAAATAATAATAACAATAAAAGTAAAAGCTCTTTACTGGAAGGATAGAGAGCTTGTGATGGCTCACAAAACGTGAATCCACAGTAGGTTATCATTTAGTCATAAAGTCAACAAGATCACAAATCAACATACAAAACTGAAGAATAAATTCAAGTTCCACCAGATAAGGAAGAGAGAATGAAATAATATATATTTATATATATATGTAGATAGATTAGTAGATGGATGTAAATACTAAACATGTATTAGTGTGACGGTGTAAAAAGATGATGACAGGCTCAATAGTATGACATGGCATGTGCGATAAGAAAATAACATTTCCCCAATAAAATTTAGAGAAAACATCTCAAAAAATGTTTCATAGAAATTGTTGATATGTCCAATATCTTGGGAGTTAAAAAAATATCAAACAGAAAGACACATGCAAGATACACACATCATTAGCTTTCTTCAACAGATACCTGGAACTCACCAATACCAGGATATCTCCATCCCATCCTCTCCGAAAAAGAAGGGTACTTTAGCTCCCCAGAAGCTCCGAGCCCGATTTCAACAGCCGAAATGTGACCTTCAGCAAACAAATCATCAAACTCTATTCGGAAGCTCCTCATGAAGTCAAAGTACACCTGCAAATTAAAAGTAGTTATTGAGGAATATATCAGAGAACTTATCTTGAATTAAGAATCTACAAATTCTATCACTTACAAAATATAAATGACTCCCCACCACAAGTGATGTGAGATGAACATGCTGCCAGAGCTACATGTGCAGAGTAAATAGAGGAATTTGCTAATAAGGATGAAAGACTATTCTGTTGCTTATACAAGGAGTTAATTATTAAGTCTTAAGTATTAACTTTTAAGCACGTCCATTTAACTAAACAAGATTTTTTTTTCTATTTAAGATTATATATTAGGTATTTCTACAAGGAAAAAATCAAGGCCTTCATGGTCATGGAATATCATGTGTAAAATTGAGATAAAAAGGAGTGCATAAGTCAAAAACAGAAGATAAACGGTGAGGCATATATGGTGTACAAATATAAAACAAAAAACTTCAGACGAATGTGTGACTAGATGCCTAAGGATAGTAAATCTTTGTGGCAAGTTCACGAAGGACGATGTGAGAATTAAGTGAATGAGATGGCCCTAGTATCCCATCAAGGGAAAAGAATGGGAATATGACTACCATGAAGAGGTGATGTAGTAAAATATATATTTTGTAAATGAAAAGAAAAGAAACAATGAAGCAGACAAAATACCAAGGCATCAAATCAAAGGAGAGAATAAAGACTGAGCCGATTTAGTAATTTTGTTGCAGAACAAGATATAGATTAGTTTTAATAACCAAAGAGAGAAAAGGTACCTCTATTCCAGTTCTTCCTTTTAGTACTCGTTTCTTGTCAATCCCCCAAGATAGGCACTCGGTATTTCTCCTTCCTTCACGATCTGTGAAGAATATATCTTGATTCTCCTTTCCGATCTCAAGAACCCACTGGGGAAGGGATATTAGTAGACCTCCAGAAGCATTCTCTGCATACTCATGAAATGCCATCACAACCTTCAGAATAAAAGATGAAACTTAGATACCCATTCCATTTCTTAATAAGAGGAGAGTTGTGGCATATTAAGTTAGAATTTTAACTTTTTGGTTCGCGTGTGTGTGCTAGTGTTTTTATTTACGTGTGTGTGTATTAGAGAGGGAAAAAATATCTAACTGATAGAAGAAAAAAGATACAAGAAAAGGAGGGACAAGAAGTCCAACCATTACAGAGGAGTGGAAACAATCGGAATCCTATGATCCTATCATTCAATATGCAAAAACATTAAAAATGAAAACAAAAATCATTCTCTAAGACTGGTGTTTCGTTCATAACAAATTTACCACATAACAGCAAATAACCCCCTAAAGGCGGAATGTTTTCTTTAAATAAGAATTGGAACAATTTAACAGCCGTGTTCATCACCCGGAAGACAGGGAACCCCAACCAAAGAAATCTATATTATGGAAACAAGGATACTTCTGGTTGGACGGGTAAAATCATACAAATAGTGGAAATTCGGGAAATATATGATGGTGATGCATCTTGACTTGCCATGGGTCAAGAAACATCACCTGTTGTTGTGGCCACAATCACCTGATTTTGGTAATAACATTCAGAAAGACTAAAATTTTAATTTACATGTTTAAAAATTGAAAAGAATGAAACTAAAAATATGACGAAGTGATATGTTGAGTACCTGCAACTTCAGCTCAAATTCTCGGATGATGTTAAATAGTTCTCTGTATCCAGACCAATTATATTTCTGGGGGTTCCAGCCTTCAACAATACCCCACCAACACTCTACAGAAACACCATCCACTTGTAAAGACTTCAGATGATTTAATTCCTGTCTAACACCCTTGGGATCTAACAACTGGCAGAAATTGTTGATTATCCCAGTCTGCACAATGATATGAATTCTATTTTTAGCATTAGAAGTAAGAATTTGAGATCGATGAACATAAAACCAAATGGACAAGGTAATTTGATAGTAGAAATCTTTTTTAGATAGAAAAATAAATATATTAATAGAAGAGAGAAGGTACAAGGATGACGGGCTAGAAAGTCCCCACCAAAACGAACAAGTTGAAAAATAAAAGAAAGCACTCAATGTAATAAAGTGCAGGTCTTCAATCCCTAAACAAATCTGAGATAAAAGAGCCCTTAAACTCTCCCATGGACGAATTCGATCGCAGATCGCTTCTTTTTTCTGACAAACTTCTCAGCAAAAAATGCATAGAGAACAAGAGAAGGGGCAAAAGAACCAAAATAACCTGAGGCAACTGTTTTAAATCTAATGATTACCAATGACTGAAGCAAGAAAAAGAAACCACTTACAGCAAGTATCATATAAACAGGGACGTATGGAGTTCCTGAAAATTCATTTCCATGCATCCCCGTCTGAACTTCTTGCATAAGCTGAAATATAAACAACATAATTAGAGGTTTTTACACCTTACAACTTCAATCAGAAGCAAGTACTTCAATCAGTTGGTACCTCAAAATTCAACAACTGGTACATAAATAAATACTATTAACTGTTCAGAGTTCTTATTATCATTATCTCTTCTTTCTTTTTCTTTTTTTAATGATGTTAGAACCGGTTCATATTATCATTTTTCGTTATGTTGTGAGGCACTAATAAAAATTCTAATAATATAATTAAGTTAACCAAGTGGCTTGCTTTCATGACTCTAACCGCCAGTACACTTTCCGGCTCGCAACGGCTCAAATTGGCGGGGGCTCTCTATTTTCTTGCAATGTCGGTTCTTCGCCTTTAGTTAGAAGTAGATGTAGAGGGCACAGTTTGCCCCACACTTCAGAAAAAGTTGATAAGGAGTGAGAAAGAAAAACTTGGTTACGGGAACGGCCAACTATTTTAGTATATCTACACCTATAAATGGGTTTTCCTACCCCTTCCGCTTTCTGTCAATGTTGTCAATTCCCAGAATACTAATGTACCCTCATGTATACAGTTGTCTAACGAATATGCATAGTGTTTACTATCAAAGGTATTAACATACATGTTTGCATAACGTCATGACTAGTAGCTTTTCTGATTGGTTGTCTTTTCTTCCTCTCCTGATGGGAGATTCTGATCTTGGATTAGTTTTATTTGTAAGTCTTTATTTGAGCTCCTTACTAGTGTTAAATCTCCAAATAGATTTCCTTTAGCCTCTTATATCCACAAGGCAAAGCTTCAAATAAATACAAGGGCTTTATCGTATGGTTCATTGTTCTCGAGTGTGAACCAGAATGATTTAATGCAATGGACAAGACCCCACAAGCTTTTCTTTCAAGATATGTGTGATATGTGCAAGCAGTAATCTAAGCCTATTGTGCATCAAGCTCTACACAGCTGTCTGGCGACGATTTATTGGACTTTGGTAACGCTTCAAGAGTTAAGGAGTAGCCAGGATGTGAAAATATTTTAGCGTTGTGCTTGCTCTACCCTGTTGTGGGGTATTTGGAGAGAGAGAGAGAGAGAGAGAGAAGGGGGTGATGTAGAACAAAAACAAATATAGAAGATGAATAATTCTGGAAATTATTGGAAAATAAAGGAAAGCTAAAACTAGGGTGGAGATCTGTACTCCACTCCACTACCCCTAGGATCCTCAAACGCAGAAAAGAAGTGATTGCAAAGAAAATTTAGTTCTCAAAATAATCTTTAATAAAACTGACTAAAGTAATCTTGTGGGGATTACATCACTATCCCTAATATTACTTGGGGAACAGTAAAAGTAATTAAATCACTAAAATACGCTAACTAAATAATAATATTTCCAAGTAAATACAAGGGTTAACTGCAAAAATGACCCTCCAAGCTTTAGAAAAATCTAATTTTAACCGCAAGTATTGATTTTTTTTCAATTGTGTTCCTTTAGGATGGTGAAAATTTTCACTGAAATTAGTCACATGTCCGTCACGTGGCTGTTTTTATATGGTTTGACTATATTTTAATCTAATTGACTTTTTTAATATGTAATTAAATCATATTTTGTCAATGTACATGTATTTTAAAAACTATTAAAATAAACTAAAAACAATTTACTATCAATCCATTTATAAAAAAATCAATACAATCCAATCTGGAAAAAAAGAAAAGAGCAATCTTAAACATTCAAAAAAAAATACAATCCAGTGTTGAAAATTCACTTTAAGAAAAAATAATCTAGTAAAAAAAAGAAAATCCATCAAATCCATCTTCCCCAAGACTTCAACACCACCAACCCAAATGTTGCAGTCTCTCCCTTCACCACCACCAGTTCACACTACCATTCCACCAATATCAAGCCCTAAAAGAGGAGTATAGATCTGCAATTTTAAGGCCTAAAATGGAAGTTCGATATCTGCAATTCTGCTACTATCGTATGTGTGATGTTAGGGCCATGGTCGACCTAAACCCATCTATCATTACTCCAAGATCCAACCATAAACAGTCAACCTCGTGCAATACCAGCATAGCATCATTCGAAAACAAAAGGAAAAAAAGAAGAGGAGAAGAAAAGCAAAATATTTGGGTTGCTGCACTTGGTAATCTGCACATAGTTCATGTATTCGAATTTTTGCAGATTTGGGATTTGTGCATATTTGGAGAGAGAATGAGATGATGATGGTGGTAGTCTGCAGCTCCCCTTCTTCATCTTTGTTTATTTTTTCCCCCCTGCTAGCTGTTGAATGATGAGTAGGTTTTATACATACGAATAGGATCTCATTAGACTATAATTATTGTTAATCTCTATTGTTTTGTGTGCATTTCATACATTATATGTTATTTTGTAGGCTATGACACGACATTGACATGAAGAAGCAAGGAAAAGCAATCCGAACATCTTTTGGAGTACAATATGCAACCAAATTCAAGGAGAGAATGTAGGGCTTTCAATGCCATGTTGGATGCATTTTCTTGGATTGGAACTTGGATTTTATTGTAAATCTACTTAACTTTGCGGAACATCTTGAATCATCTCAATCGGAGTTCGGATGCGAAAGTTATGACTTTTGTACCAACGGACGTTGAACCTCAAAGTTCGGAGTTGTCATTTACATAGCAGTCACTTGAAACCCAATTTAGACCTTGATCCAGCCAGAATATCTCAATTCTCAAAGAATGAAATATGTAGATCTCGTCGAGATCTTCGATTTGATAGGTGGCAGGCCCCGTAAATCCTCCCGGACCAAAAGTTATGGCCGTTTTACCAAATGACATCTCAGCATAAAATTTTGGGCACGGCCACGCCCATTTCTAGTTCATTTTGAGCGCACCCGCGCTACTCCCCATACTCAGAAAATGCTCTCTGCCACTTGAGCGCGGCCGCGCCACTTCGGGGGTTAACCAGAGTTGACTTTTTGACTTGTAACCAATTAGAGTGCAAATTTGATTCCCTAATTTCTAGTAGGACTTGGATTTATGTTAGAGACTATAAATAGTTGTTATTATTCATTATATGGGGGAAATTCAATTGTATTATATTCCATTAATTTTAAGATTAAAACCCTAGTTTGGGAAAAAGATTGGAAGGCTTGAAGCATTTGAAGGAGCACAAAGGATTCAACTTAGGAGCTGCAGGAGAGATTCAAACACTACTTCAACAGATTTATTCTCTTCGATATCTCTTGTTTTCTATTCTTGAATGTTATTTCAATTGTGGGTTATGAATTTTGATTCAGTCATGAACTAATTTTTATTTAAGATTATTATGGGATTTCTTGCGTAGCTTACATTGATATGTTTGTTTGTTAATTATTGTTGATTATTTTTAGATTGTCTATTATGGTTTGCATTTAATTGCTTAATTGTCTGATCAACAATTACTGTGATAATCTATATGAATTCGTGAGATGGATTATAGGTTAAGATTTGATCATAATAGCAAGTGGTTATGTTTTCTGCATGGTGATGGAACTCATGATTTGTGTTAGGATATAGATATACCTATACGCCGCATGTAATCTGATAGAGAATCTATGCGTTAAATCATTTTTAATTGTAATTCGCATAGAGATATAGTGAATTAGTTAACTAGGGTGTTCACCTTAATTATATCATTTGTAGATTTAAGTTGATTCGTTTATGATACGTCGAGAGATGGACATAAATATTGATGAGTTATCGATTAACAATTCAACATTATTAGCACAACTTAACACGAAGTGTATTAATTCAAGTGAAATATTAAAGGAAATGGTAATCTTAAGCCTTTAATATCTAAATTCAAACTTGTGGTGGTTAGTAGTAGTTTTATTAGTTTACTTTATTTCCAAAATTCATAATCTTAATCAATTGTTTAAATAAAATTAATTTGGTTAAGAGTTAGTACTTAGTAATTATTGTTAAATATTCTCTGTGGGAACGATCCTCTACTTATCACTTTATTAGTTGTTGACCGTGTATACTTGCACGCATATATTGATTGTGAAATCGACCAACAAGTTTTTGGCGCCGTTGCCAGGGAATTAGTTTAATAATTTTTGTCAATACTAATTCCAATCAAATTAGTCTTAATTTAAACGTTTTTATTTATTTATTTATTTCTCTTCCTATTTTACTTTCTTTTCAGGCACCATAGCTGAATTTAATTATCAGTAGTTGTATTTGAGTATGAAACAACCAACAGAGATTTATGGACTTGAGACACTTTCTGCATTGTCAGAACATAAAGACACTTTCGAGGAAGTTTGACACTTTAACACAACCTATTCAAAGTGTGGCGGTTATTTGTGATTATTGCGTTGGCAACCATCCGAGTCATCAATGCACCGTCAGTTTCAAGTCGGTAAAGTATGGCGGTGACGACACCCAACAACTATCATCAAGATTGGGGGTATCACCCGGATTTTTCATAGAGCTATAATAATCGAGTCCAACCTTTACTCCAAGCCAATCATACACTCCAGAATTTCAGGATCAAGCTCCTCAACAGGAAAAGGAGTCAAACTTGGAGGAACTTCTGTCCAACTTCATAGCTTCAAGTGAGGAGATGAGGATTAGTCAGGAGTTATCGAGTCGAAATCTTGCGAACCAAGTGAAACATCTAATCAACGCCTACAACAATCTCCCTCAAGGTGATTTGTCAAGCGACATGGTTCCCGAGACTGATGGAGTGCCCGAAACAAATCTGCAACCGAATGAGCCAAAAGGTGTAGATGTTGAAAGAGAGGATACAAGTGGGGATCAGGAAAAGAAGGACGACGATCTACCTTTGAGTTTCAACAAAGATGAGCCGATTTTGATAGTGCCTCGTGTGCCTTCTCCACTAAAGTTTAAGGATCCGGGTAAATTTGCAATCTCATGCCCAATTGGTAGTCACGTCGTCAGCAAAGCTCCATGTGACATGAGAGCTAGTATAACTTTGGAGCTATGGTGGGATGAGAAAGGAAGGATAAAAGAAGAGCTAGTTGCGTTTGAAAAGCTTCAATGCCACAATTTGTTCACAGACACAATTTGGACAAAGCCTAGCTACTTGAAGGTCTTAAATAGACCTGGCAAACGGGCGGGGCAGGCGGGGCCAAGAGCGGGCCGGGCCAAAACGGCCCGATTTTGATGGGCTGATATTGTGAGGCCCATGGCCCGGGTTAGGCCGGGCCGGTCCACGGGCTTCTTCCTCTATTTTTTTTATTTATTTATTTTTGCAAAATCTCAATATACCCCACTGAAGTTAGAAATGTTGAGGCCATCCCACAACTCCATGAATTTAATCAAACAAATCCCAAAGGACTACCTACAAACGTCAAGTTATAGGATAAGTTAGGAGTATTATAAGAGCATGGTATGTTTACATTATTTAAAATTATAACGTACACCTCCTCATGTCTGGGAACAAGTTGAGCTATGATTTCCCATGTTTCAACAGCTCGAGGATGGCCAAGAGTAGTTAATATCAAATCTATAAGCCAAGCCAAGCCAAGCCAAGCCAAGCCACACATAAAATATTTTCCGTTTTAACTTTTGAAGCAATGTATACACGAAACAAATAATTTAAACTATAAATTTGTACTATGTATCGAACCAAATTTGAACGATTTAGATTTTACTTTTTAAGAATAGTAAAATTTGAACAAAAGTAAAGAAACAATATATTGAAGATTACATTAAAAACAAACAGTTTTTGTAGCTCAGTTGGTTTGAACTCTTATTTATTTACTTACAAGTCTTGTGTTCAAGCCTCATAACCCACAAGTAGCAACATTTTGCTTTAAAAAAAAAAATAAGTCACGGGCCACGGGCCGGGTCAAAATGGCCCGCATTTTCCTGGGCTGAAATATTGCGGCCCATGTTGCTACAGGTGGGGCGGCCCGCGGGCCTGGGCCTAAATTTCCAGGTCTAGTCTTAAAGGAGAATCTACCTAAAAAGAGCATGCTAGGTGACTTTGTATACATGGCCCTTTCAGTTGAGAACCTCTCAAAAGATACATTACTACTGATGGATGGAGGGTTACTCGAATTTCGAAGGGGAATTGAATAGAGAAAGTTGAAAACGTCCGGCTGAAGGACGTTAAAACAATCACATCCATTTACTATTTTTATTTCAATTCGTAGAAATTTTTAGAATTCAGTAGTATTTTAGGATTTTTAGTAGTACGAATTGGTTATTTGGTGTTTCTTAGGTCCAACTCTGATGTTGTGATGATGAAAGGTCAGACAGGATAAAATCAGAGAAACAACTCTGCCACTCAAGAGCAATCGTGCCCAACCAAGGCCAAACTCGAGCGCGATCGCGCCACAATTTAATCTCAATTTTTAATTTAAATTCAAGTCAGCAGAAAAAGCTCGGTTCTTCCGTCCAGTTCCCAACATACGGCGACACCCCAACTTAACCTCCCCTAGATACACTTTCAAACAATGATGAAGGGGAGGACAACAAAGAGGATGCTTCGGACTAGGGGAGTTTCTCTTTTAATCTTATTTCTTACTGTTATAACAATGTGGGCATTGTTTTTTATAAGTTTGGGGGGTTTGTCTTAGTTCTTAGGTTGCATGCATTTAGTATATATTTGTGTAGTTAGTTTATTATATCATATTTGTTTGCATTTAGTTAGTTCACGTAGTATTGCATGAATCTGAGCGATTAGTTTGTTTGCATTTAGTTAATTCACGTAGTATTGCATGAATCCGAGCGATTAGTTGGTTTGCATTTAACTTGGCCAATGATGAGAATGGGATTGTATATATATTTGAACAGTATTGATAATCAAGCCATTGATGTAATTGCATATCATGATGGAAATCGAAATCTGTTTGAAACTAATGTAACTGGATAGCACGTTAGGTTGACCGTTTTGATTAACTCGGTTTAAATGGTTGCATAATTGTCTTCTTGGGGAAAATTTTGGTTTGTAATGAAGGAAAATCGGCAATCTTGTGGTAAAGGCTAGGATGACACAAAAACTTAAGTTTGGGGGGAAATATGGGATATATGAACTAAGAAAAAATACAGAAGAAAAAAAGAGAAATGCAGAAAAAGAAAAAAAGAGTGAATAAACACATTGACTAGTTTAGTTCTGCGGCCTTTGTTACTCGAGTAAGTAAGCCCTAGGGGATGTCTCTACACCCAGCGCCCTAAAATCATCTGGTTTGGGAGTCATTGGTCGAAAACTCGCTATATGGGTAACATTAAATAGCCTAAGAGAACTAGACATTGCACAGTCAAGTGTAAAAATGAGAAGGAAAAAAAATGCCCTCGTAACCGAATAAAAATGAAATAAATCCCGTATTGACGCCTAACTTGGTGAATGCAAAGTTTTATCCGGATTGTTTACAGAGATTCTTGAGTTAAAACTGTGTTTTCCCTCTAAGAAGCATATTATGTGGTGTATTTGAACTGTAGCTGATTTTAATGTTTGTTGACCACACACACACTGCATCAGTGATAACAGGCTTTGATTTACAGATTAATATGAGTTATCGACTTGATTTTGGTTGGATTTATTATTTGAAGCTATTGTTGATTTCTCTAAGGCAGAGGGTTGGATTTCATACTGATTAATGGCCGGCTTCGTAGGCATGATAGTTGTTAGGTTTCATAGTTATCACTATGTAGTTTGTTTTGCATTATATTGTGTTGTGTTGCTTGGGGACAAGCAACGGTTCAAGTTTGGGGGCATTTGATGAAGTAGATTTTATACATACGAATCGAATCTCATTAGTCATTACACTTGAATTAATGTTAATCTCTATTGTTTTGTGTGCATTTCATACATTATATGTTATTTTGTAGGCTATGACGCGACATTGGCATGAAGAAGGAAGGAAAAGCAATCCGAATCTTTTGGAGTACAATATGCAAGCAAATGCAAGAAGGAGAAAATGTAGAGCTTTCAATGTCAAGTTGAATGCATTTTCTTGGCTTGGAATTTGGATTTTATTGTAGATCTACTTCTTAGCTTTCCGGAACATCTTGAATCATCGAATCGAAGTTCGGAAGCGAGAATTATGACCTTTGTACGAACAGACGTTGAACCTCAAAGTTCAGAGTTGCCATTTACATAGCAGTCAATTGAAGCCCAATTTAGACCTTGATCCAGCCAGAATCTCTCAATTCTCAAAGAATGAAAGATGTAGATCTCGTCGAATCTTCGATTTAATAGGTTGCAGGCCCCGTAAATCCTTCCAGATCAAAAGTAATGGCCGTTTTACCAAAGGACGTCTCAGTATAAAATTCCGGACGCGGCCACACCAGTTTCTAGTTCATTTTGAGCGCAGCCGCGCCCAATTCCAGTCTTTCCAACACGGCTACGCCACTTCGGGGGTTGACCAAAGTTCACTTTTTGACTTGTGAACAATTTTGTGCAAATTTGATTCCCTAATTTCTAGTAGGACTTGGATTTATGTTAAGAGACAATAAATAGTTGTTGTTATTCATTATATGGGGGAAATTCAATTGCATTATATTCCATTGGTTTTAGGATTAAAACCCTAGTTTGGGAGAAAGATTGGAAGGCTTGAAGCAATTGAAGGAGCACAAAGGTTTCAACTTAGGAGTTGTAGGAGAGATTCAAAGACTAATTCAACAGATTTTATTCTATTCTCTATCTCTTGTTTTCTATTCTTGAATGTTATTTCATTGTGGATTATGGATTTTGATTCAGTCGTGAACTAATTTCTATTTAAGATTATCATGGACCATCTTGCGTAGCTTACATTGATATGCTTCTTTGTTAATTATTGTTGATTATTTTTGGATTGCCTATTATGGTTTGCGTTTAATTGCTTAATTGTCTGATCAACAATTACCGTGATAATCTATATGAATTTGAGAGGGATTATAAGTTTAGATCTGATCATAATAACATGTAATTATGTTTTCTGCATGGCGAACTCATAATTTGTGTCTAGGATTGAGATATACTATACGCCACATGTAATCTGATAAAGAAAATATGCGTTAAATCCTTTTTAATTGTAATCCACAGAGATATAGTGAAATAGTTAACTATAGTGTTCACCTTAATTTTATCATTTGTTGATTTAAGTTGATTCGTTTATGATACGTCGAGAGATGGTCATAAATATTGATGAGTTCTCGATTAACAATCCAACATAATTAGCACAACTTAACAGGAAATGTATTAATTCAAGTGAAACAATAAAAGAAATGGTAATCTTAAGTCTTTAATATCTGAATTTAAATTTGTGGTGGTTAGTAGTAGTTTAATTAGTTTACTTTATTTCCAAAATTCATAATCTTAATCAATTGTTTAAATAAAATTAATTTGGTTAAGAGTTAGTACTTGGTAATTATTGTTAAATAATTCTCTGTGGAAACGATACTCTACTTATCACTTTATTACTTGTTAACCGTGTATACTTGCACGTATTCATTGATTGCTAAATCTATCAACACTGAAGATTGATGTAGATTTGGTCCTGTTGGGTTTACTACTGAAGATTGATGATATGATGGTGGATTACTAGAAAGCGTTGTGTTGTGTTTACTAATGTAGATCTGGTTTCTTATGTGTTCGGATTGCAGGGCTGTTAATGCAAGATTTAGGGTGAAGAATTAATAATCAATAAACTAGGATTTAAATTCCACATTTAAACCATTAAAATCTCTCTAGTGTATCAACTCCACCTAATGAAAAAAATACATCTACGGTAGGATACCTCTACAGTATCAATTTCAATATCATTAGTTTGTAGTCTAAATGACTTAAAGCGATTACATCACTATTTAAAGAGACACAAAACCCTAATATTACTTGTGGAATAGAAAAAATACTAAACAACTAAAATACCCTTATTAATAATTCCAAATCACTAATTAATGTCTTAAATCTCCACTTATAAATAAAATACATAAATCATATCAACTACTTTTACATTAAACATAATAAAAACTCCAAATAATAAATATAAAGAATCTCTTCTTTGTTCTCGACTTGGAATCCCCATCACTCCTCTTGTTGGAGAAAACTCAACCTCGAGTTCTATCATATGAGAGAAAAAGCAATGAACTCCTCTGCAACGGAAGAACGTCTTGAAACACCTTTGATAGCATCATCACGCGGTATGGCTCAAAATTTTTAAAAGAAAATTGATGAGTCTTGGTTTTGTATTCAAAAGTGCTAAAAAGAAGCTTTCTGGAACTACAAAATCAACGTCAAATTGATCAACTTCTCGAATCGACCTTTATTCGGTAACGAACAACTCAAAAGCAACGTTAGAGATTTTCTCAATTTGTTCCTCGTACATAATTTTTTGTTCAACTTTTGGAACTTCAAAAATTTCTATGGACACATCACAACTGTCTGTAGCCTCAAAATTTGGAACATCCTCTTTTTCTTTATCTTGCTCTGCTTGAAGATGTGCCTGCAAGTCAATAAGGTCTTCTTTTATAGAAGATATGTCATCTTTTAATAAATGGATGTGATCTTTTACTGAAAAACATATAGAAATCATTTCAAGTGTAGCCTTTTGAAGTTCTCTTGCTTTAACTTGTTGACGTTTCTTTGCTTCAGCTTTTCTTTATTCATCTTGATATCGACGTTGCAATTTTTCAAGGTAATCTTGTGCATCAATCATATCTCAAATAAGCTCTTCATGTTTGTGTTTCAAATATCTATGACCACATGCATTAATAAGGTAGCAAATTCGATCACTTTTATTGTCAAGAAACCAAATATACTCTTTTGCTTCGGCAATCAATTCTTTAGTTGCTTTACACATTGGGTGTTTGGGACAATGGATTATAAAATAAATAAATAAAATTGAACTCTTTTTTTTATAACTTAAGGGCCTAATTGAAAAGAAAATAAAAACAGGGGCTAAAGTATGAATTCAAGAAGTGTAAGGGCTGATTTAGAAAGGATGAAAGGTTAGAAGTGGAAAGTGTAGAAACTAGGGGGCTAAAATTTAAAAGATAAGAAAACCATGAGATGTAAACTGTAATTTTGGAAATATATTTATAAGATTAACTATTAGGGTTAAGAGGAGGAGCAGCAAGGAAGTTTTTTTCCCTCTCTTTTTTTTACTTTTTCAGAGAATAAACCTCGATAAACAGTAACTCCAGCGATGAAAAGTACTCCGGCAATAAACAATAACTCCGGCGATGAACAATAGCTCCGACGATGAATAATAACTTTTTTTTCCTTCTCTTTTTTTTTTTGAATACCCAAGATTCCCTGAAAACTGAAAAATTAATGGGAAAACCTTAAGCTTTGATACCAAAAATGATGCAAGACAGATTTAGGGTGAAGAATTAATGGACAATAAACTAGGATTTAAACTCCACGTTTAAACCACTAATATCTCTCAAGTGTATCAACTCCACGTATCAACAGCAAGATGAAAAAAATACCTCTACGGTAGGATACCTCTACAATATGAATAAAATAATCAATTTCAATATCATTAGTTTGTAATCTAAATGACTTGTGGGGATTACATCACTATTTAAAGAGACAAAACCCTAATATTACTTGTGGAATAAAAAAATACTAAACAACTAAAATACCCTTATTAATAATTCCTAATCACTAATGATCGTCTTAAATCCCCACTAAAAAATAAAATACATAAATCACATCAACTACTTTTACATTAAACATAATAAAAACTCCAATAATAAATATAAAGAATCTCTTCTTTATTCTTGACTTGAGTCCCCATCAGCTGTTTTCTCTCTAAACCGCCATTTAAATAGTCCTTTTCCTTCATTTATGTTATTATCTTCTTTCAAATAAATTCATTTTTTATACGTAAATAAAGTTCGTCTCGCAAAGATCGGCCCCTTGTTTTGGGTGGGATGGGCATGGATTTCAAGCCGAAAACTTATTATATGCATTAAATTGCAAATATAGTAATACAATAGAAAACTGAATATATAAAATATCCTGAAAATATAATGTACAAATATTTTGTCAACACTTCTTAATATATTTTCCAAGAAAAACAAAAACACTCTATTGCCAGAGGAAAGGATATAAATCATGTAGCAAGACAAAGAACTGAATGAGCAATTACTACACGTTAACTAATGGGTAACCTATTCTCAGCTTATTCAAGAAATATGACTGACCCGTCTCACATACTGTCCAAGTCGGGATATGAGCGCTCGCCTTTCTCCCCTCCCACCAAGTCGCCCAAATGCCTTCGAGTCAATGTACCGACTGGACACATAAGCGCCGCCTAGGCGATGCCTAGGCCACAACTTGATACAAATGGGTCCACGTGCAACCCTCAATACACCAGGCTACACATGAGCGAGTGTTAAAGTATATATTTATTGTCCTACATTGAATACCTTGAGAAAATGTCTAGTATTAATGACTTGGGCCAACTCTTTTCATAACCAATTGATTTTGAGTTAGAGAGGTTGATGTCATTATATACTAGACTTTGATGACATCTTAGTGTACTCTAAAAGCATGAATGAACATTTAGAACATCTACAACAAATTTTTATGATCACGAGGAAGCATGGTTCAAGATATCGACCGATCGGTTAGGTATCGCTCGGGCCGAACCGCAACCTTGACACGAATCGCAAAATTAGGAAGTATTAATGTAAAGGGTAATTTTCGATGAAATTTCGGTAACCTGGAATAACGTAGCATTTTCGAACCAAATAAAGTAGAAATCTCGACATAACGTAACAGTTTCGAACCAAATAAAAGAGAAATCACGGCGTAAAGGGGAGAAACGCCACAAAAAAAATCAAATATGCTAAAACTTAGAAAAGGAGGACAAAAGAAAACGAACTTTTCTCTATAAATTATACCTATATACTACCTAGTTAAGTATGCCTTCAAAAAATATTAAAAAATGTATTTGACATATAATTAATTAATCTAAACTATACTTAAATTATTATTAAATTGTACATGTATAGTTCTTAGTTAAGTACAACTTAAAAAAATTGCACTTAAAAAATGTACTTAGTTAAGTTAAATCAACTTAAATTATGAAGATCATGTGTGCTCAAGCATTTGAGCTAAGACAACATCAATATCAATTTTATTCAAATATAAGATTGATTAAACATATATGCGAGACGTCTGTTTTATAATTTGGACAATGTTGTGTACACTAGATAGTATTTTTTTTAACTTACTTGATTCCTCTTATTGCTTTTATTATTTAGAACTTTTTCATACTTTTTTACTGTTTTTGAAGCTTCTAACTAGCTAACGGTACCTATACCGAAACCGAAACCGATACCGAGTCGACCTTCAGCAACATAGGCCACTACCGCGACTTTGAATCATGTGAGGAAGCAGCAGCTCTATGCTAAAATGAGCAATTGTGAGTTTGCTTCAACCAAAGTGACTTACTTGGGGCACATCATATCCAATGAAGGAGTAGCGGTGGATCCTAGCAAAGTTGAGAACATGCTTACATGGCCCATTCCTACAACAGTTAAAAGGCCCAAGAGGATTCCTTGGACTCACAGGTTACTACAAAAAATTTGTAAAAGGTTACGGTCACATTGCTAAACCATTAACCAAGCTCTTACAAAAAGATGGGTTCAACTGGAATGAAGAAGCAACAACTACATTTGAAACATTGAAGAGGGCCATGACAGAAACCCCAGTCCTAACACTACCTGATTTTAATAAGGAATTCACCGTGGAGACTGATGCATCTAACTCAGGAATAGGAGCTGTCCTTATTCAAGAAGGGAAACCTATGGCATTTTTCAGCAAGGAGTTGGGATCAAAAAGCCAGAATATCAGTCTATGAGAAAGAGCTAATGGAAGCTGTTACCGCAGTGCAAAAATGGTCCCCTTAACTTATGAGTAAACACTTTACCATCAAAACTGATCACAGGTCCTTGAAGTATTTTTTTGGAGCAAAAAATGATCAATTCCCACAATAAAAATGGTTAAGTAAGCTTTTGGGTTACAACTACACCATTGTGTACAAAAAGGGAAAAGAAAATGTGGTAGCTGATGGTCCTTCCAGAATGTATGAAGGTGGAACTAAAGAAAGCACTACAGCAATCCATGAGGACATGGAGCATTTTGAAGGGAAGGGAAATGTCAGACCAGATACTGGTGAAGAAGGGCACTAGTACTAATATTATAATATTGTGAGGGTGGTTAAATAAGAGCATAGCATGTTATTTGTGAGCAGAGAAAATATAGTTAGTTTAGAGGGGTATCTTTGTCTTTTATGAGCATATTAGTAGTCTATAAATATCTAGTGATGTAATAGAAATCCTAAGCCTGATAATATAAATGAAATCTGAATTGCCTGAGCTCTCTTGAGAGTCACCTTTATTTCCCCCTCCCATTCTTATCCAACTTCAGCTTCTCCAAGTTTTCTTTTAAATTCTAACAATGCTTATCAAGTCGTCGCCTAGGCAACGCTTAGTCGTCATGACGCTTTACTAGCAGGTTTCCAAGCCACGCGCTCAACTCGACAGGTCTTCGCCTTGGGCGACTTGGGGACGACGAGGACGACTTGGCCTAAGCCGATCGACATTGTACAAGTCGGTTACTAGCAACCCAAGTCGACCCAAACAACAATTTGGGCTTTTAAACAGCAAAAAGTCGCGACCAAATTCCCAAATTGGTAAACCTAAAGTAGAGAGAAAGAGGAGTACCAAGCATCAGCAACTTCACCAAGTGCCCGCAACATCAATAAATTACAGGTAAGTCGTATTTACTTCTTCCTTCTTCTTCCTGCTACTTCGCCTTTCTCTTTTTCCTTTTTCTCTTTCCTTTTTCTTACTTTCTCTTCTTTCTTCTTCTTTTACTGCCAGCGAGTATCATGTGGCTGTTGAATGCTGACTTCTTGTTTACTTAGTTTTTTTTAAAAAAAATCACCAGCAAGTAGATTGTGTGGTGGTTGTTTTTTGGCCAGTTCCTTTTCTAAAGGACATGCATGTATTAAGTATGTATTAAATTTAATGTATATTTTAATGATGCATGTATTCTGCTTGGGTCATCCTCCATGTATTCTGTTTAATGTATCGAGATAATATATTAAGTAGAAATATATAATAATTAGTATTGTATATTTGTATATTTGCATACTTAATGGCGTGCTTGGCTGCTTGTTGCTATTTGCTACTTATTTGAATTGTAATGAACAATGACTTGCGTTAGTAGTTTCTTTTTTTTCTTTTTTAATTTCAAATGACTTTTGTTGTGGAAATAATAATATATTTGAGATTCTAATAGTATTTGATAGTGTTGAATATTGTGAAATAATAATGTCCAATGTGTGTTTTTTTTTTGTGTGTGTATATATTTATATATAAAAATTGTACATAGAAAATGACTTGTCAACTTGGATGACTAGTCGGACAGCGACTCGACTAGTCGATTAAGCTCCCTGCCACAAACTAGACTTTACTGCATATTCTGTGTTGATTTCAGGTATCTCAGGACCAGCCCATGGGTCCTGACACATACTACAAAGATCATTCCAGTATCTTCATAAATTTGTTGTCTTGAATGACTAGCAATAGTGTGAACTGTTCTTTTTATTATATTTTGGTGGAGGTGCACCACATGCATGATGAGCATTTGTATATTCTGTATTTTGTATTTAAAAATGTTCAATAGTTCACTAATAACATTAAACAATATTAGCAAGGCTAAGAAAATAACCTGGTCAGCCTCCAAACACTGAGGTGAATTTATGGGACTAGCACTTGTATATTTGTCGCCTTCAGAATTCCTCTCTGGAACTACAACAGAATCCAGAGATGCTGAAGATAAACTTTCATCAATTCTGAGAACTGATGGCTGACAGTCTAATGATGCTTTCACGGAGCAATTTTTCAATGAACTAGCAGATAAAGGGCTTTCAACTGACCTCATAGGATAGGTGCCCTGTACAAATTGTGCTGTAAATATTAAATAAAATATATCATGTATTGATGAAAGTTTATGCATAGAGATACAAACTTAGGTTTATGTGCATCATTTAAGTTTGCCTTGTACAACCTTTCACCATGACCACAAGTCATAACCAGCCGATTGTTTCTGTATCCAAAACACTCAAAATTATGCCAAATGTGATACAAAAAACTTCCATTCGACAAGTGATATAGCACTAACCAATGGTTGAGAAACATCAAAGGAGGGCACAAGTCCACCAAAAATCAAAAAGTGAGGAGTATGAATCTTTAATGAAGGATAGTCCCCAATCTTTATGAATATTTGACATAGATAAATATATCAAAAGATAAGTACCTAACCCTAAGGAGTCTAGTATTAAGCTCGTGCCAAATCCCAACAAGAAAGCAATCTTGCATCTTTTAATAATTAGCTTGACCTAAATTCTTATATCTTTTTACCATATATATAATTGCACCCTAAGCCATAATACACACAACTTTGCAGCATCTTTTAGAAGTATCAGTCATCCCTCTGTTGCTCACTTAAACTAACATAATGGTCTGTTATCAATCTTTATAGTTTCTTCTGACTCTTCAAGAACAAAATGCAGTAACTAGAATAGTAAAAGACATTTACATACATATGATAGGTCCCAATCAGTACAAGCACAACAAACACAAAGAAAGTATTCTCTTTGGGTGAGAATGAACCACAAATTCATTAACTTCTGATCTCTCTTTTCATTGTCTTCTTTCCAAAGTTATACATCAAAGAAACAACTGAAATGAAGCTAATTGTGTCCGAGTCTGTAGGAGACTCATTCACCCACTACCCATGAATTGCAATCGTGCTAATAACTGCCCTAAAACAAAAGTAAACCAGCAAATACAATAACAGGAAATGATGCTGCAGTAGGATAAATGGGCTTTGACTTCTAAACATGGACATCAGTCCATATAGCGTGAGTTGGGCCTCGGGGTCCGACAGGATCTTCTGGGCTTATCATTGCCCACCCCATGAAGAGGATGCTTGTCCTCAAGCATCAGATGAGGAAACTGGTGGCAAAGAGTATCCGTGGACTCCCAGGTGGCTTCTTCGTGGGGTAGATGCTTCCAATGCACCAAGCTTTCTTCCATGAAGGTGTCGCCACGCTTAATCCATCGTGTATCAAGTATCTGTTGAGGTTCAAGGGTTATGACGCCATTATCTGCAAGTGGAGGTAAGTCAAGTGGAGTTACAGCTGGAGTGCCATTTTATGGTTTAAGCAAAGAGACATGGAACACGGGGTGAATTCGAGCTGTAGGTGGCAATTGTAGGCGGTATGCTACTGCTCCGATTTTCTCCAAAATAGGATAGGGTCCATAGTAGCGGCTGGATAATTTTTGATGAGCCCGTTTGAAGACTATTTGCTGACGATATGGATGGAGCTTTAATAGGACTTGATCACCAACTTCGAACTGGATATCTTTGCGCTTGGAGTCGGCTTGTTGCTTCATTCGATTCATGGAAATCTCTAAATTTGTCTTGAGTTGGTGGAGCAGCTCGTCACGATGCAGGAGCATTTGATCCACTTCATGAACTGGGGAAAGGCCCTCCGGATAGGCTGGGATAAGTGGTGGAAGGCGGCCATAAAGAGCTTGGTAAGGTGTCATTTTTTTTGAGGCGTGGTAGGTGGTATTGTACCAATACTCTGCCCAAGCGAGATAAGTACTCCATTTGCGAGGCCATTGGTGAACGAAGCAGCGCAAATATTGTTCAACACAACGGTTAACAACTTCAGTTTGGCCGTCTGTTTGTGGATGGTAAGCTGAACTGAGCATGAGTTTGGAGCCAGAGAGTTTGAAGAATTCGTGCCAAAATTTGCTGATGAAGATTGGGTCGCGATCACTGATGATGGAGCGTGGCATTCCATGGAGTTTGATAACTCCCTCAATAAAGTTTTCTGCAACAACTTTGGCCGTAAATGGGTGAGTTAAGGGAATAAAGTGGGCAAACTTACTGAGCCTATCGACGACCACCAGAATTGTGTCTTTGCCATGAGAAGTGGACAGCCCTTCAACGAAGTCGAGAGTGATGTCCTCCCAAACCTGTGCAGGAATTGGTAAGGGCTGTAATAATCCCGCTGGTGCGTTGGTCTCTGGTTTAATGTGTTGACATACCACACATTTCTGGACATACTCTTGAACAGCTTTATGCATCTTTGGCTAATAAAATTGTTGCTGCAATCTTCTATAAGTTCGAAGGATCCCCGAGTGCCCTCCAACTTTAGAATCGTGAACTTCATACAACAATTTAGCCCTTAAGGAGTGATAAGCAGGCACCACAACCTTCCCTTTGCAAAGCAGCAAACCATCACGCCAAGTCAAGTTGCCATGAGGAGGATCACCCGCCTTTTTTCCCAAAAGCTGCACATAGGAATCTGATTTAGAGGCATCGCGGATCTGCTTCCAAATATCCACGTCTGAAAAATGAAGAGCAGCCAATAATGGGCTTTCGTGCCGCCTATATAAAGCATCTGTTGCAGAGTTGTCACGACCCGGTCAGAAGATGATTTCATAATCGTACCCCAGTAATTTGGCCACCCATTTTTGCTGCTCCGGAGTTGAAACACGCTGATCTAAGAAAATTTTGAGGCTTCGTTGATCGGTTTTGATGTAGAATTTGCGGCCAAGTAAATATGGTCTCCACAATCGTATTGCTTCCACGATGGCTAGCATTTCCTTTGCATAGATTGACCAAGTTTGCTTAGTGATTCCCAAGGCTCGACTCATATAGGCAATTGGTCTATTTTGTTGAGTTAGAACAGCGCCAATTCCGTTCCCCGATGCATCTGTTTCGATGGTGAAAGGTTCGGTAAAGTTTGGCATGGCTAGTGTGGGGGTGGATGTCATGGCTTGTTTCAGAGCTAAGAAAGATGCTTCCGCTTCTTCATTCCATTGAAACTTCCCTTTTTTGAGGAGGTTAGTTAATGGTCGAGCTATTAATCCATACCCTTGAACAAACTTGCGGTAGTAGCCGGTGAGGCCTAAGAATCCACGGAGCTCGGTAATGTTGGAGGGTCTTGGCCAAGCAACCATTGCTTCAATTTTCTTTTCATCAACTTTGACGCCACGATGTGTAATTATGTGGCCCAAAGACTCTAGCTCTTGTTTGCCAAATGCACATTTGCTCATCTTGACATAGAATTGGTGTTGCTGAAGGATGGCTAATGTAAGTTGGACATGCCCCAAGTGCTGCTCCCATGTCGGACTGTAAATTAAAATGTCATCAAAAAACACCAAGATGAACTTTCGCAAATACGGTCGAAAAATCAAGTTCATTATTGCTTGGAAGGTAGATGGTGCGTTGCATAGCCCAAATGGCATAACCAAGTACTCATAGTGGCCATTGTGAGTGCGGAAAGCAGTTTTAGGAATATCAGGGGTGCTAACTCGTATTTGGTGGTATCCTGCCTTAAGATCCAACTTAGTAAAAAATGCAACTCCGTGTAACTCATCAAGCATATCATCTACTGTTGGAATTGGGAAACGATCCTTTACGGTGGCAGCGTTTAATGCTCGGTAGTCTGTGCAGAATCGCCATGTGCCATCTTTTTTCTTCACTAGCAGTACTGGAGAAGAAAAGGGGCTGGTGCTTGGTCGAATCAACCCTGCATTGAGCATGTCTTGAACCTGATTTTCAATCTCAGTTTTTTTGGAAATATGTGTACCTATATGGCCTCACATTAATAGCTTCGGTTCCGTCTTTGAGTGGTATTTTGTGATCAATTTCGTGTGCTGGTGGTAAGCTGGTAGGCGCAGCAAAGACATCTGAATATTCCTCCAGCAATGCCTGCATATCTGATGAGAGTTCCTCATTGTTCTGCTGTCCTTCGAGCTGAAAATATAAAGCAAACACAGCTTGTCGTTGTCGAAAGTCCTTAGTGAAGCCCTGCAATGTGGTGTCTTGGATTGGTGGAATTTCAATCCCCTGGAGTTTCTTAGGCTGTTGCTCCCAGATGAAGTCCATGGTTCGCTTTTTCCAATCACAAACTACTGAACCCAACGTCTCTCACCACTGAATGCCTAGCACCATATCCAAACCATTTAAGGGCACAGAAAAGAAGTCAAGGTGGAACTCATTACCTTGTAAATTAACCATGAGTTTCTCATATTTCCCTTTACAAGATAATCTTTCCCCATTGGCAACTCGGACAGTAAACGGTGTTGTGGGCTTCACGGGTAAACGAAGTGTTTCAGCTACTCGATCACTGATGAAATTATGAGTGGATCCACTATCGATTAAGGCAACCACCTCATGCGCTCCAATAATTGCCTTAATTCGCATTGTTCTCGGTACAGTCCATCCAGTTAGTGCATGTAGAGTGATCTCGGGCTCCTTTGCGTTGTCATCTTCCTCAATCTCGGATATTTCCCTTGTCTCCCATTTCCTCTGGTGTTTCATCTTCCTGTATACATCCCTCTAGGAGCATCAACTGTGGTGCTTGACACTTGTGTCCAGGGATGAACCTTTCATTGCAGTTGAAACATAATCCTTGAGCTCTACATTTCTGCATCTCATCTCATGACAGCCTTTTGATTGCCACTTGTGTGGAACCCTTGGGAGGATTGGTGTTACTTACAGGAACAGAAGCTCGTAAGGCACCTGGCCGTGCGAATCGCCTCTGTCTCGCAAGCTGATCGTCCCTCATTTTCGCCAAGCTAATTGCCTCTTTCACAGATTGAGGCTTGAACATTCTTATTCCATCAGCCACCTCTGGTTTCAAGTCTCCCATGAACGTACCCACGAGAGCCTTTTGGGTCCATCCACGAACTCGATTCCCAAGCCGTTCAAATTCCCGTTGATAGTCTCGCAATGTTCCCGTCTGTCTCACTCGGGATAGCGCTTCGTCGAAGTCTTCAGAATCAGGGGGTCCAAATCGAGCCCTTCACCTTCGAAGGCTCCCCACGAAATACTCCTCTGTCCTTCAGCGAATGCTTTTCGAAACCACTGCCACCATTGATTCGCCTCGCCTTCGAGGTGGAACGAAGCTAGACGAACCTTTTGATCAGCGGCTATCTCTTGAAACTCAAAGAACTGGTCCACACGATTGAGCCATTCCGTCGGGTCATCTCCAGAAAATCTTGGGAATTCCAACTTTGCAATCTTGGAAGAAAATGGCCAGAAGTTTTCGCTGGTATCTCGGTTGGTTCGGTGGGATCCTTCATGCTGATAATTATAATGGCTAGGTGATCCTCTGCTTGAGAGGAATGCTTCAGATAGTTTTGCAATAGTTTCTTCTAATCGTTGGATCTTGTCGGTGATTCCCACCTCCATTCGCTGCATTCCTCCTTGAACTCCTCCAAGCCCCTCCTCTAGAAGCTCGATCCGTTCCTTGTTTGTCGTCATGAACTTGGCTCTGATACCAATGATAGGTCCCAATCAGTACAAGCACAACAAACACAAAGAAAGTATTCTCTTTGGGTGAGAATGAACCACAAATACATTAACTTCTGATCTCTCTTTTCATTGTCTTCTTTCCAAAGTTATACATCAAAGAAACAACTGAAATGAAGCTAATGGTGTCCGAGTCTGTAGGAGACTCGTTCACCCACTACCCATGAATTGCAATCGTGCTAATAACTGCCCTAAAACATAGTAAACCAGCAAATATTAAACCAGCAAATACAATAAAAGGAAATGATGCTGAAGTAGGATAAATGGGCTTTGGCTTCTGAACATGGACATCAGTCCATATAGCGTGAGTTGGGCCTCGGGGTCCGACAGGATCTTCTGGGCTTATCATACATATATAGAGCATAACGGACTAATATTGAATAAAACAGTCCGACATAATAATAAAATAGTGCAAATAATCATATCTCATCCATCATTTTTTGCCAGTCCTAAGTGATAATAAATTAATATAAATAATCTCATCCATCATTTTTGCAAACAAACTAGCCCTAGTAACTATAAAAATGCATTAATTTACTGTATCAGAAACAACCAAATACAGAATGATGCAAATCACAAACTATTCCCTCCGTCCGGTATTAAACGTCCTAACTTCTTTTTTTAGGATGTTCCATAATAAATGTCCTATTTTTATATTTGTAATTATTTTTTTCCTATTTTTTTACTTATACTCTCGTAATCTTTTTACACAACTTTTATTGGAAATTGAATTGTTATACCACTCATATTACCAGTATAACCTGTCTTCTATTCAATAGTTCTATAGACTCTCTTTCTTTAGCTTTTATTTTAGTAGTTATTGTGTATGTGTGAATAACAAAAAGAATGATCTAGAGAAATAATTCACACGGGATGAAGTAATATTTCATAGAATACTTCAATTAATAAATAATTTAAAAGGGCAAATTAGGTTTAAAAAATATATTATTAATTGGCGTGACGAAACCAATTAGTTTTATTTCGGGACAGATGGAGATGGAGTACTTGTCAATTGCAACATAACACATAACACTATACAAATTGGAGGTAATTATGATTAAGATAGTGAGAAAACTATTCACTTTACCACGAGGGAAGGAGGAAACGGTCTATAAGTTGTGCCATCCGCGTCTACAGTCCACCCGGCCTCGCGTGCAAGGGCGGCAAGAACATCATTCATGTCGGCGCGTGCGGGAAGTGAGAAATTGCCGTACTGGCGGACGCCGGCGAGCATTCTGCTGGTAATGGCGCGGCGGTGGCGCTCACGCAGCTTGGTGCGTTCTTTTTCTTTCTCCTTTTCCTTCCTATCCTTGCTGTTGCGAGTGGTTGTAGCGGCGGTGGTGGTGGCGACGCCCAGTGCAGCAGCGGAGGTGGCGGCGAAGCCACGAGGGCGGTGAGGGTGAGGGTGAGGGTGAGGGTGAGGCTGGGGTTGGATAGGGTGGGGTTGGGCGTAGTGATGGTGGTCGGAGTTGGGGTCACTTAGGGGTTCTAGATTGTTGTTGCTATTCATTTCTGCGGCTTTTTCGAACTTCTTCCCTCTTCGCTTTTTATATTTCCCCACATATTTGCCCGTTTAAATTAACACCGCTAACGGAAAAGAAAAGATGGTAAACTTATTAATAATGGAATATTATGAGCGAGTATTCAATTAAGAATTTTAAAAAATTTTAAAGTTGGGTTATATTCAATTAACATTTAAAAAGTTCATAAAAGTTTATTGGTATTTAATTATAATATTTGTAATATTTTTAAAAATTATGTGATATTGAATTGAGACTTTTATAAAGTTTATAAAAGTATTTTGGTATTCAAAATGTCATATTTTTTTTATATTTCTATCAAATAATAGAGTTTGACAAACTTTGAAAGAAGAGATATTCATATCTAAAGTTTGATTTGACTTCATCTCTAAAGATTTCTAAATACTTCTAAATATTTGAGATAGGGAGAAATGAAAAAGAAATAGAGATAGAGCAAAGGTTTATTTATCGCTGCTTAGGAGAGAGAAAAAGGAGGATGGGTTAAAAAAAGAGTAGTGTTAAGGGTTTCAAATAGAACCAAAGAAATAAACGGAGATAACAAATATTTTAATATCATTTTATATTTCTTCTCTCCCATAAAATAAACTCATTTATTATATTTGTTAAGGAGGTATTTTGTTTTATGTTTATTTTTAAAAGTAATAAATTTGTTAATTTTGTTATTTGTTAAAAATTATAAATTGTTAGTTTAGTAATAATGACTTGATAGAAAAACGATAATGAACAATTTTAAAATCGATATTGTTATTTTATATTACTGTTACTAGAAAATGACATTTTTTATGAAATATGTGACGCCCCCAAAATAGGTCAACACAGCACATTCTGAGTCGTCAAATACATGGTACAGAATTCAAATACAAACTTCATTTATACAACTATTAATGGTCGTGTAAAATACGACAACACATAAGCTAAGAGTTTCAATACAAATATTGTCTTGTAGATAATATTCAAACTCAAATAAAGTCCTCATTACAATTATTGTCACGCATAAGCTAAGAGTTTCAATACAAATATTGTCTTGTAGACAATATCCAAACTCAAATAAAGTCCTCATTATAATTATTGTCACACTATTTTACAAATTAATGAGGACTACTATAATAACCATTTTGCACCCGTGGATCATGAACATCCACTTGGGTAAGGGTATTGGATAACCCAATAAGGATTGGAAGAGTCCCACATCACTTGAAAGTATTTTAAATAATACGTGATATGGTTAGGACTCTATATGAGATAATTCTTCTTATTTAGTCAGTTGTACACTTGTCCCTTACGTATTGGGTTTTACGTTAAATACTGAAGCTTACTGTGTGTAGGGCTAAGGAAAAATAATGTATTATTTTTCATATACAGTTTCTCTCTAAATATTCTCTTTAGTATTTCCAAGCTTCCATCAATAGGCTTGGGTGTACTTGGTGTGAACACTTAAATAGTTCGTTCGCGTTGATTGTTTGTAACAACTATATATTGACGAGAAGTAAGAAGGATTGTAGTAGCCATGTTCGTGGTGTCGCTTCGCTTGTAGATTTGGCATTCGGTTCAACCGTTTCCTGTGACGCCCCCAAAATAGGTATACATCACCCATTCTAAGTCGCCAAATACATGGTACAGAATACAAATACAAACTTAAGTATACAACTGTCATGTAACATAAGCTGAAAGTTTTAACACGAATATTGTCTCCTAGACAATATCCAAACTCAAATGAAGTCATCATTACAATTATTATTACACTATTTCACTAAATAGTGAGGACTACTAAAGTAACCATCTAGACTATCACTCCATTCCCCGACTAGTCCCAGCTATATTCTCATTTCCTGGAGAGAACAATGAAAGAAAATGGTGAGCTCAACTAGCCCACTAAAGAATATAATGGCTAAGATAATGGAGAATAAATTATCGTTAACCTTCAACAGTGTTAAACTGATATAATACAATAGACAACAAGTTTAACTGCAGCGAAATAAATAATCCATTAAAAGAGTCAAGTATAGCATGATATCTACTATCTTCTATGATTTAAAAGTTTATCATCAATTTTATCGCTGAGACTCAGCTCGATAAATAATCCACGTACATCACTAAATTATCCATGCACTACGGGCCAAGGATATTCATTAGTATCACATCCACGAATTATTCATGCACTATGGGCCAAGGATATTCGTATTATCACAAATGGTCATGATCATGTCAACAATTATCCATCAATGCACTACGGGCCAATGAGGACTTTTACCACATCATTTGTAACATTGCAGGTCATGATTATACCGAATAATATCTGGTCATAATCATATCAATCAACAGTCCATCTATGCACTACGGGCCAAAGATGACTTTTATCACAATATAAGCATAAGGATGATGACAATGATATAAGCATCAATCAACAAAATTAAGTGTTGACGTCGGGATTTTTATTTGTCCATTTTCTGCTCTTGTTCTTTGGTGTTCTTATGTTAGGTGAGATTTGTTTGAAAAAATAAGTTGTGAAAAGGTCCGACATGTATATGTCGACGATTGGGCTGTAAGAGTCGCCGATTGATTTTTTAAATGGTTGTATCAACACAACCGAGAAAAGGTTTGCACATTGACCTAGTGATCGATGTGACACTGCTAAATGGGTCTGTGAAACCGAGATTCATTAGGGTCCAGGGGCTTGATTATACAGAGTGAAGGTGTTAAGCACCCCCCCAACATCCGTGTTACCACGGTGACCGCTACTTTTCAAGAAACATTTATATGAATGTGTGTGTATGTGTGTGTGGGTCAATGTGCAGTTATATGGAAGTAGTGCGAGGCATCGTTCGCACCTATATACACAGGGTTTGAATTTGTGTAAAAATTCAGTTTTGAACAAGATATGGCAGTGACGTTTTGTAAAAAAAGTTTTTTAAACCCTTATGCTCAATAGTAATTGAGACCTTTTACACTTCCATTTTTTTATTCAGTGTTCGGCTTGATTACTTTTAATTTTCAAGATGTGAAGCATCTTCGAGAAAATAATGTACAAAGCAGTGCCGAACTCCTCGTGGGCATGAAAACCATCTGAGAAAATCCAAACACCGTGAATAAATTTACAAACTGCTTACAACTGAAAATGTCCATCATGGGAACCGAATCTAGATCCAGTAACATGAATCTGTGATCACATGATTCCTAGGCTCACATGATGTCGCTGTGACACCCCCAAATCCCGGTACTTCATTACCTCAAGATTTGGTGTTGACGTAATCAAAACATTCATTTCTAACTACCCAATCATAATAGAATTGAATAATAAAAGAAAACCTGTCCATACAGGATTAAACTTAAATAAAAAATCTCCCAGGTTATCTAACCTTTAACAACAATCATTCAAATGCGGAAAAATTAAATAACTTCATTACAATCTTTAAATCAAATTCTGAAAGTAAACTATCAAAACTATTACAAGTCTTCAGTATTTATTCATCTTTCCTTTTCCCTTACTGGTACTAGGTACGTCACCCGTTTCAACTTTAGCTGTAAGAAATTTTACAGGCAAGAGTGAGCAAACAAGGCCCACTTAAAATAACAATAAGTAAATCTTTAAACTTTTACATCAATTGCCAATATTAGGCTCAATAGAATTGAACAATATATTCTATTAACTTTCTAAAAATTATAACATTCACTGAGGGTCTAACGACCACGAATCATGTCCACAGTTATAAGTAATCTTTTAACTTTAACTTTAACAGTCATAAGACTATAAGGACTCCACGTACTTAGGGGGATCAACCCTTTGTGAGGCCCCCGAACCCGGATACTTGAAACCCGAACTCGGTACTTCACGATACCATTTCTATGAGCGGAATTCTACTAATAATAATAACAATAATATAAAACTTAAACTTAAATTTACATATACATCAGAGTCTTTCTCCCAAGTACGTAACCTTTAATCATTCATTACATGTCGTAATATATATAAATATATATATCATAGTCTTCATAATCTAAAACTATTACAAACAGTAGCATAAAAAGTCATTCAGCAACTTTCCCTTTTCCTTTGTTCTTGACAGATCCTTCTGGTCCTTCACACTTAGCTGAAAACATTTAAATTAAGCAAGGATGAGCATTTGAGTGCCCAACAAGTATTATATATATATAAGCTGAAAGAATTTAAATATTTTCTTTATAATACCCTTCTACAACCAGTCAATAGTTGTGAAGTAATCTATACCAATAATAGTGTCATAACAACCCTCTTTCAAATTTTTGAAACTACGTATTGACTATATATGGGGTTTCTGTGACATACTATGAACATTGTTTTCATTTTCGAAAAGGTTTGAACAGAAATTCATCTGTAAAACGGCATGACTTACGGGCGCGGAGGGTGATCAGCCCCATTGTACCATGTATTGATCAATACTACATGTAAAATAACGATGTTATCGTTCACTCTGTCCGCCTTGGGCGCATAAAAATTTTCCCATTATCAGGATGTTCATACCTGTCAGGTTTTCATACAAAGGTCTTATCTTATTCAACAATAATATAATTCAACATATATGTATATCAAAGGTGTATCAACATGTGATTAAATACAATGATTATCCAAGTGGGGACACTTGTATACTCATTTCTAGAAATTAACGAACAGAATATATAACTGAATTATCATATACTAACATGTTGATAATCAATAGGTTTATATAATATAGGTTTAACAATCTATATATTAATAATAATAATTATTCTGAACTACTTACTTCTGTCCATTGCATAAAGAAAATGCAAAGTTAGGATACTTGCCTGATGCGCTGCTTACAATTCTCAACTTAGTTCTACCCTTTTCTATCACAACCTATCATTAATCAGATCATTTTACTGATTAGTACAACATATCGTACACATAACACTGCCTATTGCAGTCAGCACATTCCCTATTCACATTATCACACATGTTCAACAATCGTTGACTCATAATCAAACATCAACACCTTCCTAATCACATTGTCATACAATCTTAATAACCATTGAATCACAAATAAACACATATTCAATTAAATTATTTAAGTCTAGATCAATTTCTGAAACATGTCGGTCTACCGACAGCTTTTTCGGGTAAATATCGAGTTTAAGACTCTAAACCGTAGTTCATTATCTATTTGGATAACTTAAACATCAGTCTCACTATTTTTCATGGCCTTATAATAATTATTAAATAATTATTATCATTTATCAAAATTTTTGAAATATCAGAATCATTATGAAATGATTTAAATATCAATCAATTCTATTATTATTAATATTTAATTAATATTAAACTATTAATGAAACCATTTCCAAAATATTAAAGTTATGTATAATAACTCAAAATATTTTTTTAAAACATTTATATTACCTTTAATTGATTTGTAAACATCTAAAATCATTATTAAATATTTACCATTAATATTCAAATATTAATGAACTAATTATCCAAATATTAAAAGTCATAATTATAACTTAAAATATTTTTAAATCATTAACATCCTTTTTAAATGATTTTTAAATAAATAAAACCATTTTTAAACTATTTATTTAATATAATTATTAAATAAATTTAATATCATTAATCATTAAATATCATTAATATTAAATTATTAATGAAAATATCCCTTAAATATTAAAAGTTATATTTTATAACTTAAAATATCTTTAAACACTTTATTTTCATTTTTGTAATATTAAAATCATTTTTAAACTAATTTATTTAATATAAATATTAAATAACTTTAATATCATTAATAATCATTAATTAATGAAGTTTACCTTTAAATATTAAAAGTTATATTTTATAACTTAAAATATTTTTAAATACCTTATTATTATTTAAAATGATTTTTAATATAATAAAATCATTTTTACTTCATTTATTTAATTTATTTAATAAATAACTTAATTATCATTAATATTAATTTATTAATGAAAAATATCACATAATATTAAAAGTTACCAACAATCTCAAACTCTAATTTCAAATTACTAAATTACTAAATTAGGGTTCTACTTTAGTAATTAGGGTTTAATAATTTATGGTTTCTAAATTTAATAATTGTAATCATAATACTTGCTAATTAATCACATTATCAATACTTACCAACAATCTCAAACTCTAATTTCAAATTAGGGTTACTAATTATAGCAATTAGGGTTTCCAGAATTTTAATTAGGGTTTACCTAATTAATACATTTAATACATGACATAATTAATATTATACACTTATAAAATAATCTCACACTCTAATTTGGATATCAAATTAGGGTTTAACATGATTACTAGGGTTTGGTCAAAATACACCGTAATTGATCAACCATTATCAATACAGTCATACCGTACATATTCATAGCACTGAAAAATCAAAATATAAGTAATATTATATTATTATTCTCATACCTTGACAATAATCTAAAATTAGGGTTTGGATTCCATACCTGATTTATCCTTTCTATTTATCCTTAATAATTAAGGTAAAATAATTAACTTAATAATCTGTACAAAAATTCATATAATAAAATAATTATATTTATTCTAAAAATCACTTCATATATTATTTAAATAATATATGATTATATATTCATGGAAAATAATTAATAAAAACATTTCTATCTTAAAATTAATTATTATAAAAATATACTCTATAATAATCAATAATTCTAAAATAAATTTACTTGTAAATATTCATGTAATAAATATATTTTTATTTACCACATAAATACATATACACATAATCTTGTACAAATCCGCATCCTTAAAAAAAATTTATACGCAAAATTTAAGATTTATTTATATAGAAAATATCGGGTTGTCACATTCACCCTCCCTTATAAGGATTCCGTCCCCGGAATCACCACTTAAAAACCTATACATAACTGGGTACATAGCATACATAATCTTCGCAAGTAGATCTCGATCATCTTCGATCGAACCGATCTTTAACTAATCAAATTAAGCTTGTCTTTCTGATTAAACGGAAATTTGATTTCTAAAAGGACTCAAATTCCTCCCTCAAATTTCTTTATAATACAATTTACTATAAATAGAAAAATTCTAATTACGCAAATAAAAGTTATTCGAATATTACCTGGAACTGCATTGCCGACTGCCACCGTGTCTTGGACCGTCATGTTGAAGACTCTTGATGTTGACTTTGTTGGTTTGCTTGATGATGTCGGTCCTGCGATTGTTAACATCCCACTATCCTTACCAGTATTCACACTACATGCCTCTACCCTTCTGTTTGGACAATCCTTCACCCTGTGCTCCATTGATCCGCAAATAAAACAACCTGAATCTTGAGATGACATAGCTTCTCTAAAAGTCAATGGATCTCTATCACTAGTATCATGCTCAGTCACAAAAACACTAAAAGAAACAATATCACCCCTCTTTCCTTCTACTAGGTACATGTAGAAATCAATGCCATAAGATTTTTCTATCCTTGCTCTTTTACTTCTTCTTGGTTCTATTTTTTCAGTAGATGTAGTAAGTTCCATTTCATCATTTGTTCCATGATGAACTATTTCTTGATCCTCTTTATCAGTGTCTTCTCTTAACCTTTTCCTAAAGAAAGAATTATCAAAGAACTCAACATCTCTAGACTCCAAAATTATATTTTGGCTAACAGAATATGTGGATTACATGGTCAAAAATTTATAGGTTTTTCTATTTTGTGCATAACCTATAAAATCACACTCGATTGCTTTAGTACCAAGTTTAGGCCTTTTAGGATCAGTTAACCTTACTAATGTTCTACATCCCCACACCCTTAAATAGTCAAGAAAGGGTTTTCTCTTTTTCCATAATTCATAAGGTGTAATATGAGTTTTCTTATGGGGTATATGATTAAGTATATAACAAGCAGTCATTAATGATTCCCCCCCATAAATTTTTAGGCAAACCAGAAGTAAGAAGTAATGTATTAATTATTTCTTTAAGTGTCCTATTTTTTCGTTCTGCCACTCCATTTTGTTGAGGACTATAAGGGGCTGTAGTTTGATGAATTATACCATAATTCTCACAAAAATCATTATAAGAGAAGTTTTCCCTTTCTCTATCCGATCTAAGAATTTTAATTCTTTGATCTAATTGATTTTCAACTTCAGCCTTGTAGATTTTAAATTTTTCTAAAGCCTCATCTTTAGTCCTTAACAAATAAACTTGAGTGTATCTAGAACAATCATCTATAAATGTTATAAAATATCTTTTACCTCCAGTAGTTAATATGCCCTCAAATTCACAAATATCAGAATGAATTATTCTAATAATTGTGAATTTCTTTCTACTTTTTTAAAAGACTTCTTGGCAATTTTAGATTTAACACAAATAACACATTTTTCTAAATCATAAAAATTAATCTTAGGAATCAAACTAAGATTACTCATGTTACACATACTTTTATAATTTACATGTTCTAATCTAGTATGCCAAACATTAAAAGTAGAAATCATATAAGCAAAAGATGAATTTTCATTAATAACATTTAATTTGTACATGCCATTAGATTCATATCCTTTTCCGACATACATACCACCCTTAGACAATATAATACAATTAGCGTCAAATAAGAATTTTATGCCATATTTGTTTAAAAGACTAACAGATACAAGGTTTTTCCTAATTTCTGGAACATGAATAACATCATTAAGAGTAATTTTTTTCCCGGATGATAACTTGAGAACCACCTGTAGACACTCGAAATTTTTCTGCACACCTGTCACTGACATTACAGGAAGGCAGATTCGTCTTTCAAGAGGTAACCCTGGAAGACATCATGTCAAGTTCGGATACTACCGGAAGTTCAGTCTCAACCCCGAAAAACACACCTAGAGTAACAGTTCCAACCTGGGAGATAAACCTGAGGCATGCAGATCCAATACTAGAAATTCCACCAGAGAAGACCGATTAATCTCGGAGATAACCCCGAGGTATCCAGTCTCAGTCCCAACATTGGGATTAGCAGCTACCACCCTTAGTGATAACCCCAAGGAATGCAGTTCCGGTGATAAACCCGAAAATGCTTGTTTCAAATACATGCGATCAGCTTCAACCTCGGCACTCACACCGAGGCATTCATTATAAAGCTCAGAGATAACACTGGGAAGACAGGCACACCTCAGAGATTACACTGAGGACCTTCAACATTTGCAGCAGTCCAATCTCAGCGATAACCCTGAGCAACGTCTACTTTATTAGCCCAAACTGGCGATAACCCTGATGAGGGGTAAAGTCGTCATCTTGCCACTTTGAAGCCACATCACGCCGGCTCAACATTTCATACACACATTTCTATACAATAATGTCCCACAAGAATCGAGGAAAACCAATCCCGAGTGACTATTATGTAAGGTAACAGATATAATTTGAAGCTTGAAGACCGGAGGGCACCATCCCATCTTCTTGACTTCGTACAACCTCTAATCCCATGCCATTATATAACTCTCGACAACGGCGGTCCGAAATAGGTCCTACATACCTCAGTCGGATGTCCGGATTGTAATTCTGAAAGTTTGAGCGGACATTGCAGTGCCTAAGTGCACGTACTGCGAGACGACGCGACTCGTGAAACCTGGGCCAACCCGGGCATCCTCAGGTACACCTATGGCTGGCCTCAGGTACATCTGTGGCTAGCCGCACCCTCAATAAATAGAGGGCTTGGGGTGGCCATTTTAAAAAGAGAAACGACGAGGAAGCCCTGTCAAATTTGCTCCGTACTTACAATATACTGAGTGCTTTCTCATTTTAAACACTTGTGAGCTCACATATAGGTACTCTTGTAACGGCGGGAGCCGAGTTTCATCCACTTTAAAGATATAGAAGTCTTCTTTGGCAGCCCACTATAAGCCTTCTCACACACTTTAAAGTATTTCTCTTCATCTTTGCACACACCCTTCTTTACGTTAAGAGTCGTGTTGCATGTATTTGCCCGGACTTTGGTCCGTGATTTTATTTCAGTTTGTATATACATATATATTTATATATATTTATTTATATATATGGACTAACATTATCGAGTTATGCCTCGATTGAGCCTAAACTTCGGTCTGGAGCGTTTATTCGCTTATATATATATATATACACTTATATATATGAACTGTGTGTCGAACTTTGTTTGATTAGCCTAGACTTCGGTCTGGAGCATTTACTGCTTTAATATATATATACTTATATATATTAATTGTTGTCAGACTTTGTTCGATAAGCTTGGATTTTACATCCGGAGCGTTTACTTGCTTATATATATATATATATATATATATATATATATATATTTATATTTATATATATGAATTGTTTTCGAACTCTGTTCGATGAGCCTGGATTTTATTTCCGGTGCATTTATCACTTATATATATATATATTTCGTCCCGTTTGAAGTTTATTTCGTGGTGGTTGATCGCTTTTACAGCTTTATTTATGTTTTGTCCCGCCTGGAGTTTCCTCCGTGGTGGTTGATAGCTTTTACAGCTTTTTTTACATTTCTGATCCCCCATGGAGGTGCTTCGTGGTTGGTGATCATGTCTGTATATATATATTTACAGCTTTTATAAATATACCTGCTTACTGTTTACATACAAATTGTAGCATCATGTAAGCCTAGGAATCATGTGATCACAAATTCAATCTATTGGTTCTAGATTCGGTTCCCGTGATGGACCTTTTCAGCTGTAAGAAGCTTGTAAATTTATCTGCGGTGTTTGAATTTCCTCAGATGGTTTTCATACTCACGAGGAAGTCGGCATCATTTTGTACATTATTTTCTTATAGATGCTTCGCATCTCGAAAAATAAAAATAATTAAGCCGAACACTTAATAAAATGGGAGTGTAAAAGGTCTCAATTACTATTGAGCATAAGGGTTTGAAAAACATCTTTTATAAAACATCACTGCCATATCTTGTTAAAATTGAATTTTTACATAAATTCAAACCCTGTGTATATAGGTGCGAACGAGGCCTCGCACTACTTCCAAATAAACAACACATTGACCCACACACATTTAGATAACAGTTTCTTGAAAATTAGCGGTCACTGTGGTAACACGGATGTCGGGGGGGTGCCTAACACCTTCCCTCCGCATAATCAAGTCCCCGAACTCTAATGAATCTCGGTTTCACCAACCCGTTTAGCAGTGTCACATCACTGGGTCAATGTGCAAACCTTTTCTCAGTTGTGTTGGTACAACCATTTAAAAAACCAACTGGTGACTCTTAACAGTCCATCGTCGACATTATACATGTCAGACCTTTTTCACTTGTTTTTTCAAACAAATCTCACCTAAAATGAGAATACCAAAGAAAAGGTAACGAAAAGGGACAACTAAAAATCCAGACGTCGACAGGTGGCGACTCTGCTAGTGACTTCCAGTAAGAGGACTTAAGCCGTTATTACAATCTTTTCAAAACTATTATTTGCTTGTGTGTGGATGTTGCATTTACATTTATTATGAATGTGTACGAATGCATTTACTTATTGCACTTAGTGCTTCGCACCATAGCTGCTTATGATATTAGTGCTTCGCACATGTCATCATTTCCATACGATGAGACACGATGTATGTGAATGTATGTTGTATGGTCTCTCCACCAGGAGGCTATCCTGTTGGTGTTTGATTACTGGAATCGTAAGAAGACTAATTCCCGCGAGGCTCAGGAAAGGCACCACCCAAATTCGCTCCAGTTGAAAGACCGTATTAATTTCCGGTTGAGTAAATTGTGATGATTTGGGAACCTTCATGCCAAAAAGCTGCGAGAGTAACCTAAGATAGGTCAGCCTCTGATAAACCCAATACGGAGGAAAGTCTCTTCATGCTTTCTCATTTTAAATTACTTGTATAATCAATTACTTGTAATTTCATTCCATATTCATCTCCATGTAATGAGAAATATGAAGAAATGTGTACATATACATATTTAACATGCTATCCTATATTACAAACATCTGACATCCATTTTGCAGGATAAAATGCCTAAAATGGACGCATCATATAGCATGTTATTATACACACATTCCTTAAAGACTAAACTATGCAAGTCTTTCGCAGGGAACCAATCGGACCTACTACCTGGTCAAAATCCAAAAAGGATGCAAGCCTACAGTCAATCATGTCGTCATCAGACCAGACTGACCTTAATCCAGTTTCTCGCAAAGAATTCGACAGATTAAGCAAACAAATTACAGATTTGGATGTTCTGCTTAAAGAACTACACCAGTCTTCTCAGGGTCCAAAGATACCCGTACATGCTGGATCCTCTACACAAGGGGAACCCAGATCATTACGATACCTGAACTGCAGTTGGACGCCAATAAAATTCATGATGCCACCCATCTCACAGGAGATCCAGACACCGGTGACATCAGAAAGAAAGTCCTCCAAATGGAAGAAACCCTTCGTGCTATCAAAGGAATTGGAACACACATGACTGTTTCATATGCTGACCTATGCATATTCCCTGGTGTTCATTATCTAGAAAAGTTTAAGACTCCTGACTTTGAAAAATATGATGGGTTAGGAGATCCTTACACACATTTGAAGGTGTTTATTGGAGAACTTGGATCTTATGCAGAGGACGAGAAGCTCAAAATGCAGCTGTTCCAAAAAAGTCTAACTGGAGAAGCCCATTCATGGTATACCAGATTAGACAATTTAAAGATCCATAGCTGGGAAGAGCTAGCACACGCCTTCCTCACTCAATACAGCTTCCAGTCTCAAATGGCTGTTGACCGGTATCAGATTACCAAGGTCAAAAAACAGTCTAACGAGTCTTTTAGAGAGTATGCTCAAAGGTGGAGGCGCCTGGCTGCTCAAGTTATTCCTTCCATGGTAGAATTAGAAATGGTCATGACTTTCATAGACATACAAGAAGCTCCTTTCTATGAAAGAGTATTAGCCGGCATCGGTAAACCATTTTCTAAAATGGTCAAACACGGGGAGATGGCTAAGATGGGATTGAAGTCAGGAATGATTTAAGACCTAACTGCCCTTAAAGCTGTCGCTGAGCACATCCAATCCAGAAATTATGGAAACAACCCCTGGAGGGTCCATAAAAAGAAAGAGGAGGATGTTTCCATGATACTATAGGGTCAAAAAGGCAATCATAACATGCCTATCCAGAGGAGAAATTACACTCCCTTTCAAGCACAATCTTCAAACCCTCCAATGCCAAAAGGTGGAGAAGTCAAACGCCCTCGAGTGTTCACACCCTTAGGGGATTCACTCGAGAATATTCTCACTCATACGACAAAGCAGAAGAAAATCACGCATCTTCTTCCATCAGCCAGCCGTAATGGACGGGGTTTCAATGCTTCTCAAAAATGTGCTTATCATACCGGGGCACCTGGACAAGATACTCAGGATTGTTGGGTCTTGAAACACAAGATCCAAGACCTGATAGACAATGGTGAGATCGTGGTCACCAAACCAGATCAGCCTCATGTACAAGACAATACTCTTCCCCAACACAAAGAAGAAGAGGTCAACATGATTAATTGGAGAAATGGACAAAGTTTCGATCTCAACGGAGAGTCCTCCTAGACCCCCAAAGACGGTGTTGACAGATGGGATTATGCCAATTTCCAGTTTACAATGGAACATAAGATGAAAGCTCTATGTAAGCAGATTGAGCAATTGACAGAACTGGTGACTTATCAGCATCAAGTAACACGTCAATTAGTCAACCATAAGCATACTAGTCTCTTTTCTATTGTCATGAATATTTTCTCGTCACCTTCAGAAAATGAAACACTGGAGGACAAAGTGACAAAGAGAGCGAATGCCAAAGCCCATCGGGATTTTGCCAATAGAAGGGAATTTACATACTTGGGCCAACCTATAGAGGAAATCCTGCATATGATAATCAATGAAGGAAGAATCACTTCCCTTTCCCCTCCAATTAATCCCCGTTCAGGACGGTTCAATTCTGATGGAGTATGTCAATATCACTTCCATTCTCGCGGTCACAGCACAGAAGAATGCTGGGCACTCCGCCACCTTATCCAAAATCTAATTGACAGTGGTGTCCTGCACTAGCAGATGATGATTTTGTCATACGTGAGAGTGAGAATACCTGTCGTACTAACTGGAAGGAATTGGTAGCAGTTATATCTGCTGAGACCGATGACACTGACAAACCTCTCACTATACCAACAATTCAACTCTGAGGAAGCAACCATCCTTTGAAAGTGGCCGTTCCAGAGCCAATCAATTTACCATGCAGAGCACAATATCCTATTGTCAGCTTGCACAAAGTTCCATGGAATTATGGAGAAGGTGAAGGATCCACCTCGCATACAACTGCTATAGTGTCGAAGGAGAATCCACTGTATCTTCCCCATCGGGTGATTAAGTCTACCATCAAATCAAAGGGAAAAATACCCATGGAGGAGATTGAAAATTTCCTCCGCACTATGGGTCATAATGAAGCCAAGGTGGTTTTAAGCTTACGAGAAGCTCCACACCAAATTTTAATCCTGTACTTGGTTTTAACTTTTGAGGATCACAGGAAAATCTTAATAAAGGTTTTTGAAGAAGCCTATTTACCGACATCAGTGGATATGGAAAAATTTCAACACTTGGTTGATCACATTTTTAACAACAATGTGGTATCCTTCACTGATGATGATATACCGCCCGAAGGGGCCGGTCATTACAAGCCGTTACACATTGCGGTCTTGTCCTTTGGATACATGCTAGCTGGAGTCTTTATAGATGGAGGCTCATCTCTAAATATATGTCCTTACGCTACATTATTGATGATGAATGTCAATCTCAACTGAATCCGGAGCAACCATACGGTTATCAAAGCTTTTGATGGAGCCCGCCGGAATTCGGTCGGAGTAATTGAGCTACCAATCGAAATTGGTCCCCATACATTCTGCGTATCTTTCCACGTGCTCAAGATAGACTTAGGATACAACCTGTTCTTGGGACGACCATGGATCCATATGGTCGGGGCAGTCCCCTCCACCCTTCATCAACAACTAACTGCAATGACCATGTCAAGAGATGTTATCAGTGCCAAATTCATGGGAATGCTATCCACGCCCCTCCACGGGAACTCCACAATATGATTTCGCCTTGGCCCTTCTCAATGTGGGGAATGGTCGTTATTGGGACCATTGAGCCTAAAGCTAGTAATGGACATCGATTTATCTTCACCATGATTGACTACTTCACCAAGTGAGTAGAAGCAGCCTCCTTCCCCAGGGTTACCAAAGAAGTCATCATTGCTTTCATAAAAAACAATGTTATTTGTCGATATGGAAAACCAGAGGTGATTGTATCAGATAATGCTAAGAACCCCAACAACAAGATGATGGAGGAGTTATACAGTAAATCCCACATCAAACATCTAAACTCCATCATCTGCTGTCCAAAGATGAATGGTGTTGTTGAAGCGGCTAACAAAAACATCAAGAAGATCATGCAAAAGATGTTCACCAACCACAAAGATTGGCCTGACTTATTGCCTCTTACTCTGCTAGCCTACAGAATATCAATGAGTACTTCCACTGGGGCAACCCCCTTCACATTAACCTATGGGATAGAAGTAGTGCTCCCCATAGAAGTTGAAATGGAATCCCTCAGAGTGTTGATAAACGCTCAGCTGGAGGAAGACCAATGGGTACAAGACATGTATCACCAATTGTCTCTAATAGATAAAAGGCGAACCGCGACTATCTTCCATGGTCAGTTATATCAACGAAGGATCGCCAGATCCTACAACAGAAAAGTCCGGCTACGGCAGTTTAAACAACATGACTTGGTTTTGAAAAAGATCATTGACAACCAAGATCAATCCAAGGGAAAATTCGCCCCTAATTGGGAAGGCTCGTTTGTTGTCAAGGAGGTATTGATAGGAGGCGCTCTCAGATTGCAAGAAATGGATGGCGATGAATTTCCACAACTCATCAACTCAGACACCGTGAAACGATACTATGTCTGAAGTTACCATCAAGCAAACATCCTGGTGTTGGATCATCCGATCACCAGTCATTCCGGTTCTTTAACCCTTTACCACATACAACTCTTTTCCACGCTTTGCCCCTCAGGAAAACATACTTTTCAAGCCAGCAGACTGGCTTCACTGCACTCATACAACTTAGGTCATCCCACTACAGATTGAACCTCTCGTGTTTGCAGTTTGGCTACCCATACATGGGATCAAACTTTTCGTACCTGCAGTTTATCCTGGACTTAGGATTAAACTTTCTCTTCCCCGCATTCTGACATGCACATGGGATCACTCTTTTCAACTCGCCCTGAAGGGCGAACTACGTCGACCTGATCTCCTCGTCAATAAGATTACGTAGGCAACCATCTTAAATGGCCCGGTCGCAATAAAACAAAAACAACAAAAAAACTTATACCCCATTCTCTTTACAAAAATAAAAACAATAAAAACATTCCTACACCCTTTTCTACCATACAACTTTGAACCTCTTACACCAGGTTCGAACTACTCAGACCTGATCTCTTCTTCAATAAGAGTACGTAAGCAGCCATTTATGGTTCGGTCTCACCCCCTAACAAAACACAAACACTTGTAAACTAGTACTGGGATCATCCTTCAATCCACCACATTTCATTGACTTCAAACCAAAGGGATGGAATTACCTGAACTCCTCCCAAATAGGAGATTCGACGACCATCTAAGCCGCGGTTGTATCTTGAAGAGCAACACCAATCCATAAGAGATGGAATTAATTAGGCTCCTCCTGAATAGGGGTACTGACGACCATCTGTGGTGCGGTCAATCTTAGAGAGAAAAGCCACACTCCTCTCCACATTTCTATGCAAGACACCAAAGATGGCAGGGACACATAGAGATCAATGATTCATTCTAAACTGTCCAGAGACAACTCAATGTCCATCCATACAGGAAGAGTTCAGAATACATCAAGATCGCAAGCCCTGAAGAAGCAGACAAAATATCAAGCAAGTATCAGAGCATATCTAAAAGGGAAGTGATTAAAAATATATTTCCCTGCTATATATAATGTTGTTTGATATGCATAATGTAAACTGTACATGACAAAATGGCTATGCTAGTCTGTGCAGGAAAATACAAGCCCATCTACAAGTCAGGGTATATGCGAGCTAACAAGCCCAACATGGCATCCCTCTCAGAAGAAGGAGGCGAAGCTGTGGTCTCTTGTACGAGAGTATCCACACGATCCAACAATTCTACAGCCATCTGCATGGTGGCCATATGCTCATCAATGTAAGTGCTCATCTCTACGATCATGACAGTGGTAAGGGACCTCATTGCAGTACTATCTGTAACGGCTACATCCCGGGCAGATATGGCACTATCCCGCTCAACTATCGCTACATCTCTGGATGATCTGGCCTCGTCCCGCTCAATAATAGTGACATCTCTGCGAGCTAATGCATCATCTCTCTCTAATAGAGATGCGTCTCTCCCATCAAGGGCAGTCAACATCAAGGCACTCACCTGGTCTCTCTCGAAGGTCATCAGATGGAGACTCTACTCAAAGTATTGTGCTGAATGCTGAATCACAATAGTACTACCACTGGCAGAATCTAAAAGAGATGCTGTCAATCTGACAAATAGCTCCTCCTTGAGGTGGGAATCAATGTCCTCCATGGGCTCTCCATCATCTGAATCACTATCCGGTACTGTGGATACTGTTACAGTCGATGAAATCTGTGTCTCCATCCACACAAAATACTCTGACGAATAACCCGGATGGCTCACAAAGAAAGCAGCTATCTCGCGCTGATCCCAACATGCATACACACGGGATCGGTCCTCTGCTGAAAGATAGCGAGAAGCTAAACGCTGATCTAGCGCCCCCTCGAAAGGATGAAAATCCTAAAACTGGTCAAACTGCGACATCACGGCCATTGGGTGGTAGGTAGTCATGCCCCTCAAATCAGCTAGAGGGAGATAATCCATGCCCCGAGCATGAGTAATAAAGATGTAAGGTGAGCTGATCCCCAAACACGGAAATATGCTAAACGAATCACTGATATCCGCCAAGAACATAGACCAAGACATAGCGTCCGTACACTCCGATGACTGAAAGGAGTATGACATGGGTATATCATGGGTGAAACAATACCCATACCGTCTAAAAGTGCCAACCGGTCTCAAGTGTGACATAAACCACACATATAGCATGACCGAGCTTCCCGTAAATACTCTTGTCGGATAAGTGCAGCAGTATGTAGCCGACCTCAGAGTCTCTACTATAATTATCGATATGATGGTACGACCCTCCCTAAGAGTTCTCACTGCCATGATGACTCCAATATCTATCTCATACATGTACCGTGGCATATAGACATAAGACAGTACAAACAATAGCAGTACATCCACTCTAGCTAGACGCCAATGATCCTCCGGTGTGGTGAAATCCCTGGAATGTCGTGTATAACTATCCTCAGAGCCAAATCTATCAAACAGAAAATGCTGGGATATAACATGGCTAGATGTAAGCTCATCCTGCACCACCCTATGCCTCAATCCAATGAGGGCCATGAACCGTCGACTCATATGTGCGAAGCTTGTACCTTTAATGCATCAGCATGAAATCACAATTGAAAGGGCTATCATTTTGTGGGGAATAATCACAGGAAAATACATCGATGTGGGCTATCTCATTAATCGGAACATGTTACGTTACATGAGGGGGAGTAATACGAGGAGTATCCCACATACATCTGTGATTACGAGTCTGTGTGCACAACAATGAGTCCAGTGGGATGATGAAAAGATGCAAACGCCTAGTCAAGATATCACTCATGCAACGATTGCCAAATTCGAGGACTGGACAGGAGGAGAACCACACCTGAGGGGAAAAGGTTTCATCCTTCAACCCGCATCCTCGGTACCACCACCACAGCCTACACATGAAACTGAGGCAGGAATGTCAACATAAGCTACTGCTGTCCATGATGACCGTTAGCTCCGAAGGTTGGAGCGGAAGGTCGATGCTATGTATGATAACTTTGCATCATTTGCTACAGGGTTGACAAGGTCGCTAGCGGAGGCGTTTGCACAACATGGTACTATACTCGAATGACCACAATTTGGGACAGCTGTGTCATTTCCACCACCGGAATCACCACCCACAGAGGGTGGTCCAGCTGAGCAGTAGGGGAGTTCTTCTAAACCTATACCTTCATTCATTGGGACATTGAATATTTGAAGTTTGGGGGTATTGGGTAGTAGTAGTTGCATGTTAGTTTAAATTTTAATTTTGCATGTTAGTTTGCATTTTATGTGTTATTTTTAGTTTTTAGTCATGATGATATGTGTTAGTATGTTAGTTGCATTATATGTTGAGTTGAATTTTATGTGGAATCTATGTCTAGCCAATGAGGAATTTGAATATTGAAGGATTGTTGAGTTTAATGGATAACATGAGCCGAGATATAACGTTTTACATGATGTAATCCATAGTGCTGTTTAGATGCTTTTGGTTTGCAATGACGTGTTCACAAGTACTTGTAGGCATAAAGGTTATGTGTTTTATTGTTGGATAGGAAATATGGTTTAAAAATAGAATCGTGTAGAAAATGGACTTAAAATATGAAAACATTGATAATCAAGTTTTGGGAAAACATGGGTATGCTTATTATAATAATAATAATAATAATAATAATAATAATAATAATAATATTAATAATAAAAATAGAACTACAATGGTTAGTCTTGTTTCGGGGACGTGTTACTTGAGCAAGTACACCCGAGGAGATTGTCTTTACACCTAGCGTCCTAAGGTCTTTTATGGTCTAGGAGTCGTTGGTTGAAAGCTCGCTAAGGGGTAACACTGTAGCCTAATGGAATGAGGCATTGCAAAGCCATGTGATATATAAAATAATAATAATAATTAATCAATAGCAATAAACACCACGGGAAAGAGCAAAAATCGCCCTCGTGAGTAAAAATAAAGCAGTTAAACCCATTGTTGAACCTTAGTTTGTATTGATATGTTAGAGTAGTCTTTGTTGCATTAGTATACATGAATCTTGATTTAGACTGAAATTTTCTATTTTGAGCAGTTTAGCATATGCATTCTGTGCTTTAATCAAGTTTTAGTGAACACAACACACACACACACAACATATTTATAGCATGTATGGGTTATTTGAGTATATGATATTATGTCTATAACTCAGTTTGAAGTTTTATTCTTGAATCTGGATAATTCGCTGAGGCATATTGGATTGGAATTCTATTTTGGCTGGAAAAATGTGGGACTCATTTCCATCGTAGTTTAGTTGCATAACATGTAGTTGCATTTTCTGTGTTAATGTAGTACGCATTGCTTGAGGACCAGCAATAGTTCAAGTTTGGGGGTATTTGATAAGTAGGTTTTATACCTACTTATTGTATATCAATTCACGAGAACTATGTTCATTTCAAGCACATTTTAGTATGTTTTTAGTTGCATTTTGTTTTATTTTACATTACTTGTAATTAGAACTCCTTTGGTGAGAAAATGCAGGAAATGGCATAAGCTTAGCCGTGGCAGGCGTTATGAGAATAACAAAGGCATGACACGTGAAACGAGTAGAGATACGAAAGTGTGCAGTGATGGAAGAGCAAGCAACAAGCATGTGGAACAACATGAAACAACAGTAGAACACAAATATCAAGTATGCAGAATAAAGAAGCCGCGCGACTGAACAAGCTGGAAATCGCGCGCCCACGCCATCAGCTTGCAGAAGCCGGAAACACACCTCGCGCGCCCGTACAGCTTAATCGCGGTCCCGCGCTGGAGTAGCGGGCCCGCACCCAGTTTGTATGGAGATCACATGCGGCCGCGTGCGTTATATGCAGCAGTTACTTGACTTTTATTTTTAAATTTGAAATTCAAATGTGGTCTCATTAAAAACTATTCTGGTTGGTACCAGACGAGAGAATGTACGTTTTTATCAGTTTTCAATTAAGGAACTAGGGTTCCAAGCATAGACTAATTCTAGAGAGGATTTGAGCTTAGATTCAATATTTTCTACGTCTTCTGTTGAATTCATTTACTATATAAGTAATCATTTTCTTTTGCTGGAAACGATTGGAGATTTGAACAACATCTTGGAACATAATCTGCAATTGGTTTCGATCAATTCTATCTGCGCTCTCAATTATTTTCTTTTATTTTCCATGATTTGCTATAATCCCATAATGGCTTTCGGTTCAGAAATGAACTAAACTCCATTATGGGATTCTAACGAATTTTGATATGTAATCTATAATTAATAGCCTGATTGCTTGATCACTCATTTGTCATTGGGATTTCTATCGTGATTGATTGAATTGCATGAATGTTTGATCATCATTCATCCTATATGCTTATTTGGAATTGGAAAATGACATGTGAGTATGGTTATAATCATGATAACATGCGTCTATGAGGCTGAAATGTTTAGCTTCGTATTTTATGGACCAAATAGGAATATCAATTTCACTGTGTGTAGCAATATAAGAGCTTGGGCTTCAATTCAATATTGCTGCAATTTCACATAGAAATATAGTGACTTTGGTTTTATTGATGATTACATGATTTCTATCGCAATGTGGATGTTATGTAACAGGTCATAATTCATTGAAAAATGATTATGTCTATATTTCTGCTCCTGGCTAACTTTCCATGATAAATGAATGATTGTGCATGATGGAAATGTTTAGATGAAATATGAAATGAAGTTAGAATCCCATTCTTTCCAAATTTGATTCATTAAATTTGTTTTGTGTTTTATTCATTAATTGAATATAAGTTAAGCATCATTGTGAAGTATTCGTTTAAGCATATAAAATAGTGAAACTATTGGTGTATGATAGTTTAATTTTAAAACTTTTCTCCGTGGATCGATACTGTCCTTACTCTGTACTACTTGTTGACCCATGTATGCTTGCATGAGTTAGAGTCCTTTTGTTAAGACTAAAAAGGAGGCAACACATATGTGTTTATATTTAGGTCCGTTAACTGTATGTTACTTGTAGCCTGTTAGTAGGTCTTTAATCTGGAAAAGAAAATAGGTTCATTAGAACCTTAGATTGCAAGTTATAAGTGGTCAAAGTGTGTTGACCGTTCACAGATTGCAGTTTTCTGGGTTACCGAGAAAACTCAAGAACAGTTTGTACCGGCTACTTTGACCAACTTTTTGATCGCCTTCTGTTTGTTGTTTTTGTAATGTTTTGTTTTAGATTAACACCCTGATATATGTATTACATATCTATAATCTTAAATTGCTTAAACAACTTATAAGATTAGTGGAATTAATAGTCAAAAGTCGTTGACCGAGCTTGACCAAGTTTTCTGGGTTACCCAGAAAAGTGAAGAACACGAACAACAGCGTTTGGCTTTACTTTGACCAACATAATTAGAGACCTTAGAATGATGCTTTGTTCACGTTAGTGTTATATATATGTACCCTGACATATATACTACATGCTACAACAAACACAACACACATCAAGTAAACAGAATCAAAGATATTAAACCACAAAACCGTTGACCGGTTATGACCACTGTTCTGAGTTGCCCAGAAACTCAAGAATAACTCTGACAGTGACTTTGAGCCTCTATAACTTCTTGTTATATGTAGGTTAAAGCCTGAAAGTTGATTCATGTTGTACTACTATAAGAGTACTATAACATCAATACTTGATCGAACCCAAAATCATAAACAGTAGCTAAATAATTCGTGGTCAAACTGGTCACTCGACCGTGACCAAACTGTTGTCCAGAAACTCAAGAACACCTACAATGACACTTTTTGTCACAGAAGGGCTTTAGCAACATACATAAATTGATTTTTCTAAAAATTAAATTATGAAAATTAGAAATAATTAATAAATAAATACAAAAACAGTTTTAAAAATTATATTAAATAAATATAATTAATTTCTGATTTTTTTACATAAATTCAATAAATATTTTATTTTATTTGGATATTATTAATAATTAACTTAATAATAAAGTAATTAGAATAATTATTTATAAATAATAAATAATTATTGAAAAATAATATTAATGATATAAAAATCATAATAAATGATTATAAATTATTTAAAAATAATAAACAATGTTTTTATAAATTTTTTAATAAATATTAATTACCTAAAAATAAAAATAAATGGTTTAAAAATAATTTAAAGGATAAATAAATGTTTTAAAAATATTTTAAAACTTCTAAAAATTATTATAATGGATATATAAATTATCTAAAAATATAATAATTTTTATAAATAAAATTTAGTCTATTTATCAACTTATTTAATATTCGATAGATACGTTGAACACTGAAACACTATTTATAATCTAACCTGATCATATGTAAATGTTATAATTGAGTATTATTATTAATACTAACTTGTTAGATTTATATATGTGTAGACACTCGAAATTTTCTGTACTATTGTTACTAACGTTGTAGGAAGACAGATTCGTCTTTTAAGAGAGAACCCTGAAAGACAATCTAAATTTATATCGGATACTACCGGGAGTTCAACATCAACCCAAGATCACACTCTGGGAGCAACAGTTCTAACCTCGGATATAACCCCGAGACATGCAGATACAATTCCGGAACACACACCGGAGAAGATCGATTAATCTCAGAGATAACCCCAAGGTATTTAGTCTCAGTCCCAACCATGGGAATAACAACCAAACTTGGTGATAACCCCAAGGAATGCAGTTTCGGAGATAACTCTGGAAATGCTTGTTTCAAATGCCACCAGCTTCAATCTCGGTGCTCACAACGAGATACACTGTACCAACCCGGCAATAACATCAAAAAGACAGGCACACCTCAAAGATGACAATGAGGACCTTCATCAATTGCAGCAGTCCAATCTCAGCAAAGTCTGAGCAATGTCTGCTTTATCAGCCCAATCCGGCGATAACACCGGTGAGGGGTAACATCGTCATCTCGTCAAACATGATGCCATGTCACGTCTCAACGCAACGATGTCCCACAAGGCTAACCAATCCCGAGTGACTATTGTGCGGGGTAACGGATGAAAGTTGAAGCTTGAAGATCGGAGGGCATCGTCCCATCTTCAATGACTTCGTACAAACTGTAATCCCATGCCATCGTACAACTCTCGACAATGGCGGTCCGAAATAGGTTCTGTATACCTCAAACGGATGCCCGGATTGTACTTCTAAAAAATCGAGTGGACATTACTATGCCTAAGTGCACGTACTTCGAGACGACCCAACCCGACAAACCCGGTCTGACCCGACCCACCTCTGGTACACCTGCGGCTCATATTACCTATAAATAGAGTGCTTGGGGTGCTGATTTTCTAAGAGAAAAAGACGGGTAAACCCTGCACAATTTGCTCTGCACTCGCTTTACAATGTATTTTCCCACTTTTAAACACCTGTAAGCTCATATATAGCCTCTTTTGTACCCACAAAAGTCCAGTGTTTACCCACTCTAAAGATATAGAAGCCTTTTTTAGCCTGTAAGGCTTCTCACACACTTTAGAGTCTTTCTCTTCATCTTTGCACACACCCTTCTAGACATTGAGAGTCGTGTTGCTTGCTTTTGCCCGGACTTCGGTCCGTGGTTTCATTTCAGTCTGTATATATATATATATATATATATATATATATATATATATATATTATATATTTACATATATATTGACTAACATTATTGAGTTATGCCTCGATTGAGCCTAGACTTCGGTCTGGAGCGTTTATTGCTTTAATATATATATATATATATATACACACTTATATATATCAACTGTGTGCCAGACTTCGTTCGATGAGCCTAGACTTCGGTCTGGTGCGTTTACTCGCTTATATATATATATATATATATATATATATATATATATATATATATATATATATATATATATATATATACCTATATATATCAACTGTGTGTCGGACTTTGTTCGATGAGCCTAAACTTCGGTCTGGTGCGGTTACTCGTTTTTATATATATACATATATATATATATATATATATATATATCAACTGTGTGTCGGACTTTGTTTGATGAGCCTAGACTTCGGTCTGGTGCGTTTAATCACTTTTATATATATATATATATATATATATATATATATATATATATATATATATATATGTACATTTATATGTGTGAACTGCGTGTCGGACTCTATTCGATGAGCCTAAATTTTATATCCGGTGCGTTTACTCGCTTTTATATATATATATATATATATATATATATATATATATATATATATATATATATATATATAAATATATATATATGAACAGTGGTCGAACTCTGTTCGATGAGCCTAGATTTTACATCCGGTGTATTTACTGCTTTTATATATATATATATATTATTTTTTTTCAGTCCTGCCTGGAGTTTTCTTCGTGGCAGTTGATCGCTTTACAACTTTATTTATATTTTGTCCCGCCTGGAGTTTCCTCCGTGGCGGTTGATAGCTTTTAACAACTTTATTCACATTTCTGATCCCCCATGGAGGTGCTTCGTGGTTGGTGATCCTGTCTGTATATATATATTTACAGCTTTTATATATATGCCTGCTTACTGCTATCATATAAACTGCTGTATTTTGTGAGCCTAGGAATCATATGATCACAGATTCATCCAATTGGATCTAGATTCGGTTCCCGTGATGGACGTTTTTCAGCTGTAAGCAGCTTGTAAATTATTCTGCGATGTCTGAATTTCCTCAGATGGTTTCCATACCCACGAGGAAGTCGGTATTATTTTTGTATATTATTTTCGTATGGATGCCTCGCATCCGTCAAATAAAATCAATTCAGCCGCTCACTTAATTAAAATAGGAGTGTAAAAGGTCTCAATTTCTATTGAGCATCAGGGTTGGAAAAAAACCTCTTTCATAAAACATCACTGCCATATCTTGTTAAAAATTGAATTTTTTACATAAATTCAAACCCTGTGTATATAGGTTCGAACGAGGCCTCGCACAACTTTCATATAACAGCTCATTGACCCCCCCCCCACACACACACTCAGATAATAGTTTCTTGAAAAGAGGCGGTCACCGTGCTAACACAGATGTCGGGGGGTGCCTAACACCTTCCCCCCACATAACCAAGTCCCCGGACCCTAAACGAATCTCGGTTTCGCTGACCCGTATATCAGTGTCACATCACTGGATCAATGTGCAAACCTTTTATCGGCTGTGGTCGTACAACCATTTAAAAAACCAACTGGCGACTCTTAACAGTCCCATCGTCGACATCATACATGTCAGACCTTTTTCACTTATTTTTTCAAACAAATCTCACCTAAAATGAGAACACCAAAGAACAAGTAACAGAAAGGGACACCCAAAAATCCCGACGTCGATAGGTGGCGACTCTGCTGGGGACTCCAGTAAGAGGACTTAAGGCACTACTACAATCTTTTCAAAAACTATTATCTGCTTGTGTGTGGATGTTGCATTTACATTTTTGATGAATGTGTACGAATGCATTTCCTTATTTACACTTAGTGCTTCGTACCATTACTGCTTGTGATGCTAGTGCTTCGCACCATAACTGCTTGTGATATTAGTGCTTCGCGCATGTCATCATTTTCATACGGTGAGATGCGATGTATGTGAATGTATGTTGTGTGGTCCCTCCACCAGGAGGCTATCCCGTCGGTGTTTGATTACTGGACTCGTGATAAGACTAATTGTCCGAAGCTCAGGAAAGGCACCACCCAAATTTGCTCCAGTTGAAAGACTGGATTAACTTCCCGTCAAGTAGATTGCGATGATTTGGGAACCTTCATGCCAAAAATCCGCGAGAGTAACCTAAGATAGGTCAGCCTCTGATAAACCCAAAGCGGAGGAAAGTCTCTTCATGCTCTCATTTCAATTACTTGTAATCACAATTACTTGTAATTTCATTCCATATATATCTCCATTTAATGAGAAATATGAAGCAATGTGTCCACATACATGTTACAAACAGCTGACATCCGTTTTGCAGGATAAAATTCCTAAAATGGACACATCACATAACATGTTATTATATACATTCCCTAAAGACTAAACTATGCCAGTCTTTCGCAGGGAATCAATCAGACCTACTACCCGTTCAAAGTCCAAAAAGGCAACAGGCCTACAGTCAATCATGTCGTCTTCCGACCAGACTGAACTTAATCCAGTTTCTCGCAAAGAATTCGACGGATTAAGCAAGCAAATTACAAATTTGGCTGTTTTACTAAAAGAATTACACCAGTCTACACAGGGTCAGAAAATACCCATACATACTGAATCCTCCACACAAGGAGGAATCCCAGTCATTACTATACCTGAACTACAGTTGGATACAACCAACAAAATTCATGATGCTACCCATCCCACTGGAGATCCATACACTGGTGACATCAAAAAGAAAGTCCTCCAAATGGAAGAGACCCTTCGCGCTATCAAAGGAATTGGAACCCACGGGAGTGTTTCATATGCTGACCTGTGTATTTTTCCTGGTGTTCATTACCTAGAAAAATTTAAAACTCTTGACTTTGAAAAATATGACGGGTTAGGAGAGATCCTTATACACACCTAAATGTATTTATTGGAGAACTTGGATACTATGCAGAGGATGAAAAAGTCAGAATGCAATTGTTCCAAAAGAGTCTAACTGGAGAAGCCCGTTCGTGGTACACAAGATTAGACAACTCCAAAATCCACAGCTGGGAAGAGCTAGCACATGTCTTCCTCACTCAATACAGTTTCCAAACTCATATGGCTCCTGATCGGTATCGGATTACCAAGATCAAGAAACAATCTAACGAGTCTTTCAGAGAGTATACTCAGAGGTGGAGACGCCTGGCTGCCCAAGTTAGTCCTGCCATGGCCGAATCAGAAATGGTCATGACATTCATAGACATATAAGAAGCTCCCTTCTATGAGAGAGTTTTAGTCAGCATCGGTAAACCATTTTCTGAAATGGTCAAGCATGGGGAGATGGCTGAGATGGGATTGAAGTCAGGAAAAATTCAAGACCTAGCTGCACTCAAAGTTGTTACGGATCACATCCAATCTGGAAATTATGGAAACAACCCCCGGAGGGTCCATAAAAAGAAAGAGGAAGATGTTTCCCTGATACTACAGGGGAAAAAAGGCAATCAAAACATGCCTATTCAAAGGAGAAACTACACTCCCTTTTCAGCATAGTTTGCAAACCCTCCGGTACCAAAAGGTGGAGAAGTCAAACGCCCTTGAGTGTTTACACCATTAGGGGATACCCTCGAGAACATTCTAAATCTTCTAACAACACAGAAGAAAATTATTTATCTTCTTCCACCAGTCAGCCCTAATGGACGGGGTTTTAATGCTGCTAGGAAATGTGCTTATCATGCCGGGGTACCTGGACATGATACTCAGGATTGTTGGGCCTTGAAACACAAGATCCAAGACCTGATAGACAATGGAGAGATCATGGTCACCAAACCAGATCAACCTCACATACAGGACATCCCTCTTCTTCAACACAAAGAAGAAGAGGTCAATATGATTAATTGGAGCAATGGACAGAGTTCCAATTTTAGCTGTGATTCTTCCCAAACCATCAAAGACGGTGATGACAGATGGGATTATGCCAAGTTCCAATTCACAATGGAACGAAGAATGAAAGCTCTCTGCAAACAAATTGAACAATTGGCAGAATTGGTGACTTATCAACATCAAGTGACTCATCAGTTAATCAGCCAGGAGCATGCCAGTCTCCTACATCTTGTCATGAATATTCCCTCGTCACTTTTAGAAAATGAAATGCTGGAAGGCAAAGTTACGAAGAGAGCAAATACCAAAGCCCGTCGGGATTTTACCAACAAACGGGAATTCACCTATCTGGGCCAACCTATGGAGGAAATCCTTCATATGTTAATCAATGAAGGAAGGATCAGTTCCCTTCTACCGCCAATCAACCCTCGTTCGGGACGGTACAACTCTGAGGGAGTGTGCCAATACCACTCCCAGTCTCGCGGTCACATCACAGAAGAATGCTGGGCACTCCGCCACCTTATTCAAAATCTAATCGACAGTGGTGTACTGCTCTTGGCAGATAACGATACTGTGTTAAGTGCAAGTGAGAATGCAGACCCTATTAAGTGGAAAAGTGTGGTAGTGGTCATATCTACTAAAACTGATGGGATTAATACCTTACTCACAATGCCAACAATTAAACTCAAGGGAGGAAACAATCCTTTGAAAGTGGTCGGTCCCGAGCCAATCAACTTGCTGTGTAGAGCACAATATCCTATTGTTAGCTTGCGCACAGTTCCGTGGAATTATGGAGAAGGTGAAGGATACACCTCACATATAACTGCTGTAGTGTCGAAGGAAAATCCACTGTATTTCCCTCATCGGGTGATGAAGCCCACCACCAAGTCAAAGGGGAAAATACCCATGGAGAAGATTGAAAAATTCCTCCGCGTTGTGGGTCATAATGAAGCTACGGTGGTTTTAAGCTTGAAAGAAGCCCTACAACAAATATCAATTTTGGACTTGGTCCTAACTTCGGAGAATCACTGGAAGGTCTTGCTAAAGGTTCTAGAAGAAGCCTATTTACCAACATCAGTGGACACGGAAAAGTTTCAACATATGGTTGATCACATTTTCAACAACAATGTGATATCCTTCACTAATGATGACATGCCACCCGAAGGGGCCGGTCATTGCAAACCATTGCACATTGCGGTCTTTTCCTCCGGATATATGGTAGCTGGAGTCTTAATAGATGGAGGTTCCTCTCCGAATATCTGCCCATACGCTACCTTGGTAAAGATGAATATCAATCTCAACCGAATTCGGAGTAGCCATACTATCATCAAAGCTTTTGATGGAGCCCACCGTAACTCGGTCGGAGTAATTTAGCTGCCAATCGAAATTAGTCCTCACACATTCTGCGTATCTTTCCATGTACTCAAGATAGACTCAGGATACAACCTACTCTTGGGATGACTATGGATTCACATGACAGGGGCATTCCCCTCCACTCTTCACCAACAGTTGAAATACATTATCAACAATAGCCTGGTCACAGTCAACGCTGAACCAGAGATTCCTCAGCATGGAGACATGCCATTCATCAATGCTAATGCCGATGTGGAACCAGTCAGTTTTCATACTTTGGAAATAAGCAACACTCAATACCATGCTATTGGAGCACCATTACCCAAACCCAAGATTTCTGCCGAAGTAATGTCGGCCACTCAAGAAATGATATCGTTGGGTCATAAGCCGGGACAAGGGTTGGGTAAAGATTGCCAGGGTATCAAGTACCCAATTCTCTTAACCAGACAAGCTGGAACAGCTAGGCTAGGCTATTCTACCAGTTCTAGTCACGGGAATCCTCGTAAACATCAGCAGATTCCTTCAGCTTCAACCATGTGGCATTCATCTTCGCCTTCAAACTCTGAGTCCGCACAACCTCCCATAAAGGTGCCAGCCAATGTAATGGCTATGTTATGTCCCAAGTCTGTACCGGGGAAAGGAAAAGAAATCTTTGTTCCAAATCCCGCAGTGGAAGAAGAGGAACGAAGAATTAAGCAAGACGTCATCCGAATGATGTCAGGCATACGCATCATCGTTCATGACGAACATACCAACAAATACACCCTAGACGATGATTGCCCAGACGTAATGGCGATTATTCGGGACAGGGAGGATGATGACAATCCCTCCATCACTGTGGTCCACCCAGACTTTGCTCTTGCCAATTGGGACAACATTCCTTGCATTGATCGTCAAGGGTAAAGCGGGCATAAACTCTTTCTGCCCTGTAGATATAATAACTGCTTGCTTTTCTGTACAGTATTAGCAGTTCGTTTTTCCAGTATATACTAACACTGTGTATGATCAACGCATTTCATATAAACTAAGTGAAAGCATATTTTGTTTCAGGACTCTTAATTTAGATGTGCCTGTACTTGCTGATACTATGCCTCTCCTACACAGGGATTGTACCTTTGATGTAGAGATGAATTCAGCCTTGATGGATATACAAGATGACATTGAGGTGCCTCCAGAAATTCAAGAATGGGTTAAAGAAAAACCCAAACCCAACCTTGATCAAACCACTTCTTTTAATCTCGAAACCTTAGAAAGCCCTAAGTTAATCCAGATTGGTTCAGACCTTACCCCAAACCAACGGAATGATATGGTTACTCTATTAACCCAATTCCAGGATGTGTTTGCATGGTCTCATGAAGATATAGTGGGTTTATCCACTGACATTGTCCTTCATCGTCTTCCCATAAAAGAGGGATTTAAGCCAGTCAAGAAGAAACTCAGGCGACTAAAACCTGAGTGGAGTTTGAAGGTGAAAGAAGAAATTATGAAACAATTTCAAGCTGGCATCATAATGGTGTCTACATATCCTGAGTGGATATCCAACATTGTACCCGTGCCTAAACCTGGAGGGAAGGTGCGAGTTTGCATGAATTATCGGGATTTGAACAAGGCTAGCTTAAAAGACAGCTTTCCCGTGCCATTTATCCACATTCTGATTGACAATACTGCGCAATACGACATGTACTCTTTTGCTGATTGCTTTACGGGGTACTATCAGATCATGGTTGCCGAGGAAGATCGTTAGAAAACTACTTTCATCACTCATTGGGGAACTTTTTGCTATAGACGATTGTCATTCGGCCTCATCAATGCCGGAGCTACCTATCAGCGAGCTATGATGGCTTTTTTCCATGACTTAATGCATAAAGAGATTGAGATCTATGTGGATGACATCATGGTCAAGTCCCAGAATGAGGATGACCATATAGACCATCTTAGAAAGTTGTTCAACAGGTTGCGTAAGTACAACTTGAAGTTGAATCCAGCTAAGTGCGCCTTTGGCGTCAAATCTGGCAAGTTGCTAGGGTTTCTAGTCAGCCACAAAGGGATTGAGCTGGATCCAGCCAAAATCCAAGCCATCATTGAAATGCCCATTCCTCAAACAGAGAAGGAAATACGGGGATTTTTGGAAAGAATCAACTTCATCAGTAGGTTTATCTCCCAACTCACAGCAACCTGTAAGCCAATCTTCAAGCTATTAAGGAAGAGCTCCTCCATGAAATAGAATAATGAGTGCTAGAATGCCTTCCTTACAATCAAGAAACAGCTAGTCAAAGCTCCCATCTTGGTACCACCTAGGGACGATATTCCCCTGTTCATGTATCTGTCCGTAAGTGACAATGCCATGGGCTGCATGCTGGGACATAAGGATGATAGAGGCCAAGAATGAGCTATATATTACCTCAGCAAAAGGTTCAGCAGCAGTGAACATAAGTACACTCTGATCGAGAAGACGTGTTGTGCTTTAGCATGTGCTTCCATGAGGTTACAACATTACCTCCATGGTCACACAACCCATCTCATATCCCGCGCGGATCCTCTCAAGTACGTGTTCAGCAAACCCATGTTAAAGTATCGGCTGTCTAGATGGCAGTTGATCCTACAACAGTTTGACATCGTATATGTGACTCAAAAGTCCATCAAAGGTCAAGGAATCGCGGATCAACTGGCCGCCACACCTTCAGGGGATTTCAAACCCTTGGAAACATATTTCCTTGATGAAGGAGTAATGACAGTACAGCAACACCATCAGTACGATATGCGCCGATCAATGAAGTTGTATTTTGATGGTGCTGTTAATATTGAAGGTTCTAGAGCTGGAGCAGTTCTAATATCTAATACGGGGGAGTAGTATCCCGTTGCCGTCAAATTATAGTTTGTCAGTACCAACAACACGGCTGAGTATGAAGGCTGTCTCATTGGGCTAAAACTTACCCGTTCAATGGGCATCAGGCGGTTAATTGTCCTTGGGGATTCAGAGTTGGTAATCAGATAATTCACCAGAATCTATCAAACCAAAGAACTACATTTGCTGCCTTACCATCGGTAGGTGTTGATGATGGCTTTGGAATTCAAAGAAATCTCTTTTATACACATTCCTCGTAATAGGAATGACTTTGTGGACGTATTAGCCATTTTGGCCTCCTTGATTCGCATATCAGACAAGGAATACTTGCCAAGCGTCACAATTTCCCTGAACAAGGCCCCAGTCTATGGGAATTACATCGGAGAAGTATCGGATGAGCTACCTCTCATCCAACCTCCTTGGTATCAGCATATCAAGGAATATCTGCGAGATGGATCTACAGCCGCTGAGGCGAGCCTGACTGAGAAAAAGTGGATCCATCGACTTGCTATGAAGTTCTACCTGAGTGGAAATGCGCTCTTCAAAAGAGATGCAGGACTAGGTCTCCTCAGATGTCTAGACAAAGATCAAGCCCAAAGGCTTATGGATGAAATCCATGGCGGAGTCTGTGGCCCCCACATGAATGGCCCCCTCCTTGTCAAAAAAGTCCTCAGGATGGGACATTATTGGCTGTCTCTCAAAGCTGATTGCAACGACCACGCCAAAAGATGCTATTAGTGCTAGATTCATGGGAATGCTATACACGCCCCTCCACGGGAACTCCACAATATGAGTTCGCCTTGCCCCTTCTCAATGTGGGGAATGGACGTCATCGGGCCCATTGAGCCTAAAGCCAGTAATGGTCATCGATTTATCTTCACCATGATCGACTACTTCACCAAGTGGGTAGAAGCAGCCTCCTTCCCCAGGGTCACTAAAGAAGTAATCATCACTTTCATCAGAAACAATGTCGTTTGTCGATATGGACAACCAGAGGTGATTGTGTCAGACAATGCCAAAAACCTCAACATCAAAATGATGGAGGAATTATACAGTAAATTCCACATCAAACATCTCAACTCTGTCATCTATCATCCTAAGATGAACGGTGCTATTGAAGCGGCTAACAAAAACATCAAGAAAATTATGCAAAAGATGTCCGCCAACCACAAAGATTGGCCTGACCTATTGCCTCTGACTCTGTTAGCCTACAGAACCTCGATGCGTACTTCAACTGGGGCAACCCCCTACGCTTTAACCTATAGGATGGAGGCAGTGCTCCCCATAGAAGTTGAGATGGAATCTCTTAGAGTATTGATAGACGCTTAGCTGGATGAAGACCAATGGGTACATGACAAGTATCACCAATTGTCTCTAATAGACGAAAGGCGAACCGCGGTTATCTTCCATGGTCAGTTGTATCAGCAAAGGATCGCCAGATCTTACAACAAAAAAGTCCGGCTACGGCAGTTTAAACAACATGACTTGGTTTTGAAGAAGATTCTTAACAACCAAGATCAGGCTAGAGAAAAATTTGCTCCTTACTGGGAAGGCCTGTTTATTGTCAAGGAAGTATTGACAGGGGGCTCTCTCAGATTGCAAGAAATGGACGGCGATGAATTTCCACAACTCATCAATTCGGACGCTGTGAAACAGTATTATGTCTGAAGTAACCAGCAAACACCCTAGTGCATCATCATCAGGTCACCAGTCATTCCGGTTCTTTAACCCTTTACATACAACTTATCTACACTTTGCCCCTCAGGGAAACGTACTCTTCAAGCCAGTAGCCTGGCTTTTTCCTCTGCGTTCCAACAACTTAGGTCATCCCACCACAGATTGAGCCTCTTGCGTTTGTAGTTTGGCTATCCTTACCTGGGATCAAACTTCTAATACCTGCAGTTTATCCTCAACCTAGGATTAAACTTTCTTTTCCCAGCACTCTGAACTGCACATGAGATTACGCTTTTCTTCTCGCCCTAAGGGGTAAACTACGTCGACCTGATCTCCTCTTCAATAGGAGTACGTAGGCAACCATGTTACATGGCCCGGTCGCAATAAAATAAAAATAACAAAAACATTTCTATCCTTACAAAAACAAAAACAACCAAAAAAATTCCTACACCATTTCTGCCATACACAGCTTTGAACCTCTTACACCAGGTTCGAACTACGCAGACCTGATCTCCTCTTCAATAGGAGTATGTAGGCAGCCATTCATGGTGCGGTCTCACCCCCTACCAAAACACAAACCATTGTCAGCTGGTACTGGGATTCTCTTTCAATCCACTACATTCGGCTTCAGACCAAAGGGATGGAATTACCTGAACTCCTCCCAAATAGGAGATTCGGTGACCATCTAAGCTGCGGTCATACCTTGAAGAGCAATTTCAACCCATAAGAGATGGAATTAACTAGGCTTCTCCTAAATAGAAGTACTGGCGACCATCTGTGGTGTGGTCAATCTCAGAGAGGAAAGCCACACTCCTCTCCACATTTCGATAACAAAAACAAGTCCCAAGACACCAAAGATGGTAGGGATACATACAGATCGATGATCCATTCTGAACTATCCAGAGACAACTCAATGTCTATCCACCCAGGAGGAATTTAGGATACATCAAGACCACAAGCCCTGAAGCAGTTGGTAAAATATCAAGCAAATAACAAGGCATATCTAAAAGGGAAGTGATCCAAAAATATATTTCCCTGTCATATATAATGCTGTTTGATATATATATAATGTAAACTGTACATGACAAAATGGCTAAGCTAGTCTGTGCAGGTAATTACAAGCTCATCTACAAGTCAGGGTATATGCGACCTAACAAGCCCAACATGGCGTCTCTCTCAGAAGAAGGAGGCGAAGCTGTGGTCTCTCGTACGAGAATATCCACATGACCCAACAGATCTGTAGCCATCTGCATGATGACCATATGCTCATCAATATAAGCGCTCATCTCTGCGATCATGCCAGTGGTAAGGGACCTCACTGCAGTACTATCTATGACGGCTACATCCCAGGCAGATATAGCACTATCCCGTTCAACTATCACTGCGTCTATGGCTGACCTGACCTCATCACGCTCAGCAACAGCGGCATCTCTATGAGCCAATGCCTCGTCTCTCTCCAATAGAGCGACATCCCTCACATCAAGAGCAGTCGACATCATAGATCAAATCTGATCTCTCTCAAAGGTCATCAGATGAAGACTCTGCTCTAAGTATTGTGCCGAGTGCTGAATCACAAAAGTACTGATACTAGGAAAATCCGGAAGAAATGCTGGCAACCCAGCAGCGGTATCCTCCTCGATGTAGGTATCAATGTCCTCCGTAGGCTCTACATCTTATAACTCGTTCTCTGGTACTGCAAATACTGTTGCAGAAAATAAAACCTCCGTCTCCATCCATGTAGAGTACTCTGCGGAATAATCGGGACGACTGGAAGGAAAAGCAGCTAGTTCACGCTTATCCTAGTAAGCGTATACACGAGATCGGTCCTCGGCTGAGAGGTATCGAGAAGCTGAATGCTGACCTGCCGCCCCCTCGAAAGGATGAAAATCCTGGAACTGGTCGAACTGCGACATCACGACCAATGGGTGATAAGTAGTCACGCCCCTCAAGCCAGCCAAAGGGAGGAAATCCATGCCCGGAGCATGAGTAATGAAGCTGTATGGTGAGCAAAGCCCTGAGCACAGCAATATGCTAAATGGATCTCTGATATCTGCCAAAAATGCGGACCAAGACTGAGCATCTGTACACTCTGATGGCTGAAAAGAGTATGACATAGCCACATCATGGGAAAAGCAATACCCATTCCATCTAAGGGTACCAATCGATCGTAAGTATGACATAAACCACATATACAGCATGACCGAACTCCCAGTAAACACGCCTGATGGGTAAGTACTGCAGTAGGATGCTAACCACTGAGTCTCTGCTACGATCATAGGCACAATGGTACGACCCTCCATGAGAACTCTCATGGTTATGATAACTCCTATATCTATGTCATCCATATATCGCGATATATACACGTATGACAGTACACATAGCATCAGTACATCAACTCTGGCCAAACACCAATGATCCTCCGACACGGTGAAATCCCCGGAATGTCGTGAGTAGTTATCCTCCGCGCCAAATCTGTCATACAGAAAACGCTGAGAGATCACGTGGCCAGATGTCAGCTCATCCTGCACTACTATGCGCCTCAATCCTGTGAGAGTTATGAATCGTCTACTCATGTCTCCCAAAGCCATGTACATGCAAGGTCTATCTAAGGGCTACATCGTCAAACGTGCATACTCCTCCAAAGTAGGAGTCAACTCATGGGCGCCAAAATGAAATACCTGCCTATTTGGTAGCCAATGCTCTATCATCCCGTCCACAAATCCTGCAGGAACCTGAAATGCCAAAAGGGTCATGGTATGTTGCAGCAACAGATCTACAGTCACCCTGTCTGGTGGTGACATGCTATCGTACCACGATCGCATACCCAATGCCACCACTGATGGTGGGGTATGATCTATACGGCTAACTGTCGAAGAAGACATCTGTCCAGGCCGTGTCATAAGACCATCCAGGGGTCAATGCCGAATATCTCTGGACATACATACACATGCGTAACATGATACATGCATAATAGATAATGGATGGTAATATGATATAGGAAATGAAAAACGGTGCATACATTCCTAAATATATCATCATCTAATACATCAGCTCTATGCAGCTACAAATACATAAAAATGGGGCACAGACGCCCTACTACTAATAGAGGCCTATCAAAAGATATAGCAAGAATGGGGAAAAGCCACCCAATATCTAACAGAGGCATATCAAAAGATATAACGAGAATACACATTAGAAGAAGACCAGGGTCTCGATGTCCACATCCTCAATCCTGTCTACCTGATGTAACTCCTCCTGAGTCACTGGATCTCTATCAACAGGGATGTCAGGCCTATAAAGAGGAGGATCCGCGCTGACAAAACAAAATGGGTCGTCTGATGGGCCAACACTTGAGTTGGAAGGAACAAATGACTCCGCCTCCGCTGGATCTCTGCCCAAATGCCGAATAAATACATTTTCCAGATCCAACTGCCGGGTCAAGCTATCAATCTGGGTCAAATGAGTCGGAGCTCGGACACAAGCTTCCCAATCCGTCATCATCAAAGATCCTGGAACCATATCCCCATAAACTGTGTGGCGCGGGACTGAGCTCCAATAGTGCGGGGGAACCACCAACGCTGGAACGTCTCCTGAGTACATGGGCCCTCTGCTAATGCAAAGCCGTCAACCCTAAACAATGGTATATCAGTGACGGGTGACTGTGATACAGGCCAATGATGCCTGGCAGGAGGCAAGATCGGTACACGAATCTCCCATGTAGTGCTCCTAATAGCACGCTCTCCTAAATAAAGCTCCCAGCCTCCATCAGTGAAGAGAGGAACTCTCCTGGTAGAGATCAAATACTCGACTCCGATCGGATGTCCATCCTCAAAGCCGATGGTCAAATGCTCCCCTGAATAGGGAATCCACGTAATGGTACCCGCCGTTAGCAACTCCAGCTGTATACGGCAGTGAGTGAATCCCTCAGATACAGGGACCTCTGGAAGAATAAAATGGTGCCATCGTCGTCCTCGTGGATAGGTATCTAAACCTAACACACTCATAGGACGCAAACATGGGAGCCTTTCATAGGCCCAAAACTGCCAACACAATGGAAAAACATCTGCTATCAGTAAATACTCTTACCCTATGAATGGGAAAAGACAAGAGAAATACTCACCAGCAGAAATGAGTATAATCCTAGCCAAGACTCATTCAAACCCTGTGAGCGTATGCGCATGCCCGGAAGAAATAGGCAAAGGTGTAAGATCTCCAATCGTACTCTCCAATACGGCCCACATTGCGTGTGGCACTGACCAAAGCGAAAGATACTGTGGAAGAGTTATCTGCTATGAAGCAGCCTCGAATGATCATCAGGAACAATCGCCGCAGAACGCGATCCCTGATCCTGACATCATCAGGCATGGGCTCACTCAATAGCCCACTTATAGCATCTACACTCAAAGGACCTGAACGGACAGTCCTGCTCTTGAGCGCCCCCACCGGAACTCCTAGTAAGGATCGGACGGCAGTAGGGGTGATATTTTCCATACAAGGCACTGGCTCCCCTCCAAACTCCATACTTATGATAAATAGCCAATCCATAGGCGTCATCATAACCTCGAAATTTAGTAGGTGGAGTGACTGAGTCTGATGAAACCATCGCTCAAATAATGCCCTGAGGTAACCCCAGGGACAGCGACGGGGAAAGATGGAGAAAAATGCCCCAAATCCTCACTCATGCACTACTGCTCTATAGTCAGGATGAAGCGCCTGGTACATGAAGTGGATGCTAAACCAGTTCCCTCAAGGCTGTGTAAATCCTGGAACCTGCATGAAATGCAGATCAACATCAGAACCCTTTAATCCTCACCAATAGGAAAGAAGGAAGATCAAAGTCTAACGCCATACCTCGTTAGCATGCAAATACATCGATGGATGTCTGCCCTAATCACCCAGCAACTCTGGGTTCACCACCTGAATGCTCGAAAGCTCCTTGCGAGGGACATGTGCAGCAGGAGCGGGATCCTCAATCGGAATATCTGTCTCCTCGTCCTCAACGTCTGGAACATCTGTCTGGACAGGACGTATCACAGCCTCCACCAACCGACGAGGCTGTCTGACAGAACGGGGACGAGGAACTTCAGAAGCCCTCCGCCGTACGCCAGAAGTGGTCCTATAGGAACTGCTCGGCTGATCCGGATCCATAATATCTGGACAACAAGTCTCCAAATCACCTCAGAAAGGGTGTGGTATTTCCTTACCTAGAGCTTTTCAAAATGCATTTATGACTATATGAATGCATGCATTTACTTTAACATATAATAGAGTTAAAATGCATGACTACCCAATGCCTACATTTGGAAAAATTTTGCCATAGTCCCCTTTAAAAATAGGACTATCCACATGCACGCAGGCATGTCTAGGTGGCCATTTAGTAGCACACCTGCCCCAAAGTCATATACATAATATATGCATTAAAAATCAAAATCATCATGCATAAGGCCAACCTCAATGATAGGAGTACTTTGGCTTTCTACCTTTTGCTCATTGGACCTCAAATAGGACAAAAAATAGCATAAAAAGGTGCCAATTTGACTGTCTCAGAAGTCAAATTTTTTTACATCATTATGTTCAGCATGGTTTAATACTAACATTTACTATGTTGAATATTTTTTATCAAGTCATATGTGCATACATAATCACTACTATGTGTTTAGATGCATTTCGTGCAATATCTTACAATCTAACAGACAGAAACTGGAAAAAAATACATGCATGCGTTACCAGGATAATGTAGAACACTTGTACGGTGACAGAATTTACAGAACACAGCCTGAACTCAGCAGATCTGAAGATGGCTCGCAGTTTTTCTAAGTGAAACAAGTTGAAAGTGACTTGTGAAGTAAAGCCTGCTGGAATTTATGATCCATGCCTGGCCGCAGGCCCACCTGCGGCTGCAGCAAGTGTACCTGTGGCACCCCTATGTGGGTCCCACCCATCCAACTCGGTCCAATTTGAGTTGAAATGGAGTTCCTATGGACTAGAAAGATCAAATCAAGAAGAAAAATGCCACACGATTGAGCAAAACTGCATACAATCTTGGTCCTCTCAGATGAGACTTTGAATCTGTACATAACTCATTGGTAGTCGCCTGAACAGAAGGTATACCCTGCCGATGACTCCAGTTGTCACGAATCACATATGGCAATACCTTATATAGGTCCGATGCCACCGACTCCAGGTTGTTACCCTAAATGAGTCCCCGACGGGGGTTACAACGTGAATCACCAACGGGGGTTACAACGTGAGTCCCCGACGGGGGTTACAATATAGATCCCCGGTGGGGGTTACAACATGTTCATCCGTTGACAACTCTATCAACGAAGGTCAAACAGCCTTGACATTATTTCAGCCGATGGCAGGTAAACCCATCGAAGCGTTGAGAACCATTCGGTAGTTGCGTACGTATTCATGTGTCCCCAGTAGATCCCCGATGGGGGTTATAACATATATCTCTGGCAGGAGTAGCAACGCATGCTCAGCCGTTGACTCACATATCAACGAAGGTCAAGCAACCTTGATGTCATTTCAGCCGATAGCGTTTAAACCTATCAGAGCTATAGAGCTGTTTGAGGTTCTCATACCCAGCTACTCATATTCCCCAGCGGATCCCCGATGGGGGTCACAACGCAATGCTCCGTTGATCTACACGTCAGCGAAGGTCAAACAACCTTGACAATATCCTCATAGAGTTTCAGCCGTTGATTCCCACGTCAGCGAAGGTCAAGCAGCCTTGACAGTATATCCCATAGGATGTTTCAGCCATTGATTCACATGTTAATGAAGGTCAGGCATCCTTGACAGTATTTGCTGTTGGCAGTACATCCAACATAATCGTGACATATTCTGGCGATACTAACCAGGAGAGGTCAACATTATCAAAGAGGATAGATGATGGAATATGTTATACATATCCTCAAACAGATCAAGCTTTATCCCCACAGATCTCTTACACATAAGAGATACACCTTCAGAATCAAGTCGTTATCAAGAACACATGAATTTGGTGATAACTCCAACATCAACATCCTAACAGATTCGGCTTGTACATCAGATCTGGTCAGTATTGCCAATCACTAGTTAACTCAACAGGGAGCCAGCAATCACCCCCAGCATGTTGGGCCACAACCCCGTACACATGCATCATACATTTGCATCATGTTGCTATCCATAGTACCATATTTATCTTGTTGCATTTCAAGTGTCTAGGATTCTTTATCCTACCCATGCATCACCATGTATGAGTATGATAAAGAGGGGCATCTGTAGAGACTCAAAATTTTCTGTACTAATATTACTAACGTTGCAGGAAGACAGATTTGTCTTTTAAGAGTGAACCCTGAAAGACAATCCAAATCCATACCGGATACTACCGGGAGTTCAGCATCAACCCCAGATCACACTTTGGGAGCAACAGTTCCAACCTCAGATATAACCCCGAGACATGCAGATACAATACTGGAACACACACCGGAAAAGACCGATTAATCTCGGAGATAACCTCGTGGTGTCCAGTCTCAGTCCCAACCATGGGGATAGCCACCAACCTTGGTGATAACCCCAAAGAATGCAGTTTCAGAGATAACCCCAGAAATGCTTGTTTCAAATGCCACCAGCTTCAATCTCGGCACTCACAACGAGATACACTGTACCAACCCGGCAATAACATTGGGAAGACATGCACACCTCAAAGATGACAATGAGGACCTTCAACAATTGCAGCAGTCCAATCTCAGCGAAGTCTGAGCAACGTCTGCTTTATCAGCCTAATCCGGCGATAATATCGGTGAGGGGCAACATCGTCATCTTATCAAACACGATGCCACGCCACATCTCAATGCAACGATGTCCCACAAGGCTAACCAATCCCGAGTGACTATTGTGCGGGGTAACGGATGAAAGTTGAAGCTTGAAGACCGGAGGACATCGTCCCATCTTCAATGACTTCGTACAAACTCTAATCCCATGCCATCGTATAACTCTTGACAACGACGGTCCGAAATAGGTCCTGTATACCTCAAACAGATTCCCGGATTGCACTTTTGAAAAACCAAGTGGACATTACAATGCCTGAGTGCACGTACTTCGAGACGACCCGACCCGACCCGACCTGATAAACCCGGGCCGACCCGACCCGACCCGCCTCTGGTACACTTGCGGCTCATATTGCCTATAAATAGAGGGCTTGGGGTGCTGATTTTCTAAGAGAAAAAGATGGGGAAACCCTGCACAATTTGCTCTGCACTCGCCATACAGTGTAATTTCCCAATTTTAAACACATGTGAGCTCATATATAACCTCTTTTGTACCCACAAAAGCCCAGTGTTTACCCACTCTAAAGATATAGAAGCTTTTTTTAGCAGTCACCTGTAAGCCTTCTCACACACTTTAAAGTCTTTCTCTTCATCTTTGCACACACCCTTCTACACGTTGAGAGTCGTGTTGCTTGCTTTTGCCCGAACTTCGGTCCGTGGTTTCATTTCAGTTTGTATATATATATATATATATATATTATATATATTTATATATATATTGACTAACATTATCGAGTTATGCCTCGATTGAGCCTAGACTTCGGTCTGGAGTGTTTATTGCTTTAATATATATATATATATATATATATATATATATATATATATATATATATATATATATATAAACTGTGTGTCGGACTTCGTTCGATGAGCCTAGAATTCGGTCTGGTGCGTTTACTCGCTTATATATATATATATACTTATATATATATATATATATATCAACTGTGTGTCGGACTTTGTTCGATGAGCCTAGACTTTGGTCTGATGCGTTTACTCGCTTATATATATATATACTTATATATATCAACTGTGTGTCGGACTTTGTTCGATGAGCCTAGACTTCGTTCTGGTGCGTTTACTCACTTATATATATATATACATTTATATATATGAACTGTGTGTCAGAATCTGTTCGATGAGCCTGGATTTTATATTCGGTGCTTTTACTCGCTTATATATATATATACACTTATATATATGAACTGTGGTCAAACTTTGTTCGATGAGCCTGGATTTTACATACGGTGCATTTACTGCTTATATATATATATATATTTTTCCGTCCTGCCTGGAGTTTTCTTCGTGGCAGTTGATCGCCTTACAACTTTATTTATGTTTTGTCCCGCCTGGAGTTTCCTCCGTGGCGATTGATAGCTTTTAACAGCTTTATTTATATTTCTGATCCCCCATGGAGGTGCTTCGTGGTTGGTGATCCTGTTTGTATATATATATATATATTTATAGCTTTTGTATATATACCTGCTTACTGCTTTCATATAAACTGCAGTATTTTGTGAGCCTAGGAATCATGTGATCACAGATTCACCCCATTGTATCTAGATTCGGTTCCCGTGATGGACGTTTTTCAGCTATAAGCAGCTTGTAAATTATTCTGCGATGTCTTAATTTTCTCAGATGGTTTCCATTCCCACGAGGAAGTCAGCATTATTTTTGTATATTATTTTCGAACGGATGCCTCGCATCCGTCAAATAAAATTAATTCAGCTGCTCACTTAATAAAAATGGGAGTGTAAAAGGTCTCAATTCCTATTGAGCATCAGGGTTTGAAAAAAACCTCTTTCATAAAACATCACTGCCATATCTTGTTAAAAACTGAATTTTCTACATAAATTCAAACCCTGTGTATATAGGTTCGAGCGAGGCCTCGCACAACTTTCATATAACAACACATTGACCCACACACACACACACACACTCAGATAAAAGTTTCTTGAAAAGAGGCGGTTACCGTGGTAACACGGATGTCGGAGGGTGCCTAACACATTTCCCCCTCATAACCAAGTTCCCGGACCCTAAACGAATCTCGGTTTCGCCGACCCATATATCAGTGTCACATCACCGGGTCAATGTGAAAACCTTTTATCGGTTGTATTGGTACAACCATTTAAAAAACCAACTGGCGACTCTTAACAGTCCCATCGTCGACATCATACATGTCAGACATTTTTTACTTGTTTTTTCAAACAAATCTCACCTAAAATGAGAACACCAAAGAACAAGTAACGGAAAGGGACACCCAAAAATCCCGACGTCGACAATATGAACATCGTATGTATTCATTAACGATTTAAATAGCATAACTTGACTGATCTACGCTCAGGCAAGTATCTGAACCTTATTTCTTTATTGCAAATTTCTTAAACCCTATTTATTCGTTGAACAAGATTTTTATCTTGATATGTTGTTGATATAATATACTACACCTACAATTGAAGTACCTCTTACTGTAAGGTTATTGTTATAGCTTCAACATAACTAAGAAATGAATTGTATATTTATATTGATTGTTAAGCTTAAATTGTTGTGTCAACCCAAATTGGTTGGTAAGACATCTTATTCTGAAGTTGGGTATCTCATAAGGGATCATTCTGTGACGCCCCAAAAATTAGGTATACATCACTTATCTTGAGTCGCCAGATACATGGTACATAATTCAAATACAACTTAATAATACAACTGTCGTGTACAATACGACAAAACATAAACTGTGAGTTTGAATACAAATATAGTCTACTAGAGAGTATACAAACTCAAAAGGAGTCCTCATGACAATTATTATCACACTATTTCACAGAATAGTGAGGACTGCTAATGCACCATCTAGGACCATCACTCTGTTCCCCGACTCGTCCAAGTTATATTCTCATTTCCTGAAGAGAACAGTGAAAGAAAGGGTGAGCTCAACTAGCCCAGTAAGAAATATTATGGCTAAGATAATGCAGAATAAATTATCATTAGCCTTAAACAGTGTTAAACTGATACAATATAACAAACATCAAGTTTAACTGCAGCGGAACAAGCAATCCATTAAAAGAGTCAAGTAGAGAATAAAATCTACTATCTTTTATGATTTAAAAGGTTTTTCATCACTTTTATCGCCGGGACTCAACTTAATAAATAATCCACATCATCGAATCATCCCTGTACTACGGCCAAGGATATTCTTTAATATCATGACCACGAATTATCCATGCACTACGACATAAGATAATCATATTTTCATCAACGGTCCTGATCATGCCATAAAACAATTCATCTTTGCACCCTTGGCCGAAGAGAATCCATAACCATAATCGTACCAAAAACTGTCCATCAATGCACTACGGGCCAATGAGGACTTTTTCCACATCATTTGTAACATTACGGTCATGATTACACCGAATAATCCCTGGTCATAATCATAACAAGTCCATCTATGCACTACAGGCCACAAATGACTTTCAACAAAATATAAGCATGAGGATGATGACAATGATATAGGAATTCAATAAACAAGTTCAAGAATTAATTTATCCAGGAACTAATAACGTCCAAATTGTCAACACGATACTGCTTTGTAGAGTAAAATTCAAGAATGCCCAGAAGAATATTTCCATGAAAAGGTACTGGATGAAGCGCAAATATCAAGGATATTCCACTAATTTCATGGAGTATGAAAGTCAAAGTTTTAACCAACTGAGTATAATAAAGAATGTAATAACAAAAGAAATCACCATGCATGCGGTACTTCACATAGACAGGTTATTCCAACAAAATAATAATTAACGAAACCAGGTCATGCGTAAAGCACAGATAGGATGTTCTAACAGAATAATAAAGAACGGAATAATAACAGAAATCACCATGCATGCGGTACTTCGCATAGACAGGTTATTCCAACAGAATACCAATAAAGACGGAACCAGGTCCGGCGTAAAACGCACAGACATGATATTCCAACAGAATAATAATAAAGACGGGACCAGGTCCGGTGTAAAACGCACAGACAGGATATTCCAACAGAATAATAAAGAATGAAATAATAGAAGTCTTTCACCAAGTATAGGGTATCCCGCGTATACAGGTTATTCCAATAGAATAATAAAGAAAGACTACCCCTTATGAATACAACAAATAATATTCCTTACCGTAAAAAGAAGAGTACTGGATATAGGAGTAGTGAAGTAGCAGGATACTTTTTTTCTTTCTCTCTATAATTTCTCTCTATAATAATTGCTCTAAAGCTTTTGTGAATTGGTGAGAAATGAAGGAAGAATGAGCTTCTATTTATAGAAAAATATATTTTCGATAATTGCACATTTTGGGGTTCGAAATATTACAGTATAATACCTTCCTCTTTTTCTTAATTTTTAATTTAGTCCTGCAAGTATTATCAATATTGCACCAACTCCCCTAATAGTAAATCATGTGAATCAATAGTACATTCATGTGAATAAATAGTATAATCATGTGAAAAAATTAATTACAGTATAGTACCTTTAACTATACCTCCATTTTTAACTTAGACATGCAAGTATTATCAATTTTGCACCACCACCCCTAATAGTATAAGAATGTGAATCAATAGTACCCCGTGAATAATAACTAGTGAATAGTAACTCGTGAATAGTACTTCGACGCGAAAAGTGCTCCGAATATCCGAGTGAACAATATAACCACCAGACATCAATTATCATCGAAATAAATTTCAATTTCCACTAACACTAATAATCCCAATACAATGGAACAATCAATTTCATCTTTAATCAACACAACTTATTCATCATTAATATTATAACTCACAATATTTAATAACCAGGTCGTTCCCAGAAAAGTGGGGGCCTTTCGATAAGGATTTCTCCTTATTGGCGCGCAATTAGGTGACCAAACCTCTCCTTGACAGAACTTCTAGACATTGTCAATATTGCAAATAATAATATGAATAACTTTTTCGTCTCAATTATTGATTTAATAATAATAAATTTTATGCAGATGATACTGTGACAATAATTGAATCAATAATATGAGAGGTATGATGCAGCAATTACTGTAGCAATAATTGAGTATAACTGAGTGACTTCTTACGTAAGCATCAATAATTAATACCGTGTGCTACTATGCAACCATGCGTATTACTGTACTTTTACTACCGGGTAGTTCAACAGTTTTAACGGTAACACTTTCGCCGTTATTTTTATAAAAGATAATTCTGTCGTTTTCTAACTACGATAATACTTCCATTGTGGGGTCCACCAATGATTGTGTCGTCGTACGGATATTCTCCGACAAAAAGAATATTCCCCGACCAAACGAATATTTTATAACAACTTGCATACTTTGAAAAATTTATAAATACTACCCACAACTATAACATTATATCAAATCCACTCCATAATATAAAAATAAAAAATTATTTTGAGAAAATTAAATATTTATTCATAAAATCTGGGGTCTCACAATCTCCCCTACTTATGGAATTTCGCCCTCGAAATTTACGTGCGTATCTAGAATGCCGAAGAGATGAGGATACCCTGACTTCATTTCAGATTCTAACTCTTGAGGTATAACCTTTGAGTGTTGAATACGATCATTCTTATCTAAGATTTTAAAATGTATCTCATCATACGTTAAATCATCCGCTATCTCGTCCGATTCTAAATTAATAATGTGGTTCGGGTCTTCCACATATTTACGTAACATCGATACATTATGAACACGCGACATACTTGACGGTAAAACGAGTGTATAAGCCACATTTCCTACTCGATAGAGGATTTTAAATGGGCCAATTAAATCGAGGGTTGAGATTTCCTCTCTTCGTCGATTCTTGCTTCTAGAATAACGCCCTCTTGAACCTTTTCTTCAAATTCATCAGATTCGGGTGTGTATCTTGAGCGGCTTTAACTTTATCGATTAAAGTCGATTCTACTCGTATATTTGTTATCTTCACGGGGGTTCGTATATTCGCACTTGTAAACGCATACGATCTTCTACTCAACGTGTCAGCTACCACGTTCACTTTTCCACGATGGTATTGAATGATATGATCGTAATCTTCAACAGCTTGAGCCAACATCTTTGGCATATTACACGTTTGTTTTAGCTAAAGAAATATTTGAGGGTTTAAGAAATGGGTTTTGTACTGGGGTCAATACAAAATTCGATTTCACGCTCTAGGGGTAGGCTAAGAAGTCTTCAAGAATACGTCAGGAAATTTATTAACAATAGAAATACCATTCAAAACTGTGATTCTCATCTAAGACTTGGATAACACGTCAAATTGATACCTATCAACTTGTCATCGTCATTCATGATTTTGCCTATAGAAAGTCTGGCTTCGGTGCATTCCATATAAGAAAGTCAACAACGAAAGGATCAGGGCTCTTTATTTATGGCTTGATATGACAATGATTGACTTTAGTGGTTTGGTTACTTTGAATTCGCATAACAGGTTGGTTAGGAGTATGAAAGCTAATAACCTTACGAAAAGCATGATGAGTAATTAACCAATTGATTCCTAAAATCACATCAAAGACAAGTATTTTCAAAGAGATACGATCGATAGGTAACGTGAAAGTGTTGATTTGAACAAGATTTATAAATAGTGGAGGTAATGAAGGTTTCTCCCAACTGAGTTTCAACAGATAAATCAAAATCTAACTTCTCCGGAGTTAAATTCAAACATTGAACACAACTAGGTGAAATAAAAGAGTGAGTAGAACCGGTATATAACACGGTATAAACTTGGCAAGAGTTTATGACTAATATACCCGTGATAATTTTATTCAGGTTCCTCGTCACGAAAAAAAATGCTCTCTCTTAAACTACTGGCTTTGGCTTGTCTAGGACATCCTTTGGTGCCTCCATCCTAGCTGAACTTGTCTTCGGTGAACAACAGAATCGGGATAAGTGACCTTATCTTTCACAATTATAGCATGCTTTGGACGGCATCACACAGTTTGGACTGATGTGTCCCTCTTGTCCGCATTTGAAACATACGACCGGTGGTCATTCTTCTTCCTTTGAAATGGGTGCTGGTGCTGCTGTCTTTCCATCATTATTGAATCTTTTCTTCTTGAAATTTCCACTTCTATTATCTTGGCCATGATTACCACCGAAGTGGTTACCATTCTTGGCATGATAATTTCCCCCACGATGGTTATCATTGTTCCGATGACCGTTGCCACCGGTATGATTATTATCGTGTTGATGCTCATTACCTTTTGGTTGTGTTGACTCATTATCGCGCTCCAATAACTAAGCCCTATTCACAACATCTGAATACAAACACAGTTTATGAGAAATAAGATATTGACGTATCTTCGGTTTCAAACATCTTAAAAACATTCGAGTCATTCGCTCCTCTTTATCGACCAAATGGGATGCAAACCGGGATAACTCCGCAAATTTAGCCTCGTATTGCGACACGGTCATATTGTTTTGTTCCAACTTGATAAACTCCACCTCCTTCATGTGACAAATACTTTTGGGAAAGTACTTGTCGTTGAACAGCTCTTGAAACTTCTCCCAAGACATCTTGAGTGCGTCAGGCTGGGTACGTTTTACAGATTCCTACCAGTGATCTGCCTCTTTATGCAACATAAAGGTGGCAAAGGTAACCTTTTGCTCTTCGAAGCATCCCAAGACATCAAATATCATGGTTATCTTCTTTAACCACGTCTCCGCCTTAAGTGGTTCTGGATTTCCTAAAAACTTCGGTGGTCCCAACTCCTTGAATTTCTTAGTGGTGACCAACCTTGGGGTGCCATTATTTTTACCTGCATTATGAACAGGAGCCGCCTTCGCCTGATGTTGCATAAATTATAAAAAGCTCCTAAACGTACCGTCGTTCGTCAATTGATCAGTGTTGTTGTTTGCAGGAGGATTATCGCCATCCTGTTGCACATTGTCCTGATTATTGATCTGTGGAGACTCAACGGTCTCCTGTGCTTCATTGCATATCTCAACATTTTTAGATGACATTTTTAAATACTGCCACAAAACAAGGGTTAATTAACATATCACATATTATCCTTATACTCTGACCGACCAATTAAACACCAAATAAACTTAGGTAGGTCATACTAGCGAAGGAATTTCCCGTCTTTCCCCTCCTAGTTCTTATCTCACATCTCAGCCAGGGATCATATCCCTAAGCTTTGATACCAACTGTGACGTCCCCAAAATTAGGTATACATCACCCATCTTGAGTTGCCAGATACATGATACATAATTCAAATACAACTTAATAATACAACTGTCGTGTACAATACGACAAAACATAAACTGTGAGTTTGAATACAAATATAGTCTACTAGAGAGTTTACAAACTCAAAAGGAGTCCTCATTAAAATTATTATCACACTATTTCACAGAATAGTGAGGACTACTAATGCACCATCTAGGACCATCACTCTGTTCCCCGACTCGTCCCAGCTATATTCTCATTTCCTGAAGAGAATAGTGAAAGAAAGGGTGAGCTCAACTAACCTAGTAAGAAATATTATGACTAAGATAATGCAGAATAAATTATCATTAGCCTTAAACAGTGTTAAACTGATACAATATAACAAACATCAAGTTTAACTGCAGCGGAACAAGCAATCCATTAAAAGAGTCAAGTAGAGAATAAAATCTACTATCTTTTATGATTTAAAAGGTTTTTTTATCACTTTTATCGCTGGTACTCAGCTTAATAAATAATCCACATCATCGAATCACTCCTGCACTACGGCCAAGGATATTCTTTAGTATCATGACCACGAATTATCCATGCACTACGGCTAAAGATAATCATGTTTTCATCAACAATCCTGATCATGCCATAAAATAATTCATCTTTGCACCCTTGGCCGAAGAGAATCAATAGCCATAATCATACCAAAAATTGTCCATCAATGTACTACGGGCCAATGAGGACTTTTTCCACATCATTTGTAACATTACGGTCATGATTACACCGAATAATCCCTGGTCATAATCATACCAAGTCCATCTATGCACTACATGCCACATATGACTTTCAACAAAATATAAGCATGAGGATGATGACAATGATATAGGAATTCAATAAACAAGTTCAAGAATTAATTTATCCAGGAACTAATAACGTCCAAATTGTCAACATGATACTGCTTTGTAGAGTAAATTCAAGAATGCTCAGAAGAATATTTCCATGAAAAGATACTAGATGAAGTGCAAATATCAATGATATTCCACTAATTTCATGAAGTATGGAAGTCAAAGTTTTAACCAACTGAGTATAATAAAGAATGGAATAACAAAAGAAATCACTATGCATGCGGTACTTCGCGTAGACATGTTATTCAAACAAAATAATAATTAATGAAACCAGGTCATGCATAAAGCACAGACAGGATGTTCTAACATAATAATAAAGAACGGAATAATAACAGAAATCACTATGCATGCGGTACTTCGCATAGACAGGTTATTCCAACAGAATACCAATAAAGACGGAACCAGGTCTGGCGTAAAACTCACAGACAGAATATTCCAACAGAATAATAATAAAGACGGAACCAGGTTCGACATAAAATGCACAGACAGGATATTCCAACAGAATAATAAAGAATGAAATAACAAAAGAATTTCACCAAGTATAGGGTATCCAGCGTATACAGGTTATTCCAACAGAATAATAAAGAACAGAATAACAGAAGTTCTCTTCATGAATAAGAAAGAAAGAATACCCCTTATGAGTACAACAAATAATATTCCCTACCTTAAAAAGAAGAGTACTGGATATAGGAGTAGTGAAGTAACAAAATACTTTTCTTCTTTCTCTCTATAATTTCTCTCTATAATAATTGCTTTAAAGCTTTTGTGAATTGGTGAGAAATGAAGGAAGAATGAGCTTCTATTTATAAAAAAATATAGTTTCGATAATTGCACGTTTTGGGGCTCAAAATATTACAGTATAATACTTTCCTCTTTTTCTTCATTTTTAATTTAGTCCTGCAAGTATTATCAATTTTTCACCAACTCCCCTAATAGTAAATCATGTGAATCAATAGTACAATCATGTGAATAAATAGTATAATCATGTGAATAAATAGTATAATAATGTGAAAGAATTAATTACAGTATAGTACCTTCAACTATACCTCCATTTTTAACTTAGTCATGCAAGTATTATCAATTTTGCACCACCACCCCTAATAGTATAATAATGTAAATCAATAGTACCCCGTGAATAATAACTAGTGAATAGTAACTCGTGAATAGTATTCTGACACGAAAAGTGCTCCGAATACCCGAGTGAATAATATAACCTCCAGATATCAATTATCATTGAAATAAATGTCAATTTCCACTAACATTAATAACCTCAATACAATGGAACAATCAATTTCATCTTTAATCAACACAACTTATTCATCATTAATATTATAACTCATAATATTTAACAACCAGGTTGTTCCCAAGAAAGTGGGGGCCTTCCGATAAGGATTTCTCCTTATTGACGTGTAATTAGGTCACCAAACCTCTCCTTGACAGAATTTCTAGACATTGTCAATATTGCAAATAATAATATGAATAACTTTGTCATCTCAATTATTTATTTAATAATAATAAATATTATGCAGATGATACTGTGACAATAATTGAATCAATAATATGAGAGATATGATGCAGCAATTACTATAGCAATAATTGAGTATAACTGAGTGACTTCTTACGTAAGCATGAATAATCAATACCGTGTTCTACTATGCAACCACGCGTATTACTGTACTTTTACTACCGGGTAGTTCAACAGTTTTAACGGTAACACTTTTGCCGTTATTTTTATAAAAAGATAATTCTGTCATTTTCTAACTACGACAATACTTCCGTTGTGAGGTCCACCAATGATTGTGTCATCGTACGAATATTCCCCGACAAAAAGAATATTCCCCGACCAAACGAATATTTTATAACAACTTGCATACTTTGCAAAATTTATAAATACTACCCACAACTATAACATTATACCAAATCTACTCCATAATATAAAAATAAAAAATTATTTTGAGAAAATTAAATATTTATTCATAAAATCTGGGGTCTCACAATTCGGTCAATAATATATTGACACTAATTTGGGTGCATTTGAGCACTAGTACGATGAGATGCATACTCCTAAGATGTTGAATAGGCTGATCCCCTATCTCATATCTAAACAAAATTTTTAAGTCTGTGCGACTGATAGAAATAAAAATCCATATTGAAATGGTAACAACTATTAGTCGAATTTGAATTGTTGTATTTCTTCAAATTATATATTGTTATAAATACAAAACTTGCTGAACATGTCATAACTCACCCTTGCAAATTATTCCCTTTGCAGTTTTAGATGGTAACCCTGGAACATCTGGAGTAGATAAAGGGAAGCGTCCCTACTTAGATTAGATTATATTTTTATCTATTTGAATACTTTGTAATAATAAACTCGTTATGAGAATCATGTAATCGAATATTAATAATATGATATATATAACATCTTTTATTTCCGCAATCGTGTTTTCTTACATATATAGATGTAAAGTTAGAATTCTTTGAATCTAGTTGAGATCCTTGGGAACTATTTATCTAAGTGAGGGTATTAATAACATGGACTGTTCATGTTGTTATTGATACTCTGGATTTTGGATAGATAGTTACTATCGATACGATAGTATAAATTCACATGGCATAGATTATACATCTGGGTGAGGATATTAGTAATATGGATTATTCATGTTATTACTGATATTCTGGATTTTGGATAGATATATTCTATTCACAGATACAGTTCATATATCCAAGTGAGGGTATCCAAACAAAGTAATAGTTCTCTTGAGAATTGTCATCTGTTATGGGATACTGTGAATCTTGGATCTATGGGAATTATATCTGATAGTACCTTAATTTAATATAAGCTTATAATCAGATACCATGGGTGTATAGATTTAAATGCATTATATTGATTCGTAGTAAGCACCATATAAAATACCATGGGAGTATAGATATGGGGGCGTTACAAAACCATCCGCCTCGGTGGGCTAGGTTACTGCTTTCTAACATGAAGACCCCCGCCCCGACGGGGGTGTAAGGGTTAAATAGGCCTGCCCCAACGGTCATGCCTTCTACAAACTGACTTTGGCTAAACTCCAACCTTGGTAAAACAATGTTTCTAATGTCTCCTTTTTCACTCATTTACTATACCAACCATCCTACATATAAAATAACAAGAAACAAGTAAAAATGAACATAAAAGCAAGGATTTAACAACAAATAAGCTTGAACTAGAAATCAATTTGTGGATATAAAATCCACTTATCAACAAGACCCGGAGATAACACCGGGAAGATATGCACACCTCAGAGATGTCACTGAGGACCTTCAACACCTACAGCAGTCCAATCTCAGAGATAACCCTGAGCAACGTCTGCTTTATCTGCTCAAACCAGAGATAACCCCGGTGAGGGTCAAAGTCATCATCTTGCCACTTTAACGCCACATCGCACCGTCTCAACATTTCATACATACATTTCTACACAGTAATTTCCCACAAGAACCAAGGAGGTCCAATCCCGAGTGACTATTGTGCATGGCAACAGATAGAATTTAAAACTTGAAGACCGGAGGGCATGGTCCCATCTTCCTGACTTCGTACAAACTCTAATCCCATGTTATTACACAATTCTCGACAACGGCTGTCCGAAATAGGTCTTACATACCTCAATCAGATGCCCGGATAACAATTTTGAAAGTTCGAGCGGACATTACAGTGCACGTGTGCACATACTTTGAGACGGCGGAACCATTGAATCCCAGGGCACCCCGGGCAGCCGTAGGTACACCTGCGGCTCCCCCTTATATAAATAGAGGGCTTGGGGTGGCCATTATAGAAAAAAAGAAAGGCGAGGAAGCCCTGTCAAATTTGCTCTGTACTCACCCCACACTGAGTTCTTTCTCATTTTAAACACTTGTGAGCTCACATATAGCTTCTATTTGTACCAGCGGGAGCCGAGTGTTCATCCATTTAAAGATATAGAAGTCTTCTTTGGCATCCCACTGTAAGCCTTCTCACACACTTTAAAGCTTTTCTCTTCATCTTTTCACACACCATTCTTCACAGTGAGAGTCGTGTTGTGTGTGTATGCCCGGACTTTGGCCCGTGGTTTGATTTCAGTTTGTATATATATATATATATATATATATATATATATATATATCTGTTCGATGAGCCTGAATTTTATATCCGGAGCGTTTATTGCTTTAATATATATATACTTATATATATTAACTGTTGTCGGACTTTGTTCGATGAGCCTGGATTTTACATCCGGTGTATTTACTGCTTATATATATATATATTTACATTTAATCCCGCCTGGAGTTTACTTTGTGGCGGTTGATCGTCTTTACAGCTTTCTTTATTTTTTGTCCTGCCTAGAGTCTACTCCGTGGCGGTTGATTGCTTTTACAGCTTTATTTACATTTTTGATCCCCCATGGAGGTGCCTAATGGTGGCTGATCATGTATATATATATTTACATCTTTTATATATATACCTACTTACTGCTTTTTAATCAATTGCGGCATCATGTGAGTCTAGGAATCATGTTATCACAGATTCAGTCTACTGGATCTAGATTCAGTTCCCGTGATGGACATTTTCAGCTGTAAGCAGCTTGTAAATTTATTCACGGTGTTTGGATTTCCTCAGATGGTTTTCATGCCCACGAGGAGTTCGGCATTGATTTGTACATTATTGTCTCGAAGATGCTTCGCATCTCGAAAATTAAAAGCAATCCAGCCGAACACTTGATAAAAATGGAAGTGTAAAAGGTCTCAATTACTATTGAGCACAAGGGTTTGAAAAACCTCTGTTATAAAACATCACTGCCATATCTTGTTTAAAACTAAAATTTTACACAAATTTAATACCTGTGTATATAGGTGCGAACGAGGCCTCGCACTACTTCCAAATAACAGCACATTGACCACCCCACACACACATATTCATATAACAGTTTCTTGAAAAGTGGCGGTCACCATGGTAACACGGATATCGGGGGGTTCCTAACACCTTCCCTCCGCATAATCAAGTCCCCGGACCCTAATGAATCTCGGTTTCATCGACTCATTTAGCAGTTCCACATCACTAGGTCAATGTGCAAACCTTTTCTCGGTTGTGTTGGTATAACCATATAAAAAACCAACTGGCGACTCTTAATAGTCCATCGTCGACATAATACATGTCGAACCTTTTTCACTTATTTTTTCAAACAAATCTCACCTAACATGAGAACACCAAAGAACAAGTAACGAAAAGGGACAAATAAAAATCCCGACGTTGACACCTTCCCAACTGGATATTTCTATCCAATAATTCCATGAACAGTGCCTTCATCGACTCCCCCGGAGTCGTTTCTTCCTTGGGTGTTAAGGTGTTAAATGACACCTCCTCCACCTCCTCCTCCTACATGCCATCGACCATGGACATGAGGTCTAAATCTTCCGAGTCTCTAGACTCGATCACAACTACTTCTGGTTCTTCTACTATAGGGGTCGGTAAGATCTCTACTTGATTTACGGACTCCTCGCTAACAACATGTATATCCCTATATATCTCATTATTTCATGACATCTACAAAAAAATAATTTAGTTTGATTAGTACATGTCAGTAGAATAATAAAAACACATATCATATTTAATGCATTTTAGGGCTAACTTGATATTTTAATTCTTTAACTTTTTTTAAGGTTATGACTTAAGGTTCTTCCCCCCCCTTAAGTTTTATAACCTACAACTCTGATACCAACCTGTGACACCCCCAAATTCGGGTATCTTCCAACCCGACAGATGGTGCTACACGGTGCTACATTTCACACAATCATTCAATTGAAATACCTCAAAAGAGTGAAAATGTATTCTATATATTCCAAAACAATATTACCATACCCAGGTTCTTTATAACCATTACATATATTCTTTGTCATAATATCAAATAATAACAACATTTATCCTATACTATTACAAAGGCAACCTATTGGTTAGCCTTAGTCTTCCCTTTATCTTTACCGGATCCTTCAGTCTGTTCGGTCTTAGCTACATTTATATTGTTCAAACAAGAATGAGCATAACTAGCTTAGCAAGTATGACAATTTCATTTAAACAAGCGTCTTGAATCATATAAATCGTATATCTTCAATAACTGGAGCAATAGTTATGAAGTACTATCGATAATTCAAAATAGCACCTCTCTTTTCTTTTAAACGTTTCACAATGAACAACATTCATTAAACATCAATATTGGTCCAAGACCTTGAGCATTTCATTCTTTCTTTGAAAAGGACAACCCGGCACCAAGTCTGTAAGTCTGACATATCTTACGAACACGTCTTGGTGATCAACATATAGTACTCTATGTTGTACAACACTACTTTCTTTAAACGTATGTACGTTTAAGTTTTGACAACCTCACGTGCCTGTCGTTTGACGATAAAATATTTGTTTATCATACTCAGTCTTTCCTTGAAATCAATACCAAAATAGTTTGGCAAAAGATAGCAACATTGACAATAGTTTGATAGATTAACTAGAAATCCATAAAACACATTAAGTCTAGCCGAAGGAATTGACTTTGACTTTATTATACATCAATTCATGCATAAGGTACATGAATTACAACGCTTGTCCAAAAGAATATAGACAAGGGTCAGAATAACTGCCTTTAGCATCTTTTATAGTTAATACAAATGCCCTTTGTGTCTTTAAGGATTCTACAATACATGATCACATAACATACCATATTAGGTCATATATAATCAAGTATGGTTACTACTATATCTTACCCTTCTTGTCAATCTAATCATTCCTTAGATTGTTTTATCATTCGTTACGATTTATCGTATTACATTGTTCTTATGTTTACATAATTGTTCGTTAACTTTTAGTTGCAATCCTTACAGTTATTATCATCCCTAAGGATGTTACTTTAGGTTCATTAAGTTATAATTTACCTTTACTTACCTTCTACATTCATTTCCTTACTCCTTATGTTCATAAGCTTTATTCTCTGTGCTCTTCCTAGTGTTGGCGCTGCGGCGCCAGTTTTCTACATTCAACTCGCGCTGCAGCGCGAGTTTACAGTGTCTAGGTCCCGGATTCGGCGCTGCGGCGCGAGTCCCTTCGTTACCATCCGCGCTACGGCACCACTTTGCAGTAGTTGATGGTCAATTTTTACGCTGCGGCGCCAATGACAGTGCTTTGGGCGGCGCTGCGGTGCCGACCCTGAGCCTTAGAAAAATTTGACAGACTTCCTTTCTTTGTGTACTTTTCGGCCTCATAACTTATTCGTTATAAGTCCGAATTTGGTCGTTCGAAAGCCGTTAGCTCACAAATCACATGTTCTATGATTTCATTAGAAAATATTTCATTTTCGAATATTTTAACTTGAAATTCACCAATTAGTTTATTATTACGAAAACGTTAAACATTCGTGAACGGTCAAAGCTCGTTTCTTCGTTCTAAGTTAAAATTTGGTCAATTTCGAGTCCACAACTCTCAAATGCAAATTGAGACTAATCTCCATCGAAAACTAATGTTTCCGAGTTAAACGGTGACTTTTGACTTTCATTCAGAGAATTTAACGATTTCGACGATTATCGTCTAATCTCATAAATTTTGCCATAACTTCGTCACTTGAGATTTTTACATCGATCAAAATGGATTCATTCCATCATTCTAATATCCTAACCAAACATATTTCTTTAAATCATTTACATGACAAATTCTTACAAGTTCTTCATTAGTTCATCACTTAAATAAGTATGAATTACTTGAACATGGGTTATTAAGGTTTAAGTCCATTGATTGGCCATCTTTATCATTTGTTATCATACATGATCCACTAATCAACACTTTTCTATCAATCTACAATTGAAGAGATGGAAGATTAATAATCTAGAGGTTCATACCCTTGATAATCAAGCTTGGTTCTTCTTCTTTCTTCTTGATAAAACAAGTCTAACTCTTAATTTTCTCTCTTAATATATAAGCTCTAAGTTGTTGGTTGAATTTGAACAAGGTAAGAAATAAACAACCAAGCTCTTCTATTTATAGAAATTGCAAAGTGAGGGCATTTTAGTCAAAATGCCATCCCACCTCCTTAAACCACCTCCTTACTATTCCTTCCTTGGTCATCACACAACTTATCCTTTGCTTGGCCACCACAAATGGTCAACCATGAATCACCTATGGGCACCAGTACAAAGTACCTAATAGACAACACTTAATAGACAACGTTTTTTATAAAAACGTTGTGGTATTTTTTTCTACAACGTTTTTTTAAAAAACGTTGTAGATATATATGCAAAAACGTTATCTATTTAAAAGGGTATTTTTTTTTGTTTTAATTAGATAACGTTTTTTTTAAAAACGTTATCTATGAAGAAAAACACGGAGCTGAAAAAAAAAGACGCGGGATTGAAAATTTAAAATTAAAGCAAATCTAGTTTCTTCTATCTCTGTACTTTCTCTCCTACTCTCCTACGATCCAAACTTCAGCAACCACTATGGCCATCAGCTGAGGAGGCGCATACGATGTTTCAGTCGGAGTTCAATTCAAGTTAGAGAAGATCAGAAAACGCCTTTGACTACTGGTATAGTCTGGTCGGGTTCGGTCAAACACAAAATTCTAGGGTTTTTGCTATGGCTGACGCTCTCTCTGCGATTCTCCATCATCTCCTTCCGCCAGCACCGATACTCTGGCCTCCTCCCCCGCCGAGGAGGAGCCATCAGCTCCACCGGCTCCCGCCAGCGAGGCTAGCTAGCTCACCAATGGCCTCCCCACCAACTGCCGAGGGACCCACTGCTGACGCACTCGCTGTTGAGGCACCTCACAAGAGCACTGCCGCTATCTTGAAGGTCTCTACTGCCGCCGCCGGTGTCGCTGGCGTCGCTGGTTTGTTGTTGTTTTAAATTAATTTGCAAGTTCAAAAAAAAAGATTGTACAATTAATTTTTACTCAAATTGGAGTAATAAAGTGATGGTTGTCATTTGGGTTTGAGTTAATTTCGATGCATGTGATAGAGATACTTACTTATTTAGATTGTATATTACAAAATTCTAGGATCGATCGATTAGAAAAGAGAGGAGATCTGTTTAAAATGGCCACCAACAATGCCAATAACAATGGGAGACCTTCTCTACTTCCTGAGATCGGACCGAACGGTCTTCCCAGGGAATCTTCTGTCATCTCCTACACCGAAAAGGTCCCCCCAACTCTCTCCCTAGTGTTTGTGTCTGTGTTCCCCCCTGAATTTTCATTGATTAGGTTTTGCTGTTTTGTTTCAGATAATTAAGGAAGAACAACTTCAGTTGAGAAAGTACGTTCCGTTTGTTTTACATTGGATCTGTTGTTACCTTCATTCTTCTGAATTAACTTCTATTTCAATTCTTCTTATGTGTCCTTGTCTACTACTATATTGAATTTGAAGGTTGCTTTCTCTTCAAATTTTAAGTTGATCATATTATTATTATTTTTGGGTGTGAAAATGTAGAAGAATTGAATCTTAGCCTAGTTTATTACCTTATCTAAATTTGGTTGGTAAATTATTTTTCTCTTTGAAGAAGCTGAAAGCAGTTAACAACCTTTTATGTAATCTGCTTGTTCGTCAATGCTGCCCTAAAAACTGATCGTTGCGAGTCCGCTCCTAGGTATGTTTTAATTGATTTGTATTTCTCTATTGTAAATTCCTTGCTTGTTAAAGTCTTTGGGTTTTATATTAATAAGGTTCTCTGACATTGAGCAACTGAAGGACCCATTATTGTGAGAAAATTCATTACATGGCACCAAACATTTAATATTATGGAGCAGGGACTGCTACTGATATAGAGGCTGTGACAGGTATTTCCAAGTTTTGTGCTTAACTTTGGCACTTGTATGTGGTGCATGTTGTGCTATTCTTGCATCTGTTTTGTGTAAAGTTTGGCAAACTCTTTCACATTATTGATTTGCTATATAATATTTATAATTTCAATTTTCACCACCTTTGCAGATAATATCAGCTCTCAGCTGAAGCTACATCGTTATCATACTGCTAGAGAATCAAGGGTTGTGACAGCCCTAACACTTCTGAAGTCTCATCTTCTGTCAGGTAACAAACAAGGAGCTGTTGAATTCCTCAAGTTAATTTTATTAGTGAATGGAGATTAAAAGGTTTTTCTTTTGTTCCAGGATAATGGGCATGTCATTTCTCTGGGACGATCTACCCAAATGGAGCCAACTCTTAGATGTGGATTAGTTGAAGGATTGATGCCAACGCCGGGAAACAATCAAATGCTACTCATATACGAAGATTATATGAATAACTTGAAAGAATGTTTAGGCACATTCATGGTATTATGGTGTTAAGAGGATTGAGTGGTTTCGATTTTTTATTATTTGTCATCATAACATGCAAGTGAACCAAGGTGTAAGAGACTTGGGAGATTTTAAACTCTGTAGTTTCTTTCTTCTTTTTTTTGATTGCTAAATTATGTTGTTTAAGATACGGAAATCGGAAATGCTTCTTCTTTTCTCCTTACCCTGCTGCAATATACATCAGTATTTGGTACTGTCTGCTTTACACTGAAGTGTTATTAGAGCTCCAGATCAAGCCACCACGAGAAGACTCTTCATGCTTGAATTATTATTTCTTAATATTACTGTTCTTTATATGAAATTATATAGTTAATCATTGTGCTTTTGCTCACTCTTGAGAATGTTTTTTCTCTTTCATCAGATTGAAGCTACAGTCATGCCTAAGGAATACAGATACAGGAAGGTACTTCACTTTCTATCTATGTCCGTCTGTACACCACGAAATTTCAATACTCCAATTGGGTATATGTTTTTTTGTTGCTTGAACTTTCTATTCTGACACTGTGCTTGCATTGTAGCTTGGAAGTTGACGACAACAACGCAATCATGTTACCAGGAAAGAAGAAGAATAATAAGAAAGGAACGAAAAAGGTATAAATGCAGAGTAGTTTCTTCTCCGCCTTTCATTCTAACATTCTAATACTATAAATTCTGATAACAAGCCCTGCAAGCCCTGCAATTGGTCGTCAAGGTAAAGCTTTGCGTCGCCAACAACATCGAATAAGCTGCACCCAAACAAGCTGGTGGTTGGGTAGCTTCAGCTTCTTGTATAGAAATTAAATTTGATTCAAGTAATTGGTTGCATATCTTTTGTATTAAAGAAGTAATTCATTGTATTAAAGAAGCATATCTTTGTATTTTTAATATTACTTACTTTTATTGTTACTTTGTTAACACAGGACGATTTTACTTTTTGTGTAAAACATCTATCATCTGAATAATAGCATCTCAGTTGAATTAATTAAGATGGAAGATTTCAAGGTTGAAGGGTTCCATCAGCTAAACCAAACTTTACTGTACTTACTGAATTTAGAAAACAAACTTTTATATAGTTTTACATAGCTTCCTTTGATACCTTCCCTTATAATCAATTTTATTTTCAAAGTTTTATACCAGTTAGAAGATATTTTTGTTTATAATAACTAAAGTTCATATTGATTAGTTTAGATAAGATGGTTATGAACTCTTTATTTCTCTGCAGCTGAAGACTGCTACTCTAACACTTGTTCTTATAGCACTGCTCATCGTTGCACTGTCCTCAGTTGACTCTGGCCTCAGTTATCTGTTGGCTTTCAGATGATAGATCTCCCTCAGGCAGACTCTCAAGTGGGTGATGCCGTCTTGAAACAACTATGGAATCACTTTGATGTGATACTGTGCTGCTCAGTGAAAACAAATGTAATGACATCACATTTCTTTCTTAGGTAGTAGCTTAATTTTAATGATAGTTTGGTTTATTTTGTAGATGCGTGTAATCAAATTCACAATTCAATATAGTAATAATTTATATTAAAAAGTGAATTTGAGATGCATATATGGATACATTTTGGTATATATTTTGTGGATGTAGTAATTTGAAATTGTAAACGAATGGTATTATTGGGAAGTATTTTGAATGGTTGATACATTTTGGATATATATCATGACATTAGCATATTGCAGGTGCATTGGTAATATAGGTGAACCACATCTTTTTTTTTCTTTTTTCTTTTTTATCTACAACATTTAAAAAACTTTGTCTGATATACTAAACAACAACATTTTTTTTTATTCTGCAACATTTAAAAAACGTTGTCTTATATACTAAACAACAACATTTTTAACTAAAAAACGTTGTGGAATCACACTTTCTACAACGTTTTTAAGCATCTGCTAATTTTTTGAAAACAAATCTACAACGTTTTTTTCCTAAAAAAACGTTGTGTATTGTGCTTAACTACAACGTTTTAAAAACGTTGTGTAAGGGTGTCAAATAGACAACACCCTTAACCACTATGTTTTTCTAACAGAAACCACAACGTTTTTTCCGCGTTGTCTATTTACTGTTTTGTAGTAGTGGAGGCCCACATGGGGTGTGTTAGAGTTTATGCCCTAGAGGAAAATTATTTGATATTGCTTAACATTTTGATATTATATTTGATTGAATAAATGAATGATTTTATTATGGTTTTATTTACTGCGTTATATAAATAGTAACATAATAAAATTCCTTAGAATAGTGATACAAATTAGATAGTTTCAAGTATGTGACTAGAACATGAGATTATATAATTACAATTAGTATCATTGCTCTTAAATGTCCCTAGTCGAGTATCATTGTTGATAGGACAATAATGATGCATTGAGACTAATATGTGGATTGACTGATGACCAAATCTCATTGGTCATAAATATATGAGATATTAAGTCAATGCATAGGTACGTGTTAGAGAACGATGTACTGGACATACCCAATAAAAATTCTATGTGGAGCATTATACGAAGTGTCATTAGCGATTCTCATAGTGACAATGATGTAATGGTCCTCCGACTTGAAATCACTACATTACAATACGAGAATTTATGTACTTTGATATCATCAAAGGTCACCTTTAATAGGGTGGACTATAAAGGTGATTATTGGGTACATATGAATCATGTGAGGAATATGAGTGATCTAGATAGAATTTAACCCTCCAATATATTAGGGGTGATATCCATAGGCCTCTTGATTGAGTAGGACTATGAAATACATGACCATGCTCAAATAGTGATTTGTTTCATATAGTCTACTCATTGATCCAGAAAACTAAAATTAACTTATGAAGAGTATGACACATTCCATGACTTGAGTTTAATCTAAGATATCAAGGTTAAAAGGATTAAATTACATTGAAACATTGGTCACGAAAATGTTGTATCTATGACAACCCGAGAATTTAATTTTTTTTTAAAATTTTAATTTATTGATTTAATGTTCAATATTAGAACATAGACAGAAAATAAGTGTATGCGTTTGATATTTTTTAGAAGGAATTTTGAGGATTTCAAAATTCTGTGAAGGATTTAGGTGAATTATTCAGGATTAAGGGAATACGTGAATATGTTCTGCGAATATGGTTATGTATGCGTACAATATGTGGTTATTGATCAAGGGTGGACCAGATAAATGATATCTTTAACAAACCCTAGGTATATATTAAGAACGCCAACGTTCGGTTAGAAAACCCTAGTGATTTATAAGAAACTCTGTTACCGGTTCTGGAAACCCTAATTTTAGTTTCGTGAATTTGAAACCCTAATTTGAAATTTTAAAACCCTAATTTGGGAACTTAACGGAGAATTATATAGCTTAGGTCATATTAATTATAATATTAATTAGGGTAAAGCTTAATTATTTAGTAAACCCTAATTTCAAATTTAGAAAACCCTAATTTCGGGATAAGAAACCCTAATTTATAATTAGGGAAAATCTGATTGATAATTTAATAATTTTAATATTATTTAGGAAATATTAATCCTAATTTTTAAGTTATAAGTAATTAGAAAACCATAATCTAATTACGAAATCAAATTTCTAAATTAGAAAATTATTTTTCTATTAGAAACCCTAATTTTGGGTTATAAACCCTAATGACCAATTTTGACCCTAATTGCTAAATTAACAATTTTAATTAGGAAATACTAATCCTAATTAGTAAGATTTAAATTATGATTAGAAAATTTTAATATAATTAGAAATTTATAATTATAATTTAGAAATATTAATTTTTTATTTAGAAAACCAAAATTTAGAAATCTTAGAATTAAATTGCAAAGTTAAGGGTTAAATCCTAAACCCTTAGGGTCAAACCCTAAACCCTAAGTGTAACCCCCCCAAAACAGGTATATATCACCCATCTTGGGTCGCTAGATACAAGGTACTGAATACAAATACAAACTTAATTATACAACTATCGTGTAAAATACGACAAAATATAGGCTGTGAGTTTTAATACAAATATTGTCATCTAGACAATATCCACACTCAATGGAGTCCTCATTACATTTATTATCACACTATTTTATAGAATAGTGAGGACTACTAAAATTGTAGTAGCCCCGAATCCGAGCCCCAAATCGCCGCGGATCCGGTATACTATTTTTATAACTATTTGCGGAAGATATAAACATAAATTGTTTATACATTAAACTTACACACTTTTTTCCAAAATCAAGTAACCTTAACTGATTACACAATTCATAAGTTATCTAACACATAATAACATTATTATCAACTATTCTATTACAAAATAGCTACATATATTGCCCAAGCTGAACTTGTCTTTAACCGTTTCCTGTATCCGAACGCATTCGTCTTATCTGTAGTGTTTTATCATGATATAGCAAGGGTGAGCATGAAATTTCCCAGCAAGTTCATATACAACAATATAACGATATATCATGATTGAAGAGTATGAATAATGAGCTTGCTATAATTCATCAATATAATTGAGAACTAGCACGAACAAACTTTTGACTGAACAAATTTTAAACATGAACAAACATTTCTGAACCAACTGGTAATAAAGGTGATCAGCCTTTCATACCTGACTTATACATGCAAGATGTACAGAGTATAAATTTCATGGCAATCAGCAATGATTAACCATAAGCTTGAAGAAACTACTATTATTATAGTTAAGTAAAAGAAACTTGCCTGAACCGTTGATTACCGCAACGCAATTTTTAACGCTTTACCCGAAGACCTAATATTAATAATATAGATCTCCAATAATTAGAATAATATCATCACAGTATAATACTGTTATATTTATATCCATAGAATAACCTAAACACATAGCACATAATCCTATCAGTCTATAATACACATAAGACTTAGTATCAGTTAGACTATTAAGTTTGAGTTGAAACTGACACAATTTTAACATCCCGACGGTCTAGTCGGTCAACACTCGAGTTTAAGTTCAGTTAAACTCTGCTTAAGCACTTAACCATACCATAGAATCACATTTATATGATTTAACACTCGCTTTTTCATTTCATAAGTTATTCGTTAACACCTAGTAAGTTAAATACTCGTCCAGCAACCTGGATTCTAAATCTAACAACTAAATTGCCAACTCAGCAACCTGGATTCCAAATCCAGCAATCTAAACTACAATCCAGCAAACTGGATTTAACATATTTTCAATTCATCAAACTGTATTTCAATCCAGTAAATTGGAATCACAATTTACCTAATCCAGCAATCTGTATTCTATATCCGTATCACGAAAATACCAAATCAGTGTATTATTCTCCTATCCTTTGGTCAAACACATATACATGTATGTCATGCACAAAAATTATTTTTCCATAATTTTCTAACTTCCTTTAGTATTTATTTAAAAATCATTTTTAGTGCGTAGCTTAAGAAATTAGCTACCTCGTGCTTAACTCCAGTAATGCCCATCTTTTGACATAACCTTATATATGTTAACGTGATGCTCCATTTTAAATTTCGTGGCAATCGGAGTTGTAGAACTCCGGTTATAGCGATTTCCGTCGAAAAATCACAAAAATTGTAATGGTCATAACTTGGTCGTTTTAACTCAGAATTAGCTCATTTTTGGACACGAGCTACATAATACCATATATTTTCATTTTCCAAAAGCCTGGAATTTTTCTCATTAACTAAATGTCCAAAACAGCCCCCGGAAAATTTTGGGCAGCAACTTTTTGTCATTTGGCAGTTTTGGAGTCCTTTACCAAAACTTGAATAAAATGAAATCTATAACTCCGATTAATGATCCGTCAATTTTGTTGGATTTCTATCTTTCCTAAATACAGTTTTCATCTATCACAATCCATATTTGGACATGTTAAGCTCCCGGAATTTAGCCCGGAAGTGGCTGTTACAAAACTGTTCTTCTAACAGTTTTTATTACCTTTGAGTAGTTTGGGAGAAATTCCATAACTTGTTCAATATTCAACCTATTTGAGTAATTTCAAATGGATTTTACCCTTAACACATATATATAGCATCACAAGAACATAAATCATATATATCCATCATAGAATTCATGAAAAATCAAAACCTAGCTCTCACTTTAAAAGTTCAAACTTTTCCGGAAAAATTCCATTTTTCTCTTCATTTGATTCCAACCAAAATCAACACCCATTATGGGTAGATCCAAACAATAAACACTTATTAACATGTATATACATGGCTTTTGAGTTTAGAAACAAAGTTTCTTATTTTCTCAAACAAGCATCAATCAAAATCAAAGCTAAGAGAAAAATCATGTTTTCTATCTTTTGAAAAACCTAGCTTCCATTCCACACTTTAGATCTAACTTTTGATCTACAAAAGAGTTGGATCTACATATTAAACACTTATATACACATAGATCTAAGGTTTTAAGCCTCAAGATCACAACTTCAAGTTGTCAAAAATCAAATCAAAACACAAAGGAAATTAGCCAACACAAGTAGAAATTTTTGTTATACCTTTGCTTGATTTTCTTTCTCCTTCAAAATATGAGATGGATCTTGATTGTATGAAAACCAAAATCTCCCTCTCTTCTCACCCTAGGGCTGCCGAACATGCCTCTCTCTCTCTCTCTCTCCCTCTCTCTCTTTCTTTAGTTCTTTGTAACTTGGAAGAATAAAAGAAATGAAAGAAAATGAGATAGATATTAAGTGTGGTGTATATTAAATGTCCAATCCACTCTATTTTTCTCTCCTCAATATCCGGCCATGCTCCTTTCTCCATATTCTCCATATTCTCTCTTTCTCCCTTAAACCACCAAGTTTTACTTGCAAGTAATACCAAAGTGTTGGCTTAATCAAAAATGGACACATAGGGGGAGTTAGTAGGGAAGTTGGTCACCAACTAAAGTTAGCAATTAATACACATTCATTCCCCCTCTTTTCTCTCTTGTATGGCCGACCACTTGGCCATTGAATGCTCCAAGTCTTGCTTCACTTTTTAATGTAATATCTAGTGTACCAAAAGTCTAAAGTGTTCCTCCACAATTGGGCTAAAAATTGGGCTACCACTTCCATCTTTTGAGCTTGAAATTAATTAGCTAATAACTTGGACTCCTCCACCAAATAAATTGGGTCAACTCTTGAGCTATAAAATATACATAGTCCAATACCTTAAATTCTTATCCAACCCAAATCATTTACTTAGGGTTTTTACTTCATCAATTATAACACCAATCCTTGCTCATGCACACTTATTTTCTTAACCCAATTAGACTTGCTATAATTAGGTTATAAAATTAATCATTTGAGATATATATAAAATAAATCTCTTAGAATTAGTAAGTATTTTAAATACCACAATTCTCTTTTCCCATAACCCTTAAGTTATTAAATTCTTCATTCCTAATATATAATTAGGGTTACACTAGTTTCTTTTGTTTGTTTATATAATAAACAAATATAAACCATCACCTTATGTTCATATTCATTACACACAACTTTTTAACCCTTAGGGTTTAATACTTTGCATTTAAGATTCCCAAATTAGGGTTTAAATTCTCGAAACTGAAATTAGAGTTTCTGAATATGTCGTTAGGGTTTTCTAACTTAATCACCATATTCATATCATGAATTTAGGGTTTTGGATTCCCGGAACTAAAATTAAAGTTTCTGAGCGTACCGTTAGGGTTTCTAACAATTCGTTAGATTTTTTCTAACTTAATAAACGTATGATCAACATAACTTTAGGGTTTTCTAAAGTTATAACTTATCTGATCAATCCTTGATCTCAAATCATTACGGTTCACATATGTAACCAAATATACCGACTAGTATTCGCTTCGATACTTATCCTTGATAATTCTCCAAAAGAATTTTAAATCTACCATAATCTTATACCTCATTATTAGACTATCACTTACAGTCTATCACATAATTCAAGTCTTGTCCAAAACTTTTGAAATTCTTGGAATTTCATTACATAACTACCAATTCCATACACTTATTTCCTGTCTAGGTCCTAATATTGAACCTTAAATCAATCAATTATGATTTTTATAAATTGTCTAATTTCTCGGGTTGTCACATTCACCCCTCCTTATAAGAATTTCGTCCCCGAAATTCACCTTACACCTTACACCGTTGATGAGTAGGTTTTATACCTATGAATCTGATATTATTAAACTTAATTATTGTTATCTTTTATTATTTTTTTATGTGTTTTGTGTTTATTTGTTGTAGGTTGGAGCTGGAGGGACAAATTGGTCATTTCGGAGAAGAAAAAGGTCAAAAAATCATGAAAATTAAAGCTGAGTGGCATTTTTGTAATTCTGTGGTCCTGGTCAAGTGCCTAGGCGCTTGAAAATAGCCTATGTTGAGCGCCTAGGCGCTCTAGTGCGTAAAAAGGTGCGTTTTTCTGCTGTCAAGTGGGTTTTTGAAGCCAAATAGGAGTCTGAATGAGGGCTGAGACCAATACAAATAGGAGAAGACTTTGGAAAAGACGTATCAACTAATTCTTCAAGAGATTTGCAGAGAGAAAAAGGAAGAAAAACACGAAGGAGAATTGCAAAGGGCTGAAGATCAAAGAGAGAGTATTGGAGCAAATTCAGAGTTTCTTCTTCTCTTCTCTAGTTTTATCTTTTGTAATTATCTGGGATGTTTGGATTATTAATTTGGATGATGTTTTTCTTTATTATTATCATGAACTAAATTTTAATTAAGATTGCAACGGAACTTGGTATGTAGTTTAAATTGCAAGCTTCCCATTGAATGAAAGTTAGTTTTTATTGAATTGTTTATTATATCTTATGTTTATTGATTAATTGTTTGGCCAACAATTACTGTGATAATCTATATAAAATTGGAAGATGGAGTATAGATTGAGATCTGGATATGATAACATCTGTTCATATAATCTGAATAGGGTTAATAGATTAGCGTGTAGGATAGGAATATACCTATGTGTCTTTTGTATCCATTGAAAGAATTTGTGCATAAACCCTAATTAACTTGATTCACATAGGAATATAGTGAGTTGATTAACTGGGGTGTTCCTTATAATTCCGCGTCTTAAAGATTGGATTTAGGAGGATTTGTTCACGTGTCTTTGGAAGAAGTGCGTGAATATTCATAAAGCATTCTTGGATAACAATTCATATTAATTGATTCATTTTAAATGGGAAGTAAGTTAGTTTAAATGAAATACCAAGGGAAGTTGTAATCTTAACCTGTTAAATCTGCAGTTATTCTTGTGAAATTCTGATTTTAATTATTAGTTTGTTAAGTTTAATTTCAAATCACAAACAAAATTTTCTTAGTTTAAAATAGGATTAATTGCATTAGAATTAGTAATTGATAAATATTAGTCTATTTCCTCGTGGGAACGATATCCTTGCTTGCTAAATATTACAATTGAACGCGTATACTTGCGTGGTAAAGTGCTATTAAAAATTTAGGCAACAACCGTGCACCTTACACCATTCACACATATTTCACATGCTACCCAATACACCACTCACAAGGGTAAAAGGTTTAAAATTATGCTGAGGGGTCATATAGACCATGAACACATAGATTTGACGATATTCATACCGCAAAACAAAACATTACTTGGTATGTTTACAATCACAAAGAAGGTAAACTACCGTTGCTAGTACTTTAGGTGATTAGCCCATCGTACAGTTACGTCATGCATAACGTAATAATTATTTTTTTAGCGAATATTTACGCTATTAGATTGGATTTATTTATCCACACAACATAGTTCACCTCAGTCTTATCATAGGATTCAGCACCAAAACAATAAAGCATAATAAAGCATAAGTATCCCGGATTGGACTCTTAAATTTGGTGGATATTTGTCTTTAGTTGGTTTTAGCTTGTTTGTGAATTTTGTGAGTTTACACTGTATGATTCCTTTAAAGAGATTTATTATGTGTCGTATCTAGCATCATATCAGTTAGCATGGATGTTAAGCACACACACACTATATCAATAATAACAGGTTAAGATTTGATGATTGACGAGGAAATTATTAATCTGTGTTGATATGATGTACTAGCATGTTTATTGTGATTTCTCTGAGGCTTGATGAATAGATTTTGTTCTGTTTGACTGCTGGAATTTAGGCATTTATCTAGCTATATTTGCATTGCATATTTAGTTATTGCATTGTGTTGTGTTTCTTGGGGACAAGCAATTGGTTAAGTTTGGGGGTATTTGATGAGTAGGTTTTATACCTATGAATCCGATATTATTAAACTTAATTATTGTTATCTTTTATTGTTTTTTATGTGTTTTGTGTTTATTTGTTGTAGGTTGGAGCTGGAGGGACAAATTGGTCATTTCGGAGAAGAAAAAGGTCAAAAAATCATGAAAATTAAAGTTGAGTGGCATTTTTGTAATTTTGTGGTCCTGGTCAAGCGCCTAGGCGCTTGAAAATAGCCTATGTTGAGCGCCTAGGCGCTCTAGTGCGTAAAAAGGTGCGTTTTTCTACTGTCAAGTGGGTTTTTGAAGCCAAATAGGAGTCTGAATGAGGGCTGAGACCAATACAAATAGGAGAAGACTTTGGAAAAGACGTATCAACTAATTCTTCAAGAGATTTGCAGAGAGAAAAAGGATGAAAACACGAAGGAGAATTGCAAAGGGCTGAAGATCAAAGAGAGAGTATTGGAGCAAATTCAGAGTTTCTTCTTCTCTTCTCTAGTTTTATCTTTTGTAATTATCTGGGATGTTTGGATTATTAATTTGGATGATATTTTTCTTTATTATTATCATGAACTAAATTTTAATTAAGATTGCAACGGAACTTGGTATGTAGTTTAAATTGCAAGCTTCCTATTGAATGAAAGTTAGTTTTTATTGAATTGTTTATTATATCTTATGTTTATTGATTAATTGTTTGGCCAACAATTACTGTGATAATCTATATAAAATTGGAAGATGGAGTATAGATTGAGATCTGGATATGATAACATCTGTTCATATAATCTGAATAGGGTTAATATGATTAGCGTGTAGGATAGGAATATACCTATGTGTCTTTTGTATCCATTGAAAGAATTTGTGCATAAACCCTAATTAACTTGATTCACATAGGAATATAGTGAGTTGATTAACTGGGGTGTTCCTTATAATTCCGCGTCTTAAAGATTGGATTTAGGAGGATTTGTTCACGTGTCTTTGGAAGAAGTGCGTGAATATTCATAAAGCATTCTTGGATAACAATTCATATTAATTGATTCATTTTAAATGGGAAGTAAGTTAGTTTAAATGAAATACCAAGGGAAGTTGTAATCTTAACCTGTTAAATCTGCAGTTATTCTTGTGAAATTCTGATTTTAATTATTAGTTTGTTAAGTTTAATTTCAAATCACAAACAAAATTTTCTTAGTTTAAAATAGGATTAATTGCATTAGAATTAGTAATTGATAAATATTAGTCTATTTCCTCGTGGGAACGATATCCTTTCTTGCTAAATATTACAATTGAACGCGTATACTTGCGTGGTAAAGTGCTATTAAAAGTTTAGGCAACAAGTTTTTGGCGCCGCTGCCGGGGAGATTAGTTTAATATTTTGTCATTATTGATTTTTATAGCGTTAATCTTAATTTAAACTTTTTCTTTTCTGTTCTATTTAGGTGTTCTTGACTAGTGTATGCAAACGCGATCGAAGAAGCCAGATTTATTGCCTAACGAGGACGACATCGAGAAAACATTTCAGCGGTTGCGTAGGTGGATTAAAGAAACCAAAGAAGCACTTGATAAGAAAGATACTATGGCTGAAGAAGAGCAAAAAGCACTGCGGGATTATGCTACACCGCGGGTTACTGAAATTCAGTCGAGTATTACGAGGCCTGCCATTACTGCTACAAGTTTTGAGATAAAACCGGGGACAATACAGATGATTCAAAATTCATGTCAATTTGGAGGGTTACCAAACGATGATCCGAACGATCATATAGTCAGCTTTATAGAAATTTGCGATACTTTCAAGTAAAATAATGTGTCAGAGGATGCAATAAGGCTAAGGCTATTTCCATTTACTCTCAGAGATAAGGCTAAGAGTTGGCTCCATTCACTACCACCAGGCTCGATTACTACATGGAACGATCTAGCCTAGAAATTTCTTGCAAAGTTTTTCCCGCCTGCAAAAACAGCAAAGTTGCGGAACGATATCTTCTCTTTCGTTCAGCACGATTCAGAATCACTATATGAAGCTTGGGAGAGATTCAAAGACTCATTGCGAAAATGTCCACACCATGGGATTCCTAAATGGCTTCAGGTGCAAACTTTTTATAACGGTTTATTCAGCACAGTGAGATCGAGTATAGATGCTGCAGCAGGAGGAGCTATTATGGCCAAGAATTGTGATGAGGGGTATCAGTTGCTTGAAACCATGGCAGCTAATAATTATCAGTGGCCAACAGCAAGAACAACTCAGCCAAGGACAGTCGGAGTGTATGAAGTGGATGCGATGACATCATTGTCAGCTCAAGTGACAGCTCAGATTTCTGCTCTTACAAAGAAGATAGATGCACTTGGGGTACAACCAGTTCAGAAAATGGAAATGATTTGTGAAATATGTGCGGTTAACCACTCAAGTGATCAATGTGCAATAAATCCTGAGTCAGTCCAGTTTGTTTCCAATTATAACAGGCAGCAGGGCAGTTATTCAAACAACTACAATTCAGGAGTGAGAAACCATCCGAATTTTTCTTGGAGTAATAATCAGTCACATGCTCAAGCTCCAAGGCAATCATATCCACCTGGATTTCAGCCACATCAACAAACTCAACAACACCTACAACCTCATCAACCTGATAAGTTATCACAAATGGAAGAATTGTTCGCAAGATTGGCAACTCAGTTTGAAGCCACAACGAAAAACCAATCAGTTGCAATAAAGAATCTTGAGAACCAAATGGGGCAAATAGCTAATGCTTTGAATACTAGAACTCCAGGTTCTTTACCTAGTGATACGGAGAAAAATCCAAGGAATGATGGAAATGAGCACTGTAAGGCAGTTACACTTAGAAGTGGGAAGGAGTTGACTACAGATTTGGACGGACACAAGAAAATAATTTCTGCTGAGGATGGTGAACAAGAGCGTGGAAATTCGGAAAGTAAATCTGGAGAAAAAGTTGTGACAAAACAACAAGAAGATAAGCAAACAACAGTCGTACCACCTGTGCCGTTTCCTCAAAGATTTCAAAAGCAGAAATTAGATAGACAATTTTTCAAAATTTTTAGAAGTGTTCAAAAAGTTGCAAATCAACATTCCATTCGCAGATGCTTTAGAACAAATGCCTAGTTATGCAAAATTCATGAAAGATATTTTAGCAAGAAAGAGGAAGCTAGGGGAGTTCGAAACTGTAGCATTGACAGAAGAATGTAGTGCAATTCTGCAAAGAAAGTTACCACCGAAGTTGAAGGATCCGGGTAGCTTCACCATACCGTGCACGATTGGGCCCCAGTTCTTTAACAGATGTTTGTGTGATTTGGGTGCGAGTATTAACTTGATGCCACTTTCGATCTACACTCAGTTGGGATTACCAGCACCAAAGCCAACAAATATCTCTTTACAACTCGCAGATAGATCAGTGACATACCCTAGGGGCATTGTGGAAGACATATTAGTGAAGGTGGACAAATTCATATTTCCAGCTGACTTCATTGTGTTGGACTACGAAGAGGATAAAGACATACCCATTATCATTGGAAGACCGTTTTTAGCCACTGGAAGGACATTAATTGATGTATAAAAGGGAGAGTTAACAATGAGAGTTCAAGATGAAGAAATAACTTTTAATGTTTTCAAGGCTATGAAATTTCCGAAGGGAGATGAAGATTGCTTTAGAGTTGATCTGATTGAAGAAACAACTGAAGAGGTATTTAGTGAATCTGTGATTGAAGACCCTCTGAAAACCGCATTGGTTAGTGAAAATTTATTTGATGATTCAACTGTGCTAGAATGGGTTCAAATGTTAGATTCAACTCCGAAGTTCACACGATGTTTACAAAAATTTGAACCTCTGGATTATCGTGGAAAGCTAGATGAAAAGGTGACATCATCCTTAGAAGAACCGCCTACCTTGGAACTTAAGCCATTGCCTAACCACCTCCGGTACGCCTACCTTGGTTCTTCTTCCTCCTTACCAGTCATTATTTCTGCATCACTTGATAAGGTTCAAGAAGAAAAGCTACTAAGGGTACTTCGACAATACAAGACTGCTCTTGGATGGACTATTGCAGATATCAAGGGGATAAGCCCATCAATTTGTATGCATAAGATTTTGTTGGAAGATGAAGCAAAACCGACTATTGAACAACAACGAAGACTCAATCCCATCATGAAGGAAGTTGTCAAAAAGGAAATCATTAAATGGTTGGATGCGGGAATTATCTACCCTATCTCAGATAGCTCATGGGTAAGTCCGGTTCAATGCGTGCCATAGAAAGGGGGAATGATAGTAGTTGCGAATGAGCATAATGAATTGATCCCAACTCGAACAGTTACGGGTTGGCGGGTGTGTATGGATTACAGAAAGTTGAATAAGGCCACTCGTAAGGACAATTTTCCTTTACCATTCATAGATCAGATGTTGGACAGACTTGCAGGGCACGAGTATTATTGTCTCTTGGATGGATATTCGGGCTATAACCAGATTGCCATTGCACCTGAGGATCAGGAGAAAACAACATTCACATGCCCATATGGCACCTTTGCTTTTCGCAGAATGTCTTTTGGGTTATGTAATGCGCCAGCGACGTTTCAACGGTGTATGATGGCTATTTTTTCAGATATGGTTGAACAAAATCTTGAGGTATTTATGGATGATTTTTCAGTTTTTGGGGATTCGTTTGATTATTGTTTGGAAAATCTCACACTCGTTCTCAAACGGTGTATGGAAACGAATTTGGTTTTAAACTGGGAGAAATGTCATTTTATGGTGCAAGAGGGGATAATTTTGGGCCATCGAGTATCAACAAAAGGAATTGAGGTTGATAGAGCTAAGATCGAAACCATTGAGAACCTGCCACCACCTATTTCTGTAAAGGGTATTCGAAGTTTTTTGGGACACGCTGGTTTCTATAGACGATTTATAAAAGACTTCTCCAAAATCACAAAACCACTTTCAAATCTTTTGGAGAAGGATGTCCCATTCAACTTTGATCAAGCATGCCTGGAAGCTTTTGATGTGCTGAAGAAGAAACTTGTTACCGCACCTGTAATCATAGCGCCAGATTGGAATATACCGTTCGAATTAATGTGTGATGCTAGCGACTATGCGATTGGCGCAGTTCTTGGCCAACGAAAGGATAAAAGTTTTCATGCTATATACTATGCTAGTAAGACATTGACGGATGCTCAACTGAATTATACCACTACCGAGAAAGAGCTATTAGCAGTTGTTTATGCATTTGATAAATTTCGCTCATATTTGATTGGGACAAGGGTGATTGTGTTTACAGATCATTCGACAATTAAGTACTTAATAGCAAAGAAAGACGCGAAGCCGAAATTAATTAGATGGGTATTATTGCTACAAGAGTTTGACTTAGAGATCCGGGACCGAAAAGGAACAAAAAATTAGGTTGCTGATCATTTATCACGGTTAGAGAATTCAGAACTAAAGAAAAATGATACAACAGTGATCAATGAATTTTTCCCAGATGAACAGCTATTTGCGGTACGGATGGATACACCATGGTATGCAGATTATGTAAATTTCATTGTCAGTAAGGTGTTTCCGCCAGATTTGACAAGCCAGCAGAAGAAGAAATTTCTCCATGATGTGAAACAATATTTATGGGATGAGCCATTTTTATTTAAACAATGTGGCGATCAAGTAATAAGAAGGTGCGTCCCAGAAGTTGAAATGGAGAATATTCTATACCAATGTCATGCATCTGACTATGGTGGACATTTTGGGGGAGAAAGAACGGCAGCTAAAGTGCTTCAATGTGGATTTTTCTGACCAACACTCTTTAAAGATGCCCGTGTGTTTTCATTAAAATGTGACAGATGCCAAAGAGTTGGTAATATATCAAAGCGACACGAGATGCCACTTAATATGATCCTGGAAGTCGAATTGTTTGATGTATGGGGAATTGACTTCATGGGACCATTTCCACCATCTTTCTGTAACTCCTATATACTTCTAGCGGTGGACTACGTTTCGAAGTGGGTAGAAGCTATAGCATCGCCCACCAATGATGCGAAGGTTGTGATTAAGTTCATTCGGAAGAACATTTTCTCTAGATTCGGCACTCCTCGCACAATCATTAGTGATGAAGGCACGCACTTCTGTAATAAGCAGTTCTCAGCTATCCTCGCTAAGTACGGAGTCACTCATAAGATAGATACTGCTTACCATCCACAAACAAGTGGTCAAGCCGAGGTATCTAATCGAGAAGTGAAACGAATCCTCGAGAAGATAGTGAATCCTAGTCGAAAAGATTGGTCTAGCAAGTTGGACGATGCTTTATGGGCATACCGTACAGCCTACAAAACTCCGATAGGGATGTCTCCGTACAGGTTAGTTTATGGGAAGGCATGCCATCTTCCAGTTGAACTTGAACACAGTGCTTATTGGGCAATTCGGAAGTTAAACTTTGATATATCTGCTGCGGGAGAGAAGCGCCTCTTACAATTGAATCAAATGGATGAATTCAGACTCCAATTGTATGAGAACGCGTAGTTATATAAAGAAAAGATTAAGAAGTGGCATGATGAGAAAATTCTGGAAAGAAAGTTTGAAGCAGGGCAAACAGTATTATTATACAATTCAAGGCTTAAACTGTTTCCTGGAAAGTTGAAATCTCGTTGGTCCGGGCCATTTATCATTACAAAAGTCTATCCTCATGGAGCTGTGGAAGTGGAAGACCCGAATTCAAAACATAATTTTAAAGTCAACGGTCAAAGATTGAAGCACTACTATGGGGGTTGTGTTGATCGTGAAAAGACATCAGTCAACCTTGCTGATTAGAACAGTGGAGAAAGTCAGGCTGAAGACTATAAACCAAGCGCTAACTGGGAGGCAACCCATGAATTTTTATTGTTATTTGCTATTTTTACTTTTATTAATTTGCTCTACTGTTAGTTTATTTAGTGGTTAAACTTTTATAATTTAGGATTTGTTACATCCATTGTTCTCTAACAGATATTCAATTTATTGCAGGAAAGGAGGCCAAGCATTTATGATCTTAATAAGTTGAATGTCCACTTGTTAAACTCTCAAATTTCTAATCATTTCCGCAAATTTTGGTGTGGAAGGAAACACGTTATTGGAGGTATGACATACAAGAAGCGTAAAACACCAAAACAGGCAAAGTTCATTGACCAAGCGCCTAGGCTCTCCAGCCAAGACCAAATCAAGCGCCTAGGCGCTCCAAGTCAGTAACTATTTTTCTGACCAAGCGCCTAGGCGGTCCAGCTAAGCACAAACCAAGCGCCTAGGCGCTCTACACGACCCAAGCTTCCTGCAGGAAACCGCCTAGGCGGTCCAGACAGTACATTCTCAAGAGCCTAGGCGCTCCAATACAAAAAAAATAAAAAAATAAAAGCCCCAATTCGGGCTACACTCTTCCATCCCCAAATCAAACACTTTCTTGCTCTCCTACTCCATCTCTAACTCACCACAACTCTCAACCCTCATCTAATCTAGCCTAAACAACCAATCTTTCTCTTCCAAATCCTAATCAAACACTAAATCTCCTACCCAAACTAAGTCACTCAAGCTCCATCTTGTCATCCTTCTTCACCAATTCGGGAATCAAACTACATTCAAGCCACATCCATCTAAAGTAAGGGTTCAAAGCTCAAATTGCTCATCCAACTTTGATTGAACATCATATTTGGCTATACCCAAGTAAGTACACATGATTGTATTGCAAATTATTTGGATTCACTTGGATAATAGCTATGTTAGTAATTTGAAGTTAGTTTCTATCATTGTGTTGGCTCAAGTGGGTGTGGGTATTCTTAATTGTTGCTTGTATTGCCTTGGATGTATAGTGTGCTTAGTAATTGGAAAAATTGGTGAAAAATTAAGTTTGGGGGAGTGCCTACCAATAGTGTTCATAATCTGTGCACACTAAGTGTTCGATAATTTGTCACAAAGAGGATTTTGGCTATCCTAAGTCACTGAGTATCATTTGGTTTGGCAAGAGCATATTAGATAAGACTATGGCTACTAAGAGACAAAGAGGGGAGACTTCGGGCACTTCGCAAAAGTATGACAAAAAGAGATTTACAAGTGCTAAAGCATCCGAAAGATATTACAATGTACTTTCTAATAAAGCACTAATTCCTGAGCGTGGATTATTGCCAGAGATAGAAGATGGGGAATTATTACAAATGATTGGGAGTAGAAGATGGGTGAACTTTACAGCCCAACCGGATGCATCGGTTGTTAAAATTGTTAAGGAATTCTAAGCCAATGCAATAGATCACGTTGGTAACATAATTTGGGTTCGCAGAAAATCAGTGGAGGTTAGTTTTGGGTCAATAAATGCTTATTACGGCTTGAACACGATACCCAATAATGGATACATGCAATATTTAGAACACGAGCTAGACTACAATGAAATCATTCAAGCCTTGTGTGTACCTGGAACAACATGGAAATTAATAGATCAACAAGAAGCTGTTTTGTTCCCCGCATCCAAACTAAGAAGTTATGGGAAAGCATGGCATGCCTTTATCTGTGCCAAGTTGATGCCGTGTAGGCATATGAGTGATGTTATAAATCAAAGGGCAGCATTGCTTTTCTGCATTGCATCAGGAAAAATTATAGATGTGGGTCAGGTTATTCCTGATTCCATTAATAGAGCAATTCAAGGAGGGACCTCAGGTGGATTACCACACCCATCTTTGATTACAGGACTATGTCTACAAGCTGGGGTAAAATGGGATGCCGAGGAAGCGACACAACCTCCTTTAGCCGCAATTGACCACTCGCTTATTAAGAAGTACAAGGTATGGGGTGGGGGTATACCTCACCCGAGAGGGTTAGGATTCATTATTGCTCCTCCCGAGCTTGCAGACGAGCCTACTCAACAGTTCCACGACAATCCTTCTGTAGCTGGAAGTTCTGGGCCACCACCAAATGTTTTTGAAGATATCCGCCGAGACTTAAGAAATCAAACTAGAAGGATCGACATGGTGGCCACTCGAGTTCAGCAGAGTTTTGACTGAATGGAAAGAAATCAGGATAGTTTAGCTCAGCGACAAACGGAGGTGTATCAGAATTTTAGTGCAGCATTCCTGGAAATGTTTGCCCGTATGAATCCAGGTGCCGCTCCCTACCAATTTCCACCATTATCTGCGTACCCCCCAGATGAAGAAGAAGAAGAGGAAGAGGAAGAGGAAGAGAAGGAGGATACTGACGAGGAATAAAGCTTCTATCTTTCAGGGAAGTCCTCAGTGCTTAATTTCTTAAATTTTATTTGTTATATACAATGAGGACATTGCATCGATTAAGTTTGGGGGTGTAATTTTCCAGCTCCAGTTCATGCATGTAGTATTCATCTAGTGCATTCATATAGTATTCAGTTAATAATTTTGCATGTAGTTTGCATTCATGTAGTTTTCATTTTAATTTCCTAAAAAAAAATATTTTAGTATTTGCACGTTTCCAGCTGTTAGATAGTTTAAGTTTGTTTTGGCCAGTGATGAGATTGGAATTGAGTAGACAAGTATAGTATTGTCTGTTAAGACTTTGATGTGATTTCTTGTCATGATTTGAATCATTACCTGTTTGAAACTGATATAATAAGGATAGCACAGTAAAAACAACTATGTTGACTGATTGCGTTTAAATTGACACATAATGGACTTCTAGAGGATAATGCTAGTTTGAATGAATGAAAGACATGAATACGCGAAGATGACTGAATTTAGATAAAAACTTAAGTTTGGGGGGAAAATTTGGGATATATAAGCTTAAAAGAAAAAAAAATGAAAAAAAATAATACCGTGGCTAGTTTTGTTTCGGGGCCTTTGTTACTTGAGTAAGTACGCCCGAAGGGGTATCTTAAAACCTAGCGCCCTAAGGTCTTATATGGTCTGGGAGTCGTTGGTCGAAAGCTCGCTAAGGGGTAGCACTGTTAGCCTAATGGAATGAGACATTGCACAGTCATGGTTAATATATATATATATATATATATATATATATATATATATATATATATATATATATATATATATGAAAAAAAAATAATAAAATGGGAAAAGAGCAAAAAGCCCCCGTAAAGCACAATAAAGCATAAGTATCCCGGATTGGACTCTTAAATTTGGTGGATATTTGTCTTTAGTTGGTTTTAGCTTGTTTGTGAATTTTGTGAGTTTACACTGTATGATTCCTTTAAAGAGATTTATTATGTGTTGTATCTAGCATCATATCAGTTAACATGGATGTTAAGCACACACACACTATATCAATAATAACAGGTTAAGATTTGATGATTGACGAGGAAATTATTAATCTATGTTGATATGATGTACTAGCATGTTTATTGTGATTTCTCTGAGGCTTGATGAATAGATTTTGTTCTGTTTGACTGCTGGAATTTAGGCATTTATCTAGCTACATTTGCATTGCATATTTAGTTATTGCATTGTGTTGTGTTGCTTGGGGACAAGCAATTGGTTAAGTTTGGGGGTATTTGATGAGTAGGTTTTATACCTATGAATCCGATATTATTAAACTTAATTATTGTTATCTTTTATTGTTTTTTATGTGTTTTGTGTTTATTTGTTGTAGGTTGGAGCTGGAGGGACAAATTGGTCATTTCGGAGAAGAAAAAGGTCAAAAAATCATGAAAATTAAAGTTGAGTGGCATTTTTGTAATTTTGTGGTCCTGGTCAAGCGCCTAGGCGCTTGAAAATAGCCTATGTTGAGCGCCTAGGCGCTCTAGTGCGTAAAAAGGTGCGTTTTTCTACTGTCAAGTGGGTTTTTGTAGCCAAATAGGAGTCTGAATGAGGGCTGAGACCAATACAAATAGGAGAAGACTTTGGAAAAGACGTATCAACTAATTCTTCAAGAGATTTGCAGAGAGAAAAAGGATGAAAAACACGAAGGAGAATTGCAAAGGGCTGAAGATCAAAGAGAGAGTATTGGAGCAAATTCAGAGTTTCTTCTTCTCTTCTCTAGTTTTATCTTTTGTAATTATCTGGGATGTTTGGATTATTAATTTGGATGATATTTTTCTTTATTATTATCATGAACTAAATTTTAATTAAGATTGCAACGGAACTTGGTATGTAGTTTAAATTGCAAGCTTCCTATTGAATGAAAGTTAGTTTTTATTGAATTGTTTATTATATCTTATGTTTATTGATTAATTGTTTGGCCAACAATTACTGTGATAATCTATATAAAATTGGAAGATGGAGTATAGATTGAGATCTGGATATGATAACATCTGTTCATATAATCTGAATAGGGTTAATATGATTAGCGTGTAGGATAGGAATATACCTATGTGTCTTTTGTATCCATTGAAAGAATTTGTGCATAAACCCTAATTAACTTGATTCACATAGGAATATAGTGAGTTGATTAACTGGGGTGTTCCTTATAATTCCGCGTCTTAAAGATTGGATTTAGGAGGATTTGTTCACGTGTCTTTGGAAGAAGTGCGTGAATATTCATAAAGCATTCTTGGATAACAATTCATATTAATTGATTCATTTTAAATGGGAAGTAAGTTAGTTTAAATGAAATACCAAGGGAAGTTGTAATCTTAACCTGTTAAATCTGCAGTTATTCTTGTGAAATTCTGATTTTAATTATTAGTTTGTTAAGTTTAATTTCAAATCACAAACAAAATTTTCTTAGTTTAAAATAGGATTAATTGCATTAGAATTAGTAATTGATAAATATTAGTCTATTTCCTCGTGGGAACGATATCCTTGCTTGCTAAATATTACAATTGAACGCGTATACTTGCGTGGTAAAGTGCTATTAAAAATTTAGGCAACAACCGTGCACCTTACACCATTCACACATATTTCACATGCTACCCAATACACCACTCACAAGGGTAAAAGGTTTAAAATTATGCTGAGGGGTCATATAGACCATGAACACATAGATTTGACGATATTCATACCGCAAAACAAAACATTACTTGGTATGTTTACAATCACAAAGAAGGTAAACTACCGTTGCTAGTACTTTAGGTGATTAGCCCATCGTACAGTTACGTCATGCATAACGTAATAATTATTTTTTTAGCGAATATTTACGCTATTAGATTGGATTTATTTATCCACACAACATAGTTCACCTCAGTCTTATCATAGGATTCAGCACCAAAACAATTTGGTTCAGGAAATTTTTTTCAATAAACACTTGGAGTTTTTGAAAACATTTTTGAGAATGACGTCATGATGCCGCACTATATTTCAGTCCGTTGAGGATTCCGTCATTTGGTGATTTTATCATGCTACATCATACCATAGTGGAATAGTGACTTTAAGTCAAATTCACACTAAGTAATACTGCATTGATGACTCCATCATTTTTATCATCTCTGCACTAGGTTACATGGTACATAAGTGATAAATAAAAATAATATTTTTTAAAAGGCACATAGTGCGTATTTAGCTTGATGTCAAAAATTTGAGATTTAGCATAGCTAGGAGTTTAGGAAAACCTAAGTCTCCACTAATGATCATTTGCTTAAACATTCTATCTGTTCCTATTATCCTCAATACTCCATTCACACATAACTATACCCAGTTCATAAAACCACACTTATGAGTCCATAAATTGCCGCAATCATATGACTTCACGAACTTTCCTAGACAGACCTTTGGCGTCCATTCGCTGAGGGGTTCATAAACATTTCATATAACTATGCGTCAAGTATGTCACATAAGTATGAGTTTTAAGAACTCGTACTTAAACATATATTCTCTACCTATGACCTATCTATCTGTTATACACATGAGAAAGGAATCACCCTCTTAACACGCATATAGCAAATAGCGCGACACAAACATTTCAATGATTATCAATGCCAGAAACTAAGTGGTTGTCAAAACAAACTCGGCCACTAATCAATATAGAAAGCTAAGTGAACAATTCCCCGCCCATACAAAGAATTGGTCAACCTAACCACTACATCGACCAGGAAGCTAAGTGATTCTAAAACCAAGTACAAATTCCCCGCCCATACAAGGAATCATACAACTCAGCGGCTGACATGAGTCCTCAATTGAAATCCCACATAATTCTAGCTCCACACTTACTCGATACGAATTTTATTTAATCCGTATTTACAATTCATGACTCTTTCATGAGTTTTTATAGTACAATTTCATAGTACAACTGCCACACAGCATCTTGCTGTAAACTTTTCAATCATCAGATTGATTCTTTTCCCATATCATAACCTTATCAGATCACGGGGTGATCTTATCGTATATATTACGATTCATTTCTATGCATTGATCGTTTTGTTTTACGATCTTCTATCCCTACACTTTCAGTCCTTTAGACTCGTTCTATTCACCATTACTGTTCAACTTTATTATCAGAGTTAGGGAACTCTGTGTCTTTACACTCGCCGAGATTCGTCTTTGAATCTTACCGACCAATTAACTCTATTTGAGTTAGTCTTATCCTAATCACTGCGGTTATTTGTCTCAGGTATTACTACCTAAGCTTCATAACCAACAGCTTTGATACCAACTGTAGTAGCCCCGAATCCGAGCCCCAAATCGCCGCGGATCCGGTATACTATTTCTATAACTGTTTGCGGAAGATATAAACATAAATTGTTTATACATTAAACTTACACACTTTTTCCCAAAATCGAGTAACCTTAACTGATTACACAATTCATAAGTTATCTAACACATAACATTATTATCAACTATTCTATTACAAAATAGCTGTATATATTGCCTAAGCTGAACTTGTCTTTAACCGTTTCCTGTATCCGAACGCATTCGCCTTATCTGCAGCGTTTTATTATGATATAGCAAGGGTGAGCATGAAAGTTGCCCAGCAAGTTTATATACAACAATATAATGATATATCATGATTGAAGAGTATGAATAATGAGCTTGCTATAATTCATCAATATAATTGAGAACTAGCACGAACAAACTTTTGACTGAACAAATTTTAAACATGAACAAACATTTCTGAACCAACTGGTAATGAAGGTGATCAGCCTTTCATACCTGACTTATACATGCAAGATGTACAGAGTACAAATTTCATGGCAATCAGCAATGATTAACCATAAGCTTGAAGAAACTACTCTTATTAGAGTTAAGTAAAAGAAACTTGCCTGAACCGTTGATTACCGCAACACAATTTTTAACGCTTTACCCGAAGACCTAATATTAATAATATAGATCTCCAATAATTAGAATAATATCATCACAGTATAATACTGTTATATTTATATCCACAGAATAACCTAAACACATAGCACATAATCCTATCAGTCTATAATACACATAAGACTTAGTATCAGTTAGACTATTAAGTTTGAGTTGAAACTGACACAATTTTAACATCCCGACGGTCTAGTCGGTCAACACTCGAGTTTAAGTTCAGTTAAACTCTGCTTAAGCACTTAACCATGCCATAGAATCACATTTATATGATTTAACACTCGCTTTTTCATTTCATAAGTTATTCGTTAACACTTAGTAAGTTAAATACTCGTCCAGCAACCTGGATTCTAAATCTAACAACTAAATTGCCAACTCAGCAACCTGGATTCCAAATCCAACAATCTAAACTACAATCCAGCAAACTGGATTTAACATATTTTCAATTCATCAAACTGTATTTCAATCCAGTAAACTGGAATCACAATTTACCTAATCCAGCAATCTGTATTCTATATCCGTATCACGAAAATACCAAATCAGTGTATTATTCTCCTATCCTTTGGTCAAACACATATACATGTATTTCATGCACAAAAATTATTTTTCCATAATTTTCTAACTTCCTTTAGTATTTATTTAAAAATCATTTCTAGTGCGTAGCTTAAGAAATTAGCTACCTCGTGCTTAAATCCAGTAATACCCATCTTTTGACATAACCTTATATATGTTAACGCGATGCTCCATTTTAAATTTCGTGGCAATCGGAGTTGTAGAACTCCGGTTATAGCAATTTCCGTCGGAAAATCACAAAAATTGTAATTGTCATAACTTGGTCGTTTTAACTCAGAATTAGCTCATTTTTGGACACGAGCTACATAATACCATCTATTTTCATTTCCCAAAAGAATGGAATTTTTCTCATTAACTAAATGTCCAAAAAACAGCCCCCGGAAAATTTTGGGCAGCAACTTTTTGTTATTTGGCAGTTTTGGAGTCCTTTACCAAAACTTGAATAAAAAGAAATCTATAACTCCAATTAATGATCCGTCAATTTTGTTTGATTCATATCTTTCCTAACTATAGTTTTCATCTATCACAATCCATATTTGGACATGTTAAGCTCCTGGAATTTAGCCCGGAAGTGGCTGTTACAAAACTGTCCTTCTAACAGTTTTTATTACCTTTGTGTAGTTTGGGAGAAATCCCATAACTTGTTCAATATTCAACCTATTTGAGTAATTTCAAAGGTATTTTACCCTTAACACATATATCTAGCATCACAAGAATATAAATCATATATATCCATCATAGATTTCAAGAAAAATCAAAACCTAGCTCTCACTTTAAAAGTTCAAACTTTTCCGGAAAAATTTCATTTTTCTCTTCCTTTGATTCCAACCAAAATCAACACCCATTATGGGTAGATCCAAACAATAAACACTTATTAACATGTATATACATTGCTTTTGAGTTTATAAACAAAGTTTCTTATTTCCTCAAACAAGCATCAAACAAAATCAAAGCTAAGAGAAAAATCATGTTTTCTATCTTTTGAAAAACCTAGCTTCCATTCCACACTTTAGATCTAACTTTTGATCTACAAAAGAGTTGGATCTACATATTAAACACTTATATACACATAGATCTAAGGTTTTAAGCCTCAAGATCACAACTTCAAGTTGTCAAAAATCAAATCAAAACACAAAGGAAATTATCCAACACAAGTAGAAATTTTTGTTATACCTTTGCTTGATTTTCTTTCTCCTTCAAAATATGAGATGGATCTTGATTGTATGAAAACCAAAATCTCCCTCTCTTCTCACCCTAGGGCTGCTGAACATGCCTCTCTCTCTCTCTCTCCCTCTCTCTCTCTTTCTTTAGTTCTTTGTAACTTGGAAGAATAAAAGAAATGAAAGAAAATGAGATGATATTAAGTGTGGTGTATATTAAATGTCCAACCCACTCTCATTTTCTCTCCTCAATATCCGGCCATGCTCCTTCTTTCTCCACATTCTCCACATTCTCTCTTTCTCCCTTAAACTACCAAGCTTTACTTGCAAGTAATACCAAAGTGTTGGCTTAATCAAAAATGGACACATATGGGGAGTTAGTAGGGAAGTTGGTCACCAACTAAAGCTAGCAATTAATACACATTCATTCCCCCTCTTTTCTCTCTTGTATGGCCGGCCACTTGGCCATTGAATGCTCCAAGTCTTGCTTCACTTTTTAATGTAATATCTAGTGTACCAAAAGTCTAAAGTGTACCTCCACAATTGGGCTAAAAATTGGGCTACCACTTCCATCTTTTGAGCTTGAAATTAATTAGCTAATAACTTGGACTCCTCCACCAAATAAATTGGGTCAACTCTTGAGCTATAAAATATACATAGTCCAATACCTTAAATTCTTATCCAACCCAAATCATTTACTTAGGGTTTTTACTTCATCAATTATAACACCAATCCTTGCTTATGCACACTTATTTTCTTAACCCAATTAGACTTGCTATAATTAGGTTATAAAATTAATCATTTGAGATATATATAAAATAAATCTCTTAGAATTAGTAAGTATTCTAAATACCACAATTCTCTTTTCCCATAACCCTTAAGTTATTAAATCCTTCATTCCTAATATATAATTAGGGTTACACTAGTTTCTTTTATTTGTTTATATAATAAACAAATATAAACCATCCCCTAATGTTCATATTCATTACACACAACTTTTTAACCCTTAGGGTTTAATACTTTACATTTAAGATTCCCAAATTAGGGTTTAAATTCTCGAAACTGAAATTAGAGTTTCTGAATATGTCGTTGGGTTTTTCTAACTTAATCACCATATTCATATCATGAATTTAGGGTTTCGGATTCCCAGAACTAAAATTAATGTTTTTGAGCGTACCGTTAAGGTTTCTAACAATTCGTTAGATTTTTTCTAACTTAATAAACGTATGATCAACATAACTTTAGGGTTTTCTAAAGTTATAACTTATCTGATCAATCCTTGATCTCAAATCATTACGGTTCACATATGTAACCAAATATACCGACTAGTATTCGCTTCGATAATTATCCTTGATAATTCTTCAAAAGAATTTTAAATTTACCATAATCTTATACCTCATTATTAGACTATCACTTACAGTCTATCACATAATTCAAGTCTTGTCCAAAACTTTTGAAATTTTTGGAATTTCATTACATAACTACCAATTCCATACCCTTATTTCCTATCTAGGTCCTAATATTGAACCTTAAATCAATCAATTATGATTTTCATAAATTGTCTAATTTCTCGGGTTGTCACAAAAATAACCATCTGCACCGTCAATCCATTCCCCGACTCGTCCCAGCTATATTCTCATTTCCTGAAGAGAACAGTGAAAGAAAAGGTGAGCTGAACTGGCCCAGTAAGAAATATTATGACTAAGATAATGCAGAATAATTTATCGTTAGCCTTCAACATGGTTAAACTGATAAAATATAACAAATATCAAGTTTAACTGCAGCGGGACAAGCAATCCATTAGAAGAGTCAAGTAAAGTATAAAATATACTATCTTCTACTCCCTCCTATTCATATTAAATATCTTTTCAGAGTTAAGCACACTTATTAAGAAATAACACAAAATGTCTTTTGTATCCCTAATTAATTATTTCTCTATCCACAATGGTCCATGAAATTGCATTTACTAAGCATATTAAATAGAGGGGTAAATTAGGAAAAAATAGTGCAATATTGCATAGGGATTCCAAAACGACACTTATATAGAATAAAATAAAACTCTCTAAAAAGACATTTAATATGAATTGGAGGGAGTATGATTTAAAAAGTTTTTCATCAACTTTTTTGCTGAGACTCAGCTTAATAAATAAAATTGAATTATCCCTGCACCACGGCCAAGGATATTCATGTAATCATTAATGGTCATGACTATACCGAATAATCCCTGGTCATAATCATACCAACAACTGTCCACCAATGAATTACAGGCCAATGATGACTTTTACCACATCATTCGTCACATTACGGTCATGATTATACCGAATAATCCCTGATCATAATCATACCAAGTCCATCTATGCACGTAAGCCAAAGATGACTTTCAACATAATATAAGCATGAGGATGATGACAATTTAATAAAACAAGTTTAAGAATAAATTTTAAAGATTTATAAGTTAATTTATCCTGAACTCAATAATGTCTAAATTGTCAACATGATACTGCTTTGTGGAGTAAAATTCAAGAATGTTCAGAATAATATTTCCATGAAAATATATTGGATGAAGCGCAGATATCAAGGATATTCCACTAATTTCATGGAGTATAGAAGCCAAAACTTTAACCAACTGATTATAATAGAATATATGAAATCGCAAATGGATTTTTGCTGCCATGATGTAATCCACGTAGACAGATTATTCCAACAGAATAATAAAGAATGGAATAACAGAAGAATTCACCAGGCGTGCATAATCCGCACAGACATGTTATTTCAACAGAATAATAAAGAATGAAATAACAACAGAATTCACCAGGCATGCGATAGACCGCACAGACAGGTTATTCCAACAGAATAATAAAGAATGAAATAACAACAGAATTCACCAGGCATGCGATAGACCGTACAGATAGGTTATTCCAACAGAATAATAAAGAATGGAATATCAACCGAATTCATCAGGCATGCGATAGACCACACAGACAGGTTTTTCCAACAGAATAATAAAAAATGAAATAACAGAAGAATTTCACCATGTATGCGGTACTTCTCATAGACAGGTTATTCCAACATAATAATAAAGAATGGAATAACAACCCTTACGAGTATTGAAAGAAAATAACTCTCTTCATGAATATGAAAGAATAATACCCCTTACGAGTACAACAAATAATATCCCTTACGAATACAACAAATAATATCCAGTACCTTAGAAAAAACTAGTTATTTGAAAAATGAAGTAGCGGAATACTTTTCTTCTTTCTCTCTATAGTTTTTCTCTCTAGAGTTTCAGTGAATTTGTAAGAAATAATGAAGGAATGAGCTTCTATTTATAGGAGAATGGACTGAATAGTAACTCATTCATGAACGGTCCAGATTGATTTACTTTTAAACGGACGGTCCATATTGATTTACTATTAAAACATAAAGCAACGGTCCATACTGATTTACTATTAAAACTTTAAACCAGCGATCCATATTGATTTACTATTATAACTTTCCACCAGCGGTCCATATTGATTTACTACTATATCTTCAACCAACGATCCATATTGATTTACTATTATAACTTCAACCAAGGGTCTGAAAAATTATCACATCTCCTCATGGAATAATATTGTACCCAAAAATGATTTGGACCGAAAAGAAATATATTTTTTGGGTGAATAGTACCCGTGAATAGTACCCCGACACAAAAAGTGTCCCAAATACCCGAGTGAATAATACTAGAGTGAATAGTAACCAGGTGATTAGTAACCTGTGAATAGTACTTCGACTCGAAAAGTGTCCAAAATATCAGAGAGAACAATACTAGGTGAATAGTAACTGGGTGAATAATAACTCGACACGAAAAGTGCCCCGTATACCCAATTGGTCAATATAACCTCCAAACATCAATTATTATCGAAATACATATCGATTTCTACTAACACTAATAATTCCTACACAATGGAACTATCAATTTCATCTTTAATCAACACGAACTTATTCATTATTAATATTATAATTCATAATATTTCACAACCAGTTCATTCCCAGGAAAGAGGGGGCTTTCTGATAAGGATTTCTCCTTATTGGCGCGCAATTAGGTGACCAAACCTCTCCTTGACAGAACTTCTAGACATTGTCAATATTGCAAATAATAATATTAATAACTTTATCATCTCAATTATTAATTTAATAATATATAAAATATCGACAATAATTGAATCAAATAATGTGAGATACTATGCAATAATTACTGTAGCAATAATTGAACAAAACTGAGTGACTTCTCACGTAAGCATCAATAATCAATACTATGTGCTACTATTCAACCACACGTATAACTGTACTTTTACTATCGAGTAGTTCAACAGTTTTAACGGTAACACTTTCGCCGTTATTTTTATAAAAAGATATTTCTGTCGTTTTCTAACTACGACAATACTTCCGTTGTGGGGTCCACCAATGATTGTGCCGTCGTACGGATATTCCTCGACAAAAAGAATATTCCTCGACCAAATGAATATTTTATAACAACTTGCATACTTTGCAAAATTTATAAATATTACCCACAACTATAACATTATATCAAATCCACACCATAATATTTATAAAATATTTCAAGAAATTTAAATATTTATTCATAAAATTTGGGGTCTCACACTAAGGGTTTGGACCATTTACATAATTGCCATTAAATTTAATAGTCTAAAATATTGCAAATAATAATATTAATAACTCTGTCATCTCAATTATTGATTTAATAATATATAAAATATCGACAATAATTGAATCAAATAACATGAGATATTATGCAATAATTAATGTAGCAATAATTGAACAAAACTGAGTGACTTCTCACGTAAGCATCAATAATCAATACCGTGTGCTACTATGCAACCACGCGTATTACTGTACTTTTACTACCGAGTAGTTCAACAATTTTAACTGTAACACTTTCGTCATTATTTTTATAAAAAGATAATTCTATCGTTTTCTATCTACGATAATACTTTCGTTGTGGGGTCCACCAATGATTGTGCCGTCGTACGAATATTCCCCGACAAAAAGAATATTTCCCGACGAAACGAATATTTTATAACAACTTGCATACTTTGAAAAATTTATAAATATTACCCAAAACTATAACATTATATCAAATCCACACCATAATATTTAAAAAATATTTCAAGAAATTTAAATCTTTATTCATAAAATTTGGGGTCTCACACTAAGGGTTTGGACCATTTACATAATTGCCATTAAATTTAATAGTCTAATGATCATTTTGCCTTTTGTTGAATAATTGAAGGAAACTTGCAAATCTAGCTAAAGGGGAGTTGATGACCAACTATATATCACTCATATGGCCTAAATCTCACAGCAATCAGCCGAAATTAGCAGCTCCTAGCATTGCATCAAGTCATTTTATAGATTAAAGAGAGAAATGCTACTTGACTTTTCATTTTCTCCAACCCTTTCTCTCTCTAGAATTTCGAGATATAGAGTGAGAGTAAGTGATAAGTGGAGATAATATCATATTTTAACAAGCCATGAACAGATCCCAAAGATTAGAAATCAAGATCAAGCTTCAAAGTGGTATAAACCCTAATTTTTGTAAATCTTGTGTTTTGATGTTAGTTGTTGGTTAGATATGTGTTAGAAGGTGCATTTTAGAGATCTGGGTTGTTGGATCATGGATCCATAACATCTAGATGCTCGAATCTAAAGATTTCAAAAAAATCTGGAAATGTTGAAAAAGTGGACTGACAGTCGAATGTCAGAGGCCTTAGATCTTTATGTGTTAACTGTTTTGTGTGTTTTATGTTTTGAATCTGTTCTATGACATGAGGACTGTGATCTGAAACTGATAATAGGGTCATAGAATGTCTAGATCATGAGTTATTGTTGGTCAAACATCGTTGACCGTTCACGAAGACTGAGTTTCTGGGCAATCCAGAAACCCAGATCTCGTCTGACAACCATTTTGAAGGCTCAGATCTTTCACGTGTTTAGTTGTTTGGCTAACTTATGGTTTTCATCTTGTAGCCTTACATAAGGACTACCCAAAAATGCTCTTAGAACAACCAGATACATATCTGAATTTTAGATAACGGTGGTCTAACGACTGTTGACCAAATGACCGGATGAAGATTCTGGAAAAACCCAGATCTTTAAGGACCGTTTCCTGACCCCTAGTTTGACCAACCTTGATCTTCTTGGGGTGATACTTATATGATGTTATGTTGTTACAGAATTGTTCCCTGGTATCAGTTGTGACAACCCGATATTTTCTATATAAATAAATCATAAATTTTGCGTATAAATTTTTTTTTTATTTATTAAAATAAATATGAATGTTATGTGTGAAGGTAATGTGTAATTATAATTATATGTGTGATAAATAAAATTTATTTATTACATTAAGTATTGCAAATAAATTTATTTTAGAATTATTTGATTATTATCAATTATATTTTTATACTAATTAATTCCTTATCGGAAATGTTTTATTAATTATTTTTCAAGGAAAATATTATCTTATATTATTTAAATAATATATGAAATGATTTTAGAATATTTTATTTATTTTAAAGGTAAGAATGCTTAAAAGGAATTATGTATGTATTTATGTGATGAATATAAAATATATTTATTACATGAATGGTTATGAATAATTTTATTTTAGAATTATTGCTCATTATAAATTATATTCTAATAATAATTAGTTTTATAGTAAAAATATTTTTAATGTGTATTTTCCATGAAAATATGATAATTATATTAAATGAATAACATATGATATGAATATAGAATTTTTATAATACTTATTCTATTATATGATTTTTGTTTAAGATATTAAGTAAATTATTTTTACTTAATTATAAGGTTAATTATGATAGATAATTCAGATATGGAATCCAAACCCTAATTATGGATTTTGATCAAGGAATGAAAAGAATAATATTATATTATTATTTGTCAGTGTTATAGATATGTGTGTTATGTGTGTAATGTTAATGTGTGGAATAGTTTTAATATATTACGATCAAACCCTAATAATATTTTGATAACCCTAATTTTTGTTTTGGAATAAGGAATGATGATAATAATATAATACTAATTATATTTTGATTTGTCAGTGCTATGAATATGTACTGTATTTCTGTATTGATAATGGTTGGTCAATTACGGCGTATTATGACCAAACCTTAGTAATAATGTTAAACCATAATTTGATATCCAAATTAGAGTGCAAGATTGTTTTATAAGTGTGTTATATAATCTATGGCATGTATTAAGTGTATTAATTAGGTAAACCCTAATTAAAGTTCTAGAAACCTTAATAATTATTAAAAACCCTAATTTTAAGTGTTAAAACCCTAATTTTAAACTCAGCTGTGAGTTCAAGATTGTTGTTTAACTGTGTTATATGATATATGTTATGCATTATATAATTTTAAACCCTATTTAATAAATAAAAACCCTAGTTTCAAACTTTTAAACCCTAATTGATTTGAAACCCTAATGCGAAAGTCATTCACGACTTTGAGAATTTGTTAAGTCGTTATGTAATCATGTTTATGTGATTTATGATCGGTGTTTATGTATTAACCCTAATTAGGGAGAATCGTAATTATTTAAAATCGTTATTAATTTTTTTATATTATAAACCCTAATTTCAAAAGATAAAAACCCTAATTATCGAAATTATAAACACTAATTGCCTAATTGGCAAGGTTAATATGGGTAGGGGTTCTAAACCCTAATGTTCTTGTATAATTTAATTATTAACCCAATCTAGTTAACAATTTTTTAAATTTTAGAAACTAAAAGTTATTTAATTTTATTTATTTAATTTTTGTGCAAACCCTATATTGGAAATCCTAGATTTTTGTTTGCTAAATTGGCTCAAACCCTAAATCCTAGATTGCTCAAAACTTAAACCCTAACAAACCCTAAACTCTAAGGCAAATTCTAGAAATATAAGGAATTGTCCAAAATACCCTTTTAAGCATTAAAGAGGCTAGAATAGGTTTTGACATTTAGGGGAAGTTGGTGACCAAACCCAACAACCCCATGTGATGATATTTGACAGCAACAAGCTTTCTTGATCATCAATTCATGCATCTATCACCTTTATAAATAGATTGAGAGAGAAAAAAAATGATTTTGCTAGCCAATTTTATACAATACTCAACCAACTCTCATTTTTTCTCAAACCAACGAAAATTGCAAGTATTTCAGTCCCTTTATCAAGCCCCACATCCACCATAAGCAAATCACAAACAACTTGGAGAGCTAAAATCGAAAATCAAGACATAAAGGTATAAAAACTCTAATCCTAGAAATCTTTTGATTCTTTGTTAATTGATGAAATTGATTGTTCAAAGTTGTGTAATAAGGAGTGTATTAATGTTCTGGGTTGTTAAATTCATGACCCATAACATCAAAGTGCTCAAAATCAAAGTTTTTCCTACTTTTGAAAAATCGAAATCTGTTATTTTTAGGCAAATGTCAGAGGCTCTAGATCCGTGTATGTTATTTGTTTTTAATGTTTAAAAATTTTAACATGCAGTCTGTAATATGCTCTTTAATATCCAAAAAGAATCAAGTTCATATCTATTATAGATCGGAAGTTATAGCCGGTCAAAACCCGTTGACCGAAACTGCTAAACATAGCGAACCCAGAAAATTTAGAGCAATTTCCGTGATGAACTTTGACCAGCGATTTCCGGTTGGATATTTTATTGTTATGATGATTTTAAGTGTTATAGTTGTAGTCCTACATGAGGTCTACATACTAGAATTGATAAATCACACAAACATTACACGGATTGCAAGTTATAGAGATCCAAAGTAGGCACCTCGAACTGTTCTTTGTGAAGAACAGCTCTGACAGCTACTTTGATGGCCAATATCTCCAAGATCTGATGTTGTTTAGCCATGATGTTTGTTGTTAATTGTAGTATTACATGAGTTCTACAGGATTTATGTGTTAGATCTCCCAGAAACAATTTGTACAGAAAGTTATACATGGTCAAACATGGCATGTTGATCACGAAGCTGTCAGTGTTCTTGAGCTCAAGAACACCAACATTGACGTTTTTTGTCGCTAAAGGCCTATTGCGACGGTTTATTATTATTTATTTCTGAAAATTATTTAATAAATAGAAAAAAATAGTTTTTAATTATTAAAAATACAAAATAAATTATTAAAAGTTATTTTAAATTCTGAAAATTAGTTTTTAATTATTTTAAATATATTTCATAAATATTTAATATTTTTGGAATAATAAAAGTATTTAATTTATTTAATTATAATATTAAATAAATTATTTAAAAATGATTTTTATATTTAAAAAATCATTTAAAATTATATTAAGGTATAAGAAAATAATTTAAGTTATTTTTGATAACTTTTAATATTATGTGATAATTTTCATTAATAAATTAATATTAATGATAATTAATTAATTTATTAAATGAATTAAATAAATGAATTAAAAATGATTTTATTAAATTAAAAATCATTTTAAATAAGAATAAGGTATTTAAAAATATTTTAAGTTATAAAATATAACTTATAATATTTAAAGGTAAATTTCATTAATTAATATTAATGATGTTTAAGTTATTTAATAAATATATTAAATAAATTATGGTAAATAAAATTAATGTTTTTAAAAATCATTTAAAGTATTATAAAAATATTTTAAGTTATAAAATATGACTTTTGATATTTTGTCATGAAAAATATTATTAATTTAATATTAATGATATTAATTTATTATTAATGATATTTAGTTTATTTAATAATTATATTAAATAAATTAGTTTAAAAATGATTTTATTATTTTAAAAATTATTTTAAATGAAGATAAAGTGTTTAAAGATATTTTAAGTTATAAAATATAACTTTTAATATTTAAAGGATAATTTTATTATTAATTTAATATTAATGATATTTATTTAATGATTAATGATATTAAATTTATTTAATAATTATATTAAATAAATAGTTTAAAAATGGTTTTATTTATTTAAAAATCATTAAAAAGGGATAAAAATGAATTAAAAATATTTTAAGTTATAATTAATAACTTTTATTATTTAGAGTGCATTAATACTTTAATATTAATGGTAATTATTTAATAATGATTTTAAATGTTTTAAAAATCATTTAAGGGTAATATTAATACGTTAAGAATATTTTGAGTTATTATACATAACTTTAATATTTTGGCAATGGTTTCTTTAATAATTTAATATTGAATAAATGTTAATGATAATAGAATTGTGTACTATTTAAATCATTTAATAATGATTCTGATATTTCAAAAATTATGGTAAATGGTAATAATTATTTTATAATTATTATATGGTTATGAAAAATGATATGACTGTTATTTAATTAGTCTAAATGGATATTGAACAACTGTTTAGAGTCTTAGACTCGATAATTACCCGATAAAGATGTCGGTAGACCGACATGGTTCAGAAATCGATCTGGACTTAGAAATTTAGTTAGTTAATTATTTTATTTGTGATTCAATGGTGGATAAAGTTGTGTGACAATGTGATTAGGAATGAGTTGATATTTGTTTGTGATAACATGATTGCTGAACATGTATGACAATGTGATTAGGTTATGTGCTGACTGCAATATGCAGTACTATGTGTTATGTTATATGATTCTAATAGAATAAATGATTTGATTAATGATAGGTTTCGGTATAACAGATAAATCTAAGTTGCGTAATTGTAAGCAGCGCATCAGGCAAGTATCCTACCTTTGCATTTTTTTTATGCATTGGACAAGTGTAAGAATGTTTCAAAGTTATATTATTACTGTACAGATTGTTAAGCTTATATTATATACGCCCATTGATTATCAACATGTTAGTATATGATAATTCAGTTATATATATTCTGTTCGTTAATTTCTATAAATGATTATACAAGTGTCCCCACTTGGATAATTATTGTATTTAAATCACATGTTTATACGCCTTTGATATACATATATGTTGAATTATATAAGACCTTTGTTATGAAAACCCGACATGAATGAACATCCCGATAATGGGAAAATTTTTATGCGCTACGGCGGACAAAGGATGAACGATAATATCGTTCTAGCAATGTAGTATTGATCAATACAAGGCCCATGGACTGTACACCCGCAGGCCTGTAAGCAATGGCCGGTTTACAGATGAATTTCTGTTTAAACCCTTTCGAAAATGAAAAACAAGGTTCATAATGTGTCACAGAAACCCCATGTATAGACAATACATAGTTTTAAAAATTTGAAAGAGGGTTGTTATGTTATTGTTATTGATACAGATTACTTCACAACTATTGACTGGTTGTAGAAGAATATTATAAAGAAAACATTTAAATTCTTTCAGCTTATATATATATATATATATATATATATATATATATATATAATACTTGCTGGGCACTCAAATGCTCACCCTTGCTTTATTTAAATGTTTTCAGCTAAGTGTGAACAGCTAGAAGGGATCGGCCAAGATCAAGTGAAAAGGAAAGCAAACTCAACTTGTTTATTTGTATCATTTGTAATAGTTAGACTGTACTAAGTTATGATATGTATTATATATCATGTAAAGAATATAGTAAAGGTTGCTTACTTGGGATTAGACTCTGATAAATGTAAGTTAAGTTTAAAATTTATATTATTGTTATTATTATTAGTAATATTTTCGCTCATAGAAATGGTATCGTGAAGTACCGAGTTCGGGTTTCAAGTATCCGGGTTCGGGGACTTTACATCAGTACTACAAGATAGACCATTTAGATCACACTGAGAAAGATTGTAATCCAACTTATGAAGTTTCAAGGAAGGTAGTACGAACTGTTCTTCATTTAAAAATGATTTTAATACATGAAAAATCATGAAAAATAATATTATGGTATAAGAAAATATTTAAAAATATTTTCAGTGACTTTTAATATTTTGTGATGAATTTCACTAATTAATTAATATTAATGATAATTAGTTTATTTAATAAATATATTAAATAAATTATGAAAAAACAGAATTAATGATTTATAAATCATATAAAAATGATTTAAGTGTTACAAAAATATTTTAAGTTATAAAATATATCTTTTGATATCGGATAAAAAATTTAATTGTTTAAAAATTATATAAAGGTGATTTTAAAGTATTAAAAATATTTAATGATATTATAAATATATTATATATATTATGACATGTATTTCATTAATATTTGATAATAAATAGATATTAATAATAGTAGAATATTGTGGTATTTATATTACATAAATACTATTTTAGTGATTGTAAAATTAAGATAAATAGTAATAATTATTTAAAAATTATTACGAGCATATTAAAATTATTTTGACTAATATTAAAATTATCTGAGATAATTGTTAAGTGTTTAGGCAGAGTTTAATTGAACTTAGACTCGATAAAAGTCCGACTAGACCGTCGGGATGTTAAAATTATGTCGGGTTCAACTAAGACTGCAATAGTTTGACTTGATACCGAATCCTATGTGTGTTGTAGACTGATAGGGTTATGTGTTATGTGTTTAGGTTATTCTATGTATATCTATATATAATAGTATTACATTGTGATGATATTATTCTAATATTGGAGATCTATATTACTAATATTAGGTCTTCGGATAAAGCGTTATAAATTACGTAGCGGTAATCAACGGTGCATTCAAGTTTGTTTTTACTTAACTCTACTAAGAGTTGTTTCATTCAGTTATGCTTATGGATAATCATTGCTGATTGTCATTGTAGAATTGTACTATGTACATATTGTATGTATAATTCAGGTATGAAAGGCTGATCACCTTCATTACCCTTCGGTCCAGATATATTTGTTCATGTTATATACTTGTTCAGTCAAAAGTTTGTTTGTGCTAGTTCGCAATTATATTGTTGAATTATAGCCAGCTTATTATTCAAATCCTTTCAATTATGATATATCGTTAAATTATTGAACTTAAACTTGCTGGGCAATCTTATGCTCACCCATGCTATATCATGATAAACATTACAGATTAAGACGAATACGTTGGATACAAGGAAAGGTCAAAGACAGTTCCAGCTTTAGTTTACGTGTGCGATTAGATTTGTAATAGTAATGTATGATGATAATGTTATGTATTAGACATGTGATGTATTGTGTATAAGTTAAGGTTACTCGACCTTGGGGATTATGTGTAAGTTTAATGTATAAATAATTTATGTTTATATCTTTCGCAAATATAATAGTTGAATAGGAGGATCGAACCGGATTCACGGTGATTCGGGACCTCGAATTCGGGGCCCTCACAGTTGGTATCAAAGTTGTAGGTTATGAACCTTAGGTAGGAATACTTGAGACTAATAACCACAGTGATTAGGATAAGTACTAACTCAAATAGAGTTAGTCGGTCGGTAAGATTCAAAGACGAATCTCGGCGGGATAAAAGATACAGAGTTCCCTAACTTTGATAATAAAGTTGAATAGTAATGATGAATAGATAAAGTCTAAAAGACTAAAAATACAGTGATAGGAGATCGTAAAACAAAATGATCATAGTATAGAAATGAATCGTAATATATACGATGAGATCACCCCGTGATCGGATAAAGTAATAGTATGGAGAAAGGTCAAGCGAAGGATTGAAAGTTTTACATCAAGATTGCTAGGTGTCAATTGTACTATGAATTGGTACAGATTCAGGAAAGGATTATGAATACAAGTTGAATTAAATTTGTATTGAGAAAGGAGTTAAGATTAGGTGGGGATTTCAATTGAGGACTCGTGTCAGCAGCTGAGTTGTATGATTTCTTGTGTGGGCGGAGAATTATACTTTGTGTAAAAACTACTTAATTTTGGCAATGATAATCATTGAAATATTTGTGTCGTACTATTTGCTATATGCGTGTTAAGAGGGTGATTCCTTTCTCATGTGTATAACAGATAGATAGGTTATAGGTAGAGAATATAAGGTTAAGTACAAGTTCTTAAAACTCATACTTATGTGACATTCTTGATTCATAGTTATGTGAAATGTTTATGAACCCCTCAGCGAATGGACGCCAAAGGTCTGACTAGGAAAAGTTCTTAAACTCATATGATTGTGGCAAATAAATGTACTCATAAGTGTGGTTTGACGAAATGGGTATAATTGTGTGTAAATGGAATATTATGGATAATAGGAACAGATATATTGTTAAGCAAATGATTATTAGTGGAGACATAAGTTTTCCAAAATTCCTAGCTATGCTAGACTTCAAAATTTTGACATCAAGCTAAATATGAACTATGTACTTTAAAAAAAAATAAAAAAATGTAGACTCGTAATCATTTTTGAAAAAATTTAAAGTATAGTCTATGCTACTTATTTCAGCTAGACGCAAATGATTTGAAATATCAAAATATCTTTTATTTATCACTCATGTACCATGTAACCTGGTGCATAGATGATAAAAAGTTGATAGAGTTATAAATACAGGAATACTTAGTGTGAATTCGATCTAAAAATCATTGTTCTATTATTGTATGATGTGTAATGACAAAGTCATACGATGACGACATCCTCAAACGGACTGTAAATACAGTACGACATCATGGCGTCATTCTCAAAAATATTTTCAAAAATTTTAATTTGCCAACAGGGTTTGGCTACACTTAAATAATTCGATTGAATTAAATTATTGATATGAGTCTATGCTATTTGATTCAGCTAGACCAATGATTATGAAAACTCTAAGTGTTCATTGAAAGAAATTTTTCGAACCAGATTATTTTGGTGCGAAATCCAATAAGACTGAGGTAAAAGTTTACGCGCCCAAGGCGAATACGAGAAACAGATCAAACTAGAAGAACTTTATAAGTACAGGGCTGATGATTGGGTAATATACCCATGAATTAGATATACTCGAGTTTAGATTTGTGTATTTTCGAGTCATTTTGTATCGTGTTTATTGTGTTTTTGTGTTGTTTTGCAGTTGTGGGGCGTTTGGAAGCTGTTGGGCTGAAAAGGGCAAGAGAACCAGCTACTGCACCCTAGCGCCGGGGCGCTGCTCCAAGAGTTAAATATAGCGTCGGGGTGCTGGTCTTCGGTTGACTCGGACAAGGGCGCGGCGCGTGGATACGGCGTGGGCTGGTCTGATTTGCTGTATGACTTTGTTTTAGGAGTTTATGGGAAGTCTATTTGGATTAGGATTTGTGGAATTGGGCAAGAAAATATAAATTGATTCTTTTTATTGAATTGGAGGGGGAGGCTACACAATTGGAAATTGATCAAGGAGCAAGAGCATATCTGGAGGCTTACAACTTGGAGTTCTTCTTTTTCTTTATTCTTTTAAATTGTGTAACTCATTAAGGATGATTTATCAATTATTTGTGGTTTTTAATTCCGTCATGCACTAATTCCTTTTATTAAGATTCCAATGGAACCTTTTATGGTTATGAATTGATTATCTAATTTATTCCAATTATTTATGTTGAAGTGAATTGTTCATCATGCCTTATATTTATTGATTAATTATCTTGCCAATAATTACCGTGTTACTCTAGAAGGAATTGAGAGAGGAATTCTAGAGTTAGAACTGGGCAGGGTGACATGTTACTTAGTTATTTGCACAGTGAATAATTAGGTTTGTGAATAGAATGAGAATATCTATTTGTCGCATCTAACATAAAAGAAATTGGGTTTGTAACGAGTTTAATTCAATTATTTTGCATAGAGATATAGCAAAATTAATCTGGGTTAAATAGAAGACAATTGATTACTCGAGAGAGGGCTTTTGGCATTTGAGAATTCCTGTTAACAATTCAGTAGATATAATAATTGGGATAATTGGATAATTGATTTAATAATCATAATTGGGGAAATTAAAGTCTTAATTGTCATTTATCTGCATTCAAATAATTCTTAATTTGTTCTTTATTTTCTTTAAGAATAACTTCTTGTGTTATTAAAATTAGTTTTCTTAATTTTAAAAATCTCAATTTTTGGTTGTTTAAATAAAATTGAATTGATACTGTATTAGTAGTTGAAGTTTATTAATTGGAATTCTCTGAGGGATCGACACTCTAATTTATCACTATATTACTTGTTGATCGTGTATACTTGCACGTTTGCTTTGATTGTGAAATCAACCAACAAGTTTTTGGCACCGCTGCCGGGGAATTCATTGTTAATATTAATTCCATATTAGTTATAATCAATTCGGTCTTAATTTAAACGTTACTTATTTTCCTTCTTATTTTCACAGGAATTCTTTGCAAGTGTTTGCACACTAGATCAAGGTCAAGAAGGGAACTTTTTTCCTTATACAGACGAGATTAAAAGGTAGTTCCGAAAAGGGCAATTGACTAGTGTGGTATCACCCGAGGAATAAAGACTGGAGGAACAATAAATTCCAGTGAACATGGCAGGGAACGATCAGAAACCACTTAGGGACTATGCCATGCCGAATGTCACGGATATACAGTCGAGCATTAGGAGACCGGCAATCAATGCTAACACCTTTGAGATCAAACCAGCAACCATTCAAATGCTTCAGAATCAATGTCAGTTTGGAGGTAGTTCATTAAATGATCCAAATGAGCACATCTTAAGTTTCTTGGAAATTTTCAAATTCAACAACGTGTCAGAAGATGCTATAAGGTTGAGAATGTTCCCATTTACCTTGAAAGATAAAGCACAAAGTTGGTTACACTCTCAGCCTTCGGACTCAATCCTCACTTGGGACGACTTAGCTCAAAAATTCCTAGCTAAGTTTTTCCCACCAACAAAGTCAACAAAACTACGAAATGATATTCATACCTTCGCACAGTTTGATTCAGAATCGTTGTATGATGCGTGGGAAAGGTGTAAGGATATGCTCCGCAAGTGCCCACACCTTGGAATTCCACAGTGGATGCAATTGGGGATTTTTTGTGATGGTTTACAAGCATCCACGAGGGCAAGTATTGATGCAACAGCAGGAGGAGCGATTATGTCTAAAAATTTAGACGAGGCATATCAGTTGTTAGAAACGATGGCCACCAACAACTATCAGTGGCCCATGACAAGGCCTAATCCTCTAAAAACAGCGGAAAAGTATGATGTGGATGCGATAACATCATTACAAGTGCAAATGACTGCAATGGCTAAGCAGATAGAATTATTACGTCCACAATCCACTCAGCAGGTAGCGATGGTTTGTGAAATATGTGATGGGGGTCATACTATGGATCAATGTGCCATAAATGCTGAAGCAGCACAGTATGTGGGAAGTTATAGTCGATCTACTCAGCCTTATCCAAATCAAAATACATATAATTCGGGGTGGAGAAATCATCCTGGGTTCTCATGGAGTAATAACCAAGCCGCAGAACAAGCACCAAGACCACAAAACAATCCCGGGTTTCAAAACCAGACACAATAACCTGTGCAGAAAGCAAGTTGGGAAGAAGCCTTGGAAAGATTTGTTAAAGCAACTGAGAAGAGGAGTGAGGAGAGTGATAAAAGATTTAATCAAATGGAGCTAAGTATACAAAGTCAACATGCATCAATCAAAAATCTGGAAAATCAAATGGGACAAATGGCACATGCATTGAATAATTGACCACTTGGAACACTTTCGAGCGACACCGAGAAAAACCCGGGCAGAGATGAGCATTGTAAGGCGGTAACTCTACGAAGTAGAAAAGAATTACAAGAGTCAGTCACGAATATGGAAAAAGAGGACAAGGCATCAATTGAAATAGAGGAAGTGGTGGAGACCGAAAAGTGTCAAGATGAGACCTTACAGCAGAAAAATTCAGAACCAACCAGCACAATGCCCCCCCATACCGTATCCGTAGAGATTTCAAAAATCCAAGTTAGATAATCAGTTCTCAAGATTTTTGGATATATTCAAGAAATTGCATATCAACATCCCCTTCGCCGAAGCCTTGGAACAAATGCCGAGTTATGCGAAGTTTATGAAGGAGGTTTTGTCGAAGAAGAGGAAATTGGGTGAATTTGAAACAGTAGTATTGACGGAGGAATGCAGTGCTATCATTCAGAATAAATTACTGCCGAAGCTCAAGGATCCAGGTAGCTTTAATATTCCGTGCGAGATTGGAAATCAGTTTTCAGGATGAGCTTTATATGATTTAGGGGCCAGTATAAATCTCATGCCATTATCCGTCTACAGCCAGTTCAGACTTCAGGCTCCACGCCCAATAAATATTAGTTTACAGTTAGTGGATAGATCAGTTACATATCCACGAGGTATAGTTGAAGATGTGTTAGTAAATGTGGATAAATTCATCTTCCCTGTGGATTTCTTTATTCTGGATTATGAAGCGGACAGTGAAATCCTGATCATTCTTGGGCGTCCATTTTTGGCGACAGGCAGAACATTGATCGATGTTCAAAAAGGTGAATTGACAATGCGAGTTGAAGATCAACAGGTCACCTTTAACATTTTCAAGTCAATGTTGTACCCAAAAGAAAAAGGTGAATGTATGCGGGTTGATATCATGGAGGAATTGGTGAATCATAAATTTAGCACAACTTTTTTGGAGGACCCACTTGAATCTATTTTACTTAGGGCAGACGAATATGGTATTGAAGAGGATATCGAATACATCAAATGGCTAGACACACCATCAGTTTTTCAGAAAAGCACTCAATCCTTCAACACCATAGAGAGGCCCGAAGCAGAAGGTAAAAAGTTCAAACCACCAATAGAAGAGCCACCAGTGCTAGAATTAAAGCCATTACCATCCCATCTGCAATATGCTTACCTGGGAAAAGACGATACCCTACCAGTGATTGTTTCGACAGATTTGACTGACACGCAAAAGGAGAACTTGCTACGGGTCTTGCGAGAATTCAAAACAGCAATTTGGTGGACTATAGCGGACATTCAAGGTATTAGCCCGTCATTCTGTATGCATAAAATCTTAATGGAAGAGGGGAAAAAACCAACCATCAAGATGCAAAGGAGGCTAAACCCCATCATGAAGGAGGTGGTGAAAAAGGAAATTATAAAGTGGTTGGATGCTGGCATTATTTACCCGATCTTAGATAGTTAATGGGTAAGTCCTGTACAATGCGTACCAAAGAAAGGGGATATGACAGTGGTGAAGAATGAAGCTAATGAGCTCATCCCAACTCGAACAGTTACAGGATGGAGAGTATGCATGGACTACCGTAAGCTAAATAAAGCCACACGCAAGGATCACTTCCCCTTGCCATTCATTGATCAGATGTTGGATAGGCTAGCTGGACATCAGTTCTATTGTCTTTTAGATGGTTATTCTGGATATAATCAAATTGCTATAGCACTGGATGATCAAGAGAAAACGACATTCACATGCCCATACGGTACATTTGCATTTCGGCGTATGTCTTTTGGTTTATGCAATGCACCGGAAACCTTTCAACGGTGCATGATGGAAATCTTCTCCGATATGGTCGAGAAAAATTTGGAGGTATTTATGGATGATTTTTCTGTGTTCTGTGATAGCTTTGATCTTTTCCTGAAAAACATGATTTTAGTGTTGAAACAGTGCGTGGAGACTAATCTGGTTCTTAACTGGGAAAAATGCCACTTTATGGTGAAAGAAGGGATTATTCTCGGGCATAGGGTTTCTGCAGCAGGATTAGAGGTGGATGAAGCAAAGATTGATACTTTTGAGAACTTACCACCTCTATCATCGGTGAAAGGAATACAGAGCTTCTTGGGATATGGGGGTTTCTACAGACATTTCATCAAAGATTTTTCAAAAATTTCATAACCCTTATGTTCCCTGTTAGAGAAAGATGTACCCTTCAAAATAGATCAGTCATGTATTGTGACACCCCCAAAACAGGTATACATCACCCATTTTGAGTTGTCAATACACGGTTCAGAAACAACTACAACTTTATTATTACAACATGTAAACTTTGAGTTTAAATACAGATATTGCCATCTAGACAATATCCACATACAAATAAATCTCCATCATAATTATTGATACATTATTTTACAAAAATGGTGAGGACTACTAAACAACTATCCCTAGAACCTTCATTCCATACCCCAACTCGTACTCGCTATATTCTCGCCTCCTGAGAAGAAAAATGGAACAAAAAGGAAAAAGGGTGAGCTCAACTAGCCCAGTAAAGAATATTATGACTAAGATAATATACAACAAATTATCGTTAGTCTTCAACAGGGAAAAATCTGATAGAATACAATAGACAACAAATGTTAAATCAATATTCGCAGCGGAAAATATTAATTCATAGAAGAGTTACGTAGAGGATGAAATCTACTAATGTCTATGAATTTAACAGTCCATCAACAATATTTTTTTATCCCTGTAACATCAATCAATGCACCTCTTGAATCATATACTAATCCTTGCACTACAGGCCAAGGATATTCATCAGTTGGTCATGTTCATCTAAACACCTGTACATCTTTGCACTACGGGCCAAAGATATTCATCAGAAATCATTCATCTTTGCACTACAGGCCAAAGATATCCAATAATATCATCATTTAAAACTGAGGATGATGAAAAATATTTTTAAAGAAACGAATCCAGTGACAAGGATTAAGGTTTAAGGATTCGTACTTTATTTTATTCACGTCCAAAAAAATACCTCAAAAATCATCATAGTGGTGTAAAATTCAAGATTGATCAAAACATGGATACAATCAAAGCTAGTATCCAGAATAGATATTTTGGACAAAAAGAAGAAATTTTATTTTTCGGTGAATAGTGCCGTATTCATGAATAGTGTCGTATACGTGAATAGTGACGTATACGTGAATAGTAACTCCGACACCGAAAGATAGAAATTTCACAAAAAACATCATCATGCTTCGTGAATAGTACTCATGAATAGTAACTCGTGAATAGTAACTCATGAATAGTAACTCGTGAATAGTAACTCATGAATAGTAACCCCGACATGAAAAAGTTCCAAATTTGATAAAAAGTTTCAACCAATATTTCAGCATAATGATATTGAAGAAATAATATCATTTTAGAAGAAAATAACATCCCTTACCTCGAAAGACAGTACTTCTAGTTGAAACACCGGATATAGGCTATGACTTGAACTTGCACCGTATAGCGATACTCAAAGTATACTCAAAATACTCACAAGAATACGCTCGATAATATAGAGAGAGAAAACTTCAGTTTCTGGTGTGATTTTCAATTCTAACCTAAGCACCTATTTATAGGAAATTGCTTAGAACACCAAAGCAGAAAATTTAATTTAATATTATTATTATTATTTCTAAATTTTCCTACGCATACCAACTGAATTCAGCCATTAACCACACATGCAAACCTTCTAGAAAAGTAATAAAAACATTTTTCTAATTTAAATTATTTTAAACTTCCAAAAATCAATTATTTTGGAGCTTCAGAATTTCAATAATTCACAATAAATAGCCCTTTTGCCAGAAAATTCGAATCTTGCGACTTTTTATAGGAAATTCAATTCTATACAACTTTGTAGAAGGAAGTTTTTTCAAATTCCAAATAGAAATTGACCAAAATCCACAAACGAACGATTTTACAGGTTACAATCAAATTTCAGTCAAGAAATGGGGTCCACCGACATATTTAACATGTTTTAAATATTTTTGGTGACAAAAATACTCCTCCTCCACATATACTCATACATCCCACATTCATCGTAAAAATATCATCATTATTATATTATTAAAATATAATAATATATTTAAATGAATTATTTTATCATAAAAAGATAAAATATTAATTTTCAACAATTGACACATTAAAAAAATTTTCTCCATCTATATCCACATAAAATCAATATTTTCCTCATCATATAAATCAATAATTTAATTATTCACAAATAATATTACAGAATCACAATACTGACAACCAGGCCGTTCCCAGGAAAGAGGGGGCTTTCCAATAAGAATTTCTTCTTACTGGCGCGCAATTAGGTGACCAAACCTCTCCTTAGACAGAACTTTCTAGACATTGCCAATAATGTTATCTAATAATATTATTCAGATAATATGAATTATTACTTCGATAATGACAAATACTGTGTAATGACAATTATTGAAACATCAGCAATATAAAATATCAATGCAGCAATTATTGAATTAATAACATAAAATACTGAACAGTAATTACTGTAACCATTATTGAGTAATGCCTTCTTACGTAAGAGTCAATAATTGGTGCAATACCGTGTGCTACTGTGCAACAACGCGTATTACTGTGTTTTAACCACCGGGTATTCCAACAGTGTAAACGGTAACAACTACGCCGTTATTTTTAAACAACTTATATTTGTCGTTTTCTTCCTCCAATCGCTTTCCGTTATGGGGCCCACACATGGCTGCGCCGTCGTACGAATATACCCCGACAGTACGAATATTCCACGACCAAATGAATATTCCCCGACAACAATGAATATTTTTTAACCACTTGCTTATTTTGAAATATTTGCGTATTTTACCCATAACTATCCACATTAATCACATCAACCCTTATTATTTCAAAATAATAATTAGAGGAAATTAAATTTCATTTATTAATTATTTGGGGTCTTACAACCTCCCCTCCTTATGAAATTTCGTCCTCGAAATTGACATACGTACCTGGTGTTTCGAAAAGATGAGGATACCTCGCTTTCATTTCCGTTTCCAACTCCCAGGTCATTTCCTCTATAGCATGATTCCTCCACAAAACTTTAACTTGTGGTATGACCTTTGTGCGTAGGACATGCTCCTTCCTATCCAAGATCTTGACAGGTACCTCTTCGTACGTTAAGTCTTCGGCTATCTCATCTGGTTCTAACTCAATAACGTGGCTCGGGTCTTTCACATATTTACGAAGTACAGATATGTGAAACACATTATGAACACGAGACATACTTGGAGGTAACGCGAGTCTATAGGCTACATTTCCTACTCGGTCAAGAATTTGAAATGGCCAATAAATCGTGGATTGAGTTTTCCTCTCTTCCCAAATCTTGTAACTTCCTTCCATGGAGCAACTCGCAACAATACATGATCCCCTATACTAAATTCCACGTCCTTTCGATGAAGATCCACATAACTCTTTTGTCGATCTTGTGCCGTTCGTATACGTTGTCGAATCATTTGGATCTTTTCGGTAGTTATACGTACTAACTCAGGTCCCAACAATGTTGCTTCACCCACCTCATCCCAACATATTGGAGAGCGACACTTTCGTCCGTATAATGCTTCAAATGGAGCCACACCTATACTTGCCTGATAACTGTTATTGTAGGAGAATTCCACCAATGGTAAATATTTATCCCAACTGCCCTTGAAGTCTAGGACACAGAGTCTTAATAGATCTTCAAGAGTTTGAATAGTCCTCTCTGATTGTCCGTCTGTTTGAGGATGGTATGCCGAACTGAATCGTAAATCCGTGCCCATAGCTTTTTGCAAGCTAACCCAAAATCTTGAAGTGAATCTTGGGTCACGATCCGAAACTATAGATACTGGCATGCCATGCAACCTCACAATCTCATTTACATACATTTGAGCAAGACGTTCAAGGGAATAAGTCTCCCGTATCGGCAAGAAATGAGCAGACTTGGTTAATCTATCAACAATAACCCAAATAGCATTGATGCCTTGAGAAACCGTAGGAAGACCCGTAACGAAATCCATGGTAATGTGTTCCAACTTCCATTTCGGAATCTCAAGTGGTTGCAATGGTCCCTTAGGCACTTGATGCTCCGCCTTTACACGTTGACAAGTTAAACATGTTGAGACAAACTTTGCAATCTCTCTCTTCATATTGTTCCACCAAAATGTATGTCGAAGATCACGGTACATTTTGGTACTTCCAGGATGGATTGCAAATGGTGTATTGTGTGCCTCCATCATGATCTTATACTTTAAATCAGAGTTGTTAGGAACACAGAGTCTGGAGTGGACTCGAAGTATTCCCTCTTCATTGATTCTTGCTTCTGGAATAACACCTTCTTGTACTTTCTTCTTCATATGCATCAACTCCGGATCGGTGGCTTGAGCAACCTTAACTTTTTCTATTAAAGTTGGCTCTATGCATATACTTGACATCATCACACTTGTTCCTGTATATGATCTTCTACTCAACGCATCAGTTACCACGTTTGCTTTTCTAGGATGGTATTGAATAGTGTGGTCATAGTCTTTTAATAGCTCGAGCCAACGTCGCTGCCGCATGTTGAGTTCTTTTTGAGTGAAGAAATATTTAAGGCTTTTATGGTCTGAATATATCTCCACTTTCTCCCCATATACATAGTGCCTCCAGATCTTTAGCGCGAAAATGACTGCTGCCAACTCTAGATCATGAGTAGGATAATTCCTCTCATATTCTTTAAGTTGTCGCGAGGCATAGGCTATGACTTTCCCATGTTGCATGAGAACACATCCTAACCCTTTGTCCGAAGCATCGCTGTAGATAACAAATCCATCCGAACCAGATGATATTGTTAGAACAGGTGCCGAAATAAGTCTCTTTTTAAGCTCCTGGAAACTCTTCTCGCATTCCTCGCTCCAAATGAATTTTGTATCCTTCCGAGTTAGATGAGTTAACGGAGTAGCGATTCGAGAAAACCCTTCCACGAATCTCCGATAATAACCAGCTAAGCCCAAAAAACTACGTACTTCAGTCACCGTCTTCGGTTGCTCCCAACTTTGTATTGCTTCAATCTTCGCCGGGTCCACAGATACTCCATGTTTTGACACCATGTGCCCAAGGAATGCTACTTCCTCAAGCCAGAACTCGCATTTCTTCAACTTGGCATAAAGCTTATTTTCACGAAGCCTTTGGAGTACCAGCTTCAAATGGTGCTCATGATCTTCACGGCTTTTGGAATATATGAGGATGTCATCAATAAAGACAACAACGAATTGATCCAAATAATCCTTGAATACTCGGTTCATCATATCCATGAAAGCCGCAGGAGCATTAGTCAATCCGAAAGACATGACTAAAAATTCATAATGCCCATACCGAGTTCTGAAGGCAGTCTTTGGAATATCCTCAGTTCTAATTTTCAGCTGATGATATCCAGAACGAAGATCAATTTTTGAAAAGAATTGTGCTCCTTGCAACTGGTCAAACAAGTCATCAATACGAGGTAGAGGATACCTATTCTTGATAGTGACATGATTCAATTCCCGATAGTCAATACAAAGTCGCATACTCCCGTCTTTCTTCTTTACAAATAAAACAGAAGCACCCCAAGGAGATGTACTAGGACGAATGAAACCGATGTCCAACAACTCCTGTAGTTGGACTTTTAACTCCTGAAGTTCAATAGGAGCCATTCGATATGGGGTTTTAGAAATGGGCTTTGTACCAGGTTCAAGATCAATAAAGAATTCAACTTCACGTTCTGGGGGTAGACCGAGAAGTTCTTCAGGAAATACGTCAGGAAAGTCAATAACAACAGGAATATTATTCAATTTTGACGTGTCTTTATTTAAATCCATAACATGGGCTAAGAAAGCTTGACATCCGTTTTTCAATAAACGAATAGCTTTATGATTAGATATGACAGTGATTGATTTTAATGGTTTAGTTGCCTGAATTCGAACAACAGGTTGATTAGGAATATGAAAACTAACAACCTTACGAAAATAATCAATTTTGGCATGATGAGTAGTTAACCAATCAATCCCTAAAATCACATCAAAAGCAAGTATCTTTAAAGAGATAAGGTCAACAGGTAAGGTGATGGTGCCAACTTGAATCAAACAAGATTTATAAACAGTGGATGTGATGAAAGTTTCTCCTAATGGAGTTTCCACAGATAGGTCAAAGTCTAATTTCTCCGGAGTCAAGTTTAAACGTTGAGCACAAGCAGGAGAGATAAATGAATGGGTAGCACCGGTATCAAGTAAGGTATAAACTTCGCAAGAATTTATAAATAGCTTACCCGTGATCACCTCGTTTGGGTTCCTCGCAATTTGACCAGTCACAACAAACGCTCTTCCAGGAACCGTTGACTTTGACTTTTCTGGGACAGTCTTTTGAGTCATCGTCCCCGCTGGAATCAGTTTCGCTACCGTACAATCTCGAGCGATATGTCCTTCCTTTCCACAATTATAGCATACCTTGAACTGTTGTGGGCAGTTTGGACTGATATGTCCCTCCTTTCCGCATTTGTAACATACGACCGGTGGTCGTTCCCCTCCCTTGGAACCAGTTGCTGCTGGTGCTGCCATTTTCACATTGTCATTGTTGAATCTCCTCTTTTTAAAATCTCCTCTTGACTCGCTTCTTCTATTTTCGTGGCTATAATTACCACCATAGTGGTTACCATTTTTGTCCGTCTTTTTCTTTCTCCACTGATTATTGTTGTTTTGTTGACTGTTATCTCTGGTATGATCCTGATTGTGGTACCTCGGTTGACCGTACTCGTTATCTCGCTCCAACAATTGAGCCCTATTAACAACATCTGAATAGAGAGAAAATTTATGAGAGATGAGATATTGTCGTATGCCGGGTTTCAAACCTCTCAGAAACATCCGCGTTATACGTTCTTCATTCTCCACCAAATGAGGTGCAAACCTGGATAACTTTGCAAACTTTGCCTCGTACTGAGACACCGTCGTGTTATTTTGTTCTAATCTGATGAGCTCCACTTCCTTCATATGACGAACACTTTCAGGAAAGTATTTGTCATTAAATAGTTTCTGAAACGTCTCCCAAGACATGCTAAGTGCGACTGGATGGGTACGCTTCACAGACTCTCTCCAGTAGTCTGCCTTGCCACGGAACATAAAGGTGGCGAACGGAACCTTCTGTTCCTCCGTGCATCCCAAGACATCGAATATCTTGGTAATTTGCTTGACCCACGTTTCCGCCATGATCGGATCTGGCTTTCCTTTAAATTCTGGGGGTCCCAACTCTTTGAACTGCTTGGCTGTGACAACTCGTGAATTGCTATCATTTCCTCCTGTATTTTGAACACGAGTCTCCCTCGTCTGATTTTGCATGAACTGCAAAAAGCTTCTAAACATTGCGTCGTTCATCGTCTGATCAGTGGTGTTGTTCACAAGAGGAACAATGCCAGCCTGTTGCACGTTCTCCTCGTTGGTAAGTACAGGCATCTCCACGGTCTCATTAACTTCACAGGTAACATTCTCGGTTGCCATTCTTAAATACTGCCAAAAAACAAGGGTTAATTAAGCAAATCACATATCACATAATATCCCTATATACTGACCAACTAATAAATAAGCTTAGGTAGGACACACTAGCGAAGGAATTACTCGTCTCTCCCCTCCTAGTTCTATTCCCCGATCTCCGCCAGAGATCATATCCCTAAGCTCTGATACCAACTGTGACACCCCCAAAATAGGTATACATCACCCATTCTGAGTTGTCAATACACGGTTCAGAAATAACTACAACTTTATTATTACAACATGTAAACTTTGAGTTTAAATACAGATATTGCCATCTAGACAATATCCACATACAAATAAATCCCCATCATAATTATTGATACATTATTTTACAAAAATGGTGAGGACTACTAAACAACTCTCCCTAGAACCTTCATTCCATACCCCGACTCGTACTCGCTATATTCTCGCCTCCTGAGAAGAAAAATGGAACAAAAAGGAAAAAGGGTGAGCTCAACTAGCCTAGTAAAGAATATTATGACTAAGATAATATACAACAAATTATCGTTAGTCTTCAACAAGGAAAAATCTGATAGAATACAATAGACAACAAATGTTAAATCAATATTCGTAGCAGAAAATATTAATTCATAGAAGAGTTACGTAGAGGATGAAATCTACTAATGTCTATGAATTTAACAGTCCATCAACAATATTTTTTTATCCCTATAACGTAAATTAATGCACCTCTTGAATCATATACTAATCCTTGCACTACAGGCCAAGGATATTCATCAGTTGGTCATGTTCATCTAAACACCTGTACATCTTTGCACTACGGGCCAAAGATATTCATCAGAAATCATTCATCTTTGCACTACAGGCCAAAGTTATCCAATAATATCATCATTTAAAACTGAGGATGATGAAAAATATTTTTAAAGAAACGAATCCAGTGACAAGGATTAAGGTTTAAGGATTCGTACTTTATTTTATTCACGTCCAAAAAAATACCTCAAAAATCATCATAGTGGTGTAAAATTCAAGAATGATCAAAACATGGATACAATCAAAGCTAGTATCCAGAATAGATATTTTGGACAAAAAGAAGAAATTTTATTTTTCGGTGAATAGTGCCGTATTCATGAATAATGTCGTATACGTGAATAGTGACGTATACGTGAATAGTAACTCCGACACCGAAAGATAGAAATTTCACAAAAAACATCATCATGCTTCGTGAATAGTACTCATGAATAGTAACTCGTGAATAGTAACTCATGAATAGTAACTCGTGAATAGTAACTCATGAATAGTAACCCCGACATGAAAAAGTTCCAAATTTGATAAAAAGTTTCAACCAATATTTCAGCATAATGATATTGAAGAAATAATATCATTTTAGAAGAAAATAACATCCCTTACCTCGAAAGACAGTACTTCTAGTTGAAACACCGGATATAGGCTATGACTTGAACTTGCACCGTATAGCGATACTCAAAGTATACTCAAAATACTCACAAGAATACGCTCGATAATATAGAGAGAGAAAACTTCAGTTTCTGGTGTGATTTTCAATTCTAACCTAAGCACCTATTTATAGGAAATTGCTTAGAACACCAAAGCAGAAAATTTAATTTAATATTATTATTATTATTTCTAAATTTTCCTACGCATACCAACTGAATTCAGCCATTAACCACACATGCAAACCTTCTAGAAAAGTAATAAAAACATTTTTCTAATTTAAATTATTTTAAACTTCCAAAAATCAATTATTTTGGAGCTTCAGAATTTCAATAATTCACAATAAATAGCCCTTTTGCCAGAAAATTCGAATCTTGCGACTTTTTATAGGAAATTCAATTCTATACAACTTTGTAGAAGGAAGTTTTTTCAAATTCCAAATAGAAATTGACCAAAATCCACAAACGAACGATTTTACAGGCTACAATCAAATTTCAGTCAAGAAATGGGGTCCACCGACATATTTAACATGTTTTAAATATTTTTGGTGACAAAAATACTCCTCCTCCACATATACTCATACATCCCACATTCATCGTAAAAATATCATCAGTATTATATTATTAAAATATAATAATATATTTAAATGAATTATTTTATCATAAAAAGATAAAATATTAATTTTCAACAATTGACACATTAAAAAAATTTTCTCCATCTATATCCACATAAAATCAATATTTTTCTCATCATATAAATCAATAATTTAATTATTCACAAATAATATTACAGAATCACAATACTGACAACCATGCCGTTCCCAGGAAAGAGGGGGCTTTCCAATAAGAATTTCTTCTTACTGGCGCGCAATTAGGTGACCAAACCTCTCCTTAGACAGAACTTTCTAGACATTGCCAATAATGTTATCTAATAATATTATTCAGATAATATGAATTATTGCTTCGATAATGACAAATACTGTGTAATGACAATTATTGAAACATCAGCAATATAAAATATCAATGCAGCAATTATTGAATTAATAATATAAAATACTGAACAGTAATTACTGTAACCATTATTGAGTAATGCCTTCTTACGTAAGAGTCAATAATTGGTGCAATACCGTGTGCTACTGTGCAACAACGCGTATTACTGTGTTTTAACCACCGGGTATTCCAACAGTGTAAACGGTAACAACTACGCCGTTATTTTTAATCAACTTATATTTGTCGTTTTCTTCCTCCAATCGCTTTCCGTTATGGGGCCCACACATGGCTGCGCCGTCGTACGAATATTCCTCGACAGTACGAATATTCCACGACCAAACGAATATTCCCCGACAACAATGAATATTTTATAACCACTTGCTTATTTTGAAATATTTGCGTATTTTACCCATAACTATCCACATTAATCACATCAACCCTTACTATTTCAAAATAATAATTAGAGGAAATTAAATTTCATTTATTAATTATTTGGGGTCTTACATGTATCGAGGCATTCGAGATTTTAAAAAAAGAAGTTAGTTTCTGCTCCAATCATTGTGGCGCCCGATTGGTCTTTACCATTCGAATTGATGTGCGACGCCAGTGACTATGCAGTGGGAGCAGTTTTGGATCAACGTCACGACAAAATTTTCCATACAATCTATTACTCAAGCAAGATGTTGACAGATGCTCAGTTTAACTACACAACCACCAAAAAAGAACTACTTGTAGTTGTATTCGCCTTCGACAAATTCAGAGCATACCTCATCGGGACCAAGGTCATTATCTACACAGATCATTCTGCAATCAAATATTTGATCGAGAAGAAGGATGCCAAACTGAGGTTAATACGGTGGGTGTTATTGCTGCAAGAATTTGATTTGGAGATCCAGGATAGAAAGGGTACAAAAAATCAAGTAGCGGATCATCTTTCGCGATTGGAAAATGATGAGGTACAGAGGAAAGACAATGCATTGATTAATGAAAAATTTTCGGACGAACAACTTCTACGAGTGACCACAACACTGCCTTGGTATGATGATTATGTGAACTATGTGGTTGCTAAAGTACTACCACCAGATTTGAACTCGTAACAACGAAAGAAATTCCTCCATGACGTGAAGTAGTACTATTGGGATGAACCGTTCTTGTTTTAAGCCTGCGCAGATCAAATGATTAGAAGTCGTGTGACACATAAAGAGATGGACAGTATCTTGGGTCATTGCCACTCATCCGATTATGGAGGTCATTATTCCGGTGATCGAACTGTGGGGCTAAGGTGTTACAATCAGGATTCTACTGGCCTTCGTTATTCAAGGATGCATATCTCTATGTGTTAAAGTGTGATCGATGCCAACGTGTAGGTAATATCTCCAAGCGAAATGAAATGCCACTCAACTCTATATTGGAGGTAGAGCTATTCGACGTCTGGGGAATCAATTTCATGGGACCGTTCCCCTCATCTTTTAATAATCAGTATATTTTGTTGGCGGTGGATTATGTGTCCAAATGGGTAGAAGCCGCAGCTTTGCCCACAAATGACGCTAACGTCGTCTATCGATTCTTAAAGAAAAATATCTTCACGCGATTTGGGACTCCGCGAGCAATAATAAGTGATGAGGGAACACATTTCTGTAATAAATAGTTCATAAAATTTTTGGTGAAGTATGGGGTTCGTCATAAAATCGCAGCTGCGTATCATCCCTAAACTAATGGCCATGCTGAGGTCTAGAATAGGGAGGTTAAGAGAATTTTGGAAAAAGTGGTCAATCCATCACGAAAAGATTGGTCTTTACGTCTTGACGATGCTTTATGGGCATATCGTACAGCATATAAGAATCCGATCAGCATGTCACCTTATCGAATGGTTTACGGAAAGGCGTGCCACCTCCCAGTCGAGCTTAACCATAGTGAACACTGGGCCATTCGGAAGCTTAATTTTGATGAACAAGAAGTAGGTGAGAAAAGGTTACTGCAGTTGAACGAGATGGATGAATTCCATTTCAACGCTTATAAAAACGCAAAACTCTACAAGGAGAAAGTCAAAGCATGGCATGATAAGAAAATAATCGATAAAACATTTGAACTGGGCCAACAAGTCTTGCTTTTCTACTCGAGATTGTGTTTATTTCCTGGGAAACTGAAATCCCGTTAGTCAGGTCCTTTTACAGTCGTGTCTGTTGCACCACATGGTAACATCGAGATCGAAAAACCAAATTCAAATTGCCCATTCAAGGTTAACAGTCAAAGACTCAAACATTACTGGAGTGGACCCATTGAATGTTAAACTACGGTCATGAACCTCTCCGACTCAGTGGAAAATTGAACATACCAGCAAAGTCGGGCCGACGACAGTAAACCAAGCGCTTATTGGAGGCAACCCAATCATTTTCCCTTTTAATTTAATTTTATTTTGGTTATTTATTTTATTTTCATTCTACTTAGTTGTCTATTATTATCTTATTTTAGTTCTTGTGAGTATTGATTTCAACATTACGGGGAACAAAATCTGAATTGTCTCTCTTCATACAGATTCTTGAACTTATACGTTGCAGGCAACATGAGCCACGGCAGCCCAGAGCCCCGACGCTGCACATTACTTGACCCAAAGCGCCCCGACGCTAGCCCAACTCAGAAGCCACTGGCTACGAGCGCCTTGACGCTGTCTCTAAGGGCAATTCAAGCGCGCAGGCGCTAGCCCCATCCACGAGCTACTGACATACAGCGCCCCGACGCTCAACTTGTGCTACAACACAACGCCCCGACGCTATGCAATTCATAAACCTACTGATCTCTAGCGCCCTGGCGCAGTCTGCCTATAATATTGTTGCGCCCCGGCGCTGAGGCTGCGTCCCAGACTCCTATTTGAACTCAAATACCGGACGATTACATTTCTCTTCTATTTCAACCTCTCCTCTCTTTTAATTCCATGCCACACGCCTCCATTACCTTCACAGGGTAGTTGAAAAGTGCTAATAACAATTTCATAATTTAAATCAGATTTATACGATCCATTGTTCTCCTGTGTTCCATAAATTTCATCTTTCTCATTCAATTGCAACAAGATCTAACCAGGTATGTCTTGACTTATATTTGAACTTTTGGGCACAAAGCTATCTAAGGATGTGGTTGGTATGTACATATTCTACAAAATTCATATCTTTTTACACCAACATCGAATCATGTCACTCTCCTGATCTTGACTATCTTATACGACACATATGTGTTAATTCTTAATTTGGGAGCGTATATTATTATAAATATTTGAATGCTAGGGATACATTGCACACCCACAAGGTGTTTGATAATTTGTCTGAGTCATTGATCTTGTCCACATGCACACATATCACCATGTCTTAGCACTATCTTTCTGGACCTTCATGCCACCACAATGATTTCAATCTACTGTAGCACATGGCTATCATTGCACATAGTAACTTAGAGTGGGGTGAATTACACTATATTGATACATGCATGTCTCTTAATGCACTCCATAACAACTCTTGAAGACATCTCTTGTGTGGCTTATGTTCATTCTCGAAACTTAAGAGTCCATGACTCTAATTGGTACTATTGTGCATGCGCCTGTGTTTTTGTGTCAAGTATCATCCCCACCAATGTATTCAATTTCGATATATATTTTAAAGTTTGGGGGTAAAGTCATACATAAGTTTATCCAAATTCCAATTCTGTTCGATGCTAATACATATATATATGCTTGTAATTACAGAATTTCTGACATGGCATCCAAACGTCAGCGTGGTGAAGGGTCAGGGACCGCCTCAACTCCACCTCCGAGATTTGACAGCCGCCGTTTTGTCAGTCTTGCGGCTCAGGAAAGATACAACTGAATGGCTACTCGGTCATTAGTTCTGTAGTGTGGGTTGAGACCGGATCAATCAAAGGATGGAGACATGGCAGTCATGATAGCCGAGAGGAACTGGTTCACACTTACCGAGCAGCCCGATCCAGCAGTAATTGCAGTGGTGAAATAATTTTACGCCAACGTGCCCGAACATGATCACTATACCGTATTTTTAAGAGGCAAAACAGTGGAAATTGGCGAAGAGGACTTTAATGAGTGTTATCAACTGCCAGTGGAGGATTTTCATGATGAGTATGCCAATCTTGTTAGTGATGGGCTAGATTATGAGTAGATAATTCGTGAACTTTGTCAGCCGGGCACCACATGGACCGTATATGAACGCGAAAACATGACTTTCCCACTATCGAATCTCAGCTTATATGGGAAGGCATGGTATGTGTTCATTTGCGCAAAACTCATGCCATGCACCCATGTGAGTCATGTTACCAAGGAACGTGCAGTCCTTCTATACTCAATCATCAAAGGATTTAAAATTGATGTGGGCCATCTCATTTTGCAATCTATCCTCCGAGCATCTCGTGGAAGTACCACTGGAGGGTTACCACATCCGTCTCTCATCTGCGCATTATGTGCTAAGTTCAGCGTCAAATGGAAGTCAGACGAGATGATTCAAAAGCCTATGCCAGTGCTGGACCACAAGTTAATAAGCAGATACAAAGTGTGGACAGGTGGGGCAAATAACCCTAAGGGATTGGGTTTCATAATTCCCCAAGTTGCACCTACACAAGAACCACCACCTCAGGCTCCACCTACTTATGGCCCACCTACAACAGCTCATCATGGTGTGGTCCCCGAAGCTGTCCAACGGGAGATAGATGGCTGGTTTTACAACATGGAATCCCAGAATGTGCGTTTGTCGGAACGTCAAGACGTGATTTTCAAATTTTTAGTTGACCAATTTGCTGCACAGAATGCACTGACCGTCCAATCACATCCGGGCATTAAACTTAGTCATTTCCCAACTGCTCCAGTTCTGCCAGTATTTCCCCCTTCCGATCAAGAGATGAGCGAGGATGAGGATGCTCCACCCAAGGAATAAGCTCGTTAGGGAAGTCCTCTATTTTATTTTGCCTTATTTTTCGCATGAGGACATTGCTCTAGTAGGTTTGGGGGTAGTTGTTTAGTTTAATTTTTATAGTGAGTATATTTGAAGGCTAATGATGAACTTAAAATTGCATGAACAAGTCTAGTACGGATTGTTGAGTCAGTAATATGATTTTCTTGACATGAATTGAATCTTTATCTGTTTGACACTGATATTATAGGAAAGCACTTTGAAAAAATGACCATGTTGGCTATGATAGTTTAAATGGTTAGATAATAGAGTTCTAAAGGATGATTGCTAGTAAAATGAAAGGACAATTTGAATAGCTAGGGAAGACTGAATTTATACATAAACTCGAGTTTGGGGGAAAAATATTTGGAATATAAAAGCTAACAAAAAAAGAAAAAAAAGTATACATGGTGACTAGTCTTGTTTCGGAGCCTTTGTTGTAAGACCCCGAATTTTATGAAATAAAATATTCAATTTTTCTTATAATTACAATTTAGTAAATGGTTAAATTGATAGAAAGTTAAAGTTAAGGGTGATATATGATTTTTTTTTTCAAAATAAACAAGTGATTATAAAATACTCATTGTTGTCGGGGAATATTCGTTTGGTCGTGGAATATTCTTTCTGTCGGGGAATATTCGTACGACGGCGCAGCCTTTTGTGGGCCCCGTAACAGAATAACTGTCGGATTAAGAAAACGACAAATTAAAGTTTTTAAAAATAACGGCGTAGTTGTTACTGTTAACACTGTTGGAATACCTGGTGGGTAAAGTAAAGTAATACGCGTTGTTGAACAGTAGCACACGGTATTGCACCAATTATTGACTCTTACGTAAGAAGGCACTACTCAATAATGGTTACAGTAATTATTGTTCAGTATTTTATTTTATTGGTTCAATAATTGTTGCGTTGATATTTTATATTGCTTTTGTTTCAATAATTGTCATTACACAGTATTTTTCATTATCGAAGAAATAGTTCATATTATCTGAAAAATATTATTACATAACATTATTAGCAATGTCTAGAAAGTTCTGTCTAAGGAGAGGTTTGGTCATCTAATTGTGCGTGCGCCAGTAAGGAGAAATTCTTATTGGAAAGCCCCCTCTTTCCTGGGAACTGCCTGGTTGTTAATATTGTGATTCTGTAATATTATTTGTGAATAATTAATTATTGATTTGTATGATGAGGAAAATATTGATTTTATGTGGATATAGATGGAGAAAATTTTTAATGTGACAATTGTTGAAAATTAATATTTTATCTTTTTCTGATAAAATAATTTATCTAAATATATTATTATATTTTAATAATATAATAATGATGATATTTTTTACGATGATTGTGGGATATATGGGTATATGTGGAAGAAGAGTATTTTTGTTGCAATAAATATTAAAAACAGATTTTGTGTGTCGGTAGACCTATTTCTTGACTGAAAAATTTGATTATAGCTTGTAAAATCGCCCGTTTGTGGATTTCGGTCAATTTTTGTTTGGAATTTGGAAAACCTTTCTTCTGTAAAGTTGTAGAGAATTGAATTTCCTATAAAAACTCGCAAGATTCGAATTTTCTGACAAAAGGGCAATTTATTATGAATTATTGAAGTTCTGAAGCTCCGAAATAATTGATTTTTGGAAGTTTAAAATAATTTAAATACAAAAAACGTTTTTGGTGAGTTGAGTGGGTCTTGAATGTGATTTAAATGTGCTGATATAAGTTTTCCAAGTATGCGTATGATTTAATTTAATATATTATATTTTATTAAATTTTCTGGTTTGGTGTTCTAAGCAATTTCCTATAAATAGGGTGCTTAGGTTATAATTGAAAAACACACCAGAAACTGCAGTTTTCTCTCTCTATATTATCGAGCGTATTCTTGTGAGTATTTTGAGTATATTTTGAGTATTGCTATACGGTGCAAGTTCGTTCAGCGTTATTCCAGTTAGAGGTACTGCTCTTTTGAGGTAAGGGATAATAAGGGATTTTAAGGGTTATTATTTCGAAATTCTTCTGAACCTTCAAAAATTCTAGAAAAATTTGAAATGATATTTTGATGAGTTTTGTAGATTGTGTCCAAAAATGGTGATTGTTGGATGTATAGATTAAGAGTTATGGATTTTATGAGAAAAGACTATTTTTAAAATTAATCGCTTATAACTCCTTGTGGTTAACTCCAAAATTGATGAAATTTTTATTGGGAGTACATCTATATGATATCAGTATACCCTGTGAATTTCGGAATTTTTGGATAAAAGTACAATTTATGATAAATGTTTAAATATTCGGTGGTTTTGGCCATATGAAAAATAGTAAATGACTTTTAAAAATTCTGAGAAAAATATATGTTCAATATAGGACTATATTCTGCTAAATCCCAGAAAAGATATATTTTTGGAACTGATTTAGTATTTTTCATGAAAATATTCTAGTTATGAGTAAATAAATTAAATATGTTATGTGAAGTAAAAAAATTGGAAAATATAATTTTATGGCTTGAGAATCATATATGAGGTATATGCAGATTTTTGATGAGGGTTTTGGTTATTGGTGATGAAATCTTATGAGTTTGGCATTTTAGAATGATTAAATGCATTATTTAGTAAAGTGTAAACAATTAAAATAAATTGTTTATAAGCTTAAAAAAATATTATTCTTTCAATATCATTATACCGAAATATTGGTATGAATTTTATTGTGGGATTTCAACCTTTTTGAGTCGGGGTTACTATTCACGAGTTACTATTCATGAGTTACTATTCACGAGTACTATTCATGAAGCGTGAAGATGTTTTTTGTAAAATTTCTATCTTTTGGTGTCGGAGTTACTATTCACGTATACGGCACTATTCACGTATACGACACTATTCACGAATACGGCACTATTCACCGAAAAATGAAATTTCTTCTTTTTGTCTAAAATATCTATTGTGGATACTAGCTTTGATTGTATCCATGTTTTGATCATTCTTGAATTTTACACCACTATGATGATTTTTGAGGTATTTTTGGTCGTGAATAAAATAAAGTACGAATCCTTAATCCTTAATCCTTGTCATTTTGTTTCATTGGATTCGTTTCTTTAAAAATATTTTTCATCATCCTCAATCTTAAATGATGATACTATTGAATATCTTTGGCCTGTAGTGCAAAGATGAATGATTTCTGATGAATATCATTGGCCCGTAGTGCAAAGATGAACAGGTGTTTAGATGAACATGACCAACTGATGAATATCTTTGGCCTGTAGTGCAAAGATGACTTGTTGATGAATATCTTTGGCCTGTAGTGCAAAGATGACTTATTGATGTATATCTTTGGCCGTAGTGCAAAGATTAATTTATTAGTATGATTATGAACATGAACTGTGATTTAGTATAACCATGATCTTTGATGTTTCAAGCGATAAAAATTATCTTTGTCCTGGATGAGAAAAGGAATTTAGAACAACAATTACGATTATGAGTTATACATGTGATTGTGGACATGAATTGTTGATTGATGTTATAGGGATAAAACATTGTTGATGGACTTTTAACGTGGAGAAGATAATAGACTTTATAGTCTATTTGACTCTTCTAATAGATTGCTCGTTCCGCTGCAACTATGGTTGAATTTTTTTTTATCATATACCATATGTTCTAAATCTCTGATTTATTACTGTTGAAGGCTATTGATAATTTATTTATCTTTAGTCATGACATTCTTTACTGAGCTAGTTGTGCTCACCCTTTTGCTTCACAATTCCTTTCAGGTAATACGAGTGTAGCTGAGTTGAGCGGGGGAAATAACAAGGGAATAGAACGGTGGTCTATAGATGTTGAGGGTGAGGTGAATTTAACTTAAAAGGGTGTTTTACCACTGTCATACAAGATGTCTAATGACATACCACCTCGTGTCATCATAAGACATGGATGTGCTCATCCACTTGCTGAGTATATCTACCAGCACTATCTATATGATCTTGGAGTCTATTTGGAATATAACTCTCAATTAGAGACAGTTGAGATAATGATATGTTAGGAAAAGACTTGCCATTGGGAAGAATATGATAGTAATCTTCTTGTTTTTCTTTGGGGTCTATTGGGTCAACCAAGGATAATTCTATGGCCATATGATATCTATTATAACCTAGAAGCATGGCCTCCCATGTACGTAGGTTTCCTTGAGCACTTCCCAAAGATTCTAATTTCTAAAACAGTTTTCGACTATACCTTTATGTAAGGTGTCATTATGAGGTGTTGTTCACGGTTGGGACATGAGTCACAGTTGATATATATTTGTATACAAACTCACAGCATATGTGTTGTTGTATTTTGCACGACAATTGTTGTAATAAAGTTGTAGTTGTTTTCTGTACCATGTATTTGGCGACTCAGAATGGGTTGGATGGAATGGACCTATTTTGGGGTTGTCACAGTTGGTATCAGAGCCATAAGTAAAGAGCCCCGAGCCTCTATCTGGTGACTTCCTGTTGATGGGGATGCACCGAAGTCAGACTCTCCGTAGGGGACGCCGTTCTGCGGTGGCAAACTGATAGGTATCACTGGTGAGGTACTGACACATGATGGTGTCCAGAGTCACAGTTGGTATCAGAGCTTAGGGATATGATCTCTGGCGGAGATCGGGGAATAGAACTAGGAGGGGAGAGATGAGTAAATCCTTCGCTAGTATGTCCTACCTAAGCTTAATTATTGGTCGGTCATAATATACGGATATTATGTGATATGTTAAGTTGCTTAATTAACCCTTGTTTTATGGAAGTATTTGAGAATGGCAGCTGAGAATGCTAACAATGGAGTGAATGAGACTGTTGGGATACCTCTAATCACTAATGTGATGACAGACGAAGAAGGAATTAGAGATATCCATGTGGTGAGTGAAGAATTGATAGTTGCACCCGAGATAGTCGCAGAAGTAACAGATGAGAGTAAGGAAGAAGAGGTACCTGAGGAGAGTTTATTAGAGGTATTTTATGATCAAAATGTAGAATTGCAAAATCGTATTCATGAGTTAGAAGAGCAGGCTGAAGAATTGCAGGCAGTCGTGGAGCAAAAGGATGCAACAATTCAAGCATGTGTTACCCGATTAGAAGAGCAGGCTGAAGAATTGCAGGCAGTCGTGGAGCAAAAGGATGCAACAATTCAAGCATGTGTTACCCGATATGTGATGCTTGAACAGAAGCATTCCTAATACTTTGTCCAAATCATTTTTGTTCCATAAAAATTAATAATAAAATGACTTTTATGCCCTTTTTGCACATGTGCTAGTAGATGGAGTGTGAATCTTGCTATGATTTGAGTTGGTCACCAACTCTTGATATTTTCCAGATTTCCAGCAACATGTGGCAGCAAGTAAACTCAGCAAATCATTCCTTAGCCATTGTATATAAGATTTAGAAAGAGAAAAATTGCTCATTTGGCTAGTTTATTTACCAACACCCCACTTAGACTTTCTCTCTCTAAAACCAACGAAAATCAGTGTTATATTAGTCCAAAAATCCAGCCCCACGAAATCCTATATCAAATCAGTAGTTTTAGATCAAGATCAAACCCAAGAAAAGTATAAAACTCAAGCTAGAAAATCTGTCCAGAATTTGTTGTTAGATTTTGTGTTTAAGTGTTGTATTATGTTGGTTTTAGTATCTAGTGATGATCTGGGTTGCTAGATGTTTGATCCATAACATCTAGACGCTCAGAATTGAAGATCTACAATGTCCGGAAATAGCTTGATTCTGTGGTCTGACAGTGAATGTCAGAGGCCACAGATCCTTGCTCGATGATGTCACCAGTACAAAGTACCTAATAGACAACGCTTAATAGACAACGTTTTTTATAAAAACGTTGTGGTTTTTTTTTTACAACGTTTTTAGAAAAAACGTTGTAGATATATATGCAAAAACGTTATCTATTTAGAAGGACATTATTTTTATTTTAATTAGATAACGTTTTTTTAAAAAACGTTGTGTATTGGAAAAACACGGAACTTAATTTAGGCGGAAGTGAAAACTTAAAATTAAAAAACGTTCTCTCTCTTCGTATTTCATCTCACACTTCTCTCTTTCTCTACTCCTAAACAGTCACGAAATCTAGGGTTCAAATGGCCAAAACCAGAGGGGATTAAATATCTCAGATCTGCCCTGCCGATTATCTCTTCACGCCGCGACCTCCTTTAAAGCCCTCACCGCCGTCGAATCACGCTTCCCGATTTCAAGGTCGGCGGCAAGGGACATCTTCAGTTGCAGCATCTACTCCAACTTGTCAGAGAAATCGTTGATGGCTTCCCAAATTGTGAAACGCGTCCTTCGAAGTCGTTCCAGAGAAATCTTCTCAACTGTTCCTAATCCTAATTCAGCTAGGGTTTTCCGTCTAATCCACCGACCTTTCTCATCCTCATCCAGTCTCATAACAGTCACTCTTTCCCGACGACGGAATTGGCCCCGAGATCGCCAAGTCTGTCAAACAGGTCTGTCTCCCTGATCTAAACAAATAAGTATTTAATTTCTTCTTCAATTTTGTTTATTGAGCTCAATTTAATTAGGATTTTTAAATTTATCGATACCTGAATTTTGCGTTTTGTTAACTCGGAGTATATTGGATAAGTGATTAGTCTATTACTTTGATTTTTACTTTCTTTTGAAATGTTCATGTACATGTGCAATATAATCAGTACTGAAAAAAAACAATTGATATACCCTGATCAGTGTCTTAAATTTTTTTGACTACCTGTTGGAACGTGATGAAGAAATTATTATAGAATGAATTAGGAAAAGAAATTGATGTTGTATTTTGAATTATGTTTCCTGGTGGTGTTTAGGATGCAGTATTTTAGTTTACGTGGTATGATTAATATTTATGGTAATTCCCTGCAGACAAAGTCGTTTTAATGTATTTTTTGGCAGTTTTAGCACCTATTACGGGGTTTATTCTCTGTCTAAATATGAAACAACCTAGAGAGATTGAGGTATTATGAAATTGCTGCTCTGCCCTAAAAATTGATAAATCGTTCTTATGATGCCTGTCCTTATTCCTTGTTGTAGTTTATTGTAGTGCATAATTATACTTGAGATGCTCATCTCGTATACATACATATGTTATTTTTATTGCCTCAATGCATCAACAACTATTCCACGGTATCCTCTGATTAAGTTGATGGTATGTTCTGCAGGTATAAGGGCTACTATGAGTATGCTACAAAGAAAGGAGTTAAAGTTGGTGTACCAGTTGGACTGGATATTTTAGTTGATGGGACGGTTCCCACATGTATACTTTCTACACATTTACCATTTGAAGTGTAGATATCAAAATTATTATTGTAGAAGTTAACTGTCTAAAGATTATTAACTATTGTGGTATAATCTATGTCTCATTTCTTTCTTATAGGATCTGGATTGTCAAGCTCTGCAGCATTTGTTTGCTCTTCTACAATTGCTATAATGGATGTCTTTGATGTTAACTTCCCAAAGGTATTGCAGTTATTTCTCAAATTATGTATATGAACTTTATCTGGCTGCTACGTTGTCTTATTTATTGACTTCAAGACTACAAACTAGTCCAGAGGGTTCCACAGGAATGTTATGCGTACATCCTGCTAAATCATTATAGGAAAAGCGAGACTTTCAGGTGTGAAGTTCACTTTACATCTTTGACTTATCTTCAGATAAAGAGGTTATAATGGTAGAATATTTTTATAAAAATTTTCCACCTTTCTTCCCTCTACTTTACCTAACAATGGAGATTGACTTCCTTTCTGTTTTCTGTTTCTTTTCGTCAACTTAAACCAAATAGCACGATGGAGAGACACTTTCTTTACCCTAGGGAAGAGAAAGTTCATCCCTCCTGCCATCATGCTGAATTTGGACAGGTATAGAATTAATTCTAATTATTCTTTCAATTTGCTACTATTTGACAATTAGAGATGCAGATTATAGTGGCAGTACGTAATGTTGATTTGAGACTATACTAGTGGGTGTAATCGAATGGGGAATGACGGACTGGTTACTTACATTGAGAAGTTTTAGGTGGAGAATTGGGGACATGTCAAATAAAAAGTTGGTTATCGTGTTTCGAATTGTGTCAAAGATCATCACATCTCACTTTGCTGTTGTTGTTTCCATTTGACGAGTATGCCTCTTTTTCTGACTACAAATGCTTCTCATGACGCAGGTGCGCAAGTTCAGCAAACACTGCAGAAGTTGTGACAAATCTGTGGATGGCTTTGATCACCATTGTCGGGTATACTTCATTATGCTCTTGGCAGAACTCTTCCTAGGCTTCTTTTAACTTGGGCCTAAAATTTCAGTGCTTTTTTAGGTCTCCATGTTGTCCTAATGATAGTTAAGTAATAAAATGTAATAGTTCAATTAAATAGTTTAAATAAGTTAATCAAATAATAAAATAAGCCACCGTATGGATTTCTGATGGTTATATATTGGGTGCAGATCAAGGATGGTTTTGCTTAGGGAAAGATTTGGTTGTGGTTTTACATCCAGTTCTTTGATTCACTGCATATTTATGTTTATTCTGTCATCAATAAATTTATGATGTTATACTTGTTTTTGACGTCTATTGTATTCTCTACAATAGAGGGAGTGAATTGGCACTCTCTTTCTGTGACAGAGGGAGTGAATTGGGTTGAGACTTTAACTTTCATTGTTTGCCAGATGTGTCCCCAATTGAACCTGAGTTCCAATGCTTTGTACACTAAGAAATTCATGAAGGCACCAAGGAATGACCTTAATCAACTTTTATATCTAGTTTCCATGCTAAGTTATTCAATCAGATGCAGTTCTTTTTATATCCAAGGTGCTGTCAGTTTTCATATTTTAATTGAATGATTTTGATTTGTGTTCATTAGGCTGGAAAGTTCTGCTGCAAATCTTGCTGATTTTATCAATCATGGTGGTCTACCTACAGCAGGCACTATTGACCCATCTTTCATAGAGGTTTGCACAACACTCTTCAGATTGCTTATTAATTTTGATTTCATTTTTGCTTAACAATTTAGCCTTCAAATTGCATATCCTGCCTTTATTGAACAGACTGGGAAAGCCTTTACTGCCAGGGGAATGCAAGTGCTTGAACATGTTGGTAAAGAAACCATGGATCTTCTGATTGCAGAAACAGGTATTCAAGGGGGCTACACAGTTATTGAAGTGGGATCTGACTGACTTGTGTATTTTAATTTTCACGCAGACTGCTAATTTTCATGTCTTCCGAGTACAATTGTTACTTTGTGACATGCATCACATTAAATTATTTTTGAAATTATAAATGAATGGTATTATTGGAATGTATTTTGAATGGTTGATACATTTTGGCTTTAAATTTAAATGAGAATTTAGACCTTTTAGCTATATATCATGACATTAACATATTACAGGTGTATTGGTAATGTAGGTGAACCAATTTTTTTTCTTTTTTTTAATCTACAACGTTTTAAAAATGTTGTGTAATCATACCTTCAACAACGTTTTTAATCAAAAAACGTTGTGGAATCATACTTTCTACAACGTTTTTAAGCATTTACTAATTTTTTGAAAACAAATACACAACGTTTTTTCATAAAAAAACGTTGTGTATTGTGCTTAACTACAACGTTTTTAAAACGTTGTTTAATGGTGTCAAATAGACAACACCCTTAACCACGACGTTTTTTCCGCGTTGTCTATTTACTGTTTTGTAGTAGTGTGTTTTGTGTTGTTTTTAAGTTGTTAATAGTAGTCCTGCATGTTGTCTTTAATCTGTAAAAAGAATGAGGATCAAATCTGTTATAGATCAAAAGTTATTTAAGGTCAAAGCACGTTGACCGAGCTTGACCGTCTGAGTTCTGGGTAACCCAGAAACGGTTTTTAGTGTCTGACAATATGTTTGTGGCTTCTGATCTTGCTGGTAGTTGTTTTTTTTGTTTGATTTTTTTTAAGCTAGGTTGTAGTCTAGCATATTGACTATAGAATCATGCTTTTATATTGTTAAAACATTTTCTATACTGAAATTTGTGGCTGGTCAAAGTAGTAGGGAAATCCATATTTACGGTTTTCTGGAAAACCCAGAAAACTTATGAACACAGATTCTGTCAGTGGTTGACCGGCTTGTAATTGTTTGATGTGTTGATGTTTGGTTTATTTTATGTCATGAATAAGTAGTCCTACATGTGGTCTACACATTAAATATCTTAGATCTCAAAAACAGTTAACATGTAGCAAGTTGCTGGCGATCAAAAGTAGTCAGTTGGACTGTTCTTCAATTCTGGGAAACCCAGAAATGAAGAACAGCCTTTGACAACGAGTTTAGACGACTGGATCTGACTGGTGTTATGAGTTTTACCCATGATTATTGTTGTATCTTATAGTCTTGTAATTGTACTACACAATCTGACCAAAATCGAGTCCAGAATCACAGCACGCACGGAGTTAATCACGGCCAAACTTGGCCTCTCGGTTCTAAGTTTGAAAATCTGGGTTGGTATGAAGAACATGAAAAACACCTATAGCGACGGTTCTGTCGCTATAGGTGGTCTTTAGCGAAGGAAATCATTTTATTTTCCGGAAATTAATAAAAAAAATAGAAAAAAATAGTTTTTAATTATTAAAAATACAAAATAAATTATTAAAAATTATTTTAAATTCTAAAAATTAGTTTTTAATTATTTTAAATATATTTCATAAATATTTAATATTTTTGGAATATTAAAAGTATTTAATTTATGTAATTATAATATTAAATAAATTATTTAAAAATGATTTTAATATTTAAAAAATCATTTAAAATTATATTATGGTATGAGAAAACAATTTAAGTTATTTTTGATAACTTTTAATATTATTTGATAATTTTCATTGATAAATTAATATTGATGATAATTAAGTTATTTACTAAATGAAGTAAATAAATAAATTTAAAATGATTTTATTATTTTAAAAATCATTTTAAATAATAATAAGATATTTAAGAATATTTTAAGTTATAAAATATAACTCTTAATATTTGATGGTTAATTTAATTAATTAATGATTAATAATGATATTAAAGTTATTTAATAATTATATTAAATAATTTGGTTTAAGAATGATTTTTATATTATAATAATCATTTTAAATGAAAATAAAGTGTTTAAAGATATTTTAAGTTATAAGATGTAACTTTTAATATTTAAAGAATAATTTCATTAATAATTTAATATTAATGATATAATAATGATATTAAATTTATTTAATTATTATATTAAATAAATAGTTTTAAAATGGTTTTATTTATTTAAAAATCATTTAAAAAGGATATAAGTGAATTAAAAAATATTTTAAGTTGTAATTCATAACTTCTAATATTTGGATAATGATAAATTAATATTTTAATAGAATTGTTTGATATTTAAATCATTTAATAATGATTCTGATATTTCAAAAATTATGATAAATGGTAATAATTGTGTTAAAATTATTATGAGGTCATGAAAAATAGTGTGACTGTTGTTTAAGTTATTTATTTAAATATTTCGATATAGAATTGAGTCTTAGACTCGATTATTATCTTATAAGGTTGTCGGTAAGTCGACATGTTACAGAAATTGATCTGAATTAGATATGATTAACTTGTAAATTGTTTAATTGTGATGTAATGGTCGTTAATTTATGTGACAACATGATTAGGAATGTGCTGACTGCTATATGCAGTAATATGTGTTATGATATAATGTTCTAATCGAATGATTGATTTGCTTGATGATAGGTTGTGATAAAAAGGGTAGAATTAAGTTAAGAATTTGTAGCAGCGCATCAAGCAAGTACCCTACCTTTGCATTTTCTTTATGCATTGGATATATGTAAGAATGTTTCAAATTTATATTATTATTGTATAGATTTTTAAAGTCTATATTATATACGCCTATTGATTATCAACATGTTAGTATATGATAATTCATATATGTATTCTGTTCGTTAATTTCTATAAATGATTATACAAGTGTCCCCACTTGGATAATCATAGTATTTAATCGCATGTTGATGTTTCTTTAATATATATATATGTTGAATTATAAACTATTGTTGGATAATGTAAAACCTTTGGCTTGGAACCCTGACACATATGAACATTCCTTACCAGGGAAAATTTTTATGCGCCTAAGGCGGATCATGTAAATGGTAACACTATTTTTGTAATGTAGTATTGATCAATGCAGGACACAACGGGCTGATCACCCCGTGTTTGTAAGTTTTGACGGTTCACAGATGAATTTTCTGTTTAACCTTTTCAAAAATGAAAATAATGTTCATACTATGTCATATAAAACCTTTATATAGTCTGTACGTAGTTTCAAAATTTTGAAATAGTTATGTAGTTATTGTTGATATAGATTACTTCACAACTATTGCCTTGTTGTAGAAGAATAGTATATAGAAAACATTTAAATGATTTCAGTTCATATATATATATTGTTAATACTTGCTGGGCACTCAAATGCTCATCTTTGCTAATTTAAATGTTTTTAGTTAAGAGCGAACAACCTGAAGGTTCTGTCAAAAACAAAGGGAAAGGGAAGATAGCTGGTTGACTGCAGTTATTATTACTTGTAATAGTTAAGATTATGAAGACTATGATATATGTTTTATTATTATTATGACTGGTAATGTATGTCTAAAGGTTACGTACTCGGGTGATGAACTCTGATGAATAAGTATTGTAAAATGATCGTTTTATATATTTTTATTATTATTATTAGTAGAATTCCGCTAATAGAAATGATATCATGAAGTACCGAATTCAGGTTTCAAGTATCTGGGTTCGTGGACTTTACAGGATGGTATCAGAGCTGTAGGTTATAAACATTAAGAATGCGAAGCCTAGGATTATAACCTTAGTAGAAAACTTTTATAGAATGAGTTAGTTAGGGGAGGGTTAATGAGATTCAACAAGTATTATAGTACTGAATAAAATATCTTTTCATTTTATCAATGAATATATTTTATTGTGGTACTAATGTTGTTGTTGATTATTTATTGTGATCATAGGATGGTTGACGAGGGTTCAAATAGTTACTCGGTGAACCAAGAGTCAAGGGACTCTAGTAGTGAGTCCTTGGAGCTTGCAATGATAGGGGATTTGTTGGCTAGAAATGTTGAGCTAGAGAACAGGGTTGAGCAGGTGGAGGCAAAGTACCAGACCCTTCAGATTTTAGAACAACAGTATAGGGACGCTGCTTATCAAGCACAGACAGAGATAACTGAGTTACGAAGGAGGTTGCTGCAGAAAGAGCTACAATTAGGACATATGAAAGTTGAGATGGAGGCGAAAGATGCAAAACTATATACCTTGGAGAAATTTTTAGACAATGCCTTTAGGAAGTTTGACGCGAAGTGGATGGAGCTGTCCTCCAGTAGTGAGAGAAAGCGTTGATTTGTACTCATGTTAGATATAGTCCCACTTTTGTGTTTCTATTAGGGACTGTTTAGTTGTTGTAAATCCTTATGCCTTGTTGAATGCATGGGATGGTAGTAGACCCCAATCTATAGTTTAGTAAAGGGTTGGTGGTCGTGAATCCTCACTTTTGTCCATTAGAGGATAGTTGGTGGTAGGCAGTTTATGTCCTAAGCGTTTATAGAAGTATGTAAGATGTTTAGTAGGTCTGTATTAAACCGTGATATAAGGATATATAAATGGCTCATATAGAGTTTATAAAGAAATAAATTGACTAAATCCATCGTCAAACGAAATAGAAGATAACATAAATAAAACTATTGCTTGTTACATGTATATACTAATCAGGATAATTTATGTGTGTAGATGTCTGGAGAAAAAGGTCTGTTGTATGCCTATAATATGAAGAAGGATCAAACCCATATACCAGAGCTAATATCGCAGTCAATAGCTGAAATAGAAGCTCGCAATGAAACCAACTCGGATGAGGTGGTTATCGTGGAAAATATAGCACCAGATCCGGAAATGGTAGAGCTGACAGATAGTGATTCAGATCCCAAAATTGAAGCCGGACAAGCATCAATGGAAGTACAAAATTTGAAGAACCAGATTTCTTCTCTGGAAAAGTTGTGGGAAATAGAGAAGCTGCTGAATAGCCAATTACGTCAGGTATTAATAGAAACGATGGAAGGGCAGGATAAACTAAAAATTCAAATTGATCAGATGGGGGCTTCAAGCAACACTTCGTGTGCAACTCCGAGAGATAAGGGTATGAGAAAAATAGAAGACCATAATGTAGGAAGACCTAGTAAGAAGAAGTGGAAAAGAATATGTTATCTATACGGCTATGAGGGACATACTACTCAGTATTGTCCTGATTATGAACGGGGAGCATGCTTTGTTTGTGGAAGGAAAGATCATCAGGCAAAGAGTTGTCCAAGGAAAAGAGCTTATTAACTAGATATTATAGATTCCGTTGTGAAGGCTTGTTTAATGTAATATGTGTGCTTAATATGTCTGTGTGATGTAATATTCTAAAACTTTTGTGTTAGTAAGGTTGTACATCCCGATTCCTGTAATCACCAAGGGATGAATGATGTTTTAAGCAGTTATGCTATGCTATATAAATTATCTATTAAAGTAATATGAATCTAAGTTTGAATTATGTCTAAAAAGTATAAACTCGCATGATAAGTTGTAGAATGTAAGATTAATTTATGGTTTTTACTTAATTAGAAAATGCCGCCAAGACGTCAAACTCGAAACCAAAGGGCAGAAGGATCTGTCAACAACGTTGAGGGACAGAAACCAGTAGACCCGATACAGCATTTTTCGAATATAATAGCTCAGACCATGCAACAAGGAATACCAGCAGCAGGGAATCAACCGAATAATAACTTAGCAAATTTCAAAGATTTTAAAGCTGTAGGACCACCAGAATTTAAAGGTACAACTGATCCTGTAGAAGCTCAAACCTGGATTAAAGAAATTGAGAAGGCGTTTGTAATAGCTAGAGTAGATGAGGGACAGAAGACGGTTTTTCCACCTATATGATGAAGGGTGAGGCGAACTTTTGGTGGGAAGCGAATCAGGCGAGAGCGGGAGAGGGTATAGTGGCTTGGCAAAGGTTTAAAACTTTAATTTTCGAGAATTACTTTTCTACTAGTATGCAGGCTAGGATGGAGGTAAAATTTTTAGAGTTGAAACAAGGAGATATGTCAGTTGCGGATTACGCCGCTAAATTTAATGAGTTAGCTAGATTTGCTCCACATCAAGTTGATACGGAGGCTAGGAAGGCGAGAAGGTTCGAGTTAGGATTAAAACCCTGGCTCTATAACAAGGTGGCAGTGTTGTAGATTCTAACATTTGCAGCACTTATGGAAAAGGCGATAATTGCTGAGGAAGGGAGTGAGATCATGAGTCTCTATAACAAGGAGAGGAAGAACAAAAGTAAGGTTGAGGCAGCTGATAAGGGGAAAATTAATAGTGCAGGCAAGGGAGGAAACGAAAAGAGAAAAATGAACTATTTTGAAAATGCACAGGTGAAGCAAGAGGGTGTAAAAAAGCAGGCAGTTCAATGCAAAACTTGTGGGAAGAACCATTCAGGTGTGTGTTTGAAGGGGAAACCTGTGTGTTTCAAATGCGGGCAGGAGGGCCACATCTCTCCTAATTGCCCAAATCCTAGAAAATTTAGTGGCTGTTTTGTTTGCGGTTCAATGGAACACAAGGTGAAGGAATGTCCGAAGAAGAGGGAAGAAACAGGTAGTGTGCATACTGGCAGGGGTAGTGGAACGTTAGTAATCACAGGACCAACAACATCCAGCAAGCCAACAAAGTCAACAGCAAGAGTCTTCAACATGACGGTTCAAGACACTGTGGCAGCTGGCAATGCAGTTCCATGTAATATTCAAATAACTTTTATTTGCGTAATTAGAATGTTTCTATTTTTAGTAAATTGTTCTATAAAGAAATCTTGAGGGAGGAATTTGAGTTCTTTTAGGAATCAAATTTCCATTTAATCAGAAAGACAAGCTTTATGTGATTAGTTAAAGATCAGTTCGATCAAAGTTGATCGAGATCTATTTGCGAAGATTGTGTATGCTATAAACCCAGTTATGTACATGTTTTAAAATGGTGATTCCGGGGACGGAATCCTTATAAGGAAGGGTGAATGTGACAACCCGGTATTTTCTATATAAATAAATAAGAAATTTTGTGTATAATTTTTTTTTTATTTTTATTATAAGGATGAGGATTTGTACAAGATATTGTGTATATCTATTTTGTGGTAAATATAAAATATATTTATTACATGAAAAAAATTGTAAATGATTTTATTTAGAATCATGGTTTACTATCAATTATAATTTTATAATAATTAATTCCATATTGGAAAGGATCTTATCAATTATTTTCTATGAAAACAAAATTGACTATTAATTAAATAATCTATGAAATTATTTTACAATAATTATAACAATTATTTTATTAAAGGAAGTTTGTTCAGATTATTAAGTTAATTATGTTATCCAAACCCTAATTTCGGGTTTTTATCAGGGAATGAGAATAATAATTTTATATTATTATTTATTAGTATTATAGATGGGTATGATTATGTGTGGAACAATTTTATGATAGTATGACCAAACCCTAATAATATTTTTACCGACCCTAATCTTGGTCTTGGATAACGAATAATAATAACATTATGATATTTGAATATTTTAAGTGTTATAATATGAATTGCATGTATGAAAGCTGATAATAATTGATCAATTGTGTTATAGTACTCGAAAACCCTAGTTTCACTGTATAAGATTTAATACTGTATATATCTGTGTTAGATGATATAAATTTATGTGTTATTTTAAGGAGTATTAAATTAGAGACTTTAATTATAATTGTATTTTTCTAATTACTAGAAAACCCTAATTGTGTTTTTAGAAATCCTAGTTAAGTGAATTGGTAAACACTAATTACTAAAATTAGCAAGGTTAAATATACTAGTGTTATTAAACCCTAATACTTTGTCCAAATCATTTTTGTTCCATAAAAATTAATAATAAAATGACTTTTATGCCTTTTTTGCACATGTGCTAGTAGATGGAGTGTGAATCTTGCTATGATTTGAGTTGGTCATCAACTCTTGATATTTTCCAGATTTCCAGCAACATGTGGCAGCAAGTAAACTCAGCAAATCATTCCATAGCCATTGTATATAAGATTTAGAAAGAGAAAAATTGCTCATTTGGCTAGTTTATTTACCAACACCCCACTTAGACTTTCTCTCTCTAAAACCAACGAAAATCAGTGTTATATTAGTCCAAAAATCCAGCCCCACGAAATCCTATATCAAATCAGTAGCTTTAGATCAAGATCAAACCCAAGAAAGGTATAAAACTCAAGCTAGAAAATCTGTCCAGAATTTGTTGTTAGATTTTGTGTTTAAGTGTTGTATTATGTTGGTTTTAGTATCTAGTGATGATCTGGGTTGCTAGATGTTTGATCCATAACATCTAGACGCTCAGAATTGAAGATCTACAATGTCCGGAAATAGCTTGATTCTGTGGTCTGACAGTGAATGTCAGAGGCCACAGATCCTTGCTCGATGATGTTTTGTGTTGTTTTTAAGTTGTTAATAGTAGTCCTGCATGTTGTCTTTAATCTGTAAAAAGAATGAGGATCAAATCTGTTATAGATCAAAAGTTATTTAAGGTCAAAGCACGTTGACCGAGCTTGACCGTCTGAGTTCTGGGTAACCCAGAAACGGTTTTTAGTGTCTGACAATATGTTTGTGGCTTCTGATCTTGCTGGTAGTTGTTTTTTTTGTTTGATTTTTTTTAAGCTAGGTTGTAGTCTAGCATATTGACTATAGAATCATGCTTTTATATTGTTAAAACATTTTCTATACTGAAATTTGTGGCTGGTCAAAGTAGTAGGGAAATCCATATTTAAATTTTTCTGGAAAACCCAGAAAACTAATGAACACAGATTCTGTCAGTGGTTAACCGGCTTGCAATTGTTTGATGTGTTGATGTTTGGTTTATTTTATGTCATGAATAAGTAGTCCTACATGTGGTCTACACATTAAAGATCTTAGATCTCAAAAACAGTTAACATGTAGCAAGTTGCTGGCGATCAAAATTAGTCAGTCGGACTGTTCTTCAATTCTGGGAAACCCAGAAATGAAGAACAGCCTCTGACAACGAGTTTAGACGGCTAGATCTGACTGGTGTTATGTGTTTTACCCATGATTATTGTTGTATCTTATAGTCTTGTAATTGTACTACACAATCTTACCAAAATCGAGTCCAGAATCACAGCACGCACGGAGTTAATCACGGTCAAACTTGGCCTCTTGGTTCTGAGTTTGAAAATCTGGGTTGGTATGAAGAACATGAAAAACACCTATAGCGACGGTTCTGTCGCTATAGGTGGTCTTTAGCGACGAAAATAATTTTATTTTCCAGAAATTAATAAAAAATAGAAAAAATAGTTTTAAATTATTAAAAATACAAAATAAATTATTAAAAATTATTTTAAATTCTGAAAATTAGTTTTTAATTATTTTAAATATATTTCATAAATATTTAATATTTTTGGAATATTAAAAGTATTTAATTAATATAATTATAATATTAAATAAATTATTTAAAAATGATTTTAATATTTGAAAAATCATTTAAAATTATATTATGGTATGAGAAAATAATTTAAGTTATTTTTGATAACTTTTAATATTATTTGATAATTTTCATTAATAAATTAATATTGATGATAATTAAGTTATTTACTAAATGAAGTAAATAAATAAATTAAAAATGATTTTATTATTTTAAAAATCATTTTAAAAAATAATAAGATATTTAAGAATATTTTAAGTTATAAAATATAATTCTTAATATTTGATGGGTAATTTCATTAATTAATGATTAATAATGATATTAAAGTTATTTAATAATTATATTAAATAATTTGGTTTAAGAATGATTTTTATATTATAATAATCATTTTAAATGAAAATAAAGTGTTTAAAGATATTTTAAGTTATAAGATGTAACTTTTAATATTTAAAGAATAATTTCATTAATAATTTAATATTAATGATATAATAATGATATTAAATTTATTTAATTATTATATTAAATAAATAGTTTAAAAATGGTTTTATTTATTTAAAAATCATTTAAAAAGGATATAAGTGAATTAAAAAATATTTTAAGTTGTAATTCATAACTTCTAATATTTGGATAATGATAAATTAATATTTTAATTGAATTGTTTAATATTTAAATCATTTAATAATGATTCTGATATTTCAAAAATTATGATAAATGGTAATAATTGTGTTAAAATTATTATGAGGTCATGAAAAATAGTGTGACTGTTGTTTAAGTTATCTATTTAAATATTTCGATATAGAATAGAGTCTTAGACTCGATTATTATCTTATAAGGTTGTCGGTAAGTCGACATGTTACAGAAATTGATCTGAATTAGATAGGATTAACTTGTAAATTATTTAATTGTGATTTAATGGTCGTTAAGTTATGTGACAACATGATTAGGAATGTGCTGACTGCTATATGCAGTAATATGTGTTATGATATAATGTTCTAATTGAATGATTGATTTGCTTGATGATAGGTTGTGATAAAAAGGGTAGAATTAAGTTAAGAATTTGTAGCAGCGCATCAGGCAAGTTCCCTACCTTTGCATTTTCTTTATGCATTGGATATATGTAAGAATTTTCAAATTTATATTATTATTGTATAGATTTTTAAAGTCTATATTATATACGCCTATTGATTATCAACATGTTAGTATATGATAATTCATATATGTATTCTGTTCGTTAATTTCTATAAATGATTATACAAGTGTCCCCACTTGGATAATCATAGTATTTAATCGCATGTTGATGTTTCTTTAATATATATATATATATTGAATTATAAACTATTGTTGGATAATGTAAAACCTTTGGCTTGGAACACTGACAAATATGAACATTCCTTACCAGGTAAAATTTTTATGCGCCTAAGGCGGATCATGTAAATGGTAACACCATTTTTGTAATGTAGTATTGATCACTGCAGGACACAACGGGCTGATCACCCCCGTGTTTGTAAGTTATGACGATTCACAGATGAATTTTCTGTTTAACCTTTTCAAAAATGAAAATAATGTTCATACTATGTCATATAAAACCTTTATATAGTCTATACGTAGTTTCAAAATTTTGAAATAGTTATGTAGTTATTGTTGATATAGATTACTTCACAACTGTTGCCTTGTTGTAGAAGAATAGTATATAGAAAACATTTAAATGATTTCAGTTCATATATATATATATATATTGTTAATACTTGTTGGGCACTCAAATGCTCATCCTTGCTAATTTAAATGTTTTCTGTTAAGAGCGAACAACTTGAAGGTTCTGTCAAAAACAAAGGGAAAGGGAAGATAGCTGGTTGACTGCAGTTATTATTACTTGTAATAGTTAAGATTATGAAGACTATGATATATGTTTTATTATTATTATGACTGGTAATGTATGTCTAAAGGTTACGTACTTGGGTGATGAACTCTGATGAATAAGTATTGTAAAATGATCGTTTTATATATTTTTATTATTATTATTATTAGAATTCCGCTCATAGAAATGATATCGTGAAGTACCGAATTCGGGTTTCAAGTATCCGGGTTCGGGGACTTTACAATCTTTTCATGGAAATATTCTTCTGAGCATTTTTGAATTTTACTCTACAAAGCAGTATCATGTTGACAATTTGGACGTTATTAGTTCCTGGATAAATTAATTCTTGAACTTGTTTTTATTGAATTCTTATGTCATTGTCATCATCCTAATGCTTATATTTTTTTTAAAAGTCATCTGTGGTATGTAGTGCATAGATGGACTTGGTATGATTATGACCAGGGATTATTCGGTGTAATCATGACCGTAATGTTACAAATGATGTGGAAAAAGTCCTCATTGGCCTCCAGTGCATTGATAGACAATTTTTGGTATGATTATGGCTATGGATTCTTTTCGACCAAGGGTGCAAAGATGAATTGTTTTATGGCATGATCAGGACCGTTGATGAAAACATGATTATCTTTAGCTGTAGTGCATGGATAATTCGTGGTCGTGATACTAAAGAATATCCTTGGCCGTAGTGCAGGGGTGATTCGATGATGTGAATTATTTATTAAGCCGAGTCCCAGCGATAAAATTGATGCAAAACATTTTTAAATCATAAAAGATAGTAGATTTAATTCTCTACTTGACTCTTTTAATGGATTACTTGTTCCGCTGCAGTTAAACTTGATGTTTGTTATATTGTATCAGTTTAACACTGTTTAAGGCTAATGATAATTTATTCTGCATTATCTTAGTCATAATATTTCTTACTGGGCTGGTTGAGCTCACCCTTTCTTTCACTATTCTCTTTAGGAAATGAGAATATAATTGGGATGAGTCGGGGAACGGAGTGATGGTCCTAGATGGTGCATTAGTAGTCCTCACTATTCTGTAAAATAGTGTGATAATAATTGTAATTAGGACTCCTTTTGAGTTTGTATACTCTCTAGTAGACAATATTTGTATTCAAACTTACAGTTTATGTTTTGTCGTATTGTACACGATAGTTGTATTATTAAGTTATATTTGAATTCTGTACCATGTATCTGGCGACTCGAGATGGGTGATGTATACCTAATATTGGGGGCGTCACAGTTTTGTTAAAATCTTTTACACAGTAAAGTTGAAGAACATAGACAATAGGCATCATAAAACCATACATATATATGTACATATATTAAGTTAGAGAAACCCACCTTTTTGTTTGGCTTACGAATCTTTGTTAACAGACTTACTTTGGACAATCACACACTTGGCTTCCTTCCTCTCAACTCTCTGAACTTCCTTTCTTTTTCTTCTCTCAGTAATAGACTAGGTACTAACAATGAGCGTAAACCAAAACTGATATATATAGAATAAAACTGATATGGCAATAATAAGCCTATTTATTATATCAGTTATCAAACATATAACATATAACGTATAACTTATAAATATAAATATATTTTATTTATATATTTATTTTATTTTATTAATAATTTAAAATCCAAAAGCCATAGGCTTTGTTTGGCAAACCATTTAAAAATAAAAGATTAATATACTTAAACCTTGTTTAGCAAAACTAAATTAAAATTACTTTAATTTATTTTAATAATTCTTTATTACATAGTTATTTGTCACACTTTATTTAATAACAACTTATTAAATAAATTACTTAATCACATAACTCAATCCACATAACACATTATTTAACAAATAAATAATTAACTAATCACATTAATTATTTAGCAAATAAATAATTAACTAATTCAACTCAATCAAATTGAACAATTACTTATTCAATAATAAACACATCCAATCAATATTTATATAAATCAATAAATATTTATAATTTATATTTAAAAATCTGGAATGTTACATCATTCCCCCCTTATAAGGATTCTGTCCTCAGAATCTTAACTCAAACAACGGATTCGTTACATTCTTCCCTACTTACAAAGATTCTGTCCCCAGAATCGAAGACACATATTAAACAAATAACTCAGGGTACTCTTTCATCATTTTCTCTTCGAGTTCCCACGTTGATTCTTCAGCATTGTGGTTTCTCCATATCACCTTCACAGAAGGTATCACTTTATTCCTGAGCACTTGTTCTTTCCTGTCGACTATCTAGATAGGAACCTCTTCATAAGACAAATCTTTCTCGAACTGCAACAGTTCATACTCAATCACGTGATTTTAATCGGGTTTATATGGTCGTAACACCGAAATATGAAAAATATTGTGAATGTTTTTCAACTCTAGAGGTAGAGCTACCTCGTAATCTACCTCTCCAACTTTTCGCAGCACTTCAAATGGTCCAATAAACCTCGGGCTTAATTTTCCATTCTTACCGAAACGAATTTTCCCCTTCCAAGGAGAAACTTTTAAGAATACATAGCTTCCTACGTCAAATGTACGATCTTGCCAGTGTTGATCAGCATACTTCTTCTGTCAGTCTTGAGCTGCTACCAATCTTGTCCTGATGAGTTTGATAATCTCAGCAGTTTGTTGCACTAGTTCTAGTCCTAGCAGTTGACGTTCACCAACTTCATCTCAGCACAGTGTGGTTCTGCACTTTCTGCCGTATAACGCATCATAAGGCGGCATGCCGATGCTCGCGTGATAACTATTATTGTAGGCGAATTTGACCAACAGTAATTGTTCTTCCCAGCTTCCTTTGAAATCCATGACGCATGCTCTCAGCATATCTTCCAATGCCTGGATCGTTCGTTCGCTTTGGCCATCTGTTTGTGGATGATAAGTCGTACTCATTCACAATTGAGTTCCCATGCATTCTTGTAGTATCTTCCAGAAATTTGAAATGAATCGCGGGTCTCTATCGGACACAATTGACACTGGCACTCCATGTCTCGAAACGATCTCTTTGATGTACAATCTTGCCAACTGATCAAGATTGAACCTAATCTTTATTGGTAAAAAGTGCGATGATTTCGTCAGTCTGTCCACTATCACCCAAATTGCATCGCATCCTCTCTGAGTAGTTGGAAGACCCACCACAAAATCCATCATGATGTGTTCCCACTTCCATTTCGGTATTTCCAATGGTTGAAGTAATCTGTTGGGTCTTTGATGTTCGGCTTTTACACTTTGACATGTCAAACATTTCGCCACGCATTCTACAACGTCCCTTTTCATATTCAGCCACCAAAAATGTCGGTGCAGATCTTGATACATCTTCGTACTTCCTAGATGAATCCAATATCTTGAGCTATGAGCTTCGGTCAAGATTTCGTCTTTCAGCTCTGGTGTTGCTGGAACCCAGATTCTTCCATTATATTGTAGTAATCCTTTGGTATCGACCTTATATTTCGTACCGCTTCCATCAACCATATTCTCTTTTATCTTCCCAGATTCTTCATCTTGTAATTGAGCATTCTTCACCTTGTCCAGTAAAGTTGGACCTACTTCTAACTGAAATATTCGTTCGTCGGATTCCTGTGGGAATTTGATTTATAGTTCTAACTTTTTCATTAATGAAATGAGCTCCTCCTGAGTTGTTATCATCATCAATTTCTCCCGACCTTTCCTACTTAAATCATCTGCAACCATATTCTCTTTGCCTGGATGATAAAAGATCTCACAATCATAATATTTTATCAATTCCATCCATCTTCTCTGATGCATGTTCAGGTCCTTCTGAGTTAAAATATACTTCAGACTTTTGTGGTCTGTGTAGATCTCACATTTCTCTCTATACAGATAGTGTCTCCATATCTTGAGAGCAAATACTACTGCAGCCAATTCCAAATCATGAGACGGATAACCTTTTTCAAAATCCTTTAGTTGTCTTGATACATAGGCAATAACTTTGCCGTTTTGCATAAGAACACAACCCAATCCTTTGTGTGAGGCATCACTATACACTACAAAATTTCATGTATTATCCGGCAAGGTTAACACAGGTGCCACACTTAGCTTCTTCTTCAAATCATGGAAGCTCTCTTCACACTTCTCTGTCTAAACGAATTTCACAGCTTTCCGTGTCAAATTTGTTAACGGGCTGGCTATCTTGGAAAAATCTTGTATAAATCTTCTATAATAACCGGCCAGTCCCAAGAAACTCCACACCTCCGAAGGTGGCCTTGGTTGTTCCCAATTGATTATAGTTTCCACTTTCGATGGATCCACTGAAATCCCATCTTTGTCAATCACATGACCTAAAAATTATACACGATCGAGCCAAAATTCGCACTTAGAGAATTTCGCGTACAGTTTTTCCTTTCTTAGTGTCTCCAATGTCAAACGTAAATGTTCCACGAGTTCTTCTTGAGTTTTGGAATACACCAGAATGTCGTCGATAAATACCACTACGAACTTGTCTAAAAATGGTTTAAATACCATGTTCATCAAATCCATGAACGCGGCAGGGGTATTTGTTAAACCAAAAGACATCACAAGAAACTCGTAATTTTCGTATCGAGTTTTGAATGCCGTTCTAGGTATATCCTCCTTTCTTACCTTAAATTGGTGATACCCACTTCTCAAATCTATTTTTGAGAAGTATTTAGCACCCTTCAACTGATCAAACACGTCATCTATTCTAGGCAATGGATACCTATTCTTAATAGTAATCTTGTTTAACTCCCTATAATCAATGCAAAGGCGCATTGATCCATCCTTCTTCTTCACGAATAATACCGGCGCTCCCTACGGTGATACGCTTGGTTGAATATACTTCTTGTCCAGCAGTTCTTGCAGTTGTACCATCAGTTCCTTCATTTCTACCGGAGCCATTCTGTACGGGGCCTTTGATATCGGTGCAGTTCCTGGCGCTAAGTTGATTGCAAACTCAATCTCTCTGTCAGGCGGAAGTCCTAGCAAATCTTCCGAAAATACATCTACGAATTCTCTAACCAGTGGTATCTCCTCCAGTTTCACACCCTTCTTCTGAGTATCGACTATGTAAGCCAAATAACCCACACAGCCTTTACTTAACAACTTCTTGGCCTGTATAATTGTCAGACATTTCATTTGTCTAGGCGACTTGCTACCATGGAAAACTACCTTTGCAGAGTCATAAGGTTTACACACTTTTTGTGACAATTAATTACTGCTCCATATTTGAACAGCCAATCCATTCCCAAAATTACATCTAATTCCCCGAGTCTAATCGGAATTAAATCTACAATCATTATATTCCCTTTTATATTCACCCTACAACTCTTGTATACGAACCTAACAGGAATTACTTCCCTATTTGCAATTTCAATGTTCAGAGGGAAATTCAGTTCTTCTCTAGACAATTCTAACCTCTTAGTAAATTCATCAGACATAAACGAGTAAGTAGCACCCGAATCAAATAATACATAAGCATTAATATCGTTGATTGGGATAATACCTGACACCACATCTTTTGATTGCACATCATCTTGTACAGTCATATTGAAAGTTCTGGCTGTGGGTTTGTTTGATGCTGTAGGTCCAGCAATGGCCCATGTTCCTCCACTGCTACCTCCCTTGCTTCTTATTGTTTCTCCGACCTTCTTTTGAGGGCATTCACGAGCAAAATGATCAATGGATCCGCACGTGAAACAGACATTCTTCTAGAGTTGGGTGCAATTTGAGGCGATGTGACCCTCTTGGCCACAGTTGAAATATGTACATTTCCCCATCAAGCACACACCCTTATGAAACCTCCCACATGTAGCACATGCTTCAAACTTCCTAAACTGTTGGTTACCCTACTGGTTTCCAGTACCCCCAATTACGTTCCACTCTTCAAGTTGTTGTTGTTGTTGTTGTTGCCACTTCCATTGCCTCTGCTACCATTCATCACTTCCACCTCATTCTTCTTCTTCTGTTCTTGATTGAATTTTGTCACTGCCTCTCTTCCCCCTTCAGCGAGCACTGCCTTCTCCATCACTGCTGCAAACATCTTAACCTAGAACAGGGAAACCCTACTATACAGCTAGGGCTTCAGTCTCTGTTCAAATCTTTTTGCCTTACGTTCATTTGTACTGACCTGATATGGCGCAAACCTCACAAATTCGTTGAACTTCACTGCATACTCAGACACTGTCATCGCTCCCTGCTTCAGTTCCAAAAACTGAACCTCTAACGGACTCTTCGAACTCTTTGGGAAGTAGGTCTCGAAGAATAACTCCTTAAAACTAACCCAGGTCATCACCCCTGGTCCTTCCCGGGTTTTATTGGCTTGCCACCAATAACTAGCTTCTGTTTTTAACATAAATGTTGCAAAGGCAGTCTTTTGTTCATCCATTACCCTAGCGACTTCAAATACTTTCTCTATTTCCATAATCCAGGTCTGTGCCTCGACCGGATTCGTTGACCCACGTAATTCAGGTGGTCCAACCGCCTTAAATTCCTTAAACGTTGTGCCTTGGTTTTGAGGTTGATTCTGCAACGCTCCTGTTAGTAATGTCACTAGTTGTTGGACGGAATTATCCTCAACATCGTTATTGTTAGTTCTCGCATTGGTTCTCCGACGGGGTGGTTCACGTCTAGGAGGCATTTTCTGTTAAATAAAACATCTATTAGACTATTACCCAACTTCTTTAAGTATTTTCTAATTAATCCTGCTTTCATAAAAGAAATAACCACATAACACTGTTGAATAAAATAATATCTTTTATTTATTCATCACCTTTTCGAAAACATAAAAACAGTAGCATCACTGCTATTTACATTCCTTTCCTGAACTACAAAAGTTAGAGGACAACATCATCATTCTCATATCCCATGGTTACTTAACACTAAGGATTAACACATTATTTAACACTTATTACTTGCAAAACAGACATATTTCCTATGATGATCTATTAAGATACTCAGTAGCCTTTTGATGCTCTTCTTCCATAACTCGGAATATTGTTCGGCGATCTAACACGTATGATGGCAGAGTCTCGAACTGAATTGGGTAACCCATGACACAATCTTGAGCTTAATTGATCACGGTATTGAATACTTTATCCATCTCTTCCATCTTCATCCTCTTTGCTTGTGCATCCCTTACTTCTCTTCCAGTTCGTTGATAAACATTCTCGTATGTGCTTCAGCTCTCGCCATCTTGGTAGCTTCCTCCTTCAGCTTGTTCTTCAGTTCCACGACCATCTCGATCAGTTGTTCCTTCTCTCCTTCAGTCTGCATCAGCTTCTCTTCAGCATTAGTTAGACGTTCATCTCGATCCTGGATGTCATCGTCCTTCTGTGTCATTGCAGTCTGTTGTTCAGCTACTATCTCTTTTAACTCCTCAACTGTGTCCTGAAGTTCCATGTTACGGTCGTTGACTTCATCATATATACGAGAAGCCATCGAGGTTAGTGGAGCCTCTTCCTCCTCTTCCTCGTTATCCTCATCCTCATGTGGCAACTCCACTGGATCCTCCTCATCCGTCTCCACATCATCATCCTCATTTTCAATCACTGTGACCAACGGGGCTGACTCCCGTGGCAGTAGTTGTTCCCAAACAACCTGAAAGTCGCGAGTCTATTCCTCTATAGGCATTTGAGGTCCCTCCTCCCTAACCTGACTAGATTCTTCGACATTAGTCATCCTGACAACAAAATTTTAAAGTTTTAGTCATTAATCATTCTACTCGACACTCGTGAGCACATAAGTAATAAACACGTAAGCACATAAGTGTTTTGTTACTTCTTCCTTAAAACTCGATAAGATTTCTCTCCACTATCTTTTCAAAGGTTACTTCCTATGGCTTTTCCACCACCTAAGGTTCATAACCTAAAGCTTTGATATCAACTTGTGACACCCCCAAATCCCGGTACTTCATTACCTCAAGATTTGGTGCTCACGTAATCAAAACATTCATTTATAACTACCCAATCATAAATAAAATTGAATAATAAACCTGCCCATACAGGAATTACATAAAATAAAATCTCCCAGGTTATCTAACCTTTACAAACAAACATTCATGCGGAAATTTTAAAATAAACTCCATTACAATCTTTAAATCCAAGTCTGATAATAAAACTATCAAAACTATTACAAGTCTTCAGTACTTGTTCATCTTTCCCTTTCATTTACTGGTGCTAGGTACGTCACCCTTTCCATCTTTAGCTGTAAGGATTTTACAGGCAAGAGTGAGCAAACAAGGCTCACATGAAGTACCAATGAATAAAACTTTCACATTCTTTTCCCATTCAGGGGCTCAATAGAACTGAACAATAAGTTCTATTAACTTCTCATACGCACCTTGCCTATTCAGAGGCTTAAAAGAACTGAAACATTTCTTGCCCATTCAGGGGCTCGATAGAATTGAACAATAAATTCTATTAACATCTTAAACATTCAACTGAGGCTCTAATGACCATGAACCATGTCCACAGTTATAAGTAATCGTTCAACTTTAACTTTTATAGTCATACGACTATAATGACTTCAGGGTACTTAGGGGAATCAACCCTTCGTACATGTATTGTATACAAACAGTTTAGTACAAAGTACAAAACTAAGCATAACCCCTATAAATAGGGTTGTTCATCTTAGTATTTTGAGTACAAGTCCGCCCCAAAGATAGTTTGGTTTGGATACACTACAAGGTAATTTGGAGTTCAACGGACATCAACTAAGGATTAGTTGAATAAAAGATACTAACACTATGTTATTGAACAATCATAACTGAATAAACATTTCGTTCTAAGTTCATGCTTTAGGGATAATCTAATAGCATAACTATTGAATAACATATCATACCTTGCTTTGAATAACATTAAGATAAGGTTACATCTTAGAATTTAATATCAAACATGCACAACAAATAATAACTTGAACGATAAATTGGTTCAACAAAATAAAGGTACTTGCATGCTAATATAACAAGTTTAGAGTTAAGAAAACTTGCATAATCATAATAACTATATCAACAAAAGTGTGGAGATGGGAAGCTTGTATCATCATGAATAACTGGATACAATTAAGTTGTTTAATGGAAATACTTTACTCAATAAATCATAACATATGAAATTTGTATAACGAAGCTTTAGGATTAGAAAACTTATATAAACACAACTAACTCAACGAGAGTATGGAGTTAGAGAACTTGCCTTGGGTGTAGATTAAACCGTTATAATCCAAATCACAATATCCTGTATACATATGTTAACATGACATGATTAGTCATAATCAACACTACATCACGTATGGTTTCAATGTCTAACCATGTAATCAAATCATATTCCTAAACGATAATAAATTCGTTAGGTATTAACACCATGTTCGTTCAACACATTACAATACTATAATAACATAATTTATTTGGTCTTATAGTATTATTATCAAAATTTCAGACTTCTGTGCAAGACAGAAGTCATTTCAGAACATTCTGCTAAGTGGCGCCGCGGCGCCACAATTTGTACTATGGGTCGCGCTGCGGCGCTGAGGTGGCGATCCGGCACGAGAAATATACAGGGACTAAGCGCTGCGGCGCGAAGTCTGGCTGGGGCAATGATTTTGGCTCTAAGGCGCGAAACTTGACGCTGGAGCATGAATTTTGACGCTGGGGCGCCGAAACTCACAGAACCAAAATAGAAGAACAAAGCCAAAGCTACTGTCTTAAATTTGTAACAACAATTCTCCCTAACTCACATGTGTAACTTATATAAATTACACATACACGTTAACAATCATATCTATACCAATTACCAATAATTGAAAACAAATTTAAAAGACTTAAATCACTAAAAAAATATTAAGTTAAAACTCAAAACTCCATTGTTGACAAATAAAATACAATTAACTGAAATTCCACTATTATCAACCAAATTTGATTCTTTTAAAATACAATTATACCAACATATACATCAATTAACATGTATAGTTCAATTTCACAATTTTCACAATTAATATGTACTACTTTTGATATCTCTACAAATTATATACATACATCTATATACCCACTGTAAAACCAATTTCTTCCTTTAGCCTGTAATTAGCATACAATCATATATATATATATATATAGACATGCTAGTATTAACAATTACAACTATACGTACACATGCTTCTCTAACCATTTTATACCAACATAGTTTTACAGAGAGTTTTGTAAAAATCTTTTACACAGTAAAGTTGAAGAACAGAGACGATAGGCATCATAAAACCATAAATATATATATGTACTTATATTAAGGTTAGAGAAACCCACCTTTTTGTTTTGCTTACGAATCTTTGTTAACAGACTTACTTTGGACAATCACACACTTGGCTTCCTTCCTCTCAACTCTTTGAACTTCCTTTCTTTTTTTTCTCTCAGTAATAGACTAGGTACTAACAATGAGCGTAAACCAAAACTGATATACATAGAATAAAACTGATATGGCAATAATAAGCCTATTTATTATATCAGTTATCAAACATATAACGTATAACTTATAAATATAAATATATTTCATTTATATATTTGTTTTATTTTATTAATAATTTAAAATCCAAAAGAAATCCAAAAGCCATAGTCTTTGTTTGGCAAACCATTTAAAAATAAAGGATTAATATACTTAAACCTTGTTTGGCAAAACTAAATTAAAATTACTTTAATTTATTTTAATAATTCTTTATCACATAGTTATTTGTCACACATTATTTAATAACAACTTATTAAATAAATTACTTAATCACATAACTCAATCCACATAACACATTATTTAACAAATAAATAATTAACTAATCACATTAATTATTTAGCAAATAAATAATTAACTAAATCAACTCAATCAAATTGAACAATTACTTATTCAATAATAAACACATCCAATCAATATTTATATAAATCAATAAATATTTATAATTTACATTTAAAAATCTGGAATGTTTCAGCTCCCAACTTTGTATTGCTTCAATTTTTATCGGATCGATAGATACTCCATGTTTTGACACCACGTGCCCAAGGAATGCTACTTCCTCAAGCTAGAACTCGTATTTCTTCAGCTTGGCATATAGCTTGTTATTACGAAGCCTTTGCAATACCAGCTTCAAATGGCGCTCATGATCTTCACGGCTTTTGGAATAGATGAGGATGTCATCAATAAAGGCAACAACGAACTGATCCAAATATTCTTTGAACACACGGTTCATCCTATCCATGAAAGTAACAGGAGCATTAGTCAATCCAAAAGACATGACTAAGAATTCATAATGCCCGTACCGAGTTCTGAAAGCATTCTTCGGAATATCCTCGGTTTTAATCTTTAACTGATGTTATCCAGAACGAAGATCGATCTTTGAAAAGAAATGTGCTCCTTGCAACTAGTCAAATAGGTCATCAATGCGAGGTAGCGGATACCTATTCTTGATGGTTACATGGTTCAATTCTCGGTAGTCAATACAAAGTCGCATACTCCCGTATTTCTTCTTAACGAATAAAACAGGAGCACCCCAAGGAGATGTACTAGGACGAATAAAACCGATATCCAACAACTCCTGTAGTTGGACCTTTAACTCCTGAAGTTCAATAGGAACCATTCGATATGGGGTTTTAGAAATGGGCTTTGTACCGGTTCAAGATCAATAAAGAATTCAACTTTACGTTTTGGGGGTAGACCGGGAAGTTCTTCAGGAAATACGTCAGGAAATTCACTAACAACAAAAATATTATTCAAATCTGACGTGTTTTTGTTCAAGTCCATGACATGGACTAAGAAAGCTTGACATCCGTTTTTTAATAAACGAATAGCTTTATGGCTTTATATGACAGTGATTGACTTTAATGGTTTGGTTGTTTGAATTCACATAATAGGTTAGTTAGGAATATGAAAACTAACAACTTTACGAAAACAATCAATTTTAGCATGATGCGTGGTTAACCAATCAATCCCTAAAATCACATCAAATGCAAGAATTTTCAACAAAATAAGATCGACAGGTAATGTTACGGTTCCAACTTGAATCAAGCAAGATTTATAAACAGTAGATGTAATGAATGTTTCTCCTAACGGAGTCTCAACAGATAAGTCAAGGTCTAATTTCTCTGGAGTCAAGTTTAAACATTGAGCACAAGCATGAGAGATAAAAGAATGGATAGAACCGATATCTTATAAGGTATAAACTTTAAAGAGTTTATGATTAGCTTACCCGTGATCACCTCGTTTGGGTTCCTCGTATTTTTGGCAGTCATGACAAATGCCCTTCCCGGAACCACCGACTTTGACTTGTCTGGGACAGCCTTTGAAGTCACCATCCCCGTTGAACTTGGTTTCACAACTAGACAATCTCTAGCTATATAACCTTCCTTTCCACAGTTATAACACACCTTGGATTGTTGTGGGCAGTTTGGGCTGATGTGTCCCTCTTTCCCGCATTTGTACCAAGCAACCGGTGCTCGTTCTCCTCCCCTAGAAACAATTGATGTTTGTGCTGACATCTATATGTTGTCATTGTTGTACCTTCTCTTCTTGAAATCTCCTCCTGACTCACTCCTTCTATTATCACGACCACAATTACCACCAGAGTGGTTACTGCTTTTGTCCGAATGTTTTCCTCCCTGCTGGTTTTCATTGCTCCGATGACTGCCGCCTTGAACATACTCATTATCTCGCTCTAATAATTGAGCCATGTTTACAACATCTGAATATAAAGAAAATTTATGAGAGATAATATATTTCTGAATCTCGGGTTTTAGACCTCTCAGAAACATCCTCGTCATTCGTTCCTCATTCTCGACCAAATGAGGTGCAAACTTGGATAACTCTGTGAACTTCGCCTCGTACTGGGACACCGTCATGTTGTTTTGTTCCAGTCTGATAAAATCTACCTCCTTCATATGACGAATACTTTCAGGAAAGCACTTGTTATTAAAAAGTTTCTGAAACGTTTCCCAAGACATGTTGAATGCGGCAGGTAGGGTACGCTTCACAAACTCCCATCACTAGTCTGCCTCACCGCGGAACATAAAGGTGGCGAATGGAACCTTCTGTTCCTCCGTGCATCCCAAGACATCGAATATCTTGGTAATTTTCTTGACTCACGTTTCTGCCTTGATTGTATCTGGCTTTCCAATAAATTCTGGTGGTCCCAACTCCTTGAACTGCTTGGCTATGACAAGCCGCGCATTGCTATCATTTCCACCCGTAATTTGTGCACGAGTCTCTCTCGTCTGGTTTTGCATAAACTGCAAAAAGTTCATAAACATCTCATCATTCATCATTTGTTCGGTAGTGTTGTTTATAGGAGGAATATTGCCTTCATGTTGCACATTCCCCTGGGTGGTGATTAAAGGTGTCTCCACGGTCTGATTCACTTCATTTTTAATATTTACAGCTGCCATTCTCAAATAATGCCACAAAACAAGGGTTAATTGATATGTCACATATTATCCATATACTCTGACCGACCAAATAAATACTAAATAAACTTAGTCAGGTCATACTAGTGAAGGAATTTCCCGTCTCTCCCCTCCTAGTTCTTGTCTCACATCTCAGCCAGGGATCATATCCCTAAGCTTTGATACCAACTGTGACGCCCCCAAAATAGGTATACATCACTCATTCTGAGTCGCCAAATATATGGTACAGAAACAAATTCAACTTCAGTAATACAATTATCGTGAAAAATCCGAAAACACATATATTGTGAGTTTGAATACAACTATTGTCTAATAGAGAGTATACAAGCTCAAAAGGAGTCCTCATTACAATTATTGATACACTATATTACAAAATAGTGAGGACTACTAAAACAACTATCTTGAATCATCACCCCATACCCCGGCTAGTTCTTGTTAAATTCTCTCCTCCTGAGAAGAACAATTGAACAAAAAGGAAAAGGGTGAGCTCAACTAGCCCAACAAAAAATATTATGACTAAGATAATATACAAAAAATTATCATTAGTCTTCAACATGGAAAAATCTGATAAAATATAATAGACAACAAGTTTTAGATCAACAACTACAGCGGAAACAACAATCCATTAGAAGAGTCAAGTAGAGAAAGAATTCTACTATCTTCTAAGATTTAAAAGTCCATCATCAATATTTTATCCCTGTAACATCAATCAATATACATCTTGAATCAAATATTCATCTTTGCACTACATGCCAAAGATATTCATTTTTATCACCAGTTGGTCATGTTCATCTTAACACATGTTCATCTTTGCACTACGGGCCAAAGATATTCATTAGGTAATAATTCATCTTTGCACTACAGGCCAAAGATATTCAGTAATATCATCATTTAAGACTGAGGATGATGAAAAATATTTTAAAGAAAACGACTCCTGTGACGCCCCCAAAATAGGTATACATCACCCATTATGAGTCGCCAAATACATGGTACAGAAACAACTACAACTTCATTAATACAATTGTCGTGCAAAATACGACAACACATAAACTGTGAGTTTAAATACAAATATTGTCATCTAGACAATATCCACACTCAAATAAGTCCTCATTACAATTATTAATACACTATTTTACAGAATAGTGAGGACTACTAGAACCACTTCTAGAACCATCATTCCACACCCCGACTAGTACTCGCTACATTCTCGCTTCCTGAGAAGAAAAATGGAACAAAAAGGAAAAGGGTGAGCTCAACTAGCCTAGTAAAGAACATTATGACTAAGATAATGTACAACAAATTATCCTTAGTCTTCAACAGGGAAAAATCGGATAGAATACAATAGAAAACAAGTTTTAGATCAACAACTGCAGCGGAAACAACAATTCATTAGAAGAGTTAAGTAGAGAATAAAATCTACTATCATCTATGAATTTAAAAGTCCATCCTCGATATTTTATCCTTGTAACATCAATCAATATACATCTTAAATCAAATAGTCATCTTTGCACTAAAGGCCAAAGATATTCATCAGTTGGTTATGTTCATCTCAACACCTGTTCATCTTTGCACTACGGGCCAAAGATATTCATCAGTTAGTCATGTTCATCTAAACACATGTTAATCTTTGCACTACGGGCCAAAGATATTCATTATAAAATCATTCATCTTTGCACTACAGGCCAAAGATATTCAGTTATATCATCATTTAGGACTAAGGATGATGAAAAATATTTTAAAGAAAACGAATCCAGTGAAACAAAAGAATAAATATTAAGGATTCGTACTTTACAAAATCCAAGTTCAAAAATACTTCATAAATAATTAGGGTGGAGTAAAATTCAAGAATGAAGACCAAAACATAGATCCAATCAAAGATAGGAATCATAACAGACAATCTTGGACACAGAAAAGAAAACTTAATTTTTCTGTGAATAGTGTCGTATTCGTGAATAGTGCCGTATACGTGAATAGTAACTCCGACACTAAAAGATATAAATTTCACAAAAAATATCATCATGCTTCGTGAATAGTACTCGTGAATAGTAACTCGTGAATAGTAACTCTGACATGAAAAAGTTCCAAATTTGATACAAATTCAAACCAATATTTCGGCATAATGATATTGAAGAAATAATATCATTTATAAAGAAAATAATCCCCTTACCTCAGAAAGAATAGTACTTCTAACTAGAATACTGGATATAGTGCTGAAAGAACTTGCACCGTATAGCAATACTCAAAGTACTAAAATACTCACAAAAATACGCTCGATATATAGAGAGAGAAAGAGAGAGAAAACTTGTGTTTTTGGTTTGATTTTCAATTCTAACCTAAACACCCTATTTATAGGAAAATGCTTAGAACACCAAAGCAGAAAATTGAATATAATAATATTATATATAAAACAAATTTCGATGCCCACTTTGAAATCTGATTTCAGCCATCTAGCACATGTTAAAGATGTCCACAAACATTTAAAAAACGTTTTCTTTTAAAACATAAATAAAACTTCCAAAAATCAATTATTTCGGAACTTTGGAACTTCAATAATTCATAATAAATAGCCCTTTTATCAGAAAATTCAAATCTCACAACTTGTTATAGGAAATTCAATTCTCTATAAATTAACAGAAGAAAGTTTTTCCAAATTTCAAACAGAAATTGACCGAAATCCATAAACGGGCGATTTTACAGGCTATAATCAAATTTCAGTCAAGAAATGGGGTCCACCGACACACAAAACATGTGTTAATCATTTAATGCAACAAAAATACTCTTCTTCCTCATATACTCATATATCCCACATTCATTGTAAAACTTTCACCATTATTATATTATTAAAATATAATAATAAATTATTTTATCAGAAAAGATAAAATATCATTTTTTTAACAATTGTCACTTTAGAATTTTTTTCTTTCTATATCCACATAAAATCAATATTTTTATCATCATATAAATAAATAATTAATTATTCACAAATAATATTACAAAATCACAGTATTGGCAACCAGGTCGTTCCCAGGAAAGAGGGGGCTTTCCAATAATAATTTCTCCTTACTAGCGCGCAATTAGGTGACCAAACCTCTCCATAAACAGAACTTTCTAGACATTGCCAATAATGTTATCTAATAATATTGTTCAGAAAATATGAATTATTGCTCCGATAATGGAAAATACTGTGTAGTGACATATATTGAAACAACAGTAATATAAAATATCAACGTAGAAATTATTGAATCAATAAAATACTGAACAGTAATTACTGTAACAATTATTGAGTAGTGCCTTCTTACGTAAGAATCAATAATTGGTGCAATACCGTGTGCTACTGTGCAACAACGCGTATTACTGTGTTTTAACCACTGGGTATTCCAACAGTATTAACGGTAACAACTATGCCGTTATTTATAAACAACTTATACTTGTCATTTTCTTCACCCAATCGCTTTCTATTATGGGGCCCACACAAGGCTGCGCTGTCGTACTAATATTCCCTGATGGCAATAATATTCCACGACCAAACGAATATTCTCCGACAACAATGAGTATATTATAACCACTTTCTTATTTGAAATATTTGCGCATTTTACCCATAACTAACCACATTAATCAAATCAACCCCTTACTTTTCCAAAAATAATAATTAGAGGAAATTAAATCTTCATTTATAAAAAGTTGGGGCCTTACAACCTCCCCTCCTTATGAAATTTCGTCCTCGAAATTGACGTACGTACCCGGTGTTTCGAAAAGGTGAGAATACCTCGCTTTCATTTTCATTTCCAACACCCAAGTCATTTCCTCAATAGCATGGTTCTTCCCCAAAACTTTGACTTGTGGTATGACCTTTGTGCGTAGGACATGCTCTTTCTTATCCAAGATCTTGACATGTACCTCCTCGTACGTTAAATCTTCTGCTATCTCGTCTTGTTCTAACTCAATAATATGGTTCGGGTTGTTCACATATTTACGTAACTTCGATACATGAAAAATGTTATGAACACGCGTCATATTTGGCTGTAAAGCGAGTCTATAGGCCATAGTTCTATTCAATTGAGGATTTCAAATGGACTAATAAATCAAAGGTTGAGATTTCTTCTCTTCATGAACTCTTACTTCTAGAATAACGCCTTCTTGCACCTTCTTCTTTATATTCATCAGCTCTGGTGTGTAGCTTGAGCGGTTTTAACTTTATCGATTAAAGTCGGTTATATGCGTATATTCGTTATCTTCACGCAGATTATTGGAATCTTTAACTCTATCTCCATCTTCTGTAAGTCGTACGAAATGGGTCTTTGTGTTAACAATATCGCACTCGTAACCGCATACGATTTTCTACTCAACACGTTAGCTACCACGTTCATTTTTTTCGGGATGGTATTGAATGATATGGCCGTAATCTTTCAACAGCTCGAGCCAACGTCGTTGCCGCATATTGAGTTCTACATTCCTCGCTCCATTCGAATTTTGTATCTTTTTGAGTTAGCTGAGTTAATAGAGTAGCGATTCGAGAAAATCTTTCCACAAAATCTTCGATAATAACCAACTAAGCATAGAAAGCTACGTATTTTGATTACTGACTTAGGTTTCTCTCAACTGTGACTCATATCCCTATCTTGGACAGCACGTCACAATGACACCTATCAGTTTACTACCACACAAATATGGCGTCCCCTACATAGAGTCTGGCTTCGGTGTATTCCACAAAGGAAGTCACTAGATAAAGGTTCGGGTACAAACTTCTAGAGTTGAATTTTTAACTCCTGAAGTTTAATAAGAGCCATGATATTTTAGAAATGAGTTTTGTACCGAGTTCAAAGTCGATACAAAATTCAATATCACACTTTGGGAGTAAGCCGATAAAATCTTTAGGAAATACATCAGGAAATTTACTAACAATAGAAATATCATTCAAATCTGACATATTTTTGTTCAAGTCTGTAACATTGGCTAAGAAAAATTGACATCCATTTTTCAATAAACGAATGACTTTATGGCTTGATATGAAAGTGTTTGACTTCAATGGTTTAGTTGCTTGAATTCGAATAACAGGCTGCTTAGGAATATGAAAACTAACAACCTTACGAAAGCAATCAATTTTGGCATGATGAGTAGTTAATCAATCAATCCCCAAAATCACATCAAAAGCAAATATCTTTAAAGAAATAAGGTAAACAGGTAATGTGATGGTGCCAACTTTGATCAAACAAGATTTATAAATAGTGGATGTAACAAAAGTTTCTCATAATGGAGTTTCAACAGATAAGTCAAAGTCTAATTTTCTCCGGAGTCAAGTTTAAACGTTGAGTATAAGCAGGAGAGATAAATGAATGGGTAGAACCAGTATCTAATAAGGTATAAACTTCGTAAGAATTTATAATTAACTAATCCGTGCTAACTTCGTTCGGGTTCCTCGCATTCTGACTAGTCACGACAAACGCTCTTCCAGGAACCGTTGACTTTGACTTTTCTGGGACAGCTTTTTGAGTCACCATCCCCGCTGGACTGGGTTTCGCTACCGTACAATCTCGAGCGATATGACCTTCTTTTCCACAATTATAACATACCTTGGAAGGTTGTGAACAGTTTGGACTTATGTGTCCCTCTTCTCCGCATCTTTAGCATCTAACTGGCAGTCTTTCTCCTCCTCTAAAATTTGTTGCTGGTGCTGGTTCTGTTGCCGATATCTTCCCATCATCGTTAAATCTTCTCTTCTTGAAATTTCCACTTGAGTTATTTCTTCTATTATCTTGGCCATTATTACCACCGAAGTGGTTACCATTTCTGGCATGATAATTTCCTCCACGATGGTTATCATTGTTACGATGACCGTTACCACCTGTACGATTATCATCGAGTTGTTGGTCATTATTCTTCAGTTGAGCCGACTCATTATCGCGCTCCAATAACTGAGCCCAATTCACAACATCTGAATATAAACAAAGTTTGTGAGAAATGAGGTATTGACGTATTTTGGGTTTCAAACCTTGCAGAAACATTCGCGTCATTCTCTCCTCATTATCAACAAAATGTGATGCAAATCGAGACAACTCGGCAAACTTAGCTTCGTACTGCGACATGTTCATATTTTTTTGCTCCAACTTGATGAAGTCTACCTCCTTCATTGACGAATACTTTCGGGAAAGTACTTTTCGTTGAACAATTTTTGGAACTTCTCCCAAGACATCTTCAGTGCGATAGGCTGAGTATGCTTTACGGATTCCCACCAATAATCTGCCTCTCCTCGTAACATGAAAGTGGCGAAAGGAACCTTTTGCTCCTCTGAGCATCCCAAGACATCAAATATCTTAGTGATCTGATTTATCCATGTCTCTGCCGTAAGTGGTTCTGGCTTTCCCAAAAACTCCGGTGGTCCTAACTCCGGCAGTCCTTAGCGGTGACCATCCGTGAGTTACCAGTGTTTCTACCTACATTTTGAACAGTAGTCTTTCTCGTTTGGTTTTGCATGAATTCTAGAAAGTTGCAAAACATACCATCGTTCGTCATCTACTCAGTGGTGTTTTTCACAAGAGGAACATTGCCAGCCTGTTGCACGTTCTCCTCATTGGTGAGAAAATGTGTCTCCACGGTCTCATTTACTCCACTGTTAACATTCTCAGTCGACATTCTCAAATACTGCCATAAAACAAGGGTTAATTTAACAAATTAACAAATCACATAATACCCTTATATTATGACCGACCAACAAATAAGCTTAGGTAGGAAACACTAGCGAAGGATTTACCCGTCTCTCCCCTCCTAGTTCTATTCCCCGATCTCCGACAGAGATCATATCCCTAAGCTTTGATACTAACTGTGACCCCCCCCCCCAAAATTGGTATACATCACCCATTATTAGTTGACAAATACATGGTACAGAAATAACTACAACTTCATTAATACAATTGTCGTGTAAAATACAACAACACATAAACTATGAGTTTAAATACAAATATTGTCATCTAGACAATATCCACAGTCAAATAAGTACTCATTATAATTATTAATACACTATTTTACAGAATAGTGAGGACTACTAGAACCACTTCTAGAACCATCATTCCACACCCCGACTAGTACTCGCTACATTCTCGCCTCCTAAGAAGAAAAATGGAACAAAAAGGAAAAGGGTGAGCTCAACTAGCCTAGTAAAGAACATTATGACTAAGATAATGTACAACAAATTATCCTTAGTCTTCAACAAGAAAAAATCAGATAGAATACAATAGACAACAAGTTTTAGATCAACAACTGCAGCGGAAACAACAATTCATTAGAAGAGTTAAGTAGAGAATTAAATCTACTATCATCTATGAATTTAAAAGTCCATCCTCGATATTTTATCCATGTAACATCAATCAATATACATCTTAAATCAAATAGTCATCTTTGCACTACAGGCCAAAGATATTCATCAGTTGGTCATGTTCATCTCAACACCTGTTCATCTTTGCACTACGAGCCAACGATATTCATCAGTTGGTCATGTTCATCTAAACACCTGTTCATCTTTGCACTACGGGCCAAAGATATTCATTATAAAATCATTCATCTCTGCACTACACGCCAAAGATATTCAGTTATATCATCATTTAGGACTAAGGATGATGAAAAATATTTTAAAGAAAACAAATCCAGTTAAACAAAAGAACAAATATTAAGTATTCGTACTTTACAAAATTCAAGTTCAAAAATACTTCATAAATAATTAGAGTGGAGTAAAATTCAAGAATGAAGACAAAAACATAGATCCAATCAAAGATATGAATCATAACAAACAATCTTTGACACATAAAAGAAAATTTAATTTTTCTGTGAATAGTGTCGTATTCGTGAATAGTGCCGTATACGTGAATAGTGTCGTATACGTGAATAGTAACTTCGACACTAAAAGATAGAAATTTTACAAAAAAATATCATCATGCTTCGTGAATAGTACTCGTGAATAGTAACTCATAAATAGTAACTCGTGAATAGTAACTCATGAATAGTAATCCCGACATGAAAAAGTTCCAAATTTGATAAAAAATTCAAACCAATATTTCAACATAATGATATTGAAGAAATAATATCATTTATGAAGAAAATAATCCCCCTTACCTTAGAAAGAATACTACTTCTGACTGGAATATTGGATATAGTGCTGAAAGAACTTGCATCGTATAGCAATACTCAAAGTACTAAAATACTCACAAAAATACGCTCGATATATATAGAGAAAAAGAGATAGAAAACTTGTGTTTCTGGTGTGATTTTCAATTCTAACCTAAGCACCCTTTTTATAGGAAAATGCTTAAAACACCAAAGCAGAAAATTGAATATAATAATATTATATATAAAACAAATTCCTACACCAACTTTAAAATCTGATTTCAGCCATCTAGCACATGTTAAAGAGGTCCACAAACATTTAAAAAATGTATTTCTTTTAAAACATAAATAAAACTTCCAAAAATTAATTATTTCTGAACTTCAATAATTCATAATAAATAGCCTTTTTATCAGCAAATTTGAATCTCGCGATTTGTTATAGGAAATTCAATTTTCTACAACTTTGCAGAAGAAAGTTTTTCCAATTCTAAACAAAAATTGACCGAAATCCATAAACGGGGCGATTTTACAGTCTATAATCAAATTTCAGTCAAGAAATGGGGTCCACCGACACACAAAACATGTGTTAATAATTTAATGCAACAAAAATACCATTCTTCCTCATATACTCATATATCCCACATTCATTGTAAAACTATCACCATTATTATATTATTAAAATATAATAATAAATTATTTTATCAGAAAAGATAAAATATCATTTTTTAACAATTGTCACTTTAAAAATTTTCTCTATCTATATCCACATAAAATTAATATTTTCCTCATCATATAAATCAATAATTAATTATTCACAAATAATATTACAGAATCACAGTACTGGCAACCAGGCCGTTCCTAGGAAAGAGGGGGCTTTCCAATAAGAATTTCTCCTTACTGGCGGACAATTAGGTGACCAAACCTCTCCTTAGACAGAACTTTCTAGACATTGCCAATAATGTTATCTAATAATATTAATCAAATAATATGAATTATTGCTCCGATAATGGAAAATACTATGTAGTGACAATTATTGAAACAACAGTAAAATAAAATATCAACGTAGAAATTATTGAATCAATAAAATACTGAACAGTAATTACTGTAACAATTATTGAGTAGTGCCTTCTTACGTAAGAATTAATAATTGGTGCAATACCGTGTGCTACTGTGCAACAACGCGTATTACTGTGTTTTAACCACAGGGTATTCCAACAGTATTATCGGTAACAACTACACCGTTATTTATAAACAATTTATACTTGTCATTTTGTTCATCCAATCGCTTTCTATTATGGGGCCTACACAAGGCTACGCCGTCGTACGAATATTCCCCGACAGCAAGAATATTCCACGACCAAACGAATATTCTCCGACAACAATGAGTATTTTATAACCACTTGCTTATTTGAAATATTTGCACATTTTACCCATAACTAACCACATTAATCAAATCAACCCCTTAATATTTCAAAATAATAATTAGAGGAAATTAAATCTTCATTTATAAAAAGTTGGGGCCTTACAACTCCAGTGAGATAAAAGAACAAATATTAGGAATTCATAATACAGTTTATCCAAGATCAATAATACTTCATAATAACCAATTTTGAAGCAGAACTCTAAAATAAAGATCAAAACATGGATACAATCAAAGATAGTAACCATAATAGACATCTTGGACAAAAAGAAGAAAATTTCATTTTTCGGTGAATAGTGTCGTATTCGTGAATAGTGTCGTATATGTGAATAGTAACCCCGATACAAAAAGGTAAAAATTCCACAATAAAATCCATACCAATATTTCGGTATAATGATATTGAAAGAATAACATCATTTAGGAAGAAAATAACATCCCTTACATCAAAATAACGGTACTTCTGATCGGAATATCGGATATAAAGACGGAGGAAGCTTGTACCGAACAGAAACTCTCAGAGTATCTAAATACTCACAAAAATACGCTCGATAATCTAGAGAGAAAGAAAACTTGTTTCTGGTGTGATTTTCAATTCTAACCTAAGCGTCTATTTATAGGAAAATGCTAGAACGCCATAGGAGACTAAAATAATAAAATAATATTATTTCTTTTCTTCCATTTTACGCACACCTCAATCAAACCCAGCCATCTTTAAAGAAAAATAGCAGCCAACATGTATTCAACACCAACAAAAAGTAGGTCCCGCCCATAATTTAATAAAAATTATTTTATTTTCTGAAACTTTTCTAATTCATAGAAAATAGCCCGCCTATCAGAAAAATACAATTTTTATGTCCATTCCACAAGAAATCAAATTCTCTACAACTTTGTAGCTTTGAGTTTTTCCAAATTCCAAACAAAAAATATTCAAAATCCACAAACGGATGATTTTTAATACTTCCATTCTGACAAAATACTTATAAAACACCTCAGCATTAATTCCTTCATTTATAACCACATAAAATAAATAAATCCATCATTTATATCCACATCAAATAAATATTTCCTTATCATATAAATCAATAATTAATTATTCACAAATAATATTACAGAATCACAACTATAACAACCAGACCGTTCCTAGGAAAGAGGGGGCTTTCTGATAAGGATTTCTGTGAGACCCCAGATTTTATGAATAAAGATTTAATTTTCTCAAAATATTTTTTTTAATATTATGGTGTGGATTTGAGATAGTGTTATAGTTGTGGGTAGTATTTATAAATTTTGAAAAGTATGCAAGTTGTTGTATAATATTCGATTGGTCAGAGAATATTCTTTTTGTCGGGGAATATCCGTATGACGGTACAATCATTGGTGGACCCCACAACAGAATTATTGTCAGATTGAGAAAATGACAAAAATATTTTAATGAAAATAACGGCGGAAGTTTTACCGTTAACTGTTGAAACACCCGGTGTTAAAAGTACAGTAATACGCGTGGTTTCCTAGTAGCACACGATATTGATTATTGATGCTTTCGTGATAAGTCACTCAGTTTTATTTTATTAGTATTATTAATATAATAAAACAGAAAAGCTTTTTATATAAAACATAATACTTTATAAGGTTATTCTATAAATAGAATATATAATATTCTATTATGCATAGTGTTTTGCATAGTAATATCTTTTTATATAAAACATAATACTTTTATAAAGTTATTCGTTTTATTAGACTATAAATAGAATATATAATATTCTATTATGCATAGTGTTTTTCATAGTAATATCTTTTTATATAAAATAAAATACTTTTATAAATTTATTTGTTTTATTAGATAATAATTAGAATATATTATATTTTATTATGCATAGTATTTTATAGTGCATGCATAGTGTTTTGCATATTAAACTCTTTTTATATAAAACAGAATACTTTTATAAAGTTATTCATTTTATTAGATTATAAATATAATATATTATATTTTATTTAAAAAAAATTGCTTTAAATAGGGATCGTCCGATTAAAAGTAAACCAATTTGGACCGTTCATGAATTAGTTACAATGCAGTCCATTCTTCTATAAATAGAAGCTCATTCCTTCATTATTTTTTACAAATTCACTGAAACTCTAGAGAGAGAAACTATAGAGAGAATTCTTCTTCTATAATCTTGAGCGTATTTCTTTAGAGTTTAAGAAAGCTTTTAGCGTAGTACAAGTTTTCTTCGAGTATATCCTCGCCCTACCAGTCGAAATACTCTTCTTTTACGGTAAGAGATATTATTTGTTGTACTCGTAAGGGGTATTCTTTCTTTCTTATTCATGAAGAGAACTTCTGTTATTCCATTATTTATTATTCTGTTGGAATAACCTGTATACGCTGGATACCCTATACTTGGTGAATTTTTTTGTTATTCCATTATTTATCATTATGTTGGAATAACCCGTTTATGCGAAGTACCACATACATGGTGAAATTCTTCTGTTATTCCATTCTTTATTATTCTGTTGGAATATCCTGTCGGTGCGTATTACGCCTGACCTGGTTCTATTATTTATTATTCTGTTGGAATATCATATCTGTGCGTTTACGTATGACCTGGTTCCGTTCTTTATCATTATGTTGGAACATCCCGTCTGTGCTTTACGCATGACCTGGTTCCGTTATTTATTATTCTGTTGGAATAACATGTCTGTGCGGTCTATCGCATGCCTGGTGATTTTTTTTGATATTCCATTATTTATTATACTCAGTTGGTTAAAGTTTTGCGCTTCATCCAGTATCTTTTCATGGAAATATTCTTCTGAGCATTCTTGAATTTTACTCCACAAAACAGTATCATGTTGACAATTTGGACTTTATTGGTTCCTGGATAAATTAATTCTTGAACTTATTTTATTGAATTATTATGTCATTGTCATCATCCTCATGTTTATATTGTGTTGAAATTCATATGTGGCCTGTAGTGCATAAATGGACTTGGTATGATTATGACCAGGGATTATTCTGTATAATCATGACCGTAATGTTACAAATGATGTGGAAAAAGTCCTCATTGGCCCGTAGTGCATTGATGGACAGTTTTTGGTATGATTATGACTATGGATTCTCTTCGGCCAAGGGTGCAAAGATGAATTATTTTATGGCATGATAAGGACCGTTTATGAAAACATGATTATCTTTGGCCCGTAGTGCATGGATAATTCGTGGTCGTGATACTAAAGAATATCCTTGGCCTGTAGTTCATGGATGATTTGATGATGTGGATTATTTACTAAGCTGAGTCTCAGCGATAAAAGTGATGAAAAACCTTTTAAATCATAAAAGATAGTAGATTTTATTCTCTACCTGACTCTTCTAATGGATTGCTTGTTTCGCTGCAGTTAAATTTGATGTTTGTTATATTGTATAAGTTTAACTCTGTTGAAGGCTAACGATAATTTATTCTACATTATCATACTCATAATATTTCTTACTGGGCTAGTTGAGTTCACCCTTTTGCTTTCATTATTCTCTTAAGGAAATGAGAACGTAGCAGGGACTAGTCGGGGGAAACAGAGTGATGGTCCTAGATGGTGCATTAGTAGTCCTCACTATTCTATGAAATAGTGTGATAATAAATATAATAAGGACCCCATTGAGTTTATATGTTGTCTAGATGACAATATTTGTATTAAAACTCACAATATATGTTTAGTCGTATTTTACACGACTGTTGTATAATTAAGTTGTATTTGAATTTTGTAGCATGTATTTAGCGACTCAAGATGGGTGACGTATACCTATTTTGGGGGCGTCACAGTTGGTATCAAAGCTTAGAGATATGATCCCTGGCTAAGATGTGAGACAAGAACTAGGAGGGGAGAGACGGGGAATTCCTTCGCTAGTATGACCTACCTAAGTTTATTTGATATTTAATTGGTCGGTCAGAGTATATGGATAATATGTTACATGTCCATTAACCATTATTTTGTGGTAGTATTTGTAAATGGCATCCGAAAATGTTGAGATAAGCAATGAAGCACATGAGACCGTTGAGACACCTTTAATCACTAACTAGGTTAATGTGATGTCAGACGAAGAAGAAATTAGAGATATCTACGTGGTCCATGAAGAACTAATAGTTGCAGTAGTACACGGTATTGCACATTATTTTTGAATTATTGATTCTTACGTAAGAATGCACCACTCAATAATTATTACAGTAATTACTGTTCAATATTTTATTTTATTGATTCAATAATTGCTTTGTTGATATTTTATATTATTGGTGTTTCAATAATTGTCACTGCACAGTGTCTCTATTATCCGATCAATAATTCATATTATTTGAATAATATTTTTAGATATCATTATTGGCAATGTCTAAGGATGTACTGTCTAGAAAAGGGTTTGGTCACCTAATTACGCGTCAATAATTAGAAATCCTTATCGAAAAGCCTCTTCTTTCCTGTGAACGACCTGGTTGTCATTATTGTGATTCTATAATATTATTTGTGAATAATTAATTATTGATTTATATGATAAGGAAATATTTATTTTATGTGGATATAAATGATGGATATATTTATTGTGGTTATAAATGATGTAATTAATGTTGAGGTATTTTATCAGTATTTTATCTGAATGAAGGTATTAAAAATTGTCTGTTTGTGGATTTCGAGCATTTTCTGTTTGGAATTTGGAACAAATTTCTTCTACAAAGTTATAGAGAATTTAATTTCCTATGGAATGGAAATAAAATTCATATTTTTATGATAAATGGGCTATTTATTATGAATTATTGAAGTTTCAAAAATAAATGTTTTTTTATTAAAAACATGGGTGGGCCCCACTTTTGGTTGGTGAAAAAATCTGTTAAAATTTTATTTCAAAAATAGTGGGCGTGAATAGTAGTAGATAAAGCCATCATGTAACAGGTTAGTCTGCTATGGCGTTCTAAGCATTTTCCTATAAAAGGATGCTTAGTTAGAATTGAAAATCACACCAGAATCATAAGCTTTCTCTCTCTATATTATCGAGCGTACTTTGTGAGTATTTAGATAATTTGTGAGTTGTTATTCAGTGCAAGTTTTCTTTAACCTTATACCTGATATTTCAGCCAGAAGTACTGTTCTTTTGAGGTAAGAGATGTTATTTTCTTCATAATGATGTTATTCTGTCAATATCATTATAACGAAATATTGGTATGGATTTTATTATGGAATTTCTACCTTTTTCATGTCGGAGTTATTATTCATGTATACGACACTATTTAAGAATACGACACTATTCATTGAAAAAATAAAATTATCTTTTCTTTGTCCAAGTTGTCTATTATGGTTACTATCTTTGATTGTATCCATGTTTTGATCTTCATTATTGAATTTTGCTCCACAATCGATTATTATAAGGTATTTTTGAACTTGGATAAATTAAAGTACGAATCCCTAATCTTTGATCTTTTATCTCACTGGATTCATTTTCTTTACGATATTTTTCATCATCTTCAGTCCTAAATGATGATAGTACTGAATATCTTTGGCCTGCAGTGCAAAGATGAATGATTAACTGATGAATATTTGTGTCCCGTAGTGCAAAGATGAACATGTGTTGAGATGAACATGCCAAACTGGTGATACAAATGAATATCTTTGGCCTGTAGTGCAAAGATGAATATTTGATTCAAGATGTATATTGATTGATGTTACAAGGATAAAGTATTGATGATGGACTTTTAAATCTTAGAAGATAGTAGAATTTATTCTCTACTTGACTCTTCTAATGGATTGTTGTTTCTGCTGCAGTTGTTGATCTAAAACTTGTTGTCTATTATATTCTATCAGATTTTCCCCTATTAAAGACTAATGATAATTTGTTGTATATTATCTTAGTCATAATATTCTTTACTGGGCTAGTTGAGCTCACCCTTTTCCTTTTTGTTCCATTTTTTCTTCTTAGGAGGTGAGAACATAGCAGGAACTAGCCGGGGTATGGAGTGATAGTTCAGGATAGTTGTTTTAGTAGTCCACACTATTTTGTAAAATAGTGTATCAATAATTATAATGAGGACTCCTTTTGAGTTTGTATACTGTCTATTAGATAATATTTGTATTTAAACTCACAGTATATATGTTGTCGTATTATGCATGACAATTGTATTACTGAAGTAGTATTTATTTCTGTACTATGTATTTTGCGACTTAGAATGGGTGATATATACCTATTTTGGGGGCGTCACAAGTAGTCCCGCAAAAGGACTTTTTAAGCATATCCCACATTTCCATTGTAGTTATGCACGACTCAAATTCGCCAATAAGGTCGTTGTGCATGCTGCTTAACATGGTAAAGCGCGCACAACAATCCTTCTTGACCCATTCATCGTAGGTTTGTTGTCTCGATGGTGCTAAACAGTGGTGCCCTCCTCAGGCGGTTGCATAGTGGTAGTTAAAGTTTCAAGCACATCGAACTCATTAAGCAGATATTGAATTTTTTTCGACGAAAGGTAATAATTTTTGTCATCCAATTTTTCACCTATGTTAAGGTTAGCAATCATATTTTTAGAGGCCATTTAACTACAATAAGGTTCCACGAAGTATGAAAATAAGCACACATAATAATTTTGTCATTAAATCCTAAGTAATCGTAATTATTTAGTCTATTGGATAGAAATCGAAAAATTGTGATTAATTTTATTTTATATGACAAAATCCAAATGGCCCATTACAACAAAAATACGGACAGGTTTATGAAACAAAAACCCCTATTGATAATTTAATTGTTCTGTAGGAGATAAAATCAATTAATTGAAGAACAAGTACAAAATTACATTCGCTTACAAGGCTAAGATATAAATACATCAATACCAAAATTTTACATCAAAGATACCTACTACATCAATCTAATAATAAAAATGGGAAAAAGGTCCGACATGTAACATGTCGTCGATGGACTGTTAAGAGTCACTAGTTGGTTTTTTATATGGTTATACCAACACAACCGAGAAAAGGTTTGTACATTGACCTAGTGATGTGACACTGCTAACGACTCTTTGAAACCAAGATTCATTAGGGTTCGGGGGCTTGATTATGCTGAGGGAAGGTGTTAGGTAGCCCCCCGACATCCGTGTTACCATGGTGACCACCACTTTTCAAGAAACTGTTATATGAATATCTGTGTGTAGGTCAATGTGCTATTATTTGGAAGTAGTGCGAGGCCTCATTCGCACCTATATACACATGGTTCGAATTTGTTTAAAAATTCAGTTTTAAACAAGATATAGCAGTGATGTTTTATAAAAGAGGTTTTTTCAAACCCTTGTGCTCAATAGTAATTGAGACCTTTTACACTCCCATTTTGATTAAGTGTTCGGCTTGATTGTTTTTAATTTTTGAGATGCGAAGCATCTTCGAGAAAATAATGTACAAAATAGTGCCGAACTCCTCGTGGGTATGAAAACCATCTGAGGAAATCCAAACACCGTGAATAATTAACAAGCTGCTTACAGCTGAAAATGTCCATAATTGGAACCGAATCTAGATCTAGTAGACTGAATCTGTGATAACATGATTCCTAGGCTCACATGATGCCGCAATTGATAAGAAAGCAGTAAGCAAGTATATATATATATATAAGCTGTAAATATATATATATAGACATGATCAGCCACCACGAAGCACCTCCACGGGGGATCAAAAATGTAAATAAAGTTGTAAAAGCAATCAACCGCCACGGGGTAGACTCCAAGCGGGACGGAAAAAATAAAGAAAGTTGTAAAGACGATTAACTGCCACGAAGTAAACTCCAGGAGGGACTATATATATATATATATATATACGATCAAGATCAAGAGCATTCTCCTTAAATAGCATTCCTCCTTAAATAGCATTTTTTTTTATTAAAACTACTTCGTTTTGGAGGGATGAGGTGGTATTTTTGTAAATACAATGCCATCGTGTATTTTCAAAAATACCACCGCGTCCCTCCAAAATGACGTAGTTTTAATAAAAGAATGCTTTTTAAGGAGAATGCTCTTGATCCTTACCGTGTGTATATATATATATATATATATATATATATATATATATCTCCAGACCGAAGTCTAGGCTCAATCAAGGCATAACTCGATAATGTTAGTCCATATATAAATATATATATATATATATATAAATATATATATATATAACTATATATATATATACAAACTAAAATGAAACCACGGACTGAAGTCTGAGCATATACACGCAATACGACTCTTAACGTAAAGAAAGGTGTGTGCAAAGATGAAGAGAAAGACTTTAAAGTGTGTAAGAAGGCTTACAGTGGACTGCCAAAGAAGACTTCAATAACTTTAAATGGATGAACACTAGGTTTCCTCCGGTAAAAATATGACATAATATAAGCTCACAAGTGTTTAAAATGAGAAACCACTCGGTTTATACCGTGTACAGAACAAATTGGACAAGGCTTCCTCACCGTTTCTCTTGCAAATAAGGCCACCCCAAGCCCTTTATATATAGAGGGGGGAGTCGCAGGTAGAACTACGATTTCCCGGGATGCTCAGGATGCCTGACAATATGGGTCCCGTCATGTCGAAGTACGTATACCAGGACAACGAACTGTTCGCTCGGACCTTCACAACTCTCGATCCAGGAGTACGATGGAAGCATGCCATACTATTTTGAAAAGCTCTTTCTAAGAGATACACAATGACATATGATTTTCCCTTTTTTTAATTCTTGGAAGATGGGTCCATGACCGAAATGGCATTTTCGGGTTTTTGTCAGGTAGTCCATTGAGCCGTTTTACATAGTTTACGCTCGAAAGTTAAGATATGGTTCTTATGGGACTTCTATTGAAGTAATTTGTTTTGAAGTGAGTTGATTTGTTTTGATTTGAAGTTGAGTTGGCAAAATGACCATTTTGCCCCTCCTGGGTTATCTCCAGTTTTTACGCAGTTGTAGCAGTCTTTTCTCAGGGTTATCTCTGAGGTTAACTTTATGTTGACTTTGACTATCCTCAGGGTCATCTCTGAGGTTGGCTTGACCTCCTGGGGTTATCTCCAGGCTTTGAACTTGATCCCCCGAGGTTATCTCTGAGGTTGGAACTGATTTTCCCAGGGTTATCTCTGGGGTTGAAAACTGATTTTTAGGAGTTATCTCCGAGGTTGGAAACTGGATCTCTTGGGGCTATTTCCGGGGTTGGAATTGAGGTTGTGGTCCTCCAGAGTGTGAAAAAGACACTTTTGTCCTTCTGCATAGTTAGTCACATGGAAAAAAAATTCGAGTGTCTACAGATGCCCCTCTTTATCATGTTCATGCAATGCAATGGAATGGATGTGATAAAGATTACTAGACACTTGAGATATGACAAGGTATTTCTAATGATGCAAATCGCAGTGAAATGAATGTAAATGATGAATGTTAAAATGTTTTCGCAAATCAATGTTCGTAAATCGTACATCGCATTTTGGACTTCGCTTTTCGCATTTGGCCAAATCGCACTTTGCAACTCGCACATCGCAACTCTCACATCGCATTTCGCATATCACATTTCGTAAATCACATTTCGCATATCGCAATGTAATGAATGTTATGATGAATGTTTAAAATCATTTTGCAAATCGCTTTACCTTTACCGATCATTGTTGATGCCTATGCTGGTGTTGACTCCAATGGTTTAAATTTAATTGTGGATGCTTGTTTGAAGAAGATAAGTTGAGATGTTTTCCACATCTCTAATTGGGATGACATTCTGGAATCACTAGACCTTCCCGATGTATACGATGGTAGTTTACAACGGTGCCTACCCTACTGATCCCCAAACTATTTTGGTTCCCACTCGAATAGTGGCATACGAAGCTTTCACCGCTGAACTGTCTTGATGTTGCTCTGGATGTCAATAGTTTAGAATATCAGATCTTCCAATACCTTCGCTGAAGTAATATTCCACGGATTACTTCACTAGACTTCACCTGATGTTACGCTAGATTGATGATAACCACCAGATGTCTCACCTTTTTTGAGGTGATTTGGAGTTTCCTTTCACTGTTTGGGTACTTCTGCCCCATTTCCTTGAGCGCTTGATTCGTAATCCAGTTTAACTGATGACTTGAATGTCGTTGACATCCCTGGAGGGTGCAACTCATTCTTTTGCTGCCCAGATTTGAACTTCGGTGTAGAGGCCTCAACTGATGAGGACTTGACGCATGTTAACATGTTTGATGGTGTATATTTCCATCGCTAGACCTTTCATCGTTGGCCTTCTGCTCCTGAGTTAAGAACTTTTTTGAGAATTTTCCCCTTCTTTCGTAGGGGCATGCTTTTGTCGCCATGATTTCTATCAGGAGTTCTCCCCTTTCTTTTTGATGAGAGGCTTGATCCCATCTTAAGCTCCTTCCATTTCTTGGAATCGTAAAATGCCCCAGTCTTTTTGTGTGTTGTTGTCGGGGATTAATACGAGAGACTCTTTTTGTTGACAAAATTGCAAGTGAATAATATCTGAATCGCCATTGAGATGATGATGGACCATGCTGATTGCGTTGACTGGTGCATTTTCTACATTAGGATGGTTGATAAATTCCCCAGTGTAAAGTTGTCGTTGCTTCTGAGATTTCCCCAATCGTGTTGTAAGGGACCCAATATCCGGTTGTCGCCAATTTTGAAATTTCCATAGCCTTGCTTGTTGTCTAGGGTAGTTGCTTTGATAGATGGGCTGATGTTGACAGCTCTTTCTGGTAAAGATGTCTCTCTGTTAGAGAGATAATGCTCTAACTCATAGGGATACCGCTGTTGTTGAGCGGGATAGCGCTATATCTTCCCGAGATATCGCATGTAGTTGGTGGTAGATCTATTGGCTCATGTAGAAACACTTGGGCAGGAGATCACAATGTTATCTCCTTCTTCTGACAGGGAATCCATGTTGGATTTGATAGCCCACATATACACTGATTTGTAGATGGGCTTGTATTTTCCTGTACAGACTAGCTTAGCCATTTTGTCATGTACAGTACACATTGTATTTATCAAACAACATTATATATGGCAGGGAAATATATGTTGATTCACTTCTCTTTTAGTTGTGCCTTGTTACTTGCTTGATATTTGCTTGTTTCTCCAAGACTTTGTGATCTGGATGTATCCTGAACTCCTCCTTGATGGATGGACAGTGAGATGTCTCCGGATTTTTAGAATGGATCGTCGATCTGTGTGTATTCCCTACCATCTTTGGTGTCTTGGGAATGATTTCTGTATGTGTCTATGGATATGAATGTGTTTGTTTTTGTTTTTTTTCTGTGGTGAGACCGGACCATAAAACATGGTTGCCTATGTACTCCCATGTTTTGGGGAGATCAAGTCAGCGTAGTTTGGCCCAGGTATAGGGCGGATTGCAGATAAAAAGTTTAATCTCATGTACAGGATAAATTGAAGGTGTGAAAGGTTTAATCCTTGGTTGGATAAACTGAAAGTGTGAAAGGTTTTGAAAACCTGCGGGGAATGAAGGATCTGGTGATCCGAAACTAGGCTGCTGGTTAAAAAAGTGTTTTTCCCTAATGGGGTAGATGAGTGTGAAGCAAAGTTGTATGTAATGAAGGGTTAAAGAACCGGAATGACTGGTGATCTTATAATCCAACACCAGGATGTTTGGTTGATGGTATCCTCAGATATAGTACCATTTCACGGTGTCCGAGTTGATGAGTTATGGAAATTCATCGCCGTCTATTTCCTATAATCTGAAAGTGCCTTATGTCAATACCTCCTTGACAATAAACAAGCCTTCCCAATTTGGAGTCTTTTGTTGTACAAATGTGAGGGTTGGCATGTCTTCCTTGTCATGCATGTTGATCAAGGAGGCCAAGGTTGCTAACGCATCCGCAAAATCATTCCTATTCCGCGGAATGTGGAGGAAGGATATTTCTTCAAACTTCGAAGCCATCTGTAGAGCTTGTTGATGGTAAGGGAACAGCTGTAGAATCTGTTGAAGAGCTTTTTTCTTCTTTTTTCTTCTTTTTTTATTTTTATGCATTAGATCGTGGAAAAGCGCCATATGGCTCACTGATAGGTAGCTCCGGCATTGATGAGACCGAATGACAATCGTTTATAGCAAAAGGCTCCCCAAGGAGGGATGAATGCAGTTTTCTCACGATCCTTTTTAGCAACCATGATTTGATGGTACCTCGCAAAGCCATCTGCAAGGGAGTATACGTCATACTGAGTCGTATTGTCAATAAGTATGTGGATGAATGGGACGGGAAAGCTATCTTTGAGACAAGCTTTGTTTAGGTCACTGTAATCCACGCAAACTCGCACCTCTCCTCTAGGTTTTGGCACGGAGACTATGTTGGATAGCCATTCAGGGTATATTGACACCATGATGATGCCGACTTGAAATTGTTTCACAATTTCTTCTTTAACTTTTAACCTCCACTTAGGTTTTAATCGCCTGAGCTTCTGTCTGACTCGCTTGAATCCTCCTTTGATGGGAAAGCAATGAATGATAATGTCCGTGGATAAACCGACCATGTCTTCGTGAGACCATGCAAACACATCCTAGAATAGGTTCAATAGAGTAACCATGTCATTCCTTTGGTTTGGAGTGAGGTCTGTACCAATCTGGATCTGTTTGGGGTTTTCTAAGGTTCTGAGGTTTAATCAAGATTTGGCTTGGGTTTGTCTTCGACCCATTCTTTGATCTCCTTAGGTATCTCATAGTCCTCTTGTATTTCCATCAAGTTTGAGTCCAACTTTACATCAAAGTTACAGTCCTTGTGGAGAATAAGCACCTCATCAGCAAGTCTAGGCACATCTAACTTTAGAGTCCTGAACCAAAATGTTCCCATTTAATATATGAAACTGTTCAATCACACAAAGTGTTAGCATGTAATGACAAAAGTAACTACTAATACTGTACAGAAAAAGTAAGCAATTATTGCTATCTACAGGGCAGAATGAGTTTCTACCCGTTTTACCCTTGTCGACCAATGCAATGAGTACTGCTCCAATTGTCGAGGGCCAAGTCCTGGTGGACTGCAGTGATGGAGGGGATGTCATCGTCCTCCTTCTCCCGAATGATGACCATTACGTCTGGGCAATCATCGTCTGGGGTGTATTTGTTTGTATGTTCATCATGGACAATGATGCGTATGCATGACATCATTCTGACGATGCCTTATTTAATTATTCGTTCCTCTTCTTCCATTACGGGATCTGGAACTAGGATTTCTTTCTCCTTCACCGGTATCGGTTTAGGAAATAACATAGTCATTACATGGGCATGCACCTTTACCGGAGACCGTATAGGCTCAGGAACTGTAGGTGGAGATAATCGCCATAAGGCTGAAGCTGAAGGAATCTGTCTGTGCTTATGAGGATTCCTGCGACTGGAACTAGAAGTTTCTGGACCTTGGGTTCCTCCTTGTGCGGAGGATTCAACATGTACGGGTATCCTTGTACCCTGAGTAGATTGGTGTAGTTCTTTAAACAGAACAACCAAATCTGTGATTTGTTTACTTAATTCGTCGAATTCTTCATGAGAAACTGGATTAAGATCAGTCTGGTCAGATGAAGACATAATTGGTTGTAGGCTCGTGGCCTCTTTGGATTTTGATCAAGTTATTTGACCAATTATATCCCTACAAAAAAGACTTATGTAGTTTAGTCTTACTGCATGTAGCAATATTACATAATGTATCCGTTTAGGAGTATCGTCCTGCGAAATGGATGTCAGTTGACAAGATAGCATTTTAGGTTTTGATATAATGGGAAGGCATTTACACATATTCCTTCAAATTTTCCATTACATTGAGATTTACATAGAAATGAAATTACAAGTAATTGAAATATAAAAGTATGAAGAGACTTTCCTCCGCGTTTGGTTTATCAGAGGCTGACCTATCTGAGGTTACTCTCACGGTTTTTCGACATGAAGGTTCCAAAATCATCGCAATTTACTTGACGAGAAGTTAATCCGGTCTTTCAACTGGAGGGAATTTGGGTGGTGCCTTTCCTGAACCTCGTTGGAATTAGTCTTCCTACGAGTCCAAAAATTAAACATTCACATACATCGTGTCTCACCGTATGGAAATGATGACATGTGCGAAGCACTAATATCACAGGCAGATATGGTGCGAAGCACTAAGTGCAATAAGTAAATGCATTCTTACACATTCATTCCAATGTAAATACAATATCTACACACAAGCATATAATAGTTTTGAAAAGATTGTAATAGCGGCTTAAGCCCTCTTACTGGTGTCCCCAGCAGAGTCGCCACTTATCGACGTCGGGACTTTTATTTGTCCCTTTTTGTTACTTGTTCTTTGGTGTTCTCATGTTAGGTGTGATTTGTTTGAAAAAATAAGTGAAAAAGGTCCGACATGTATCATGTCGACGATGGACTGTTAAGAGTCGCCAATTAGTTTTTTATATGGTTGTACCAACACAACTGAGAAAAGGTTTGCACATTGACCCAGTGATGTGACAATGCTAAATAAGTTTGTAAAACCGAGATTCATTAGGGTTCGGGGGCTTGATTATGCGGAGGGAATGTGTTAGGCACCCCCCGACATCCGTGTTACCACGGTGACCTCCACTTTTCAAGAAACTGTTATATGAATGTGTGTGTGTGTAGGTCAATGTGCTAGTATTTGGAAGTAATGTGAGGCCTCGTACGCACCTATATACACAGGGTTTGAATTTGTGTAAAAATTCAGTTTTAAACAAGATATAGCAGTGATGTTTTATAAAAGAGGTTTTTTCAATCCTTTGTGCTCAATAGTAATTGAGACCTTTTACACTCCCATTTTTATTAAGTGTTCGGCTTGATTGTTTTTAATTTTCAAGATGCGAAGCATCTTCGAGAAAATAATGTACAAAATAGTGCCGAACTCCTCGTGGGTATGAAAACCATATGAGGAAATCCAAACACCGTGAATAATTTATAAGCTGCTTATAGTTGCAAATGTCCATCATTGGAACCAAATCTAGATCTAGTAGACTGAATCTGTGATCACATGATTCCTAGGCTCACATGATGCCGCAATTAATAAAAAAGCAGTAAGCAGGTATATATATAAAAGCTGTAAATATATATATATATACAGACATGATCAGCCACCACGAAGCACCTCCTTAGGGGATTAAAAATTTAAATAAAGCTGTAAAAGTAATCAACCGCCACGGAGTAGACTCCAGGAGGGATGAAAAAAATAAAGAAAGTTGTAAAGACGGTCAACCGCCACGAAGTAAACTCCAGGTAGGATTACATGTAAATATATATATATATATATATATATATATATATATATATATATATATATATATATATATATATATAACCGGTAAACGCACCAGATGTAAAATCCAGGCTCATCGAACAAAGTCCGACAACATTTGATATATATAAGTAAATATATATATATATATATATATACATATATATATAACCGGTAAACGCACCAGATGTAAAATCCAGGCTCATCGAACAAAGTCCGACAACATTTGATATATATAAGTAAATATATATATATATATATATATATATATATTAAAGCTGTAAACGCTCCAGATGTAAAATCGAGGCTCGTCGAATAAAGTTCGACACACATTTCATATATATAAGTATATATATATACAATAGCAAGTAAACTCTCCAGACCGAAGTCTAGGCTCATCGAACAGAGTTCGACACAAAGTTTATATATATAAGTATATTTATATACGAAAGCAAATAAACGCTCCAAACCGAAGTCTAGGCTTAATCGAGGCATAACTCGATAATATTAGTCCATATATAAATATATATATATATATATATATATAAGTATATATATATACAAACTGAAATGAAACAATGGACCGAAGTCCGGGCATACACACACAACATGACACTCAACGTGAAGAAAGGTGTATGCAAAGATGAAGAGAAAGGCTTTAAAGTGTGTAAGAAGGCTTACAGTGGACTGCTAAAGAAGACTTCAATAACTTTAAATGGATGAACACTAGGCTCCCGCAGGTAAAAATATGGCAGAATATAAGCTCACAAGTGTTTAAAATGAGAAAGCACTCGGTTTATAGCGTGAACAGAACAAATTGGACAGGGCTTCCTCGCCGTTTCTCTTGAAAATAAGGCCACCCCAAGCCCTCTATATATAGAGGGGGAGCTGCAGGTAGACTTGCGGCATCCCGGGATGCCCACAATGAGGGTCCTGCCGTGTCAAAGTACGCACACTAGGATAACGCGCTGTTCGTTCGGACCTTCATAACTTTCGATCCGGGAGTCCGATAGAAGCGTGCCTTAACATTTCGGAAAACTATTTCCAAGAGCTACACAATGACATAGGATTTGCCCTTTTTTGATTCCAGGAAGATGGGTCCATGACCGAAATGGCATTCCTGGGTTTTTGTCATGTAGTCCGTTGAGCCGTTTTGCGTAGTTTGCGCTCGAAAGTTAAGATATAGTTCTTATGGGACTTCTATTGAAGTAATTTTAATTGAAATGAGTTGATTTCATGCGAGATGAATTTTATTTAGCAAAATGACCATTTTGCCCCTCCCGGGGTTATCTCCGATTTTCGCACAGTTGTAGTAGTCTTTTCTCAGGGTTATCTCTGAGGTTGTCTTGATGTTGATTTTGACTATCCTCAGGGTCATCTTTGAGGTTGGCTTTAACTCGTGGGGTTATCTCCAGGCTTTGAACTTGATCCCCGGGGTTATCTCTGAGGTTGGAACTGATTTTGTAACATTCCAGAATTTTAAAGTGTAATATTAAATATTTATTGATTTATATAAGTATTTAATGGATATGTTTATTGTTGAATAAATAATTGGTCAATTTGATTTGATGTGGTTTAGTTAATTATTTGTTGAATAAATAATTAAGGAGCTAAGAAAATTAATTGTTATAAGATTATATACCAATTTAATTTAATAAGTAAGCTAGAGAGCTTATAGTGATTTAAATAAATTATAATATTTTAAATGAGAAATTGTAATTTAAAATATTAGTTGGTCGAATAAAATTACAATTATTAAAGAAATTATAGTTATGTGATATTAAATTATGTGCTAAAGTAATTTAATAGATTAGTATTTGAATTGATTAAATTGATTAATTAATTTAATAGAAGTGTGACAAATAACCTTGCTATAAAGGAGTTATTAAGATAAATTAAAAGAGTTTAATTTAGTTTTGCCAAACAAGTCTTATTTCATATTAAGTCTTTAATGTAATAGTGTTTTATCAAACAAAGTATAAGGATTAATCCATTTGTTTTAGTTAGATTTGCCAAACAAGGTATAAGGGTTAATGAGTTATTTTTATTAGCTTAACCAAACAAGCCTTATGACTTTTGATTTTCAAAATTTTATAACTCATGTCAGTTAAAATCCTATACTTAATATCTATATTATTATTATTATACGTTATATTATAATACGTAAACTAAACTTGGGAGAAGAGAGAAGAAGAAGAAGAAGAAGAACACAGAGAAAATTTGAGAAAACTCTAGAGAGAAAGTGAGTGATTCTAACAGGTTTTTGAGAAAGGAATTGGAGAGAAGAAGCTTGAGAATAACCATCATCTTCTTAATCAAATGTAGGAGCTTAATCTTTTCTTTAAAAAGTTAGTTTTCTTTTTCTTCCAAAAAGTTCTCTTTAAAATTTTATAAAAGATAAATTCATGGTGTTTATGGTATACGATAAATTATTGATTATAAGATGATTACATGAGTTTATATATATGATTTTAGAGCAATTAGTTCATGTCTGTATGTGTTTTGTGAATAAAACCATATTACAGTGTTTACGTGAAAATACATATGAATAGGGCTTAATTTAAAATAGAAATTAAGGTTTAATTAGTTGTTAAATTGATAAATTATTTATCAAAATTGATAGAGTATGTATAATCATAACTATGATGTTTTGAAATTTCTGTTTTGATTGAGAAACAAAATCGCAGTGTTGATTTTCATTAAAAATGTCAACAATGGAGTTTTTGTCAAAAATAGTGAAATTAGATGTTTTAAATTCGTTGTTTATGTTGATGTATGGGTAGAAACAAGTTAGAAGTTCTTGAATTATGTTTACATGAAGTTTTTGTATGAATTGCATGTGAATTAGTCTGTTAAAAACGACCTTGAAGGCCAAATTGGCTTTTTCCTGTACTATTGACGAAGCTGTCAGTCGATACTGGAGTTTTGCACCGTGCCGCGGCCCAGCAGTACGTTAGTGGTGCACCAGCGCCATCACCACGCCGCAGCGCGGCTTCGTAGTGTATTCACTGCGCCGCAGCGCCATCACCACGCCGCAGCGCGATCCACAGTGTAAACTGTGGCGCCGCGGCGCGAGTTAACAAAATGTTCTGACAATTTTGTTTAAGTATACAAAACTTGAAAATAAATGTTATGTGTTAATAATATGAATGTTAAATGATGATTTCAGTAGTATTAAACTATGAATGAGCATGTTATCAAGAGTTAATTAGTATTAACGTAGTTTGATTATGTGAATTGGTAATTTAACCTACATGATGTTTATATTTTGTTTATATAGATATAAAATGTTGGTAATGACTAATTATGTCATGATGACATATGTATAGGGTATTGATTCAAGTTGTAAGGTTTAGCTTGTGCTAAAGGCAAGTTTTCTAACTCTATTTTATAATTAAGCAAGTTCTCTAACTCTAAAACTTCGTTATGCGAGTTTGATTTTGTTGAATACATTATTGTTTTGAATTCAATTTCAATTACACAAGTTGCTAACTTTACACTTTCGTAGAGTTAGAATATTTATTATTGATAAAGTTCTTGTATCTATTGGTTCATGAGAATACAAGTATTCGAAATCTTATATTTTATTATTGAGCAAGTTCTTTAATATGTAACTTGTGATTTAGCATGCGAGTTGTTCTATTTTAATATTCTAGTATTGAACAACTCTATCGTTCAAATTACTATTCATTATGCATGTTTAGTACCCAAATTCTCAATAACCTTGAATGTTATGATTATTCAATGTTTATGTTATTAGATTATTCCTAAAGCATAATGTTAATTTACAAATATCAATTCAGTTATGATTATTCCATAGCATATAGTTTTTTCTTTTGTAATCAACTAGTCCTAGTTGATTACCGTTGAATCCTAAATTATCCTGTAATGTATCCAAACAAAACTTACTTTGGTGCGGACTCGTATTCTAAATATTGAGATGAACAACTCTTTTAATAGTGGTTTACGCTTAGCATTGAAATGGTTGTGCACAATACATTGTACGAAGGGTTGATCCCACTAAGTACGTGGAGTCCTTATAGTCTTATGACTGTAAAAGTTAAAGTTGAAAGATTACTTATAACTGTGGACATGATTCGTGGTCATTAGACCCTCAGTGAATGTTATAATTTTCTGAAAGTTAATAGAATATATTGTTCAGTTCTATTGAGCCTAATATTGGCAATTGATGTAAAAGTTTGAAGATTTATTTATTGTTATTTCCAGTGGGCCTTGTTTGCTCACTCTTGCCTGTAAAATTTCTTACAGCTAAAGTTAAAATGGGCGACGTACCTAGCACCAGTAAGGGAAAAGGAAAGATGAATAAATACTGAAAACCTGTAATAGTTTTGATAGTTTACTTTCAGACTTTGATTTAAAGATTGTTATGAAGTTTATTTAAATTTCCACATTTGAATGATTGTTTTTAAAGGTTAGATAACTTGGGAGATTTTATTTAAGTTTTATCCTGTATGGGCAGGTTTTTTATTATTCAATTTATTATAATTGGGTAGTTAGAAATGAATGTTTTGATTAAGTGAACACCAAATTTTGATGAAATGAAGTACCAGGATTTGGGGGTGTCACAGGTTAGTATCAAAGCTTTAGGTTATAAACCTTAGGTGGGGGGACAAGCCTTAGGAAGTAACCTTTGAAAAGATAGTGGAGATAACTCTTATCGAGTTTTAAGAAAGAAGTAATAAAACACTTATGTGCTTATGTGTTTATAGTTTATGTACTCGTGAGTGTCGAGTAGTAATGATTAATAATTAAAACTTTAAAACTTTGTTATCAGGATGACTAATGTTTGAAAATCTAGTCAGGCTAGAGAGGAGGGACCTCAAATGCCTATAGAGGAGGAGCCTCGCGACATTCAGGTAGTTTGGGAAGAACTACTGCCACGGGAGTCAGGCCCGTTGGTCACAGTAGTTGAAGATGATGATGATGATAACGTGGAAACAGATGAGGAGGATCCCATTGAGTTACCACAGGAGGATGAGGATGATGAGGAGGAGGAGGAAAGGATTCCACTTAACTCGATAGCTGGCCGTATATACGATGAGGTGCATGACCGTAACGTGGAACTTCAGGATACAGTTGAGGAGTTACAGGAGATAGTAGCTGAACAACAAACTGCAATGACACAAAAAGACAGCGAGATCCAGGATCGTGAGGAACAGTTGACAAATGTCGAGGAGAAACTAGTACAGACTGAAGGAGAGAAAGAGCAACTGATCGAAGTGGTCACTGAACTGAAGAACAAGCTGAGAGAAGAAGCTGCTAAGAGGGCAAGAGCTGAAGATGCATACGAGGAAGCTTATCAACGAACTGGAAGAGCAGTAAGGAACTCATAAGCGAAAAGGATGAAGATGGAAGAGATGGATAAAGTATTTGACACCGCAATTAATCGAGCTCAAGATCGGGTCATGGGATATCCGATTCAGTTCGAGACACTGCCATCATATGTATTAGATCGCAGGACAATGTTTCGAGTCATGGAGGAAGAACGTTATAGGGCTAAGAAGTATCTTAATAGAACGTCGTAGTTGTTGTACGATGAGTGAAAGGTTAAATAAATTATAAATCCAAGTGTTATGCAACCTATGGGATATGACTATGATGTTGTCCTAAAACTTTTGTAGTTCAGGAAAGTAATGTAGATAGCAGTGATGCTATTGTTTTATGTTTCCAAAAAGCTTTTTAATAAATAAAAGTTGTTACTTTATTCAAAGTGTTATGTGTTATGTGGTTATTTCTTTTATGGAGGCAAGTTAATTAGAAAATACTTAAAGAAGCTGAGTTAGTCTAATAGATGTTTTGTTTTAACAGAAAATGCCTCCCAGACGTGAACCACCCCAACAGAGAAACAATGAGAGAACTACTAATAATGACAATGTTGGTGGTAACCCCGTTCAACAACTATTGACACTACTGACAGGAGTGCTGCAGAATCAACCACAAAACCATGGTACAACGTTTAAGGATTTCAAGGCGGTTGGACCACCTAAATTCCGTGGGTCTATGAATCCAGTCAAAGCACAAACCTAGATTATGGAGATAGAAAAAGTATTCGATGTCGCTAGGGTAGGGGATGATCAGAAAACTGCTTTCGCAACTTTCATGTTGAAAGCAAAAGCTAGTTATTGGTGGCAGGCCAATAAAACTCGTGAAGGGCCATGAGTGATGACATGGGATAGGTTCAAGGAGTTATTCTTCGAGACCTATTTTCTGAAGAGTTCGAAGAGTCAGCTAGAAGTGCAGTTTCTGGAACTAAAATAAGGAACGATGACTGTATCCGATTATGCAGCAAAATTCAATGAATTGGCGAGGTTTGCACCATATCAAGTCAGAACAGACGAGCATAAAGCGAAGAGATTTGAACAGGGACTGAAGCCCTGGCTGTACAGTAGGGTATCCCTATTCCAGTTGAAGACATTTATAGCGGTAATGGAGAAAATAGTAATCACTGAAGGTGGAGGCGAGGCAGTGACAAAGTTCAATCAGGAACAAAAGAAGAAGAAGAATGAGAATGAGATTAAGAATGGAGGAGGTAGCAGTGGAAACAACAACAACAACAACAACTTGAAGATGAAGTGGAATGGGAACATGGGTGCTGGAAACCATCAAGGTAACCAGCAAAACAAAAAGTTTGAAGCATGTGCGACATGTGGGAAATTTCACAAGGGTGCGTGCTTGATGGGGGAAACGAGTTTGCTTTAATTATGGCCAGGAGGGTCACATCGCCCCAAATTGCACTCAACCAAAGAAGAATGTATGCTTCACGTGCGGATCCAAGGATCACTTTGCTCGTGAATGCCCTAAGAAGAGGGAAGGAGTGACAACTAAAAGCAATGGAGGTAACAATGGAAGTACATGGGCCATTACAGGACCTGCAGCATCAAATAAACCCACAACCAAAACCTTCAACATGACTGTGCAAGATGCTGTGCAATCAAAAGATGTGGTGTCAGGTATTATCCCAATTAATGATATTAATGCATATGTATTATTTGATTCGGGTGCTACTTGTTCGTTTATATCTGATGAATTTGCTAAGAGGTTAGAATTGCCTAGAGAAGAACTGAATTTTCCTTTGAACATAGAAATTACGAATAAGGAAGTAATCCCTGTTAGATTTGTATATAAGAATTGTAGGGTGAACATTAAGGATAATATCTTGTTGGTAGATTTGATTCCGATTAGACTCGGGGAATTTGATCTAATTTTGGGAATGGATTGGCTGGTCAAATACGGAGCAGTAATTGACTACAAAAAGAAGTGTGTAAACCTTATGACTCCGTCAAAGGTAGTATTTCATGGTAGCAAGTTGCCTATACAAATGAAATGTCTGACGACTATGCAGGCCCAAAACTTGTTGAGTCAAGGTTGTGTGGGCTATTTAGCTTACATAGTCGATACTCAGAAGAAGGGTATAAAACTAGAAGAAATACCAGTAGTGAGGGAATTCGAAGACGTGTTTCCAGAGGATTTTCCAGGACTTCAGCCTGATAGAGAAATTGAGTTCGTGATCGACTTAGCGCCTGGAACAGCACCGATATTGAAGGCCCCGTATAGAATAGCTCCGGTAGAAATGAAGTAACTAATTGTACAGTTGCAAGAGTTGCTGGACAAGAAATATATTCAACCAACCGTATCGCCGCGGGGAGCGCCCGTTTTATTCGTTAAGAAGAAGGATGGATCAATGCGTCTTTGCATTGATTATAGAGAGTTAAACAAAGTAACTATTAAGAATAGGTATCCGTTGCCTAGAATAGATGACTTGTTTGATCAGCTGAAGGGTGCTAAATATTTTTCGAAAATAGATTTGAGAAGTGGGTATCACCAATTGAAGGTAAGAAAGGAGGATATACCTAGAATGGCATTCAGAACTCGGTACGGACATTGCGCGTTTCTGGTGATGTTTTTTGGTTTAACAAATGCCCCTGCTGCGTTCATGGATCTGATGAACAGGGTGTTGAAACCATTCTTAGACAAGTTTGTGGTGGTATTTATCGATGACATTCTAGTGTGTTCCAAAACTCAAGAAGAACACGTGGAACATTTACGTTTGACATTGGAAACACTAAGGAAGGAAAAGTTGTACGCGAAATTCTCTAAGTGCGAATTTTGGCTCGATCGTGTACAATTTTTGGGTCATGTGATTGACAAAGATGGGATTTCAGTGGATCCATCAAAAATGGAAGTTGTAATCAATTGGGAACAACCAAGGACACCTTCGAAGGTGAGGAGTTTCTTGGGACTTGCCGGTTACTATAGAAGATTCATCCAAGATTTTTCTAAGATAGCCACTTCGCTAACAAATTTGACAAGGAAAGCTGTAAAATTCGTTTGGACGAAGAAGTGTGAAGAAAGTTTCCATGATTTGAAGAAAAATTTAAGTATAGCACCTGTGTTGACATTACCAGATAATACAGGAAATTTTGTGGTGTATAGTGATGCCTCACACAAAGGGTTGGGTTGTGTTCTTATACAGAACGACAAAGTTATTGCCTATGCATTAAGACAACTGAAGGATTATGAGAAAGGGTATCCGACTATTGATTTGGAATTGGCTGCAGTTGTATTTTCTCTGAAGATATGGAGACACTATCTTTATGGAGAGAAATGTGAGATCTACATAGACCACAAAAGTCTAAAGTATATTTTCACTCAGAAGGATTTCAACATGCGTCAAAGAAGGTGGATGGAATCGATAAAAGATTATGATTGTTAAATTTTTTATCATCCGGGAAAATCGAATGTGGTGGCAGATGCTTTAAGCAGGAAAGGTCGAGAGAAGTTGATGCTGATAACAACTCAGGAGGAGCTCATTTCAGCAATGACAAAACTGGAGTTGGAAATCAAAATTTCAAAAGAAACCGACGAACAACTATTCCAGATAGAAGCTAGTCCAACTTTAGTGGACAAAGTGAATAATGCTCAACTACAAGATGAAGAGTGTGGGAAAATCAAAGAGAATTTGGTTGAAGGCAGTAATGTAAAATACAAGGTCGATACCGAAGGATTACTACGGTTCGAGGGAAGAATTTGGGTTCCAGCAGTGCTAGAACTGAAAGACAAAATTTTGACTGAAGCTCATAGCTCAAAATATTCAATTCATCTAGGAAGCACGAAAATGTTTCAAGATTTGCGCCGACATTTTTGGTGGCCAAACATGAAAAGGGATGTTGCTGAATGCATAGCGAAATACTTGACGTGTCAGAGAGTAAAAGCCTAACATCAAAGACCCAGCGGATTACTCCAACCATTGGAAATATCGGAATGGAAGTGGTAACACATCACGATGGAATTTGTGGTGGGTCTTCCAACTACTTAGAGAGGATGCGATGCGATTTGGGTGATAGTGGACAGACTGACAAAATCAGCGCACTTTTTACCAATAAAGATTAGATTCAATCTTGATCAGTTGACAAGATTGTACATTAAAGAGATCTTTTCGAGGCATGGAGTGCCAGTATCAATTATGTCTGATAGAGATCCGCGATTCACGTTAAATTTTTGGAAGAGACTACAAGAATGCATGGGGCTACAGTTGCGAATGAGTACGACTTATCATCCACAAACAGATGGCCAAAGGGAACGAAAAATTCAGACATTAGAAGATATGCTGAGAGCATGTGTCATGGACTTTAAAGGAAGCTAGAAAGAACAATTACTGTTGGTTGAATTTGCTTACAACAACAGTTATCACGCTAGCATCGGCATGCCACCTTACGAGGCATTGTACGACAGAAAGTGCAAAACTCCACTGTGTTGGGAGGAAGTCGGTGAACGCAAACTGTTAGGACCAGAACTAGTACAACAAACTGCTGACGTTGTTAAACTCATCAGGACAAGATTAGTAGCAACCCATGATAGACAGAAAAAGTATGCTGATCAACACAGACAAGATCATGCATTCGACATAGGAACTTTTGTATTCCTAACAGTTTCTCCCTGGAAAGGGAAAATTCATTTTGGTAAAAAGAGAAATCTAAGCCTGAGGTTTATTGGACCCTTTGAAGTGCTGCGAAGAGTGGGAGAAGTGGCTTACGAGGTAGCTCTACCTCCAGAGTTGGAAAACATTCATAATGTTTTTCACATTTCGGTGTTACGACCATATAAACCTGACTACAAATATGTGATCGAGTACGAACCGTTGCAGTTTGAGAAAGATTTATCTTATGAATAAGTTCTTATCCAAATAGTCGACAGGAAAGATTAAGTGCTCAGGAATAAAGTGATACCTTCTGTGAAGGTGATATGGAGGAACCACAACGCTGAAGAAGCTACGTGGGAACTCGAAGAGAAAATGTTGAAACAATACCCTGAGTTATTTGTTTAATCTGTGTCTTCGATTCTGGGAACAGAATATTTATAAGTAGGGAAGAGTGTAACTGATGATTTGTTTGAGTCGTGATTCTGAGGATAGAATCATTGCAAGGAGGGAATAATGTAACATTCCAGAATTTTAAAGTATAATATTAAATATTTATTGATTTATATAAGTATTTAATGGATATGTTTGTTGTTGAATAAATAATTGTTCAATTTGAGTTGATGTGGTTTAGTTAATTATTTGTTGAATAAATAATTAAGGAGCTTAGAAAATTAATTGTTATAAGATTATATACCAATTTAATTTAATAAGTAAGCTAGAGATGTTATAGATATTTAAATAAATTATAATATTTTAAATGGGAAATTGTAATTTAAAATATTAGTTGGTCGAATAAAAGTACAATTATAAAAGAAATTATAGTTATGTGATATTAAATTATGTGCTAAAGTAATTTAATAGATTAGTATTTGAATTGATTAAATTGATTAATTAATTTAATAGAAGTGTGACAAATAACCTTGCTATAAAGGAGTTATTAAAATAAATTAAAAGAGTTTAATTTAGTTTTGCCAAACATGTCTTATTTCATATTAAGTCTTTAATCTAATAGTGTTTTATCAAACAAGGTATAAGGATTAATCCATTTGTTTTAGTTAGATTTGCCAAACAAGGTATAAGGGTTATTGAGTTATTTTTATTAGCTTAACCAAACAAGCCTTATGGCTTTTGATTTTCAAAATTTTATAACTGATGTCAGTTAAAATCCTATAGTTAATATCTATATTATTATTATTATACGTTATATAATAATACGTAAACTAAAGTTGGGAGAAGAGAGAAGAAGAAGAAGAAGAAGAAGAAGAAGAAGAAGAACACAGAGAAAATTTGGGAAAACTCTAGAGAGAAAGTGAGTGATTCTAACAGATTTTTGAGAAAGGAATTGGAGAGAAGAAGCTTGAGAAGAACCATCATCTTCTTAATCAAAGGTAGGTGCTTAATATTTTCTTTAAAAAGTTAGTTTTCTTTTTCTTCCAAAAAGTTCTCTGTGAAATTTTATAAAAGATAAATTGATGGTGTTTATGGTTATATGATAAATTATTGATTATAAGATGATTACATGAGTTTATATATATATATATATATATATATATATGATTATAGAAGAACTAGTTCATATATGTATGTGTTTTGTGAATAAAACCATATTATAGTGTTTACATGAAAATAAATATGTATATGGCTTAATTTAAAATAGAAATTAAGGTTTAATTAGTTGTTAAATTGATAAATTATTTATTGAAATTGATAGAGATGTATAATCACAACTATGATGTTTTGAAATTTCTGTTTTGATTTAAAAACATAATCACAGTGTTGATTTTCATTAAAAATGTCAACAATGGAGTTTTTGTCAAAAAATAGTGAAATTAGATATTTTAAATTCGTTGTTTATGTTGATGTATGGGTAGAAACATGTAAGAAGTTATTGAATTATGTTTACATGAAGTTTTTGTAAGAATTACATGTGAATTAGTCTGTTAGAAACGAGCTTGTAGGCCAAATTGGCTTTTTCCTGTACTGTTGCCGAAGCTGTCAGTCGATACCGGAGTCTTGCGCCGTGGCGAGGCCCAGTAGTACGTTAGTGGCGTCGCAGCGCCATCACCACGCCGCAGCGCGACCCACAGTGTAAACTGTGGCGCCGCGGCACGAGTTAACAGAATGTTCTGAAGTTTTGTTTAAGTATCCAAAACTTGAAAATAAATGTTATCTGTTAAATGAATGTTAAATAATGATTTCAGTAGTATTAAACTATGAATGAGCATGTTATCAAGAGTTAATTAGTATTAACGTAATTTGATTATGTGAATTGGTAATTTATGTCATGATGACATATGTATAGGGTATTGATTCAAGTTGTAAGGTTTAGCTTGTGTTAAAGGCAAGTTTTCTAACTCCATTTTATAATTGAGCAAGTTCTCTAACTCTAAAACTTCATTATGCGAGTTTGATTTTGTTGAGTACATTATTGTTTTGAATTCAATTTCAATTACATAATTTGCTAACTTTACACTTTCGTAGAGTTAGATTATTTATTATTGATAAAACTCTTGTATCTATTGGTTCATGATAATACAAGTTTTATAAATCTTATATTTTATTATTGTGCAAGTTCTTTAATATGTAACTTCTGATTTAGCATGCGAGTTATTCTATTTTAATATTCTAGTATTGAACAACTCTATCGTTCAAATTACTATTCATTATGCATGTTTAGTACCCAAATTCTCAATAACCTTGAATGTTATGATTATTCAATGCTTATGCAATTAGACTATTCCTAAAGCATAATGTTAATTTACAAATATCAATTCAGTTATGATTATTCCATAGCATATAGTTATTTCTTTTGTAATCAACTAATCCTAGTTGATTACCGTTGAATCCTAAATTATCCTGTAATGTATCCAGACCAAACTTACTTTGGAGCGGACTCATATTCTAAATACTGAGATGAACAACTCTTTTAATAGAGGTTTACGCTTAGCGTTGAAATGGTTGTGCACAATACATTGTACGAAGGGTTGATCCCCCTAAGTACGTGGATTCCTTATAGTCTTATGACTGTAAAAGTTAAAGTTGAAAGATTACTTAAACCGTGGACATGATTCGTGGTCATTAGACCCTCGGTGAATGTTATAATTTCAGAAAGTTAATAGAATATATTGTTCAGTTCTATTGAGCCTAATATTGGCAATTGATGTAAAAGTTTGAAGATTTATTTATTGTTATTTCCAGTGGCCCTTGTTTGCTCACTCTTGCCTGTAAAATTTCTTACAGCTAAAGTTGAAACGGGTGACGTACCTAGCACCAGTAAGGGAAAAGGAAAGATGAATAAATACTGAAGACCTGTAATAGTTTTGATAGTTTACTTTCAGACTTTGATTTAAAGATTGTAATGAAGTTTATTTAAATTTCCGCATTTGAATGATTGTTGTTAAATGTTAGATAACCTGAGAGATTTTATTTAAGTTTTATCATGTATGGGCAGGTTTTTTATTATTCAATTTATTATAATTGGGTAGTTAGAAATGAATGTTTTGATTAAGTGAACACCAAATTTTGAGGAAATAAAGTACCAGAATTTGGGGGTGTCACAGATTTTCCCGGGGTTATCTCTGCGGTTGGAAACTGATTTCCCTCGGTTATCTCCAGGGATTGAAACTGGATCTCCCGGGGCTATTTTCGGGGTTGGAATTGAGGTTGTGGTCCTCCAGGGTTATCTTCAGATTGTGAAAAAGACGTTTTTGTCCTCCTGTTTAGTTAGTCACAGGAAAATGAAATTTCGAGTGTCTGCAACAAAGTGAGAGTCTGTCTCCAAAAATAATTAAATATCAACCCTTTTTAGTCCATCCAAAGCACCATGCAAAAAAAAATAAGGGGTATGCGCATGAATGAACCCATCACAGCTACCACTAGGAAGCCAGATGTATTTGGTCAAGTCATAAAGGACAAACGCAATAAATATGTGCAATAAACATAATATTTACACATAAATATACAACAATAAATGTGAAATAATATCCAATGTTTCTCAAAATTGACAAAATATTTTTCTAACAGTATGTATACATGAAAATTTAATACTGTGATATTTCTGGATTTTTCAAAAATATTTTACTATTTAATGCATTTATTTTTCAAATAAATAATAATTGATAGTAAAATAATTTAAGATACTTATACAATTCAATTCTCAACACCATTAAGTGGAGAACTTTTAAACAGTCCTCTAAAATCACAAGAACAAATTTTGCCCCAAAAATAATTCTGGACAATTTTTAAATCACTTTAAATAGCTACAAACAATTTTCAAAAATATTTTTCATTGATAGAAAAATTTAGAAAACTAATTAAAGTGACCAGAAAATAAAAACAATTTTTTTTAAAAAAAATGTCCAGAACGTGGTGCGTGGACCCCACATATGCTGCCCTTTTTTTAAACCAGACGCGTGGCCCTCACACACTGACAGCTGACGCGCTGACATTAGCTTCGTCTTTTATTTAAGAGACCAGAAACACAATTATAGTTTAGTACCTTTTTTCAAAAAATTATAATTAATACTACACGTCCAAATAATACAAACTTTATATTTCTGGAATCGTGGCGAGATGTACTATTTTAATATGTAAAGAAAATATACATTTGACTTCTGTAGAAAAACACATTTTTATTTAGAAAAAAATGTAAATACGAATTAGGGTTTATGTTTTCTTTCAAAATACAAATCGGATTGCAACGAAATTTTACAGGTGTCTAAACATGCATATGGACTACATCATACTGTATCTTCAGTCTCAAATATTTACTCTAGCATATTATGCCATTAATGTCATATTACAAGCTTTATATGTTAAAAAAATAATGACAGAATATTTAAGCGAGATCAGGCATAACATGGCTCTAATACCAATTGTTAACGCCAAGATCTTTCCACGCGCCTCAATCACCAAAAAATGCGTTCAACCCTGCACAGTAAACAAGTCAATACCAAAATCTTGACGGCTTGGACCATCGAGGGATAGCTCCGGCGTGAGAATCAGTACAGGCTGACACAAGGTTTTAACAATGGAGGTCTTGAAAGTATTGTCTCTGGATGATAAAATGTCACATACCTCTCTTGTGTGCTGCTCTGTACTCATATACTCCTTCCATCGTTCTGCATGCGGCTGACTTCCTGTCACCTCAGCTAATTTACAGGAAGCCCACCTGTTAATCCCTATCATTGTTCCCCCTCTGACCAGGATTATGTTAAATCCTCATTAATTAAGTATTGGGTCTGGTGTCTAACACTTATCCATCCAATATTCCTCAGTCCAAGCCTACAAATATATTCACTTAAGGGCTGGCCCATTCTTCCAAAAGCCCAATCAAAAATAGCCCTATAGGTCTAAGTATTTATGTCCCAACATTGTCCCCTAGTCTTTTATTAAACAGAATGTTTAATAAAAGAGTATATATAAAAATGGCCTAAACAATAAAAGAATTGGGGTGAGTCCGAATAAAGCCCAAAATAAGACTAACCAAGTCCCAACTGTTAGGAAATCTAAATATGGACGCCAACTCTTCAAGTTCATCATTGGTGCCATTAAATGAGCCGCCCTTGAGTTTCAGAAGAAACTGAAAAGATAGCCATTATAAAAGCCTACTTAGCCCAAATTTGACGATTTTACCAGCTCATTTCAAATCTCAAGTGCTTTTTGATTCCTTCTTCCTCTCGATTTCTCTCTATCTGCAAACTGATATCCATGGCTTCTCAAAATCCAAATAACTCCATTCATGTCTATGTTACCCCGATTGCCTCCATCCATCCTGCTTAAACCCCCACCAGTGTGGCTTCGGAAACCAATCCCAAATCCAATCCTTCACCTAGCAAGAAATCCCCACCGATCTCTATTCCAAACCCTTCTATGTTCTTTAATAATGAAGAAAAGTTTCCTCACGCCAATACGCCTTCCGTACTGAAAGAGGATGACATCTGTACCATCCGAGAGCGATATCAAATTCAAGACACCCACCATTTAATGTTTCCCACTTTTGGTGAGCGAATGTACTAACGTCCCAAAGGTTAGATTGTCATTCCTCTCACTATCCTAGATAAAGGAGTTTGCTTCCCTCTTCACGCTTTCACCTTCACCATTTTAGGGTTCGTGGGCGTCAGATTTTCTCAATTGGTCCCCAATTCATATATTCATATTCTCACCTTCATCGCTTTGTGTCACTAGATAGGGATTACACCTACTCTCAATTTCTTTTTCTCTATATGCACTGCTACTACGTCTCGTGAAAAAGGCTTCGAAGTATTGAGCAAGCAATCCCCCAAGCCCAATGAGAATTTTGAGAGGCGATCGTTGATGGATACTCCTTCAAGCAATAAAGGATGGTATAAGGAGTGGCTTTTTGTTAAAGGACCTGAAGTCTCTTCCATTCCAGACTGGACTACTGCCGAACGCCTTTCTGCAGACTTCAGTGATATTTCAGAAGAACGTATGAGCGAAATGACAAAGCTTATGGAGAAACTTCCTCTGGAGGAATGGAGCTACGGACTCCTAAGCAAGCAAGCATGGTTGTATGACCATAAATGTAAGTCTCGAACTCAATTTTTGTATAATTTCTCAAGTTCTTCATTTGTAACTATTCTGAAATAATGTCTTTATATGCTTCCGTATCTCTCATCAAACCTACCTCCATTAACCGAAAGGAATTAGACAAATGTCTTTATGGTAAATCTTCTCAAACTCCTACTGAACCCTAAAGTATTGAACCTCAAATCTCAGAACCCCAAACCTCTGAACCACAAACCACAAAACCAACTCCCACTGAAGAAACGAGCCATCCTTGCAGGAAAAAACAAGCTGCTAGAAAACTAAAGAATGTACCTATTCCCACCTGAATGAAAGTCTCTTAGATATGCCCATAGCCGAACGTACCAAAATTCTTTGCACCAAAAAGAGATGAACCAAAATATCCCCCCCTTTCTGTTGAAGAGCTTAGAGTACCCTCCACTAAAGCCCCTCCTCCTCCTGTCATTCCAATAGAAATTGACAAACCTGAAGTAGAGCCTGAAGAGTATGTTGAACCCTCTTCTCCCCTTATCCCTAAAAGAAAACTTACTTCAGATGACCAACTACCACCAACACCTGAACCTGCAATAACCTATTCCCCACCTCCACTTGAACAACCCATACCACCTCCACAACAACCTTCTTCTTCTAAAGACCGGACCGAAGTTGTAGCATCTCCAACCTTATGACCAAACCTCAACGAAGACTTTCCCTTACACCTGTATAATTCCTTCGTCCTTGACATTGATAATCATCGCTTCGGTAACAGTTCCTTCATGAACTTGATTGAAGCTGGTATGACGCATCAAGCCAGAGTAAGTTAACTAAAATTTATCTTTCTGTATTCAGAAATATGAAGAATATGGGCAGCCTTCAAATGAACATGAAGAAGGAATCACATCTATCTGAGAAGACAGCATCAACAATGGGGGAGCAGTGATCTGTTAAGGAATAACAACACTATTAAACCTGGAAGAGATGTACCAGCTACAGAGTCCCAAAACTTTGTGGCTGATGAACCAAATGAAGATCCATAGTCAGTAGGAACGTCTCAAAATGTACTACTGATAATCCGTCAGCCACCCAATCCATCATCATAAAGTTCATACGATCAAACACATGATCGTAGTGTAAGAACAGAAGGACACCACGATTTCAGCAATGCAGATATCCAGAGCTGGTAGAAAGACCTCCCCATCAGAAAAGGTCTAATGAGATGTCATTGAAAATCACTGCCTTAGTATTTCATCTGGAAAGCGCCTCAGGGACAAACCTGACCCTTAACTAATTCTAAGAGGTTGGCCCTTCCTGAGCTACCTTATACCAGAAGTAATGCTTGATCTAGTTCATCTCAAAAGAACCAAGTCAGTCAACGATCGTAGAGTTGAACTTAAAGAGGACTAAACGATTGTGGTACAAACTCAACGATCGTAATGCTATCTAAACGATAATAGTGCAACCTCAGCGACAGAAGAAGACAACTCAATGATCGTAGTCCTACCAAAGGGTATTACATCTCACAAGGAGCATGAAGAATGAGACATCTGCTAAGCCATTCAAGTTGAGGAGATAAGTTCGAATACATCAGTAATTGAGCTATGCTGCATTGAAGTAAGGAGGAAAGACAAAGCCATCCACTTCAGCATCTCTTAGAAGTTGATCGTTGAGTCAACAAAGGAAATCGTAGAGTCTATAGCTGCCTCATCATGCCAGTCTATGAATCAAAAGGTCAATGATCAAAGCCACGTCAATTAAATGTCCACTCTTTAAATAACTGAAAAGTTGTGGGGAGTTATAGCTCATTACTGGGCAACGTGCAACCAATGGACAGTTGACACATCACTGAGTATGTAGAGTTAGAAGGAACTGCCATAAAGACAATTTCAAATCTGCAGACAGTTACCAAAAGATATCGAACCTTTCTCCCTCCCATTTTTAAAACCCTAGAAAGCTTTTCAAGAGAAAAATCAGTTAACCCTCCAGAGCCTTACCAAATCTCAGTCAGCCATCTCGCATAAATCTCTCTAAATTAAACACCCACAGTCTTCGAATGATTCAAATGGAGAACTAGCAAGTTATCACCGACATTAAGCTTGGAACCAAATCGTTTGAGAATTCTGAGAAGAAGTTTAGGGACATACTTAGACTCATAAAGGAAGCTGGGTTTTCAGGATGTCTCGAGGCGAGTACTCGTGTATACATTGTCCTGGTTAAGGAGTTCTACTCAAACGTCTCCATAAACTCTGGAACTCTATCTACCAAGGTTAAAGGTCAGATTCTGAAGCTGAAATTTTCAAACCTTAATCAATGCCTAGGTCTCCCTAGCCAAGGGCTAAAGAACCTTGAAGATGTCAACATTGAGCAAGCGAAGGAGTTGATGGGATACCAAAAAAAACCCTAGCTTCAAACACATGAAGAAGAAGGAGTTCCCTGAAGAGTATGAGTTCCTTACTGAAATTGTAGGAAAGTGCATACCGTGTAAAAAGACTGCACATGATACGGTGATTGATCAACAACTGAAGATAATGTCAGCTATAGTTCTGAAGAAACAAATCGACTTTGGAGCCATTTTATTTGATCATATCTCAAAGTGGGTAGAGAAGGCTGAGAAGAAGCCATTGACCAAGGTATTTCGTGGAAGGTTGCTGAGTATCATTTTGAAGAAGAAACTAGGAGGGAAAATCAGGAAGATGAGGGAGAAGCCTTGAATATGCACAAGGTGATGTCTCCACAGTTATTTGAGAACTCGAAGAAGAAACCCAAGGAGAACAAAAGGTTGACAGCTAGGAGCAACAGTAGAGCCTCTGCAAAGAAGAGGAAGATAGTAAAGACAGAGAGCTCTAAGTCCAGTGACTCTGTAGCAGTTAAAATCACGCCAGCTAGGAAGAAATCAAAAGTGGTGAAGAAAGCTGGTAATGGTAAGAAAGCTCAGGCCCCACTAATGAGAGTTTCCTCCACGAACAAGGATAAAGAAGAAAAGGCCCAAACTGCTGAAAGCACAAAAAGAAGAAGCGGCATGTTGCTTCAAGGACCAGTCAGCAAGAAAGCTAATGTGGATGACACCACAGCTTTAGCTTCTCAAATCAATGCATCTGCTAAAGAAAGGGACGCAGAGTAAGTAGAAGAGAAAGAAATTGAAAATGTGGTCCAGTCCCCACAGTCAGTATCCAACAATGAGAATGAAGCTGATGTGATGAAAGAAAGTGCAGAAACTACTAATGAAGAAAAGTTCTCAAGCCCCATGGCCAATTCTCAGAGAAGCCACTCTGATGATAAAAAAGAAATTCTAAAGTGACCAAAGTGCATCCCCAAATGCCACTGCCCCAACGAACCCAGAGAATGGGTCAGAAAATACTACTCAAGAAGAAGATGAAAATGTCCCCTCCAATCCAGAAAGCCCTCATGATGACTCAGGAAGTAATGAGTCCAAGAAAGAAAAATCTGCCCCTGCCAGTGCTGAATTCCAAAGAAGTCTGTCTATTGAGCAAGAGGAGTTAGATATTGAAGAAGAAGAAGAGTCAGTGTCTCCAATAATTGAACCTCCACGAAGAAGGAGAAGCTACAGGCTGCAAGCCCAGTTTTCCTCCAAAAAGAACAGTGACCAATCAAATGCCATCATCGAATTAAGTGATGATGAATCTGTATCCCCAAGAGAAAGTGCTGAAGATGGAGCCAGCAGTGAAGAAGAAAAGTCTGAGGAAATACTTGCTGAAGAAGGTTCTGATAATGAAACTCAGCTAGAAGGATTTTTTGATGAAGATGTTGAAGAAGGTTCTGATAATGAAATGCAGCTAGAGGAATTCCCTGCTGAAAATAATCAAGAAAGTTCAGGCTCTGAGAGAGAAGAGATTAAAGGAGATTCTGGTTATGTACCTCAAGAAGCAGACGAACAAGAAGATTATCCAGTTCCCTCTATTCCAAGACCTTTAGTAAGATCTTCCTGTGATCCTCAGAAGTTAAAACCAAGTCCAATATTGAAATTTGATATGGAGTTTCTCTTAAGCTTAAAATCACATTGGCTTCATTATGACCTATAGTGCGGAGGAACTTCTCAATTTTCTCCATGGGTATTTTACCCTTTGATTTGATGGTAGACTTCATCACTCGTTGGGGATGATATACTGGATTTTCCTTCGACATTATCGTAGTTGTATGTGAGGTGGATCCTTCAGCTTCTCCATAATTCCATGGGACTTTTTGTAAGTGGATAATAGGATATTGTAGTCTGAATGACATGTTGATTGGCTCGAGAGCATCCACTTTCAAAGGATTGTCAATTCCTTTGAGTTGAATTTCTTTCATTATGAAAGGTTTGACAGTTCCATCAGCCTCAGTGGATATAACTGCTACCAGCCCCTTCCATTTAGTAGGACAAGTATTCTCACTCTCAAATAGCACAGTATTGTCTTCTGCTAGTTGTAGGACACTGCTGTCAATTAGGTTATGAATAAGGTGGCAGAGTGCCCAGCATTCTTTCGTGTTGTGACCACGAGAATGGGAGTGATATTGGCTTACTCCATCAGAATTAAATCGTCCTTAACGGAAATTAATTGGAGGTAGAAGGGAAGTGATCCTACCTTCATTGATCAACATCTAAAGTATCTCCGCTATAGGTTGGCCCAGGTATGTAAATTCCTTTCTATTGGAAAAATCCCGACTGGCTTTGGCACTTGCTTTCTTCGTCACTTTGTCTTCCAGTGTTTCTTTCTCTAAAGGTGACGAGGGAGTATTCACAACAAAAGGGAGCAGACTAGCATGCTCCTGGCTGACTAATTGGCGTGTGACTTGATGTTGATAGGTCACCAATTCTGCTAATTGCTCAATCTGCTTACACAGAGCTTTTATCTTTTGTTCCATTGCGAACTGGAACTTTGTATAGTCCCATTTATCAACACCGTCTTTGATGGTCTAGGATGATTCACTGTTAAAATTGGAACTTTGTCCACTGCTCTAATTGATAATGTTGACCTCTTTCTCTTTGTATCGAGGAAGAGGGTTGTCTTGTACGTGATGTTGATTTGGTTTGGTGACCACAATCTCACCGTTGTCTATTAAATCTTGGATCTTAAGTTTCAAGGCCCAACAATCTTGAGTATCATGTCCATGTGCCCCGGCATGATAAGCACATTTCTGAGCAACATTGAAACCCCTCCCATTAGGGTTGGCTGGTGGAAGAAAATGCATAATTTTCTTCTGAGTCGTCAGAATAGTGAGAACGTTCTCAAGCGAGTCCCCTAAGGGTATGAACACTAGAGGGCATTTGACTTCTCCACCTTTCGACAATGGAGGGTTTGAAGATTGTGCTTGAAAGGGAGTGTAATTTCTCCTCTGGATAGGCATATTTTGATTGACTTTTTGACCTTATAGTATCAAGGAAACATCTTCCTCGTTCTTTTTATGGACCCTCCGGGGGTTGTTTCCATAATTTCCGGATTGGATGTGCTCAACAACAGCTTTAAGGGCAGCTAGGTCTTGAATCTTTCCTGACTTCAATCCTATCTCAGCCATCTCCCATGTTTAATAATTTCAGAAAATGGTTTACCAATGCCAGCTAAGATTCTTTCATAAAAAGGAGCTTCTTTTATGTCTATGAAGGTCATGACCATTTCTGACTCTATTACGGAAGGAATAACTTGAGCAGCAAGGCGCCTCCACCTTTGAGCATACTCATTGAAAGACTCATTGGACTATTTCTTGACCTTGGTAATCTGGTACAGGTCAGGAGTCATCTAAGACTGGAAGTTTTATTGAGTAAGGAAGGCGTGAGCTAGCTCCTCCCAACAATGGATCTTTGAGTTGTCTAGTTTGGTATACCATGAACGGGCTTCTCCAATAAGACTCATCTAGAACAGCTGCATCCTGAGCTTCTTGTCCTCTGCATAAGATCCAAGTTCTCCAATGAACGCCTTCAAATGTGTATAAGGATCTCTTAACCCATCATATTTTTCAATGTCACGAGTTTTGAACTTTTCTAGATAATGAACACCAGGGAATATACAAAGGTAAGCATATGAAACATTTATGTGTGCTCCAATTCCTTTGATAGAACGAAGGGTTTCTTCCATTTGAAGAACTTTCTTCCTAACATCACCGGTGTCTGGATCTCCTCTGAGATGGGTGGTATCATGAATTTTGTTGGTCGTATCTAACTGAAGTTCAGGTACTGTAAGGGCTTTATCATGACCTTGGGTTCCTCCTTGTGCAGAGGATTCAACATGTATGGGTATCTTTGTACCTTGAGTACACTCATGTAGTTCTTTAAGCAGAACAAACAAATTTGTGATTTGTTTACTTAATCTGTCAAATTCTTTGCGAGAAACTGGATTAAGGTCAATCTGGTCTGATGAAGACATAATTGACTGTAGGCTCGTGGCCTTTTTGGATTTTGATCGGGTAATAGGTCTGATTGCTTCCCTGCAAAAGACTTGCGTAGTTTAGTCTTTAGGGAATGTGTAAATGTTTACATGCTATGTATTCGTTCAAGGAATATTATCCTTAAAGTCGGATGTTATCCGTTTGTAATACAGGATAACATGTTAATTTAAGTATGTATGTACACAAGTTTCTTCATATTTCTCATTACATGGAGATGAATATGGAATGAAATTATAAGTAATTGATTTTTATGAGTAATTTGAAATGAGAAAGCATGAAGAGACTTTCCTCTGTGTTTGGTTTATCAGAGGCTGACCTATCTTAGGTTACTCTAGCGGCTTTTTGGCATGAAGGCTCCCAAATCATCGCAATTTACTCGAAGGGAAATTAATCTAGTCTTTCAATTGGAGCGAATTTGGGTGGTGCATTTCCTGAGCCTCGTTGGAATTAGTCTTCCTACGAGTCCAGTAATCAAACACCAACAGGATAGCCCCCAGATGAAGGAACCACACAACATAGATTCATATACAACGTGTCTCACCGTTTATGAAAATGATGAAATGTGTGAAGCACTAATATCACAATCAGATATAGTGTAAAGCATTAAACGTAGAAAAATATATGCATTCGTACACATTCATCATAAATGTAAATGCAACATTCACACACAAGCATATAACAGTTTTGAAAATCTTGTAATAGCGGCTTAAGTCCTCTTACTGGTATAGTTCCCAGCAGAGTCACCACATGTCGACGTCGGGATTTTTATTTGTCCCTTTTTGTTACTTGTTCTTTGGTGTTCTCATGTTAGGTGAGATTTGTTTGAAAAAATAAGTGAAAAAGGGCTGACATGTATCATGCCGACGATGGACTGTTAAGAGTCGCCAGTTTGTTTTTTATATGGTTGTACCAACACAACGGATAAAAGGTTTTTACATTAACCCAGTGATGTGGTACTGCTAAACGGGTCGGTGAAACCGAGATTCATTAGGGTTCGGGGACTTGATTATGCGGAGGGAAGGTATTAGGCATCCCCCGACATCCGTGTTAGCACGGTGACCACCACTTTTCAAGAAACTATTATATAAATGTGTGTGTGTGTGTGTGGATCAATGTGCTGTTATTTGGAAGTCGTGTGAGGCCTTGTTCGCACCTACATACAAAAGGTTTGAATTTGTGTAAAAAATCAGTTTTAAACAAGATATGGCAGTGATGTTTTATAAAAGAGGTTTTTCAAACCCTTGTGCTCAATAGTAATTGAGACCTTTTACACTCCCATTTTTTTAAGTGTTTGGCTTGATTGTTTTTAATTTTCGAGATGCGAAGCATCTTCGAGAAAATAATGTATAAAATAGTGCCGAATTCCTCGTGGGTATGAAAACCATCTGAGGAAATACAAACATTTTGAATAAATTTACAAGCTGCTTACAGTTGGAAATGTCCATCACGGGAATCGAATCTAGATCCAATAAACTGAATCTCTGATCACATGATTCCTAGGCTCACATGATGTCGCAATTGATAATAAAGCAGTAAGCAGGTATATATATAAAAGCTGTAAATATATATATATATATATATATATATATATATATATATATATATATATATATATATATATATATACAGACAAGATCAGCCACCATGAAGCACCTCCATGGGTGATCAGAAATATAAATAAAGTTGTAAAAGCAATCAACCGCCACGGAGTAAACTCCAGGCTGGACGAAAAGTAAAGAAAGCTATAAAGACGATCAACCGCCACGAAGTAAACTCCAGGTGAGATTAAACGTAAATATATATATATATATATATATATATATATATATATATATAATCGGTAAACGCAACGGATGTAAAATCCAGGCTCATCAGACAAAGTTCGACAATAGTTGATATATATATATATATATGTGTGTGTGTATATATATATATATATATATATATATATATATATATATATATATATATATATATATATATATTAAAGCAGTAAACGCTCCAGACCGAAGTCTAGGCTCAATCGAGGCAAACTCGATAATGTTAGTCCATATATATAAATATATATATATATATATATATATATATATATATATATATACATATATATACAAACTGAAATGAAACCACGGACCGAAGTCCGGGAAAACACGCAACACGACTCTCAACGTTAATAATAGTGTGTGCAAAGATGAAGAGAAATGCTTTAAAGTTTGTGAGAAGGCTTACAGTGGGCTACCAAAGAAGACTTCTATATCTTTAAAGGGATGAACACTCGGCTCCCGCCGGTAAAAAATAGAAGTTATATGTGAGCTCACAAGTGTTTAAAATGAGAAAGCACTCAGTGTAGGGTGTGTACAGAGAAAATTGGACAGGGATTCCTCGCCTTTTTCTCTTACAAAATTGGTACCCAAAGCCCTCTATTTATAGAGGGGGAGCCGTAAGTGTACCTATGGCTGCCCAGGTTTCCCCGAGCTTTACGAGTCCTGCCATCTCAAAGTACGTGCACACATGCACTATAATGTCCGCTCAAACTTTCAGAATTGCAATTCGGGCATCCGACTGAGGTATGTAAGACCTATTTCGGACAACCGTTGTCGAGAGTTATGCAATGACATGGGATTAGAGGTTGTACGAAGTCAGGAATATGGGACCACGCTCTCCGCTCTTCAAGCTTCAAATTGTATCCGTTATCATGCGTGATTGTGACAACCCTAAAATTTGGGCAATTTAGTAAAATCTTAAATGATTGATTTAAGGTCAAATATTAGACCTAGACAGAAAATAAGTGTATGCGTTTAAGGTCAAATATTAGACCATATTCCTATGCGCAATTGCAATCCTATTGATTTTAAGCACAGCCCTTATTCTAGCTCATACGGCAAAACAATATATTCCTATCTGTTTCACAAAATATGCAATCCCCATATTCACATGCTATCATGATTTCATCCATATTCATATGTTCATTTCCAATTCCATACAAAAACTAACATGAAGATTATCAGTCATTCATACATAAAAACCAACCATGATAGATGATCCATATGATATGCAAAACAAATATAACATTTAGATGTGCAACCAAATTACATATTAAAATCCGTTAGGATCCTATAATGGAGTTTAGTTCATGGCGGAACCAAAAACCATTATGGGATCAAGGCTAAACATGATCAATAAACAAACGAATGGAAGAAAGTTAGAATGATCAAACCCAATCGTTGAATAGAAACCAATGATTAACTATTAAATCCACAAAAAATTCCCATAAACAATAATTAATATCCATGATGACAGAGATCTCCAAGAAGAAGTAGAGAAAAATAGACGATATGGCTTTCTCCTACGTTGGAATCTCTCCCAAGATGTAAACCCTAGTTTCTACTATGAAAGGTACATAATAAAAGTCTGGTCTCTTTTTCTCTGACACACGTCAGAATCGTTTTATACCACATTACACATCATTAAGTTGAGAAATAAAAATAAAACAAATTACAGCATCAGCATCGCGCGTCCCTAGTGTTTCTGGCTCGCAGCCGCGAGACTCATAGTAGGTTGACGCCAAACCAGACGTTCTCTCACGCGGTCGCACGCTCGTGCCTTGCGGGCGCGAGCTGAGTCTTTCGCGGTCGCGCGTCCCTTGCCTCACGGGTTCTTGACTTGTAGAAGGTTTCCATGAAAAGCTCTGCACTCGCGCGAGCGCGCGAGTCTACCTTTGTACTGCCGTATGACCTGTGTCCAGCAATTCCTGAGTCTGGTTTCCTGCTTGCTTCTACTGCTACTTGCTTTAATCCTCATGCTTGCTTGATTTCCATGCCTCATTGTACCCCCATGCCATGCACATCCTCGCCTTTCAACTAGCCTTCACGCATCCGCTCACCGATACCTCGGATTCCACCAAAATGAAGCTGATTCCTGCACTTATTCACCAAAAGGAGTTTTAAGTATATGCAATGCAAAATAACGTGAAATACAACTAAAACAAAATGAAATGTACTCGAGTTGGGCAAAATTCGCATGGATTAATATACAATAAGTGAGTAAAAATATCACTTATCATTCTCCTCCCCTAGAAACAGTTGATGCTGGAGCTGACGTCTTCATTTTGTCATTATTGTACCTTCTCTTTTTGAAATCCCCCCCCCCCAACTCGATTCTTCTACTATCATGGCCATGATTACAACCAGAGTGGTTACCGCTTTTATCCAGATATTTTCCTCCCCGCTGGTTGTCATTGCTCCGATGACTGCTGCCACCGGTATGACTCTGGTTGTGGTCCCTCGGTTGAACATACTCATTATCTCACTCTAATAATTGAGCCGTGTTCACAACATCTGAATATATAGAAAATTTGTGAGAGATAAGGTATTGATGAATTTCTGGTTTCAAACCTCTTAGAAACATTCGCGTCATATGTTCCTCATTCTCTACCAAATGAGGTTCAAACCTGGATAACTCTGCGAACTTAGCCTCGTAGTAGGACAGCCATGTTGTTATGCTCCAGTCTAATAAACTCTACCTCCTTCATATGATGAATACTTTTAGGAAACTACTTGTCATTGGACAGTTTTTGAAACGTTTCCCAAGACATATTGAGTGCGACAGACTTGGTATGTTTCATAGATTCCCACCAGTAATCTGCCTCACCACGGAATATAAAGGTAGCGAATAGAACCTTATGTTCCTCCGTGCATCCCAAGATATCAAACATCTTGGTAATTTGCTTAACCCACGTTTCCGCCTTGATCGGATCCGGCTATCCCAAATATTCTGGTGGTCCCAACTCTTTAAACTGCTTAGTTGTGACAAGCCGCGCGTTGCTATTATTTCTACCCATATTTTATACACGAGTCTGCCTCTTCTGATTTTGCATGAATTGCAAATAGCTTTTAAACATCCCATCATTCATCGTTTGATCGGTGGTGTTGTTTACAGGATGAACATTGTCGTCCTGTTGCACGTTCTCCTGGTTGGTGATTAAAGGTGTCTCCACGATCTCATTCATTCCATTGTTAACATTTTCAGCTGTCATTGTCAAATATTGTCATAAAACAAGGATTAATTAAAGAAATTGACATACCACATATTATCCTTATATTCAAACCGACCAATTAAATACCAAATAAGCTTAGGTAGGACACACTAGCGAAGGATTTACTCGTCTCTCCCCTCCTAGTTCTATTCCCCAATCTTCGCCAGAGACCATATCCCTAAGCTCTAATACCAACTGTGACGCCCGCAAAATAGGTCCACACAACCTATTCTGAGTCGCCAAATACATGGTATAGAAAATAACTACAACTTCATTATTACAATTATCGTGCAAAATACGACAACACATATGATGTGAGTTTAAATACAAATAGTCTTCTAGACAATATCCAAACTTAAATAAGTCCTCATTATAGTTATTCATACACTATTTTACAAAATAATGAGGACTGCTAAAACAACTGACTTGAAATATCACTCCATACCCCGACTAGTTCCCGCTATATTCTAGCCTCCTGAGAAGAAAAATGGAACAAAAATGAAAAGGGTGAGCTCAACTAACCCAGTAAAGAATATTATGACTAAGATAATAAAAAATAAATTATCGTTAGCCTTCAATAGATCAGATAAAATATAATGGAAAACCAGTTTTAGATCAATATTCGCAGCGGAAATAACAATTTATTAGAAGAGTTAAGTAGAGAATGAAGTCTACTATCTTCTATGATTTAAAAGTCCATCATCAATATTTTGTCCCTGTAACATCAATCAATATACATATTTGAACCAAATATTCATCTTTGCTTTACGGGCCAAACATATTCATTTGTATCACCAGTTGATCATGTTCATCTCAACACCTGTCCATCTTTGCACCACGGGCCAAAGATATTCATCAGGTAATCATTCATCTTTGCACTACAGGCCGAAGATATTCAGTTATATCATTATTTAGGACTGAGGATGATGAAAAATATTTTAATGAAACGAATCCAGTGAAATAAAAGGACAAAGATTAAGGATTCGTACTTCAGTTTATCCAAGTTCAAAATATACTCCATAATAATCAATTATGGAGCAAAATTCAAGAATAAAGATCAAAACATGGATACAATCAAAGATAGTAACCATAATAGACCACTTGGACAAAGATAAGAAAATTTAATTTTTCTGTGAATAGTGTTGTATTCGAGAATAGTGTTGTATACATGAATAGTAACCCCGACACAAAAGGTAACAATTTCATAATAAAAATCATACTTCGTGAATAATACCGTATTCGTGAATAGTGTCGTATATATGAATGGTGTCGTATACGTGAATAGTAACCTCGACATGAAAAGGTAAAATTTTCATAATAAAATTCATATCAATATTTCGGTATAATGATATTGAAAGAAATAACATCATTTACGAAGAAAATAACATCCCATAACTCAAAAGAATAGTACTTCTGGTTGAAATATCAGATATAATATTGAAGAAAACTTGCATTGCTTATCAACCCTCAAAGTATCTAAATACTCACAAAATACGCTCGATATTATAGAGAGTGAAAACATCAGATTCTGGTGTAATTTTCAATTTTAACCTAAGCACCCTATTTATATAAAAATGCTTAGAACGCCAATGTAGACTAACCTGCTACCGGTGGCTTTTACCCATTGCTATTCACGCACACCACACTTGAAATTCAATAATTTTTCCACAACAACCAAAAGTGGGGCCTACACTTGATTTTAATAAAAACATTTATTTCCAAAACATCAATAATTCATAATAAATATCCATTTTATCAGAAAAATATGAACCTTATTCCATATAAAATTTAATTCTCTACAACTTTGAAGAAATTTTTTTTTCTAAATCCCAAACAAAAAATGACTGAAATCTAAATACGGATGATTTTTATTACCTTCATTTATATCCACATAAAATAAATATTTTCTTATCATATAAATTAATAATTAATTATTCATAAATAATATTACAGAATCATAATAATGACAACCAGGTCGTTCCCAAGAAAGAGGGGGCTTTTCGATAAGGATTTCTTCTTACTGGCACGCAATTAGATGACTAAACCCCTTTCCTAGACAGAACTTCCTTAGACATTGCCAATAATGCTATATAATAATATTATTAAAATAATATAAATTATTGATCTGATAATGGGAAATACTTTGCAGTGACAATTATTGAAACAACAATAATATAAAATATCAACGTAGCAATTATTGAATTAATAAAATAAAATATTAAACAATACTTACTGTAGTAATTATTGAGTAGTGCCTTCTTACGTAAGAATAAATAATCCACAAATATTGTGCAATACCGTGTGCTACTGTACAACCATGCGTATTATTGTACTTTAACCACCAGGTATTCCAACAGTGTTAACGATAACAACTACGTCGTTATTTATAAAAAAAACTAAAACTTATCATTTTCTTCATCCGATAGCTTTCCGTTATGGTGCCCACAAATGGCTGCTCCATCGTACGAATTTTCACCGACAGTAAGACTATTCCACGACCAAACGAATATTCTTCGACAACTATGAATATTTTATAACCACTTGCATAGTTAAAATATTTGCGCATTTTAACCATAACTAACCACATTAATCAAATCAACCCCTTACTATAACAAAATAATAAATAGAAGAAATTAAATTTTATTTATAAAAAGTTGGGGTCTTACAATATACATATAAAGTGACTTGAAATCCCTGGTTATTACAGAAGGAGCTCAAAAATCACTCCAAAAAATCACTAGATCTAGGTTATATCTAGCATTTTATAGTTAGATCTTATACATATAGAGTGATATAACATAGATCTAAGTCAAATGAAGCTTGTTACTACATTCCCCAACGTGAAAACCCGAATCTTTGTTCATTTCCTTTTAAATCTAATTCAATATTGTGCTTATACATAGTTAAAATTCAATCTTTATACATATATTGATTTTTTATCTATAGATCTATCGATTTTACCGATTATTTTTTTTGTATATAGTTAAAGATCAAATCTTTTACTAGATCTACCCTAGATCTAGTCAGATCTAGCCCTTAACTGGTTATACAGCTTCAAAGCTTGAACCTATATGCTAGATTGGCTCGAATTTAGGTTAGATCTAGTCATTTTCAATGATTTCAAATGATTTTAAACACTTCACAAAACCCTAGATCCATATCTAGTGGGGAGGATGTCCTAACTAATCGTGCTAGGGATTCTAATCAATGAATAACCTGATAGCGATTTTAGGATACATTTATTTATATACTTTTGTTCAAATCCTGATTGTGTCATTGTACGGATCTTTAGATACCCTAAATCTATGGATTCATATCCTAGATTTGGGGATCCTTTGATAGATCTCGTTATACACCTAGTCTTTCGAGTAATGGTTTTGATATTGCGATCGAAAAGTCAGGGTTGCGGGAGCCCCTTTTAGATCTTTTCAAGTTATGTTCAAGCATATTGATGTGAGCCCAGGAATCCTAGGGTCGAGATCTACTAATTGGATCTTGACTAGATTCCCGTGATGGACTTTTTTGTTAAAATATAATATTAAATAGTGTAAATGATTGTACATATAATTTCGGGCCTTAAAACAACTTCGAGGGCTTTATCCCAAGAGACCGGATTTAAGACCCCGTGATAGTTAAAATTGTGACTGTGGGTGCCCAGCTCTATCGAGATGGATTTCATGCCCGGGGATAGCCAGACCCTTTTCCATGCTTTATTTCATGTATTATCAGTAAAAATAATTTTCAAAACAAAACAACGAAGATCTTGTAAAATAAATCGCTTGGGACTAGGCAAACATAAGGTCAAAACCAAGCGATAACATAGGTCAAGAACACCAAAGTTCTCCAAATGCTCAAAAAGCCCCTTCTTCAAAACTCAAATTAAAAATTAAACAATCGTGCTCCTAGGCTAAAATTAGGTTTAAAATAACTTACAAAATTAAGGCACTTAAAACGATTCAAAAATAGTAAAGGCTTTCTCAATATCACACACATAGAGTCCATGTTTAGGAAACAAAAAGATGTGGTAACCGTGTTTTCAAGGAAGTCGGGAGGGTGCCTTACACCTTCCCCTCACTTAAGAAACCCCCAAACTCTACGAATCTCGAGTTCCAGACCAATTTTACGAAGTCAAATATTGGGCCATATTATGAAAACCGCAAAAATTCAGATGAGTTGGTACAACCATTTGAACTTATACCAACTAGCGAGTCTGTCTGATTCGGCTCAATTATTAAAATTGAATTTTTCAAATTCGTCTGCATTTATGTCGGTCTTTTCCCAAAACCCTACCCTTTAAATAAACATTAAAAAATAGAAATCATAAAAAGGGTAGAAACAACACAAATATTAGGGAAAGAGGGAAAATCTTCACCCCCCCCCCCCACCCGGTGTCAACAGTGACATTATGCGAAACACTAAAATAAAGCATTCGAAAATATAAGTCATACATACATTTGAATCATTCACACAACACACATAAATAAGAATTGCAAACAACAAGATTAAATGTGGATTAAGCCCTCTATTGTCCCCAATATTAAATAGTAGAGTCGTCAAATGTTGACATCGGGGAAAGATTTTTCCTAAGCATGTTTCTACTCTTTTTATTTCCCTAGGTTGATTTATTTACTTAAAGGGTGATATTTTAGGGAAAAAATAGACATAAATGTCGGCGGCGTTTTGAAAGGTTGATTTTAATGGTGGGCCAATTAGACAGAGTCGCTTGTTGGTATAAGTTTAAATAATGTACCAAACTCATCTGAATTTTTGAGGTTTTCACAATATGAACAAATATGTGACTCCATAAACTTGGTCTCAAAACCGAGATTCATATATTTCAGGGGATTGCTTAAGCGAGGGGAAGGTGTTAGGCACCCCCGACTTCCGTGAAAAACACGATTACCGCATCTGATTATGTTCCTAAGGGTGAGGTGTGTGTATCATGTGTGCGATTTTAAAGAAGCCTAGAATATTGTGTTTGAGTGTGTTATTTTGAAAGCAGTTTAAAACCTCTTTTTGCATATGCACGAAAGATTTAATTTGAAGAATAGTTTTTTAAAATTTAATTTTGATAAAGCATTTTTGGGGTGACGTTTTAGAAAATATGGTTTTCAACCCCTTTGTCAAATAGAAATTGAGATTCTTCGATACTTTTAATTTTTTAAACTTTAGTTGTCTAATAACCCAAATTTGTTTGATTTTAGAAGATCTTTGTTACTTTACTTGTAATTCATTTGTTTATGATAATATACAAAATCAAACATTGAAAATGGTCGAGACTACCCGTGGGCATAAAAGTCATCTCAACAGCCCGAGCACTTGCAATCACAATTCTTTCGCTATCACGAGGCCTTAAATTCGGCTCCCTCGAGATGAAACCCTCAATATCATTTTATGGCTCAAATTTACATTTACAATGATTAGATATTAACTTTTACAATCGAAATTACGTCCATCGCGGGAATTTAGCCAAGGTCCAATTTATGGATTCTCAACTCCAATATTCCTAGACTCACATTGCAAATAAATGATACATCAATATCTAAAAACAAAGAAAAGATATATGAAAGGTCTCTTGAAGATCATATCTCATAGATCGCAAAACTGAATCCAACATCGTGATGGACTATATGTATTGATGAGATTTATCGAAAGAACTTAGAATTTAGGAAATAAATCTGTAGATCTAAGATACATGAGATCCATACAATGACAAAATCGGGAGTTAAAATAGAAAATAAAAAATATATCCCAAACTGGCTATCAGGTGATTCAATTGTTAGAATCCCTTGACGGTGGGTAGATGGGATCCCCTCACCACTAGATATAAATCTTGGATTTTTGGGGGTAAACAAAATAAACTTAAAACATGAAAATAACTAGATCTAGACTAGATCTAAGCCAATCTAACATAAAGATTCAAGCTTTAAGCTCTAGAATCAAAAAAAGGGCTTGATCTGAGCTAGATCTAATATGGATCTAGCAAAAATATTCAATCTTTATAGAGCAAAATAACCGATGAAATGAAGTAAATCTATAGAAAAAGAACAAGCATATACAAAAAGATTGAAACTTTAACAAGATGTAGGCATAATAATATATAAAACACAAGAGATCTAATTGATCTACATTAAAAATACAAGAAAGGTTGGAACTTTCACCTTGGAAAATGGAGGAACATGTTCCATAGCTTTGGATATATGTTATTACACTAAAATGTATGAGATATCTATTTAAAAATAGCTAGATTCATATGGAATCTAGAGCATTTTTGCTCTCAAACTCGTCTCCTTCTATATCTAGACTTCCCTCTCTCTCTCTCTCTAAAACTATGGAAATGTTCTCTCTTTGTAAAATGAGTTAAAATCGTCCTTTTATATGCCTCGGGGTTCGGTCGCAGATGCATGTGTGGTTGGCGCTGGTGGGGGCCCACATACCTAGATATTTGTGTCGTGTAGTTAGTTTTTTGTGTTGTTTATGAAAATGTTCGTAACTTTAAATATAAGAAGAGCTAGGAGATGTGCAATACCATTCTGTAAAGCTCTTTCCGAGAGCTACGGAATGACATAGAGTTTGACCAATTCCGGATCTGGGAAGATAGAGAAAAAAGAATAAAAGTATCTTCTTAAATCTTCAAGATAGTCAACTGTCTTGCCTTGGGTAGTCTATCGTTCAGGGATTGTTGTTACGACTTCTATGAACTCATCCTCAGCTACGTGATGTAACGACCAAGAAATCATACATAGAATATAAATAATTTTTATTTTATTTTATTGAATAAAATGAGATTATATGGATTTTATTATGAGTTATGTGTTTAAAGGTTAATTTGATGACCTAAGATGTGTGTGATATTACAGTTTATGCCCTAGAGACCAATTATTTGATATAATTGCTTAACATTTTGATATTATATTTGATTGAAGAAATGAATGATTTTATTATGGTTTTATTTACTGCGTTATATAAATGTTAACATAATAAAATTCCTTAGAATAGTGATACAATTTATATAGTTTCAAGTATGTGACTTAAACATGAGATTATATAATTACAATTAGTATCATTGCTCTTAAATGTCCCTAGTCGAGTATCATTGTTGATAGGACAACAATGATGCATTGAGACTAGTATGTGGATTGACTGATGACCAAATCTCATTGGTCATAAATATATGAGATATTAAGTCAATGCATAGGTATGTGTTAGAGAACGATGTACTGGACAGACCCACCATGAGAATTCTATGTGGAGCATGGAAGTGACATTAGCGATTCTCATAGTGACAATGATGTAATGGTCCTCAGACCTGAAATCACTATATTACTACACAAGAATTTATGTACTTTGACATCATCAAAGGTCACCTTTAATTGGGTGGACTATAAAGGTGATTATTGGGTACATCATGAATCGTGTGAAAAGTATGAGTGGTCTAGATATAATTTAACCCTCCTATATAATAGGGGTGATATCCATAGGTCTCTTGATTGAGTAGGACTATGAAATGCATGGCCATGATCAAATAGTGATTTGTTTCATATAGTCTACTCATTGATCAAGAAAATTCAGATTAAATTATGAAGAGTATGACTTATTCCATGACTCGAGTTTAATTTGGGATGTCAAGGTTATAAGGATTAAATTACATTGAAACATTGGTCACGAAAAGGTTGCATCAAATCATCGATCTTATTATTACTTGGGTACCAGTGATGCATTACTAGATGCCGCTCAATATTTTTAATTTTATAATATGATTTTAAAATTATTGTCAACGTAATAATAACCTATAGGGTCACACACATAGAACGTAATTAAAAGGGAATTAATTTAAATTATAAAGATTTAAATATGTCAATATGATTGATAATATTTAAATTACAAATTTAAATTAATAGGATAATTTATATATACGTATATTAATTAAGTAAGACTTAATTAAGATATATATATATAAATAAATTTGGATTTTAAAAAGGTTTTGGATTAATCCCTTTTAACTACTATATATATGATATGTAACAGCTATTTTAGGGTTAACGATCATAACCTCACAAACCCTAGCCGCTCTTAGAGAGAGACTATAGAAAAGTTCAAAAACATGTTCCTTTGGTGGCTAGTACCGCAGCTCCCTTCAATTGCAGAATCGTGCGACTATTCGCGAGTGTTCGTGTGGATACCATAGAGACGTTGTTCCGTTGGATTGCGTTGGTGATTCGACCGCATCGTTTCTATCTTTCTTAATCGTTATAATTTCTAACCACTGAATTAATTTAGTTTTTGCATGGATCCTGTTTTAGGGTTTCGAAATTGCACTTTATATTGTTTAATTTTCGCTGCGTTTTATGTACCGATACCCAACATGTGAATGTTATGGTTTACGAATTAGAGATCGTAGGGAAAAATAAAAAAATTTCGAGAAAAATTCGTAAAAACACTATCCACCCAAAAATGTTTTTACGAATTTTCGATTTTTCGAAGAACAAACATTACAATAAAAAGGAAAGACAGAATGTCAAATAAAATTTGAGAACGAAAAAACGCAATTTTTTTAATGTGTAAAGAATTTTAGAAAGTAAAAGAAAAAGAATACGAGTATAATATGAATTATTATGCGAGTATAATACAAAGAATAATACGACATATAATACGAAATAGAATACGATAATTATACAATAAAAATACGGAAAGTCAAAGTTAATTATTAATCAATTGAGCTTTAACTTTGAGAAACCCAATAGGAAGTGTTAGGAGGCCCAATGATAATTTAAATCAAGTCCCAAATGAATGTTATTTAAAGCCCAAAGCATGGCCCAAATCAAATTCAAACCAAGCCCAAACTAAGGTCCAACAAGATGGGTTAACCGTTGGGTCATGGATGGGTTGAAATGGGTTGGGTAAACCATGTGGGGCCTCCACCACGCCATATAGCTAGCCAAAGCTTCCAAGGAAAGATTGGCAAAAGATTTTGCAAGTTAAGGAGGTGACATTTAATGTTAGGATGACACAAAATTCTTGGTTGAGTTAGTTTAACTCAATCATTGTTAAAAGTGAGGAGGTGATGAGGGGAGGATTTGTAAGATTGGGAAAGTTGAGGGTTTTGACCATACAAGATCCTAAGTAAAGTGAGAAATTCATAAGTATAGCAAAGTTGTCTTAAAGACCATTGTACCCCAACTCTTACTTTTTCTATAAAAGGCAAACCATTTCTCTTCTCTATTTAACAAATCATCTAACACATTTAAGAGCAAGTATTATATTGAGAGAGAAGTGAGAGCGAATTGGATTAATCAAGAAGGAAGTGCTAGTTTAATTCATCAAGTCACCAATCAATCAAGAGGTAATAACTAAGAACCTTAATCTTCAACTCTTTTAAGTTTTGTAGATTGTTAATAAGTTCTTTGTTGGTGGTTGTTGAATGATTCAATGGAATCATATGTATTACGGAGGAATAAGGAAGAATTAATGGACTTAAAACACTAATAAGTGTATGCTAAGTGAAATCATAATCGTTAATAACGAATTAAACGAAGAACGTATGAAAAACTTAGAGCTTGTTATTGATGGAAAAAATTAAAACCATCGTAGGTAAATAAGTTGTTGTATCTGTGTAGAGATTGTATAAATGGTGGAAATGTTCCAATTGGAACGGAGTAAAATATGCTATAACAAAGTTATTGTTAGATTTGTATATAGCGCGTACATGTAATTAAATTACATAAAAGGTGCAGAAGCACGATAAAACAAATTTTAAAATTTTCATACAAATCATCACCATGATCATACTTTGTGCATAATTATCAATCAATAGAAAGGAGAAGGAGAACAAAATTTATACCCTTGTAGAAACGATCTTCCTTAGGTACGAGATCACCTCCAATTCCTTTTCACGTTCAACTTGAATCCATTAGGTTTGATTCCTTCCTTTGATCAACGTTAGTCACCCAAGTGTTTGGCCTCTAGAGGTGATCCACCAAGGAAGAACAAGTATTCAAGAAGATGGGTGTTTAGCAAAACCCTAGTTTTTCTATCTCTATAGAAAAGGTGTACTCTCCCAACTCTTGGAATAATCATTAACTTGTATTGTGAAAAATAGCAACCCTCGCCCATAATAAGACTCTTCTTATTTATAGATAAAGGCAACCCTCCTTTATAATTAAGGAATTGGGTTTTGTTTTAATTAATTAGGCTCCTAATCTTATTATGAATAATTAATTAAACTCTTTTAATTAATTAGCCTCCTAATCTTATTAGGAATATATAAGAGTACTTTTAGTAATTAATTCTCAAACTCCTTTAGTAATTAAATAATAATAGTTATAATAATAAGACTCCTCTTATTAATTCATATTAAATATTTCCAAATTATTAAATAATAAATATTAAGTTATTTAATTTTTTCAATCACCGTAGAATAAATTAAATACACTTAACTTATTATTATGATTATATCATTTGTGACGCCCCCAAATCCGGGTATCTTCCAACCTGACAGATGGTGATACATGGTACTATAATTTATATAGTCATTCCATTGAGACAACAACAAAATGGTTGTATTTACTATATTCTTATTAAAATAGTAATAAATCCTTTCTCAGGTTTAGAAATCGAATACATTTTTAGTTGTCCATAAGTATAATACATACAAACATACTAGTCTATTACAGGATAATTAACTATCCATCTTAGCCTTGCCTTTATCTTTCTTAGAACCCTCAGTTTGTTCGGCCTTAGCTGCAATCATATAATTCAAGAAAGAAGTGAGCATAATTAGCTCAGCAAGTCTAACAAAGGATAATAAAATACCACATCATGAATTATATGATTATCTTCCATAATTGAACAAATAGCTATGAAGTACTATGAAACATTGACTAGCACTTCTCGTTTCATAACAACAATTCCAAAGTATTTTATAATAGTTTAGGAATTCTGAACCGGTCGAAAGACCATGAACAAACTCTTTTCGTTTTCATACATGAAAAGGACATCCTTGCACTAAGGTCGTACATCCGATATTTCTTATGAGCACTTCTAGGTGATCAGCCTATAGTACTCTATATTGATCAACACTCATTCGTTAAACATATTTACATTTAAGTTTTGGTAACCTCGTGTGCCCATTGAATAATCGATGAAAATACATTTGTTTGTTTATATATAACTTTACCTTAAATCCATACCAAATACTTGGCGTAAGATAGAGTTAATAGTTCTATATCAAAAGACTTGTAAACAAATCAATCTAATTCTTAATAATAGTCTAGCCGAGTTAAAACTGGCATCGACCCCTTCGTAAAATAATTCATGTATTTCAGAACATGAATCATAGAAAACTTGACTAACACGGAGGTTAGACAAGTGTTAAGAAAACTTGCCTTCAAGAGTCTTCGAATATAATATTCAAGAGTTCTCAGTCTTTACATAATCTACATGATATATTCACATAGCACACTGTAATTAGCTATCAAACAATCTAATCACATTGTTATTACCAACTTCTTTCTCTTCTATAACTTAATCGAATTTATTCCATTAATAATGTCAATTCGACTTACTATACTTCATTACGGCTTGTTAATGTTCTTATGTTTATTAACCGAAACTCGATCATCATTGGTAAAGTACCAATGTTGAATACAATTTACTTTCTTTCTCTTTATGTTCTTGTTTAATCTCTATTAACAACATTTATATTCCTAAAATCATCACTAAATAAGTGATTTAAAAGTAGTCTTTACCATGTACATTAAGTATATTCATATTCCATTATTGGTTTACAATCAATTGGAATTAGGAAACTAACTTAGTTAACAAAATCCCACTACTGGCGCTGCGGCGCCAGACTCTAGCACACCATTGGCGCTGCGGAACCAACTAATAGTGGCTGAACCCTGGAGCTGGTGATGCGACGCGACCATTAACACTGGGGTTGGCGCTGCGGTGCCACCCCTGAGCCTCAGTTTGTTTTGATAGTTTGGTGTTTCTACGAACTTCCCGGGCTCATAACTTATTCGTTTTACATCCGAATTGGCTCATTCAAAAGCCATTAGCTCATAAATTACATGCTCTAAGTGTCCATGAAACAATTTTTCATGTTCGAATCCGTTAACTTGGAATTCAACTTTTATTTCATTATCGAGCGTTCGTTTATCGTTCGTGAGCATTCATAACTCGTTTTCTTTGTTCTAAGTCAGAATTCAACGATTCTTGAGTCCACGACTCTTGATTACCTTATCTCACGTGTTGCCATTGAAAACCAAAGTTTCCAAGTTAAACGGCAACTTTCGACTACCAATCCGAGATTTTTACCTTTTTGACGTTTAACATCTAATTTCGTAAAATTCATTATAACTTCGTTACTCATGTTTTATATGCAAAATCAAATGGAACAACTCCAGTGATTCATCATCTGTATCCTACCCAAGGAATATGCGCATACCCTATCAATGATGGTTTTCAATTTGTCCATCAACAACCAAATTAACGTTCAAAGGTTTTTTTCGATTTATACTTACGTAATCACCTACGATTTCTACTTAAATATGACTTATCAATGTTTTAGTCCTTAATAGTCATCCTTATCCCTCCGGAAGAGACATATTCCACCAATCCATGATTCTCTATGAAAATTAAATCAAAAAGGTCGAAGACTAACGTTTACAAAATATTACCTTTTTGTTCTTCGTGTTCTTGACTAAACGTGTATGGTTTTCTTTGAAGTAACTTGATTACTTATTTCTAGCTCTTTCTCTCTCTCCATATATGTTGAATAAAGTTTGTAAAATATAAAATGACCAACCTAAGTTTTCTTTTATAGGCAATTCAAATGGAGGGTAAAATGGTCCATTGGCCACCTACTTACTATTCCCACCTCCACAACAATTTAGCCACCAAGTAATCACTTTACTTGGTGGCCAAGTGGTCAGCCCACATGCCCATGGGTTTTACCCAGACTGTTTGATACGCGGTTCAGGTTCTTGGATCGGGCTTGACTTAACTTAACATTGGGCCTTAACATGGGCTTGCTTACACAATTCACTGGGCTTGATATAATCCAAGTCGAACTGGATTCTACAAAGTCTTTAAACTCAAAGTCCATTAAGACTAATCGTATTATACGTGTATAACTCACGTATTCTCTTCGTTTAGTATTCATAAGATATTCATATTATACGTCAGAATATTCTTCATACTATACTCGTATTCTAACTATTATCATACGCATATATTATACGTATAATAATCCTACTCATTATGCGCATTACATTTCATTCTCGGAAATCACTTTCACTAACCCTTAGGTTTTAAGTCCGCAGGCGAAAACTTCATTTGCCATAACTAAAATATTATTGAATATTCCATCTCATCTTAGAATTCTACCATTATGTGTTTCTCAGAAATTCAACTCAATTCCCGAGCAAAAATGGATGAATAGTGTTTTTACGAAAATTTCTCTGAAAACATTTATTTTCGTCTTAGAAATTCAAAATAATTAATCCTAACACATAGCCAGAATACTAACCACATCCGCGCATTCTAGGTCATAGAACGACCTTCAAATAGCTTAATCACATAAATAATTAATTAAATTCATTTAATTTACATAATCAAATAAAAATTTAATTCATTAAAGATCCAATTTTCTCGGGCATAACACTATTTGTTTCTACAATAAATATTCTTCCTTTTACGGTGTGACCCTTTAGGTTCTCCATATTAAATCGGTTGTGAATAAATCAATTAGAATAATTCTAATCTTAGTTAAATAAAATAAATAAATCTATTAATTTATTTAAATAAATAACATTTATTCTATAATAAGGATAAGCATCCTTAGCGATCAACGACTTTCCAGATAATAAAGATTTCAACATTAATTATAAAAGAACCTTTAAGTAAATAGTTATCGTACAATTCAATTATTCCAATATACAATGTCCCAATTAAATAAAGACATGGAATTAATGACAAATCATATTTTATTTAATTCTATGTATTTCGATTCTTAAATGCACAACTCCAAATAATGAAAATTAAAAACTCCTTTCTAATTTCATTTTGTCTAGTCCAAGGACTACCGGGTTGTCATTTATCAAATCACACAGGGCATTCTCTTCTTTTACTAGCAGCGGTAGATTCTTTGTTGATCATTCATTATCTCCATATACAACTTATTACACCCAAGCATACCATTTGATATACCCTAAGGGTCTTAAGGAATATGTCAAAGTATAATTCATCATACACAAGATACTATCATGATCTCAAGTCTAAGGATCACTTGTACTACTATCACTACAAGAATTCCTATTGACAGACAAGTAAAACTCCATTAAGTATTCCTTAGCTAGTCAGGTTCAGTGAACTTATTCTCCGATAAGCACCTACATACTTATTTTAGTGTCTCCACATCCAATAAGCAATCAACGTATGTGCCAATCTATCTGGATTCACAAATCCCCGTTTTAGTAATCCAACAATTAGGAACAATTTTAGTTTGTGAGCTATCTAAAAATTTAGATCTCATTAGCATGATTGTGACGCCCCCAAATTCTGGTACTTTCAACCCACAGATATGGTGCTACACGGTATTCATAACTATACATTCATTCCATTGAAACAACATCAAAATGAGTGTATTTACTACATTCTTATTTCAATAATAATAATATTTTCCCAGGTTCTGAAACTGAATACATTCTTCATTTGTCATATTATAATTCATACAAAATACTAGTCTATTACAGGATAAACTAATTATCCATCTTAACCTTGCCTTTATCTTTACTAGAACCCTCGGTTCGTTCGGCCTTAGATGCAATCATATAATTAAAGTAAGAAGTGAGCATAACTAGCTCAGCAAGTCTAGCAATATATAATATAAATACCACGTCGATAATCATATGATTATTCTTCAATAACTGAAAAAATAGCTATGAAGTACTATGAAACATTAAATAGCACTTTTCATTCTCATAAAATCATTCCAAAGTATATACAGTAACATAGGAATTCTAGGTAGGTCAAAAGACCATGAACATTCTCTTTTGGTTTTCATTCATGAAAAAGGACAACCCGGCACTAAGTCCGTAAGTCCAATATATCTTACGAGCACTTCCAGGTGATCAGCCTATAGTACTCTATGTTGATCAACACTCATCCGTTAAACGTATTTACGTTTAATTTTTGGCAACCTCACATGACCATCGAATAATCGATGTAAAATACATTTGTTTATTCATACTCAAGCTTACCTTTAAATATGTACCAAACAATTGGCATAGGATAGCATTATCAATTCTATATTGAAAAACTTATAAACAAATCAATCAAACCCTTAAGATTAGTCTAGCCGAGTTAAAATTGGCATCGACCCTTTCGTAAAATAATTCATGCATCTCATAACATGTATCACAGAAAACTTGGCTAACACGAAGGTTAGACAAGCGTTAGGAAAAATTGCCTTCAAGCGTCTTCAAATAAAATTCAACAGTTCTTGTTCTTTACAGTCTCTACTTGATATATTCACATAGCACACTGAAATTAGCTACCAAACAATTTAATCACATTGTTTTTACCAACTTCTTTCTCTTCTATAACTTAATCGAATTTATTTCATTAATAAAACTCGTTTATAGTTACTTATCCTTCTTTACGACTTATTAACTCTCTTACGTCACTAAAACAATACTTCCTAACCCTTAGTTAAGTACCACAGTAATTGAATACAATTCACTTTCTTATACTTTGCATTCTTCGTTTAATTACTCGTTAAACAACATTGAATTCCTAAAGTCATCACCATATATGTGACATAAGAATTGTCTTAACATGTATATTAAGTATATACACTTGCCCTATAATTATTCTACAACAATTAGGTTCAAAAATAACTAAATCAGACATTTTCCCTGTCTCGGCGCTGCGACGCCATCTCCCAGTACAATATTGGCGCTGCGGCGCCAACTAACAGTATCTCAACCCTTGTCTCGATGCTGCAGCATGACTCTGCAGTGCCTACTCCTCCGACCCGTTGCTGCAGCGCAAGTGTTATACGCTTGGGGTGGCGCTGTGGCACCGACCCTGATCCCTCGAGAATTTTCTAAATTTTCCCAGTTCAATTCTTTCTGGACTCCTAACTTGGTCGTTATAAGTCAGAATTTGCTCGTTCAAAAGTTGGTATCTTACATATCGCATGTACTTTGATTTCATATGGACAAAAGTCATTTTTAAATCCGTTAACAATGAATTCACTATTTAACGCCATATTAAGCGTTCATTTAACGTTCGTGAACGTTCATAACTCGTTTCTTCATTTTAATTCAGAATTCGATGATTCTTGAGTCCACGACTCTCAAACACAATGATCTACGTTATGTCATCGAAATCCAAGGTTTCATATTTAAACGACAACTTTTGACTTACTAATCCAGGATTTCAACGATTTTAATGTCTAACGCCTAATCTCGTAAATTTTGCAATAACTTCGTTACTTGAGTTTTATATGCCAAATCAAATGGAACCAATCCATTGATTCATTATCTATAACCTAGCCAAGCAAGATGTACATAACCTATGATGGTTTTCAATTTGTCCATCAACAACTAAATAAATGCTTATTGGTTTTCTTCGCTTAAACTTTCTTAAACACTTATGATTCTTAATCATACATGGCTTATAATGTTTTAGTTCACTAATAGCCATCCTTATTACTCTGGAAGAGACATGTTTAACCAATTCATACTTCTCTACGAAAAATAATTAGAAAAGGATTGTAGACTTAGGTTTACGTAATATTACCTTAATGTTCTTCCAGTTGTTGAATAAAGCTTGAGTGTTTTTCTTTGGATTGCTTTTAATTACTTGTTAATAAACTTTTTTCTCTCTCAATATATGTGGTCAATTTTGGTAAAACACCAAATGAACTACACAAGCTTCCTTTATATAGAAAAATCCAATTGAGGGAAAAATGGTCAGCATGCCCCACCTCCTTACTATTCTTTTTCTTCTTCACCAAGTAAATCTACTTTACTTGGCCACCAAGTGGTCGACCCACATGGCCCATTGGGTCCCCCATGGTTTGCCCCATGGGTTTTACCCATTAGGTGGACCCATCAGTTAGATCCACGATTTGGTTTCTTGGTTTGGGCCTAAGAATAAATTCATATTGGACCTATCTTGGGCTTGATTTAACAATGCATTGGGCTTGACATAATCCAAGTCCAATTGAAATCTACAAAGTCCACTAAGACTAATCATATTCTACTCGTATAATTCTCGTATTCTCTTCGTATAAAGTTCGTACGATATTCGTATCTTAAATAATAATAATCTTCATACCATACTCATATAATAACTAGTATCATACTCGTATTAGTTACGTACAATAAGCCTAATCATTATACATAATCATTTAATTCTCGAATCTCACTTTTCCTAACCCTTAGGTTTTAAGTCCGCAGGAAAAAACTTCGTTTACCATAACTGAAATATTATTGAATACTCCATCACGTCTTAGAATTTTATCATTACGCGTTTCTCAGAAATTCATACTTAATCTCCGAGCAGAAACGAATGAATAGTGTTTTTACAAAAATTTCTCAAAAAACTAATATTTTCATCTTGGAAATTCATAACAATTAATCATAGCACATACCCAGAATACTAACCACATCCACACATCCTAGGTCATAGAACGACCTTCAAACAGCTTACTTACATAAATAAATAATTGAATTCATTTAATTCAAATAATCAAATAAAAATTTAATTCACATAAATCTGATTTTTCTCGGGCGTTACATTCTCTCCCCCTTATAAGGATTATGTCCCCAGAATCTCGCTACAATTACATAAACAAATGAGGAAAAATTTCCTTCATATTACTCTCGACTTCCCACATTGCTTCTTCGGCATTGGGGTTCCTCCAAATTACATTTACTGAAGGTATTATCTTATTTCTCAAGACTTGTTCTTTCCTATCAACAATCTGAATTGAAAGTTCTTCACATGTTAAGTCTTTTTCTATCTGAAAAGATTCACACTCTATTATGTGCTTGTATTACGGTTTATAAGGACGCAACACTGACACATGAAAAATGTTGTGCATTCGTTCCATCTCTAGAGGTAAAGCTAATTCATAAGCTACCTCTCCTACCCTTCATAAAATTTCAAAAGGTCCTACAAACCTTGGACTTAACTTCCCTTTCTTTCCAAAACATATCTTCTCTTTCCAAGGTGATACTTTCAGAAAAACATATGAACCTACTTTAAATTCCCTCTTCTCACGATGAGGATATGCATACTTTTTTTTCTATCTTGAGCCGCTACCAATCGAGTACGTATTAGCTTAACCATGTCTGCCAATTGTTGTACCATCTTAGGTCCCAACATCCGACGTTCACCTACTTCATCCCAATAAAGTGGAGTTATGCACTTCCTCCCATACAACGCTTTGTAAGGCGGCATGCCTATACTAGCATAAAAACTATTATTGTAAGATAATTCCACAAAAGGCAGATGTTCGTCCCAACTCCCCTTGAAATCCATAACGCAAGATCTTAATATATCTTCTAGCTTTTGAATTGTCTGTTCACTTTGTCCATCCGTCTGAGGATGATACGTTGTACTTAATCTCAACTGTGTTCCCAGTTGCTCTTGCAAACTCCTCCAAAAGTTTGATGTGAATCGTGGATCACGATCTGACACAATCGAAACAGGTACTCCATGTCTTGAAATAATTTCTTTGACATAAAGTTTAGTTAATTGCTCTAGGTTATACCTAACTACTATTGGTAAAAAGTGTGATGATTTTGTCAACCGATCTACTATTACCCAAATAGCGTCGTATCCCTTCCTCATCATTGGATGTCCCACCACAAAATCCATCGTGATATGCTCCCACTTCCACTTTGGAATCTCTAGTGATTGTAATAATACACTCGTTCGTTGGTGTTCAGCCTTAACTTTCTGACAAGTTAAGCACTTACTAACATATTCTACTATTTCCCTCTTCATGTTTGGCCACCAAATGTTCTGACGAAGATCTTGATACATCTTAGTGATACCTAGATGTATCGAGTACCTCAAACTATGGGCCTCACTCATAATCTCTTCTTTTAACTCAGAATTATTTGAAACCCAAATTCTTCCTTCAAAATGAAGTAATCCTTCTTTATCAAGGTTATACTTAGTCTTCACTTCATCCTCCATTATCTTTTTCATTCGCTCGCACTCCTCTTTACCTAGTTATACTTCCTTAACTCGTTCCACTATTATTGGTCGAGTCTCCATTGTGAATAACATTTCTACCGCTTCACTAGATAATTTAACTTCTAGTTCCATCCTTTTCCATCTCCGTTATTAACTCATTCTGAGTCGTTAACATTGATAGTTTTTCCTTACCCTTCCTACTTAACGTGTCGGCTACTACATTTGCTTTTCCTGGATGATATAAGATATCACAGTCATAATCTTTTATCAGTTCTAAGCACCTTCTCTGTCTCATATTCAACTACTTCTATGTAAAGAAATATTTCAGATTTTTATGTTCAGTGTATATCTCACACTTCTCCCCGTATAAATAATATCTCCATATTTTAATTCAAAAACTGTTGTTGCCAATTCTAGGTCATGAGTAGGATAGACCTTCTCATAATCCTTTAACTACCGTGACGCATACGCAATGACCTAGTCATGCTGCATTAGCACACAACTCAGTCCTCTATGCGAAGCATCACTATAAACTACAAAATTTCTTGTATCATCTGGTAAAGCTAATATAGGTGCCTCACTTAATCTCATTTTTAGTTCCTGAAAACTATTTTCACACTTCTCAATCCACACATACTTCACTAACTTCCTCGTCAAATTCGTCAATGGAGTAGCTATTTTAGAAAAGTCCTAGATAAACCTTCTATAATATCCCGCTAACCCCAGAAAAATCCTAACCTTGATTGGCATTTTCGGTTGTTCCCAATTATTAACTGCTTCTACCTTTGCTAGATCCATAGAAATGTCATCTTTATCAATAACATGTCCTAGGAACTGTACTCTTTCAAGATAAAATTAACACTTATTCAATTTCGCAAACAACTTTTCCCTCCGTAGTGTTTCCAACACTATCCTCAAATGTTCAGCATAATCTTCTGGCGTCTTAGAATAGACTAGAATATCAACAATGAACACTACGATGAACTTGTCCAAATAAATATTGTTTGAACACTCTGTTCATCATATCCATAAATGCGGCTGGCGCATTAGTCAACCCAAACGACATAACCAGAAACTCGTAATAACCATAACGAGTTCTGAGCGTCGTCTTAGGTATATCCTCCTTCCTTACTTTCAATTGATGGTACTTCATATGCAAATCTATCTTAGAAAAATACTTTGCCCCTTTCAACTAATCAAATAAATCATCGATCTTGGGCAATGGGTATTTATTCTTAATCGTTAACTTGTTCAACTCCTGATAATCGATACAAAGTCGTAATGACCCATCCTTCTTCTTTACAAACAACACCGATGCTCCCCACGGAGACACACTAGGTTGAATGTACTTCCTGTATAATAGTTCTTGTAATTGAACCATTATCTCCTTCATCTCTACCGGTGCCATTCTATAAGGTGCCTTAGAAACTGGTGTCGTACCCGGTAACAGATCAATCACAAATTCGACCTCCCTATCCGGTAGAATACCTGGTAACTCCTCTGGAAATACATCTGTGAATTCTTGTAATTTAGGTATTTTCTCCAATGATGTGTCCACTCTCTAGGTATCCACAACATTGCACAGTCATCCTATACACCCCTTCCTTAACATCTTCCTAGCTTGTGTCATGGTTAGATAACAAGAGTGTCCCGATGATTTACTACCGTAGAACACTACATTGGGTTTCTTAAAAAGCCGAAGGTTCACACTTTTCTTATGATAATCTATTATCTCTCTATGGTTAATCAACCAATCCATACCGAGAATTGCATCAAATTCTCTCAACCTTATCGGTAAAAGATATATCGATTATCCATTACCTCTAATATCTACGAAATAGTTCCTATATATGTGTTCAACGAGAATTTTCTCTTTGTTCGCTACCTTAATGTCTAAAGGTATTTCTAATCTTTTTGGGAATAAACCTAATCGCTTAGCAAATTCACATGCTATAAAAGAACAAGTAGCACCTGAATCAAACAACTCATAAGTATTTATTTCATTGACTGGAATGATACATGCTACTACATCCGTTGATGCAACCGCATCTTGGACAGTCATATTAAAAGTACTGGTCATGGGTCTACCAGATGGTGTTGGTCCAGTATTGGCTAACTTACCACTACTAGCACCCTTACTACCCTCCGACCCCTTCTTTGGGTAATTTCTTGTCATGTAGTCTATCAAACCACAAATAAAACAACCTTGGTTCTTCTTAGGGTTAGGACAATTGGATGATATATGACCCTCCTACCCACAGTTATAACAAACCGTTTTCCCCTTCAGACATACTCCTAGATAAGTATTTCCTAATGTCTTGCATTCTTTGATCCTACGCTTAGGATCCCCTTGTTTCACTCCAGTATTCCCGAAGTTAAAACTCTTCCTCTTGGGCATGTTTCCACTGCCACTGGCTCCCTCTGCCTTGGATCCTCCCTCTCCTTTGCTCTTATTCTTTCTCTCTTTATGGTATCAGCTCAAGGCCTCACTACCACCCTCAGCAATAATTTGTCTCTCCAGAATTGTTCCATATGAAGCACTCTGGAACACAGAAATCCTACTATAGATCCAGGGTTTCAATCCATGCTCAAACCTATTAGCCTTCTTCTCCTCAGTGTCCACTTGATGTGGAGAAAATCTTGCCAATTAATTGAATTTGGCCACATACTGGAGAACCGTAATGTCCAATTATTTACGTTCAAAGAACATAATCTCCATTCTCCCCTGCGTGCTAGTAGGAAAGTAGTTCTCAAAGAAAACCATCTTAAACTGTTCCCACGTGACAACATCAGTTCTAGCCCCACCCTGGTGAGCCTCCCACCAAAATTTGGCTTCCCCTTTCATCATATAGGTTGCAAAAGAAGTGTTTTGCGCATCTCCTACGTTTGTAATAACAAACACCTTTTCTAATTCATTTACCCATGTTTGGGCCTCTATTGGGTCTGTAGTTCCCTTGAACTCTGGTGGACCTACACTTTTAAATTCTTTAAAGGAAGTCGTTTTAGTTACCCTAGGTACTGTGGGTGCTCTACCCCCAGTTTGGTTAAATGCAGCCATTAATAAGTTAAGGAACTCTTGTATAGGGTTGTTCTGACCCCCTTGGTAATCATTATGGGATTTAGCCTCCTGATTTCGTTGTCTTCTTCTTAGTGACATTTTTCGAATTAAATAAATAAAGTTTTATTATTACTTATTTTCTTACTTAGTTATTATTCGCCAAACAACAACTCATATCATAACAAAGCACATCAAATAAAAACTTCATTATATTCATATACGTCTTCATCATTCAAACTATTTACAATTTGATTCCATAGCCAAAGCTATCACATTCCTATCCCGCGATTAAATTTCACAAAAATTTGTATTTACAAAAAGACTACCCTTTAATTATACAAAAGAGGGTTTTACGTCACTACACAAAATATTTACCGCTCTAGACTTCTAATATTGCATAACAGCATTCTTGTGTTTCTCATTCGCCAAAATCAACACAATATCCCGACTAATAGTATGTCGAGCTTGTCCCGACACAATGGAATAACAAATAATTTTCACGTTGAAATCCTCATGAGCAGTCTCATTGATGTAGGACATCCGGGCTATTTTCTGGTTCCTCTCCCCTAGTTCTTTACGAAGCTCAACGACCTCCTTCTTATAATCTATGGCCTTATCCTCCATGAGCACCTTCTCATCATGCTCTATTTCAAAATATGCTTCTACAGACTCCTTAGCTTCATGGAGATCACTAATCTCCTCCATTTGGTTCTGCACAATAGTGCGCAGTTGCACATTACGGTCAAGCACCGCTAGATACAATTCCTTAATTACATCTAAAGGTGTTGGCTCTAGTCCAGGTACCACCGTATTAAACGATGTTACCTCCATATCCTCATCCACATCGACCACCATTTAGAGATATGATGCTGATCCCATATTTCACATATCCCCTTCTGAATATTCCTTCTCAGGCTCGGACTCTTCTAGGTTCACCACTGGTACCTTTGCCACTGACACTGGTACAGGCTCTATTCTATTCACTGACTCTTCACTCACCACGTTTATATGCCTATACATGTAGCTATTGATGGACATCTACAATAACACATAATATGTTGATTAGTACATAATACACAATAATATAAGTACAAATCACATTTAGTTTATTTAGGGTTAATTTCCATCATTTAAATCTTTAGGTATTGAGTTTCCTCAATACTTAATTAACTCATTTTACTAGAGTTCATTTGCTTCTATTTCTCATCTATTAATGAGGTTATTAGCCTAAAGTTCTTTTCTCCTTAAGTTTTATAACCTAATGCTTTGATACCAACCTGTGACGCCCCCAAATTTGGGTACTTTCAACCAACAAATATGGTGTTACATGGTACTTATGACTATACATTTATTCCATTGAAACAACATCAAAATAAGTGTATTTACTACATTCTTATTACAATAATAATAATCATTTCCCAGGTTCTGAAACTGAATACTGATAAGTAGGAATTATACCTACTTATGGAGTACCAATTCATGTGAACTATGCCCATCTCAAGTACATTTTAGTAGGTTTTAGCTGCATTTCATGATATTTTGCATTTCTCATACTTAAAACTCCTTTTGGTGAATAAGTGCAAGAATCGGCCTATTTTGGTGGTGTTATTGAGCACACGGCGAATGGATGCTTGAGACGAGGCAAAATATGGAATATGCATGGCATGAAGGTGCAATAGAGCAAGGAGATAAAGCATGACTGCACAAGTAGCAGCAGCTATAGCATAACAGGAGTCGGGATCTGCAGATTGCAAGCCGCGCGGCCACGCGGCAGAATAGCCTTGAGAGCGTGCGCCCGCACGATTACTCAGCCATATCTTGGAGCCTACTGCAAGTTACACGGCCGCGAGAAGGACAAGCCTAGGAATACGAGACCGGCCAAACATACAAACTTACTGCAAGTCTCGCGGCCGCGAGAATATCAAGCTGGAGGAGCGCGCGAGGCCTGAAGCTCCTGGCTTATTTTATTTTATTTCCAAATTTTAAAGGTTGTAATTTATTTAAAACAATTCCTGACTTGTGTCAGGGGTATCACTTAACATTTTATTAGTTTTTCACGTATCTTTATTTTGTAATTAGTGTTTTACTCTCTGGGGGAGATTCCAACGTAGAAGGAGGCCACAACTCTGTCTTTCAGTTCCTTCTTGGGATTTTCTACCAGAATGGGATTATTATTATTAGTTTTGCTGGAATCGTATACGGATTTGAATTTTGATTCGTATTCAGCAATTGGGTTTGATAGTTTTATCTTTCATCTTTCAATTGTCGTTTATTGATCATGTTTAGATTTAATCCCATAATGGCTTTTGGTTCAGTCATGAACTAAACTCCGTTATGGGATTCTAACAGATTTTAATATATAGTTTGATTGCATGTTTAAATGTTGGATTATTTTGCATATCATATGGGATGTCTTTCATGATTGTTTTGAATGTATGAATGCTTGATCACCGTTCGTTTCAGTATTTGTATGGAATTGACAATGAACATGCAAATATGGACTGTAAGCATGATAGTATACGTATATAGGGTTGTGTTATATATCTTATGTATTTCGTGAACCAGATAGACATACATTATTTCACCGTATAAGTCAGAATAAGGGCTTGAACTTAAAATCAATATAATTGCTATTTCATATAGTCATATAGTGATGTTGTTTATATTGATGATTACATAGAGTCTATCATCTGTGGATGTTGTGTAAGTAGGTCTTAGTGCATTGAAAAATGGATAATACTCATTTAGTGATCTTGGCTACTTTCCTGTGATATGTGAGCAAGTCATGCATTATAGTGGCGATTGAATAAAGTATTAAAAGAATTTAGAATCCCATTAGTTCCAATATCATTTATTCTATCGTTATTATTGTTTTAGTTGTTATTTGCAATTCAAGAACAAACCAAGTTTAATCAATAGTGTGAGCATATAAATATAGTGATTTAATTAATGAATAGTAGTTTAAGTTAAACAACTTTCTCTGTGGGATTGATACTCTACTTGCTATGTATTACTTGTTGACGCGTGTATACTTGCCTGAGTTAGAGCTCTTTTGCTAGTCTTAAAAAAGAGGCAACAAATACATTCTTCGTTCATCATAGTATAATTTATTAGTTCCCAGAGGGCACAATAGATCTAGAAGGGGGGTGAATAGATCTTTTTATTTCAAATACTTTTATGGTTTATATTATATTGTTCATAATTAACATATGACAAATATAAGAATCTTTTCAAGCACAGCAAAATAAGGAAAAGATCCCCTTCATTGATATATTCATAATCATACAAACATTGTTCGTAAATTGAGTTTAGTTATAAGTAGTTAAAACTTACATAGCAGTTATAGTACATAATGTAAATGACATAATGTAAAAGACACGAGGGGTTTTAAGTGGTTCAGAGACTCAAGCTCCTAATCCACTCTTCTGCTTTCAACTAGCAGGATTTCCATTAAGGAAGGGCAGCACCCTGAATCACTAAGATTCCTTCAAGGTCAACAACCTTGGGACTTCAGTTCACTAAGAACTCTTCAAGGCCAGCAGCCTTGGAACTTCATTTAGTCTCTCCGGACAAGGACCCTTCTGGCCTTGCTTTGATTAGTCCCTTCGGACAAGGACCCTTCTAGCCCTGCTTCATTAAGTCCCTTTGGACAAGGACCCCTCAGGCCCAGGCTTTGTTAAGTTGTTTGTTTGTTGTTATTGGAGTCGGTGCTGAGCGGCTAAGATGTCTTCAAGCTTTGAACATATTCTATACTTAGCAGCTTGGCTTGATCATCTTTGAAGTGCAGCTGAGTGTTGCATGATGCTCAGCTTCTTTGGTTACTCAACCACTTTGGGTGACCCCTTGTTGAACTGCCTTGAAGATCATTCTCCTTGGTACTTGATGATTGCACATGAGAGGCTTCCAAGATTACGGTAGGCTCTTGTATTAGGTACTTCGAAGCTTTCTCATGCTTGACACCAAAATGGCTTTTGTGATCTCCCTTCTGCTACTTGTTGCCTTCTCATAATGGACTTGCTAAGATGACTGTAGGTTCTTCTCTATTGTACTTAGAGTCTTCCCATGATGGACATCAAGATGTCATGATGCTCTTCTTTCTCTTGGCAATTCTGAACACTCTTCATGTAGTAGAACTCTCACTTCTACATAGTAGAACTCACACTTCTACTTCTTTCTTTATCTGTCTTTTGAGTGTTCTTGGTGGATCATAGAGTGAGCCTTTGGACTCACTATTTCACATGGTTTAGAAAAGTCCACCTTCTCTTCAAACTCGACAACTCCAGGAACCTTTGATCTTTGAAGTTCTTCCTAATTTATATTCCTTCCCAATCCTTCCGTTGGAAAGTATCCGTTGAAGGTTATTCAAATCTCTTCACAGATCTCGAGTTGCTTGAGGTAGACTGCTTGATGTGACTTATCATACTTTCTTCTGACGCTGCAGTCTACTGTTTCACCTAACCTGTCAGATGTATCACTTTAATGTCTTATGCAGGTCGAAGACTTTATTACCTCTTTCTGATTTCTCGATCAGAGGTTGACCTATTGCATCGATGCTCTCAATAAGCACTTGTCCGAATATTACCATTCAGATTGAACCTTTGCCAATGCTTCAGTCTTCAGTTATTTGGACTCTACGATTCTGATGCACGTCTTCAAGGACTTGATCGTAGTGTCTTTTTGAGTGTTGTTCATTAACTTGTAAGGTTGACACTACAATCTTGAAGAGTGTTGATTGGATCTTCAATGTAGAACACATCTTCTTTGTATTGTGCAGTGCTTCAATAAATCTATTTGCTTCGACTGTTCTCAGATACTGATGGCCTAAATCCTTGCTCTGGTCCTCTTCTGAATATCAAGACACTTCATATTTGTGGCGCATCCAGCTTGCTTTCTCCTTGTGATCTCCCGTTCATTTATCATCAATGAACTGACCCTGCACTTAATCACTTTAGCCTTGCTCTTCAGAGGCTGACCAGTACCTCGGTTCACCTTCCATTAGTTCCTTCTTTATTTGGCAAACACTACGATCTTAGTTGCTTCCAAGATCGTTGTCTTCTGTCCACTTAATAGCTACTGCATTAGCTGACTTTCCCTAGTCAGATTTTGAAGTCTTCCTTGGATCTCCTTATGGAAGACTTCATCATGAATGGCCTTACAACTCAATCTTCATGCTGATTGGGTTGGTGATTAGATCTTCTGCTAGCCTGAATGCCATTCATTGAGTGCTTTCTGGTTTCGTTGGATGTAGCTTGCAGCTTGAACTAGAGGCTTCAATCCTTTGGATATTCTAAGAGTGCTCATTTGTTGAGAACCGTATATGCTCTACGATTCATCCTTAGCATTGTGAACACTTCTTCTTAGATCGTAGTTATGCACTCTACGATTCAGCTTCGGCTTATGCAGACACTACGATCCTGAGATCAGATCTTGACGCTACGATTTCTACCTTGTGCTTGTTATCTTCATCTGATATTGCTTGACTACGATCTTTGCATGTAATCAATAGACTCTACGAATTCAGAGTGTGATCTACGATCCTTGACTTGGCTTTGGCATCAGTAGACTCTATGACTCGGAGTGTAGTCTATATTTCTATCTTGGCTTCGGCAGATGACTGGTCGGCTCGTAGGCAGGCTGTCTCTACGATTCTGAACATGACTTCCTCAGCACAATACGATCCGGAAGAAGCTCTACTCGATACACTACGATCCTTCTTCGTTTCCCCTGACAGTCTACGAACTCCGAGATCTACTATCTTGCATACTCTTATTCTACCTCGATAGCTCTCGAGTTAACCTTGACTCACCTGGCAGACTACTACTTCTGGTGCAGTGCTCGAAGATCAGATTAGCCTATCTATTACATCATAAGATCAAACTAACAAGCTTGATCTTTCTATATTTATAGTCCTTGTACATCATTTCTTTTTAAGGACTTTACAAAGTTGTTTTGCTTATGTAGGATCAACCTAACATATTTGATCAATTCATTCTAAGTCCTTGTACATATATTTCTATTGTCTATCACAGGACTTTACAACTTTTCTTAATGCAAGCATACTTGCATATTATCCATTCATATACATATATATATATATATATATATATATCATAATTAAATCATATATAAATAGGTATAGCATTCACATGCTTATTCCTGACAATCTCCCCATATTTGATTATGACAAAAACAATAAGTGCATATGCATGTTATGAATGAATCTTATATACAGTGAGCAGCTGTATTTCTAAAATAGTTAATCATGAATGTCATTTATATTGATATGGCAATTTATACATTAAGACATTCTACATCCTGGATCCAGAACATACCTAACTAGTTAGAGATGTACGTCTTTGGCTCCATGTATGTTTCCAGGATGCTTGTTGATCAGCTACTCATCTGATTGGTATTCTTTTTCTTGCTCCCCCTGGGATGATGACCTTCTGTCTTTGCTTAGCTCCCCTTCAGATTCTGCGATCATGGGATCAGCTACTCATCTGATCAGATGATGATACTCTTTCTACAGCTGATGTCTTCTTTGATTTCTTTTCATCTTTCCCTCTGCTCTTCTTTGAGTGCCTCTTGCTCTTCCTCTTTCTATGCCTCTTTTTCTCCCCCTTTTTTCATCAATCATTTGAGAGAGCTGCTCCATGTTGGAAATAAGCTGCTCCATTAGGTTGGAGTAGTTGGCAACTTCAAACTTGAGTTCCTGCTGGCCCAGCTCAAGTTGCACTGAGAAAGACTACTTTATGTAGTCAATCTTGTCAGAGAGGGCTTCGATCTGCTCTGCATTGGCCTTCTGAATTTTTAGAACTTATTCCTTCTGATCTTGTATGGCCTTCTGATAGATGTTATCTCTCTCTTGGAGTTTAAGCGATATCTTAGCCATAGCAGCTTGAATTCTATTTTGAAGAGAGACATCCCCTTTTGCTGTCAGCTTCTTTGACTCTGTAGTGAGTAGAGATATCTTCCTACTTAGATCATCAGAACTCTTTTGTAGTTCTTGCTCCAAAGTAATTTGATCCTTTTGTTGGGCAGCAGCTGGTTTAGTATCAGTTTGGACTTTATGATTTTCATCCTTAGACAGATTTTCAAAGGTTTGGAGAATCTGGATAATCGTTGAGTTCCAATCACTGGTTGAGGGTGAGGATGAGGGAATGTCTGATAGTAGTGCTTGAGCATAAGGAGGCTTCTGGTTTTGGGCTAGAACATCATTAGCAGTAGAGTGAATAGTCTCTACGATCAGCTCCTTGGTCATAATTCTTCATTCTTTAGAATCCACTCTACGATCATAGGGGATGTAGATATTTCAGGCATGTCGATAGACCTTGAAGTGAGGCTAGTTTGTGATCATCTTTATAGCATAACTTTTCACCCTTCGGAAGTTTTGAGCTACCAGCTCCAGACTTGGAAATTGCTTGTAACACCAACTGAAGGAGCTTCCATATTTTTTAGTGTGGGCCTTGAGCCATAACATCCACTGGAAGAACCATCTCTCTGGTGGAGCATCTGGTAGATCATTTGACACTTCCACTACGATCCTTCTGCTAAATCTTACAGGAGAGAGAACTGGATAATCTTCTTGTTTGTCTGCTTCCTGAGGTGCAAAACCAGAATCTTCTTCAATCTCTTCTCTCTCGGAGCCTAAACTTTCTTGATCATTTTTAGCAAAGAATTCATCTTGCTGCATTTCATTCTCAGAACCTTCTTCGGCAAGATCTTCTTCAGATTCATGTTCTTTATTGCTGGTTTCTTCTTCAGCATTTTCTCCCTGGGATAGAGACTCATCATCACTCAGTTCAATGATGGCATTTGATTGACCACTGCTCCTTTTGGAGGCAAACTTGGCTTGCAGTCTGTAGCTTTTCCTTCTTCTTGGAGGTTCAGGTTTGGGAGAGTCAGACTCTTCTTCTTCTTCAGATTTTGACTTCTCTAGTTCAGCAGACAGACTTCTTTAAGGTTCAGCACTGGCAGGAGTAGACTCTTCTATTGTATCTCATCAACTCTTGATTCAGCAAGGTGGCTATCTGGATTGGTGGGGGTAATTCTTCTTCTTCAGACACAGCATTACTTGATCTATCATCTTGGGTCATTGGGGCAGTTGCATTTGGGGAAGCAATTTGGTCATCTTGGATTTCTTCTTTATCATCAGAGTAACTACTCTAAGAATTAGCCACTGGGCTTGAACATTTCTCTTCTTCAGCAGATACTAAATTTCCATATATTAATCCAGCTTCTTCTTCGTTGCTGGATCTGATCTGCGAGGGCTCAGCCTTGACATCTGTTTCCATCTCTTCTGCTGACTCTACGTCCCTTTCTTCAACAGAGGTACTATTTTGGGAAGCTGAGGCTGCTTTGTCTTCCACCTTAGCTTTCTTGTTGATAATCCCTTGAAGCAGCATGTTTCTTCTCCTCGTTGTGTCAATAATTAGAGCTCTTTCTTCTTCAACTTTTTCTTTGATGGAGAGACTCCTTTGTGGGGCCTTGGCTTTCTTCTTATCACCAGCTTTATTCACACCTTTTGATTTCTTTCTGGATGGTGTGATTTCTGCTGGTGCAGAGTCATCACACTTAGAGCTCTCTGCCTCTTCTATCTTCTTCTTCTTTGCAGAGGCCATACTGCTGCTCCCAGCAGTCAGCCTTTTGTTCTCCTTGGGGTTCTTCTTCCAGTTCACAAATAATTGTGGAGACATCACTTTGTGCACATTCAAAGTTTCTCCCTCATCATCCTTGATTTTCCCTCCTAGCTTCTTCTTCAGTACAATACTCAGCAGCCTTCCATGAAACATCTTGGTCAGGGGTTTTTCATTGGACTTCTTCTTCCCAGCCTTATCCACCCACTTGGAGATCTGATCAAACAAGATAGCTCCAAAGTCGATTTATTTCTTCAAAACTATTGCTGACATTATTTTCAACTGTTGGTCAATCACTGTGTCATGTGCAGTGTTCTTACACAGTATGCACTTTCCAACTATTTTAACAAGGAATTCATACTCTTCGGGAAACTCCTTCTTCTTCATGTCTTTAAAACTAGGGTTTCTTTGGTACCCCATAACCTACTTTACTTGTTTAGTATTGACATTATCAAGGTTCTTCAGCCCTTGGTTAGGAAAACCTAGGCATTGATTGAGGTCAGAAGATTTTAACTTCAGAGACTGACCTTTAACCTTGGTGGTAAGGGTTTCAGAGTTGATGGAGGCATTTGAGTAGAATTCTTTAACCAGGTCGATGTAGACTCTAGTATTTGCCTCAAGGCATTCTGAGAATCTAGCTTTCTTCACAAGCTCGAGAATTTCCCTGAACTTCTTTTCAAATTTCTCAAACTATTTGGTTCCGAGCTAAATGCCAGTGATTACTTGCCAGTTTTCCATTATGAGTAGTTCAAAGAATGTGGGTATCTTATTTAGATATGTTTATAAGAGATGGCTGAGTGTAATTTGGTAAGGCTCTGGAGGGTTAACTGATTTTGGCTCTTGAGAGGATTCTAGGGTTTAAAAATGGGAGGGAGAAGGGTTTGATAGCTTTTGGTAACTATCTGTAGATTTGAATTTTTCTTTAAGGCATTTCCTTCTAACTCTTCGTAATCAGTGATGTGTCAACCATCCATTGGTTGCACGTTTCCCAGTAATAAGCTGTAACTCCCCATAACTTTTCAGTTAGATGTTTCCTTTTTGAAGAGTAGTCATTTAAACGATGTGGCTCTGACCGTTGACCTTTTGATTCGTAGAGTGGCATGATAAGGAAGCTATGGACTCTACGATTCCCTTGGTTGACTCAACGATCAACTTTTAAGAGATGCTACAGTGGATGGCTTTGTCTTTTCTCTTTACTTTGATGCAGCATAGCTCAATCACTGATATATTCGAACTTATCTCCTTAACTTGAATAGTTTAGTAAATATCTTATTTTCCAAGCTCCTTGTGAACTGGAATACCCTTTGGTAGGACTACGATCATCGAGTTATATTCTACGATTGCTGAGGTTGTGCTACGATCGTTGAGGTAGCACTACGATCGTTGAGGTTGCACTACGATCGTTTAGTTCTTTTCAAACTCGACTCTACGATCGTTAAATGACTTGGTCCTTGAGATGAACTATATCAAATATTCCTTCTGGGTCAAGGTAGCTCAAGAAGGGCCAACCTCTTAGAGTGAGCTAAGGGTCAGGTTTGTCCCTGAGGCGCTTTCCAGATGGAATGCTATAGCGGTGATTTGTAATGACATATCATCCGACCTCTTCAGATTGGGAGGTCTTCTACCAGTTTTAGACAACTGCATTGCTAAAATCATGGTGTCCTCCTGCTTCTTACACTACGATCATATGTTTGATCGTAGGCACTTTACAATTATGGGTTGGGTGGCTGAAGGGATATCAGTAGTACGTTTTGAGACGTTCCTAGTGACTATGGATTTTCATTCGGTTCATCAGCCACAAAGTTTTGGGACTCTGTAGCTGGTACAACTTTTCATAATATATCTCAGTGTTGTTGTTCCTTAACTGATCACTGTTCCCCCATTGTTGATGATGTCTTCCTAGATAGATGTGATTCCCTCTTCTTCAGATTCATTTGAAGGCAGCCTTGCGTATCTCCTTCTGACTGGAATCTCCATCAATACTTAGATATCCTTGTATCGTACAGATGAGTATCTTCAGAACTGATCAGTCTATGATTATTTGATAGTACTACGAACGTAGTCTTCTTTGACAGTTGTGGTTGTGAAGTTCTGCTATCGCAATAAGTTCCTCTTGAATGATGCTTGATAATCTTCTGTTGTGAACTTCCTTGAGGATTCTTCCCATATAGCATTCTTTGACTGGCTTTTGAGCACATAAGACCCTTTCCTTCTTTGCTTGAATGACTTGCTTGTATATACAGATTAGCAGCCATGTGAACTCCATTCTAGTTAGCTCAGGGGGTTTTAAAGGACAGGCTTGGACAGATAGGAACTCTATCAAAATCATCTCTAAATTGTCCTTAGCCTTCTGCTGGTTGAGTCTTCTTGACTGAAGTTTTTTGCTTCATCATTCCTTAGTGTGGTCAGACTGACCAAGTACCTGTAGGTTTTAAATATATTTCTATTTTTGGTACCCATAAATAAATGGGTCCTGCTAGGTTAGTTTTCTAAACCCCTGTTACTCTTATTTGGATAATCATCATATTTATCACCAACAGACATATTCATGCATGCACCCATCTTATGATAATACATTTTGAGATGCATGATGGCGAGTGTGTGTAGGATTTGGCATCTAATAACACACTTTATCTATGATGGTTTCATCATTCACTGGGTTATGTTCATAATGTTTAAGTGTTCACAAAGTGAGAATCAACTATACGATTTAGGAGTATCTAGTTGATTCATTGAGGTGATCAGTTTCTACGAATCAGCAAGATCCTTTTGTAGAACTGATCATGCTCTGTGTGTTGTCAAACACTTAGAACATAGGCTTGTACATACATACTAATCCATCAGCAAAGATTACATCACATAAAGTTCATTAGGCCTGTGATGCTCTTATGACCCATTTCAGATTTCCTGTAAGATGTCATCTTCAACCTAAAACTTGGGTGGAGAGAAAGTTTATAGTCATTTGAGTTTCCATCCTCAGGTTACTTTCTTTCTTCACCTTTTTAGGCAGATTATGACTCCTTGATAGAATAATGCTATAGTTCATAAGAAGATGCAATTATGATGTATACATTTATAATAGTGAGGAACCGTAGCTTTTTACTGACAGTTACTAAACAGTCATTTACCTTAGATATACTATGTTTAGGTATTGATAAGCATAGCTTTACTTTTGCTCCTGACAGCTTATTGTTCTTGCTGGCCTTTAATTAATCACTAGTGGTCTTGAAGATATAGGCCAACAGAATCTCAACATTAAGATCTTTGACATCCTTTAGCTGACAGAGTTTGCACCCAGCTGTTGGTTGGCCAGACATAAGTTTGAGAAGATCTTCTTTCTTCTCTCGATAAGCATTTCTTAGCATGTATGGCTTCTTCATCTTTCAGACTAGTGGGTGCATGACTCTTCGTTATTGATGTCTCTTGAGTGTTCTCGTCTAGTCTTAGGACTACAAGATTGACTGCAGGCTAGGATTGGTCTTGTTGATGTATTAATAGAGACCATGGACCAATATGAGCAGCTTCAGGTGTATATACACATTTAACCTATACACAATATTTCCAACATGTGAGCTCATCCGCATATAACAAGTTACATACTACTAAACTAAGTTTAGAAAAATGTTAGTGCATGGGATCAGACTCAAAGCGATTAGTTTTTGAATATAGCATGACAACCTGCTTTGATACCAATTGTTAGTTCCCAGAGGGCACAATAGATCTAAAAGGGGGGGGGGGTTGAATAGATCCTTTTTATTTCAAATACTTTTCTGGTTTATATTATATTGTTCATAATTAACATATGACAAACATAAGAATCTTTTATAGCACAGCGGAATAAGTAAAAGATCCCCTTCATTGATATATTCATAATCATACATACATTGTTCGTAGAGTGAGTTTAGTTGTAAGCAGTTAAAACATACATAGCAGTTATAGTACATAATATAAAAGACACAAGGGGTTTTAAGTGGTTCAGAGATTCAAGCTCCTAATCCACTCTTCTGCTTTCAACTAGTAGGATTTCCACTAAGGAAGGGCAGCACCCTGAATCACTAAGATTCCTTAAAGTCCAGCAGCCTTGGGACTTTAGTTCACTAATAACTCTTTAAGGCCAGCAGCCTTGGAACTTCGTTTAGTACCTCCGGACAAGGACCCTTCTGGCCCTGCTTTGATTAGTCCCTTCGGACAAGGACCCTTCTGGCCCTGCTTCATTTAGTCCCCTTTGGACAAGGACCCCTCAGGCCCTGGCTTTGTTGAGTTATTTGTTTATTGTTGTTGGTGTTGGTGATGAGCTGCTAAGATGTCTTCAATCTTTGAACAACTTATATACTTAGCAGCTTGGCTTGATCATCCTTGAAGTTCAGCTAAGTGTTGCATGATGCTCAACTTCTTTGGTTACTCAACCACTTCTGAAAACCCCTTGTTAAACTACCTTGAAGATCATTCTCCTTAGTACTTGATGACTGCACATGAGAGGCTTCCAAGCTGACTTTAGGCTTTTCTATTAGGTACTTAGAAGCTTTCTCATGCTTGACACCAAAATGGCTTTTGTGATCTCCCTTCTGCTACTTGATGCCTTCTCATGATGGACTTGCTAAGATGATTGTAGGCTCTTCTCTATTGTACTTAGAGTCTTCCCATGATGGACATTAAGATGTCATGATGCTCTTCTTTCTCTCGATAGTTCTGAACACTCTTCATGTAGTATAACTCTCACTTCTACATAGTAGAACTCACACTTCTACTTCTTTCTTTATCTGACTTCTTAGTGTTCTTGGTGGATCGTAGAGTGAGCCTTCGGGCTCAATATTTCACATGGTTTAGATCAGTCCACCTTCTCTCCAAACTCGGTAACTCCAGCAACCTTTGATCTTTAAAGCTCTTCCTCATTTATACTCCTTCCCAATCCTTCCGTTGGAAAGTAGCTGTTGAAGGCTATTCAAATATCTTCACAGATCTCGAGTTGCATGAGGTAGACTGCTTGATGTGACTTGTCATACTATCTTCTGACGCTGCAGTCTACTGTTTCACCTACCCTGTCAGATGTATCACTTTAATGTCTTATGCAGGTCGAAGACTTTATTACCTCTTTCTGATTTCTCGATCAGAGGTTGACCTATTGCATCGATGCTCTCAATAAGCACTTGTCCGAATATTTCTATTCAGATTGAACTTTGCCAATGCTTCAGTCTTCAGTTATTTGGACTCTATGATTCTGATGCACGTCTTCAAGGACTTGATCGTAGTGTCTTGTTGAGTGTTGTTCATTGACTGGTAGGGTTAAAACTATGATCTTGAAGAGTGTTGATTGGATCTTCAATGTAGAACACCTCTTCCTTGTATTGTGCAATGCTTTAATACTTCTGTTTGCTTCAACTGTTCTCAGATACTGATGGCCTAATTCCTTGCTCTGGTCCCCTTCTGAATATCAAGACACTTCAGATTTGTGGCGCGTCCAGCTTGCTTTCTCCTTGTGATCTCCCGTTCATTTATCATCAATGAACTGACCCTGCACTTAATCACTTTAGCCTTGCTCTTCAGAGGTTGACCAGTACTTCGGTTCACCTTCCATCTGTTCCTTCTTTGTTTGGCAAACACTACGATCTTGGTTGCTTCCAAGATCGTTGTCTTCTGTCCACTTGATAGCTGCTGCATTAGCTGACTTTCCTTACTCAGCTTTTGAAGTCTTCTTTGGATATCCTTGTGGAAGACTTCATCATGAATGGCCTTACAACTCAATCTTGATGCTGATTGGGTTGGTGCTTAGATCTTCTGCTAGCCTGCATGCCATTCATTGAGTGCTTTCTGGTTTCGTTGGATGTAGCTTGCTGCTTGAACTAGAGGCTTCATTCCTTTGGATATTCTAGGAGTGCTCATTTGTTGAGAACCGTATATGCTCTATGATTCATCATTGGCATTGTGAGCATTTCTTCTTAGATCGTAGTTCTGCACTCTACGATTCAGCTTCGGTTTGTGCAGACACTACGATCCTGAGATCAAATCTTGACACTACGATTTCTGCCTTGTGTTTGTTGTCTTCATCGGATCTTGCTTGACTATGATCTCTGCATGTAATCAATAGACTCTACGAACTCAGAGTGTGATTTACGATCCTTGACTTGGCTTTGGCATCAGTAGACTCTACGACTCTGAGTGTAGTCTACGTTTCTGTCTTGGCTTTGGCAGATGACTGGTCGGCTCGTAGGCAGGCTGTCTCTACAATTCTGAACATGACTTCCTCAGCACACTACGATCCTGAGGAATATCTACTCGATACACTACGATCCTTCTTCGTTTCCCCTAGTAGTCTACGAACTCCGAGATCTACTATCTTGCATACTCCTATTCTGCCTCTATAGCTCTCGAGTTCACCTTGACTCACCTGGAAGACTTCGACTTCTGGTGCAGTACTCGACGATTAGACTAGCCTATCTATTACATCATAAGATCAACCTAACAAGCTTGATCTTTCTATATTTATAGTCCTTGTACATCATTTCTTTTTAAGGACTTTAGAAAGCTGTTTTGCTTATGTAGGATCAACCTAACATATTTGATCAATTCATTCTAAGTCCTTGTACACATATTTTTATTATCTGTCAAAGGACTTTACAACTTTTCTTAATGCAAGCATACTTGCATATTATTCATTAATTCATATATATATATATATATATATATATATATATATATATATATATATATATATATATATATATATATATATATATCATAATCAAATCATATATAAATAGGAATAGCATTCACATGCTTATTCCTGACATAATTCATACAAAATACTAGTTTATTACAGGATAAACTAATTATCCATCTTAGCCTTGCCTTTATCTTTACTAGAACCCTTGTAACGCCCGAGAAAATCAGATATTTATGTGAATTAAATTGTATTTGATTATTTGAATTAAATGAATTTAATTGATTATTTATGTGAGTACGATGTGTGAAGGTCATTTTATGACCTAGAATGTGTGTATGTGGTTAGTAATCTGGGTATGTGCTAGGATTAATTGTGATAGCCCCGAATTCGGGCCCCAAATAATCGCGGATCCGGTATACTTTTTCTATAACTATTTGCGAAAGATATAAACATAAATTGTTTATACATTACATTACACACTATTTTCCCCAAGGTCGAGTAACCTTAACTTATACACAAATAATAAACTATTTATCACACAACAATATTTATCAAAGTATACTATTACAAACTAGCCGCACATTTTATCCCAAGCCGGACTTGGCATTATCTTTTCCTGTATCCGAACGCATTCGCCTTATCTACAATGTTTTATCATGATATAGCAAGGGTGAGCATGAAAGTTGCCCATCAAGTTTAAATACAATTTAACGATATATCATGATTGAAGAGTATGAATAATAAGCTGGCTATAATTCATCAAGATAATTGAGAACTAGCACGAACAAACTTTTGACTGAACAAGTTTTATACATGAACAAACATTTCGGAACCAACTGGTAATGAACGTGATCAGCCTTTCATACCTGACTTATACATGCAATATGTACAGAGTACAATTTTCATGGCAATCAGCAATGATTAACCATAAGCTTGAATAAAACACTCTTATTAGAGTTAAGTAAAAAGAAACTTGCATGAACCGTTGATTACCGCAACGCAATTTATAACGCTTTACCCCGAAGACCTAATATTAGTAATATAGATCTCCAATATTAGAATAATATCATCACAGTATAATAATGTTATATTTATACACACAGAATAACCTAAACACATAACATATAAGCCTATCAGTCTATAACACACATAAAACTTAGTATCAGGTCAAACTATTTCAGTCTGACTTGAAACCGACACAATTCTAACATCACGACGGTCTAGTCAGAATTTTATCGAGTCTAAGTTCAATTAAACTCTGACTTAACACTTAACAATTATCACAGATAATTATCTAAGCAGTCAAAATAATTTTCATTGACTTATAATCATTTTTAGATAATTATTATCATTTATCACTATTTTTCAATAATTAAAACCGTATTTAAATGAATTAAATACCACATAATTCCTTAATCATTAATATTCATTTAATATAAAATATTAATAAAAATCATAACATAATATTATAATATAATTATAATATATCAAAGTTTTTTTAATACCTTAAAATCATAATTATATGATTTTTAAACACTTAAATCCATTATCCGATAATTAATATTAATATTAAAATATTAATATTTTCATGACTAAACATCAAAAGTTATAATTTATAACTTAAAATATTTTTAGATCACTTAAATCATTTTTATATAATTTATAAAGCATTAATTCCATTTTTTCTTAATTTATTTAATATAGTTATTAAATAAACTAATTATCATTAATATTGATTAATTAATGAATTTCATCACAAAATATTAAAAGTCATCAAAAATAACTTCAAATATTTTCTTATACCATAATATTATTTTTCATGATTTAAAATTATTTTTAAATAATTTATTTAATATTATAATTAAATAAATAAATACCTTTTATATTCCAAAAATATTAAATATTTTTGAAATATACCCAAAATAATTAAAAACTATTTTTCAGAACTTAAAATAATTTTTCAGAATTTATTTAGTATTTTTAATAATTAAAAACAATTTTTTTCTATTTTTAATTAATTTCCAAAAAATAATAATAATAATCTGTCTCTGAAGGGCTATAACGACACTTTCTGTCGCTATAGGTGTTCTTGAGTGTTCTTGAGCTTCATGTCAGACTTCGAGTGGACCTGTTTGACCAACATTTAATCTATGATCCTAAGGTTTTCTGGCCATATAAAAGTGTTTAGATTGTAGTTTAATTGTGATACTACCATCATTAATCCATTTCATGTCCATAACACATAATTACATAGAGATCTAGGCCCTCAAAAATCTTGTCAGGCGTGTTCTTCATTTTCTAGGTTACCCAGAAATGAAGAACAGCCAAGGTTCCTACTTTGCAGCTTTAAATCATAACTTTCTAGACTTGGTTTGTGTGATCTAATGGTTCAATATTGTAGAACACATGTCAGGATACAACAACATAACATCAGATCATCATAAAAATAAATAATCTAAGAGAAATGGACCGGTCAAAGTAGGTGTAATAACCCCGAATCCGGGCCCCGAATCGCCGCGGATCCGGTACACTAAAATTTCTTTCACTATCTAATTGTTTGCGGAAGATATAAACATAAGTTGTTTATACATTACATTACATACTATTCCCCAAAGTCGAGTAACCTTAACTTAATACACATTTCTTAAATTATCTATTACACAACAATATTTATTACAATACGCTATTACAAACTAGCTGCACAATTTATATCCCAAGCCGTACTTAGCTTTAATCGTTTCCTGAATAGGACGCATTTGCTTTACCTGCAATGTTTTATCATGATATAGCAAGGGTGAGCATGAAAGTTGCCCAGCAAGTTTATATACAACAATAATACGATATATCATGATTGAAGAGTATGAATAAAAGGCTTGCTATAATTCATCAATATAATTGAGAACTAGCACGAACAAATTTTTGACTGAACAAGTATTATACATGAACAAACATTTCTGAACGAACTGGTAATGAAGGTGATCAGCCTTTCATACCTGACTTATACATGCAAGATGTACAGATTACAAATTTTCATGGCAATCAGTAATGATTAACCATAAGCTTGAATAAACTACTCTTATTAGAGTTAAGTACAAGAAAAACTTGCCTGAACCGTTGATTACCGCACGCAATTAATAACGCATTATCTGAAGACCTATTATTAATAATATAAATCTCCAATAATTAGAATAATATCATCACAGTAATTTACTGTTATACTATATCCACAGAATAACCTAAACACATTATCACATAAGCCTATCAATTTATACAACACATAAGACTAGGTATCAAGTCAAACTATTACAGTCTGAGTTGAAACTGACTCAATTCTATTATCCCGACGGTTTAGTCGGACGAATATCGAGTTTAAGTTCAATTAAACTCTGACTAAGCACTTAACCATTATCACAGATAATTTCTAATCATACAAAACATTTTTCCTAGGCTCGTAATAATTTTCGGATAATTATTACCATTTATCAATATTTTTCAATCCTTAAAACGTATTTAATTGAATTAAATACCACAATTCTTTTATCATTAATATTTATTTATTATTAAATATTAATGAAATACATGTCATAATATTATAATATAATTATAATATTTAAAAATATGTTTAATTCCTTAGTACCGTATTTACATGAATTAAATACCACATAATACCTTAATCATTAATATTTATTTAATATAAAATATTAATGAAAATCATTACATAATATTATAATATAATTATAATATCACAAAGTATTTTTAATACTTTAAAATCATTTTTATATGATTTTCCAACACTTAAATCCATTATCCGATAATTAATATTAATATTAAAATATTAATATTTTCATGACTAAATATCAAAAGTTATATTTTATAACTTAAAATATTTTTATAACACTTAAATCATTTTTATATGATTTATAAAGCATTAATTCTATTTTTCCTTAATTTATTTAATATATATATTAAATAAACTAATTATCATTAATATTGATTAATTAATGAATTTCCTCACAAAATATCAAAAGTCATCAAAAATAACTTAAAATATTTTCTTATGCCAAAATATCATTTTTCATGATTTTTCATGAATTATAAACTATTTTTAAATAATTTATTTAATATTGTAATTAAATAAATAAATACCATTTATATTCCAAAAATATTAATTATTTTCGAAATATACCCAAAATAGTTAAAAACTATTTTTCATACTTTAAAATAATTTTTCAGAGTTTATTTGATATTTTTAAATAATTAAAAACCAATTTTTTTCTATTTTTTAATTCATTTCCGGAAAATAATAATTAAACTGTCGCTAAAGGCCTATAGCGACACTTTCTGTCGCTATAGGTGTTCTTGAGGGATTTTCCAGATTTCCGGCAGAGGCGAGGTTGCTAGTTTGACCGAGAGTAACTCTTTGATTATTGAGTTTCTGGTCATGATGAAACTTTCGGATTGTAGTACTTTTGCAGTACTACAACATGAAACAGATTTCATACCCAAACAACAACTGAACAGCAAGATATAGACTTCCAAAAATGTTGTCAGGCCTTGTTCTTCAAATTCTGGGTTTTCCAGATTTAAAGAACAGCCTAGGTTCCTACTTTGACGCTTAATAACTTTCTGATAATGCAACGTTTATGCGATCTATCAATTCCAAGTTGTAGATAACATGTAGTAGTACAACTCTAAAGCAAAAAAACACAAAAACATCAAAGCATGAACAAGATATGGCCGGTCAAACTAGGACACGGACCACTGTTCTTACGTTTCTGGGTTTGCAGTTTCAAGCAGATCGGTCAACGATGTTTGACCGTGTATATCTAGCAATCTATATTAGATCTAAGTCTGATTCTTTTTGAAACTTAAAGACCTCATATCAGGATACATGTTACAAGTTTTAAACATCAAAAACACATAACACACACGGATCTATAGGATCTGACATTTGACTAAAAAAAACGAAAATTTCCCATTTCCAGATTTTGAAAAACTTTCAATTCGTGCACTTTGATGTTATGGGTCATGAATTTGACAACCCAGAACATCAATTGACACCATATAACATAACTTTGATAAATCAATTGGAACATTTAACCACGAATTGAAGGATTTCTAAAAATAAGAGATTTATACCTTTTTGCTTTGATTTCTCAATTCTGTGCTTCTGATCTGTTATGATCAACGTGGGGCTTGATTTTAGAACTGGTCTAGCTTAGATTTTCGTGGGTTTGAGAGAGAGTAGAAGTTGGTGAGAGCAAAAATTGATTTTGGCTAAGTTTTGTACATTTTTCTCTCTCTAACTCTATTTATATTTTGTTTTGATGCATGTATGCTTGATGTTTGCTGGCAAAAGGAGCTGAATTGCTGCTATTTTAGTCACATGCTATGCCTAGCTAGGTTTAGGGTTGTTGAACCACCATAGATTTTGCAAGATTTGCAAGCTAACTTAAAATATCACACTAAAAGGGCATTTATGTCATTTCCATTTTTCTCTAGATTTTCCAATTCATGAAACCCTTAGGGTTTAGGGTTTGAGCAAACTTAGATTTAAGGTTTGGACAAATTGAGGTTTTGGGTTTTAATCCCCAAATTTTTAGCAACTTGGAAATTACAAAATTTTCTAATTAGATTTTATAAAAAGAAAATTTTGATTTCTAACTTTATCATTAGGGCTTCCTAATTATTTTATAATTCCTATTCATGAATCATTATTTTCTAATTAGTACCATTATATCCTAATTAAAATTGCTAATTGTTCAAATTGGTACATTATAATTTTATAACCCATTTTAGGGTTTTAAATAGAATAATAATTCAATTTTTGAATTTAGATTCCCTAATTAGATTAGGGTTTTTTAATAACTTGACAATTAGGATTTGTATTTCCTAATTAACATTGCAATTATAGCAATTACTTCACCACTGAACAATTAGGGTTCAAAATGGTCATTAGGGTTTCAATCCACAAATTAGGGTTTCTAATAGAAAAAATTAATTTTCTAATTTAGAAATTTAATCTCGTAATTAGATTAGGGTTTTCTAATTACTCATTAATTGAAATAATTAGGATTAGGATTTCCTAATTAACATTGCTAATTTTAGCGATTAATTCCACCACTGAACAATTAGGGTTTCTGACGGAACAATTAGGGTTCCAATAAATTGAAAATTAGGGTTTGCTAATTAATTAACATTTACCCTAATTAGTACTTATTTAATATCTCATAACCATTATACTTCTCCATTAATTTCCCAGATTAGGGCTTCAATTTAACAGAATCTGAAACTAGGGTTTTCAGATCTGGCATTAGGGTTATAAATTTGGAATTAGGGTTTTGTAATCAATTGTCAAGATTAACCCTAATCAATCTTTTAACTATTTACACTTATGCCATTAAGTTCCCAATTTAGGGTTTCATGCACCGAATTAGGGTTTCGAATTCTCAGAACTGAAACTAGGGTTTCTAGAACCGATTTCTAGGGTTTCTTGCTAAACGCTAGGATTTTCTAGCCGAACATTGTCGTTCTTAATATATTCTTAGGGTTTGTCACAGATATAGTTTATCTGGTCAACCCTTGACCCTTAACCACATTCTGTACACAGAACATAACTATATTCACAGATCTTAATCACATATCAATTAATCCTGAATAATTCACCTATTTCCTTTACAGAATTTTGAAATCCTCAAAATTCAATCCCAATAACACCATACACATACACTTATTTTCTGTCTAGGCCTATTATTTGACCTTAAATCAATCTTTTAAGATTTTTATAAATTGTCTAAATTCTCGGGTTGTCACAGTAGGGGTCAGGACTCGGTTATTGAAGATCTGGGTTTCCTAGAAATCTTCACCCGGTCAGTTCGGTCAACCTACTTTGACCTTGAATAATTTCGTTCATGTTCATGATCTGGGTGATATAAAGCCTTTAACATGTAGTACTCATGTCAGGCTACAACACAAACACAATAACTTATCATAAACACTTAAAACTAGCAAGATCTAGAGCCTGCAATCTCGCTGTCAGACAAGATTGGGGTTTCTGGGTTGCCCAGAAACCAGATTTCGTGACTGGTCAACGTTGTTTGAGCACTAATAACAAGAGATCTAGACCTGATATGACTCTGATTCAAGTTCCAGAGTAAAGACAACATAACACACTACAGATTCATTACATAAAACACATAAAACACTTAACACACACGGATCTATTGGCCCTGACATATGGTTGTCAGACCAAAAATTTCTAGTTTTTCCAGATTTTAAAAAATGCTTGATTCGAGCATCTAGGTGTTATGGATCCATGATCCAAGAACCCAGATCTCTAATTGACACCTTCTAACACAACTTTAAACAATCAATTACAACATCTAACAACAAATCATATTATTTCGAAATTTTAGGATTTTATACCTCATCCATGCTTTTATCTTGAATCTGGGGTTCCTGATTTGTTATGGAAGTAGTAGGGACTTGATTGGGGACTGATTTACTATTATATTTCGTGGTTCTAGAGAGAGAGAGAGACTTGGTTGGTTGTTTGACAGAAAATTGACCAAGTTAGTGTACTTTATCTCTCTTTAAATCAATATATATGATAACATGTTGCTATGATCTGCAATAATTCGGCTGGAATAGCTGAGATATAGTCACATGGCTAGGCTATTGGTTAGTTCACCAACTTCACTAGGTCCATTCTTGCAAGTTAACTCACAATAATGCATTTAAGGGCATTTGAGTCTTTTTCCATTTATTTTTAATGGTAATTTGGACATTGTCCCAAACACTTAGGGTTTAGGGTTTGACTAGGGTTTAGGGTTTGGAGCATTTTAGAATTTAGGGTTTGAACCCTTAAGTTTAGCAAATTAGTTTCTAACATTTTCCAAATTTAGATTTTCAAAAAAAAAAGAAATTCATGATTTCTAATTTATAATTAGGACTTCCTAATTATATCTTATTTTCCTAATCATAAATCAATCTTTGCTAATTAGGACTAATTTATCCTAATTAAATTACTAATTTAGCACTTAGGGTCAAATTTTTACATTATAATTTATAACCCATAAATTAGGGTTTTGAATAGAAAATAATTTTTTAAATAAAAAATTAGATTTCCTAATCAGATTAGGGTTTCTAATAACTTGACAATTAGGAGTTATAATTCCTAATTAATATTGTTAATTTAGCAATTAAATCCACCACTGTACAATTAGGGTTCAAAAATTGGAAATTAGGGTTTTCAATCACACAATTTAGGGTTTCTAATAGAAAATAATTTTCTAAAATAGAAATTAAATATTCGAAATTAGATTAGGATTTTCTAATTACTTAATCTTGAAAATTAGAATTAATATATCCTAATTAACATAAAAAGTATTAAATTAACACTTTCGTTTTCCCTAATTATAAAATTAGGGTTTCAAATCCCGAAATTAGGGTTTGCTAATAATTAAGCTTTGCCCTAATTAGTAGTATAATTAATACCACATAAGCATTATAATTATCCTTTCTATTCCCAGATTAGGGCTTCAATTTATCAGAATCTGAAACTAGGGTTTTTCAGATCTGGTATTTGGGTTTTCTAATAATCAAATCGGGTTTCCAATAATTCATTAGGGTTTTCCCTAATTAATTTATAATTAATGACGTTTAACCTTATACATAGCATGTGCATTCCCGATCTAGGGTTTTCAATATCCGATTTAGGGTTTCGAACCCCCGAAACTGAAACTAGGGTTTCCAGAACCGTTTCTTGGATTTCTTATTAATCGCTAGAGTTTTCTAACCGAACGTTAAAGTTCTTAATATATAATTAGGGTTTGACACATATATAATTAATCTGGTCAACCCTTGACCCTTAACCACATTCAGCACACATACATAACCATATTCACATAACTTAATCACATAAATCCTTAATCCTGAATAATTCACATATATCCTTCACAAAATTGTGAAATCATCAAAATTTCACCCTAATAATATCAAACGCATACACTTATTTTCTGTCTAGGTTTATTATTTGACCTTAAATCAATCATTTAAGATTTTAATAAATTGTCCAAATTCTCGGGTTGTCACATTCACCCCTCCTTATAAGAATTTTGTCCCCGAAATTTAACTTACACCTCACACCGTGCACCTTACACCATTCACACATATCATATGCTACCCAATACACCTCTCACAAGAGTAAAAGTTTTCAAATTGTGTTGAGGGGTCATATAGACCATGAACACATTTAGTTTTAACGGTAGTGATCATACCACAAAACAATACATTACTTGGTTTGTTTACAATCACAAAGAAGGTAAACTACCGTTGTTAGTACTTTAGGTGATCAGCCCATCGTACTCTTACGTCATGCATAACGTATTAATCATTTTTAGCGAATATTTACGCTACTAGATTGGATTATTTATCCAAACATTATCGTTCACCTCAGTCTTATCATAGGATTTCGCACCAAAACAATTTGGTTCAGAAAATTCTTTCAATAAACACTTGGAGTTTTTATAACATTAGTCTAGCTGAATCAAATAGCATAGACTCATATCAATAATTCAATTCAATCGAATTATTTAGGTATAGCCAAACCACGTTGGCGAAATTAAAATTTTTGAAAATATTTTCGAGAATGACGTCATGATGCCGCACTGTATTAATAGTCCGTTTGGGGATGTCGTCATTGTATGACTTTGTCATAACACATCATACAATAGTGGAACAGCGACTTCAGGTCAAATTCACACTACGTATTCCTTTATTTACAACTCCATCACATTTTTATCATCTTTGCACCAGGTTACATGGTACATAAGTGATAAATAAAAACAATTTTTGATATTTCAAATCATTTGTGTCGAGCCGAAATAAGTAGCATAGACTATACTTTAAAGGGCACATAGTGCGTATTTAGCTTGATGTCAAAAATTTGAAGGTTAGCATAGCTAGGAGTTTAGGAAAACCTAAGTCTCCACTAATGATCATTTGCTTAACAATTTATCTGTTCATATAATCCTTAACACTCCCTTTACACACAACTATACCCAGTTCATAAAACCACACTTATGAGTTCATAGCCTGGCCAGAATTATATGAGTTTAAGAACTTACCCTAGTCTGACCTTTGGCGTCCGTTGGCTGAGGGGCTCATAAATATTTCATATAACTATGAGTCAAGAATGTCACATAAGTATGAGTTCAAATAATTCGTACTTAATTCTATATTCTCTACCTATAACCTATTTATTTGTATATAATAACTAGCGTGACACAACATTTCAATGATTACCCATGCCACCAACTAAGTAGTTTTTACACCAAGTACAATTCCCCGCCCATACAAGAAATCATACAACTCAGTTGCCGACACGAGTCCTCATTGAAATCCCCACCTAATCTTAACCCCCTTTTCAACACGAATTTCATTTAATCCGTATTCATAATCCATAACTCTTTTATGAGTTTTCATAGTACCATTTCATAGTACAACTGATACACAGCATCTTGCTGTAAACTTTTCAATCATCAGATTGATTCTTTTCGGTTGTCACAACCTTAACAGATCACGGGGTGATCTCATCGTATATATTACGATTCAATTCTATGACTTGATCATTTTGTTTTACGATCTCCTATTCCTGCACTTTCAGTCTTTTAGACTCGATCTATTCACTATTACTGTTCAACTTTATTATCAGAGTTAGGGAACTTTGTATCTTAACAACTTACCGAGATTCGTCTTTGAATCTTACCGACCAAATAACTCTATTTGAGTTACCACTTATCCTAATCACTGCGGTTATTGGTCTCAGGTATTCCTACCTAAGCTTCATAACCAACAGCTCCGATACCAACTGTGATAGCCCCGAATCCGGGCCCCAAATAACTGCGGATCCGGTATACTTTTTCTATAACTATTTGCGGAAGATATAAACATAAATTTTTTATACATTACATTACACACTATTTTCCCCAAGGTCGAGTAACCTTAACTTATACACAAATCATAAACTATTTATCACACAACAATATTTATCAAAGTATACGATTACAAACTAGCCGCACATTTTATCCCAAGCCGGACTTGGCATTATCTTTTCCTGTATCCGAACGCATTCGTCTTATCTGCAATGTTTTATCATGATATAGCAAGGGTGAGCATGAAAGTTGCCCAGTAAGTTTAAATACAATTTAACGATATATCATGATTGAAGAGTATGAATAATAAGCTGGCTATAATTCATCAAGATAATTGAGAACTTGCACGAACAAACTTTTGTCTGAACAAGTTGTATACATGAACAAACATTTCTGAACCAACTGGTAATGAAGGTGATCAGCCTTTCATACCTGACTTATACATGCAAGATGTACAGAGTATAATTTTCATGGCAATCAGCAATTATTAACCATAAGTTTCAATAAAACACTCTTATTAGAGTTAAGTAAAAAAACTTGACTGAACCGTTGATTACCGCAACGCAATTTATAACGCTTTACCCCGAAGACCTAATATTAGTAATAAAGATCTCCAATATTAGAATAATATCATCACAGTATAATACTGTTATATTTATACACAGAAATAACTTAAACACATAACACATAAGCCTATCAGTCTATAACACACATAAAACTTAGTATCACGTCAAACTATTTCAGTCTGACTTAAAACCGACACAATTCTAACATCCCGACGGTCTAGTCGAAATTTTATCGAGTCTAAGTTCAATTAAAATCTGACTTAACACTTAACAATTATCACAGATAATTATCTAAGCAGTCAAAATAATTTTCATTGACTTATAATCATTTTTAGATAATTATTATCATTTATCACCATTTTTCAATCATTAAAATCGTATTTAAATGAATTAAATACCACAAAATTCCTTAATCATTAATATTCATTTAATATAAAATATTAATGAAAATTATAACATAATATTATAATATAATTATAATATATCAAAGTTTTTTTTAATACCTTAAAATCATAATTATATAATTTTTAAACACTTAAATCCATTATCCGATAATTAATATTAATATTAAAATATTAATATTTTCATGACTAAACATCAAAAGTTATAATTTATAACTTCAAATATTTTTAGATCACTTAAATCATTTTTATATAATTTATAAAGCATTAATTCCATTTTTCCTTAATTTATTTAATATAGTTATTAAATAAACTAATTATCATTAATATTGATTAATTAATGAATTTCATCACAAAATATTAAAAGTCATCAAAAATAACTTAAAATATTTTCTTATACCATAATATTATTTTTCATGATTTTTTCATGAATTAAAATTATTTTTAAATAATTTATTTAATATTATAATTAAATAAATAAAACCTTTTATATTCCAAAAATATTAAATATTTATGAAATATACCCAAAATAATTAAAAACTATTTTTCAGAATTTAAAATAATTTTTCAGAATTTATTTAGTATTTTTAATAATTAAAAACCATTTTTTTCTATTTTTAATTAATTTCCAGAAAATAATAATTATAATCTGTCGCTAAAGGGCTATAGCGACACTTTCTGTCGCTATAGGTGTTCTTGAGTGTTCTTGAGCTTCATGTCAGACTTCGAGTGGACCTGTTTGACCAACATTTAATCTATGATCCTAAGGTTTTCTGGCCATATAAAAGTGTTTAGATTGTAGTATAGTTGTAATACTACCATCATTAATCCATTTCATGTCCATAACACATAATTACAGAGAGATCTAGGCCCTCAAAAATCTTGTCAGGCGTGTTCTTCATTTTCTGGGTTACCCAGAAATGAAGAACAACCAAGGTTCCTACTCTGCAGCTTTAAATCATAACTTTCTAGACTTGGTTTGTGTGATCTAATGGTTCAATATTGTAGAACACATGTCAGGATACAACGACATAACATCAGATCATCATAAAAACAAATAATCTAAGAGAAATGGACCGGTCAAAGTAGGGGTCAGGACTCGGTTATTGAAGATCTGGGTTTCCCAGAAATCTTCATCCGGTCAGTTCGGTCAACCTACTTTGACCTTGAATAATTTCGTTCCTGTTCATGATCTGGGTGATATAAATCCTTTAACATGTAGTACTCATGTCAGGCTACAACACAAACACAATAACTTATCATAAACACTTAAAACTAGCAAGATCTAGAGCCTGCAATCTCGCTGTCAAACAAGATTGGGGTTTCTGGGTTGCCCAGAAACCAGATTTCGTGACTGGTCAACGCTGTTTGACCGCTAATAACAAGAGATCTAGACCTGATATGACTCTGATTCAAGTTCCAGAGTAAAGACAACATAACACACTACAGATTCATTACATAAAATACATAAAACACTTAACATACACGGATCTAATGGCCCTGACATATGGTTGTCAGACCAAAAATTTCTAGTTTTTCTAGATTTTGAAAAATGCTTGATTCGAGCATCTAGGTGTTATGGATCCATGATCCAACAACCCAAATCTCTAATTGACACCTTCTAACACAACTTTAAACAATTAATTACAACATCTAACAACAAATCATAATATTTCGAAATTTTAGGATTTTATACCTCATCCATGCTTTTATCTTGAATCTGGGGTTCCTGATTTGTTATGGAAGTAGTAGGGACTTGATTGGGGACTGATTTACTATTATATTTCGTGGTTCTAGAGAGAGTGAGACTTGGTTGGTTGTTTGAGAGAAAATTGACCAAGTTAGTGTACTTTATCTCTCTTTAAATCAATATATATGATAACATGTTGCTATGATCTGCAATAATTCGGCTGGAATAGCTGAGATATAGTCACATGACTAGGCTATTAGTTAGTTCACCAACTTCACTAGGTCCATTCTTGCAAGTTAAGTCACAATAATGCATTTAAGGGCATTTGAGTCTTTTTCCATTTATTTTTAATGGTAATTTGGACATTGTCCCAAACACTTAGGGTTTAGGGTTTGACTAGGGTTTAGGGTTTGGAGCATTTTAGGATTTAGGGTTTGAACCCTCAAGTTTAGCAAATTAGTTTCTAACATTTTCCAAATTTAGATTTTCAAAAAATAGAAATTCATGACTTCTAATTTATAATTAGGACTTTCTAATTTTGTCTTAGTTTCCTAATCATAAATCAATCTTTGCTAATTAGGACTAATTTATCCTAATTAAATTACTAATTTAGCACTTAGGGCCAAATTTGTACATTATAATTTATAACCCATAAATTAGGGTTTTGAATAGAAAATAATTTTTTAAATAAAAAATTAGATCTCCTAATCAGATTAGGGTTTCTAATAACTTGACAATTAGGAGTTATAATTTCTAATTAATATTGCTAATTTAGCAATTAAATCCACCACTGTACAATTAGGGTTCAAAAATTAGAAATTAGGGTTTTCAATCCCACAATTTAGGGTTTCTAATAGAAAATAATTTTCTAAAATAGAAATTAAATATTCGTAATTAGATTAGTGTTTTCTAATTATTTAATCTTGAAAATTAGAATTAATATATCCTAATTAACATAAAAGTATTAAATTAACACTTTCGTTTTCCCTAATTATAAAATTACGGTTTCAAATCCCGAAATTAGGGTTTGCTAATAATTAAGCTTTGCCCTAATTAGTAGTATAATTAATACCACATAAGCATTATAATTATCCTTTCTATTCCCAGATTAGGGCTTCAATTTATCAGAATCTGAAACTAGGGTTTTTCAGATCTGGTATTTGGGTTTTCTAATAATCAAATCGGGTTTCCAATCATTCATTAGGGGTTTCCCTAATTAATTTATAATTAATGACGTTTAACCTTATACATATCATGTGCATTCCCGATCTAGGGTTTTCAATATCCGATTTAGGGTTTTGGACTCCCGGAACTGAAACTAGGGTTTCCAGAACCGTTTGTTGGATTTCTTATTAATCGCTAGGGTTTTCTAACCGAACGTTAAAGTTCTTAATATATAATTAGGGTTTGACACATATATAATTAATCTGGTCAACCCTTGAACCTTAACCACATTCAACACACATACATAACCATATTCACAGAACTTAATCGCATAAATCCTTAATCCTGAATAATTCACCTATATCCTTCACAAAATTTTGAAATCATCAAAATTTCACCCTAATAATATCAAACGCATACACTTATTTTCTGTCTACGTCTATTATTTGACCTTAAATCAATCATTTAAGATTTTAATAAATTGTCCAAATTCTCGGGTTGTCACATTCACCCCTCCTTATAAGAATTTCGTCCCCGAAATTCAACTTACACCTTACACCGTGCACCTTACATCATTCACACATATCATATGCTACCCAATACACCTCTCACAAGAGTAAAAGTTTTCAAATTGTGCTAAGGGGTCATATAGACCATGAACACATTTAGTTTTAACGGTAGTGATCATACCACAAAACAATACATTACTTGGTTTATTTACAATCACAAAGAAGGTAAACTACCGTTGTTAGTACTTTAGGTGATCAGCCCATCGTACACTTACGTCATGCATAACATATTTATCATTTTTAGCGAATAGTTACGCTACTAGATTGGATTATTTATCCAAACATTATCGTTCACCTCAGTCTTATCATAGGATTCCGCACCAAAACAATTTGGTTCGGGAAATTCTTTCAATAAACACTTGAAGTTTTTATAACATTAGTCTAGCTGAATCAAATAGCATAGACTCATATCAATAATTCAATTCAATCGAATTATTTAGGTGTAGCCAAACCCCGTTGGCAAAATTAAAATTTTTGAAAACATTTTCGAGAATGACGTCATGATGCCGCACTGTATTAACAGTCCGTTTGAGGATGTCGTCATTGTATGACTTTGTCATAACACATCATACAATAATGGAACAACGACTTCAAGTCAGATTCACACTACGTATTCTTGTATTTACAACTCCATCACATTTTTATCATCTATGCACCAGGTTACATTGTACATGAGTGATAAATAAAAACAATTTTTGAAATTTCAAATCATTTGCGTCGAGCCGAAATAAGTAGCATAGACTATACTTTAAACCGTTTAAAAAATGATTACGAGTCTACATATTTTTTTTAAAGGGCACATAGTGCGTATTTAGCTTGATGTCAAAAATTTGAAGTTTAGCATAGCTAGGAGTTTAGGAAAACCTAAGTCTCCACTAATGATCATTTGGTTAACAATTTATCTGTTCATATAATCCTTAACACTCCCTTTACACACAACTATACCCAGTTCATAAAACCACACTTATGAGTTCATAGCCTGGCCACAATTATATGAGTTTAAGAACTTACCCTAGTCTGACCTTTGACGTCCGTTGGCTGAGGGGCTCATAAACATTTCATATAATGAGTCAGGAATGTCATATAAGTATGAGTTCTAAGAATTCGTACTTAATTCTATATTCTCTACCTATGGCCTATTTATTTGTATATAATAACTAGCGTGACACAACATTTCAATGATTACCCATGCCACCAACTAAGTAGTTTTTACACCAAGTACAATTCCCCGCTCATACAAGAAATCATACAACTCAGTTGCCGACACGAGTCTTTATTGAAATCCCCACCTAATCTTAACCCCCTTTTCAACACGAATTTCATTTAATCCGTATTCATAATCCATAACTCTTTTATGAGTTTTCATTGTATCATTTCATAGTACAACTGATACACAGCATCTTGCTGTAAACTTTTCAATCATCAGATTGATTCTTTCCGGTTGTCATAACCTTAACAGATCACGGGGTGTGATCTCATCGTATATATTACGATTCAATTCTATGACTTGATCATTTTGTTTAACGATCTCTTATTCCTGCACTTTCAGTCTTTTAGACTCGATCTATTCACTATTACTCTTCAACTTTATTATCAGAGTTAGGGAACTCTGTATCTTAACAACTTACCGAGATTCGTCTTTGAATCTTACCGACCAAATAACTCTATTTGAGTTACCACTTATCCTAATCACTGCGGTTATTGGTCTCAGGTATTCCTACCTAAGATTCATAACCAACAGCTCTGATACTAACTGTGATAGCCCCGAATCCGGGCCCCAAATAACTGCGGATCCGGTATACTTTTTCTATAACTATTTGCAGAAGATATAAACATAAATTGTTTATACATTACATTACACACTATTTTCCCCAAGGTCGAGTAACCTTAACTTATACACAAATCATAAACTATTTATCACACAACAATATTTATCAAAGTAAACTATTACAAACTAGCCGCACATTTTATCCCAAGCCCAACTTGGCATTATCTTTTCCTGTATCCGAACGCATTCGCCTTATCTACAATGTTTTATCATGATATAGCAAGGGTGAGCATGAAATTTGTCCATCAAGTTTAAATACAATTTAACGATATATCATGATTGAAGAGTATGAATAATAAGCTGGCTATAATTCATAAAGATAATTGAGAACTAGCACGAACAAACTTTTGACTGAACAAGTTTTATACATGAACAAACATTTCGGAACCAACTGGTAATGAACGTAATCAGCCTTTCATACCTGACTTATACATGCAAGATGTACAGAGTACATTTTTCATGGCAATCAGCAATGATTAACCATAAGCTTGAATAAAACACTCTTATTAGAGTTAAGTAAAAAGAAACATGCCTGAACCGTTGATTACCGCAACGCAATTTATAACGCTTTACCCCGAAGACCTAATATTAGTAATATAGATCTCCAATATTAGAATAATATCATCACAGTATAATAATGTTATATTTATACACACAGAATAACCTAAACACATAACATATAAGCCTATCAGTTTATAACACACATAAAACTTAGTATCAGGTCAAACTATTTCAGTCTGACTTGAAACCGACACAATTCTAACATCCCGACGGTCTAGTCGGAATTTTATCGAGTCTAAGTTCAATTAAACTCTGACTTAACACTTAACAATTATCACAGATAATTATCTAAGTAGTCAAAATAATTTTCATTGACTTATAATCATTTTTAGATAATTATTATCATTTATCACCATTTTTCAATCATTAAAACCGTGTTTAAATGAATTAAATACTACATAATTCCTTAATCATTAATATTCATTTAATATAAAATATTAATGAAAATCATAACATAATATTATAATATAATTATAATATATCAAAGTTTTTTTTAATACCTTAAAATCATAATTATATGATTTTTAAACACTTAAATCCATTATCCGAAAATTAATATTAATATTAAAATATTAATATTTTCATGACTAAACATCAAAAGTTATAATTTATAATTTAAAATATTTTTAGATCACTTAAATCATTTTTATATAATTTATAAAGCATTAATTCCATTTTTCCTTAATTTATTTAATATAGTTATTAAATAAACTAATTATCATTAATATTGATTAATTAATGAATTTCATCACAAAATATTAAAAGTCATCAAAAATAACTTAAAATATTTTCTTATACCATAATATTATTTTTCATGTTTTTTCATGAATTAAAATTATTTTTAAATAATTTATTTAATATTATAATTAAATAAATAAATACCTTTTATATTCCAAAAATATTAAATATTTATGAAATATACCCAAAATAATTAAAAATTATTTTTCAGAATTTAAAATAATTTTTCAGAATTTATTTAGTATTTTTAATAATTAAAAACCATTTTTTTCTATTTTTAATTAATTTCCAGAAAATAATAATAATAATCTGTCGCTGAAGGGCTATAGCGACACTTTCTGTCGCTATAGGTGTTCTTGAGTGTTCTTGAGCTTCATGTCAGACTTCGAGTGGACCTGTTTGACCAACATTTAATCTATGATCCTAAGGTTTTCTGGCCATATAAAAGTGTTTAGATTGTAGTATAATTGTAATACTACCATCATTAATCCATTTCATGTCCATAACACATAATTACAGAGAGATCTAAGCCCTCAAAAATCTTGTCAGGCGTGTTCTTCATTTTCTGGGTTACCCAGAAATGAAGAACAACCAAGGTTCCTACTTTGCAGCTTTAAATCATAACTTTCTAGACTTGGTTTGTGTGATCTAATGGTTAAATATTGTAGAACACATGTCAGGATACAACGAAATAACATCAGATCATCATAAAAACAAATAATCTAAGAGAAATGGACCGGTCAAAGTAGGGGTCAGGACTCGGTTATTGAAGATCTGGGTTTCCCAGAAATCTTCATCCGGTCAGTTCGGTCAACCTACTTTGACCTTGAATAATTTCGTTCCTGTTCATGATCTGGGTGATATAAAGCCTTTAACATGTAGTATTCATGTCAGGCTACAACAAAAACACAATAACTTATCATAAACACTTAAAACGAGCAAGATCTAGAGCCTACAATCTCGCTGTCAAACAAGATTAGGGTTTCTGGGTTGCCCAGAAACCAGATTTCGTGACTGGTCAACGCTGTTTGACCGCTAATAACAAGAGATCTAGACCTGATATGACTCTGATTCAAGTTCCAGAGTAAAGACAACATAACACACTACAGATTCATTACATAAAACACATAAAACACTTAACACACACGGATCTAATGGCCCTGACATATGGTTGTCAGACAAAAAAATTCTAGTTTTTCTAGATTTTGAAAAATGCTTGATTTGAGCATCTAGGTGTTATGGATCCATGATCCAACAACCCAGATCTCTAATTAACACCTTCTAACACAACTTTAAACAATCAATTACAACATCTAACAAAAAAATCATAATATTTCGAAATTTTAGGATTTTATACCTCATCCATGCTTTTATCTTGAATCTGGGGTTCCTGATTTGTTATGGAAGTAGTAGGGACTTGATTGGGGACTGATTTACTATTATATTTCGTGGTTCTAGAGAGAGAGACTTGGTTGGTTGTTTGAGAGAAAAATGACCAAGTTAGTGTACTTTATCTCTCTTTAAATCAATATATATGATAACATGTTGCTATGATCTGCAATAATTCGGCTGGAATAGCTGAGATATAGTCACATGACTAGGCTATTGGTTAGTTCACCAACTTCACTAGGTCCATTCTTGCAAGTTAAGTCACAATAATGCATTTAAGGGCAATTGAGTCTTTTTCCATTAATTTTTAATGGTAATTTGAACATTGTCCCAAACCCTTAGGGTTTAGGGTTTGGCTAGGGTTTAGTGTTTGGAGCATTTAGGGTTTAGGGTTTGAACCCTCAAGTTTAGCAAATTAGTTTCTAACATTTTCCAAATTTAGATTTTCAAAAAATAGAAATTCGTGATTTCTAATTTATAATTAGGACTTCCTAATTATATCTTAGTTTCCTAATCATAAATCAATCTTTGTTAATTATGACTAATTTATCCTAATTAAATTGCTAATTTAGCACTTATGGTCAATTTTGTACATTATAATTTATAACCCATAAATTAGGGTTTTGAATAGAAAATAATTTTTTAAATAAAAAATTAGATTTCCTAATCAGATTAGGGTTTCTAATAACTTAAAAATTATGATTTATAATTCCTAATTAATATTGCTAATTTAGCAATTAAATCCACCACTGTACAATTAGGGTTCAAAAATTAGAAATCAGGGTTTTCAATTCCACAATGTAGGGTTTCTAATAGAAAATAATTTTCTAAAATAGAAATTAAATATTCGAAATTAGATTAGGATTTTTAATTACTTAATCTTGAAAATTAGAATTAATATATCCTAATTAAAATAAAAAATATTAAATTAACACTTTCGTTTTCCCTAATTATAAAATTAGGGTTTCAAATCCCGAAATTAGGGTTTGCTAATAATTAAGCTTTGCCTTAATTAGTAGTATAATTAATACCACATAAGCATTATAATTATCCTTTCTATTCCCAGATTAGGGCTTCAATTTATCAGAATCTAAAACTAGGGTTTTTCAGATCTGGTATTTGGGTTTTCTAATAATCAAATCGGGTTTCCAATAATTCATTAGGGTTTTTCCTAATTAATTTATAATTAATGACGTTTAACCTTATACATAGCATGTGCATTCCCGATCTAGGGTTTTCAATATCCGATTTAGGGTTTCGGACTCCCGGAACTGAAACTTGGGTTTTCGGAACCGTTTCTTGGATTTCTTATTAATCGCTAGGGTTTTCTAACCGAACGTTAAAGTTCTTAATATATAATTAGGGTTTGACACATATATAATTAATCTGGTCAACCCTTGACCCTTAACCACATTCAGCACACATACATAACCATATTCACATAACTTAATCACATAAATCCTTAATCTTGAATAATTCACCTATATCCTTCACAAAATTTGGAAATCATCAAAATTTCACCTTAATAATATCAAACGCATACACTTATTTTCTGTCTAGGTCTATTATTTGACCTTAAATCAATCATTTAAGATTTTAATAAATTGTCCAAATTCTCGGGTTGTCACATTAATTGTTTTGAATTTCCAAGACAAAAATAAAGATTTTTCAAGAAATTTCCATAAAAACATTATTCATCAGTTTCAACTCGGAGATTAAGTTTGAATTTCTGAGAAACGCATAATGATATAATGCTAAGACGTAATGGAATATTCAATAATATTTCAGTTATGCCAAACAAAGTTTTCTCCTGCGGACTTAAAACCTAAGGGTAAGGAAAAATAAGTTCCGAGAATTTAATGACTAAGTATAATGCTTAAGGTTATTATACGTGAGGAATACGAGTATGATACTAGTTATTATACGAGTATAGTACGAAGATTATTATGACGTATAATATGAATATCGTACGAACTGTATAAGAAGAGAATACGAGAATTGTACGAGTAGAATACAATTAGTCGTAATGGACTTTGAGTTCATGAACTTTGTAGAATCCAATTGGACTTGGATTATGTCAAGCCCAATATATTGTGAAATCAAGCCCAAGATATGCCCAATAAGAATTAATGTTAAGGCCCAAACTAAGAAAACTGGTTTGGGCCTTAGAATAAATTCATATTGGGTCTATCTTGGGCTTTATTTAATAATGTATTGGGCTTGACATAATCCAAGTCCAATTGGATTCTACAAAGTCCATAAACTCAAAGTCCACTAAGACTAATCGTATTCTACTCGTACAATTCTCGTATTCTCTTTGTATATAGTTCGTACGATATTCGTATCATACGTCGTAATAATCTTCATACTATACTCGTATAATAACTAGTATCATACTCATATTAGTTACGTATAATAATGCTAATTATTATACGCAGTCATTTACTTCTCAAATCTCACTTTTTCCAGCCCTAAGGTTTTAAGTCCGCAGGCGAAAACTTCGTTTGCCATAACTGAAATATTATTGAATATTCCATCACGTCTTAGAATTCTATCATTACGCTTTTCTTAGAAATTCATACTTAATCTCCGAGCAGAAACGGATGAATAGTCTTTTTACGGAAATTTCTCAAAAAACTAATATTTTAGTCTTGGAAATTCATAACAATTAATTATAGTACATAGCCAGAATACTAACCACATCCGAACATCCTAGGTTATAGAATGACCTTCAAACAGCTTACTTACATAAATAAACAATTAATTTCATTTAATTCAAATAATCAAATATAAATTTAATTCACATAAATCTTATTTTTCTCGGGCGTTACAATGATCATCATCATGATTCTTAAAACATTGCTCAAAATTATGGATTTATCACATATTTAAAAATAGTACCATGTAGATAAATTAAAAGCCTTTAATTAAACTATTCTTTTATTAATAAATGAATAAGATTGTTACAAAGTATATGTTTTATCATCAAACATGATTGTCTTGTGTGCATACTACTTTCAGTTATGTCAAAAAAATTTAGTAAAAGATGTTAACCGTTGAAATCGTAGTTTGTTATGATTTTCGGACAAATATGTAATGTTCGATAATGATCCCGAATAATTAGGATTTTATAAGAATGTTAGAGAACATGGAAAATGTGAGCAGTAGGTTTGAGAATGAACTCATTCGAGTATCGAATGAGTAAGTTACAGAAGAACGAACGATAAACGATAACAACGTAAATTGAACGACTTAGGAAATTTGATCCTGCTAAAAGGCTTATTAAAGGATTCAAAAAATTAAGAGTTAGCAAAGTATGAACAAGAATTTAGCTCGGGGACGGATTCATTCCGAGTTGGAATGATAAAGTTAAGAGTTAGCAAAGTTAGCGGTTTGATCATGTTGAAAAACATAGAAAATTTTCAAGGGATTAAACTTGGCGCCGTTGCGCTGACCAAGGCATAAAACTGAGTGCCACAACGCCGACTCGGGGAGTTAGCTTCTGACTTCAGGCATCACATCGTCGGCTTTATACTAGATCTGGGTGCCGCATCGCCAGAGTAAGGCAAAGCACAGTAATGAGCTTTTGATTGCTCAGAACTTGGGGAAAGTTTAGGCAAAGATAATTAACATAAAGTTCACATAAAGTAACACTTTACAAAGTTATTCAAACCTTAGGTTAAGGGTTTAAAGTTGTTTAAAAGATTAAGAATTGTAAATGTAAAATACTTAAACGATGTATATATTTAATATTCGCGTCATACGAACGTTCTTGGTATACATAGGTTTATATGACTTAGGTTGTGTTTGATTAGCTCTTAACACCCCTTAGACACAAAAGTAATTCTAAACCAATCAGAGGTATGTCTGAACAATTTTTTTTTGACAGAACTAACCTCTTCAATATTATAAATTTCCTCCTTTATCCCTAAATTCCTTCACCCATTAAAAAACTCCCAAATTCTCCATTAATCTAACCAAAAATATGCCATTAATCCTCCATTAAAATCCCCAAATTCTACAATCCCTACCGATTGAAAACATGTCAAAACACGAAACCCACCATCTGATATAGAAATTAAAAAAACACATTCACATACACACACACACACACACACATATATATATATATACCTAAAATAAAAAACTAGATCTACAATTCCACCATGAATAATTTTTTAAAAAAAAACTAACCAAGCACAAATTCATGTCTCTAAAGAAAAAAAGAGAAGAAGAAGAAGGTAGAAGAAGAAAAAGAACAGATTAAGAGAAGAAAAAAAGAGAGAAGAAGGTCATATTAAGAAGAGAAGAAAAAAATAGTGAAGAAGAAAAACATATTAAGAAGAGAAGAAAAAAAGAGAGAAAGAAGAAACACAAATCCATTTTTTTGCTTTCTCTTGTCTGTTAGAAATGAGAGAAGGGAAAAATGAAGAGAGGGAGATATGAGAGACGAAAGATGGAGAAGGGGAAAAATGAAGAGAGAGAGATATGAGAGACGGAAGATGGGGAAGAAGGGAGAACTGTTGGGAAAGTGAGGTTTTGTTTAAGGGTTAAAATGGTAAAATACTACTATTTAGACCTTTGAAAAAAATTAATTATCAAACAATATTTCTTCATTCATATATAATTTTAAAAAGATGCTCTACATTATCCAGATCTTAATATTCAATTTTATCAAACACAACCTTAGACGTTAGTGTATGATAAAGAGGTATGACGTTTAAACGTCGAAAAGCCGTTGTAAGCGATAAAGAACTTAACGAACGCTATAAATTTAACGATTCAAACAAGATATGTTAGAAAGGAAGAGAAGTTAGTGTAAACCAATATACAAAGATTGTTATGTGGCTAATTAATGTGTTATTATGATTATATCATGTAGAACATATAAAGACTGAATTAAAGTAAAAGACTAGAAGACGTATAAGGCAAGTTTTCTAACTCTTATTTATACTTTATGTTGGGGAAATTGTTTACTTCATTTGATTTTGTTCACATGAAAATATATGATATGATAAAGCTAAGTATACATAATTCTTGCATGAATATGTGTATTTCATACTTATACAAATTGTAGATACTCAAAATTTTCTACACACCTGTTACTAACATTACAGGAGGGCATATTCGTCTTTCAGAGATAACCCTGGAAGACAGTTCATGTCCAGTTCGGATACTATCAGAAGTTCAGTCTCAACCCCGGAACACACACCAGGAGTATCAGTTCCAATCTCGGAGATAACCCCGAGGCATGCAGTTCCAATACCGGAAATTCCCCTGGAGAAGACCCATCCATCTCAGAGATAACCCCGAGATATTCAATCTTAGTCCCAACAATGGGAGTAGAAGTTACTAACCTTGGAGATAACTCCAAGGAGTGCAGTTCTTGAGATAACCATAGAAATGCTTGTTTCAAATGCAATCAGCTTCAACCTCAGTACTCACACTGAGGCACTAAGTACAAGACCCAGAGATAACACCGGGAAGACAGGAACACCTCAGAGATAAAATTGAGGACCTTCAACACTTGCAATAGTCCAATCTCAGAGACAACCCTGAGCACCGTCTACTTTATCAGCCCAAACCGGTGATAACCCCGGTGAGGGGAAAAGTTGTCATCTTGCCACCATGACGCCACATCGCACCGTCTCAACATTTCATACATATATTTCTACATAGCAATGTCCCACAAGAACCAAGGAGGTCCAATCCCGAGTGACTATTACCCAGGACAATGGATAGAATTTGAAGCTTGAAGACCAGAGGGCATGGTCCCATCTTCCTGACTTCGTATAACCTTTAATCCCATGTTATTGTGTAACTCTCGACAACGGCGGTCCGAAATAGGTCTTACATACCTCAGTCGGATGCCCGGATTAAAATTCTGAATGTTTGAGCAGACATTACAGTGCATGCATGCACGTACTTCGAGACGGCGGGACCCACAAAGCCTGGGGCAACTAGGCCAGCTGCAGGTACATCTGCAGCCTAGCCACAGGTACACCTGCGGCTCCCCCCTCTATAAATAGAGGGCTTGGGGTGGCCATTTTGTAAGAGAAAAAGGCGAGAAAGCCCTGTCCAATTTTCTCTGTACTCACCCTATACTGAGTGCTTTCTCATTATAAACACTTGTGAGCTCACATATAGCTACTTTTTGTACCGGCGGGAGCCGAGTGTTCATCCCTTTAAAGATATAGAAGTCTTCTTTGGCAGCCCACTGTAAGCCTTCTCACAAACTTTAAAGTCTTTCTCTTCATCTTTGCACACATTATTATTCACATTGAGAGTAGTGTTGCGTGTGTTTTCCCGGACTTCGATCCGTGGTTTTATTTCAGTTTGTACATACACACACACACACACACATATATATATATAGACTAACATTATTGAGTTATGCCTCGATTGAACCTAGACTTTGGTTTGGAGCGTTTATTTGTTTTCGTATATATATATACTTGTATATATGAACTGTGAGTCAAACTTTGTTCGATAAGCCTTGATTTTATATTCGGAACGTTTACTACTTTAATATATATATATATATATATATATATATATATATATATATTTGCATTTAGTCCCGCCTAGAATTTACTTCGTGGCGGTTGATCGTCTTTACAACTTTCTTTACTTTTCATCCCGCCTGGAGTTTACTTCGTTGCGGTTGATTGCTTTTACAACTTTATTTACATTTCTGATCCCCCATGGAGGTGCTTCGTGGTGGTTGATCATGTCTGTATATATATATTTACATCTTTTATATATATATATATATATATATATATATATATATATATATATATATATATATATATACCTTCTTACTTCTTTATTATCAATTGCGGCATCATGTGAGTTTAGGAATCATGTGATCACAGATTCAGTTTACTGGATCTAAATTTGGTTCCTGTGTTGGACATTTCCAGCTGTAAGTAGCTTGTAAATTTATTCACGGTGTTTGAATTTCCTCGGATGTTTTTCATACCCACGAGGAGTTCGGCACTATTTTGTATATTATTTTATCAAAGATGCTTTGCATATCAAAAAATTAAAAATAATCAAACCGAACACTTAATAAAATGGGAGTGTAAAAGGTCTCAATTACTATTGAGCACAAGGGTTTGAAAAACCTCTTTTATAAAACATCACTGTCATATCTTGTTTAAAACTGAATTTTTACACAAATTCAAACCCTGTGTATATAGGTACGAACGAGGCCTCACACTACTTTCAAATAATTACACATTGATCCACACACACACACATTCATATAATAATTTCTTAAAAAGTGGCAGTCACCGTGGTAACACGGATGTCGGGGGGTGCCTAACACCTTTCCTCTGCATAATCAAGTCCCCGGACCATAATGAATCTCGGTTTCACCGATCCGTTTAGCAGTGTCACATCACTGGGTCAATGTGAAAACCTTTTCTCGGTTATGTTGGTACAACCATATAAAAAACCAACTGGCAACTCTTAACAGTCCATCGTCGACATGATACATATCGGACCTTTTTCAAACAAATCTCACCTAACATGAGAACACCAAAGAACAAGTAACGAAAAGGGATAAATAAAAATCCCGACATCGACAGGTGGTGACTCTGCTGGGGATACCAGTAAGAGGACTTAAGCCGTTATTACAAGCTTTTTAAAACTGTTATATGGTTGTGTGTGAATGTTACATTTACAATTATGATGAATGTGTGAGGTCCCCGAACCCGGATACTTGAAACCCGAACTCGGTACTTCACGATACCATTTCTATGAGCGGAATACAACTAATAATAATAACAATAATATAAAACTTAAACTTATATTTACATATACATCAGAGTCTTTCTCCCAAGTACGTAACCTTTAAACATTCATTACATGTCATAACATATATAAATATATATATATCATAGTCTTTATAATCTAAAACTATTACAAACAGTACCACAAATCTTATTTGGTTAGCTTTCCCTTTCCCTTATTTCGGCATGAGCCTTCTGGTTCTTCACACTTAGCTGAAAAACATTTAAATTAAGCAAGTATGAGCATTTGAGTGCCCAGCAAGTATTATATATATATATATATAGGCTAAAAGAATTTAAATGTTTTCTTTATAATATTCTTTTACAACTAGTCAGTAGTTGTGAAGTAATCGGTACCAATAATAATAACATAACAACCCTCTTTCAAATTTTTGAAAACTACGTATTGACTATACATGGGGTTTCTGTGACATACTATGAACATTTTTTTCATTTTTAAAAAGGTTTGAACAGAAATTCATCTGTAAACCGTCATGACTTACGGGCACGGAGGGTGATCAGCCCCGTTGTACCCTGTATTGATCAATACTACATGTATAAGAACAATGTTATCGTTCACTCTGTCCGCCTTGGGCGCATAAAAATTTTCCCATTATCGGGATATTCATACCTGTCGGATTTTTATAACAAAGGTCTTATCTTATTCAACAATAATATATAATTCAACATATATGTATATCAAGGGTTAATCAACATGCGATTGAATACAATGATTATCCAAGTGGGGACACTTGTATAATCATTTCTAGAAATTAACGAACAGAATATATATTCGAATTATCATATACTAACATGTTGATAATCAATGGGCGTATATAATATAAGTTTAACAATCTGTACAATAATAACAATAATTCTGAACTTCTCACTTCTGTCCATTGCATAAAGAAAATGCAAAGTTAGGATACTTGCCTGATGCGCTGCTTACAATTCTCAACTTAGTTCTACCCTTTTCTATCACAACCTATCATTAATCAGATCATTTTACTGATTAGTACAACATATCGTACACATAACACTACCTATTGCAGTCAGCACATTTCCTATTCACATTAGCACACATGTTCAACAGTCGTTGACTCATAATCAAACATCAACACCTTCCTAATCACATTGTCATACAACCTTAATAACCATTGAATCACAAATAAACAATTAACTAACTAATTTATCTAAGTCCAGATCAATTTCTGATCTATGTCGGTCTACCGACAGCTTTATCGGTTAAATATCGAGTCTAAGACTCTAATCCGTAGTTCAATATCCATTTGGATAACTTAAACATCAGTCGCACTATTTTTCATGGCCTTATAATAATTATTAAATAATTATTATCATTTATTATAATTTTTGAAATATCAGAATCATTATTAAATGATTTAAACAATCCTATTATCATTAATATTTAAGTAATATTAAACTATTAATGAAACCATTGCCAAAATATTAAAGTTATGTATAATAACTCAAAATATTTTTAAAGTATTTATAATACCCTTAAATGATTTTTAAAATATTTAAAATCATTATTAAATAATTACTATTAATATTTAAATATTAATAAACTATTTATCCAAATATTAAAAGTCAATAATTATAACTTAAAATATTTTTAAATCATTAATATCCTTTTTAAATGATTTTTTTAAATAAATAAAACCATTTTAAAACTATTTATTTAATATAATTATTAAATAAATTTAATATCATTAATCATTAAATATCATTAATATTAAATTATTAATAAAATATCCTTTAAATATTAAAAGTTATATTTCATAACTTAAAATATCTTTAAACACTTTATTTTCATTTAAAATGATTATTATAATATTAAAATTATTTTTAAACTAAATTATTTAATATAATTATTAAATAACTTTAATATCGTTAATAATAATTAATTAATGAAATTTACCTTTAAATACTAAAAGTTATATTTTATAACTTAAAATATTTTTAAATACCTTATTATTATTTAAAATGATTTTTAATATAATAAAATCATTTTTTAATTCATTTATTTAATTCATTTAATAAATAACTTTATTATCATTAATATTAATTTATTAATGAAAATTATCACATAATATTAAAAGTTATCAAAAATAACTTAAATTATTTTCTTATATCATAATTAAATAAATTATGATATAATTTATTTAATATTATAATTAAATAAATTAATTACTTTTAATATTCCAAAAATATTAAATATTTATGAAATATATTTAAAATAATTAAAAACTAATTTTTAGAATTTAAAATAATTTTTAATAATTTATTTTGTATTTTTAATAATTAAAAACTATTTTTTTCTATTTTTTTATTAATTTCCGGAAATTTAAAAAACATCTGTCGCTAAAGACCACCTATAGCGACAGAACTGTAGCTATAGGTGTTCTTCATGTTCTTCATGAACCCAGATCTGCATACACAGTCGCCGAGTGGTCATGTTTGACCAACAATATTTCATCACACAGAGTGTTTCTGGACCAACTATGAACTAGATCTTGTAGACAATGTTCAATACTACACGTTATAACAAACAACATGATCAAACAACCTAACACGAGCTAGATCTAATCGTCCCAAGATGCTGTCAGAGCTGTTCTTCATTTTCTGGGTTTTCCAGAAATGAAGAACAGTTCATACTGCCTTCTTTCGATTTTTATAACTTGCAATACATGAACTGGTTTCGTGATCTAAGGATTTCATATTGTAGACGACATACAAGGCTACAACTCTATACATAACATCAATCTAACAACATCACAACGAACAGAAATTATTCGGTCAAACCCTGTTACAAATAACCTTCAAACTTTTCTGGAAAATTTCCAGAAATCAAAACCATGAGCGATTGAGCTACTTTGACCATCCATTAAATCCATTTCATATGTTATTTAGGTTATATAAAAGCTTTAAACTATATTCCATATACCAGTATAGTATTATATTACAACAAATACAACAAAACAACTAAAATCTGCAAGATCTATCCGATTCAAAACTTGTCAGACATGATCTGGGCAATTTCTGGGTTACCCAGAATTGTCCAGTCATGCTCGGTCAACCATGTTTGACCCCGAATAACTTGAATTCTAAAACAGATATAAGCTTGATTCTTGTTACAGATTAAAAAGTACATAACATACTACAAGTAGCAGCATTCAATCAACAAAAACACATAACAGGTTGAGATCTACAGCCTCTGACATTCACTGTCAGACAACAAAAATAAAAACATCAAATTCGAGCCTCTAGATGTTATGGATCTAACATCTAGCAACCCAGATCATCTATATACACTATATCTAACATGTATAACACAAAAAAACTAACATCTAACATCAGATTTTTGGACAGAATTTCAAGGTAGGGTTTATACCTTCTTTGATCAATTTTCTGATTTTGGCTTCTGATCTGGTATGGGATTTTGTGGGGCTGTTTTTAGGGACTGAAATACTAGATAAATTCGTGGCTTTTAGAGAGAAGAAGGCTTAGTTAGGTGTTGGACAAAAATTTAGTAAACAATAGCATTTTCTCTCTCCTTTAATCTATAAATAGACAAATTGGATGCATGTATGCTGAACTTAGAGTGGTTTGCTGGCAAAATAGGCATGTGGAGTGGTTAGGGTTTGGTGAACAACCTCCCCTAATGTCAAAACCTAGGTTTGTAGCTTTAATAATGCAAGGGGCATAATGGTCATTTGTATTTCCAATTTAATGGCTAAATTGTCATTCTTGCAAACCCTTAGGGTTTAACCCTAAAGTTTAACACAAATTGTAGGATTTTTCAACTAGGGTTTGCACAAAAATAAAATTAAATAAAATCTAATAACTAAATTTTAGTTTATAAAATTTTGAAAATAATTACTTTATTACTTAAAATAAATTTGTAATTATCTACAACATGTTCATTAGGGTTTATTACCCTTAATCACAATTAACTTTGCTAATAAAGAAATTAGGGCTAGACTTTTGATAATTAGGGTTTCTAGAAATACAATTAAGGTTCTAGGCTTCATGGTTTTAATATACTAATTAAGTTTATTTTAATTAGCAATTACAATCTATCGTACGTGTTATTAAACATAGCAACACAATTTTTGACTGATCAAACCTCCGGTTTAGGTTTTTGGATTAGGGTTTTTAATATTGGAAATTAGGATTTTCCAGAATTTTAATTAGGGTTTACCTAATTAATACATTAATACACGACATAAATTATATAACACACTTATAAAACAATCTTGCACTCTAATTTGGATATCAAATTAGGGTTTAACATTATTCTAGGGTTTGGTCAAAATACACCGTAATTGACCAACCATTATCAATACGGTCATACCGTACATATTCATAGCACTGAAAAATCAAAATATAATTAATATTATATTATTATTCTAATACCTTGACAATAATCCAAAATTAGGATTTGGATTCCATATCTGATTAATCTTTCATATTTAACCTTAATAATTAAGGTAAAATATTTAACTTAATAATCTGTACAAAAATTCATATAATAAAATAATTATATTTATTCTAAAAATCCCTTCATATATTTTTTAAATAATATATGATTATATATTCATGGAAAATAATTAATAAAAACATTTCTATCTTAAAATTAATTATTATAAAAATATACTTTATAATAATCAATTATTCTAAAATAAATTTACTTGTAAATATTCATGTAATAAATATATTTTTATTTACCACATAAATACTTATACACATAATCTTGTACAAATCCTCATCCTTAAATAATAAAAAAAAATTTATACGCAAAATTTCTTATTTATTTATATAGAAAATATCGGGTTGTCACATTCACCCTCCCTTATAAGGATTTCGTCCCCGGAATCACCACTTAAAAACCTACACATAACTGGGTACATAGCATACATAATCTTCGCAAATAGATCTCGATCAACTTTGATCGAACTGATCTTTAACTAATCACATTAAGCTTGTCTTTCTGATTAAACGGAAATTTGATTTCTAAAAGAACTCAAATTCCTCCTCAAAATTTCTTTATAAAACAATTTACTATAAATAGAAAAATTCTAATTATGCAAATAAAAGTTATTCGAATATTACTTGGAACTGCATTGCCAGCTGCCACCGTGTCTTGAACCGTCATGTTGAAGACACTTGATGTTGACTTTGTTGGTTTGTTCGATGATGTCGGTCCTGTGATTGCTAACGTTCCGCTACCCTTACCAGTATTCTCCTTTCCTGCCTCCACCCTCCTATTCGGACAATCCTTCACCATGTGCTCCAATGATCCACAAATAAAACAACCACTGTTCATTCTAGGATTTGGGCAGTTGGGAGAGATATGGCCCTCCTGCCCGCATTTATAACACACAAATTTTCCTTTTAAACATTCTCCGGAGTGGTTCTTTCCACACGTTTTACACTTCATCCCTTGCTTCTTAATTCCTTCTTGCTTCACCTGTACGTTTCCAAAATAATTTCCCTTCCTTTTTCCGTCAATACTCCTGCTTCCACTATTAGTCCTCACCTTCTCAGCTCCCTCGACCTTGCCCTTGTTCCTCTTCTCCTTATTGTAGAGGCTCATAGCCTCACTTCCCTCCTCCGCAATTATCGCCTTCTCCAAGAGTGCTGTAAATGTTGGAATCTGCAACACTGCCACCTTATTATAGAGCCAAGGTTTTAATCCCAGCTCAAATCTCCTCGCCTTCCTAGCCTCCGTATCGACTTGATGCGGAGCAAACCTAGCTAACTCATTGAATTTCGCGGCATATTCTGCCACTGACATATCCCCTTGCTTCAACTCCAGAAATTTTACCTCCATTCTAGACTGCATGCTGGCTGAAAAATAATTCTCAAAGAATAAAGTCTTAAATCTATCCCACGCTACCACATCTGTTCCTTCCCTCACCTGATTCGCTTCCCACCAGAAATTTGCCTCACCCTTCATCATATAGGTGGCAAAAGAGGTCTTTTGCCCCTTAGCTACCCTAGCTATTATAAACGCCTTCTCAATTTCCTTAACCCAAGTTTGGGCTTCTACAGGGTCAGTCGTACCTTTAAATTCTGGCGGTCCTACAGCCTTAAAATCTTTAAAATTCGCCAAGTGATTATCCGGCTGGTTTCCTTGTTGCATAGCCTGAGCTACCATATTTTCAAAATGTTGCATCGGGTCTGCTTGTTGTTGTCCTTCAACGTTGTTGACAGACTCTTCTGCCCTTTGATTCCGAGTTTGATGTCTTGGCGGCATTATCTGGTTAAGTAAAAACCATAAATTAACTTACATTCTAAACTTTATCACATAAGTTTAAACTTATTAAACTTGTTTCATAACTCAAACTTTGATTCATATTCATTCATTGCTTTCAAAATATGTTACATATCATAGCACATAGTGCTTTAAACATCAGTTATCCCATTGTGACTACAAAAGTCGGGATTTACATCACCACTTGCACCAAAAGTTTTAGCATAATGCATTACACAGACATACTAAGCACACATATAATATTAAACACGCTTACACAACATAACCTATACTACCTATTTACTAAGTCTTCTTTCTTGGACAGCTTCTCGCCTGATGATCTTCCTTTTCACAGACAAAACATGCTCCTGATTTATAGTCAGGACAATACAGAATAGTGTGTCCCTCATATCCACAAAGATAACAAATTCTTTTCCCTTTCTTCTTATTAGGTTTTCCTAAATCATAGTTTTCTACCTTTCTTTTTCCCTTATCTCTCGGAGTTGCACACGAGATGTTGCTAGAGGCTCCTATCTGATCAATTTGGATTTTAAGCTTATCCTGTTCTTCCATTATTTCTATTAATGCCTGACGCAGTTGACTATTTAATAGCTTTTCTATCTCCCATAGTCTTTCCAGAGAAAAAACCTTGTTCCTCAGATTCTGTACCTCCGTTGATGCTTGTTCGGCTTCAACTTTAGTGTCTGAATCACTATCTGTCAGCTCCACCATTTCCGGATCTGGTACTATATTTTCTATGATGAGCACCTCATCCAAGTCGTTTTCATTGTGAGCTTCTATTTCAGCTATTGGCTTCGATATCAGCTTAGGTGTATGGGTTTGATTCTTCTTCATGTTATAAGCATATAGCAAGCCTTTTCCAGCCGACATCTACACGCATAAATTATTTTGATTAGCATATATTATATACACATAGTCAAACAATAGTTTTGTATGAATTATCTTTTATTTTATTTGACGATGAATTTATTCAATTCATCTCTTTTTAAACTCTATATGAGTTATTTATATTTTCAACATTTCCCTTTGTTCTAAGGTTATAGCCTAAGGTCTAACCCACCTAAGGTTTCTAACCCTATAGCTCTGATACCAACTTGTGAGGTCCCCGAACCCGGATACTTGAAACCCGAACTCGGTACTTCACGATACCATTTCTATGAGCGGAATACTACTAATAATAATAACAATAATATAAAACTTAAACTTAAATTTACATATACATCAGAGTCTTTCTCCCAAGTACGTAACCTTTAAACATTCATTACATGTCATAACATATATAAATATATATATATATATATCATAGTCTTCATAATCTAAAACTATTACAAACAGTACCACAAATCTTATTTGGTTAGCTTTCCCTTTCCCTTGTTTCGGCATGAGCCTTCTGGTTATTCACACTTAGCTGAAAAACATTTAAATTAATCAAGTATGAGCATTTGAATGCCCAGCAAGTATTATATATATATATATATAGGCTAAAAGAATTTAAATGTTTTATTTATAATATTCTTTTACAACTAGTCAGTAGTTGTGAAGTAATCGGTACCAATAATAATAACATAACAACCTTCTTTCAAATTTTTGAAACTACGTATTGACTATACATGGGGTTTCTGTGACATACTATGAACATTGTTTTCATTTTTAAAAATGTTTGAACAGAAATTCATCTGTAAACCGTCATGACTTACGGGCACGGAGGGTGATCAGCCCCGTTGTACCCTGTATTGATCAATACTACATGTATAAGAACGATGTTATCGTTCACTCTGTCCGCCTTGGGCGCATAAATTTTTTCCCATTATCGGGATGTTCATACCTGTCGGGTTTTTATAACAAAGTTCTTATCTTATTCAACAATAATATATAATTCAACATATATGTATATCAAGGGTGTATCAACATGCGATTGAATACAATGATTATCCAAGTGGGGACACTTGTATAATCATTTCTAGAAATTAACGAACAGAATATATATTCGAATTATCATATACTAACATGTTGATAATCAATGAGCGTATATAATATAAGTTTAACAATCTGTACAATAATAACAATAATTCTGAACTTCTCACTTCTGTCCATTGCATAAAGAAAATGCAAAGTTAGGATACTTGCCTGATGCGCTGCTTACAATTCTCAACTTAGTTATACCCTTTTCTATCACAACCTATCATTAATCAGATCATTTTACTGATTAGTACAACATATCGTACACATAACACTGCCTATTGCTGTCAGCACATTTCCTATTCACATTAGCACACATGTTCAGCAGTCGTTGACTCATAATCAAACATCAACACCTTCCTAATCACATTATCATACAACCTTAATAACCATTGAATCACAAATAAACAATTAACTAACCAATTTATCTAAGTCCAGATCAATTTATGATCTATGTCGGTCTACCGACAGTTTTATCGATTAAATATCAAGTCTAAGACTCTAATCCGTAGTTCAATATCTATTTGGATAACTTAAACATCAGTCGCACTATTTTTCATGGCCTTATAATAATTATTAAATAATTATTATCATTTATTATAATTTTTGAAATATCAGAATCATTATTAAATGATTTAAACAATCCTATTATCATTAATATTTAAGTAATATTAAACTATTAATGAAACCATTGCCAAAATATTAAAGTTATGTATAATAACTCAAAATATTTTTAAAGTATTTATAATACCCTTAAATGATTTTTAAAATATTTAAAATCATTATTAAATAATTACCATTAATATTTAAATATTAATGAACTATTTATCCAAATATTAAAAGTCAATAATTATAACTTAAAATATTTTTAAATCATTAATATCCTTTTTAAATGATTTTTTAAATAAATAAAAGCATTTTTAAACTATTTATTTAATATAATTATTAAATAAATTTAATATCATTAATCATTAAATATCATTAATATTAAATTATTAATAAAATATCCTTTAAATATTAAAAGTTATATTTCATAACTTAAAATATCTTTAAACACTTTATTTTCATTTAAAATGATTATTATAATATTAAAATCATTTTTAAACTAAATTATTTAATATAATTATTAAATAACTTTAATATCATTAATAATAATTAATTAATGAAATTTACCTTTAAATACTAAAAGTTATATTTTATAACTTAAAATATTTTTAAATACCTTATTATTATTTAAAATGATTTTTAATATAATAAAATCATTTTTTAATTCATTTATTTAATTCATTTAATAAATAACTTTATTATCATTAATATTAATTTATTAATGAAAATTATCACATAATATTAAAAGTTATCAAAAATAACTTAAATTATTTTCTTATATCATAATATAATTTTAAATGATTTTTCATGAATTAAAATCATTTTTAAATAATTTATTTAATATTATAATTAAATAAATTAATTACTTTTAATATTCCAAAAATATTAAATATTTATGAAATATATTTAAAATAATTAAAAACTAATTTTTAGAATTTAAAATAATTTTTAATAATTTATTTTGTATTTTTAATAATTAAAAACTATTTTTTTCTATTTTTTTATTAATTTCCGGAAATTTAAAAAACATCTGTCGCTAAAGACCACCTATAGCGACAGAACTGTCGCTATAGGTGTTCTTCATGTTCTTCATGAACCCAGATCTGCATACACAGTCGCCGAGTGGTCATGTTTGACCAACAATATTTCATCACACAGAGTGTTTCTGGACCAACTATGAACTAGATCTTGTAGACAAAGTTCAATACTACACGTTATAACAAACAATATGATCAAACAACCTAACACGAGCTAGATCTAATCGTCCCAAGATGTTGTCAGAGCTGTTCTTCATTTTCTGGGTTTTCCAGAAATGAAGAACAGTTCATACTGCCTTCTTTCGATTTTTATAACTTGCAATACATGAACTGGTTTCGTGATCTAAGGATTTCATATTGTAGACGACATACAAGGCTACAACTCTATTACATAACATCAATCTAACAACATCACAACGAACAGAAATTATTCGGTCAAACCCTGTTACAAATAACCTTCAAACTTTTCTGAAAAATTTCCAGAAATCAAAACCATGAGCGATTGAGCTACTTTGACCATCCATTAAATCCATTTCATATGTTATTTAGGTTATATAAAAGCTTTAAACTATATTCCATATACCAGTATAGTATTATATTACAACAAATACAACAAAACAACTGAAATCTGCAAGATCTATCCGATTCAAAACTTGTCAGACATGATCTGGGCAATTTCTGGGTTACCCAGAATTGTCCAGTCATGCTCGGTCAACCATGTTTGACCCCGAATAACTTGAATTCTAAAACAGATATAAGCTTGATTCTTGTTACAGATTAAAAAGTACATAACATACTACAAGTAGCAGCATTCAATAAACAAAAACACATAACAGGTTGAGATCTACAGCCTCTGACATTCACTGTCAGACAACAAAAATAAAAATTTCCAGATTTTTGAAAACATCAAATTCGAGCCTCTAGATGTTATGGATCTAACATCTAGCAACCCAGATCATCTATATACACTATATCTAACATGTATAACACAAAAAAACTAACATCTAACATCAGATTTTTGGACAGAATTTTAAGGTAGGGTTTATACCTTCTTTGATCAATTTTCTGATTTTGGCTTCTGATCTGGTATGGGATTTCGTGGGGCTGTTTTTAGGGACTGAAATACTAGATAAATTCGTGGCTTTTAGAGAGAAGAAGGCTTAGTTAGGTGTTGGACAAAAATTTAGTAAACAAAAGCATTTTCTCTCTCCTTTAATCTATAAATAGACAAATTGGATGCATGTATGCTGAACTTAGAGTGGTTTGCTGGCAAAATAGGCATGTGGAGTGGTTAGGGTTTGGTGAACAACCTCCCCTAATGTCAAAACCTAGGTTTGTAGCTTTAATAATGCAAGGGGCATAATGGTCATTTGTATTTCCAATTTAATGGCTAAATTGTCATTCTTGCAAACCCTTAGGGTTTAACCCTAAAGTTTAACACAAATTGTAGGATTTTTCAACTAGGGTTTGCACAAAAATAAAATTAAATAAAATTTAATAACTAAATTTTAGTTTCTAAAATTTTGAAAATAATTACTTTATTACTTAAAATAAATTTGTAATTATCTACAACATGTTCATTAGGGTTTATTACTCTTAATCACAATTAACTTTGCTAATAAAGATATTAGGGCTAGACTTTTGATAATTAGGGTTTCTAGAAATACAATTAAGGTTCTAAGCTTCATGGTTTTAATATACTAATTAAGTTTATTTTAATTAGCAATTACAATCTATCGTACGTGTTATTAAACATAGCAACACAATTTTTGACTGATCAAACCTCCGGTTTAGGTTTTTGGATTAGGGTTTTTAATATTGGAAATTAGGATTTTCCAGAATTTTAATTAGGGTTTACCTAATTAATACATTAATACACGACATAAATTATATAACACACTTATAAAACAATCTTGCACTCTAATTTGGATATCAAATTAGGGTTTAACATTATTCTAGGGTTTGGTCAAAATACACCGTAATTGACCAACCATTATCAATACGGTCATACCGTACATATTCATAGCACTGAAAAATCAAAATATAATTAATATTATATTATTATTCTAATACCTTGACAATAATCCAAAATTAGGATTTGGATTCCATATCTGATTAATCTTTCATATTTAACCTTAATAATTAAGGTAAAATATTTAACTTAATAATCTGTACAAAAATTCATATAATAAAATAATTATATTTTTTCTAAAAATCCCTTCATATATTTTTTAAATAATATATGATTATATATTCATGGAAAATAATTAATAAAAACATTTCTATCTTAAAATTAATTATTATAAAAATATACTTTATAATAATCAATTATTCTAAAATAAATTTACTTGTAAATATTCATGTAATAAATATATTTTATTTACCACATAAATACTTATACACATAATCTTGTACAAATCCTCATCCTTAAATAATAAAAAAAAATTTATACGCAAAATTTCTTATTTATTTATATAGAAAATATCGGGTTGTCACATTCACCCTCCCTTATAAGGATTTCGTCCCCGGAATCACCACTTAAAAACCTACACATAACTGGGTACATAGCATACATAATCTTCGCAAATAGATCTCGATCAACTTTGATCGAACTGATCTTTAACTAATCACATTAAGCTTGTCTTTCTGATTAAACGGAAATTTGATTTCTAAAAGAACTCAAATTCCTCCTCAAAATTTCTTTATAAAACAATTTACTATAAATAGAAAAATTCTAATTATGCAAATAAAAGTTATTCGAATATTACTTGGAACTGCATTGCCAGCTGCCACCGTGTCTTGAACCGTCATGTTGAAGACCCTTGATGTTGACTTTGTTGGTTTGTTCGATGATGTCGGTCCTGTGATTGCTAACGTTCCGCTACCCTTACCAGTATTCTCCTTTCCTGCCTCCACCCTCCTATTCGGATAATCCTTCACCATGTGCTCCAATGATCCACAAATAAAACAACCACTGTTCATTCTAGGATTTGGGCAGTTGGGAGAGATATGGCCCTCCTGCCCGCATTTATAACACACAAATTTTCCTTTTAAACATTCTCCGGAGTGGTTCTTTCCACACGTTTTACACTTAATCCCTTGCTTCTTAATTCCTTCTTGCTTCACCTGTACGTTTCCAAAATAATTTCCCTTCCTTTTTCCGTCAATACTCCTGCTTCCACTATTAGTCCTCACCTTCTCAGCTCCCTCGACCTTGCCCTTGTTCCTCTTCTCCTTATTGTAGAGGCTCATAGCCTCACTTCCCTCCTCCGCAATTATCGCCTTCTCCAAGAGTGCTGTAAATGTTGGAATCTGCAACACTGCCACCTTATTATAGAGCCAAGGTTTTAATCCCAGCTCAAATCTCCTAGCCTTCCTAGCCTCCGTATCGACTTGATGCGGAGCAAACCTAGCTAACTCATTGAATTTCGCGGCATATTCTGCCACTGACATATCCCCTTGCTTCAACTCCAGAAATTTTACCTCCATTCTAGACTGCATGCTGGCTGAAAAATAATTCTCAAAGAATAAAGTCTTAAATCTATCCCACGCTACCACATCTGTTCCTTCCCTCACCTGATTCGCTTCCCACCAGAAATTTGCCTCACCCTTCATCATATAGGTGGCAAAAGAGGTCTTTTGCCCCTCAGCTACCCTAGCTATTATAAACGCCTTCTCAATTTCCTTAACCCAAGTTTGGGCTTCTACAGGGTCAGTCGTACCTTTAAATTCTGGCGGTCCTACAGCCTTAAAATCTTTAAAATTCGCCAAGTGATTATCCGGCTGGTTTCCTTGTTGCATAGCCTGAGCTACCATATTTGCAAAATGCTGCATCGGGTCTGCTTGTTGTTGTCCTTCAACGTTGTTGACAGACTCTTCTGCCCTTTGATTCCGAGTTTGACGTCTTGGCGGCATTATCTGGTTAAGTAAAAACCATAAATTAACTTACATTCTAAACTTTATCACATAAGTTTAAACTTATTAAACTTGTTTCATAACTCAAACTTTGATTCATATTCATTCATTGCTTTCAAAATATGTTACATATCATAGCACATAGTGCTTTAAACATCAGTTATCCCATTGTGACTACAAAAGTCGGGATTTACATCACCACTTGCACCAAAAGTTTTAGCATAATGCATTACACAGACATACTAAGCACACATATAATATTAAACACGCTTACACAACATAACCTATACTACCTATTTACTAAGTCTTCTTTCTTGGACAGCTTCTCGCCTGATGATCTTCCTTTTCACAGACAAAACATGCTCCTGATTTATAGTCAGGACAATACAGAATAGTGTGTCCCTCATATCCACAAAGATAACAAATTCTTTTCCCTTTCTTCTTATTAGGTTTTCCTAAATCATAGTTTTCTACCTTTCTTTTTCCCTTATCTCTCGGAGTTGCACACGAGATGTTGCTTGAGGCTCCTATCTGATCAATTTGGATTTTAAGCTTATCCTGTTCTTCCATTGTTTCTATTAATGCCTGACGCAGTTGACTATTTAATAGCTTTTCTATCTCCCATAGTCTTTCCAGAGAAAAAACCTTATTCCTCAGATTCTGTACCTCCGTTGATGCTTGTTCGGCTTCAACTTTAGTGTCTGAATCACTATCTGTCAGCTCCACCATTTCCGGATCTGGTACTATATTTTCTATGATGAGCACCTCATCCAAGTCGTTTTCATTGTGAGCTTCTATTTCAGCTATTGGCTTCGATATCAGCTTAGGTGTATGGGTTTGATTCTTCTTCATGTTATAAGCATATAGCAAGCCTTTTCCAGCCGACATCTACACGCATAAATTATTTTGATTAGCATATATCATATACACATAGTCAAACAATAGTTTTGTATGAATTATCTTTTATTTTATTTGACGATGAATTTATTCAATTCATCTCTTTTTAAACTCTATATGAGTTATTTATATTTTCAACGTTTCCCTTTGTTCTAAGGTTATAGCCTAAGGTCTAACCCACCTAAGGTTTCTAACCCTATAGCTCTGATACCAACTTGTGAGGTCCCCGAACCCGGATACTTGAAACCCGAACTCGGTACTTCACGATACCATTTCTATGAGCGGAATACTACTAATAATAATAACAATAATATAAAACTTAAACTTAAATTTACATATACATCAGAGTCTTTCTCCCAAGTACGTAACCTTTAAACATTCATTACATGTCATAACATATATAAATATATATATATATATATATATATATATCATAGTCTTCATAATCTAAAACTATTACAAACAGTACCACAAATCTTATTTGGTTAGCTTTCCCTTTCCCTTGTTTCGGCATGAGCCTTCTGGTTATTCACACTTAGCTGAAAAACATTTAAATTAAGCAAGTATGAGCATTTGAATGCCCAGCAAGTATTATATATATATATATATATAGGCTAAAAGAATTTAAATGTTTTCTTTATAATATTCTTTTACAACTAGTCAGTAGTTGTGAAGTAATCGGTACCAATAATAATAACATAACAACCCTCTTTCAAATTTTTGAAACTACGTATTGACTATACATGGGGTTTCTGTGACATACTATGAACATTGTTTTCATTTTTAAAAAGGTTTGAACAGAAATTCATCTGTAAACCGTCATGACTTACGGGCACGGAGGGTGATCAGCCCCGTTGTACCCTGTATTGATCAATACTACATGTATAAGAACGATGTTATCGTTCACTCTGTCCACCTTGGGCGCATAAAATTTTTCCCATTATCGGGATGTTCATACCTGTCGGGTTTTTATAACAAAGTTCTTATCTTATTCAACAATAATATATAATTCAACATATATGTATATCAAGGGTGTATCAACATGCGATTGAATACAATGATTATCCAAGTGGTGACACTTGTATAATCATTTCTAGAAATTAACGAACAGAATATATATTCGAATTATCATATACTAACATGTTGATAATCAATGAGCGTATATAATATAAGTTTAACAATCTGTACAATAATAACAATAATTCTGAACTTCTCACTTCTGTCCATTGCATAAAGAAAATGAAAAGTTAGGATACTTGCCTGATGCGCTGCTTACAATTCTCAACTTAGTTCTACCCTTTTCTATCACAACCTATCATTAATCAGATCATTTTATTGATTAGTACAACATATCGTACACATAACACTGCCTATTGCAGTCAACACATTTCCTATTCACATTAGCACACATGTTCAGCAGTCGTTGACTCATAATCAAACATCAACACCTTCCTAATCACATTATCAGACAACCTTAATAACCATTGAATCACAAATAAACAATTAACTAACCAATTTATCTAAGTCCAGATCAATTTATGATCTATGTCGGTCTACCGACAGTTTTATCGGTTAAATATCAAGTCTAAGACTCTAATCCGTAGTTCAATATCTATTTGGATAACTTAAACATCAGTCGCACTATTTTTCATGGCCTTATAATAATTATTAAATAATTATTATCATTTATTATAATTTTTGAAATATCAGAACCATTATTAAATGATTTAAACAATCCTATTATCATTAATATTTAAGTAATATTAAACTATTAATGAAACCATTGCCAAAATATTAAAGTTATGTATAATAACTCAAAATATTTTTAAAGTATTTATAATACCCTTAAATGATTTTTAAAATATTTAAAATCATTATTAAATAATTACCATTAATATTTAAATATTAATGAACTATTTATCCAAATATTAAAAGTCAATAATTATAACTTAAAATATTTTTAAATCATTAATAACCTTTTTAAATGATTTTTTTAAATAAATAAAACCATTTTTAAACTATTTATTTAATATAATTATTAAATAAATTTAATATCACTAATTATTAAATATCATTAATATTAAATTATTAATGAAATATCCTTTAAATATTAAAAGTTATATTTCATAACTTAAAATATCTTTAAACACTTTATTTTCATTTAAAATGATTATTATAATATTAAAATCATTTTTAAACTAAATTATTTAATATAATTATTAAAAAACTTTAATATCATTAATAATAATTAATTAATGAAATTTACCTTTAAATACTAAAAGTTATATTTTATAACTTAAAATATTTTTAAATACCTTATTATTATTTAAAATGATTTTTAATATAATAAAATCATTTTTTAATTCATTTATTTAATTCATTTAATAAATAACTTTATTATCATTAATATTAATTTATTAATGAAAATTATCACATAATATTAAAAGTTATCAAAAATAACTTAAATTATTTTCTTATATCATAATATAATTTTAAATAATTTTTCATGAATTAAAATCATTTTTAAATAATTTATTTAATATTATAATTAAATAAATTAATTACTTTTAATATTCAAAAAATATTAAATATTTATGAAATATATTTAAAATAATTAAAAACTAATTTTTAGAATTTAAAATAATTTTTAATAATTTATTTTGTATTTTTAATAATTAAAAACTATTTTTTTCTATTTTTTTATTAATTTCCGGAAATTTAAAAAACATCTGTCGCTAAAGACCACCTATAGCGACAGAACTGTCGCTATAGGTGTTCTTCATGTTCTTCATGAACCCAGATCTGCATGCACAGTCGCCGAGTGGTCATGTTTGACCAACAATATTTCATCACACAGAGTGTTTCTGGACCAACTATGAACTAGATCTTGTAGACAAAGTTCAATACTGCACGTTATAACAAACAACATGATCAAACAACCTAACACGAGCTAGATCTAATCGTCCCAAGATGCTGTCAGAGCTGTTCTTCATTTTCTGGGTTTTCCAGAAATGAAGAACAGTTCATACTGCCTTCTTTCGATTTTTATAACTTGCAAAACATGAACTGGTTTCGTGATCTAAGGATTTCATATTGTAGACGACATACAAGGCTACAACTCTATTACATAACATCAATCTAACAACATCACAACGAACAGAAATTTTTCGGTCAAACCCTGTTACAAATAACCTTCAAAATTTTTTGGAAAATTTCCAGAAATCAAAACCATGAGCGATTGAGCTACTTTGACCATCCATTAAATCCATTTTATATGTTATTTAGGTTATATAAAAGCTTTAAACTATATTCCATATACCAGTATAGTATTATATTACAACAAAACAACTAAAATCTGCAAGATCTATCTGATTCAAAACTTGTCAGACATGATCTGGGCAATTTCTGGGTTACCCAGAATTGTCCAGTTATGCTCGGTCAACCATGTTTGACCCCGAATAACTTGAATTCTAAAACAGATATAAGCTTGATTCTTGCTACAGATTAAAATGTACATAACATACTACAAGTAGCAGCATTCAATCAACAAAAACACATAATAGGCTGAGATCTACAGCCTCTGACATTCACTGTTAGACAACAAAAATAAAAATTTCTAGATTTTTGAAAACATCAAATCCGAGCCTCTAGATGTTATGGATCTAACATCTAGCAACCCAGATCATCTATATACACTATATCTAACATGTATAACACAAAAAAACTAACATCTAACATCAGATTTTTGGACAGAATTTCTAGGTAGGGTTTATACCTTCTTTGGTTAATTTTCTGATTTTGGCTTCTGATCTGGTATGGGATTTCGTGGGGCTGTTTTTAGGGACTGAAATACTAGATAAATTCGTGGCTTTTAGAGAGAAGAAGGCTTAGTTAGGTGTTGGACAAAAATTTAGTAAACAATAGCATTTTCTCTCTCCTTTAATCTATAAATAGACAAATTGGATGCATGTATGCTGAACTTAGAGTGGTTTGCTGGCAAAATAGGCATGTGGAGTGGTTAGGGTTTGGTGAACAACCTCCCCTAATGTCAAAACCTAGGTTTGTAGCTTCAATAATGCAAGGGGCATAATATCGGGTTGTCACAGAATGTGTACGAATGCATATATTTTTTTGCGCTTAATGCTTTACACTATATCTGCTTGTGATATTAGTGCTTCGCACATGTCTTCATTTTCATAAACGGTGAGACACATTGTATGTGAATGTATGTTGTGTGGTTCCTCCACCAGGAGGAGGCTATCATATCGGTGTTTGATTACTGTACTCATAGGAAGACTAATTCCAACGAGGCTCAGGAAAGGCACCTCCTAAATTCGCTCCAGTTGAAAGACTGGATTAACTTCTCGTCAAGTAAATTGCGATAATTTGGGAACCTTCATGCCAAAAATCCACGAGAGTAACCTAAGATAGGTTAGCCTCTGATAAACCAAACACGGAGGAAAGTCTCTTCATGCTTTCTCATTTTAAGTTTCTTGTAAAGTCAATTACTTGTAATTTCATTCCATATTCATCTACATGTAATAAGAAATATGAAGAAACATGTATACATACATATTTAAAACACGCTATCCTGGATTACAAATAGCTAACATCCACCTTGCAGGATAATATTCCTAGAATGGATACATAGCATGTAGACATTTACACATTCCCTAAAGACTAAACTACGCAAGTCTTTTACAGGGAAGCAATCGGACCTATTACCCGATCGAAGTCCAAAAATGTTGCGAGTTTACAGTCAATCATGTCGTCATCAGACCAGACTAACCTTAATCCAGTTTCGCACAAAGAATTTGACGAATTAAGTAAACAAATCACATATTTGGTTGTTCTGCTTAAAGAACTACACCAGTTTACTCAGGGTACGAGGATACCCATATATGTTGAATCCTCTACACAAAGAGGAACCCAAGGTCCTGATAAAGCTATTACAAAACCTGAACTTCAATTGGATACGACCAATAAAATTCATGATATCACCCATCTCAAAGGAGATCCCGACACTGGTGACATCGGGAAGAAAGTCCTTCAAATGGAAGAAACTCTTCATGCAATCAAAGGAATTGGAGCACATGGAAGTGTTTCATATGCTGACCTTTGTATATTCCCTGGGGTTCATTATCCAGAAAAATTTAAAACTCTTGACTTCGAAAAATATGAAGGGTTAGGAAATCCTTATACACATTTGAAGGTGTTCAATGAAACTTGGATCTTATGCAGAGGACGAAAAGCTTAGGATGCAGCTATTCCAAAAGAGTCTGACTAAAGAAGTCTTTTCATGGTATACCAGATTATACAACTCAAAGATCCATAGTTGGGAGGAGCTAGCTCACGCCTTCCTCACTCAAAATAGCTTCCAGTCTTTAGATGGCTCCTAACCGGTATCAGATTACCAAGGTCAAGAAACAGTCCAATGAGTCTATTAGAGAGTATGCTCAAAGGTGGAGGCGCCTAACTGTTCAAGTTATTCCTTCTTTGGCAGAATCAGAAATGGTCATGACTTTCATAGACATACAAGAAGCTCCTTTCTATGAAAGAGTCTTAGCTGGCAATGGTAAACCATTTTCTGAAATGATTAAATATGGGGAGATGGCTGAGATGGGATTGAAATCAAGAAAGATTCAAGACCTAGCTACCCTTAAAGTTTTTGCTGAGCACATCCAATCCAGAAATTATGGAAATAACCCCCGGAGGGTTCATAAAAAGAAAGAGGAGGATGTTTCCTTGATACTACAAGGACAGAAAGGCAATCAGAACATGCCTATCCAGAGGAGAAATTACACTCCTTTTCGACCACAGTCTTCAAACCCTCCATTGCCAAAAGGGGGAGAAGTCAAACGCCCTCGAGTTTTCACACCCTTAGGGGACTAACTCGAGAACATTCTCACTCTTCTGATGACTCAGAAGAAAATCACGCATCTTCTTCCACCAGCCAACCCTAATGGGAGGGGTTTCAATGCTGCTCGGAAATGTGGTTATCATGTCGGGGCACCTGGACATGATACTCAAGATTGTGGGGCCTTGAAACACAAGATATAGGATTTAATAGACAACGGTGAGATCATGGTCACCAAACCAGATCAATCGCACGTACAAGACAACCCTCTTCCCCAACATAAAGAGGAAGAGGTCAACATGATTAATTGGAGCAATGGACAGAGTACCCATTTTAAAGATGAATCCTCCCAGACCATTAAAGACGGTGTTGAAAAATGGCATTATGCAAAGTTCCAGTTCATAATCGAGCGAAAGATGAAAGCTCTGTGTAAACAGATTGAGCAATTGGAAGAACTAGTGACCTATCAACATCAAGTCACACGCCAATTAATCTGCCAGGAGCAGGGCTTGAAGAGTTCCTAGGGAACTAGAGAAGTCCCAAGGCTGCTGGCCTTGAAGGAATCGTAGAGATTCAGGGTGCTACTTTTCCTTAGTGGAAATCCTGCTAGTTGAAAGCAGAAGAGTGGATTAGGAGCTTGAGTCTCTGAACCACTTAAAATCTCTTGTGTCTTTTACATTATGTCATTTACATTGTGTCAATAACTGCTATAACTGCTATGTATGTTCTAACTGCTTACAACTAAACTAAGCCAATGAACAATGCATGTATGATTATGAATATATCAATGAAGATGAATCTTTTACTTATTCTATTGTGCTTGAAAAGATTCTTATGTTTGTCATATACTTAAATATGAACAATACAACATAAACTAGAAAAAGTATTTGAATTAAAAAGGATCTATTCAACCCCCCCTTCTAGATATATTGTGCCCTCTGGGAACTAACAGATCGTATGGCTATTTCGGATCCGTTTGAGATTGACATTCATCTTCAGCAAAGTAGCATAAGGACAGATATTCAGAGACGACCCTCCATCTATCGAAACTTCAGCTAGCATATACCCGAAAGACAAAACCGTAATGTACAACGGCTTACAATGACCAGTCCCTTTGGGCGGTATATCATCTTCAGTGAAAGATATCACATTGTTATTAAAAATGTGATCAACCAAATGTTAAAATTTTTCCACATCCACTGATGTCGGCAAGTAAGCTTCTTCCAAGACCTTTAGTAAGATCTTCCTATGATCCTCAGAAGTTAAAACTAAGTCCAATATTGAAATTTGATATGGAGCTTCTCTTAAGCTTAAAATCACATTGGCTTCATTATGACCCATAGTGCGGAGGAACTTCTCAATTTTCTCCATGGGTATTTTCCCCTTTGATTTGATGGTAGACTTCATCACCCGTTGGGGATGATATACTGGATTTTCCTTCGATATTGTCGTAGTTGTATGTGAGGTGGATCCTTCAGCTTCTCCATAATTCCATGGGACTTTTTGTAAGCTGATAATAGGATATTGTGGTCTGAATGGCAAGTTGATTGGCTCAGGAGCATCCACTTTCAAAGAATTGCCAATTCCTTTGAGTTGAATTGCTTGCATTATGAAAGGTTTAACAGTTCCATCAGCCTCAGTGGATATAACTGCTACCAGCCCCTTCCATTTAGTAGGATAAGTATTCTCACTCTCAAATAGTACAGTATCGTCTTTTGCTAGTTGTAGGACACTGCTGTCAATTAGGTTATGAATAAGGTGGCAGAGTGCCCATCATTCTTTCGTGTTCTGACCATGAGAATGGGAGTGATATTGGCTTACTCCATCAGAATTAAATCATCCTGAACGAAAATTAATTGTAGGCAGAAGGGAAGTGATCCTACCTTCATTGATCAGCATCTGAATTATCTCCTCTATAGGTTGGCCCAAGTATGTAAATTCATTTCTATTGGCAAAATCCTGACTGGCTTTGGCACTTGCTCTCTTCGTCACTTTGTCTTCCAATGTTTCTTTCTCTGAAGGTGACGAGGGAGAATTCACAACAAAAGGGAGCAAACTAGCATACTCCTGGCTGACTAATTGGCGTGTGACTTGATGTTGATAGGTCACCAGTTCTGCTAATTGCTCAATCTGCTTACACAGAGCTTTTATCTTTCATTCCATTGTGAACTGGAACTTTGCATAGTCCCATTTATCAACACCATCTTTGATGGTCTAGGATGATTCACCGTTAAAATTGGAACTTTGTCCACTGCTCTAATTGATAATGTTGACCTCTTGCTCTTTGTGTTGAGGAAGAGGGTTGTCTTGTACGTGAGGTTGATCGGTTTGGTGACCACGATCTCACCGTTGTCTATTAAATCTTGGATCTTATGTTTTAAGGCCCAACAATCTTGAGTATCATGTCCAGGTGCCCCGGCATGATAAGCACATCTGAGCAACATTGAAACCCCTCCCATTAGGGTTGGCTGGTGGAAGAAAATGCATAATTTTCTTCTGAGTCGTCAGAAGAGTGAGAACGTTCTCGAGCGAGTCCCCTAAGGGTGTGAACACTCGAGGGCGTTTGACTTCTCCACCTTTCGGCAATGGAGGGTTTGAAGATTGTGCTTGAAAGGGAGTGTAATTTCTCCTCTGGATAGACATATTTTGATTGCCTTTTTGACCTTATAGTATCAAGGAAACATCTTCCTCTTTATTTTTATGGACCCTCCGGGGGTTGTTTCCATAATTTCTGGATTGGATGTGCTCAACAACAGCTTTAAGGGAAGCTAGGTCTTGAATCTTTCCTGACTTCAATCCCATTTTAGTCATCTCCCCATGTTTAATAATTTCAAAAAATGGTTTACCAATCCCAGCTAAGACACTTTCATAAAAAGGAGCTTCTTGTATGTCTATGAAGGTCATGACCATTTCTGACTCCGTCATGGAAGGAATAACTTGAGCAGCAAGGCGCCTCCACCTTTGAGCATACTTTTTGAAAGACTCATTGGACTATTTCTTGACCTTGGTAATCTGGTACATGTTATGAGTCATCTGAGACTGGAAGTTGTATTGAGTGAGGAAGGCGTGAGCTAGCTCCTCCCAACTATGGATCTTTGAGTTGTCTAATATGGTATACCACGAACGGGCTTCTCCAATTAGACTCTTCTGGAATAGCTGCATCCTGAGCTTCTCATCCTCTGCATAAGATCCAAGTTCTCCAATGAACACCTTCAAATGTGTGTAAGGATCTCTTAACCCATCATATCTTTCAAACTCACGAGTTTTGAACTTTTCTAGATAATGAACACTAGGGAATATACAAAGGTAAGCATATGAAACACTTCTGTGTGCTCCAATTCCTTTGATAGAACGAAGGGTTTCTTCCATTTGAAGAACTTTCTTCCTGACATCACCGGTGTCTGGATCTCCTCTAAGATGGGTGGTATCATGAATTTTGTTGGTCGTATCCAACTGAAGTTCAGGTACTGTAAGGGCTTTATCAGGACCTTTAGTTCCTCCTTGTGTAGAGGATTCAACATGTATGGGTATCTTCGTACCCTGAGTAGACTCATGTAGTTCTTTAAGCAGAACAACCAAATTTGTGATTTGTTTACTTAATTTGTCAAATTCTTTGCGAGAAACTAGATTAAGGTCAATTGGTCTGATGAAGACATAATTGACTGTAGGCTCGTGGCCTTTTTGGATTTTGATCGGGTAATAGGTCTGATTGCTTCCCTGCAGAAGACATGCATAGTTTAGTCTTTAGGGAATGTGTAAATGTTTACATGCTATGTATTCGTTCTAGGAATATTATCCTGAAAGTCGGATGTTAGCCTTTTGTAATACAGGATAACATGATAATTTAAATATGTATGTACACACGTTTCTTCATATTTCTCATTACATGGAGATGAATATGGAATGAAATTACAAGTAATTAATTTTTATGAGTAATTTGAAATGAGAAAGCATGAAGAGACCTTCCTCCTCATTTGGTTTATCAGAGGCTGACCTATCTTAGGTTACTATCGCGGCTTTTTGGCATGAAGGTTCCCAAATCATCGCAATTTACTCGATGGGAAGTTAATCTGGTCTTTCAACTGGAGCGAATTTGGGTGGTGCCTTTCCTAAGCCTCGTTGGAATTAGTCTTCCTACGAGTCCAGTAATCAAACACCGACAGGATAGCCCCCTAATGAAGGAACCACACAACATACATTCATATACAATGTGTCTCACCGTTTATGAAAATGATGACATGTGCGAAGCACTAATATCACAATCAGATATAGTGTAAAGCATTAAATGCAGAAAATATATGCATTCGTACACATTCATCATAAATGTAAATGCAACATTCACACACAAGCATATAACAGTTTTGAAAATCTTGTAATAACGGCTTAAGTCCTCTTACTGGTATAGTCCCTAGCAGAGTCGCCACATGTCGACGTCGGGATTTTTATTTGTCCCTTTTTGTTACTTGTTCTTTGGTGTTCTCGTGTTAGGTGAGATTTGTTTGAAAAAACAAGTGAAAAAGGCTGACATGTATCATGCCGACGATGGACTGTTAAGAGTCGCCAGTTGGTTTTTTATATGGTTGTACCAACACAACGAAGAAAAGGTTTGCACATTGAGCTAGTTATGTGGCAGTGCTAAACGGGTCGGTGAAACCGAGATTCATTAGGGTCCGAGGACTTGATTATGCGGAGGGAAGGTATTAGGCACCCCCCGACATCCGTGTTAGCACGGTGACCACCACTTTTCAAGAAACTGTTATATGAATGTGTGTGTGTATGGATCAATGTGCTGTTATTTGGAAGTAGTGTGAGGGCTCGTTCGCACCTATATACACAAGGTTTGAATTTGTGTAAAAATTAAGTTTTAAACAAGATATGGCAGTGATGTTTTATAAAAGAGGTTTTTCAAACCCTTGTGCTCAATAGTAATTGAGACCTTTTACACTCCTATTTTTATTAAGTGTTTGGCTTGATTGTTTTTAATTTTCGAGATGCGAAGCATCTTCGAGAAAATAATGTATAAAATAGTGCCGAACTCCTCGTGGGTATGAAAACCATTTGAGGAAATACAAACATCATGAATAAATTTACAAGCTGCTTACAGCTGGAAATGTCCATCACGGGAACCGAATCTAGATCCAATAAACTGAATCTCTGATCACATGATTTCTAGGCTCAAATGATGTCACGATTGATAATAAAGCAGTAAGCAGGTATATATATAAAAGCTGTAAATATATATATATATATATATATATATATATATATATATATATATATATACAGACATGATCAGCCACAACGAAGCACCTCCACGGGGGATCAGAAATATAAATAAAGTTGTAAAAGCAATCAACCGCCACGGAGTAAACTCCGGGCTGGACGAAAAGTAAAGAAAGCTATAAAGACGATCAACCGCCACGAAGTAAACTCCAGGTGAGATTAAACGTATATATATATATATATATATATATATATATATATATATATATATATATATATATATATATATATATATATATAATCGGTAAATGCACCGGATGTAAAATCCAGGCTCATCAGACAAAGTCCGACAATAGTTTATATATATATATATATATATATATTATAGTAGTAAACGCTCCAGACCGAAGTCTAGGCTCAATCAAGGCAAACTCGATAATGTTAGTCCATATATAATATATATATATATATATATATATATATATATATATATATTCGATAATGTTAGTCCATATATAATATATATATATATACAAACTGAAATGAAACCACGGACCGAAGTCCGGGCAAACACACGCAACACGACTCTCAACGTGAATAATAGTGTGTGCAAAGATGAAGAAAAATGCTTTAAAGTTTGTGAGAAGGCTTACAGTGGGCTTCCAAAGAAGACTTCTATATCTTTAAAGGGATGAACACTCGGCTCCCGCCGGTACAAAATAGAAGCTATATGTGAGCTCATAAGTGTTTAAAATGAGAAAGCACTCAGTGTAGGGTGTGTACAGAGCAAATTGGACAGGGCTTCCTCGCCTTTTTCTCTTACAAAATGGTGACCCAAAGCCCTCTATTTATAGAGGGTGAGCCGCAAGTGTACCTATGGCTGACCAGGTTGCCCCGGGCTTTGCAAGTCTGCCATCTCAAAGTACGTGCATGCATGCACTGTAATGTCCGCAATAACTTTCAGAATTGCAATTTGGGCTTGTGACTGAGGTATGTAAGACCTATTTCGCCGTTGTCGAGAGTTATGCAATGACATGGGATTAGAGGTTGTACGAAGTCAGGAATATTGGACCATGCCCTCCGGTCTTCAAGCTTCAAATTATATCTGTTATCATGCGTGATAGTCACTCAGGATCGGACCTCCTTGGTTCTTGTGGGACATTGTTGTGTAGAAATGTATGTATGAAATGTGAGACGGTGTGATGTGGCATCAAGGTGGTAAGATGATGACTTTGCCCCCTCACCGTGGTTATCTCCAGTTTGGGCTGATAAAGTAGACGTTGCTCAGTGTTATATCTAAGATTGGACTACTGCAAGTGTTGAAGGTCCTCAGCGTCACCTCTGAGGTGTGCCTGTCTTCTCAATGTTATCTCCAGGTCTTGTACTAAGTGCCTCGGTGTGAGTGTCGAGGTTAAAACTGATTGCATGCATTTGAAACAAGCATTTCTGGGGTTATCACTAGAACTGCACTCCTTGGGGTTATCTCCAAGGTTGGTAACTGCTACTCCCAGTGTTGGGACTGAGACTGAATATCTCACGGTTATCTCCGAGATGAATCGACCTTCAATTCTCCGGTGGAATTTCTGGTATTGGAACTGCATGCCTCGGGGTTATCTTCGAGGTTAGAACTAATATTACGTGTGTGTTCCGGGGCTGAGGCTGCACTTCTGGTAGTATCCGGACTGGACATGAGCTATCTTCCAAGGTTATCTTTGAAAGACGAATCTGCCCTCCTTCAATGTTAGTGACAGGTGTGCAGAAAATTTCGAGTGTCTACACTTGACATCAATTTTTCAATAAACAAATGGCTTTATGGCTTGATATGACAGTGATTGACTTTAGTGGTTTAGTTGCTTGAATTCGCATAACAGGTTGGTTAGGAATATGAAAAGTAACAACCTTATAAAAATAATTAATTTTGGCATGATGAGTAGTTAACCAATCAATTTCTAAAATCACATCAAATGCAAGTATTTTCAAAAAAATAAGATCGACAGGTAATGTGATGGTCTCAACTTGAATCAAGCAAGATTTATAAACCATGGATGTAACGAAAGTTTCACCTAATGGAGTTTCAACAGATACGTCAAAGTCTAATTCCTCAGGGGTCAAATTCAAACGTTGAGCACAAGCAGGAGAGATAAAAGAATGGGTAAAAGCGGTATCTAATAATGTATACTCTTCACAAGAGTTTATGTTTAGCTTACCCGTGATCACCTCGTTTGGGTTCCTCGCGTTTTGGGCAGTCACAACAAACGCTCTTCCAAGAACCATCGACTTTGACTTGTCCGGGACAGCCTTTGGAGTCACAATCCCCGCTGCACTTGGTTTTGCTACAGGACAATCTCGAGCTATATGACCTTCCTTTCCACAATTATAACACACCTTAAATTGTTGTGGGCAGTTTGGGCTGATGTGTCCCTCTTTCCCGCATTTATAACATACGACCGGTGGTCGTTCTCTGTTGCTTCTTTTATAGTTCTTATAAAAGAGCTCTAACTCATTCAAGTATACATGGGTCAATAAGTAATATAGAGTAAGTAAAGTATCGATCCCACAGAGAAAGTGTTAACTTTAGACTACTATGCATTAATTAACTCACTATATTTATATGCTAAGACTATGGACTTAATTATTGATTTAAACTAATTATGATTACCAACTAAAAATAAGAGTATAAATGGACTAAATATAATGTGGAAACAATGGGATCCTAACTTCATTCAATATTTCATTCAATCGCCATATGTCATGCAAAAAGTGTTCACATATCACAGGATAATAGCCAAGGGCATAAAAGCATGTTATAACCATTTTCCAATGCACTATAACCAACTCACATATCATCTACAGATGTTAGAATCTATATGATCACCAATACCATCACAATTACCATATTTCTATGCGCAATTGCAATCCTATTGATTTTAAGCACAACCCTTATTCTAGCGCATACGGCAAAACAGTATATTCATATCTGTTTCACAAAATATGCAATCCCCATATTCGCATGCTATCATGATTTCATCCATATTCATATGTTCATTTCCAATTCCATACAAATACTAACATGAAGATTATCAGTCATCCATACATACAAACCAACCATGATAGATGATCCGTATGATATGCAAAACAAATATAACATTTAGATGTGCAACCAAATTACATATTAAAATCCGTTAGGATCCCATAATGGAGTTTAGTTCATAGCGGAACCAAAAACCATTATGGGATCAAGGCTAAACATGATCAATAAACAAACGAATGGAAGAAAGTTAGAATGATCAAACCCAATCGTTGAATAAAAACCAATGATTAACTATTGAATCTACAAAGAATTCCCATAGACAATAATTAATATCCACGATGACAGAGATCTCCAAGAAGAAGTAGAGAAAAATAGACGTTATGGCTTTCTCCTACTTTGGAATCTCTCCCAAGATGTAAACCCTAGTTTCTACTATGAAAGTTACGTAATAAAAGTCAGGTCTCTTTTTCTCTGACACACGTCAAAATCGTTTTATACCACATTACACATCATTAAGTTGAGAAATAAAAATAAAACAAATTACAACATCAGCATCGCGCGCGTCCCTAGTGTTTCTGGCTCGCGGCCGCAAGACTCATAGTAGCTTCAGACCAAACCAGACGTTCTCTCTCGCAGTCGAGCGCTCGTGCCTTGTGGGCACGAGCTGAGTCTCTCGCGGGCGCGCGTCCCTTGCCTCGCAGGCGCTTGACTTATAGAAGGTTTCCATGTAAAGCTCTGTACTCGAACGGGCGCGCGAGTCTGCCTTTGTACTGCCGCGCGGCCTGTGTCCTGCAATTCCTGAGTCTAGTTTCTTGCTTGTTGCTGCTGCTACTTGCTTTAATCCTCATGCTTGCTTGATTTCCATGCCTCATTGTACCCCCGTGCCATGCACATCCTCGCCTTTCAACTAGCCTTCACGCATCCGCTCACCGATACCTCGAATTCCACCAAAATGAAGTCAATTCCTGCACTTATTCACCAAAAGGAGTTTTAAGTATATGCAATGCAAAATAACGTGAAATACAACTAAAACAAAATGAAATGTACTCGAGGTGGGCAAAATTTGCATGGATTAATATACAATAAATGAGTAAAATATCACTTATCATTCTCCTCCCCTAGAAACAGTTGATGTTGGTGCTGACGTCTTCACTTTGTCATTATTGTACCTTCTCTTTTTGAAATCTTCCCCCAACTCGCTTCTTCTACTATCATGGCCATGATTACAACCAGAGTGATTACCTCTTTTATCCAGATAATTTCCTCCCCGCTGGTTGTCATTGATCTAATGACTGCTGCCACCGGTATGACCCTGGTTGTTGTCCCTCGGTTGAACATACTCATTATCTTGCTCTAATAATTGAGCCTTGTTCACAACATCTGAATATATAAAAAATTTGTGAGAGTTAAGGTATTGATGAATTTCTGGTTTCAAACCTCTTAGAAACATCCGCGTCATACGTTCCTCATTCTCTACCAAATGAGGTTCAAACTTAGATAACTCCGCGAACTTAGCCTCATAGTAGGACACAGCCATGTTGTTCTGCTCCAGTCTAATAAACTCTACCTCCTTTATATGACGAATACTTTCAGGAAACTACTTGTCATTGGACAGTTTTTGAAATGTTTCCCAAAACATATTGAGTGTGACAGGCTTGGTATGCTTCATAGATTCCCACCAGTAATCTGCGTCACCATGGAACATAAAGGTAGCGAATAGAACCTTATGTTCCTCCGTGCATCCCAAGATATCAAACATCTTGGTAATTTTCTTAACCCATGTTTCCGCCTTAATCGGATCCGGCTTTCCTAAATATTTTGGTGGTCCCAACTCTTTGAACTGCTTGGCTGTGACAAACCGCGCGTTGCTATTATTTCTACCCGTATTTTATACATGAGTCTCCCTCTTCTGATTTTGCATGAATTGCAAAAAACTTTTAAACATCCCATCATTCATCGTTTGATCGGTGGTGTTGTTTACAGGAGGAACATTGTCGTCCTGTTGCACGTTCTCCTTGTTGGTGATTAAAGGTGTCTCCACGATCTCATTCACTCCATTGTTAACATTTTCAGCTGTCATTGTCAAATACTGTCATAAAACAAGGATTAATTAAAGAAATTGACATACCACATATTATACTTATATTTAAACCGACCAATTAAATACCAAATAAGCTTAGGTAGGACACACTAGTGAAGGATTTACTCGTCTCTCCCCTCCTAGTTCTATTCCCCGATCTTGGCCAGAGACCATATCTCTAAGCTCTGATACCTACTGTGACGCCCAAAAAATAGGTCCACACAACCCATTCTGAGTCGCCAAATACATGGTATAGAAAATAACTACAACTTCATTATTACAATTATCGTGAAAAATTCGACAACACATATGATGTGAGTTTAAATACAAATAGTCTTCTAGACAATATCCAAACTTAAATAAGTCCTCATTACAGTTATTCATACACTATTTTACAAAATAATGAGGACTGCTAAAACAACTGACTTGAAACATCACTCCATACCCCGACTAGTTCCCGCTATATTCTAGCGTCCTGAGAAGAAAAATGGAACAAAAATGAAAAGGGTGAGCTCAACTAACCCAGTAAAGAATATTATGACTAAGATAATAAAAAAATAAATTATCGTTAGCCTTCAATAGATCAGATAAAATATAATGGACAACCAGTTTTAGATCAATATTCGCAGCAGATATAACAATTTATTAGAAGAGTTAAGTAAAGAATGAAATCTACTATCTTCTATGATTTAAAAGTCCATCATCAATATTTTGTCCCTGTAACATCAATCAATATACATATTTGAACCAGATATTCATCTTTGCTTTACTGGCCAAACATATTCATTTGTATCACCAGTTGGTCATGTTCATCTCAACACCTGTTCATCTTAGCATCACGGGCCAAAGATATTCATCAGGTAATCATTCATCTTTGCACTACAGGCCGAAGATATTCAGTTATATTATTATTTAGGACTAAGGATGATGAAAAATATTTTAATAAAACGAATCCAGTGAAATAAAAGGACAAAGATTAAGGATTCGTACTTCAGTTTATCCAAGTTCAAAATATACTCCATAATAATCAATTATGGAGAAAAATTCAAGAATGAAGATCAAAACATAGATACAATCAAAGATAGTAACCATAATAGACAACTTGGACAAAAATAAGAAAATTTAAATTTTTTTTGTGAATAGTGTTGTATTCGAGAATAGTGTTGTATACGTAAATAGTAACCCCGACACAAAAGGTAACAATTTCATAAGAAAAATCATACTTCGTGAATAATACCGTATTCGTGAATAGTGTCGTATATGTGAATAGTGTCGTATACGTGAATAGTAATCTCGACATGAAAAGGTAAAAATTTCATAATAAAATTCATACCAATATTTCGGTATAATGATATTGAAAGAAATAACATCATTTACGAAGAAAATAACATCCCATACCTCAAAAGAATAGTACTTCTGGCTGAAATATCAGATATAATATTGAAGAAAACTTGCATTGCTTATCAACTCTCAAAGTATCTAAATACTCACAAAAATACGCTCGATATTATAGAGCGAGAAAACTTCAGATTCTGGTGTAATTTTCGATTTTAACCTAAGCACCCTATTTATATAAAATTTCTTAGAACGCCAAAGCAGACTAACCTGCTACCGGTGGCTTTTACCCCTTGCTATTCACGCACACCACACTTGAAATTAAATATTTTTTCCACAACAACCCAAAGTGGGGCCTACCAATGATTTTAATAAAAACATTTATTTCCAAAACATCAATAATTCATAATATATATTCATTTTATCAGAAAAATATGAACCTTATTCCATATAAAATTTAATTCTCTACAACTTTGTAGAAGAATGTTTTTCTAAATCCCAAACAGAAAATGACTGAAATTTACATACGGATGATTTTTAATACCTTCATTTATATTCACATAAAATAAATATTTTCTTATCATATAAATTAATAATTAATTATTCACAAATAATATTACAGAATCACAATAATGACAACCAAGTCGTTTCCAAGAAAGAGAGGGCTTTCCGATAAGGATTTCTTCTTACTGGCACACAATTAGGTGACCAAACCCCTTTCCTAGACAGAACATCCTTAGACATTGCCAATAATGATATCTAATAATATTATTCAAATAATATAAATTATTGATCTGATAATGGGAAATACTTTGCAGTGACAATTATTGAAACAACAATAATATAAAATATTTACGTAGTAATTATTGAATTAATAAAATAAAATATTAAACAGTAATTACGGTAGTAATTATTGAGTAGTGCTTTCTTACGTAAGAATAAATAATCCACAAATATTGTGCAATACCGTGTGCTACTGTACAACCATGCGTATTACTGTACTTTAACCACAAGGTATTCCAACAGTGTTAACGATAACAACTACGTCGTTATTTATAAAAAAAACTCAAACTTGTCATTTTCTTCATCCGACAGCTTTCCGTTATGTGGCCCACAAATGGCTGCTCCATCGTACGAATATTCTCCGACAGTAAGAATATTCCACGACCAAACGAATATTCCCCGACAATAATGAATATTTTATAACCACTTGCTTAGTTAAAATATATGCACATTTTACCCATAACTAACCACATTAATCAAATTAACCACTTACTATTACAAAATAATAAATAGAAGAAATTAAATTTTATTTATAAAAAGTTGGGGTCTTACAATATACATATAAAGTGACTTGAAATTCCTGGTTATTATAGAAGGAGCTCAAAAATCACTCCAAAAAATCACTAGATCTAGGTTATATCTAGTATTTTATAGTTAGATCTTATACATATAGAGTGATATAACATAGATCTAAGTCAAATGAAGCTTGTTACTACATTCCCCAACGTGAAAACCCGAATCTTTGTTCATTTCCTTTTAAATCTAATTCAATATTGTGCTTATACATAGTTAAAATTCATTTTTTATACATATATTGATTTTTTATCTATAGATCTATCCATTTTACCGATTATTTTGTTTGTATATAGTTAAAGATCAAATCTTTTACTAGATCTACCCTAGATCTAGTCAGATCTAGCCCTTAACTGGTTATACAGCTTCAAAGCTTGAACCTATATGCTAGATTGGCTCGAATTTAGGTTAGATCTAGTCATTTTCAAAGATTTCAAATGATTTTAAACACTTCGCAAAACCATAGATCCATATCTAGTGGGGAGGATGTCCTAAATAATCGTGCTAGGGATTCTAATCAATGAATCACCTAATAGTGATTTTAGGATACATTTGTTTATATAATTTTGTTCAAATCCCGATTGTGTCATTGTACGGATCTTTAGATACCCTAAATCTATAGATTCATATCCTAGATTTGGAGATCCTTTGATAGATCTCATTATACACCTAGTCTTTCGAGTAATGGTTTTGATATTGCGATCTAAAAGTCAGGGTTACGGGAGCCCCTTTTAGATCTTTTCATGTTATGTTCAAGCAAATTGATGTGAGCCTAGGAATCCTAGGGTCGAGATCTACTAATTGGATCTTGACTAGATTCCCGTGATGGACTTTTTTGTTAAAATATAATATTAAATAGTGTAAATCATTGTACATATAATTTCGGTCCTTAAAACAACTTCGAGGGCTTTATCACAAGAGACCGGATTTAAGGCCCCGTGATAGTGAAAATTGTGACTGTGGGTGCCCAGCTCTATCGAGACAGATTTCATGTCCGGGGATGGCCAGACCCTTTTCCATGCTTTATTTCAAGTATTATCAGCAAAAACAATTTTCAAAACAAATCAACGAAGATCTTGTAAAATAAATTGCTCGGTACTAGGCAAACATAAGGTCAAAACCAAATGTCAACATAGGTCAAGAACACCAAAGTTCTCCAAATCCTCAAAAAGCCCCTTCTTCAAAACTCAAATTAAAAATTAAACAATCGCGCTCCTAGGCTAAAATTAGGTTTAAAATAACTTACAAAATCAAGGCACTTAAAACGATTCAAAAATAGTAAAGGCTTTCTCAATATCACACACACAGAGTCCATGTTTAGGAAACAAAAAGATGTGGTAACCGTGTTTTCAAGAAAGTCGAGAGGGTGCCTTACACCTTCCCCTCACTTAAGAAACCCCCAAAATCTACGAATCTCGAGTTCCAGACCAATTTTACGAAGTCAAATATTGGGCCATATTATGAAAATCGCAAAAATTCAGATGAGTTGGTACAACCATTTGAACTTATACCAACTAGCGAGTCTGTCTGATTCGGCTCAATTATTAAAATTGACTTTTTCAAATTCGTCGGCATTTATGTTGGTCTTTTCCCAAAACCCTACCCTTTAAATAAACATTAAAAAATAGAAATCTTAAAAAGGGTAGAAACAACACAAATATTAGGGAAAGAGGGAAAATCTTCCCCCCCCCCACCCGGTGTCGACAGTGACATTGTGCAAAACACTAAAATAAAGCATTCAAAAATATAAGGCATACATACATTTGAATCATTCACACAACACACATAAATAAGAATGGCAAACAACAAGATTGAATGTGAATTAAGCCCTCTATTGTCCCCAATATTAAATAGTAGAGTCGTCAAATGTTGACACCGGGGCAAGATTTTTCCTAAGCATGTTTCTACTCTTTTTATTTCCCTAGGTCGATTTATTTACTTAAAGGGTGATATTTTAGGAAAAACATACATAAATGTCGGCGGCGTTTTGAAAGGTTGATTTTAATGGTGGGCCAATTAGACAGAGTCGCTTGTTGATATAAGTTTAAATAATGTACCAAACTTATCTGAATTTTTGAGGTTTTCACAATATGAACCAATATGTGACTCCATAAACTTGGTCTCAAAATCGAGATTCATATAGTTCAGGGGCTTGCTTAAGCAAGGGGAAGGTGTTAGGCACCCCCGACTTCCGTGAAAAACACGATTACCGCATTTGATTGTGTTCCTAAGGGTGAGGTGTGTGTATCATGTGTGTGATTTTAAAGAGCCTAGAATATTGTGTTTGAGTGCGTTATTTTGGAAGCAGTTTAAAACCTCTTTTTGCATATGCACGAAAGATTTGATTTGAATAATAGTTTTTTAAAATTTAATTTTGATAAAGCATTTTTGGGGTGACGTTTTAGAAAATATGGTTTTCAACCCCTTTGTCAAATAGAAATTGAGATTCTTTGATACTTTTAATTTTTTAAACTTTAGTTGTCTAATAATCCGAATTTGTTTGATTTTAGAAGATCTTTGTTACTTTACTTGTAAGTCATTTATTTATGATAATATACGAAATCAAACATTGAAAATGGTCGAGACTTCCCGTGGGCATGAAAGTCATCTCGATAGCCCGAGCACTTGCAATCACAATTCTTTCGCTATCACGAGGCCTTAAATCCGGCTCTCTCGAGATGAAACCCTCAATATCATTTTATGGCCCAAATTTACATGTACAATGATTAGATATTAACTTTTACAATCGAAATTACGTCCATCGCGGGAATTTAACCAAGGTCCAATTTATGGATTCTCAACTCCAATATTCCTAGACTCACATTACAAATAAATGATACATCAATATCTAAAAACAAAGAAAAGATATACGTAAGGTCTCTTGAAGATCATATCTCACAGATAGCAAAACTGAATCCAACATCGTGATGGACTATATGTATTGATGAGATTTATCGAAAGAACTTAGAATTTAGGAAATAAATCTGTAGATCTAAGATACATGAGATCTATACAATGACATAATCTGGAGTTAAAATAGAAAATAAAAAATATATCCCAAACTGGCTATCAGCTGATTCAATTGTTAGAATCCATTGACGGTGGGTAGATGGGATCCCCTCACCACTAGATATAAATCTAGGATTTTGGGGGGTAAAAAAAAATAAACTTAAAACATGAAAATAACTAGATCTAGACTAGATCTAAGCCAATCTAACATAAAGATTCAAGCTTTAAGCTCTAGAATCGAAAAAAGGGCTTGATCTGAGCTAGATCTAATATGGATCTAGCAAAAATATTCAATCTTTACAACTTTTTTGCAAAATAACAGATGAAATGAAGTAAATCTATAGAAAAAGAACAAGCATATACAAAAAGATCGAAACTTTAACAACATGTAGGCATAATAATATATAAAACACAAGAGATCTAATAGATCTACATTAAAAATACAAGAAAGGTTGGATCTTTCACCTTGGAAAATGGAGGAACATGTTCCATAGCTTTGGATCTATGTTATTACACTCAAATGTATGAGATATCTATCTAAAAATAGCTAGATTCATATGGAATCTAGAGCATTTTTGCTCTCAAACTCGTCTCCTTCTATATCTAGACTTCCCTCTCTCTCTCTCTCTAAAACTATGGAAATGTGCTCTCTTTGTAAAATGAGTTAAAATCGTCCTTTTATAGGCCTCGGGGTTCGGTCGCAGATGCATATGTGGTTGGCACTGGTGGGGGCCCACATGCCTAGATTTTTGTGTCGTGTAGTTAGTTTTTTGTGTTGTTTATTAAAATGTTCGTAACTTTAAATATAAGAAGAGCTAGGAGATGTGCAATACCATTCTGGAAAGCTCTTTCCGAGAGTTACGCAATGACATAGAGTTTGACCAATTCCGGATCTGGGAAGATAGAGAAAAAATAATAAAAGTATCTTCTTAAATTTGTAAGATAGTCAACTATCTTGCCTTGGGTAGTCTATCGTTCAGGGATTGTTGTTGCGGCTTCTATGAACTCATCCTCAGCTACGTGATGTAACGACCAAGAAATCATACATAGAATATAAATAATTTTTATTTGATTTTATTGAATAAAATGAGATTATATGGATTTTATTATGTGTTATGTGTTTAAAGATTAATTTGATGACCTAAGATGCGTGTGATGTTAGAGTTTATGCCCTAGAGACCAATTATTTGATATAATTGCTTAACATTTTGATATTATATTTGATTGAATAAATGAATGATTTTATTATGGTTTTATTTATTGCGTTATATAAATGTTAACATAATAAATTTCCTTAGAATAGTGATACAATTTATATAGTTTGAAGTATGTGACTTAAACATGAGATTATATAATTACAATTAGTATCATTACTCTTAAATGTCACTAGTCGAGTATCATTGTTGAGAGGACAACAATGATGCATTGAGACTAGTATGTGGATTGTCTGATGACCAAATCTCATTGGTCATAAATATATGAGATATTAAGTCAATGCATATGTATGTGTTAGAGAACGATGTACTGGACAGACCCACTATGAGAATTCTATGTGGAGCATCGAAGTGTCATTAGCGATTCTTATAGTGACAATGATGTAATGGTCCTCAGACCTGAAATCACTATATTACTACACAAGAATTTTTGTACTTTGATATCATCAAAGGTCACCTTTAATAGGGTGGACTATAAAGGTGATTATTGGGTACATCATGAATCGTGTGAGAAATATGAGTGATCTAGATGGAATTTAACTCTCCTATATAATAGGGGTGATATCCATAGGCCTCTTGAATGAGTAGGACTATGAAATGCATGGCCATGCTCAAATAGTGATTTGTTTCATATAGTCTACTTATTGATCAAGAAAATTCAGATTAAATTATGAAGATTATGACACATTCCATGACTCGAGTTTAATCTCGGATGTCAAGGTTATATGGATTAAATTACATTGAAATATTGGTCACGAAAAAGTTGCATCAAATCATCGATCTTATTATTACTTGGGTAGCAGTGATGCATTACTAGATGCCGCTCACTATTTTTAATTTTATAATATGATTTTAAAATTATTGCCAACGTAATAATAACCTATAGGGTCACACACATAGAACGTAATTAAAAGGCAATTAATTTAAATTATAAAGATTTAAATATGTCAATATGATTGATAATATTTAAATTACAAATTTAAATTAATAGGATAATTTATATATAGGTATATTAATTAAGTAAGACTTAATTAAGATATATATATATATATAAATTCGGATTTTAAAAGGGTTTTGGATTAATCCCTTTTAACTGCTATATATATGATATGTAGCAGCTATTTTAGGGTTAACGATCATAACCTCAAAAACCCTAGCCGCTCTTAGAGAGAGACTAGAGAAAAATTCGAAAACATGTTCCTTTGGTGGCTAGTACCGCAGCTCCCTTCAATTGCAGAATCATGCGACGATTCATGAGCGTTCGTGTGGATACCATAGAGACGTTGTTCCGTTGGATTGCGTTGGCGATTCGAACGCATCGTTTCTAGTTTTCTTAATCGTTATAATTTCTAACCACTGAATTAATTTAGTTTTTGCATGGATCCTATTTTAGGGTTTTGAAATTGCACTTTATATTGTTTAATTTTTGATGCGTTTTATGTACCGATACCCAACATGTGAATGTTATGGTTTACGAATTAGAGATCGTAGGGAAAAATAAAAAATGTCCGAGAAAAATACGTAAAAACACTATCCACCCAAAAATGTTTTTACTTATTTTTGATTTTTCGAAGAACAAACATTACAATGAAAAGGAAAGACAGAATGTCAAATAAAATTTGAGAACAAAAAAAACGCAATTTTTTAATGTGTAAAGAATTTTAGAAAGTAAAAGAAAAAGAATACGAGTATAATATGAATTATTATACGAGTATAATACGAAGAATAATACGACATATAATACGAAGTAGAATACGAGAATTATACAAAAAAATACAGAAAGTCAAAGTTAATTATTAATCAATTGAGCTTTAACTTTGAGAAGCCCAATAGTAAGTGTCAGGAGGCCCAATGATAATTTAAATCAAGTCCCAAATGAATGTTATTTAAAGCCCAAAGCATGGCCCAAATCAAATTCAAACCAAGCCCAAACTAAGGTCCAGCAAGATGGGTTAACCACTGGGTCATGGATGGGTTGAAATGGGTGGGGTAAACCATGTGGGGCCTCCACCACGCCATATAGCTAGCCAAAGCTTCCAAGGCAAGATTGGTAAAAGATCTTGCAAGTTAAGGAGGTGACATTTAATGTTAGGATGACACAAAATTCTTGGTTGAGTTAGTTTAACTCAATCATTGTTAAAAGTGAGGAGGTGATGAGGGGAGGATTTGTAAGATTGGGAAAGTTGAGGGTTTTGACCATACAAGATCCTAAGTAAAGTGAGCAATTCATAAGTATAGCAAAGTTGTCTTAAAGACCATTGTACCCCAACTCTTGCTTTTTCTATAAAAGGCAAACCATTTCTCTTCTCTATTTAACAAATCATCTAACACATTTAAGAGCAAGTATTATATTGAGAAAGAAGTGAGAGCAAATTGGATTAATCAAGATGGAAGTGCTAGTTTAATTCATCAAGTCACCAAGCAATCAAGAGGTAATAATTAAGAACCTTAATCTTCAACTCTTTTAAGTTTTGTAGATTGTTAAGAAGTGCTTTGTTGGTGGTTGTTGAATGATTCAATGGAATCATATGTATTACGGAGGAATAAGGAAGAATTAATGGACTTAAAACACTAATAAGTGTATGCTAAGTGAAATCATAATCGTTAATAACGAATTAAACGAAGAACGTATGAAAAACTTAGAGCTTGTTATTGATGGACAAATTTAAAACCATCGTAGGTAAATAAGTTGTTGTATCTGTGTAGAGATTGTATAAATGGTGGAAATGTTACAATTGGAACGGAGTAAAATATGCTATAACAAAGTTATTGTTAGATTTGTATATAGCGCGTACATGTAATTAAATTACATAAAAGGTGCAGAAGCACGATAAAACAAATTTTAAAATTTTCATACAAATCATCACCATGATCATACTTTGTGCATAATTATCAATCAATAGAAAGGAGAAGGAGATCAAAATTTATACCCTTGTAAAAACGATCTTCCTTAGGTATGAGATCACCTCCAATTCTTTTTCATGTTCAACTTGAATCCATTATGTTTGATTCTTTCCTTTGATCAACGCTAGTCACCCAAATGTTTGGCCTCTAGAGGTGATCCACCAAGGAAGAACAAATATTCAAGAAGATGGGTGTTTAGCAAAACCCTAGTTTTTCTATCTCTATAGAAAAGGTGTACTCTCCCAACTCTTGGAATAATCATTAACTTGTATTGTGAAAAATAGCAACCCTCGCCCATAATAAGACTCTTCTTATTTATAGATAAAGGCAACCCTCCTTTACAATTAAGGAATTGAGTTTTGTTTTAATTAATTAGGCTCCTAATCTTATTATGAATAATTAATTAAACTCTTTTAATTAATTAGCCTCCTAATCTTATTATGAATATATAAGAGTACTTTTATTAATTAATTCTCAAACTCCTTCAGTAATTAAATAATAATAATAGTTATAATAATAAGACTCCTCTTATTAATTTATATTAAATATTTCCAAATTATTAAATAATAAATAGTAAGTTATTTAATTTTTTCAATCACCGTAGAATAAATTAAATACACTTAACTTATTATTATGATTATGTCATTTGTGACACCCCCAAATCCGGGTATCTTTCAACCTAACAGATGGTGATACACGGTACTACAATTTATACAGTCATTCCATTGAGACAACAATAAAATAATTGTATTTACTATATTCTTATTAAAATAGTAATAAATCCTTTCTCAGGTTTAAAAATCGAATACATTCTTTGTTGTCCATAAGTATAATACATACAAACATACTAGTCTATTACAGGATAATTAACTATCCATCTTAGCCTTGCCTTTATCTTTCTTAGAACCCTCAGTTTGTTCGGCCTTAGCTGCAACCATATAATTCAAGCAATAAGTGAGCATAACTAGCTCAGCAAGTCTAACAAAGGATAATATAAATACCACATCATGAATTATATGATTATCTTCCATAATTGAACAAATAGCTATGAAGTACTATGAAACATTGACTAGCACTTCTCATTTCATAACAACAATTCCAAAGTATTTATAATAGTTTAGGAATTCTGAACCGGTCGAAAGACCATGAACATACTCTTTTCGTTTTCATTAATGAAAAGGACATCCTTGCACTAAGTTCGTACATCCAATATTTCTTATGAGCACTTCTAGGTGATCAGCCTATAGTACTCTATGTTGATCAACACTCATTCGTTAAACATAATTACATTTAAGTTTTGGTAACCTCGCGTGCCCATCGAATAATCGATGAAAATATATTTGTTTGTTTATATACAACTTTACCTTAAATCCATACCAAATACTTAGTGTAAGATAGAGTTAATAGTTTTATATCAAAAGACTTGTAAACAAATCAATCTAATTCTTAATAATAGTCTAGCCGAGTTAAAACTGGCATCGACCCTTTCGTAAAATAATTCATGTATTTCAGAACATGAATCACAGAAAACTTAACTAACACGGATGTTAGACAAGTGTTAAGAAAACTTGCCTTCAAGCGTCTTCGAATATAATATTCAAGAGTTCTCAGTCTTTACATAATCTACATGATATATTCACATAGCACACTGTAATTAGCTATCAAACAATCTAATCACATTGTTATTACCAACTTCTCTCTTCTATAACTTAATCGAATTTATTCCATTAATAATGTCAATTCGACTTACTATACTTCATTACGGCTTGTTAATGTTCTTATGTTTATTAACCGAAACTCGATCATCATTGGTAAAGTACCAATGTTGAATACAATTTACTTTCTTTCTCTTTATGTTCTTGTTTAATCTCTATTAGCAACATTTATATTCCTAAAATCATCACTAAATAAGTGATTTAAAAGTAGTCTTTACCATGTACATTAAGTACATTCATATTCCATTATTGGTTTACAATCAATTGGAATTAGGAAACTAACTTAGTTAACAAAATCCCACTACTGGCGCTGTGGCGCCAGACTCTAGCACATCATTAGCGTTGCGGCACCAACTAATAGTGGCTGAAGCCTGGAGCTGGCACTACGACGTGACCATTAACACTGGGGTTGGCGCTGCGGTGGCACCCCTGAGCCTCAGTTTGTTTTGACAGTTTGGTTTTTCTACAAACTTCCCGGGATCATAACTTATTCATTTTACATCCGAATTGGCTCGTTCAAAAGCCATTAGCTCATAAATTACATGCACTAAGTGTCCATGCAACATTTTTTCATGTTCTAATCCGTTAACTCAGAATTCAACTTTTAGTTCATTATTGAGCGTTCGTTTATCGTTTGTGAGCGTTCATAACTCGTTTTCTTCGTTCTAAGTTGGAATTCGATGATTCTTGAGTTCACGACTCTTGAATACCGTATCTCACGTGTTGCCATTGAAAACAAAAGTTTCCAAGTTAAATGGCAACTTTCGACTACCAATCCGAGATTTCTACATTTTTAACGTTTAACATCTAATTTCGTAAAATTCGTCATAACTTCGTTACTCATGTTTTATACGCAAAATCAAATGGAACAACTCCATTGATTCATCATCTATATCCTACCCAAACAATATGCGCATACCCTATCAATGATGGTTTTTAATTTGTCCATCAACAACCAAATTAACGTTCAAAGGTTTTTTTTGATTTATACTTACGTAATCACCTACGATTTCTACTTAAACATGACTTATCAATGTTTTAGTCCTTAATAGTCATCCTTATCCCTCCGAAAGAGACATGTTCCACCAATCTATGATTCTCTATGAAAATTAAATTGAAAAGGTCGAAGACTAACGTTTACAAAATATTTCCTTTTCGTTCTTCGTGTTCTTGACTAAACATGTATGGTTTTCTTTGAAGTAACTTGATTACTTGTTTCTAGCTCTTTCTCTCTCTCCATATATGTTGGATAAAGTTTGTAAAACATAAAATGACCAACCTAAGTTTTCTTTTATAGGCAATTCAAATGGAGGGCAAAATGGTCCATTGGCCACCTACTTATTATTCCCACCTCCACAACAACTTAGCCACCAAGTAATCACTTTACTTGGTGGCCAAGTGGTCAGCCCACATGCCCATGGGTTTTACCCAGCCTGTTCGATCCGCGGTTCAGTTTCTTGGATCGGGCTTGACTTAACTTAACATTGGGCCTTAACTCGGGCTTGCTTACACAATTCATTGGGCTTGATATAATCCAAGTCCAATTGGATTCTACAAAGTCTTTAAACTCAAAGTCCATTAAGACTAATCGTATTATACGTGTATAACTCACGTATTCTCTTCGTTTAGTATTCATAAGATATTCATATTATACGTCAGAATATTCTTCATACTATACTCGTATTCTAACTATTATCATACGCTTATATTGAACGTATAATAATCTTACTCATTATGCGCATTACATTTCATTATCAGAAATCACTTTCACTAACCCTTAGGTTTTAAGTCCGCAGGCGAAAACTTCATTTGCCATAACTAAAATATTATTGTATATTCCATCTCGTCTTAGAATTCTATCATTATGTGTTTCTCAGAAATTCAACTCAATTCCGGAGCAAAAATGGATGAATAGTATTTTTACGAAAATTTCTCTGAAAATATTTATTTTCGTCTTAGAAATTCAAAACAATTAATCCTAACACATAGCCATAATACTAACCACATCTGCGCATTCTAGGTCATAGAACGACCTTCAAATAGCTTAATCACATAAATAATTAATTAAATTCATTTAATTCACATAATCAAATAAAAATTTAATTCATTAAAGATCCGATTTTCTCGGGCGTTACACTATTTGCTTCTACAATAAATATTCTTCCTTTTACGGTGTGACCCTTTAGGTTCTTCAAATTAAACCGGTTGTGAATAAATCAATTAGAATAATTCTAATCTTAGTTAAATAAAATAAATAAATCTATTAATTTATTTAAATAAATAACATTTATTCTATAATAAGGATTAGCCTCCTTAGCGATCAACGACTTTATCTTACAAAATACTAGTCTATTACAGGATAAACTAATTATCCATATTAACCTTGCCTTTATCTTTACTAGAACCCTCAATTCGTTCGGCCTTAGATGCAATCATATAATTAAAGTAAGAAGTGAGCATAACTAGCTCAGCAAGTCTAGCAATATATAATACAAATACCACGTCGAGAATCATATGATTATTCTTCAATAACTGAAAAAATAGCTATGAAGTACTATGAAACATTAAATAGCACTTTTCATTCTCATAAAATCATTCCAAAGTATATACAGTAACATAGGAATTCTGGGTAGGTCAAAAGACCATGAACATTCTCTTTTGGTTTTCATTCATGAAAAAGGACAACCCGACACTAAGTCCGTAAATCCGATATATCTTACGGGCACTTCTAGGTGATCAGCCTATAGTACTCTATGTTGATCAACACTCATCCGTTAAACATTTTATGTTTAAGTTTTGGCAACCTCACGTGACCATCGAATAATCAATATAAAATACATTTGTTTATTCATACTCAAGCTTACCTTTGAATATGTACCAAATAATTGGCATAGGATATCGTTATCAATTCTATATCAAAAGACTTGTAAATAAATCAATCAAACTCTTAAGATTAGTCTAGCCGAGTTAAAATTGGCATCGACCCTTTCATAAAATAATTCATGCATCTCATAATATGTATCACAAAAAAATTGGCTAACACGAAGGTTAGACAAGCGTTAAGAAAACTTGCCTTCAAGCGTCTTCAAATAAAATTCAATAGTTCTTGTTCTTTACAGTCTCTACTTGATATATTCATATAGTACACTGAAATTAGCTACCAAGAAATCTAATCACATTGTTTTTACCAACTTCTTTCTCTTCTATAAATTAATCGAATTTATTTCATTAATAAAACTCGTTTATAGTTACTTATCCTTCATTACGGCTTATTAACGCTCTTACGTCACTAAAACAATACTTACTAAACCTTGGTTAAGTACCACAGTAATTAAATACAATTCACTTTCTTATACTTTGTATTCTTCATTTAATTACTCGTTAAACAACATTGAATTCCTAAAGTCATCACCATATATGTGACATAAGAATGGTCTTAACATGTATATTAAGTATATACACTTGCCCTTGATAAGTAGGTTTTATACCTACTTATCCGGTATCTATTACTTGAATTTATTGCTTAAACTCATGTTTTTAGTTATTTTTCATGCATTTTGTGTTCATTTTGTAGGTTATACGTTTTGAAGCGATGTGAGTGATTATTGGTAAGGAAAAGCACGAAAAATGCAAACAAAAGCAAGTCGGACATCGTTTATGCTTTCATGTAATTTCATGTTCTTGGCTTGGAGCTTGGACTATATTGTAGAGCGTTTTCTTAGCTTTCCGGAACATCTTGAATCATTCAAATCGGAGTTCGGATGAAAGAGTTGTGGCATTTCTACCAACGGACGTCATTGAACTTCACCGTTTTGAGTGGTCATTTACATAGCAGTCACTTCCAGTCCAATTTCGACCATCATGCGTTTGTTATTTCTGAAAGATCAAAGAATTAAAGTTGTATATCTCGTCGATAGCTTCGATTTGATAGGTCGCGAGACCCGTAACTCCTCCCGGTTCAAACGTTATGGTAGTTTTATCAGACGAGGTTCCAGCAGAAAATTGTGTTGGCAGATTGGTGCCCAGCCGGGGCTGGGCTCTTTTTAGCCTTAGGATCCAGCCAGGGCTGGATGTCTGGGAGCATTAGCAGTCCACTACCCAGCCGGGGCTGGGTTTTTGCAAAGGAAAAGGCCAGCCGGGGCTGGCCTATGCGAAAAAGACTAGATTTTGTCCGAATTTGAGTTCGAAAAGGATTGTTTTGAGTTGTTTGATTCAAGGACTTCCAAGAGGACTTAAAGACATGTACAAAGGCTTATAAAAGGAGGGGAATAACACAGATTAGAGGAGATTATTAGGAGATTAGAGAGCATTCTATTAGATTAGATTAGAGTAAATTAGATCAAAACACTAGTTTTTATGAGATTTGGAGATTGATGCAACTTGGAGACCATTGAAGATTCAAAGTAGGAGCAAGGAGGGAGCGTTAAATCTACAGACAATAGATTCTATCTTCTTTACTTCTTCTATTTTTGTCTTTTAATGATTATTCAATTGTGGATTCTTAGTTTTAATTCAATAATCATGAACTAATTCTTTGTTTGAGATTACAATGGATCTTATTGTGTAGTTTATTTTAATTTGCTTCATTATCAATTATTATGTTCTATTGAGAGGATTGTCTATTGTGATTTGGACTTAATTGTTTAATTGCTTGGCCATCAATTACCGTGATAATCTATATGAACTCGAAAGATGAAGTATAGATTTAGATCTAATCATGATAGCATGTGTTCAGGATTTTGTTAATAGCTTAAACTTGATGAGTGTTAAGGTAGAGATATGCTTGACATCGTATGTAATCGGATAGAGAACTTATTCTTCAACCTTCTTCAATTGTAATTCACATAGAGATATAGTGGGTTAGTTGATTAAGGTGTTTAACGGATTTCTATCTTAATTGTGGATTGACGTTAATGCGGTATTAGTGCATCGAGAGGTGGTTAATACTACTTTCGTGTTCTTGATTAACAATTCGGGATAGAGAATAATTTATGAGAAGTGTGTTAACCTAAATGAAGCAATAAGTGAAGTTGTGATCTTAAATCTCCATAATCTGATTTTTAATTAGTGGTAATTAGAAATAGTTTAGTTAAATATTTTAATTTATAACATTATATTCATTTGTTTAAATAAGATTGAGTTGGTTACGAGTTAGTACTTGGTGATTTTTATTAAATAATTCTCTGTGGGAACGATACTCAACTTATCACTTTATTACTTGTTGACCACGTATACTTGCGTGTTGTGCGTAACTAGATTTTACCCCACAAGTTTTTTGGCGCCGTTACCGGTGAATTAGTTTAATACAATTTTACCAGTATTAGCTTCAATCAAATTAGTCTTAATTTAAATATTTTTATTTTTATTTTTAATTCTCTTCCTATATTTCTCTCTTTTCAGGTACCATGGATGACTTTGCGTATCAATGGCCATACACGAACATGACTCAACCAAAGGAAGCATAGATTGACAGACTCGCGATACTCTCCGCAATATCAGCACAAATTGAAGAACTTTCGAGGAAGTTGGACGTTATCGCATCCCAACAGAGTCGAAGGATGGCAGTTACCTGTGGCTATTGCGCTGGAAATCACCCGAGTAATCAATGCACCATCAATCTTGGGCCGGTACAGTATGGTGGTAACTACCTCAATCAGTATATATATGATAATTATCATCAAGTTTGGGGGTATCACCCGGATTCTTCATGCAGTTACAACTATCAAGACCAATACTCTACTCCAAATCCAACATACACACCGGAATTCTCATATCAACCTCCATTAAAAGAAGAAAAGTCAAAGTTGGAGGAATTGTTGTCCAAGTTCATAGCATCAAATGGGGAGAGGAGGATTGATCAAGAGATATCAATACAAAATCTGCAGAACCATGTGGATCAAATACTCAAAGCCTTGAACAACTGTCCTTAAAACAATCGGTGTTATGATGAGGATTCCGAGATTGATGAAGTGCCCGAGCCAAATCTACAACTGGATGAGACACGAGATGTTGAAAAAGAGGAGACAAGTGGGGATAATGAAAATAAGGTCTGTGAAGAACTAACTATGAGTACCAACGAGGATGAGCCGATGTTATTAGTGCCCCAACTTCATTCTCAGCCAAAGATCAAGGGTCCAGTTAGATTTGCAAAACCGTGCCCGCTTGGTAGTCATGTCGTCGGCAATGCTCTTTATGACATGAGAGCTACTACAAATGTGAAGCCATGGTGGGATGAGGAGTAAAAGATAGAAGAAGAGCCCGTTGTTCTTGCCAAGCCTCAAAGCCCTAATCGAATCATAGGCTCAACGGACGGAAAAGAACCTAGTTATTCAACATTCTCAATTGGGCATATATTTAAACAAAGTATGCTAGGTGACTTTAACTCGATGGCTATCACAAATGGGAACCTACCAAAAGCTATATTATTTCTGATGGATGGAGGGTTCCTCAACTTTCGAAGAGGAATTGGATAGCATTGACCAGAAAAAGTCAGGCTGAAAGACTATAAATCAAGCGCTAACTGGGAGGCAACCCAGGAATTTTTTTATATTTATATGCTTTACTAGTTTATTTAGTAGATAGGAATTAAGTTGCTTATTAAGTTCTCTTATAATCTACTCCATGTTGTCTCTCTTCATTGCAGGTATTGGAGGTCCAATGGATAACAAAACCATCGCCACCATCAACTCACGCTTAGCTGATTACAGGGAAGTTCTCTTCTATTTATCGTTATATTCTTACAATGAGGACATTGTAATTGCTAAGTTTGGGGGAATTTTGTTTAATTCATTATCGCATGTTTAGTTTATGTTATGTTATTTTGCATATGTTGTTAATTTAGTTTAGGTTCATTATAAAAAAAAATCAAAAAAATCAAAAATAATAGTTAGTTATGTTTATCTTGCATGAGTCCAGCTGTTTGATATTTACAGTTTGTTTTGGCCAATGATGAGATTGGGATCGAGTAGGCAAGTTTAGTACTGACTATTAGAGCTTTGATGTGATTTCTTGTTATGAATTGAGTTTTTTTTTGTTTGAAATTGGTATAACAAGGATAGTACATTAAAAACAACTTGTTGATTGATTGAGTTTAAATTGATACATAATGGGACTCTAAAGGATAATGTTAGTTTGAATGAAAGAATGAGAAGAATAAGTAGTGATGGCTAAAGTTCGATAAGAACCAAAGTTTGGGGGAAAAATTTGGGATATATAAGCTTTAAAAAAAGAAAAAAAAAGAAAAAATGATGAAAAAATATATATATCATGACTAGTCTTGTTTCGGGGCCTTTGTTACTTGAGCAAGTACGCCCGAAGGGGTATCATAAAACCTAGCGCCCTAAGGTCTTATATGGTCTGGTCGTTGGTCGAAAGCTCGCTAAGGGGTAGCACTATTAGCCTAATGGAATGAGACATTACACAGTCATGGTTAAAAAGTAAAAAAAAAGAAAAAAATAATAAAACGGAAAAAAAGCAAAAAGCCCCCATAATGAAAAGTAAAGCATAAGTATCCCGGATTGGACTCTTGAACTTGGTGGATGTTTGACTTTAGTTGGATCTAGCTTGTTCGTTACTTTTTTGAGTTTACACTATATGATGCCTTTGAAGAGACTTTTTATATGTTAAATTTGATTTTATATCAGTTAACATTGTTGTGGAGCACACACGCACTATACCAGTAATAACAGTTTAAGATTTGATGATTGACTAGGAAATTGTTGATTGGTTTTGATATGAAGTATTATCATGTTTACTTGATTGCTCTAAGGCCGAGTGAATAGATTTGTGTTTATCAATACTGTTGGATTCGTAGGCATGTAGATTAGTTGCATTTCATTGCATTACATTGCATTATGTTGTGTTGCTTGGGGACAAATAACGGTTTAAGTTTGGGGGTATTTGATAAGTAGGTTTTATACCTACTTATCCGGTATCTATTACTTGAATTTATTGCTTAAACTCATGTTTTTTAGTTATTTTTCATGCATTTTGTGTTCGTTTTGCAGGTTATACGTTTGGAAGCGATGTGAGCGATTATTGGTAAGGAAAAGCACGAAAAATACAAACAAAAGCAAGCCGGACATCGTTTATGCTTTCATGTCATTTCATGTTCTTGGCTTGGAGCTTGGACTATATTGTAGAGCGTTTTCTTAGCTTTTCGGAACATCTTGAATCATTCAAATCGGAGTTCGGATGAAAGAGTTGTGGCATTTCTACCAACGGACGTCATTGAACTTCACCGTTTTGAGTGGTCATTTACATAGCAGTCACTTCCAGTCCAATTTTGACCATCATGCGTTTGTTATTTCTGAAAGCTTAAAGAATGAAAGTTGTAGATCTCGTCGATATCTTCGATTTGATAGGTCGCGGGACCCGTAACTCCTCCCGGTTCAAACGTTATGGTAGTTTTATCAGACGAGGTTCCAGCAGAAAATTGTGTTGGCAGATTGGTGCCCAGCCGGGGGTGGGCTCTTTTTAGCCTTAGGATCCAGCCGGGGCTGGATGTCTGGGAGCACTATCAGTCCACTACCCAGCCGGGGCTGGGTTTTTGCAAAGGAAAAGGCCAGCCGGGGCTGGCCTATGCGAAAAAGACTAGATTTTGTCCGAATTTGAGTCCGAAAAGGATTGTTTCGAGTTGTTTGATTCAAGGACTTCCAAGAGGACTTAAAGACATGTACAAAGGCTTATAAAAGGAGGGGAATAACATAGATTAGAGGAGATTATTAGGAGATTAGAGAGCATTCTATTAGATTAGATTAGAGTAAATTAGATCAAAACACTAGTTTTTATGAGATTTGGAGATTGATGCAACTTGGAGACCATTGAAGATTCAAAGTAGGAACAAGGAGGGAGCGTTAAATCTATAGAAAATAGATTCTATCTTCTTTACTTCTTCTATTTTTGTCTTTTAATGATTATTCAATTGTGGATTCTTAGTTTTAATTCAATAATCATGAACTAATTCTTTGTTTGAGATTACAATGGATCTTATTGTGTAGTTTATTTTAATATGCTTCGTTATCAATTATTATATTCTATTGAGAGGATTGTATATTGTGATATGGACTTAATTGTTTAATTGCTTGGCCATCAATTACAGTGATAATCTATATGAACTCGAAAGATGAAGTATAGATTTAGATCTAATCATGATAGCATGTGTTCAGGATTTTGTTAATAGCTTAAACTTGATGAGTGTTAAGGTAGAGATATGCTTGACATCGCATGTAATCGGATAGAGAACTTATTCTTCAACCTTCTTCAATTGTAATTCATATAGAGATATAGTGGGTTAGTTGATTAAGGTGTTTAACGGATTTCTATCTTAATTGTGGATTGACGTTAATGCGGTATTAGTGCATCGAGAGGTGGTTAATACTACTTTCGTGTTCTTGATTAACAATTCGGGATAGAGAATAATTTATGAGAAGTGTGTTAACCTAAATGAAGCAATAAGTGAAGTTGTGATCTTAAATCTCCATAATCTGATTTTTAATTAGTGGTAATTAGAATTAGTTTAGTTAAATATTTTAATTTATAACATTGAATTCATTTGTTTAAATAAGATTGAGTTGGTTACGGGTTAGTACTTGGTGATTTTTATTAAATAATTCTCTGTGGGAACGATACTCAACTTATCACTTTATTACTTGTTGACCACGTATACTTGCGTGTTGTGCATAACTAGATTTTACCCAACAGCCCTATAATTATCCTACAACAATTGGGTTCAAAAATAACTAAGTCAGACATTTTCCCTGTCTCGGCGCTGCGACGCCATCTCCCAGTACAATGTTGGCGTTGCGGCGCCAACTAACAGTATCTCAACCCTTGTCTCGGCACTGCAGCATGACTCTGTAGTGCCTACTCCTCCGACCTGTGCTGCAGCATAAGTGTTATACGCTTGGGGTGGCGTTGCGGCACCGACCCTGAGCCCTCGAGAATTTTCTAAATTTTCCCAGTTCAATTCTTTCTGGACTCCTAACTTGGTCGTTATAAGTCGGAATTTGCTCGTTCAAAAGTCGGTATCTTACATATCGCATGTACTTTGATTTCATATAGAAAAAAGTCATTTTTAAATCCATTAACAATGAATTCACTATTTAACGCCTTATTACGCGTTCGTTTAACGTTCGTGAACGTTCATAACTCGTTTCTTCATTTTAAGTCAGAATTCGATGATTCTTGAGTCCACGACTCTCAAATACAATGTTCTAAGTTATGTCATCAAAAACCAAGGTTTCAAATTTAAACGACAACTTTTGACTACTAATCCGGGATTTCAACGATTTCAACGTTTAACGCCTAATCTCGTAAATTTCGCAATAACTTCGTTACTTGAGTTTTATATGCCAAATCAAATGGAACCAATCCATTGATTAATTATCTATAACCTAGCCAAGCAAGATGAACATAACCTATGATGGTTTTCAATTTGTCCATCAACAACCAAATAAATGCTTATTGGTTTTCTTCGCTTAAACTTTCTTAAACACTTATGATTCTTAATCATACATGGCTTATAATTTTTTAGTCAACTAATAGCCATCCTTATTACTCTGGAAGAGACATGTTTAACCAATTCATACTTCTCTATGAAAAATAATTAGAAAAGGATTGAAGACTTAGGTTTACGTAATATTACCTTAATGTTCTTCCCGTTGTTGAATAAAGCTTGAGTGTTTTGCTTTGGATTGCTCTTGATTACTTGTTAATAAACTTTTCTCTCTCTCAATATATGTGGTCAAGTTTGGTAAAACACCAAATGAACTACACAAGCTTCCTTTATATAGAAAAATCCAATTGAGGGAAAAATGGTCAACATGCCAGACCTCCTTACTATTCATTTTCTTCTTCACCAAGTAAATCTACATTACTTGGCCACCAAGTGGCTGATCCACATGGCCCATTGGGTCCCCCCATGGTTTGCCCCATGAGTTTTACCCATCAGGTGACCCATCGGTTAGATCCACGATTTGGTTTCTTGGTTTGGGCCATAGAATAAATTCATATTGGACCTATCTTGGGCTTGATTTAACAATACATTGGGCTTGACATAATCCAAGTCCAATTGAAATCTACAAAGTCCATAAACTCAAAGTCCATTAAGACTAATTGTATTTTACTCGTATAATTCTCGTATTCTATTCGTATATAGTTCGTACGATATTTGTATCTTACGTCGTAATAATCTTCATACTATACTCGTATAATAACCCTAATCATTATACATAGTCATTTAATTCTCGAATCTCACTTTTCCTAACCGATAGGTTTTAAGTCCGCAGGCAAAAACTTCGTTTACCATAACTGAAATATTATTGAATACTCCATCACGTCTTAGAATTCTATCATTACGCGTTTCTCATAAATTCATACTTAATCTCCGAGCAGAAACGAATGAATAGTGTTTTTACAAAAATTTCTCGAAAAACTAATATTTTCATCTTGGAAATTCATAACAATTAATCCTAGCACATACCCAGAATACTAACCACATCCGCACATCCTAGGTCATAGAACGACCTTCAAACAGCTTACTCACATAAATAAATAATTAAATTCATTTAATTCAAATAATCAAATAAAAATTTAATTCACATAAATCTGATTTTTCTCGGGCGTTACATTCTCTCCCCCTTATAAGGATTATGTCCCCAGAATCGCGCTATAATTACATAAACAAATGAGGAAAAATTTCCTTCATATTACTCTCGAGTTCCCACATTGCTTCTTCGGCATTGTAGTTCCTCCAAATTACATTTACTGAAGGTATTATCTTATTTTTCAAGACTTGTTCTTTCCTATCAACAATCTGAATTGAAAGTTCTTCATACGTTAAGTCTTTTTCTATCTGAATAGATTCATACTCTATTATGAGCTTGTATTACGGTTTATACGGACGCAACACTGACACATGAAAAATATTGTGCATTCGTTCCATCTCTAGAGGTAAAGCTAATTCATAAGCTACCTCTCCTACCCTTCTTAAAATTTCAAAAGGTACTACAAACCTTGGACTTAACTTCCCTTTCTTTCCAAAACATATCTTCCCTTTCCAAGGTGATATTTTCAGAAAAACATATGAACCTACTTTAAATTCCCTCTTCTCACGATGAGGATATGCATACTTTTTTTTCTATCTTAAGCCGCTACCAATCGAGTACGTATTAACTTAACCTTGTCTGCCATTTGTTGTACCACCTCAGGTCCCAACATCTGATGTTCACATACTTCATCCCAACATAGTGGAGTTCTGCACTTCCTCCCATACAACGCTTCGTAAGGCGGCATGCCTATACTAGCGTAAAAACTATTATTGTAAGATAATTCCACAAAAGGCAGATGTTCGTCCCAACTCCCCTTGAAATCCATAATGCAAGATCTTAATATATCTTCTAACGTTTGAATTGTCCGTTCACTTTGTCCATCCGTCTGAGGATGATACGATGTACTTAATCTCAACTGTGTTCCCAGTTGCTCATACAAACTCCTCCAAAAGTTTGATGTGAACCGTGGATCACGATCTGACACAATCGAAACAGGTACTCCATGTCTTGAAATAATTTCTTTGACATAAAGTTTAGTTAATTGCTTTAGGTTATACCTAACTACTATTGGTAAAAAGTGTGACGATTTTGTCAACCGATCTACTATTACCCAAATATCGTCGTATCCCTTCCTCATCGTTGGAAGTCCCACCACAAAATCCATCGTGATATGCTCCCACTTCCACTTTGGAATCTCTAGATATTGTAATAATACACTCGGTCACTGGTGTTCAGCCTTAACTTTCTGACAAGTTAAGCACTTACGGACATGTTCTACTATTTCCCTCTTCATGTTTGGCCACCAAAAGTTCTGACGAAGGTCTTGATACATCTTAGTGATACCTAGATGTATCGAGTACCTCAAACTATGGGCCTCACTCATAATCTCTTCTTTTAACTCAGAATTATTTAAAACCCAATTTTTCCTTTAAAATGAAGTAATCCTTCTTTATCAAGGTTATACTTAGTCTTCACTTCATCCTCCATTATCTTTTTCATTCGCTCGCACTCCTCTTTACCTAGTTATACTTCCTTAACTCGTTCCATTATTATTGGTCGAGTCTCTATTGTGAATAACATTTCTACCGCTTCACTCTATAATTTAACTTCTAGATCCATCCTTTCCATCTCTATTATTAACTCATTCTGAGTCGTTAACATTGATAGTTTTTCCGCACCCTTCCTACTTAACGCGTCAGCTACTATATTTGCTTTTCCTGGATGATATAAGATATCACAGTCATAATCTTTTATCAGTTCTAACCACCTTCTCTGTCTCATATTCAACTACTTCTATGTAAAGATATATTTCAGACTTTTATGGTCAGTGTATATCTCAGACTTCTCCCCGTATAAATAATATCTCCATATTTTTAATGCAAAAACTGTTGTTGCCAATTTTAGGTCATGAGTAAGATAAACCTTCTCATAATCCTTTAACTGCCGTGACGCATACGCAATGACCTAGTCATGCTATATTAGCACACAACTCAGTCCTCTATGCGAAGCATCACTATAAACTACAAAATTCCCTGTATCATCAAGTAAAGCTAATATAGGTGCCTCACTTAATCTCATTTTTAGTTCTTGAAACCTATTTTCACACTTCTCAGTCCACACATACTTCACTAACTTCCTCATTAAATTCGTCAATGGAGTAGCTATTTTAGAAAAGTCCTAGATAAACCTTCTATAATATCTCGCTAACCCCAAAAAAATCCTAACCTCGATTGGCGTTTTCGGTTGTTCCCAACTATTAACTACTTTTACCTATGCTAGATCCATAGAAATGTCATCTTTATCAATAACATCTCCTAGGAACTGTACTCTTTCAAGATAAAATTCACACTTATTGAATTTCGCATACAACTTTTCCCTCCGTAGTGTTTCCAACACTATCCTCAAATGTTCAGCATAATCTTCTGGCGTCTTAGAATAGACTAGAATATTATCAATGAACACTACGATGAACTTGTCCAAATAAATATTTTTTGAACACTCTGTTCATCATATTCATAAATGCGGCTGGCGCATTAGTCAACCCAAATGACATAACCAAAAACTCGTAATGACCATAACGAGTTCTGAGCATCGTCTTAGGTATATCCTCCTTCTTTACTTTTAATTTATGGTACTTCGTACACAAATCTATCTTAGAAAAATACTTTGCCCCTTTTAACTAATCAAATAAATCATCGATCTTGGGCAATGGGTATTTATTCTTAATCGTTAACTTGTTCAACTCCTGATAATCGATAAAAAGTCGTAATGACCCATCCTTATTCTTTACAAACAACACCGGTGCTCCCCACGGAGACATACTAGGTTGAATGTACTTCCTGTCTAATAGTTCTTGTAATTGAACCATTAACTCTTTCATCTCTACCGGCGCCATTCTATAAGGTGCCTTAGAAACTTGTGTCGTACCCGGTAACAGATCAACCACAAATTTGACCTCCCTATCTGGCAGAATACCTGGTAACTCCTCTGGAAATACATCTGTGAATTCTTGTAATATAGGTATCTGCTCCAATGATGCGTCCACTCTCTGGGTATCCACAACATGGCACAAGCATCCTATACACCCCTTCCTTAACATCTTCTTAGCTTGTGTCATGGTTAGATAACAAGAGTGTCCCGATGATTTACTACCGTATAACACTACATTGGGTTTCTTAGAAAGCCGAAGGTTCACACTTTTCTTATGATAATCTATTATCGCTCTATGGTTAATCAACCAATCCATACCGAGAATTACATCAAATTCTCTCAACCTTATCGGTAAAAGATATATCGATTATCTATTACCTCTAATATCTACGAAATAGTTCCTATGAATGTGTTCAACGAGAATTATCTCTTTGTTCGCTACCTTAATGTCTAAAGGTATTTCTAATCTTTTTGGGAATAAACCTAATCGCTTAGCAAATTCACATGCTATAAAAGAACAAGTAGCACCCGAATCAAACAACACATAAGCATTTATTTCATTGACTGGAATGATACCTACTACTACATCCATTGATGCAACCGCATCTTGGACAGTCATATTAAAAGTACGGGTCATAGGTCAACTCGATGGTGTTGGTCCAGTATTGGCTAACTTACCACTACTAGCACCCTTACTACCCTCCGACCCCTTCTTTGGGTAATTTCTTGCCATGTGGTCTATCGACCAAATAAAACAACCTTGGTTCTTCTTAGGGTTAGGACAATTGGATGATATATGACCCTCCTACCCACAATTATAACAAACCAATTTCCCCTTCAGACATACTCCTAGATAAGTATTTCCTAATGTCTTGCATTCTTTGATCCTACGCTTAGGATCCCCTTGTTTCACTCCAGTATTCCTGGAGTTAAAACTCTTCCTCTTGGGCATGTTTCCACTGCCACTGGCTCCCTTCGCCTTGGATCCTCCCTCTCATTTGCTCTTATTCTTTCTCTCTTTATGGTATCAGCTCAAGGCCTCACTACCACCCTCAGCAATAATTTGTCTCTCCAGAATTGTTCCATATGAAGCACTCTGGAACACAGAAATCCTACTATAGAGCCAGGGTTTCAATCCATGCTCAAACCTATGAGCCTTCTTCTCCTCAGTGTCCACTTGATGTGGAGAAAATCTTGCCAATTCATTAAATTTGGCCACATACTGGAGAACCGTAATGTCCCCTTGTTTACGTTCAAAGAACTTAATCTCTATTCTCCCCTCCATGCTAATAGGAAAGTAGTTCTCGAAGAAAACCTTCTTAAACTGTTCCCACGTGACAACATCAGTTCTAGCCCCACCCTGGTGAGCCTCCCACCAAAATTTAGCTTCCCCTTTCATCATATAGGTTACAAAAGAAGTCTTTTGCGCCTCTCCTACGTTTATAATAACAAACACCTTTTCTAATTCATTTACCCATGTTTAGGCCTCTATTGGGTCCGTAGTTCCCTTAAACTCTGGTGGACCTACACTTTTAAATTCTTTAAAGGTAGTCATTTTGGCTACCCTAGGTACTGTGGGTGCTCTACCCCCCAGTTTGGTTAAATGCAACCATTAATAAGTTAATGAACTCTTGCATAGGGTTGTTCTGACCCCCTTGGTAATCATTATGGGATTCAGCCTCCTGATTACGTTGTCTTCTTCTTAGCGGCATTTTTCGAATTAAATAAATAAAGTTTCATTATTACTTATTTTCTTACTTAGTTATTATTCACCAAACAACAACTCATATCATAACAAAGCACATCAAATAAAAACTTCATTATATTCATATAAGTCTTCATCATTCAAACTATTTACAATTTGATTCCATAGCCAAAGCTATCACATTCCTATCCCGCGATTAAATTTCACAAAAATTGGGATTTACAAAAAGACAACCCTTTAATTATATAAAAGAGGGTTTTACGTCACTACACAAAATATTATCGCTATAGACTTCTAATATTGCATAACAGCATTCTTGTGTTTCTCATTTGCCAAAATCGACACAATATCCTGACTAATAGTATGTCGAGTTTGTCCCGACTCAATGGAATAACAAATAATTTTCAGCTTAAAATCCTCATGAGCAGTCTCATTGATGCAGGACATCCGGGCTATTTTCTGGTTCCTCTTCCCCAGTTCTTTACGAAGCTCAACGACCTCCTTCTTATAATCTATGGCCTTATCCTTTATGAGCACCTTCTCGTCATGCTCTATTTCAAAATATGCTTCTGCAGACTCCTTAGCTTCATGGAGATCACTAATCTCCTCCATTTGGTTCTGCACAATACTGCGCAGTTGCACATTATGGTCAAGCATCACTAGATACAATGCCTTAATTGCATCTGGAGGTGTTGGCTCTAGTCCAGGTACCACCGTATTAAACAATGTTACCTCCATCTCCTCATCCACATCGACCACCATATAGAGATATGACATCGATCCCATATTTCCCATATCCCCTTCTGAATATTCCTCCTCAGGCTCGGACTCTTCTAGGTTCACCACTGGTACCATCGCCACTAGCACTGGTACGGGCTCTATTCTATTCACTGACTCTTCACTCACCATGTTTATAAGCCTATACATGTAGTTATCGATGGACATCTACAATAACACATAACATGTTGATTAGTACATAATGCACAATAATATAAGTACAAATCACATTTAGTTTATTTAGGTTTAATTTCCATCTTTTAAATCTTTCGGTACTGATTTTCCTCAATACTTAATTAACTCATTTTACTAGAGTTCATTTGTTTCTATTTCTCATCTACTAATGAGGTTATTAGCCTAAGATTCTTTCCTCCTTAAGTTTTATAACCTAATGCTTTGATACCAACCTATGACGCCCCCAAATTTGGGTACTTTCAACCAACAGATATGGTGTTACACGGTACTTATAACTATACATTCATTCCATTGAAACAACATCAAAATGAGTGTATTTACTACATTCTTATTACAATAATAATAATAATCATTTCCTAGGTTCTGAAACCGAATACTGATAAGTAGGAATTATACCTACTTATGGAGTACCAATTCATGTGAACTATGCCCATCTCAAGTACATTTTAGTAGGTTTTAGCTGCATTTCATGATAATTTGCATTTCGCATACTTAAAACTCCTTTTTGGTGAATAAGTGCAGGAATCGGCCTATTTTGGTGGTGTTATTGAGCACACGGCGAATGGATGCTTGAGACGAGGAAAAATATGGGATATGCATGGCATAAAGGTGCAATAGAGCAAGGAGATAAAGCATGACTGCACAAGTAACAACGGCAATAGCATAACAGGAGTCAGGATCTGTAGATTGCAAGCCGCGCGGCCATGCGGTAGAATAGCCTTGAGAGCGTGCGCCCGCGCGATTACTCAGCCAGATCTTGGAGCCTACTGCAATTTGCGCAGCTGCAAGAAGGACAAGCCTAGGCGTATGAGATCGGCCAAACATACAAACCTACTGCAAGTCTCGCGGCCGCGAGAATATCAAGCTGGAGGAGCGCACGAGGCCTGAAGCTCCTGGCTTATTTTATTTTATTTCCAAATTTTAAAGATTGTAATTGATTTAAAACGATTCCTGACTGGTGTTAGGGGTATCACTTAACATTTTATTAGTTTTTCACGTATCTTTACTTTGTAATTAGTGTTTTACTCTCTTGGCTACTTTCCTGTGATATGTGAGCAAGTCATGCATGATAGTGGCGATTGAATAAAGTATTAAAAGAATTTAGAATCCCATTAGTTCCAATATCATTTATTCTATCGTTATTATAGTTTTGGTTGTTATTTGCAATTTAAGAACAAACCAAGTTTAATCAATAGTGTGAGCATATAAATATAGTGATTTAATTAATGAATAGTAGTTTAAGTTAAACAACTTTCTCTGTGGGATCGATACTCTACTTGCTCTGTATTACTTGTTGACGTGTGTATGCTTGGATGAGTTAGAGCTCTTTTGTTAGTCTAAAAAAGAGGCAACAAATACATTCTTCGTTCATCATAGTATAATTTATTAGTTCCCAGAGGGCACAATAGATCTAAAAGGGGGGTTGAATAGATCCTTTTTATTTCAAATACTTTTCTGGTTTATATTATATTGTTCATAATTAACACATGACAAACATAAGAATCTTTTCAAGCACAGCAGAATAAGTAAAAGATCCCCTTCATTGATATATTCATAATCATACATACATTGTTCGTAGAGTGAGTTTAGTTGTAAGCAGTTAAAACATATATAGCAGTTATAATAGTTATAGTACATAATATAAATGACATAATGTAAAAGACACGGGGGGTTTTAAGTGGTTCAGAGACTCAAGCTCCTAATCCACTCTTCTATTTTCAACTAGCAGGATTTCCAATAAGGAAGGTCAGCACCCTGAATCACTAAGATTCCTTCAAGGTCAGCAGCCTTGGGACTTCAGTTCACTAAGAACTCTTCAAGGCCGGCAGCCTTGGAACTTCGTTTACTCCCTCCGGACAAGGACCCTTCTGGCCCTGCTTTGTTTAGTCCCTTCGGACAAGGACCCTTCTGGCCCTGCTTTATTTAGTCCCTCTGGACAAGGACCCCTCAGGCCCTGGTTTTGTTGAGTTGTTTGTTTGTTGTTGTTGGAGTCGGTGCTGAGCTGCTAAGATGTCTTCAAGCTTTAATCATCTTCTATACTTAGCAGCTTGGCTTGATCATCCTCGAAGTTCATCTGAGTGTTGCATGATGCTCAACTTCTTTGGTTACCCAACCACTTCTGAAAACCCCTTGTTAAACTGCCTTGAAGATCATTCTCCTTGGCACTTAATGACTGCACATGAGAGGCTTCCAAGCTGACTGTAGGCTCTTCTATTAGGTACTTAGAAGCTTCCTCATGCTTGACACCAAAATGTCTTTTGTGATCTCCCTTCTGCTACTTGATGCCTTCTCATGATGGATTTGCTAAGATGACTGTAGGCTCTTCTCTATTGTACTTAGAGTCTTCCCATGATGGACATCAAGATGTCATGATACTCTTCTTTCTCTCGGCAGTTCTGAACACTCTTCATGTAGTATAACTCTCACTTCTACATAGTAGAACTCACACTTCTACTTCTTTCTTTATCTGACTTCTTAATGTTCTTGGTGGATCGTAGAGTGAGCCTTCGGACTCAATGTTTCACATGGTTTAGATCAGTCCACCTTCTCTCCAAACTCGACAACTCCAGGAACCTTTGATCTTTGAAGTTCTTCCTCGTTTATACTCCTTCCCAATCCTTCTGTTGGAAAGTAGCCGTTGAAGGTTATTCAAATCTCTTCACAGATCTCGAGGTGCTTGAGGTAGACTGCTTGATGTGACTTGTCATACTTTCTTCTGACGCTGCAGTCTACTGTTTCACCTACCCTGTCAGATGTATCACTTTAATGTCTAGGACAAGTCGAAGACTTTATTACCTCTTTCTGATTTCTCAATCAGAGGTTATCTTATTGCATCGATGCTCTCAATAAGCACTTGTCCAAATATTACCATTCAGATTGAACCTTTGTCAATGCTTCAGTCTTCAGTTATTTGGACTCTACGATTCTGATGCATGTCTTCAATGACTTGATCGTAGTGTCTTGTTGAGTGTTGCTCATTAACTGGTGAGGTTAACACTACGATCTTGAAGAGTGTTGATTGGATCTTCAATGTAGAACCCCTCTTCCTTGTATTATGCAGTGCTTCAATACTTCTATTTGCTTCGATTATTCTCAGATACTGATGGCCTAATTCCTTTCTCTGGTCGTCTTCTGAATATCAAGACACTTCAGATTTGTGGCACGTCCAGCTTGTTTTCTCCTTGTGATCTCAGGTTAACTTATCATCAACGAACTGACCCTGCACTTAATCACTTTATCCTTGTTCTTCAGAGGCTGACCAGTACCTCGGTTCACCTTCAATTAGTTCCTTCTTTGTATGGCAAACACTATGATATTGGTTGCTTCCAAATCGTTGTCTTCTGTCCACTTGATAGCTATTGCATTAGCTAACTTTCCTTAGTCAGCTTTTGAAGTCTTCTTTGGATCTCCTCATGGAAGACTTCATCATGAATGGCCTTACAATTCAATCTTGATGCTGATTGGGTTGGTGCTTAGATCTTCTGCTAGCCTGCATGCCATTCATTGGGTGCTTTCTGGTTTCCTTGGATGTAGCTTGCAGCTTGAACTAGAGGCTTCATTCCTTTGGATATTCTGGGAGTTCTCATTTGTTGAGAACCGTATATGCTCTATGATTCATCTTTGGCATTGTGAGCACTTCTTCTTAGATCGTAGTTATGCACTCTACGATTCAGCTTCGGCTTGTTCAGACACTACGATCCTGAGATCAGATCTTGACGCTACGATTTCTACCTTGTGCTTGTAATCTTCATCTGATCTTGCTTGACTACGATCTTTGCATGTAATCAATAGACTCTATGAACTTAGAGAGTGATCTACGATCCTTGACTTGGCTTTGGCATCAGTAGACTCTACGACTCAGAGTGTAGTCTACATTTCTGTCTTGGCTTCGGCAGATGACCGGTCGGCTCGTAGGCAGGCTGTCTCTACGATTCTGAACATGACTTCTTCAGCACACTACGATCCTGAGGAAGCTCTACTCGATACACTACGATCCTTCTTCATTTCCCCTGGCAGTCTACGAACTCCGAGATCTACTATCTTGCATACTCCTATTCTACCTCGATAGCTCTCGTGTTAACCTTGACTCACCTGGCAGACTACGACTTATGGTGCAGTGTTCGATGATTAAACTAGCCTATCTATTACATCATAAGATCAACCTAACAAGCTTGATCTTTCAATACTTATAAGCCTTGTACATCATTTCTTCGTAAGAACTTTACAAAGTTGTTTTTCTTATGTAGGATCAACCTAACATATTTGATTAATTCATTCTAAGTCCTTGTACACATATTTCTATTATCTATCAAAAGACTTTACAACTTTTCTTAATGCAAGCATACTTGCATATTATTCATTCATTCATATATATATATATATATATATATATCATAATCAAATCATATATAAATAGGAATAGCATTCACATGCTTATTCCTGACAATCTCCCCCAATTTGATTATGACAAAAACAATAAGTGCATATGCATGTTATGAATGAATCTTATATATAGTGAGTAGCTATATTTCTAAAATAGCTAATCATGAATGTCATTTATATTGATATGGAAATTTATACATTAAAACATTCTACATCCTGGATCCAGAACATACCTAACTAGTTAGAGATGTAGCTCTTTGGCTCCATGTATGTTTCTAGGATGCTTGTTGATCAGCTACTCATCTGATTGGTCTTCTTTTTCTTGCTCCCCCTGGGATGATGACCTTCTGTCTTTGCTTAGCTCCCCTTCAGACTCTACGATCATGGGATTAGCTACTCATTTGATCAGATGATGATACTCTTTCTACAGCTGATGTCTTCTTTGATTTCTTTTCTTCTTTCCCTCTGCTCTTCTTTGAGTGCGTCTTGCTCTTCCTCTTTCTATGCCTCTCTTTCTCCCCCTTTTTTTCATCAATCATTTGAGAGAGCTACTCCATGTTGGAAATAAGCTGCTCCATTAGGTAGGAGGAGTTGGTAACTTCAAACTTGAGTTCCTGCTGGCCCAGCTCAAGTTACACTGAGAAAGACTGCTTTAAGTTGTCAATCTTGTCAGAGAGGGCTTCGATCTGCTCTGCATTGGCCTTCTGAATATTTAGACCTTCTTCCTTCTAATCTTGTATGGCCTTCTGATAGATGTTATCTCTCTCTTGGAGTTTGAGCGATATCTCAGCCATAGCAGCTTGAATTCTGTTTTGAAGAAAGTCATCCCCTTTTGCTGTCAGCTTCTGTGACTCTGTAGTGAGTAGAGATATCTTCTTACTTAGATCATCAGAAATCTTTTGTAGTTCTTGCTCCAAAGTAATTTTATCCTTTTGTTGGGCAGCAGCTGGTTGAGTATCAGTTTGGACTCTACGATTTTCATCCTTAGACAGATTTTCAAAGGTTTGGAGAATCTGGATAATCATTGAGTTCCAATCACTGGTTGAGGTTGAGGATAAGGGAATGTCTGATAGTAGTGCTTGAGCATAAGGAGTCTTCTAATTTTGGGCTAGAACATCATTAGTAGTAGAGTGAACAGTCTCTACGATCAGCTCCTTGGTCATAATTCTTTGTCCTTTAGAATCCACTCTACGATCATAGGGGATGTAGAGATTTCAGGCATGTCGATAGACCTTGAGGTGAGGCTGGTTTGTGATTATCTTTATAGCATAAATTTTCACCCTTAGGAAGTTTTGAGCTACCAGCTCTAGGCTTGGAAACTACTTGTAACACCAACTGAAAGAGCTTCCATCTTTTTCAGTGTGGGCCTTGAGCCATAGCATCCACTGGAAGAACCATCTCTCTGGTGGAAAATCTGGTAGATCATTTGAAACTTCCACTACGATCCTTCTGCTAAATCTTGCAGGAGAGAGAACTGGATAATCTTCTTGTTTGTCTGCTTCCTGAGGTACATAACCAGAATCTTCTTCAATCTCTTCTCTCTCGGAGCCTGAACTTTCTTGATCATTTTTAGCAAAGAATTCATCTTGCTGCATTTCATTCTCAGAACCTTCTTCAGCAAGATCTTCTTCAGATTCATCTTCTTCTTTGCTGGTTTCTTCTTCATCATTTTCTCCCTGGGATACAGACTCATCATCACTCAGTTTAATGATGGCAGTTGATTGACCACTGCTCCTTTTGGAGGCAAACTTGGCTTGCAGTCTGTAGCTTTTCCTTCTTCTTGGAGGTTCAGGTTTGGGAGAGTCAGACTCTTCTTCTTCTTCAGATTCTGACTTCTCTAGTTCAACAGACAGACTTCTTTGAGGTTCAGCGCTAGCAGGAGCAGACTCTTCTTTTTCATCTCATTAACTCTTGATTCAGCAAGGTGGCTATCTGGATTGGTGGGGGCAAGTTCTTCTTCTTCAGACACAGCATTACTTGACCTATCATCTTGGGTCATTGGGGCAGTTGCATTTGGGGAAGCAATTTGGTCATCTTGGATTTCTTCTTTATCATCAGGGTAACTACTCTGAGAATTAGCCACTGGGCTTGCACATTTCTCTTCTTCAACAGATACTGAATTTCCATACATTAATCAAGCTTCTTCTTCGGTGCTTGATCTGATCTGCGGGGACTCAGCCTTGACATTTGTTTCCTTCTCTTCTGCTGACTCTATCTCCCTTTCTTTAACAGAGGTACTATTTTGGGAAGTTGAGGCTGGTTTGTCTTCCACCTTCGCTTTCTTGTTGATAGGCCCTAGAAGCCGCATGTTTCTTCTCCTCTTTGTTGTGTAAACAGTTAGAGCTCTTTCTTCTTCAACTTTTTCTTTGATGGAGAGACTCCTTGGTGTGGTCTTGGCTTTCTTCTTATCACCAGCTTTATTCACACCTTTTGATTTCTTTCTGGATGGTGTGATTTCTGCTGGTGCAGAGTCATCAGACTCAGAGCTCTCTACCTCTTCTATCTTCCTCTTCTTTGCAGAGGCCCTACTACTACTCCCAGCGGTTAGCCTTTTGTTCTCCTTAGGGTTCTTCTTCTAGTTCACAAATAATTGTGGAGACATCACTTTGTGCACATTCAAAGTTTCTCCCTCATCATCCTTGATTTTTCCTCCTAGCTTCTTCTTCAGTACAATACACAGCAGCCTTCCATGAAACACCTTGGTCAGGGGTTTTTCAGTGGACTTCTTCTTCTCAGCCTTATCTACCCACTTGGAGATCTGATCGAACAAGATAGCTCCAAAGTCGATTTGTTTCTTCAGAACTATTGCTGACATTATTTTCAAATATTGGTCAATCACTGTGTCATGTGCAGTGTTCTTGCACAGTATGCACTTTCCAACTATTTCAGCAAGGAATTCATACTCTTCAGGAAACTCCTTCTTCTTCATGTCTTTAAAACTAGTGTTTCTTTGGTACCCCATAACCTCCTTTGCTTGTTCAGTATTGACATTATCAAGGTTCTTCTGCCCTTAGTTAGGAAAACCTAGGCATTGATTGAGGTCAGAAGATTTTAACTTTAGAGACTGACCTTTAACCTTGCTGGTAAGGGTTTCAGAGTTGATGGAGGCGTTTGAGTAGAATTCTTTTACCAGGTCGATGTAGACTCTAGTATTTGCCTCAAGGCATTCTGAGAATCCAGCTTTCTTCACAAGCTCGAGAATATCCCTGAACTTCTTTTCAGATTTCTCAAACGATTTGGTTCCGAACAGAATGCCAGTGATTACTTGCCAGTTTTCCATTATGAGTAGTTCAAAGAATGTGTGTATCTTATTTAGATATGTTTATAAGAGATGGCTGAGTGTAATTTGGTAAGGCTCTGGAGGGTTAACTGATTTTGGCTCTTGAGAGGATTCTAGGGTTTGAAAATGAGAGGAATAAGGGTTCAATAGCTTTTGGTAACTGTCTGTAGATTTGAAATTGTTTTTAAGGCATTTCCTTCTAACTCTGCATAATCAGTGATGTGTCAACCATCCATTGGTTTCACGTTTCCCAGTAATGAGCTGTAACTCCCCATAACTTTTCAGTTAGATGTTTCCTTTTAGAAGAGTAGTCGTTTAAACGACGTGGCTCTGACCGTTGACCTTTTGATTCGTAGAGTGGCATGATAAGGCAGCTATGGACTCTACGATTCCCTTGGTTGACTCAACAATCAACTTTTAAGAGATGTTACAGTGGATGGCTTTGTCTTTTCTCTTTACTTTGATGCAGCATAGCTCAATCATTGATATATTCGAACTTATCTCCTTAACTTGAAACGTTTAGTAAATATCTTATTTTTCAAGCTCCTTGTGAACTATAATACCCTTTGGTAGCACTACGATCGTTGAGTTGTATTCTACGATCGCTGAGGTTGTGCTACGATCGTCGAGGTAGCACTACGATCGTTGAGGTTGCACTGCAATCATTTAGTTCTTTTCAAACTCGACTCTATGATCGTTAAATGACTTGGTCCTTGAGATGAACTAGATCAAACATTCCTTCTGGGTCAAGGTAGCTCAGGAAGGGTCAACCTCTTAGAGTGAGCTAAGGGTCAAGTTTGTCCCTGAGACGCGTTCCAGATGAAATGTTATAGCAGTGATTTGTAATGACATCTCATTCGACCTCTTCAGATTGGGAGGTCTTCTACTAGCTTTAGACAACTACATTGCTGAAATCTTGGTGTCCTCCTACTTCTTACACTATGATCATATGTTTGATCATAGGCACTTTACAATTATGGGTTGGGTGGCTGAAAAGATATCAGTAGTACGTTTTGAGACGTTCCTAGTGACTACGGACTTTCATTTGGTTCATCAGCCACAAAGTTTTGGGACTCTGTAGTTGGTACAACTTTTCATAATAGATCTCAGTGTTGTTGTTCTTTAACAGATCATTATTCTCCCATTGTTGATGATGTCGTCCCAGATAGATGTGATTCCCTCTTCTTCAGATTAATTTGAAGGCAGCCTTGCATACTCCTTCTGACTGGAATCTCCATCAATACTTAGACTTCCTTGTATCGTAAAGATGAGTATCTTCAGAACTGATCACTCTACGATTATTTTATAGCACTACGAACGTAGTCTTCTTTGACAGTTGTGGTTGTGAAGTTCTGCTCTCACAATAATTTCCTCTTGAATGATGCTCGATAATCTTCTGTTGTGAACTTCCTTCAGGATTTTTCCCATATATCATTCTTTGACTGGCTTTTGAGCACATAAGACCCTTTCCTTCTTTAGCTGAATGGCTTGCTTGCATATACAGATTAACATCCATGTGAGCTCCATTCTAGTTAGCTCAGGGGTTTTTCAAGGACAAGCTTGGACAGATAGGAACTCTATCAGAATCATCTCTGAATTGTCCTTAGCCTTCTGCTGGTTGAGTCTTCTGCTTCATCATTCCTTAGTGTGGTCAAACTGACCAAGTACCTGCAGGTTTTTAATATATTTCTATTTTTGGTACCCATAATTAAAAGGGTCCTGCTAGGTTAGTTTTCTAAACCCTTGTTCCTCTTATTTGGATAATCATCATATTTATCACCAACAGACATATTCATGCATGCACCTATCTTATGCTAATATATTTTGAGATGCATGATGGTGAGTGTGTGTAGGATTTGACATCTAATAACACACTCTATCTATGATGGTTTCATTATTCACTAGGTTATGTTCATAATGTTTAAGTGTTCACAGAGTGAGAATCAACTATACGATTTAGGAGTATCTAGTTGATTCATTGAGGTGATCAGTTTCTACGAATCAACAAGTTCCTTTTGTAGAACTGATCATGCTCTATGTGTTGTCAAACACTTAGAACATAGGCTTGTACATACATACTAACCCATCAGCAAAGATTACTTCACATAAAGTTCATTAGGCCTGTGATGCTCTTATGACCCATTTCAGATTTCCTGCAAGATGTCATCTTCAACCTAAAACTTGGGTGGAGAGAAAGTTTATAGTTATTTGAGTTTCCATCCTCAGGTTACTTTCTTTCTTAACCTTTTTAGGCAGATTATGACTCCTTCACAGAATACTGTTATAGTTCATAAGAAGATGCAATTATGATGTATACATTTATAATAGTGAGGAACCGTACCTTTTTACTGTCAGTTACTAAACAGTCATTTACCTTAGATATACTAAGTTTAGGTATTGATGAGCATAGCTTTACTTTTGCTCCTGGCAACTTATTGCTCTTGCTGGCCTTTAATCAATCAGTAGTGGTCTTAAAGATATAGGCCAAGAGAATCTCAACATTAAGATCTTTGACATCCTTTAGCTGACAGAGTTTGCACACAGCTGTTGGTTGGCCAAACATAAGTTTGAGAAGATCATCTTTCTTCTCTCGATAAACATTTCTTAGCATGTATGTCTTCTTCATCTTTCAGACTAGTGGGTGCATGACTCTTCGTTATTGACGTCTCTTGAGTGTTCTCGTCTAGTCTTAGGACTACAAGATTGACTGCTGGCTAGGATTGGTCTTGTTGATGTATTAATAGAGACCATGGACCAATCTGAGCAGCTTCAGGTGTATATACACATTTAACCTATACACAATATTTCCAACATGTGAGCTCATCCGCATATAACAAGTTACTTACTACTAAACTAAGTTTAGAACAATGGTAGTGCCTGGGTTCAGACTCAAAGTGATTAGTTTTTGAATATAGCATGAGAACCTGCTTTGATACCAATTGTTAGTTCCCAGAGGGCACAATAGATCTAAAAGGGGGGGGGGGTGAATAGATCCTTTTTATTTCAAATACTTTTCTGGTTTATATTATATTGTTCATAATTAACATATGACAAACATAAGAATCTTTTCAAGCACAATGGATTAAGTAAAAGATCCCCTTCATTGATATATTCATAATCATACATACATTGTTCGTAGAGTGAGTTTAGTTGTAAGCAGTTAAAACATACATAGCAGTTATAGTACATAATGTAAAAGACATAATGTAAAAGACATAAGGGGTTTTAAGTGGTTCAGAGACTCAAGCTCCTAATCCACTCTTCTTCTTACAACTAGCAGGATTTCCACTAAGAAAGGGCAGCACCCTGAATCACTAAGATTCCTTCAAGGTCAGCAGCCTTGGGACTTCAGTTCACTAAGAACTCTTCAAGGCCGGCAGCCTTGGAACTTCGTTTACTCCTCAGGCCCTGGCTTTGTTGAGTTGTTTATTTGTTGTTGTTGGAGTCGGTGCTTAGCTGCTAAGATGTCTTCAAGCTTTGAACAACTTATATACTTAGCAGCTTGGCTTGATCATCCTCGAAGTTCATCTGAGTGTTGCATGATGCTCAACTTCTTTGGTTACCCAACCACTTCTGAAAACCCCTTGTTAAACTGCCTTGAAGATCATTCTCCTTGGCACTTAATGACTGCACATGAGAGGCTTCCAAGCTGACTGTAGGCTCTTCTATTAGGTACTTAGAAGCTTCTTCATGCTTGACACCAAAATGTCTTTTGTGATCTCCCTTCTACTACTTGATGCCTTCTCATGATGGACTTGCTAAGATGACTGTAGGCTCTTCTCTATTGTACTTAGAGTCTTCCCATGATGGACATCAAGATGTCATGATACTCTTCTTTCTCTCGGCAGTTCTGAACACTCTTCATGTAGTATAACTCTCACTTCTACATAGTAGAACTCACACTTCTACTTCTTTCTTTATCTAACTTCTTAATGTTCTTGGTGGATCGTAGAGTGAGCCTTCGGACTCAATGTTTCACATGGTTTAGATCAGTCCACCTTCTCTCCAAACTCGGCAACTCCAGCAACCTTTGATCTTTGAAGCTCTTCCTCATTTATACTCCTTCCCAATCCTTCTGTTGGAAAGTAGCTGTTGAAGGCTATTCAAATCTCTTCACAGATCTCGAGTTGCTTGAGGTAGACTGCTTGATGTGACTTGCCATACTTTCTTCTGACGCTGCAGTCTACTGTTTCACCTACCATGTCAGATGTATCACTTTAATGTCTTATGCAGGTCGAAGACTTTATTACCTCTTTCTGATTTCTCGATCAGAGGTTGTCATATTGCATCGATGCTCTCAATAAGCACTTGTTCGAATATTACCCTTCAGATTGAACCTTTGCCAATGCTTCAGTCTTCAGTTATTCGGACTCTACGATTCTGATTCATGTCTTCAAGGACTTGATCGTAGTGTCTTGTAGAGTGTTGCTCATTGACTGGTAGGGTTAACACAATGATCTTGAAGAGTGTTGATTGGATCTTCAATGTAGAACACTTCTTCCTTGTATTGTGCAGTGCTTTAATACTTCTGTTTGCTTCGACTGTTCTCAGATACTGATGGCCTAATTCCTTGATCTAGTCCCCTTCTGAATATCAAGACACTTCATATTTGTGGCGCGTCCAGCTTGCTTTCTCCTTGTGATCTCTCGTTCACTTATCATCAATGAACTGACCCTGCACTTAATCACTTTAGCCTTTCTCTTCAGAGGCTAACTAGTACCTCGGTTCACCTTCCATCATTTTCTTCTTTGTTTGGTAAACACTACGATCTTGGTTGCTTCCAAGATCGTTGTCTTCTGTCTACTTGATAGCTACTTCATTAGCTGACTTTCCTTAGTCAGCTTTTGAAGTCTTCTTTGGATCTCCTCGTGGAAGAGTTCATCATGAATGGCCTTACAACTCAATCTTGATGCTGATTGGGTTGGTGCTTAGATCTTGTGCTAACCTACATGCCATTTGTTGAGTGCTCTCTAGTTTCCTTGGATGTAGCTTGCAGCTTGAACCAGAGGCTTCATTCCTTTGGATACTCTAGGAGTGCTCATTTGTTGAGAATAGTATATGCTCTATGATTCATCCTTGGCATTGTGAGCACTTCTTCTTAGATCGTAGTTCTGCATTCTACGATTCAGCTTCGGCTTGTGCAGACACTGCGATCCTGAGATCAGATCTTGACACTACGATTTCTACCTTGTGCTTGTTGTCTTCATCTGATCTTGCTTGACTATGATCTCTGCATGTAATCAATAGACTCTACGAACTCAGAGTGTGATCTATGATCCTTGACTTGGCTTTGGCATCAGTAGACTCTACGACTCTGAGTGTAGTCTACGTTTCTATCTTGGCTTCGGCAGATGACTGGTCGGCTCGTAGGCAGGCTGTCTCTACAATTTTGAACATGACTTCCTCAGCACACTACGATCCTGAGGAATCTCTACTCGATACACTACGATCCTTCTTCGTTTCCCCTAGCAGTCTACGAACTCCAAGATCTACTATCTTGCATACTCCTATTCTGCCTCAATAGCTCTCGAGTTAACCTTGACTCACCTGGAAGACTACGACTTATGGTGCAGTGCTCGACGATCAGACTAGCCTATCTATTACATCATAAGATCAACCTAACAAGCTTGATCTTTCTATATTTATAGTCCTTGTACATCATTTCTTTTTAAGGACTTTACAAAGCTTTTTTGCTTATGTAGGATCAACCTAACATATTTGATCAATTCATTCTATGTCCTTGTACACATATTTCTATTATCTATCAAAGGACTTTACAGCTTTTCTTAATGAAAGAATACTTGCATGTTATTCATTCATATATATATATATATATATATATATATATATATATATATATATATATATATATATATATCATAATCAAATCATATATAAATAGGAATAGCATTCACATGCTTATTCCTGACATAATTCATACAAAATACTAGTTTATTATAGGATAAACTAATTATCCATCTTAGTCTTGCCTTTATCTTTACTAGAACCCTTGTAACACCCGAGAAAATCGGACATTTATGTGAATTAAATTTTATTTGATTATTTGAATTAAATGAATTTAATTGATTATTTATGTGAGTACGAAGTGTGAAGGTCGTTCTATGACCTAGAATGTTTAGATGTGGTTAGTATTCTGGTTATGTGCTAGGATTAATTGTTTTGAATTTCCAAGACAAAAATAAAGATTTTCCGAGAAATTTCCATAAAAACATTATTCATCCGTTTCAGCTCGGAGATTAAGTTTGAATTTTTGAGAAACACATAATGATATAATGCTAAGACGTAATGGAATATTCAATAATATTTCAGTTATTCCAAACAAAGTTTTCTCCTGTGGATTTAAAACCTAAGGGTTAGGAAAAGTGAGTTCCGAGAATTTAATGACTAAGTATAATGCTTAGGGTTATTATACGTGAGGAATACGAGTATGATACTAGTTATTATACGAGTATAGTACAAAGATTATTATGATGTATAATATGAATATCGTACGAACTGTATAAGAAGAGAATACGAGAATTGTACGAGTAGAATACAATTAGTCTTAATGGACTTTGAGTTCATGGACTTTGTAGAATCCAATTTGACTTGGATTATGTCAAGCCCAATATATTGTGAAATCAAGCCCAAGATATGCCCAATAAGAATTAATGTTAAGGCCCAAACTAAGAAAATTGGTTTGGACCTTAGAATAAATTCATATTGGGTCTATCTTGGGCTTTATTTAATAATGCATTGGGCTTGACATAATCCAAGTCCAATTGGATTCTACAAAGTCCATAAACTCAAAGTCCACTAAGACTAATCGTATTCTACTCGTACAATTCTCGTATTCTCTTTGTATATAGTTCGTACGATATTCGTATCATACGTCGTAATAATCTTCATACTATACTCGTATAATAACTAGTATCATACTCATATTAGTTACGTATAATAACGCTAATTATTATACGCAGTCATTTAATTATCGAATCTCATTTTTCCCAGCCCTAAGGCTTTAAGTCCGCAGGCGAAAACTTTGTTTTCCATAACTGAAATATTATTGAATATTCCATCACGTCTTAGAATTCTATCATTACGCATTTCTCAGAAATTCATACTTAATCTCCAAGCAGAAACGGATGAATAGTCTTTTTACAGAAATTTCTCATAAAAGTAATATTTTAGTCTTGGAAATTCATAACAATTAATCATAGTACATAGCCAGGATACTAACCACATCCGCACATCCTAGGTCATAGAATGACCTTCAAACAGCTTACTTACATAAATACACAATTAATTTCATTTAATTCAAATAATCAAATAAAAATTTAATTCACATAAATCTGATTTTTCTCTGGCATTACAATGATCATCATCATGATTCTCAAAACATTGGTCAAAATTATGGATTTATCACATATTTAAAAATAGTACCACGTAGATAAATTAAAAGCCTTTAATTAAACTATTCTTTTATTAATAAATGAATAAGATTGTTACAAATTATATGTTTTATCATCAAACATGATTGTCTTGTGTGCATACTACTTTCAGTTATGTCAAAAAATTTAGTAAAAGATGTTAACCGTTGAAATCGTAGTTTGTTATGATTTCCGGACAAATATGTAATGTTGGATAATGATCCCGAATAATTATGATTTTATAAGAATGTTAGAGAACATGGAAAATGTGAGCAGTAGGTTTAAGAACGAACTCATTCGAGTATCGAATGAGTAAGTTACGGACGAACGAACGATAAACGTTAACAACGTAAATTGAACGACTTAAGAAATTGGATCCTGCTAAAAGGCTTATTAAAGGATTCAAAAAATTATTCTATCCGGGGAAAATCGTAGTATGTAATATGAACAAGAATTTAGCTCGGGAACGGATTCATTCCGAGTTGAAATGATAAAGTTAAGAGTTAGCAAAGTTAGCGGTTTGATCATGTTGAAAAACTTAGAAAATTTTCAAGGGATTAAGCTTGGCGCCGTTGCGTTGGCCAAGGCATAAAACTGAGTGCCGCAGCGCCGACTCGGGGAGTTAGCTTCTGACTTCAGGAGTCGCATCGTCGGCTTTATACTAGATCCGGGTGCCGCATCGCCAGAGTAAGGTAAAGCACAGTAATGAGCTTTTGATTGCTCAGAACTTGGGGAAAGTTTAGGGAAAGATAATGAACATAAAGTTCACCTAATGTAACACTTTACAAAATTATTCAAACCTTAGGTTAAGGGTTTAAAGTTGTTTAAAAGATTAAGAATTGTAAATGTAAAATACTTAAACGATGTATATATTTAATATTCGCGTCATACGAACGTTCTAGGTATACATAGGTTTATATGGCTTAGGTTGTGTTTGATTAGCTCTTAACACCTCTTAACTGGTGTGCCTCTAATTCGGTCAGAGGCAAAACTTGTTTGATAAATTTGTTTTTGGCTCTTAATGCCTCCTAATCGGTTAGACACAAAAGTAATTCTAAACCAATCAGAGGTATGTCTGAACAATTTTTTTTTGACAGAACTAACCTCTTCAATATTATAAATTTCCTCCTTTATCCCTAAATTCCTTCACCCATTAAAAAACTCCCAAATTCTCCATTAATCTAACCAAAAATATGCCATTAATCCTCCATTAAAATCCCCAAATTCTACAATCCCTACCGATTGAAACCATGCCAAAACACGAAACCCACCATCTGATATAGAAATTAAAAAAAACACATTCACACACACACACACATACACACACACACACACACACACATATATATATATATATATATACCTAGAATAACAAACCAGATCTACAATTCCACCATGAATAATTTTTTTTAAAAAAAACTAACCAAGCACAAATTTATGTCTCTAAAGAAAAAAAGAGAAGAAGAAGAAGGTAGAAGAAGAAAAAGAACAGATTAAGAGAAGAAAAAAAGAGAGAAGAAGATCATATTAAGAAGAGAAGAAAAACATATTAAGAAGAGAAGAAAAAAAGAGAGAAAGAAGAAACACAAATCCATTTTTTTTGCTTTCTCTTGTCTGTTAGAAATGAGAGAAGGGAAAAAATGAAGAGAGAGAGAGATATGAGAGACGGAAGATGGAGAAGGGGAAAAAAATGAAGAGAAAGATATGAGAGACGGAAGATGGGGAAGAAGGGAGAACTGTTGGGAAAGTGAGGTTTTGTTTAAGGGTTAAAATGGTAAAATACTACTATTTAGACCTTTGAAAAAAATTAATTATCAAACAATATTTCTTCATTCATATATAATTTTAAACAGATGCTCCACATTATCCAGATCTTAATATTCAATTTTATCAAACACAATCTTAGACGTTAGTGTATGATAAAGAGTTATGACGTTTAAACGTCGAAAAGCCGTAGTAAGCGATAAAGAACTTAACGAACACTATAAATTTAACGATTCAAACAAGATATGTTAGAAAGGAAGAGAAGTTAGTGTAAACCAATATACAAAGATTGTTATGTGGCTAATTAATGTGTTATTATGATTATATCATGTAGAACATATAAAGACTGAATTAAAGTAAAAGATTAGGAGACGTATAAGGCAAGTTTTCTAACTCTTGTTTATACTTTATGTTGGGCAAATTGTTTACTTCATTTGATTTTGTTCATATGAAAATATATGATATGATAAAGCTAAGTATACACAATTCTTGCATGAATATGTGTATTTCATACTTATACAAATTGTAGATACTCAAAATTTTCTACACACCTGTTACTAACATTGCAGGAGGGCATATTCATCTTGCAGAGATAACCCTGGAAGACAGCTCATGTCCAATCTGGATACTATCAGAAGTTCATTCTCAACCCCGTAACACACACTAGGAGTATCAGTTCCAATCTTAGAGATAACCCTGAGGCATGCAGTTCCAATACCAAAAATTCCCCTGGAGAAGACTGATCCATCTCAGAAATAACCCCGAGATATTCAATCTTAGTCCCAACACTGGGAGTAGCAGTTACCAACCTTGGAGAAAACCCCAAGGAGTGCAGTTCTTGAGATAACCATAGAAATGCTTGTTTCAAATGCAATCAGCTTCAACCTCGGCACTCACACTGAGGCACTAAGTACAAGACCCAGAGATAACACCGGGAAGACAGGCACACCTCAGAGATAACATTGAGGACCTTCAACACTTGCAATAGTCCAATCTCAGAGACAACCCTGAGCACCATCTGCTTTATCAGCCCAAATCGATGATAACCCCGGTAAGGAGAAAAGTTGTCATCTTGCCACCTTGACGCCACATCGCACCGTCTCAACATTTCATACATACATTTCTACACAGCAATGTCCCACAAGAACCAAGGAGGTCCAATCCCGAGTGACTATTACCCAGGACAACGGATAGAATTTGAAGCTTGAAGACCGGAGGGCATGGTCCCATCTTCCTGACTTCGTATAACCTCTAATCCCATGTTATTGTGTAACTCTCGACAACGGCGGTCCGAAATAGGTCTTACATACCTCAGTCGGATGCCTGGATTGAAATTCTAAAAGTATGAGCGGACATTACAGTGAATACATGCACGTACTTCGAGATGACAGGACCCGCAAAGCCTGGGGCAACTAGGCCAGCCGCAAGTATATTTGCGGCCTAGCCACAGGTACCTGTGGCTACCCCTCTATAAATAGAGGGCTTGGGTGGCCATTTTGTAAGAGAAAAAGGCGAGAAAGCCATTTCTAATTTTCTCTGTACTCACCCTATACTGAGTGCTTTCTCATTATAAACACTTGTGAGCTCACATATAGCTACTTTTTGTACCGGCGGGAGCCGAGTGTTCATCCCTTTAAAGATATAGAAGTCTTCTTTGGCAGCCCACTGTAAGCCTTCTCACACACTTTAAAGCTTTTCACTTCATCTTTGCACATATTATTATTCACGTTGAGAGTCGTGTTGCGTGTGTTTTCACGGACTTCGATCCGTGGTTTTATTTCAGTTTGTACACACACACACACACAAATATATATATATATATACTAACATTATCGAGTTATGCCTCGATTGAGCCTATACTTTAGTTTGGAGCGTTTATTTGTTTTTGTATATATATACTTGTATATATGAACTGTGTGTCAAACTTTGTTCGATGAGCCTGGATTTTACATTCGGAGCGTTTACTTCTTTAATATATATATATATATACACACACATTTAGTCCCGCCTAGAGTTTACTTCGTGGCAGTTGACAGTCTTTACAACTTTCTTTACTTTTCATCCCGCCTAGAGTTTACTTCATGGCGGTTGATTGCTTTTACAGCTTTATTTACATTTCTGATCCTCCATGGAGGTGCTTCGTGGTGGTTGATCATGTCTGTATATATATATTTACAACTTTTATATATATACCTGCTTACTGCTTTATTATCAATTGCGGCATCATGTGAGCCTAGGAATCATGAGATCACAATTCAGTTTACTGGATCTAGATTCGATTCCCGTAATGGACATTTTTAGCTGTAAGCAGCTTGTAAATTTATTCACGGTGTTTGAATTTCTTCAGATGTTTTTCATACCCACGAGGAGTTCGGCACTATTTTGTATATTATTTTATCAAAGATGCTTTGCGTATAAAAAATATAAAAACAATCAAGCCGAACACTTAATAAAATGGGAGTGTAAAAGGTCTCAATTACTATTGAACACAAGGGTTTGAAAAACCTCTTTTATAAAACATCACTGTCATATCTTGTTTAAAACTGAATTTTTATACAAATTCAAACCCTGTGTATATAGGTACGAATGACGCCTCGCACTACTTTCAAATAATTACATATTGATCCACACACACACACACATTCATATAATAATTTCTTAAAAAGTGGCAGTCACCGTGGTAACACGGATGTCGAGGGGTGCCTAACACTTTCTCTCCGCATAATCAAGTCCCCGAACACTAATGAATCTTGGTTTCACCGATCCATTTAGCAGTGTCACATCACTGGGTCAATGTGAAAACCTTTTCTCGGTTATGTTGGTACAACCATATAAAAAACCAACTGGTGACTCTTAACAGTCCATCGTCGACATGATACATATCAGACCTTTTTCAAACAAATTTCACCTAACATGAGAACACCAAAGAACAAGTAACGAAAAGGGATAAATAAAAATCCAGACATCGACAGGTGGTGACACTGCTGGGGATACCAGTAAGAGAACTTAAGCCGTTATTACAAGTTTTTTAAAACTGTTATATTCTTGTGTGTGAATGTTGCATTTACATTTATGATAAATGTGTACGAATGCATATATTTTTCTGCGCTTAATGCTTTACACTATATCTGCTTGTGAAATTAGTGCTTCGCACATGTCATCATTTTCATAAACGGTGAGACACATTGTATGTGAATGTATATTGCGTTGTTTTGTGATGCCCCCGAATCCAGGTACTTGAAACCCGAACTCGGTGCTTCACGATACAATTTCTATGAGCAGAATAATACTAATAATAATAACAATAATATAGATTTTCAAACTTAATTTACATATTATCAGAGTTTATTTCCCAAATACGAAACCTTTAAACATTCGTTACATGATAATAATAATAATATTTATTATCCTTATCATAAAGTCAGACTATTACATAGAATAGCTTAAACATTTAGTCAGCAACTTTCCCTTTCCCCTTGTTCTTGGCAGATCCTTAGGGTTGTTCACACTTACCTGAAAACATTTTAAATTAAGCAAGAATGAGCATTCGAGTGTCCAGCAAGTAATAGCAACAATAATAATAAACTGAAAGGATTAAATGTTTTCTTTGAAAAATACTTCTACAACGGATCAACAGTCGTGCAGTAAGATGAACCAATAATCAATAACATGTCATTTCGATTTCAAATTTTTGAAACTACATATTGTCTATAAATAAGAATCAGTTGACAGACTATGAACATTGTTTTCTATTTTTTAAAAGGTTAAACAGAAATTCATCTGTAAACCGGTATTGCTTACGGGCACGGAGGGTGATCAACCCCGTTGTACCCTGTATTGATCAATACTACATTGTTAGAACGATATTGTCGTTCATCCTTTGTCCGCCTTAGCGCATAAAAATTTCCCATATTTGGGATGTTCATAATAGTCTTGAATCCAAACCAAAACAATTCGGTTGGATAACAGTATAGTTTATCTTGTTCAACAACAACTTTAAATTTATGTCTAGCCAGATCAAATAGCTTAGACGACTTTTAATTCAACATATACATACTAGAAACCGATAAGTATGTATCAACATGTGATAAAATATAATGATTATCCAAGTGGGGACACTTGTATAATCATGTTATAGAATTTAACGAACAGAATAAATAACTTGATCAATAATAACAGAATAAAGGAACTTGTACCACAATTATTATTTAATAGCTTACTTATATAGATTCATTGCATAAGTATATACAAATGTTGAAATATTTGAATAATTGAAATGAACCTTTCAGATATTATCTTACGCATGTCCGTTACATAAAGTTAATGCAAAGGGTTAGATACTTGCCTTGTCTGCTGCTTACACAACTTAGATATATCTTTTCTATCAAGTCCTATCATTAAATAGATCATTGTCTGATTAGAATCATATATTATATCATATAATACTGCTTATTGCAGTCAGCACATTCCTAATCACGCTGTCACATAACTTTAACTCCATTGAATCACAAATAAACATTTATACCTTCAATCTAGCTAAGTCCAGATTAATTTCTGAAACATGTCGGTCTACCGACAACTTTATCGGGTAATATCGAGTCTAAGACTCTATACAGTAATTATATATCCATTTAGATATCTTAAACACCCGTCGCACTATTTTTCATGGCCTTATAATAATTTTTAAACAATTATTACCATTTATTGTAATTTTTGAAATATCAGAATCATTATTAAATGATTTAAATAATAAATAATTCTATTATCATTAATATTTAATTAATAATAAACTATTAATGAAACTATTTCCAAATATTAAAGTCATTAATAATAACTTAAAATATTTTTAAAACATTTATATTACCCTTAAATGATATTTAAAATATTTAAAAATCATTATAAAATAATTACCATTAATATTAAATTATTAATGAACTATTTATCTAAACATTTAAAGTTAAAATATTTTTAATTCATTTTTATCCCTTTTTAAATGATTTTAAATTAATAAAATCATTTTTAAACTATTTATTTAATTAAATAAATTTAATATCATTAATCATTAAATAAATATCATTAATATTAAATTATTAATGAAATTATTCTTTAAATATTAAAAGTTATATTTTATAACTTAAAATATTTTTAAAAACTTTATTTTCATTTAAAATGATTTTTAAAATCATAAAATCGTTTTTAACTAAATTATTTAATATAATTATTAAATATCTTTAATTTCATTAATAATTAATTAATGAATTTTACCTTTAAATATTAAAAGTTGTCTTTTATAACTTAAAATATTCTTAAATATCTTATTATTATTTAAAATAATTTTTAATAATAATATAATCATTTTTAATTCATTTATTTAATTCATTTAATAAATAACTTAATTATCATTAATATTAATTTATTAATGAAAAATTATCACAAAATATTGAAAGTCATTGTAAATAACTTAAAATATTTTCATATATCATAATATAATTCTTAATGATTTTTCATGTATTTAAATCATTTTTAAATAACTTATTTAATATTATAATTAAATAAATTAAATACTTTTAATATTCCAAAAATATTAAATATTTATGAAATATTATTAAAATAATTAAAAATATAATTTTTGGACATTAAAATTTTTTTTAATAATTTATTTTGTATTTTTCTTAATTAAAAACTAATTTTTTTATAATTATATAATAAAAATCTGATTTTTAAATAGAAACTGTCGCTAAAAGGGGCCTATAGCGACGAAACTGTCGCTATAGGTGTTCTTGAGCTGCCCAGAAAACAAATGTCAGAACCCGAGTATCTTGCTTTGACCATAAATCATTTAATGTGTAACGTGTTTCTGGACCTGTTATCGATCCGATCATGTAGTACAAATACACCACTACAAGATCCAACAATAACCAGTACCATAACATGCATAACCTAAAAGATTTAAGAGCCTAAAGTAGCTGCCATAGGCTGTTCTTCATTTATGGGTTACCCAGAAATGAAGAACAGTTCGAGTAGGTACTTTTGGGCTTCCACAACTTGCAATATATGTTATGTTTTAGTGATTTCAAAGCTATAGTATATAAAACACATGTAACACTATAGATCCAACACAAATCATCACTAAAACAACAATTAAACAGCCAGATTCGACTCAGTCAAACCATGTCAGAAATAAACCAAAAATTTTTCCGAGAATTTTCCAAAAACAGAAATCATGATCGGATGGTCTGCTTTGACCATCCACTACATTTGATTCTTATACCTTTAAGGAGAATTTAAGGCATAAGATTAAATTACTAATATCAGTCTATAATCTGGTCACAAAAACAAACACATAACATTATCCAGCAGTTAGATCTAAGCCCGTAAAGAACCTGTCAGAGGCTTCTGGGCTGATCTGGGTTTTTCCAAATTTTGAAAGTCATGGCTGGTCAACGAGGTTTGACCGCCTATAACTTTCATTCTGAGCATGATTTGAGCTATCTATCAGTTCCAGATTAAAGATGACATACCAGACTACAAGCACAAAGCTTTAAATAACTAAAACAGTTAACAGGTAACGATTAAAGAGGCCTGGCATTCGGTTGTCAGACATAGAACAAAAAAATTTCTAAAATTTTTAAATCTTCAAATCCGAGCTTCTAAATATTATGGATCCAATATCTAGCAACCCAGATCATCATTAGACACTAAAACCAACATATTCTAACATTTAAACACAAGATCTAACAACAGATTATGGACATAATTAAAGCTAAGGTTTTTATACCTTTCTTTGATTAATTTCTGATTTTGACTTCTGATGTTGTTAGGATGTTAGTAGGGCTTGGTTTGGGGACAGATTTTCCTTAGGTTTTCGTTGGTTTAGAGAGAGAGGAACTTGGTTGAGCACAAAGAAGAAAATGAGCAATAAAGTACACCTTTTCTCTCTCTAATCCATATATATCAATGCTAGATGCATGAATTGGGTAATAAAGAGCTGAATGCTGTCAATTTTGGGTAGGTAGAGTTGTTAGGGTTGGCAACCAACTCACCATAAATGTCAAAACCTACATATTAGCCAAAATAATTCACTAGGGGCAAAATGGTCTTTTGATCAATCATTTTAATGGCATTTTTGTAACTTGTCAACCCTTAGGGTTTAACCCTAAGGTTTAGCATATAGCAAAATAAAATTTAGCAACTAGGGTTTGTAAAAAATAAAATTATAAACTAAAATTTTAGTTTCTAAAAATTCACAAATTAGGATTTCTAAATTAGTTTAGATTTCTTAATCACATATACTTAAAAATTAGGTTTAAGGATTTACTAATTATAATTAAGATCACTAATTAACAATTAAGGCACCAATTAGGTAACTAGGGTTAACAATTTACTAATTGGGATTAACAATTTAATAATTAGGGTTAACAACTTATAATTAGGGTTTCTAATTACATTAATAATGATCATTAGGGTTTAAATAACATAATTAACCTTGCCACCTAAGTAATTAGAGTTTACAATTATCAATTAGGGTTCCTAAATATCAGTTAGGGTTTCGATTTCGCAATTAGGGTTTTAATTCATTACGGTCTTAAATCACTAATTACGTTTATTTAATAAGTGATATAAAACATATTATACCTGTCATTAATCATTGTAACACAATTCTTGACAGATCAAACCTTCGGTTTAAAATTCCAAATTAGGGTTTAATAGAAATTCAGATATAATTAGGGTTTTAATTTCAAATTAGGGTTTCCTAATTAGCATACCATGAAATAACACACAACATATATCATATAATACAAATATATAATAATCTTAAATTTCCCATTTAAATTGATAAATAGGATTAAATCAATTAATGCTAGGGTTTGGTCAATATACCATAATTGACCAACCATCAACAGTACAATTTTTTTACAGTACATATTTATAGCACTGAAAAATCAAAATATTATAATTTTATAATATTATTATCATTCCTTGATCAAAACCCAAAATTAGGGTTTGGATTCCATATCTGATTTTATCTGCCATAATTAACCTTATAATTAAGTTAAAATAATTAACTTAATAACCTGAATAAAATTTATATAATAAAATAATTATTATAATTATTCAAAAAAATCATATCATATATTACTTAAATAATATGCACATATAATTTCATGGAAAAATAATTAATAAACCATTTCTAATATAACCTTAATTATTGTAAAAATATAATTTATAATAATCAACATTTTTTTTAAATAATTTTTATTTGCAACTATTGATGTAATAAATAAATTTTATTTATCACACATATAATTATAATTACACATTACCTTGGCACATATCATTCATATTTATTTTAATAAATAAAAAAAATTATACGCAAAATTTATGATTTATTTATATAGAAAATATCGAGTTGTCACAGGTTCCTCCACCAGGAGGCTATCATGTCGGTGTTTGATTATTGGACTCATAGGAAGACTAATTTCAACGAGGCTCAGGAAAGGCACCACCCAAATTCGCTCCAGTTGAAAGACTGGATTAACTTCCCGTCAAGTAAATTGCGATGATTTGGGAACCTTCATGCCAAAAAGTCACGAGAGTAACCTAAGATAGGTCAGCCTCTGATAAACCAAACACGGAGGAAAGTCTCTTCATGCTTTCTCATTTTAAGTTTCTTGTAAAGTCAATTACTTGTAATTTCATTCCATATTCATCTACATGTAATGAGAAATATGAAGAAACATGTGTACATACATATTTAAAACATGCTATCCTAGATTACAAACAGCTAACATCCGCCTTGCAGGATAATATTCCTAGAATGGATACATATCATGTAGACATTTACACATTCCCTAAAGACTAAACTACGCAAGTCTTTTGCAGGGAAGCAATTGGACCTATTACCCGATCGAAGTCCAAAAATGTTGCGAGTTTACAGTCAATCATATCGTCATCGGACCAGACTGACCGTAATCCAGTTTCGCACAAAGAATTTGACGAATTAAGTAAAAAATCACATATTTGGTTGTTCTGCTTAAAGAACTACACCAGTCTACTCAGGGTACGAGGATACCCATATATGTTGAATCCTCTACATAAGGAGGAACCCAAGGTCCTGATAAAGCTATTATAGAACCTGAACTTCAATTGGATACGACCAATAAAATTCATGATATCACCCATCTCAAAGGAGATCCCGACACTGGTGACATCGGGAAGAAAGTCCTTCAAATTGAAGAAACTCTTCATGCAATCAAAGGAATTGGAGCACATGAAAGTGTTTCATATGCTGACCTTTGTATATTCCCTGGGGTTCATTATCCAGAAAAATTTAAAACTCTTGACTTCGAAAAATATGATGGGTTAGGAAATCCTTATACATATTTGAAGGTGTTCATTAGAGAACTTGGATCTTATTTAGAAGACGAAAAGCTTAGGATGCAGCTGTTCCAAAAGAGTCTGACTAGAGAAGTTTGTTCATGGTATACCAGATTAGATAACTCGAAGATCCATAGTTGGGAAGAGCTAGCTCACGCCTTCCTTACTCAATACAGCTTCCAGTCTTTAGATGGCTCCTGACCGGTATCAGATTACCAAGGTCAAGAAACAATCCAATGAGTCTATTAGAGAGTATGCTCAAAGGTGGAGGCGCCTAGCTGTTCAAGTTATTCCTTCCATGGCGGAATCAGAAATGGTCATGACTTTCATAGACATACAAGAAGCTCCTTTCTATGAAAGAGTCTTAGCTGGCATTGGTAAACCATTTTCTGAAATGATTAAACATGGGGAGATGGCTGAGATGGGATTGAAATCGAGAAAGATTCAAGACCTAGCTACCCTTAAAGTTTTTGCTAAGCACATCCAATCCAGAAATTATGGAAACAATCCCCGGAGGGTCAATAAAAAGAAAGACGAGTATGTTTCCTTGATACTACAAGGTCAGAAAGGTAATCAGAACATGCCTATTCAGAGGAGAAATTACACTCCTTTTCGAGCACAGTCTTCAAACCCTCCATTGCCAAATGGGGGAGAAGTCAAACGCCCTCGAGTGTTCACACCCTTATGGGACTCACTCGAGAACATTCTCACTCTTCTGATGACTCAGAAGAAAATCACGTATCTTCTTCCACCAGCCAACCCTAATGGAAGGGGTTTCAATGCTGCTCGGAAATGTGCTTATCATGTCGGGGCACCTGGACATGATACTCAAGATTGTTGGGCCTTGAAACACAAGATCCATGATTTAATAGACAACGGTGAGATCATGGTCACCAAACCAGATCAATCTCATGTACAAGACAACCCTCTTCCCCAACATAAAGAGGAAGAGGTCAACATGATTAACTGGAGCAATGGATAGAGTACCCATTTTAACGATGAATCCTCCCAGACCATCAAAGAAGGTGTTAAAAAATGGGATTATGAAAAGTTCCAGTTCGTAATCGAGCAAAAGATGAAAGCTCTGTGTAAATAGATTGAGCAATTGAAAGAACTAGTGACCTATCAACATCAAGTCACACGCCATTTAGTCAGCCAGGAGCAGGTCTTGAAGAGTTCCTAGGGAACTAGAGAAGTCCCAAGGCTGTTGGCCTTAAAGAGATCTTAGTGAACTGAAGTCCCAAGGCTGCTGGCCTTGAAGGAATCGTAGAGATTCAGGGTGCTACTCTTCCTTAATGGAAATCCTGTTAGTTGAAAGCAGAAGAGTGGATTAGGAGCTTGAGTCTCTGAACCACTTAAAATCTCTTGTGTCTTTTACATTATGTCATTTACATTATGTCAATAACTACTATAAATGATATGTATGTTCTAACTGCTTACAACTAAACTAACCCAATGAATAATGCATGTATGATTATGAATATATCGATGAAGGAGAATCTTTTACTTATTCTGCTGTGCTTGAAAAGATTCTTATGTTTGTCATATACTTAAATATGAACAATACAACATAAACCAAAAAAAGTATTTGAATTAAAAAGGATCTATTCAACCCCCCCCCCCTTCTAGATCTATTGTGCCCTCTGGGAACTAATAGATCGTATGGCTACTTCAGATCCGTTTGAGATTAACATTCATCTTCAGCAAAGTAGCATAAGGACAGATATTCAGAGATGACCCTCCATCTATCAAAACTCCAGCTAGCATGTACCCGGAGGACAAAACCGCAATGTACAACGGCTTACAATGACCAGTCCCTTCGGGCGGTATATCATCTTCAGTGAAAGATATCACGTTGTTGTTAAAAATGTGATCAAACAAATGTTGAAATTTTTCCACATCCACTGATGTCGGCAAGTAGGCTTCTTCCAAGACCTTTAGTAAGATCTTCCTGTGATCCTCAGAAGTTAAAACCAAGTCCAATATTGAAATTTGATATGGAGCTTCTCTTAAGCTTAAAATCACATTGGCTTCATTATGACCCAGAGTGCGGAGGGACTTCTCAATTTTCTCCATGGGTATTTTCCCCTTTGATTTGATGGTATACTTCATCACCCGTTGGGGATGATATACTGGATTTTCCTTCGACATTATCGTAGTTGTATGTGAGGTGGATCCTTCAGCTTCTCCATAATTCCATGGGACTTTTTGTAAGATGATAATAGGATATTGTGGTCTGAATGGCAAGTTGATTGGCTCGGGAGCATCCACTTTCAAAGGATGGTCAATTCCTTTGAGTTGAATTGCTTAGATTATGAAAGGTTTGACAGTTCCATCACCCTCAGTGGATATAACTGCTACCAGCCCCTTCCATTTAGTAGGACAAGTATTCTCACTCTCAAATAGCACAGTATCGTCTTGTGCTAGTTGTACGACACTGCTGTCAATTAGGTTATGAATAAGGTGCCAGAGTGCCCAGCATTCTTTTGTGTTATGACCACGAGAATGGGAGTGAGATTGGCTTACTCCATCAGAATTAAATCGTCCTGAACTGAAATTAATTGGAGGCAGAAGGGAAGTGATCCTACATTCATTGATCAGCATCTGAAGTATCTCCTCTATAGGTTGGCCCAGGTATGTAAATTCCTTTCTATTAGAAAAATCCCGACTAGCTTTGGCACTTGCTCTCTTCGTCACTTTGTCTTCCAGTGTTTCTTTCTCTGAAGGTGACGTGGGAGTATTCACAACAAAAGGGAGCAGACTAGCATGCTCTTGGCTGACTAATTAGAGTGTGACTTGATGTTGATAGGTCACCAGTTCTGCTAATTGCTCAATCAGCTTACACAGAGCTTTTATCTTTTGTTCCATTGCGAACTGGAACTTTGCATAGTCCCATTTATCAACATCGTCTTTGATGGTCTAGGATGATTCACCGTTAAAATTGGAACTTTGTCCACTGTTCTAATTGATAATGTTGACCTCTTGCTCTTTATGTTGAGGAAGAGGGTTATCTTGTACGTGAGGTTGATCTGGTTTGGTGACCACGATCTCACCGTTGTCTATTAAATCTTGGATCTTATGTTTCAAGGCCCAACAATCTTGAGTATCATGTCCAGGTGCCCCGGCATGATAAGCACATTTCTGAGTAACATTGAAACCCCTCCCATTAGGGTTGGCTGGTGGAAGAAAATGCATAATTTTCTTCTGAGTCGTCAGAAGAGTGAGAACGTTCTCGAGCGAGTCCCCTAAGGGTGTGAACACTCGAGGGCGTTTGACTTCTCCACTTTTCGGCAATGGAGGGTTTGAAGATTGTTCTTGAAACGGAGTGTAATTTCTCCTCTGGATAGGCATATTTTGATTGCCTTTCTCACCTCATAGTATCAAGGAAACATCTTCCTCTTTCTTTTTATGGACCCTCCGGGGGTTGTTTCCATAATTTCCGGATTGGATGTGCTCAACAACAGCTTTAAGGGCAGCTAGGTCTTGAATCTTTCCTGACTTCAATCCCATCTCAGCCATCTCCCCATGTTTAATAATTTTAGAAAATGGTTTACCAATGCCAGCTAAGACTCTTTCATAAAAAGGAGCTTCTTGTATGTCTATGAAGGTTATGACCATTTCTGACTCCGTCATGGAAGGAATAACTTGAGCAACAAGGCGCCTCCACCTTTGAGCATACTCTTTGAAAGACTCATTGGACTATTTCTTGACCTTGGTAATCTGGTACAGGTCAGGAGTCATCTGAGACTGGAAGTTGTATTGAGTGAGGAAGGCGTGAGCTAGCTCCTCCCAACTATGAATCTTTGAGTTGTCTAATCTGGTATACCACGAAAGGCCTTCTCCAATCAGACTCTTCTAGAACAGCTTCATCCTGAGCTTCTCGTCCTCTGCATAAGATCCAAGTTCTCTAATGAACACCTTCAAATGTGTGTAAGGATATCTTAACCCATCATATTTTTCAAAGTCAAGAGTTTTGAACTTTTCTAGATAATGAACACCAGGGAATATACAAAGGTAAGCATATGAAACACTTCTGTGTGCTCCAATTCCTTTGATAGAACGAAGGGTTTCTTCCATTTGAAGAACTTTCTTCCTGACATCACCGGTGTATGGATCTCCTCTGAGATGCGTGGTATCATGAATTTTGTTGGTCGTATCCAACTGAAGTTCAGGTACTGTGAGGGCTTTATCAGGACCTTGGGTTCCTCCTTGTGTAGAGGATTCAACATGTATGGGTATCTTCGTACCCTGAGTAGACTCATGTAGTTCTTTAAGCAAAACAACCAAATTTAGGATTTGTTTACTTCATCTGTCAAATTCTTTGCGAGAAACTAGATTAAGGTCAATCTGGTCTGATGAAGACATAATTGACTGTAGACTCGTGGCCTTTTTGGATTTTGATCGGGTAATAGGTCTGATTGCTTCCCTGCAAAAGACTTACGTAGTTTAGTCTTTAGGGAATGTGTAAATGTTTACATCCTATGTATTCATTCTAGGAATATTATCCTGAAAGTCAGATGTTAGCCGTTTGTAATACAGGATAACATGTTAATTTAAATATGTATGTACACACGTTTCTTCATATTTCTCATTACATGGAGATGAATATGGAATGAAATTACAAGTAATTGATTTTTATGAGTAATTTGAAATGAGAAAGCATGAAGAGACTTTCCTTCGCGTTTGGTTTTTCAGAGGCTGACCTATCTTAGGTTACTCTCGCGGCTTTTTGGCATGAAGGTTCCCAAATCATCGCAATTTGCTCGACGGGAAATTAATCTGGTCTTTCAACTGGAGAGAATTTGGGGGGTGCCTTTCCTGAGCCTCGTTGGAATTAGTCTTCCTACGAGTCCAGTAATCAAACACCGACAGGATAGCCCCCTGATGAAGGAACCACACAACATACATTCATATACAACGTGTCTCATCATTTATGAAAATGATGACATGTGCGAAGCACTAATATCACAATCAGATATAGTGTAAAGCATTAAACGCAGAAAAATATATGCATTCGTACACATTCATCATAAATGTAAATGCAACATTCACACACAAGCATATAACAGTTTTGAAAATCTTGTAATAGCGGCTAAAGTCCTCTTACTGGTATAGTCCCCAACAGAGTCGCCACATGTCGACGTCGGGATTTTTATTTGTCCCTTTTTGTTACTTGTTCTTCGGTGTTCTCATGTTAGGTGAGATTTGTTTGAGAAAACAAGTGAAAAAGGGCTGACATGTATCATGCCGACGATGGACTGTTAAGAGTCGCCAGTAGGTTTTTTATATGGTTGTACCAACACAACGGAGAAAAGGTTTGCACATTGACCCAGTGATGTGGCACTGGTAAACGGGTCGGTGAAACCGAGATTCATTAGGGTCCGGGGACTTGATTATAAGGAGGGAAGGTATTAGGCACCCCCCGACATCCGTGTTAGCACAGTGACCGCAAATTTTCAAGAAACTATTATATGAATGTGTGTGTGTGGATCAATGTGCTGTTATTTGAAAGTAGTGTGAGGCCTCGTTCGCACCAATATACACAAGGTTTGAATTTGTGTAAAAATTAAATTTTAAACAAGATATGGCAGTGATGTTTTATAAAAGAGGTTTTTCAAACCCTTGTGCTCAATAGTAATTGAGACCTTTTACACTCCCATTTTTATTAAGTGTTTGGCTTGATTGTTTTTAATTTTCGAGATGCGAAGCATCTTCGAGAAAATAATGTATAAAATAGTGTCGAACTCCTCGTAGGTATGAAAACCATCTGAGGAAATACAAACATCATGAATAAATTTACAAGCTGCTTATAGCTGGAAATGTCCATCACGGGAACCGAATCTAGATCCAATAAACTGAATCTCTGATCACATGATTCCTGGGCTCACATGATGTCGCGATTGATAAAAAAGCAGTAAGCAGGTATATATATAAAAGCTATTAATATATATATATATATACAGACATGATCAGCCACCACGAAGCACCTCCATGGGGGATCAGAAATATAAATAAAGTTGTAAAAGCAATCAACCGCCACTGAGTAAACTCCAGGCTGGATGAAAAGTAAAGAAAGCTATAAAGACGTTCAACCGCCACGAAGTAAAGTCCAGGTGAGATTAAACGTAAATGGACTAAATATAATGTGGAAACAATGGGATCTTAACTTCATTCAATATTTCATTCAATCGCCATATGTCATGCAAGAAGTGTTCACATATCACAAGATAATAGCCAAGGGCATAAAAACGAGTTATAACCATTTCCAATGTACTATAACCAACTCACATATCATCTACAGATGTTAGAATCTATATGATCACCAATACCATCACAATTACCATATTCCTATGTACAATTGCAATCCTATTGATTTTAAGCACAACCCTTATTCTACCTCATACGGCAAAACAGTATATTCCTATCTGTTTCACAAAATATGTAATCCCCATATTTGAATGCTACCATGATTTCATCCATATTCATATGTTCATTTCTAATTCCATACAATACTAACATGAAGATTATCAGTCATTCATACATACAAACCAACCATGATAGATGATCCATATGATATGCAAAACAAATATAACATTTAGATGTGCAACCAAATTACATATTAAAATCCGTTAGGATCCCATAATGGAGTTTAGTTCATGGCGGAACCAAAAACCATTATGGGATCAAGGCTAAACATGATCAATAAACAAACGAATGGAAGAAAGTTAGAATGATTAAACCCAATCGTTGAATAGAAACCAATGATTAACTATTGAATCCACAAAGAATTCCCATAAACAATAATTAATATCCACGATGACAGAGATCTCCAAGAAGAAGTAGAGAAAAATAGACGTTATGGCTTTCTCCTACATTGGAATCTCTCCCAAGATGTAAACCCTAGTTTCTACTATGAAAGTTATGTAATAAAAGTCTGGTCTCTTTTTCTCTGACACACGTCAGAATCATTTTATACCACATTACATATCATTATGTTGAGAAATAAAAATAAATCAAATTACAGCATCAGCATCGCGCGTGGCCGCGCGTGTCCCTAGTGTTTCTGGCTCGCAGCCGCGAGACTCACAGTATGTTCAGACCAAACCAGACGTTCTCTCGCGCGATCGCGCACTCGTGCCTTACGGGCGCGAGCTGAGCTCACCGATACCTCGAATTCCACCAAAATGAAGTCGATTCCTGCACTTATTCACCCAAATGAGTTTTAAGTATATGTAATGCAAAATAACGTGAAATACAACTAAAATAAAATGAAATGTACTCGAGGTGGGCACAATTCGCATGGATTAATATACAATAATTGAGTAAAAATATCACTCAAATACCCCCAAACTTGAATTGTTGTTTGCCCTCGAGCAATGCATATGAATGAACACTGAAAATGTAACTACTAAACTATGCAACTACTTTATGATGCAACCTAGTCTCACATAATCTTAGCCATAACAGAATTTCAGCCCAAATTACCTTAGTGAACTATCCAGATTCCAGAACATAGTTTCAAACCAAACCATAGACATAACATCATACACTTAGATAATTCATGACTGCTATAGAGATGATGTGTGTATGTGTTGTTCACAGAAACTTGATCCAAGCAAAGATTATATATCCTACACTGCTCCAAACAGAAAATTATAGTCTAAATCAAGATTCATGTATATTCATGCAACGTAGATTGTTTAAACATATCACCGCAAACTAAGTCTCAACAATGGGTATATTTCTTTATTACTACTCACGAGGGCAATTTCGCACTTTCCCGCGGTGTTTATTGCTATTTGTTCTTTTACTTTTTTCTTTTTTTTTCACATGACCATGCAATGTCTCAATCCATTAGGAACACTGCTACCCTTTAGTGAGCTTTCAACCAATGACTCCAAGACCATGAAAGACCTTAGGGTGCTAGGTGTAGAGACAATCCCCTCGGGCGTACTTACTCAAGTATCCAAGGCCCCGAATTAAGACTAGTCACGTTATTGCATATATATATATACAAAATATACCCATGTTTCCCAAAAATTTGCACCTCAATGACTCTAATCTCTACAACACTTTCCTCATGTTTCTCATTTTAAATCTACATGTTTTATTGAGCAATGCAAGACACACATCTTAGACTTACAAGTGAATATGAACACTATTGTGCAAACCGAAAGCATATAAACAGCCAGATGAATCGCATTGTGTAAAGCATTATATCCACGTTGTGTTATGAAACATATTCTGAAATCGTTCATAATTCACTATCATCATTGGCTTAGGCAAAAATTTCTATTTATACGCAAGAATTTATGTGAGACATTAAACTAAACATACTATCAATGAATAAAAAAAATAAAAAATTTATGCTAAAATTTAACTAACACGTATTCATGCAAAATTAAACTAAACATGCTAAAATAAAATGCAACTAAACTACTATACAAGTACACCAATACCCCCAAACTTAAAATGGTCAATGTCCTCATTGAATGGAGGTAAAGGGTACGAGAAAAACTCCCCTAATTATTGGCATGACCACCCTCCTCGGGTGGTGAATCTGATGGTGGATACGGTATGGCGGTCCCGAACTGGGTCTATTCAAGCATGGTTCCTTACTGCGCGAATGCTTCGGCCAAAGCCCTGGTGAGTCCCGTAGTAAATGTTCCAAGATTTTCATACAATGCATCGACTTTGTGCTCCAACCTTCGAAAGTGTCGATCGCTAGAGACAAGTTGCTCACGAGTAGATGGACCTGCTTCATCGGGCTGTGGGGGTGGCTGGGTGGGCTCGGAAATGGTGGGTCGGAGAATGAATCCGCATCCGTACGGATGTGGCTCGTCACCTGCCCAGTCCTCAAATTTGGCAATTGTGGAGTGTGTGATATCTTGGCTTGGATACTGCATTTGCTCATTGCCCCAACTAACCCCTTGTTGTAAACATAACATGGCTATCACTGAAGCGTGTAGGATGCTGCCAGTGGTAATTCCCTTCAGATACTTCACAATGTTTTGATGGATCAAATACCCGACGTCAATATATTCGCCAGTGATGATGCCCCCATAGATTTATGGCTCTCTCTGCTGTGATTTTATGTTGATATGATGATGGCAATAATTTAGAGCAAATGAACAGATTCCATGCCTTGGCGTACCGATTCAGTGCGGCTGCTAGAAAAATGCGAGGTTGGGTCGTACCTATTTTATAAGTCCATCAGGATCCGGGAATGCACAATTCTGCGATGACCTGCTCCAAGTCTGTTTCCTGATGAGCTCCCGTGATCCAATTGGCCGCCCCTGCTGGTGGTCTAGCGGGGAGCCTCAGCACGTTTCTAATGGCGGAGGGTTGGTAGTTTACCTCTGTACAACGAACCATAGAGGTATCATTCATGGTGGCTTTGGCATTAGCATAGAACTCTCGAACTATGCTCATGGGAATCGGCGTGGGTGCAACAATCAGTCTAGCCCAACCTCGTTCACGAATCATGACACATAGTTCCCCATCCTGACCTTCTGGCCTAAATCCTCTTTCCTTGATGAATGTCTTCGTGACAATGCGATAGTACTCCTGCTGGGCCTCCAAAAACAGAAATTTTCTATGATCGACAATATCATCCTCATGACCGTCGGAGGAAGATGAAGAGGACGAAGATGCCCTTATTCTTTTTAGACCCATTGGAGATAGAGATTGCAAAAGAATTTACTAAAGGAACGAATGTATTTGCAAACTGATGAAATTCACTCTTGCTTGTGCTATCCCAATAGAGAGCCCTAGCTTTATATCATGAAGTAGATGGGGATGAGCACTAAATCGTGGAGGAAATCGTGGAGATTTGAAGGAGAGAAATACGCCTCAATCTGTAACTGATAGAGAGATAGTGACGTGAGTTGGGGAGAGTGAGAGATTTTTGCTTCTGTTAGTATCGCACATAAGAGTCCAACTGATTCCAATTTCTATTTTGAATTATTTTTATCCAGCTGGACCCGACGCAGCGCGCGGCCACGCCATGATAAGCTTCCTTGGGTGCGCGGGCGCGAGACTTGGAGAAAGGCTCGTGGATTAACTGGCTGAATGCATGGGCGCGCGAGTTGATACTGTTTGGGACGCGTGGCCGCGAGACTCCAAGTACAGCCAATCTGCTTTGATTTACTCTTCCATCGGTGATGCTCTTTAATCATTGTACCTACACAGTTATTAATTCACATGAATAAGACATATAATAGTGGTGGTGTTATGCGACATTAATATCATGTGTATACTAACTAATATTACACTCGCTTATCCCATAACTCGTTATCACTTAATTTGAACTACTAACTAAAATAATCAAAAGGAAATAACGACAATAATTAAATTCTTGGGTGAAGAATTGATGGGTTGCCTCTCATCCAACGCTAAGTTATAGTCAATTAGCTTGACTGTCTCGAACTTCTCACGTCATATCAATAAGTGTGGTGCCTTCCTTGCTGGCCTTGACACCCTGAAATTTGATCACTTCGGCTTTTATCAACAACTCCACCTTCAACTCTGCATTTTAATCCGTTACATATCTTTGAGAGTCATCTATTCTCAGGTTGTGTATCCAATCCTTGCGATTTCCATCTACCAGATCAACTAGAGAACCCTCTTCTTCATCATCTGGGAGCTTTATTGTGTTGAAGATGTTGAATGTAACCTCCTGATCTTGTACACGCATAGTTAATTCCCCTTTCTGAACATCTATGGAAGTCTTGCCCGTGGCCAAGAATGGTCTTCCTAGTATGATCGGTATATTCTTGTCCTCTTTGAAATCTAAAATGATAAAATCAGACGGAAAGATGAACTTATCCACTTTAACCAATACATCTTCAACAATTCCCCGTGGATATACGACGGACCGGTCTACTAACTGTAATGATATGTTCGTTGGTTGTGGAGCCGGTAATCCCAACTGGTTGAATATTGACAATGGCATCAAATTTATACTTGCTCCCAAATCACATAAACACTTGTTAAACTCCATCTTCCCAATAGTGCACGGAATTGTGAAGCTACCCGGATCTTTCAGCTTTGGGGGTAACTTACGTTAAAGCACTGCACTGCATTCTTCTGTCAAAGATACCGTTTCAAACTCATCTAATTTCCTCATCATTGACAGTATACCTTTCATGAACTTTGTATAGCTTGGCATTTGTTCCAATGCTTCGGCAAAAGGGATATTGATGTGCAGCTTTTTGAAGACCTCCAAAAACTTGCTGAGCTATTTGTCATCTTTCTGCTTTGTTAACCTTTGCGGATATGGTATTCGAGGGTGCAGTGGTTGTAGTGGACTCTTGACCTTCTCTTCTGAACCTGCTTTATTCATCTCGTTTTGCTGAACCTCATAATTTTCCAGATTCTTATCCTCCTCAGTTTCTTTCTCTGCATCGAGCGGCCGCATGGCCTCCTTTGTGGTATCATGCGCGGGCGCGTGACTTGCAGATACTGTCAAGTCATTCCCAGATCGTAATGTTATTGCTTGACATTGCTCCTTCCTGTCTCTTCTAGGATTTGCCTCTGTGTTACTTGGCAAAGCACCTTGGGGCCTATTAGTAAGCATGGTCGCCATTTGCCCCATTTGCGTCTCTAAATTCTTGATAGCCACTGCTTGGCTTTTGATCATGACCTCGGTGTTTGCCATGTATTTCAACATCATCTCCTCCACGTCTGATTTCTTCTTTGGATGTGATACAGCTGGAGTGTGGTGTTGTTGCTGTTGAGTAAATCCCGGTGGAAATGTTGGTTTTGGTATAAACTGTGGTTGTGCTGACTGTTGTTGAAACTGTTGATTCGGCTGGAACTGATTTTGTTATTGTCCTTGGTTGTTAGACCAGCTGAAGTTTGGATGATTGCGGTTGTTGGGGTGGTATGTGTTCTAGAATTGGCCTTGGTCCTTTCTGTAGGAGTTTACATACAGAACTGCTTCTGAGCTGATAGCACATTGGTCTGTGGAGTGTGACCCCATTCAATTCTCACAAACAAAAGCAATCGTCTTCACTTTACTCTCAGCCAACGTCTCTATTTTCTTAGCCATGGCTATCATTTGTGCCGATAGTTGTGTAATCGCATCCACCTCCAACATCCCTGCAACTTTGGGTTGAGACATCCGAGTTGTAGGATTCTGATAGTCATTCGCGGCCATCGTCTCGATAAGTGTATAGGCCTCATCATAAATTTTTGCCCATAATGCCCCTCCTACGGCTGCATCTACAATCGGTCTGGATTGTCATCCCAAGCCATTATAAAATGAATTAATTATCAGCCAGTCTGGTAAACCATGATGTGGACACTTCCTAAGCATCTCCTTATACCTTTCTCATGCTTCATATAAGGATTCACCCTGTTGTTGCTCAAACTAAGATATGGCTGTCCTCATCTTTGCAGTCTTAGCCATTGGGAAAAACTTGGCTAAAAATTTCTGTGACAAATCCTCCCATGTAGTAATCGATCCAGCCAGCAAAGAATGTAACCAACTCCTTGCTTTATCCCTCAATGAAAATGGGAATAACCGTAGTCTGATGGCATCTTCCGTCACACCATTATATCTGAATGTGTCACAAATCTCGATGAAGCTTAATAGGTGCTCATTCGAATCATCTGTAGCAGCACCCCCGAACTGTACTGAATTCTACACCATCTGAATCGTGCCCGTTTTTATTTCGAATGTGTTTGCTGCTATCACCGGTTTGACTATGTTAGACTATAATTCATTTATGTTCGGCATGGAATATTCCCTTAGAGCCCGATGCTCTTCTCTTGGATCAATCCTTTGTTCTTCTGCCATATTGATTTTAATGCTTTCTAACTGTTCTTGCAGATTTATCCGCACAATCGCTTTCCAACCTTTTTCCGTTTATATTAGTTTGTGCTGGTGTTAACTCTGAGTTGGAGGATCGCGTATGCATAAAATTCTACAAGCACCTGTAACCAAAAACAAAATAAAAATAGAAATGAGAAATGAACAGAATTGTCCGAGTCATACAATACAGCTTTAAACTAATGATAATTATCTAAATTAACGCCTTTCCCCGGCAACGGCGCCAAAAACTTGTTGCCTCTTTTATAGTTCTTATAAAAGAGCTCTAACTCATGCAAGTATACACGGGTCAACAAGTAATACAAAGTAAGTAAAGTATCGATCCCACAGAGAAAGTGTTAACTTTAGACTACTATGCATTAATTAACTCACTATATTTATATGCTAAGACTATGGACTTAATTGTTGATTTAAACTAATTATGATTACCAACTAAAAATAAGAGTATAAATGGACTAAATATAATGTGGAAACAATGGGATCCTAACTTCATTCAATATTTCATTCAATCGCCATATGTCATGCAAGAAGTGTTCACATATCACAGGATAATAGCCAAGGGCATAAAAGCGGGTTATAACCATTTTCCAATGCACTATAACCAACTCACATATCATCTACAGATGTTAGAATCTATATGATCACCAATACCATCACAATTACCATATTCCTATTCACAATTGCAATCCTATTGATTTTAAGCACAACCCTTATTCTACCTCATACGGCAAAACAGTATATTCTTATCTGTTTCACAAAATATGTAATCCCCATATTTGAATGCTATCATGATTTAATCCATATTCATATGTTCATTTCTAATTCCATACAATACTAACATGAAGATTATCAGTCATTCATACATACAAACCAACCATGATAGATGATCCATATGATATGCAAAACAAATATAACATTTAGATGTGCAACCAAATTACATATTAAAATCCGTTAGGATCCCATAATGGAGTTTAGTTCATGGCGGAACCAAAAACCATTATGGGATCAAGGATAAACATGATCAATAAACAAACGAATGGAAGAAAGTTAGAATGATCAAACCCAATCGTTGAATAGAAACCAATGATTAACTATTGAATCCACAAAGAATTCCCATAAACAATAATTAATATCCACGATGACAGAGATCTCCAAGAAGAAGTAGAGAAAAATAAATGTTATGGCTTTCTCCTACGTTGGAATCTCTCCCAAGGTGTAAACCCTAGTTTCTACTATGAAAGTTACGTAATAAAAGTCTGGTCTCTTTTTATCTGATACACGTCAGAATCGTTTTATACCACATTACACATCATTAAGTTAAGAAATAAAAATAAAATAAATTACAACATCAGCATCACGCGCGGCCGCGCGTGTCCCTAATGTTTCTGGCTTGCAACCGCGAGACTCACAGTAGGTTCAGAACAAACCAGACGTTCTCTCGTGCGGTCGCGCGCTCGTGCCTTGCGGGCGCGAGCTGAGTCTCTCGCGGTCGCGTGTCCCTTGCCTCGCGAGCACTTGACTTGTAGAAGGTTTCCATGTAAAGCTCTGTATTCGCGCGGGCGCACGAGTCAGCCTTTGTACTACCGCGCAGCCTGTGTCCTGCAATTCCTGAGTCTGGTTTCCTGCTTGCTGCTGCTGCTACTTGCTTTAATCCTCATGCTTGCTTGAATTCCATGCCTCATTGTACCCCCATGCCATGTACATCCTCGCCTTTTAGCTTGCCTTCATGCATCCGCTCACCGATACCTTGAATTCCCCCAAAATGAAGTCGATTCCTGCACTTATTCACCAAAAGGAGTTTTAAGTATATACAATGCAAAATAACGTGAAATACAACTAAAACAAAATGAAATGTACTCGAGGTGGGCAAAATTCGCATGGATTAATATATAATAAGTGAGTCAAAATATCACTTATCATTCTCCTCCCCTAGAAACAGTTGATTCTGGTGCTGACGTCTTCACTTTGTCATTATTGTACCTTCTCTTTTTGAAATCTCCCCCCAACTCGCTTCTTCTACTATCATGGCCATGGTTACAACCAGAGTGATTACCGCTTTTATCCAGATATTTTCCTCCCCACTGGTTGTCATTGCTCCGATGACTGCTGCCACCGGTATGACTCTAGTTGTGGTCCCTCGATTGAACATACTCATTATCTCCGTCTAATAATTGAGCCTTGTTCACAACATCTGAATATATAGAAAATTTGTGAGAGATAAGGTATTGATGAATTTCTGGTTTCAAACCTCTTAGAAACATCCGCGTCATACGTTCCTCATTCTCTACCAAATGAGGTTCAAACCTGGATAACTCCGCGAACTTAGCCTCGTAGTAGGACACAGCCATGTTGTTCTGCTCCAGTCTAATAAACTCCACCTCCTTCATATGACGAATACTTTCAGGAAACTACTTGTCATTGGACAGTTTTTGAAACGTTTCCCAAGACATATTGAGTGCGACAGGCTTGGTATGCTTCATAGATTCCCACCAGTAATCTGCCTCACCACGGAACATAAAGGTAGCGAATAGAACCTTATGTTCCTCCGTGCATCCCAAGATATCAAACATCTTGGTAATTTTCTTAACCCACGTTTCCACCTTGATCAGATCCGGCTTTCCCAAATATTCTGGTGGTCCCAACTCTTTAAACTGCTTGGCTGTGACAAGCCGTGCGTTGCTATTATTTCTACCCGTATTTTATACATGAGTCTCCCTCTTCTGATTTTGCATGAATTGCAAAAAGCTTTTAAACATCCCATCATTCATCGTTTGATCGGTGGTGTTGTTTATAGGAGGAACATTGTCGTCCTGTTGCACGTTCTCCTGGTTGGTGATTAAAGGTATCTCCACGATCTCATTCACTCCATTGTTAACATTTTCAGATGTCATTGTCAAATACTGTCATAAAACAAGGATTAATTAAAGAAATTGACATACCACATATTATCCATATATTCAAACCAACCAATTAAATACCAAATAAGCTTAGGTAGGACACACTAGCGAAGGATTTACTCGTCTCTCCCCTCCTAGTTCTATTCCCCAATCTTCGCCAGAGACCATATCCCTAAGCTCTGATACCAACTGTGACGCCCGCAAAATAGGTCCACACAACCCATTCTGAGTCGCCAAATACATGGTATAGAAAATAACTACAACTTCATTATTACAATTATCGTGCAAAATACGCAACACATATGATGTGAGTTTAAATAGAAATAGTCTTCTAGATAATATCCAAACTTAAATAAGTCCTCATTACAGTATTCATACACTATTTTATAAAATAATGAGGACTGCTAAAACAACTGACTTGAAACATCACTCCATACCCCGACTAGTTCCTGTTATATTCTAGCCTCCTGAGAAGAAAAATGGAACAAAAATGAAAAGGGTGAGCTCAACTAACCAGGAAAGAATATTATGACTAAGATAATAAAAAATAAATTATCGTTAGCCTTCAATAGATCAGATAAAATATAATGGACAACCAGTTTTAGAACAATATTCGCAGCGAAAATAACAATTTATTAGAAGAGTTAAGTAGAGAATGAAGTCTACTATCTTCTATGATTTAAAAGTTCATCATCAATATTTTGTCCATGTAACATCAATCAATATACATATTTGAACCAAATATTCATCTTTGCTTTACGGGCCAAACATATTCATTTGTATCACAAGTTGGTCATGTTCATCTCAACACTTGTCCATCTTTGCAACACGGGCCAAAGATATTCATCAGGTAATCATTCATCTTTGCACTATAGGCCAAAGATATTCAGTTATATCATTATTTATTACTGAGAATGATGAAAAATATTTTAATGAAACGAATCCAGTGAAATAAAAGGACAAAGATTAAGGATTCGTATTTCAGTTTATCCAAGTTCAAAATATACTCCATAATAATCAATTATGGAGCAAAATTCAAGAATGAAGATCAAAACATGGATACAATCAAAGATAGTAACCATAATAGGCCGCTTGGACAAAGATAAGAAAATTTAATTTTTTCTGTGAATAGTGTTGTATTCGAGAATAGTGTTGTATATGTGAATAGTAACCCTGACACAAAAGGTAAAAATTTCATAAGAAAAATCATACTTCGTGAATAGTACCGTATTCGTGAATAGTGTCGTATATGTGAATAGTATCGTATACGTGAATTGTAACCTCGACATGAAAAGGTAAAAATTTCATAATAAAATTCATACCAATATTTCGGTATAATGATATTGAAATAAATAACATCATTTACGAAGAAAATAACATCACATACCTCAAAAGAATAGTACTTCTAGCTTAAATATTAGATATAATATTGAAGAAAACTTGCATTGCTTATCAACTTTCAAAGTATCTAAATACTCACAAAAATACGCTAGATATTATAGAGAGAGAAAACTTCAGATTTTGGTGTAATTTTCAATTTTAACCTAAGCACCCTATTTATATAAAAATGCTTAGAACGCCAAAGAAGACTAACCTGCTACCGGTGGCTTTTACCCATTGCTATTCATGCACACCACGCTTGAAATTCAATAATTTTTCCACAACAACTAAAAGTGGGGCCTACCCATGATTTTAATAAAAACATTTATTTCCAAAACATCAATAATTCATAATAAATATCCATTTTATCAGAAAAATATGAACCTTATTCCATATAAAATTTAATTCTCTATAACTTTGTAGAAGAAAGTTTTTCTAAATCCCAAACAGAAAATGACTGAAATCTATATACGGATGATTTTTAATACCTTCATTTATATCCACATAAAATAAATATTTCCTTATCATATAAATTAATAATTAATTATTCACAAATAATATTACAGAATCACAATAATGACAATCAGGTCATTCCAAAGAAAGAGGGAGCTTTTCGATAAGGATTTCTTCTTACTGGCACGCAATTAGGTGACCAAACCCCTTTCTTAGACAGAACTTCCTTAGACATTGCCAATAATGCTATCTAATAATATTATTCAAATAATATAAATTATTGATCTGATAATGGGAAATACTTTGCAGTGACAATTATTGAAACAACAATAATATAAAAATATCAACGTAGCAATTATTGAATTAATAAAATAAAATATTAAACAGTAATTACTGTAGTAATTATTGAGTAGTGTCTTCTTACGTAAGAATAAATAATCCACAAATATTGTGCAATACCGTGTGCTACTGTACAACCATGCGTATTACTGTACTTTATCCACCAGGTATTCCAACAGTGTTAACGATAACAACTACGTCGTTATTTATAAAAAAAAACTCAAACTTGTCATTTTTTTCATTCGACAGCATTCCGTCATGGGGCCCACAAATGGCTTCTCCATCATACGAATATTCTCCGACAGTAAGAATATTCAACGACCAAACGAATATTCCCCAACAACAATGAATATTCTATAACCACTTGCTTAGTTAAAATATTTGCGCATTTTACCCATAACTAACCACATTAATCAAATCAACCCCTTACTATAACAAAATAATAAATAGAAGAAATTAAATTTTATTTATAAAAAGTTGGGGTCTTACAATAAACATATAAAGTGACTTGAAATTCCTGGTTATTACAGAAGGAGCTCAAAAATAACTCCAAAAATCACTAGATCTAGGTTATATCTAGCATTTTATAGTTAGATCTTATATACATATAGAGTGATATAACATAGATCTAAGTCAGATGAAGCTTGTTACTACATTCCCCAACGTAAAAACCTGAATCTTTGTTCATTTCCTTTAAAATCTAATTCAATGTTGTGCTTATACATAGTTAAAATTCAATCTTTATACATATATTGATTTTTTATCTATAGATCTATCGCTTTTACCGATTATTTTGTTTGTATATTGTTAAAGATCAAATCTTTTACTAGATCTACCCTAGATCTAGTCAGATCTAGCCCTTAACTGGTTATAAAGCTTCAAAGCTTGAACCTATATGCTAGATTGGCTCGAATTTAGGTTAGATCTAGTCATTTTCAATGATTTCAAATGATTTTAAACACTTCGCAAAACCCTAGATCCATATCTAGTGGGGAGGATGTCCTAACTAATCGTACTAGGGATTCTAATCAATGAATCACCTGATAGCAATTTTAGGATACATTTGTTTATATACTTTTGTTCAAATCCCGATTGTGTCATTGTACGGATCTTTAGATACCCTAAATCTATGGATTCATATCCTAGATTTGGGAATCCTTTGATAGATCTCGTTATACACCTAGTCTTTCGAGTAATGGTTTTGATATTGCGATTGATGAATGGGTAGTATACCCATGAATTGGATACATTTGGACTTAAGTTATTGCATTTTTAAGTTATTTAGTAGCATTTTATTGTGTTTATTTCTTGTTTTGCAGATTTGGGAGCTGAAGGGGGCAATTATGGGAAATTCAAGCAAATAATGGCAATTCGGTAATTAAAGCGAAGTACAGCGCTGGGGCGCTGGAATTAGTACTATCCTCAGCGCCGGGGCGCTGAGCCTCGGCAGGCGTTGACTGGTTACGCGCGGTTGACTTTCGAATGGACTTAATTTGGTCATTGAGAGCTAGAATAAAACCTAATTGGAGAAGGATTGTGGGGATATAAAAAGAAACAAAGTGCTGAAATAAAAAGAGCCTCGTTTTGAACTTTTATTGCAGGAGGAAAGGATTCAAGAAGTTCTCTATTGCAGGCTACGTGAGATTGCTTGGAGATTAAGGATTGGCTACAGAGTTTATTCTTTTTCTCCTTATTTTTAATTTATAATTCTTTAAGGATGATTTGTCAACGATTAATGTTTTTTATTTCCGAGATGAACTAATTCTTTCATTAAGATTTCAATTGATCCTTTTATGACTATAAAGTAGTTATTCATTCATTCTAATTACTTATGTTGAAGTGAATTGTTCATCATGTTTTGACTTTATTGCGTAATTATTTGGCCAATAATTATCCTGTTATTCTAGAAGGAATTGGAAGAGGAATTCTAGGGTTAGAACTGGGCATGATGATATGTGACTTGATTATTTGCATAATTAGGTTTGTGAATTGAATGGAAATATCTTTTCACCGCATATAACACATAGGGAATTGGAATTGGAAAGCGTTTAATTCAATTGTTTTGCATAGGAATATAGCAAGATTAATCTGGATTAAATAGAAGTCAACTGATCACTTGGAAAAGGACACTTGGCATTTAAGAATTCTTGTTAACAATTCAGTAGACATAATAATTGGGATGAGTAGGTAGCTGATTTATGGTTTATAATTGGGGATATTGAAGTCTTAACCTTTATCTATCGGAAATCATTTATTCAAGCATTAGTTTATTTAATCAGTTATTTTAGAATAATATCTTTTGGTGTTCAAATTTGTGTTAGTAATTCAGGAAATCATAATTTCTTCTTGTTCAAATAAAATTGAATTGATATAGTATTAGTAGTTGAGATTTATTAATTAGAATTCTCTGAGGGAACGATACTCAACTTATCACTGTATTACTTGTTGACCACGTATACTTGCTTGTTGTGCGTAACTAGATTTTACTCAACAAGTTTTTGGCGCCGTTGCCGGGGAATTTTTATTAATATTAATTTCATATTAGTTATAATCAGTTCGATTTTAATTTGAACGCTACTTAATTTTTTTTTTTTCTTGGATTGGCAGGAATTCGTGTATGCACACTAGATCGAAAGCGAGAAAGGAACTTCTTACGTACACCGACAACCTTGAGCAGAAGTTTCAAACAGTGCATTTGAATAGTGAGGCTGCACATCTGGAAGACGACCTGACAACTCAAGAAATTCTCGTAAACCTGGCAGAGAATGAACAGAAATCACTTAGGGATTATGCCCTGCCAATTGTCACGGATCTACAGTCCAGTATTAAGAGACCGGCAATCAATGCAAACAGTTTCGAGATAAAACCGGGATCAATTCAGATGCTACAGAATATATGCCAGTTTGGGGGTAATTCGATAGATGATCCTAATGAACATATCTTGAGCTTTTTGGAGGTTTGCGATACCTTCAAATTTAACAATGTGTCGGAAGATGCTATAAGATTGAGGATGTTCCCGTTTACTTTGAAAGATAAAGCACGAAGCTGGTTACACTCCTTACCTCCTGGTTCAATCACCACATGGGATGACTTAGCTCAAAATTTTTTAGCTAAGTTCTTCCCACCAGCGAAGTCGGCCAAACTACGGAATGATATTCATACTTTCGCACAATTTGAGTTAGAATCGTTATATGAGGCGTGGGAAAGATTTAAGGATATGCTCCGTAAGTGCCCTCATCATGGAATCCCACAGTGGATGCAATTAGGGATATTTTGTGATGGTTTGCACGCAGCTACGAGGGCTAGTATTGATGCAGCAGCTGGAGGTGCAATCATGTCCAAAAATTTTGATGAGGCATATCAATTGTTAGAAACAATGGCTACCAACAACTATCAGTGGCCCATGACGAGAAACAACCATCCAAAAGTATCGGGGAAGTATGAAGTGGACAAGCTGACAGCATTAACAGCACAAGTGACTGCAATAGTTAAGCAAATGGAAACATGGCATCCACAAGCCACACATCAGGTAGCGATGGTTTGTGAGTTGTGTGCTGGGGGTCATTCGACGGATCAGTGTGCCATAAATTCTGAATCAGCACAATTCGTAGGAAACTATAATCGCTCAACTCAACCGTATTCGACTCAAAATGCGTATAATCCAGGTTGGAAGAATCATCCAGGATTCTCATGGAGTAACAATCAAGCTGCAGCTCAGCCACCTAGGCAACAAAACACCTCCGGATTTCAAAATCCGAATCAACAACCAGAGAGGATATCAAGTTTGGAAGCAGCAGTGGAAAAATTCGTTAGAGCATCGGACAAAAAGAACGAGGAACAAGACAAGAAATTGAACCAATTAGATTTGACTCTGCAAAGCCACGGGGCATCGTTAAAGAACCTGGAAAATCAATTGGGACAAATAGCACATGCATTGAATACCCGTCCACTAGGAACGCTCCCGAGTGATACAGAAATAAACCCGGGCAGAAATGAGCACTGCAAAGCAGTAATCTTACGAAGTGGGAAGGAGTTGCAAATAGTCAAGGATAAAGAAAAGGGGAACAATGTAACAGCTGAAATAGAAGAAGTTGTGGAAACTGAGAAAGATAAAGAGGAAATAGGAGAGAAAAATGCATCCGGGCCAACGACAACACTGCCACCCATACCATATCCGCAGAGATTTCAGAAATCCAAGTTAGATAAGCAGTTTTCAAGATTTTTGGATATTTTTAAAAAATTGCATATCAACATCCCATTCGCCGAAGCTTTAGAATAAATGCCGAGTTATGCTAAGTTCATGAAGGATGTGCTATCAAAGAAAAGGAAATTGGGGGATTTTGAAACAGTGGCGCTAACTGAAGAATGTAGCGCAATTATTCAAAACAAGTTGCCTCCAAAGCTGAAAGATCCAGGTAGCTTTTCTATTCCATGCGATATTGGTAATCAGTTTTCGGGAAGAGCACTGTGCGATTTGGGGGCCAGTATTAATCTGATGCCCTTATCAGTCTACCGTCAGTTTGGGCTCCAGGCACCAAAACCGACAAACATTAGTTTACTGTTGGCAGACCGATCAGTTACATATCCACGAGGTTTCGTTGAAGACGTCTTAGTAAGGGTAGATAAATTCATCTTCCCAGCAGACTTCGTTATCTTGGATTGTGAAGTAGATACGGAACTTCCCATCATCCTCGGACGACCATTTTTAGCAACGGGGAGAACGTTAATCGACGTGCAAAAAGGGGAATTGACAATGAGAGTTGACGATCAACAGGTCACTTTTAATGTGTTTAAATCCATGTCTTATCCAAAGGAAAAAATGGAGTGTTCGCGGGTGGATTTAATGGAGGAGATAGTCAATCACAAGATTTGCTGTAATTATTCAGAGGATCCGATAGAATCAATGTTGCTCGGTACAGATAACGATAGGGTTGCTGCGGACAATGAGCATGTCAAATGGCTAGACACAGCATCATTCTACCGGAAAAGTAATCAACCATTCGACACCCTTGAAAGGCCCAAAACGGAAGAAAAAAAATGCAAACCCTCGATAGAAGAGCCACCGGTGTTGGAATTAAAACCACTTCCCTCTCATCTTGAATATGCTTATCTAGGGGTAGACGCGACTCTACCAGTTATTGTTTCGACAAAGCTAACTGACACCCAAAAAGAAAAGTTGCTGCGGGTTCTGCGCGAGTTCAAAACAGCGATTGGGTGGACTATAGCGGACATTCGAGGTATTAGCCCATCGTTCTGTATGCATAAGATTTTAATGGAAGAAGGATCAAAACCAACCATTGAGATGCAAAGAAGGTTAAATCCTATTATGAAAGATGTGGTAAAAAAGGAAATTATAAAATGGTTGGATGCCGGTATTATTTACCCAATTTCAGACAGTTCATGGGTGAGCCCTGTACAGTGTGTACCAAAAAAAGGGGGCATGACTGTGGTAAAAAACGAAGCTCATGAGCTTATCCCAACAAGAACTGTTACAGGCTGGAGAGTATGCATGGATTACCGCAAGTTGAATAAAGCCACACGCAAAGATCACTTTCCCTTGCCATTCATTGATCAGATGTTGGACCGGTTAGCCGGACACCAATTCTACTGTCTGTTAGATGGATATTCAGGGTACAATCAAATTGCCATAGCACCGTAAGATCAAGAAAAGACCACGTTCACATGTCCATACGGTACGTTTGCATTCCGGCGTATGTCATTTGGTTTATGTAATGCGCCGGCAACCTTTCAACGCTGTATGATGGCAATCTTCTCTGACATGGTCGAACATAATTTAGAGGTATTCATGGATGATTTCTCCGTGTTTGGTGACAGTTTCGACTCGTGTTTGAAGAATCTGGTCTTGGTGTTAAAAAGATGCGTGGAGACTAACCTGGTGCTTAACTGGGAAAAATGTCATTTTATGGTTCAAGAAGGAGTTATTCTGGGCCATAAGGTTTCCGCATCCGGATTGGAGGTGGATAGAGCGAAAATTGAGACAATTGAGAAATTACCTCCTCCATCATCTGTGAAGGGCATTCGAAGCTTTTTGGGACATGCAGGGTTTTATAGACGCTTTATTAAAGATTTTTCAAAGATTTCGAAACCCCTATGCTCACTTTTGGAAAAAGATGTGCCGTTTAAGATGGATCAGGCATGCATCGAGGCATTTGAGGTATTAAAGAAGAAATTGGTCTCTGCACCAATCATTGTAGCACCCGATTGGTCTTTACCGTTCGAATTGATGTGCGACGCCAGTGATTACGCTGTGGGAGCCGTATTGGGACAACGTCACGATAAGATTTTTCATACTATCTATTACTCTAGTAAGACATTGACAGATGCCCAGCTGAACTACACAACAACCAAAAAAGAATTACTCGCAGTGGTGTTTGCTTTTGACAAATTCAGAGCTTATCTCCTAGGCACCAAGGTAATTGTCTACACTGATCATTCGGCTATTAAATATCTGATTGAAAAGAAAGATGCTAAACCACGGTTAATACGATGGGTGCTGTTGTTACAAGAATTTGATCTTGAAATCCGGGACAGAAAAGGTACAGAAAACCAAGTGGCGGATCATTTGTCTCGGTTAGAAAATACAGCGGAACAGAAAGAAGACAACTTAGTGATTAATGAAAAATTTCCAGATGAGCAACTGTTCCGGGTAACTATCCTATTGCCTTGGTATGCTGACTATGTAAACTATGTGGTTGCCAAGGTGTTACCGCCGGATTTGACTTCACAACAACGAAAGAAGTTTCTCCACGATGTGAAGCAATACTATTGGGATGAACCGTTTCTGTTTAAAGCATGTGCCGACCAAATGATAAGACGTTGTGTGCCTCATGAAGAAATGGATAGTATATTAGGTCACTGCCACTCCTCAGATTATGGAGGTCATTATTCCGGTGACAGAACAGCAGCGAAAGTACTACAATCGGGATTTTTCTGGCCTTCTCTATTCAAAGATGCTCATCTCTTTGTGCTGAAATGCGATCGCTGCCAACGCGTAGGTAATATCTCTAAGCGTAATGAAATGCCACTCAATACAATTTTAGAGGTGGAACTATTCGACGTGTGGGGAATCAATTTTATGGGACCATTTCCATCTTCTTTTAATAATCAGTACATCTTGTTAGCGGTCGATTATGTGTCCAAATGGGTAGAGGCAACAGCGTTACCAACGAATGATGCCAGCGCTGTTATCCGATTTTTGAAGAAGAACATTTTTACCCGATTCGGTACACCGCGAGCTATAATAAGTGATGAGGGAACTCACTTCTGTAACAAACAGTTTACCAAATTGCTTGTCAAGTATGGGGTTCGGCACAAAATTGCAGCTGCATATCACCCACAAACCAATGGCCAAGCGAAGGTGTCGAATAGGGAAGTTAAGAGGATCCTGGAAAAGGTAGTCAATCCGTCACGAAAAGATTGGGCATTGCGTCTTGACGATGCTCTATGGGCCTATCGCACAGCGTACAAAAATCCGATCGGCATGTCACCGTACAGAATGGTATTTGGAAAGGCGTGTCACTTACCGGTCGAGCTCGAACACAGTGCACATTGGGCCATTCGGAAACTGAACTTTGATCTGGAAGCAGCGGGTGAGAAACGGTTACTGCAGTTGAATGAGATGGCTGAATTCCGGTTCAATGCGTATGAAAATGCTAAGCTCTACAAGGAGAAAGTCAAAGCTTGGCACGATAAAAAAATTCTTGATAGAACATTTGAACCCGGCCAACAAGTACTATTGTTCAACTCACGCCTGCGTCTATTTCCGGGAAAATTGAAATCCAGGTGGTCCGGACCTTTCGTTGTTATATCTGTCACGCCACACGGAAACATTGAGGTCGAGGAACCGAACTCCAAGTGTACGTTCAAGGTCAATGGTCAACGTCTGAAACATTATTGGAGTGGACCAATCGAACGTCAAGCTACGGTCCAGTACCTCTCCGAACCAGTGCATAACTGACCAAAACCGAAAAGTCGGGCTGACGACTGTAAACCAAACGCTTCTTGGGAGGCAACCCATTAAGTTTTGCACTTTTAACGTTATTTCAAGTTATTCTGTTTGATTTACTTTTATTTTTATTTTATTTTATTTTGTGTCGATTTTTATTTTTCTTTAGCAGTGAAGAAGACAATTTTGATAGCTTAATTCTTAGTGATTTTCCATGAAAGGACGGTACAAAGAAAAATAACACATAAGTACAGCGCCCCGGCGCTCCCACTGCAAAGGATCAAGCGCCCCGGCGCTAGGCACCAGAAGCTCAAATTCAAGCCCAGCGCCCCGGCGCTGGCCTCCCATTCATTTACAGCGCCCCGGCGCTAGGGACCAGAAACTTAAATTTAAGCCCAGCGCCCCGGCGCTGGCTTCCAAGGCATTTCCAGCGCCCCGGCGCTATAGCACATCAACCGCCTCTGCCACTCAGCGCCCCGGCGCTCTGTCAAAGGTAAAACCCAGCGCCCCGGCGCTGGCCTCCCATTCATTTACAGCGCCCCGGCGCTAGGGACCAGAAACTTAAATTTAAGCCCAGCGCCCCGGCGTTGGCTTCCAAGGCATTTCCAGCGCCCCGGCGCTATAGCACATCAACCGCCTCTGCCACTCAGCGCCCCGGCGCTCTGTCAAAGGTAAAACCCAGCGCCCCGGCGCTGGGATCAGGTTTGACGTTCCAATTTACTTCCCAGCCGTTTCCTTCTCTCCCATTCCATTCACACGCCGGCAACTCAGGGCAGTAAATTTCTCTCCCATTCTCCTAAATTTCTCCCCCCACCTCCCACTCACACAGTACTTTAATCTTGGATACTAGTTCTCCCACACACCTACCGCACCCCCCTAACTGCGTCAGAGTCGTGCGTGTTGTGCGTGTTGTGTGTTGTGTTTTACTCCTCCAACGAAGCTAGCAACGGTATGATGTGCTATGTATTCCTTTTATTACAGCCCAGATTTTTATTTCTTATTCTATGTATCTGGGTAATACAATAGAGTTCATAAGATAATTCACTACAGTTTGATGTACTTTTCCACACAAGGTTAGTGACTGCTACAGGAATGGCATGCATAAATATGGAATTAGTGATGGTTGTATTCAAATTTTCAGTTGAAGCCTAGGTGTTCGATAAGTTGTCTAAGTCACTCATCATGCGTAGTATATCATACTTGCCCGTTTCATGCCTTTTCCCCGACTGTGTACTCATAACTTCAATATTTTATACAGTTTCGGGGTAATGCCAGGCACACATATCCAACCATGAATTCTTTTTAAAAGCTAAACTATGACCATGTTGTCTTTGCAGAACCCTCTACATGGCATCCAAACGTCACCGTGGCGAAGGGTCCGGCGCCGCTTCCGTGTCACCTCAAAAATTTGACAGCCGGCGGTTTGTTAGTCACGCAGCTCAAGAACGCTACGGCCGCATGGCCACCCGCTCACTAGTCCCCGAACGTGGTCTCCGTCCCGATCAAACCAAGGATGGAGACATTGCAGTGATGATTGCTGAACGAAACTGGTTCTCCCTCACCGAACAGCCTGACCCGGCAGTGATTGCAGTTGTCAAAGAATTCTACGCCAACTTGCCCGAGCATAACCATTATGGGGTATTTGTCAGAGGTAAATCTGTGGAAATTGGCGAGGAGGATATAAATGGATTCTATCAACTACCATTAGAGGAGTTTCATGATGAATATGCTGGACTAGTGAGTGATGGGCCGGACTATGAACAGATTATTCGGGAGCTGTGTCAGTCGGGCACTACATGGACCCTGCATGAGCGTGGCAGCATGACTTTCCCATTATCTCACCTCAGTCTATATGGAAAGGCATGGTATGCCTTTATCTGTGCTAAATTGATGCCCTGCACCCATGTGAGTCACGTAACCAAAGAAAGGGCTGTGTTATTATACTCCATCGTACAAGGCCTCAGAATTGATGTCGGCCATCTTATTCAGCAATCTATGATCCGCGCATCTCGCGGAGGGACCACAGGAGGGTTACCACATCCGTCACTGATCTGCGTTTTATGTGCTAAGTTTGGGGTCAAATGGAAATCAGACGAGATGATTCAAACTCCTATGCCTGTGTTGGACCACAACTTGATCCGGCGTTATAAAGTGTGGTCGGGTGGAGCTAATCACCCTAGGGGACTGGGTTTCATTATCCCCCAAGTCACATCTCCACCAGCCCCACCACCCCCGGCCCCACCTACTTACGGTCCTTCGACAGCAGCTCAGCGAGGTGTGGTCCCTTACGCTGTCCAGCGGGAGATCGACGGCTGGTTTTACAACATTGAGTCCCAGAATGTGCACTTAGCGGAGCACCAAGATGTGATTTTCAAGTATTTAGTTGATCAATTTGCTGCGCAGAATGCACTAACCATCCAAACGCATCCGGGTGTTCCCCTTAGCCATTTCCCAACGGCTCCCGTTCTGCCGGTCTTTCCCCCTTCCGACCAAGAGATGAGTGACGACGATGATGCTCCCCCGGAGGCATAAGCTCGTCAGGGAAGTCCTCTGTTTTATTTTGCCTTATTTTTCGCATGAGGACATTGCTCTAGATAAGTTTGGGGGTTGTTAAGTTTTATTTTTAAAAAGTGGTAGGTTATTCGTATGTGGATTGTTTATTCATAAAGTTGCAGTTAGGATTGCATGTTAATTCCAGTTCTTGATAATGCGTATATCTGGGGCCAATGATGAAAGTAGAATTGCATGAACAAGTCTAATAAGGATTGTTGATTCAGTGATATGATTTTCTTGACATAAATTGGGTCTTTATCTGTTTGACATTGATATTATAGGAAGGCACTTTGACAAAACGACCATGTTGGCTATGATAGTTTAAATGGCTAGATAATAGAGTTCTAAAGTAGGATTGCTAGTGATATGGAAGAACAATTTGAATAACTAGAGGAGACTGAATCTATGCATAAACTCAAGTTTGGGGGAAAATATATGGAATATGTAAGCTAAAAAAAAAAAAAAGTGTGTTGAGTTTTGTGGTGGGTTGAGGGGAAACACTCCCCATAAACACAAGCGTGAGATGGAGCGTAAAACGCACTCACCAACCATCTATCTAAAAAAAAAAATAAAAATAAATAAATAAATAAATAATATACAGAGTGACTAGTCTTGTTTCGGGGCCTTTGTTACTTGAGCAAGTACGCCCGAAGGGGTATCTTAAAACCTAGCGCCCTAAGGTCTTATATGGTCTGGGAGTCGTTGGTCGAAAACTCGTTAAGGGGTAACACTGTTAGCCTAATGAGATAAGACATTGCACAGTCATTTATAAAAAAAAAAAAAAAGAGGAAAAGAAAAGCAAAGCATAAGTATTCCATGTTGACTTTCGAATTCGGGTAAGTGTTTGAATTCAGTTGAAACGAGTATATTTGATGAGTACTCCAGTTTACACTGTATGATGCCTACTAAGAAATTTATTATCTTTCGTATTTTTGTCTCTCATGGGTTAGCATGGTTGTTGGACACACACGCATAATATCAGTAATAACAGATTTAGATCCGTTGATTGACGGGAGATTGTCGATCTGTTTTTTTTGCATGATGAATTGGTCTGTTACGTGATTTTTCTGAGGCATATGGATATACGCGAGCTCTTGAATTGCTGGAATTACGAACATAGAAATATAAATAGTTTGTGTTTGCATGATGTTCAGTTTTGTTTGTGAGTTTATGTTTTGTCGCATGAGGGCACGCAACATTTTAAGTTTGGGGGTATTTGATGAATGGGTAGTATACCCATGAATTGGATACATTTGGACTTAAGTTATTGCATTTTTAAGTTATTTAGTAGCATTTTATTGTGTTTATTTCTTGTTTTGCAGATTTGGGAGCTGAAGGGGGCAATTATGGGAAATTCAAGCAAATAATGGCAATTCGGTAATTAAAGCGAAGTACAGCGCCGGGGCGCTGGAATTAGTACTATCCTCAGCGCCGGGGCGCTGAGCCTCGGCAGGCGTTGACTGGTTACGCGCGGTTGACTTTCGGATGGACTTAATTTGGTCATTGAGAGCTAGAATAAAACCTAATTGGAGAAGGATTGTGGGGATATAAAAAGAAACAAAGTGCTGAAATAAAAAGAGCCTCGTTTTGGACTTTTATTGCAGGAGGAAAGGATTCAAGAAGTTCTCTATTGCAGGCTACGTGAGATTGCTTGGAGATTAGGGATTGGCTACAGAGTTTATTCTTTTTCTCCTTATTTTTAATTTATAATTCTTTAAGGATGATTTGTCAACGATTAATGTTTTTTATTTCCGAGATGAACTAATTCTTTCATTAAGATTTCAATTGAACCTTTTATGACTATAAAGTAGTTATTCATTCATTCTAATTACTTATGTTGAAGTGAATTGTTCATCATGTTTTGACTTTATTGCGTAATTATTTGGCCAATAATTATCCTGTTATTCTAGAAGGAATTGGAAGAGGAATTCTAAGGTTAGAACTGGGCATGATGATATGTGACTTGATTATTTGCATAATTAGGTTTGTGAATTGAATGGAAATATCTTTTCACCGCATATAACACATAGGGAATTGGAATTGGAAAGCGTTTAATTCAATTGTTTTGCATAGGAATATAGCAAGATTAATCTGGATTAAATAGAAGTCAACTGATCACTTGGAAAAGGACACTTGGCATTTAAGAATTCTTGTTAACAATTCAGTAGACATAATAATTGGGATGAGTAGGTAGCTGATTTATGGTTTATAATTGGGGATATTGAAGTCTTAACCTTTATCTATCGGAAATCATTTATTCAAGCATTAGTTTATGTAATCAGTTATTTTAGAATAATATCTTTTGGTGTTCAAATTTGTGTTAGTAATTCAGGAAATCATAATTTCTTCTTGTTCAAATAAAATTGAATTGATATAGTATTAGTAGTTGAGATTTATTAATTAGAATTCTCTGAGGGAACGATACTCAACTTATCACTGTATTACTTGTTGACCACGTATACTTGCGTGTTGTGCGTAACTAGATTTTACTCAACAGCGATCTAAAAGTCAGGGTTGCGGGAGCCCCTTTTAGATCTTTTCAAGTTATGTTCAAGCATATTGATGTGAGCCTAGGAATCCTAGGGTCGAGATCTACTAATTGGATCTTGACTAGATTCCCGTGATGGACTTTTTTGTTAAAATATATTATTAAATAGTGTAAATCATTGTACATATAATTTCGGGCCTTAAAACAACTTCAAGGGCTTTATCCCAAGAGACCGGATTTAAGGCCCCGTGATAGTGAAAATTGTGATTGTGGGTGCCCAGCTCTATCGAGATGGATTTCATGCTCGGGGATGGCCAGACCCTTTTCCATGCTTTATTTCATGTATTATCAGCAAAAATAATTTTCAAAACAAAACAACGAAGATCTTGTAAAATAAATCGCTCGGGACTAGGCAAACATAAGGTCAAAACCAAGCGACAACATAGGGCAAGAACACCAAAGTTCTCCAAATCCTCAAAAAGCCCCTTCTTCAAAACTCAAATTAAAAATTAAACAATCGCGTTCTTAGGCTAAAATTAGGTTTAAAATAACTTACAAAATAAGGCACTTAAAACGATTCAAAAATAGTAAAGGCTTTCTCAATATCACACACACAGAGTCCATGTTTAGGAAATAAAAAGATGTGGTAACCGTGTTTTCAAGGAAGTCGGGAGGGTGCCTTACACCTTCCCCTCACTTAAGAAACCCCCAAACTCTACGAATCTCGAGTTCCAGACCAATTTTATGAAGTCAAATATTGGGCCATATTATGAAAACTACAAAAATTCAGATGATTTGGTACAACCATTTGAACTTATACCAACTAGTGAGTCTGTCTGATTCGGCTCAATTATTAAAATTAACTTTTTCAAATTCGTCAGCATTTATGTCGATCTTTTCCCAAAACCCTACCCTTTAAATAAACATTAAAAAATAGAAATCTTAAAAAGGGTAGAAACAACACAAATATTAGGGAAAAAGGGAAAATCTTCCCCCCCACCTAGTGTCGACTGTGACACTGTGCGAAACACTAAAATAAAGCATTCAAAAATATAAGGCATACATACATTCGAATCATTCACACAACACACATAAATAAGAATGGCAAACAACAAGATTGAATGTGGATTAAGCCCTCTATTGTCCCCAATATTAAATAGTAGAGTCGTCAAATGTTGACACCGAGGTAAGATTTTTCCTAAGCATGTTTCTACTCTTTTTATTTCCCTAGGTCGATTTATTTACTTAAAGGGTGATATTTTAGGGAAAAAAACATACATAAATGTCGGCGGCGTTTTGAAAGGTTGATTTTAATGGTGGGCCAATTAGACAGAGTCGCTTGTAGGTATAAGTTTAAATAATGTACCAAACTCATCTGAATTTTTGAGGTTTTCACAATATGAACCAATATGTGACTCCATAAACTTGGTCTCAAAACCGAGATTCATATAGTTCAGGGGCTTGCTTAAGCGAAGGGAAGGTGTTAGGCACCCCCCGACTTCCGTGAAAAACACGATTACCACATCTGATTGTGTTCCTAAGGGTGAGGTGTGTGTATCATATGTGTGATTTTAAAGAAGCCTAGAATATTGTGTTTGAGTGCGTTATTTTGAAAGCAGTTTAAAACATCTTTTTGCATATGCACGAAAGATTTGATTTGAAGAATAGTTTTTTAAAATTTAATTTTGATAAAGCATTTTCGGGGTGACGTTTTAGAAAATATGGTTTTCAACCCCTTTGTCAAATAGAAATTGAGATTCTTTGATACTTTTAATTTTTTAAACTTTAGTTGTCTAATAACCCGAATTTGTTTGATTTTAGAAGATCTTTGTTACTTTACTTGTAAGTCATTTGTTTATGATAATATACGAAATCAAACATTGAAAATGGTCGAGACTACCCGTGGGCATTAAAGTCATCTCGACAGCCCGAGCACTTGCAATCACAATTCTTTCGCTATCACGAGGCCTTAAATCCGGCTCTCTCGAGATGAAACCCTCAATATCATTTTATGGTCCAAATTTACATGTACAATGATTAGATATTAACTTTTACATTCGAAATTACGTCCATCGCCGGAATTTAGCCAAGGTCCAATTTATGGATTCTCAACTCCAATATTCCTAGACTCACATTGCAAATAAATGATACATCAATATCTAAAAACAAAGAAAAGATATATGAATGGTCTCTTGAAGATCATATCTCATAGATCGCAAAACTGAATCCAACATCGTGATGGACTATATGTATTAATGAGATTTATCGAAAGAACTTAGAATTTTGGAATTAAATCTGTAGATCTAAGATATATGAGATCCGTACAATGACATAATCGGGAGTTAAAATAGAAAATAAAAAATATATCCCAAACTGGCTATCAGGTGATTCAATTGTTAGAATCCCTTGACGGTGGGTAGATGGGATCCCCTCACCACTAGATATAAATCTAGGATTTTTGGGGGTAAAAAAAATAAACTTAAAACATGAAAATAACTAGATCTAGACTAGATCTAAGCCAATCTAACATAAAGATTCAAACTTTAAGCTCTAGAATCTAAAAAAGGGCTTGATCTGAGCTAGATCTAATATGGATCTAGCAAAAATATTCAATCTTTACAACTTTTGAGTAAAATAACCGATGAAACGAAGTAAATCTATAGAAAAAGAACAAGCATATACAAAAAGATCGAAACTTTAACAAGATGTAGGCATAATAATATATTAAACACAAGAGATCTAATAGATCTACATTAAAAATACAAGAAAGGTTGGATCATTCACCTTGGAAAATGGAGGAACATGTTACATAGCTTTGGATCTATGTTATTACTCTCAAATTTATGAGATATCTATCTAAAAATAGCTAGATTCATATGGAATCTAGAGCATTTTTGCTCTCAAACTCGTCTCCTTCTATATCTAGACTTCCCCCTCTCTCTCTAAAACTATGGAAATGTGCTCTCTTTGCAAAATGAGTTAAAATCGTCCTTTTATAGGCCTCGGGGTTCGGTCGTAGATGAATATGTGGTTTACACTGGTGGGGGCCCACATGCCTAGATTTTTGTGTCGTGTAGGTAGTTTTTTGTGTTGTTTATTAAAATGTTCGTAACTTTAAATATAAGAAGAGCTAGGAGATGTGCAATATCATTCTGGAAAGCTCTTTCCGAGAGCTACGCAATGACATAGAGTTTGACCAATTCCGGATCTGGGAAGATAAAGAAAAAATAATATAAGTATCTTCTTAAATCTGTAAGATAGTCAACTGTCTTGCCTTAGGTAGTCTATCATTCAGGGATTGTTGTTGCGGCTTCTATGAACTCATCCTCAGCTACATGATGTAATGACCAAGAAATCATACATAGAATATAAATAATTTTTATTTGATTTTATTGAATAAAATGAGATTATATGGATTTTATTATGTGTTATGTGTTTAAAGGTCAATTTGATGACCTAAGATGTGTGTGATGTTAGAGTTTATGACCTAGAGACCAATTATTTGATATAATTGCTTAATATTTTGATATTATATTTGATTGAATAAATGAATGATTTTATTATGGTTTTATTTATTGCGTTATATAAATGTTAACATAATAAAATTCCTTAGAATAGTGATACAATTTATATAGTTTCAAGTATATGACTTAAACATGAGATTATATAATTACAATTAGTATCATTGCTCTTAAATGTCCCTAGTCGAGTATCATTGTTGATAGGACAACAATGATGCATTGAGACTAGTATGTGGATTGACTGATTACCAAATCTCATTGGTCATAAATATATGAGATATTAAGTCAATGCATAGGTATGTGTTAGAGAACGATGTACTGGACAGACCCACCATGAGAATTCTATGTGGAGCATCGAAGTGTCATTAGGGGATTCTCATAGTGACAATAATGTAATGGTCCTCAGACTTGAAATCACTATATTACTACACAAGAATTTATGTACTTTGATATCATCAAAGGTCACCTTTAATAAGGTGGACTATAAAGGTGATTATTGGGTATATCATGAATCGTGTGAGAAATATGAGTGATCTAGATGGAATTTAACCCTCCTATATAATAGGGGTGATATCCATAGGCCTCTTGATTGAGTAGGACTATGAAATGAATGGCCATGCTCAAATAGTGATTTGTTTCATATAGTCTACTCATTGATCAAGAAAATTCAGATTAAATTATGAAGAGTATGACAAATTCCATGACTCGAGTTTAATCTCGGATGTCAAGGTTATAAGGATTAAATTACATTGAAACATTGGTCACGAAAAGGATGCATCAAATCATTGATCTTATTATTACTTGGGTAGCAGTGATGCATTACTAGATGCCGCTCACTATTTTTAATTTTATAATATGATTTTAAAATTATTGCCAACGTAATAATAACCTATAGGGTCACACACATAGAACGTAATTAAAAGGGAATTAATTTAAATTATAAAGATTTAAATATGTCAATATGATTGATAATATTTAAATTATAAATTTAAATTAATAGGATAATTTATATATAGGTATATTAATTAAGTAAGACTTAATTAAGATATATATATATATATATATATATATATATATATATATAAATTTGGATTTTAAAAGGGTTTTGGATTAATCCCTTTTAACTACTATATATATGATATATAGCAGCTATTTTAGGGTTAACGATCATAATCTCACAAACCCTAGCCGCTCTTAGAGAGAGACTAGAGAAAAGTTTAAAAACATGTTCCTTTGGTGGCTAGTACCGCAGCTCCCTTCAATTGCAGAATCGTGCGATGATTCGCGAGCGTTCGTGTGGATACCATAGAGACGTTGTTCCATTGGATTGCGTTGGCGATTCGACCGCATCGTTTCTAGCTTTCTTAATCGTTATAATTTCTAACCACTGAATTAATTTAGTTTTTACATGGATCCTGTTTTAGGGTTTCAAAATTGCACTTTATATTGTTTAATTTCCGATGCGTTTTATGTACCGATACCGAACATGTGAATGTTATGGTTTACGAATTAGAGATCGTAGGAAAAAATAAAAAATTTCTAAGAAAAATACGTAAAAACACTATCCACCCAAAAATGTTTTTACGTATTTTCGATTTTTCGAAGAACATACGTTACAATGAAAAGGAAAGACAGAATGTCAAATAAAATTTGAGAACGAAAAAATGCAATTTTTTTAATGTGTAAAGAATTTTAGAAAGTAAAAGAAAAAGAATACGAGTATAATATGAATTATTATACGAGTATAATACGAAGAATAATACGACATATAATACGAAGTAGAATACGAGAATTATACAATAAAAATACGAAAAGTCAAAGTTAATTATTAATCAATTGAGCTTTAACTTTGAGAAGCCCAATAGGAAGTGTTAGGAGGCCCAATGATAATTTAAATCAAGTCCCAAATGAATGTTATTTAAAGCCCAAACCATGGCCCAAATCAAATTCAAACAAAGCCCAAACTAAGGTCCAATAAGATGAGTTAACTGTTGGGTCATGGATGGGTTGAAATGGGTGGGGTAAACCATGTGGGGCCTCCACCACACCATATAGCTAGCCAAAGCTTCCAAGGAATGATTGGCAAAAGATCTTGCAAGTTAAGGAGGTGACATTTAATGTTAGGATTACACAAAATTCTTGGTTGAGTTAGTTTAACTCAATCATTGTTAAAAGTGAGGAGGTGATGAGGGGAGGATTTATAAGATTGGGAAAGTTGAGGGTTTTGACCATACAAGATCTTAAGTAAAGTGAGTAATTCATAAGTATAGCAAATTTGTCTTAAAGACCATTGTACCCCAACTCTTGCTTTTTCTATAAAAGGCAAACCATTTCTCTTCTCTATTTAACAAATCATCTAACACATTTAAGAGCAAGTATTATATTGAGAGAGAAGTGAGAGCAAATTGGATTAATCAAGAAGGAAGTGCTAGTTTAATTCATCAAGTCACCAAGCAATCAAGAGGTAATAACTAAGAACCTTAATCTTCAACTCTTTTAAGTTTTGTAGATTGTTAAGAAGTGCTTTGTTGGTGGTTGTTGAATGATTCAATGGAATCATATGTATTCCGGAGGAATAAGGAAGAATTAATGGACTTAAAACACTAATAAGTGTATGCTAAGTGAAATCATAATCGTTAATAACGAATTAAACGAAGAACGTATGAAAAACTTAGAGCTTGTTATTGGTGGACAAATTTAAAACCATCGTAGGTAAATAAGTTGTTGTATCTGTGTAGAGATTGTATAAATGGTGGAAATGTTCCAATTGGAACGGAGTAAAATATGCTATAACAAAGTTATTGTTAGATTTGTATATAGCGCGTACATGTAATTAAATTACATAAAAGGTGCAGAAGCACTATAAAACAAATTTTAAAATTTTCATACAAATCATCACCATGATCATACTGTGCAGAATTATCAATCAATAGAAAGGAAAAGGATATCAAAATTTATACCCTTGTAGAAACGATCTTCCTTAGGTACAAGATCACCTCTAATTCCTTTTCACGTTCAACTTGAATCCATCAGGTTTGATTCCTTCCTTTGATCAACGTTAGTCACCCAAGTATTTGGCCTCTAGAGGTGATCCACCAAGAAAGAATAAGTATTCAAGAAGATGGGTGTTTAGCAAAACCCTAGTTTTTCTATCTCTATAGAAAAGGTGTACTCTCCCAACTCTTGGAATAATCATTAACTTGTATTGTGAAAAATAGCAACCCTCGCCCATAATAAGACACTTCTTATTTATAGATAAAGGTAACCCTCCTTTACAATTAAGGAATTGGGTTTTGTTTTAATTAATTAGGCTCCTAATCTTATTATGAATAATTAATTAAACTCTTTTAATTAATTAGCCTCCTAATCTTATTAGGAATATATAAGAGTACTTTTATTAATTAATTCTCAAACTCCTTTAATAATTAAATAATAATAATAGTTATAATAATAAGACTCCTCTTATTAATTTATATTAAATATTTCCAAATTATTAAATAATAAATATTAAGTTATTTAATTTTTTTCAATCACCGTAGAATAAATTAAATACACTTAACTTATTATTATGATTATGCCATTTGTGATGCCCCCAAATCCGGGTATCTTCCAACCTGACAGATGGTGATACACGGTACTACAATTTATACAGTCATTCCATTGAGACAACAACAAAATGATTGTATTTACTATATTCTTATTAAAATAGTAATAAATCCTTTCTCAGGTTTAGAAATCGAATGCATTCTTTATTGTCCATAAGTATAATACAAACAAACATACTAGTCTATTACAGGATAATTAACTATCCATCTTAGCCTTGCCTTTATCTTTCTTATAACCCTCAGTTTGTTCGGCCTTAGCTGCAACCATATAATTCAAGCAAGAAGTGAGCATAACTAGCTCAGCAAGTCTAACAAAGGATAATATAAATAACACATCATGAATTATATGATTATCTTCCATAATTGAACAAATAGCTATAAAGTACTATGAAACATTGACTAGCACTTCTCATTTCATAACAACAATTCCAAAGTATTTATAATAGTTTAGGAATTCTGAATCGGTCGAAAGACCATGAACATACTCTTTTCGTTTTCATACATGAAAAGGACATCCTTGCACTAAGTTCGTACATCCGATATTTCTTATGAGCACTTCTAGGTGATCAGCCTATAGTACTCTATGTTGATCAACACTCATTCGTTAAACATATTTACATTTAAGTTTTGGTAACCTCGCGTGCCCATCGAATAATCGATGAAAATACATTTGTTTGTTTATATACAACTTTACCTTAAATACATACCAAATACTTGGTGTAAGATAGAGTTAATAGTTCTATATCAAAAGACTTGTAAACAAATCAATCTAATTCTTAATAATAGTCTATCCGAGTTAAAACTGACATCGACCCTTTCGTAAAATAATTCATGTATTTCAGAACATGAATCACAAAAAACTTGACTAACACGGAGGTTAGACAAGTGTTAAGAAAACTTGCCTTCAAGCGTCTTTGAATATAATATTCAAGAGTTCTTAGTCTTTACATAATCTACATGATATATTCACATAGCACACTATAATTAGCTATCAAACAATCTAATCACATTGTTATTACCAACTTCTTTCTCTTCTATAACTTAATCGAATTTATTCCATTAATAATGTCAATTCGACTTACTATACTTCATTACGGCTTGTTAATGTTCTTATGTTTATTAACCGAAACTCGATCATCATTGGTAAAGTACTAATGTTGAATACAATTTACTTTCTTTCTCTTTATGTTCTTGTTTAATCTCTATTAACAACATTTATATTCCTAAAATCATCACTAAATAAGTGATTTAGAAGTAGTCTTTACCATGTACATTAAGTACATTCATATTTGCAATCAATTGGAATTAGGAAACTAACTTAGTTAACAAAATCCCACTACTGGCGCTGCGGCGCCAGACTCTAGCACACCATTGGCGCTGCGGCACCAACTAATAGTGGCTGAAGCCCTGAGCTAGCGCTGCGACGCGACCATTAACACTGGGGTTGGCGCTGCGGTGCCACCCCTGAGCCTCAGTTTGTTTTGACAGTTTGGTTTTTCTACGAACTTCCCGGGCTCATAACTTATTCGTTTTACATCCGAATTGGCTCGTTCAAAAGCCATTAGCTCATAAATTACATGCTCTAAGTGTCCATGCAACAATTTTTCATGTTTGAATCCATTAACTCGGAATTCAACTTTTAGTTCATTATCGAGCGTTCGTTTATCGTTCGTGAGCGTTCATAACTCGTTTTCTTCGTTCTAAGTCGGAATTCGTCGATTCTTGAGTCCACGACTCTTGAATACCTTATCTCACGTGTTGCCATTGAAAACCAAAGTTTCCAATTTAAACGGCAAATTTTGACTACCAATCCGAAATTTCTACGTTTTTGACGTTTAACGTCTAATTTTGTAAAATTTGTCATAACTTCGTTACTCATGTTTTATACGTAAAATCAAATGGAACAACTCCATTGATTCACCATCTATATCCAACCCAAGCAATATGCGCATACCCTATCAATGATGGTTTTCAATTTGTCCATCAACAACCAAATTAATGTTCAAAGATTTTTTTCGATTTATACTTACGTAATCACCTACGATTTCTACTTAAACATGACTTATCAATGTTTTAGTCCTTAATAGTCATCCTTATCCCTCCGAAAGAGACATGTTCCACCAATCTATGATTCTCTATGAAAATTAAATCGAAAAGGTCGAAGACTAACGTTTACGAAATATTACCTTTTCGTTCTTCGTGTTCTTGACTAAACGTGTATGGTTTTCTTTGAAGTAACTTGAGTACTTATTTCTAGCTCTTACTCTCTCTCCATATATGTTGGATAAAGTTTGTAAAACATAAAATGACAAACCTAAGTTTTCTTTTATAGGCAATTCAAATGGAGGGTAAAATGGTCCATTGGCCACCTACTTACTATTCCCACCTCCACAATAACTTATCCACCAAGTAATCACTTTACTTGGTGGCCAAGTGATCAACCCACATGCTCATGGGTTTTACCCAGCCTGTTCGATTCGCGGTTCAGTGTCTTGGATCGGGCTTGACTTAACTTAACATTGGGCCTTAACTCGGGCTTGCTTACACAATTCATTGGGCTTGATATAATCCAAGTCCAATTGGATTCTACAAAGTCTTTAAACTCAAAGTCCATTAAGACTAGTCGTATTATACGTGTATAACTCACGTATTTTCTTCGTTTAGTATTCATAACATATTCATATTATACGTCGGAATATTCTTCGTACTATACTCGTATTCTAACTATTATCATATGTGTATATTGTACGTATAATAATCCTACTCATTATGGAAATCACTTTCACTAACCCTTAGGTTTTAAGTCCGCAGGCGAAAACTTCATTTGTCATAACTAAAATATTATTGGATATTCCATCTCGTCTTAAAATTCTATCATTATGTGTTTCTCAGAAATTTAACTCAATTCCCGAGCAAAAATGGATGAATAGTATTTTTACGAAAATTTCTCTGAAAACATTTATTTTCGTCTTAGAAATTCAAAACAATTTATCCTAACACATAGCCAGAATACTAACCACATCTGCGCATTCTAGGTCATAGAACGACCTTCAATTAGCTTAATCACATAAATAATTAATTAAATTCATTTAATTCACATAATCAAATAAAAATTTAATTCATTAAAGATCCGATTTTCTCGGGCGTTACACTATTTGCTTCTACAATAAATATTCTTCCTTTTACGGTGTGACCCTATAGGTTCTCCATATTAAACCGGTTGTGAATAAATCAATTAGAATAATTCTAATCTTAGTTAAATAAAATAAATGAATCTATTAATTTATTTAAATAAATAACATTTATTCTATAATAAGGATAAGCCTCCTTAGCGATCAACGACTTTCCAGATAATAAAGATTTCAACATTAATTATAAAAGAACCTTTAAGTAAATAGTTACCGTACAATTCAATTCTTCCAATATACAATGTCCCAATTAAATAAAGTCATGGAATTAATGACAAATCATATTTTATTTAATTCTATGTATTTCGATTCTTAAATGCACAACTCCAAATAATGCAAATTAAAAACTCCTTTCTAATTTCATTTTGTCTTGTCCAAGGACTAACGGGTTGTCATTTATCAACTCACATAGGGCATTCTCTTCTTTTACTAGCAGCGGTAGATTCTTTGTTGATCATTCATTATCTCCATGTACAACTTATTACACCCAAGAATACCATTTGATACACCCTAAGGGTCTTAAGGAATATGTCAAAGTAGAATTCATCATACACAAGATACTATGATGATCTCAAGTCTGAGGATCACTTGTACTACTATCACTACATGAATTCCTATTGACAGACAAGTAAAACTCCATTAGGTATTCCTTAGCGAGTCAGGTTCAGTGAACTTATTCTCTGATAAGCACCTACATATTTATTTTAGTGTCTCCACATCCAATAAGCAATCAACGTATGTGCCAATCTATCTGAATTAACTAATCGCCATTTTAGTAATCCAACAATTAGGAACAATTTTAGTTTGTGAGATATCTAAGAATTTAGATCTCATTAGCATGATTGTGAGGCCCCCAAATTCGGGTACTTTCAACCCACAAATATGGTCCTACACGGTATTCATAACTATACATTCATTCCATTGAAACAACATCAAAATGAGTGTATTTACTACATTCTTATTTCAATAATAATAATATTTTCCCAGGTTCTGAAACCGAATACATTCTTCAATCGTCATAGTATAATTCATACAAAATACTAGTCTATTACAGGATAAACTAATTATCCATCTTAACCTTGCCTTTATCTTTATTAGAACCCTCGGTTCGTTCGGCCTTAGATGCAATCATATAAATAAAGTAAGAAGTGAGCATAACTAGCTCAGCAAGTCTAGCAATATATAATACAAATACCACGTCGAGAATCATATGATTATTCTTCAATAACTGAACAAATAGCTATGAAGTACTATGAAACATTAAATAGCACTTTTCATTCTCATAAAATCATTCCAAAGTATATACAGTAACATAGGAATTCTAGGTAGGTCAAAAGACCATGAACATTCTCTTTTGGTTTTCATTCATGAAAAAGGACAACCCGACACTAAGTCCGTAAGTCTGATATATCTTATGAGCACTTCAAGGTGATCAGCCTATAGTACTCTATGTTGATCAACACTCATCCGTTAAACGTATTTACGTTTAATTTTTGGCAACCTCACGTGACCATCGAATAATCGATGTAAAATACATTTGTTTATTCATACTCAAGCTTACCTTTGAATATGTACCAAATAATTGGCATAGGATAGCTTTATCAATTCTATATCAAAAGACTTGTAAACAAATCAATCAAACTCTTAAGATTAGTCTAGCCGAGTTAAAATTGGCATCGACCCTTTCGTAAAAAAATTCATGCATCTCATAACATGTATCAAAGAAAACTTGGCTAACACGAAGGTTAGACAAGCGTTAAGAAAACATGCCTTCAAGCGTTTTCAAATAAAATTCAATAGTTCTTGTTCTTTACAGTCTCTATTTGATATATTCACATAGCACACTAAAATTAGCTACCAAACAATCTAATCACATTGTTTTTACCAACTTCTTTCTCTTCTATAACTTAATCGAATTTATTTCATTAATAAAACTCGTTTATAGTTACTTATCCTTCTTTACGGCTTATTAACGCTCTTACGTCACTAAAACAATACTTACTAACCCTTGGTTAAGTACCATAGTAATTGAATACAATTCACTTTCTTATACTTTGCATTCTTCGTTTAATTACTCGTTAAACAACATTGAATTCCTAAAGTCATCACCATATATGTGATATAAGAATGGTTTTAACATGTATATTAAGTATATACACTTACCCTATAATTATCCTACAACAATTGGGTTCAAAAATAACTAAGTCGGACATTTTCCTTGTCTCGGCGCTGCGACGCCATCTCCCAATACAATATTGGCGCTGCGGCGCCAACTAACAGTATCTCAACCCTTGTCTCGGCGCTGCAGCGTGACTCTGCAGTGCCTACTCCTCTGACCCGATGATGCAACGCAAGTGTTATACGTTTGGGGTGGCGCTGCGGCACCGACCCTGAGCCCTCGAGAATTTTCTAAATTTTCCCAGTTCAATTCTTTCTAGACTCCTAACTTGGTCGTTATAAGTCAGAATTTGCTCGTTCAAAAGCCAGTATCTTACATATCGCATGTACTTTGATTTCATATGGACAAAAGTCATTTTTAAATCGGTTAACAATGAATTCACTATTTAACGCCTTATTACGCGTTCGTTTAACGTTCGTGAACGTTCATAACTCGTTTCTTCATTTTATGTCAGAATTCGATGATTCTTGAGTTCATGACTCTCAAATACAATGTTCTACGTTATGTCATCGAAAACCAAGGTTTCAAATTTAAACGACAACTTTTGACTACTAATCCAGGATTTTAACGATTTCAACGTCTAACACCTAATCTCATAAATTTTGCAATAACTTCGTTACCTAAGTTTTATATGCCAAATCAAATGGAACCAATCCATTGATTCATTATCTATAACCTAGCCAAGCAATATGTACATCACCTATGATGGTTTTCAATTTGTCCATCAACAACCAAATAAACACTTATTGGTTTTCTTCGCTTAAACTTTCTTAAACACTTATGATTCTTAATCATACATGGCTTATAATGTTTTAGTCCACTAATAGCCATCCTTATTACTCTGGAAGAGACATGTTTAACCAATTCATACTTCTCTACGAAAAATAATTAGAAAAGGATTGAAGACTTAGGTTTACGTAATATTACCTTAATGTTCTTCCCGTTGTTGAATAAAGCTTGAGTGTTTTACTTTGGATTGCTCTTGATTACTTGTTAATAAACTTTTCTCTCTCTCAATATATGTGGTCAAGTTTGGTAAAACACCAAATGAACTACACAAGCTTCCTTTATATAGAAAAATCCAATTGAGGGAAAAATGGTCAGCATGCCCCACCTCCTTACTATTCATTTTCTTCTTCACCAAGTAAATCTACTTTACTTGGCCACCAAGTGGCCGACCCACATGGCCCATTGGGTCCCCCCATGGTTTGCCCTATGGGTTTTACCCATCAGGTGACCCATCGATTAGATCCACGATTTGGTTTCTTGGTTTGGGCCTTAGAATAAATTCATATTGGACCTATCTTGGGCATGATTTAATAATGCATTGGGCTTGACATAATCCAAGTCCAATTGAAATCTTCAAAGTCCATAAACTCAAAGTCCACTAAGACTAATCGTATTCTACTCGTATAATTTTCGTATTCTCTTCTTATATAGTTCGTATGATATTCATATCTTACGTCGTAATAATCTTCATACTATACTCGTATAATAACTAGTATCATACTCGTATTAGTTACGTACAATAACCCTAATCATTATACATAGTCATTTAATTCTCGAATATCACTTTTCCTAACCCTTAGGTTTTAAGTCCGCAGGCGAAAACTTTGTTTACCATAACTGAAATATTATTGAATACTCCATCACGTCTTAGAATTCTATCATTACGCGTTTCTCAGAAATTCATACTTAATCTCTGAGCAGAAACGAATGAATAGTATTTTTACAAAAATTTCTCGGAAAACTAATATTTTCATCTTGGAAATTCATAATAATTAATCCTAGCACATACGCAGAATATTAACCACATCCGCACATCCTAGGTCATAGAACGACCTTCAAACAGCTTTTCACATAAATAAATAATTAAATTCATTTAATTCAAATAATCAAATAAAAAATTAATTCACATAAATCTGATTTTTCTCGGGCGTTACATTCTCTCCCCCTTATAAGGATTATGTCCCCAGAATCTCGCTACAATTACATAAACAAATGAGGAAAATTTTCCTTCATATTACTCTCGAGTTCCCACGTTACTTCTTCGGCATTGTGGTTCCTCCAAATTACATTTACCGAAGGTATTATCTTATTTCTCAACACTTGTTCTTTCCTATCAACAATCGGAATTGAAAGTTCTTCATACGTTAAGTCTTTTTCTATCTGAATAGATTCATACTCTATTATGTGCTTGTATTACGGGTTATAAGGACGCAACACTGACACATGAAAAATGTTGTGCATTCGTTCCATCTCTAGAGGTAAAGCTAATTCATAAGCTACCTCTCCTACCCTTCTTAAAATTTCAAAAGGTCCTACAAACCTTTGACTTAACTTCCATTTCTTTCCAAAACATATCTTCCCTTTCCAAGGTGATACTTTCAGAAAAACATATGAACCTACTTTAAATTCCCTCTTCTCACAATGAGGATATTTATACTTTTATTTCTATCTTAAGCCGCTACCAATCGAGTACGTATTAGCTTAACCATGTCTGCCATTTGTTGTACCATCTCAGGTCCCAACATCTGACGTTCACCTACTTCATCCCAACATAGTGGAGTTCTGCACTTCCTCCCATACAACGCTTCGTAAGGCGGCATGCCTATACTAGCGTAAAAACTATTATTGTAAGATAATTCCATAAAGGCAGATGTTCGTCCCAACTCCCTTGAAATCCATAACGCAAGATCTTAATATATCTTCTAGCGTTTGAATTGTCCGTTCACTTTGTCCATCCGTCTGAGGATGATACGCTGTACTTAATCTCAACTGTGTTCCCAGTTGTTCTTGCAAACTCCTCTAAAAGTTTGATGTGAATCGTGGATCACGATCTGACACAATCGAAACAGGTACTCCATGTCTTGAAATAATTTCTTTGACATAAAGTTTAGTTAATTACTCTAGGTTATACCTAACTACTATTGGTAAAAAGTGACGATTTTGTCAACCGATCTACTATTACCCAAATAGCGTCGTATCCCTTCCTCGTCGTTGGAAGTCCCACCACAAAATCCATCGTGATATGCTCCCACTTCAACTTTGGAATCTCTAGTGGTTGTAATAATACACTCGGTCGTTGGTGTTCAGCCTTAACTTTTTGATAAGTTAAGCACTTACTAACATATTCTACTATTTCCCTCTTCATGTTTGGCCACCAAAAGTTCTGATGAAGGTCTTGATACATCTTAGTGATACCTAGATGTATCGAGTACCTCAAACTATGGGCCTCACTCATAATCTCTTCTTTTAACTCAGAATTATTTGGAACCCAAATTCTTCCTTCAAAATGAAGTAATCCTTCTTTATCAACGTTATACTTAGTCTTCACTTCATCCTCCATTATCTTTTTCATTCGCTCGCACTCCTCTTAAACCTAGTTATACTTCCTTAACTCGTTCCACTATTATTGGTCGAGTCTCCATTGTGAATAACATTTCTACCGCTTCACTCGATAATTTAACTTCTAGCTCCATCCTTTCCATCTCCGTTATTAACTCATTCTGAGTCGTTAACATTGATAGTTTTTCCCTACCCTTCCTACTTAAGATATCACAGTCATAATCTTTTATCAGTTCTAACCACCTTCTCTGTCTCATATTCAACTACTTCTATGTAAAGATATATTTCAGACTTTTATGGTCAGTGTATATCTCACACTTCTCCCCGTATAAATAATATCTCCATATTTTTTAATGCAAAAATTGTTGTTGCCAAATCTAGGTCATGAGTAGGATAGACCTTCTCATAATCCTTTAACTGTTGTGACGCATACGCAATGACCTAGTCATGATGCATTAGCACACAACTCAGTCCTCTATGCGAAGCATCACTATAAACTACAAAATTCCATGTATCATCTGGTAAAGCTAATATAGGTGCCTCACTTAATCTCATTTTTAGTTCCTGAAAACTATTTTTACACTTCTCAGTCCACACATACTTCACTAACTTCCTCGTCAAATTCGTCAATGGAGTAGCTATTTTAGAAAAGTCTTAGATAAACCTTCTATAATATACTGCTAACCCCAGAAAAATCATAACCTCGATTGGCATTTTTAGTTGTTCCCAATTATTAACTGCTTCTACCTTTGCTAGATCCATAGAAATGTCATCTTTATCAATAACATGTCCTAGGAACTGTACTCTTTCAAGATAAAATTCACACTTATTGAATTTCGTATACAACTTTTCCCTCCGTAGTGTTTCCAACATTATCCTCAAATGTTCAGCATAATCTTCTGGCGTCTTAGAATAGACTAGAATATCATCAATGAACACTACGATGAACTTGTCCAAATAAATATTGTTTGAACACTCTGTTCATCATATCCATAAATGCGGCCAACGCATTAGTCAACCCAAACGACATAACCAGAAACTCGTAATGACCATAACGAGTTCTGAGCGTCGTCTTAGGTATATCCTCCTTCCTTACTTTCAACTGATGGTACTTCGTACGCAAATCTATCTTAGAAAAATACTTTGCCCCTTTCAACTAATCAAATAAATCATCGATCCTGGGCAATGGGTATTTATTCTTAATCGTTAACTTGTTCAACTCCTGATAATCGATACAAAGTCGTAATGACCCATCCTTCTTCTTTACAAACAACACTGGTGCTCCCCACGAAGACACACTAGGTTGAATGTACTTCCTGTCTAATAGCTCTTGTAATTGAACCATTAACTCCTTCATCTCTACCGACGCCATTCTATAAGGTGCCTTAGAAACTGGTGTCGTACCCGGTAACAGATCAATCACAAATTCGACCTCCCTATCCGGCAGAATACCTAGTAACACCTCTGGAAATACATCTGTGAATTCTTGTAATATAGGTATCTGCTCCAATGATGCGTTCACTCTCTGGGTATCCACAACATGGCACATGCATCCTATACACCCCTTCCTTAACATCTTCCTACCTTGTGTCATGGTTAGATAACAAGAGTGTCCCGATGATTTACTACCGTAGAACACTACATTAGATTTCTTAGAAAGCCGAAGGTTCACACTTTTTTATGATAATCTATTATCGCTCTATGGTTAATCAACCAATCCATACCGAGAATTGCATCAAATTCTCTCAACCTTATCGGTTAAAGATATATCAATTATCTATTACCTCTAATATCTACGAAATAGTTCCTATGAATGTGTTCAACGGGAATTATCTCTTTATTCGCTACCTTAATGTCTAAAGGTATTTCTAATCTTTTTGGGAATAAACCTAATCTCTTAGCAAATTCACATGCTATAAAAGAACAAGTAGCACCCGAATCAAACAACACATAAGCATTTATTTCATTGACTGGAATGATACATATTAAAAGTACGGGTCATGGGTCTACCCAATGGTGTTGGTCTAGTATTGGCTAACTTACCACTACTAGCACCCTTACTACCCTCTGACCCCTTCTTTGCGTAATTTCTTGGCATATGGTCTATCGACCCATAAATAAAACAACCTTGGTTCTTCTTAAGGTTAGGACAATTGGGTGATATATGACCCTCCTACCCACAGTTATAACAAACTGATTTCCCCTTCAGACATACTCCTAGATAAGTATTTCCTAATGTCTTGCATTCTTTGATCCTACGCTTAGGATCCCCTTATTTCACTCCAGTATTCCTAGAGTTAAAACTCTTCTTCTTGGGCATGTTTCCATTGCCACTGGCTCCCTCCGCCTTGGATCCTCCCTCTCCTTTGCTCTTATTTTTTCTCTCTTTATGGTATCAGCTCAAGGCCTCACTACCACCCTCAGCAATAATTTGTCTCTCCAGAATTGTTCCATATTAAGCACTCGATAACACAGAAATCCTACTATAGAGCTAGGGTTTCAATCCATGCTCAAACCTATGAGCCTTCTTCTCCTCAGTGTCCACTTTATGTGGAGAAAATCTTGTCAATTCATTAACTTTGGCCACATACTGGAGAACCGTAATGTCCCCTTGTTTACGTTCAAAGAACTTAATCTCGAAGAAAACCTTCTTAAACTGTTCCCACATGACAACATCAGTTCTAGCCCCACCCTGGTGAGCCTCCCACCAAAATTTGGCTTCCCCTTTCATCATATAGGTTGCAAAAGAAGTCTTTTGTGCCTCTCCTACGTTTGTAATAACAAACACCTTTTCTAATTCATTTACCCATGTTTGGGCCTCTATTGGGTCCTTAGTTCCCTTGAACTCTGGTGGACCTACACTTTTAAATTCTTTAAATGTAGTCGTTTTGGCTACCCTAGGTACTGTGGGTGCTCTACCCCCAGTTTGGTTAAATGCAGCCATTAATAAGTTAACGAACTCTTGCATAGGGTTGTTCTGACCCCCTTCGTAATCATTATGGGATTCAGCCTCCTGATTACGTTGTCTTCTTCTTAGCGGCATTTTTTGAATTAAATAAATAAAGTTTCATTATTACTTATTTTCTTACATAGTTATTATTCGCCAAACAACAACTCATATCATAACAAAGCACATCAAATAAAAACTTCATTATATTCATATACGTCTTCATCATTCAAACTATTTACAATTTGATTCCATAGCCAAAGCTATCACATTCCTATCCCGCGATTAAATTTCACAAAAATTGGGATTTATAAAAAGACTACACTTTAATTATACAAAAGAGGGTTTTACGTCACTACACAAAATATTTACCGCTCTAGACTTCTAATATTGCATAACAGCATTCTTGTGTTTCTCATTCGCCAAAATCGACACAATATCCCGACTAATAGTATGTCGATTTTGTCCCGACTCAATGGAATAACAAACAATTTTCAGCTTGAAATCCTCATGAGCAGTCTCATTGATGTAGGACATCTGGGGTATTTTCTGGTTCCTCTCCCCCAGTTCTTTACGAAGCTCAATGACGTCCTTGTTATAATCTATGGTCTTATCCTTCATGAGCACCTTCTCGTCATGCTCTATTTCAAAATATGCTTCTGCAAACTCCTTAGCTTCATGTAGATCACTAATCTCCTCCATTTGGTTCTGCACAATAGTGCACAGTTGCACATTACGGTCAAGCACCACTAGATACAATGCCTTAATTGCATCTGGAGGTGTTGGCTCTAGTCCAAGTACCACCGTATTAAACGATGTTACCTCCATATCCTCATCCACATCGACCACCATATAGAGATATGACACCGATCCCATATTTCCCATATCCCCTTCTGAATATTCCTCCTCAGGCTCGGACTCTTCTAGGTTCACTACTGGTACCGCGCCACTGGCACTGGTACGGGCTCTATTCTATTCACTGATTCTTCACTCACCACGTTTATATGCCTATACATGTAGCTATCGATGGACATCTACAATAACACATAACATGTTGATTAGTACATAATACACAATAATATAAGTACAAATCACATTTAGTTTATTTAGGGTTAATTTTCATCTTTTAAATCTTTTGGTACTGAGTTTCCTCAATACTTAATTAACTCATTTTACTAGAGTTCATTTGCTTCTATTTCTCATCTACTAATGAGGTTATTAGCCTAAGGTTCTTTCCTCATTAAGTTTTATAACCTAATGCTTTGATACCAACCTGTGACGCCCCCAAATTTGGGTACTTTCAACCAACAGATATGATGTTACACGGTACTTATAACTATACATTCATTCCATTGAAACAACATCAAAATGAGTGTATTTACTACATTTTTATTACAATAATAATAATCATTTCCCAGGTTCTGAAACTGAATACTGATAAGTAGGAATTATACCTACTTATGGAGTACCAATTCATGTGAACTATGCCCATCTCAAGTACATTTTAGTAGGTTTTAGCTGCATTTCATGATAATTTGCATTTTGCATACTTAAAACTCATTTTTAGTGAATAAGTGCAGGAATCGGCCTATTTTGGTGGTGTTATTGAGCACACAGCGAATGGATGCTTGAGACAAGGCAAAATATGGGATATGCATGGCATGAAGGTGCAATAGAGTAAGGAGATAAAGCATGACTGCACAAGTAGCAGCAGCAATAGCATAACAGGAGTCAGGATCTGCAGATTGCAAGACGCGCGGCCACGCGACAGAATAGCCTTGAGAGCGTGTGCCCGTTCGATTACTCAGCCAGATCTTGTTGCCTACTGCAAGTTGCGCGGCCGCGAGAAGGACAATCCTAGGCGTACGAGACCAGCCAAACATACAAACCTACTGCAAGTCTCGCGGCCGCGAGAATATCAAGCTGGAGGAGCGCGCGAGGCCTGAAGCTCCTGGCTTATTTTATTTTATTTCCAAATTTTAAAGGTTGTAATTGATTTAAAACGATTCCTGACTGGTGTCAGGGGTATCACTTAACATTTTATTAGTTTTTCACGTATCTTTACTTTGTAATTAGTGTTTTACTCTCTGGGGGAGATTCCAACGTAGAAGAAGGCCACAACTCTATCTTTCAGTTCCTTCTTGGGATTTTCTACCAGAATGGGATTATTGTTATTAGTTTTGCTGGAATCGTATACGGATTTGAATTTTGATTTGTATTCAGCAATTGGGTTTGACAGTTTCATCTTTCATCTTTCAATTGTCGTTTATTGATCATGTTTAGATTTGATCCCATAACAGTTTTTGGTTCAGTCATGAACTAAACTCCATTATGGGATTCTAACGGATTTTAATTTATAGTTTAATTGCATGTTTAAATGCTGGATTGTTTTGTATATCATATGGGATGTCTTTCATGCTTGTTTTGAATGTATGAATGCTTGATCACCATTCATTTCAGTATTTGTATGGAATTGACAATGAACATGCAAATATGGACTGTAAGCATGATAGTATACGTATATAGGGTTGTGTTATATAGCTTATGTATTTTGTAAACCAGATAGACATATATTATTTCACTGTATAAGTCAGAATAAGGGCTTGAACTTAAAATCAATATAATTGCAATTTCATATAGACATATAGTGATGTTGGTTATATTGATGATTACATAGAGTCTATCATCTGTGGATGCTGTGTAAGTAGGTCTTAGTGCATTGAAAAATGGCTAATACTCTTTTAGTGCTCTTGGATACTTTCCTGTGATATGTGAGCAAGTCATGCATGATAGTGGCGATTGAATAAAGTATTAAAAGAATTTAGAATCCCATTAGTTCCAATATCATTTATTCTATCGTTATTATTGTTTTAGTTGTTATTTGCAATTCAAGAACAAACCAAGTTTAATAAATAGTGTGAGCATATAAATATAGTGATTTAGTTAATGAATAGTAGTTTAAGTTAAACAACTTTCTCTGTGGGATCGATACTCTACTTGCTCTGTATTACTTGTTGACGCGTGTATGCTTGCATGAGTTAGAGCTCTTTTGCTAGTCTTAAAAAAGAGGCAACAAATACATTCTTCGTTCATCATAGTATAATTTATTAGTTCCCAGAGGGCACAATAGATCTAGAAGGGGGGTTGAATAGATCCTTTTTATTTCAAATACTTTTCTGGTTTATATTATATTGTTCATAATTAACATATGACAAACATAAGAATCTTTTCAAGCACATCGGAATAAGTAAAAGATCCCCTTCATTGATATATTCATAATCATACATACATTATTCGTAGAGTGAGTTTAGTTATAAGCAGTTAAAACATACATAGCAGTTATAGCAGTTATAGTACATAATGTAAATGACATAATGTAAAAGACACGAGGGGTTTTAAGTGGTTCAGAGACTCAAGTTCCTAATCCACTCTTCTGCTTTCAACTAGCAGGATTTCCACTAAGGAAGGGCAGCACCCTGAATCACTAAGATTCCTTCAAGGTCAGCAGCCTTGGGACTTCAGTTCACTAAAAACTCTTCAAGGCCAGCAGCCTTGGAACTTCGTTTAGTCCCTCCGGACAAGGACCCTTCTGGCCCTGTTTTGTTTAGTCCCTTCGGACAAAGACCCTTTTGGCCTTGCTTCATTTAGTCCCTCAGGACAAGGACCCTTCATGCTCTGGCTTTGTTGAGTTGTTTGTTTGTTGTTGTTGGAGTCGGTGCTGAGCTGCTAAGATGTCTTCAAGCTTTGAACATCTTCTATACTTAGCAGCTTGGCTTGATCATCCTTGAAGTGCAGCTGAGTGTTGCATGATGCTCAGCTTCTTTGGTTACTCAACCACTTCGGATGACCCCTTGTTAAACTACCTTGAAGATCATTCTCCTTGGTACTTGATGACTGCACATGAGAGGCTTCCAAGATGACTGTAGGCTCTTGTATTAGGTACTTCGAATCTTTCTCATGCTTGACACCAAGATAGCTTTTGTGATCTCCCTTCTCCTACTTGATGCCTTCTCATGATAGACTTGCTAAGATGACTATAGGCTCTTCTCTATTGTACTTAGAGTCTTCCCATGATGGACATCAAGATGTCATGATGCTCTTCTTTCTCTCGGCAGTTCTGAACACTCTTCATGTAGTATAACTCTCACTTCTACATAGTATAACTCACACTTCTACTTCTTTCTTTATCTAACTTCTGAGTGTTCTTGGTGGATCATAGAGTGAGCCTTTGGACTTACTGTTTCACATGGTTTAGATCAGTCCACCTTCTCTCCAAAATCGATAACTCCAGGAACCTTTGATCTTTGAAGTTCTTCCTCATTTATACTCCTTCCCAATCCTTCCATTGGAATGTAGCCGTTGAAGGTTATTCAAATCTCTTCACAGATCTCAAGTTGCTTGAGGTAGACTGCTTGATGTGACTTGTTATACTTTCTTCTGACGCTACAGTCTACTGTTTCACCTACCCTGTCAGGTGTATCACTTTAATGTCTTGGACAGGTCGAAGACTGTATTACCTCTTTCTGATTTCTCGATCAGAGGTTGTCTTATTGCATCGATGCTCTCAATAAGCACTTGTCCAAATATTACCCTTCAGATTGAACCTTTGCCAATGCTTCAGTCTTCAGTTATTCGGACTCTATAATTCTGATGCACGTCTTCAAGGACTTGATCGTAGTGTCTTGTTGAGTGTTACTCATTAACTGGTAAGGTTAACACTACGATCTTGAAGAGTGTTGATTGGATCTTCAATGTAGAACACCACTTCCTTATATTGTGCAATGCTTCAATACTTATATTTGCTTTGACTATTCTCAGATACTGATGGCCTAATTCCTCGCTCTGGTCCTCTTCTGAATATCAAGACACTTTAGATTTATGGCGCGTCCACCTTGCTTTCTCCTTGTGATCTCCCGTTCACTTATCATCAATGAACTGACCCTGCATTAATCACTTTAGCCTTGCTCTTCAGAGGCTGACCAGTACCTCGGTTCACCTTCCATCAGTTCCTTCTTTGTTTGGCAAACAATACGATCTTGGTTACTTCCAAGATCGTTGTCTTCTGTCCACTTGATAACTACTGCATTAGCTGACTTTCCTTAGTCAACTTTTGAAGTCTTCTTTGGATCTCCTCATGTAAGACTTCATCATGAATGGCCTTACAACTCAATCTTGATGCTGATTGGGTTGGTGCTTAGATCTTCTGCTAGCCTGCATGCCATTCATTGAGTGCTTTCTGGTTTCCTTGGATGTAGCTTGCAGCTTGAACTAGAGGCTTCATTCCTTTGGATATTCTGGGAGTGCTCATTTGTTGAGAACCGTATATGCTCTACGATTCATCCTTGGCATTGTGAGCACTTCTTCTTAGATCGTAGTTATGCACTCTACGATTCAGCTTCGGCTTGTGCAGACACTACGATCCTGAGATCATATCTTGACGATACGATTTCTACCTTGTGCTTGTTATCTTCATCTGATCTTGTTTGACTACGATCTTTACATGTAATCAATAGACTCTACGAACTCAGAGTATGATCTACGATCCTTGACTTGGCTTTGGCATCAGTAGACTCTACGACTCTGAGTGTAGTCTACATTTCTGTCTTGGCTTCGGCAGATGACCGGTCGGCTCGTAGGCAGACTGTCTCTACGATTTTGAACACGACTTCCTCAGCACACTACGATCCTGAGGAAGCTCTATTCGATACACTACGATCCTTCTTTGTTTCCCCTGGCAGTCTACGAACTCCGAGATCTACTATCTTGCACACTCCTATTCTAACTTGATAGCTCTCGAGTTAACCTTGACTCACCTGGCCGACTATGACTTCTGGTGCAGTGCTCGACGATCAGACTAGCCTATCTATTACATCATAAGATCAACCTAACAAGCTTGATCTTTCTATATTTATAGTCCTTGTACATCATTTCTTTTTAAGGACTTTACAAAGTTGTTTTGCTTATGTAGGATCAACCTAACATATTTGATCAATTCATTCTAAGTCCTTGTACATATATTTCTATTATCTATCAAAGGACTTTACAGCTTTTTTTAATGCAAGCATACTTGCATATTATTCATTCATATATATATATATATATATATATATATATATATATATATATATATATATATATATATATATATATATATATATATCATAATCAAATCATATATAAATAGGAATAGCATTCACATGCTTATTCCTGACAATCTCCCCCTATTTGATTATGACAAAAACAATAAGTGCATATGCATGTTATGAATGAATCTTATGTATAGTGAGCAACTATATTTCTAAAACAGTTAATCATGAATGTCATTTATATTGATATGGCAATTTATACATTAAGACATTCTACATCCTGGATGCAGAACATACCTAACTAGTTAAAGATGTACCTCTTTGGCTCCATGTATGTTTTCAGGATGCTTGTTGATCAGCTACTCATCTGATTGGTCTTCTTTTTCTTGCTCCCCCTAGGATGATGACCTTCTGTCTTTGCTTAGCTCCCCTTCAGACTCTACGATCATGGGATCAGCTACTCATCTGATCAGATGATGATACTCTTTCTACATCTGATGTCTTCTTTGATTTCTTTTCTTCTTTCCCTCAGCTCTTCTTTGAGTGCCTCTTGCTCTTCCTCTTTCTATGCCTCTTTTTCTCCCCCTTTTTTTCATCAATCATTTGAGAGAGCTGCTCCATGTTGGAAATAAGCTGCTCCATTAGGTAGGAGGAGTTGGCAACTTCAAACTTGAGTTCCTGTTGGCCCAGCTCAAGTTGCACTGAGAAAGACTGCTTTAAGTCGTCAATCTTGTCAGAGAGGGCTTCGATCTGCTCTGCATTGGCCTTCTGAATTTTTAGAACTTCTTCCTTCTGATCTTGTATGGCCTTCTGATAGATGCTATCTCTCTCTAGGAGTTTGAGCGATATCTCAACCCTAGAAGCTTGAATTCTATTTTGAAGAGAGTCATCCCCTTTTGTTGTCAGCTTCTGTGACTCTGTAGTGAGTAGAGATATCTTCCTACTTAGATCATCATAACTCTTTTGTAGTTCTTGCTCCAAAGTAATTTGATCCTTTTGTTGGGCAACAGCTTGTTGAGTATCAGTTTGGACTCTACGATTTTCATCCTTAGATAGATTTTCAAAGGTCTGGAGAATCTTGATAATCATTGAGTTCCAATCACTGGTTGAGGTTGAGGATGATGGAATGTCTGATAGTAGTGCTTGAGCATAAGGAGGCTTCTGGTTTTGGGCTAGAACATCATTAGTAGTAGAGTGAACAGTCTCTACGATCAGCTCCTTGGTCATAATTCTTCGTCCTTTAGAATCCACTCTACGATCATAGGGGATGTAGAGATTTCAGGCATGTCGATAGACCTTGAAGTGAGGCTGGTTTGTGATCATCTTTATAGCATAACTTTTCACCCTTGGGAAGTTTTGAGCTACCAGGTCCAGACTTGGAAACTGCTTGTAACACCAACTGAAGGAGCTTCCATATTTTTCAGTGTGGGCCTTGAGCCATGGCATCCACTGGAAGAACCATCTCTCTGGTGGAGCATCTGGTAGATCATTTGACACTTCCACTACGATCCTTCTGCTAAATCTTGCAGGAGAGAGAACTGGATAATCTTCTTGTTTGTCTGCTTCCTGAGGTACAAAACCAGAATCTTCTTCAATCTCTTCTCTCTCGAAGCCTGAACTTTCTTGATCATTTTTAGCAAAGAATTCATCTTGCTGCATTTCATTCTCAGAACCTTCTTCAGCAAGATCTTCTTCAGATTCATCTTCTTCATTGTTGGTTTCTTCTTCAGCATTTTCTCCCTAGGATACAGACTCATCATCACTCAGTTCAATGATGGCATTTGATTGACCACTTCTCCTTTTGGAGGCAAACTTGGCTTGCAGTCTGTAGCTTTTCTTTCTTCTTGGAGGTTCAGGTTTGGGAGAGTCAGACTCTTCGTCTTCTTCATATTCTGACTTCTCTAGTTCAGCAGACAGACTTCTTTGAGGTTCAGCTCTGGCAAGAGCAGACTCTTCTTTTGCATCTCATCAACTCTTGGTTCAGCAAGGTGGCTATCTGGATTGGTGGGGGCAAGTTCTTCTTCTTTAGACACAGCATTACTTTACCTATCATCTTGGGTCATTGGGGCAGTTGCATTTGGGGAAGCAATTTGGTCGTCTTGGATTTCTTCTTTATCATCAGAGTAACTACTCTGAGAATTAGCCACTAGGCTTGCACATTTCTCTTCTTCAGCAGATACTGAATTTCCATACATTAATCCAGCTTCTTCTTCACTGCTGGATCCGGGGACTCAGCCTTGACATCTGTTTCCTTCTCTTCTGCTGACTCTACATCCCTTTCTTCAACAGAGGTACTATTTTGGGAAGCTGAGGCTGGTTTGTCTTCCACCTTAGCTTTCTTGTTGATAGGCCCTTGAAGCAGCATGTTTCTTCTCCTCTTTGTTGTGTCAACAGTTAGAGCTTTTTCTTCTTCAACTTTTTCTTTGATGGAGAGACTCCTTGGTGGGGCCTTGGCTTTCTTCTTATCACCAGCTTTATTCACACCTTTTGATTTCTTTTTGGATGGTGTGATTTCTGCTGGTACAGAGTCATCAGACTCAGAGCTCTCTACCTATTCTATCTTCCTCTTCTTTACAGAGGCCCTACTGCTGCTCCCAGCAGTCAGCCTTTTGTTCTCCTTAGGGTTCTTCTTCCAGTTCACAAATAATTGTGGAGACATCACTTTGTGCACATTCAAAGTTTCTCCCTCATCATCCTTGATTTTCCCTCCTAGCTTCTTCTTCAGCACAATACTCAGCAGCCTTCCATAAAACACCTTGGTCAGGGGTTTTTCAGTGGACTTCTTCTTCTCAGCCTTATCTACCCACTTGGAGATCTAATCGAACAAGATAGCTCCAAAGTCAATTTGTTTCTTCAAAACTATTGCTGACATTATTTTCAACTGTTGGTCAATCACTGTGGCATGTGCAGTGTTCTTGCACAGTATACACTTTCTAACTATTTCAGCAAGGAATTCATACTCTTTAGGAAACTCCTTCTTCTTCATGTCTTTAAAACTAGGGTTTCTTTGGTACCCCATAACCTCCTTTGCTTGTTCAGTATTGACATTATCAAGGTTCTTCAGCCCTTGGTTAGGAAAACCTAGGCATTGATTGAGGTCAGAAGATTTTAACTTCAGACACTGACCTTTAACCTTTCTGGTAAGGGTTTCGGAGTTGTTGGAGGCGTTTGAGTAGAATTCTTTAACCAGGTCGATGTAGACTCTAGTATTTGCCTCAAGGCATTCTGAGAATCCAGCTTTCTTCACAAGCTTGAGAATATCCCTGAACTTCTTTTCAGATTTCTCAAACGATTTGGTTCCGAGCTGAATGCCAGTGATTACTTGCCAGTTTTCCATTATGAGTAGTTCAAAGAATGTGGGTATCTTATTTAGATATGTTTATAAGAGATGGCTGAGTGTAATTTGGTAAGGCTCTAGAAGGTTAACTGATTTTGGCTCTTAAGAGGATTCTAGGGTTTAAAAATGGGAGGGAGAAGGGTTCGATAGCATTTGGTAACTGTCTGTAGATTTGAAATTATCTTTAAGGCATTTCCTTCTAACTCTGCATAATCAGTGATGTGTCAACCGTCCATTGGTTGCACGTTGCCAAGTAATGAGCTGTAACTCCCCATAACTTTTCAGTTAGATGTTTCCTTTTAGAAGAGTAGTCGTTTAAACGATGTGGCTCTGACCGTTGACCTTTTGATTCGTAGAGTGGCATGATAAGGCATCTATGGACTCTACGATTCCCTTGGTTGACTCAACGATCACCTTTTAAGAGATGATATAGTGGATGGCTTTGTCTTTTCTCATTACTTTGATGCAGCATAGCTCAATCACTGATATATTCGAACTTATCTCCTTAACTTGAATAGTTTAGTAAATATCTTATTTTCCAAGCTCCTTGTGAACTGGAATACCCTTTGGTAGGACTACGATCGTCGAGTTGTATTTTACGATCGCTGAGGTTGTGCTACGATCGTTGAGGTAGCACTACGATCGTTGAGGTTGCACTACGATCGTTGAGGTTGCACTGCGATCGTTTAGTTCTTTTCAAACTCGACTCTACGATCATTAAATGACTTGGTCCTTGAGATGAACTAGATCAAACATTCCTTCTGGGTCAAGGTAGCTCAGGAAGGGCCAACCTCTTAGAGTGAGCTAAGGGTCAGGTTTGTCCCTGAGGCGCATTCCAGATGGAATGCTATAGGAGTGATTTGTAATGACATCTCATTCGACCTCTTCAGATTGGGAGGTCTTCTACCAGCTTTAGACAACTACATTGCTGAAATTGTGGTGTCCTCCTGCTTCTTACACTACGATCATATGTTTGATCGTAGGCACTTTATAATTATGGGTTGGGTGGCTGAAGGGATATCAGTAGTACATTTTGAGAAGTTCCTAGTGACTATGGATTTTCATTTGGTTCATCAGCCACAAATTTTTGGGACTCTGTAGCTGGTACAACTTTTCATAATATATCTCAGTGTTGTTGTTCCTTAACAAATCATTGTTCCCCCATTGTTGATGATGTCTTCTTCAGATTCATTTGAAGGCAGCCTTGTGTATCTCCTTCTGACTAGAATCTCCATCAATACTTAGATTTCCTTGTATCGTAGAGATGAGTATCTTTAGAACTGATCACTCTATGATTATTTGATAGCACTACGAACGTAGTCTTCTTTGACAGTTGTGGTTGTGAAGTTCTGCTCTCGCAATAAGTTCCTCTTGAATGATGCTCGATAATCTTCTATTGTGAACTTCCTTGAGGATTCTTCCCATATAGCATTCTTTGATTGGATTTTGAGCATATAAGACCCTTTCCTTCTTTGGCTGAATGGCTTACTTGCATATACAGATTAGCAGCCATGTGAGCTCCATTTTGGTTAGCTCAGGGGGTTTTCAAGGACAGGCTTGGACAGATAGGAACTCTATCAGAATCATCTCTGAATTGTCCTTAGCCTTCTGTTGGTTGAGTCTTCTTGACTGAAGTCTTCTGCTTCATCATTCTTTAGTGTGGTCAGACTGACCAAGTACCTACAGGTTTTAAATATATTTCTATTTTTGGTACCCATAATTAAATAGGTCCTGCTAGGTTAGTTTTCTAAACCCATGTTCCTCTTATTTGGATAATCATCATATTTATCACCAACAGACATATTCATGCATGCACCTATCTTATGATAATACATTTTGAGATGCATGATGGTGAGTGTGTGTAGGATTTGGCATCTAATAACACACTCTATCTATGATGGTTTCATCATTCACTGGGTTATGTTCATAATGTTTAAGTGTTCACAGAGTGAGAATCAACTATACTATTTAGGAGTATCTAGTTGATTCATTGAGGTGATCAGTTTCTACGAATCAGCAAGATCCTTTTGCAGAACTTATCATGCTCTGTGTGTTGTCAAACACTTAGAACATAGGCTTGTACATACATACTAACCCATCAGCAAAGATTACTTCACATAAAGTTCATTAGGCTTGTGATGCTCTTATGACCCATTTCAGATTTCCTGCAAGATGTCATCTTCAACCTAAAACTTGGGTGGAGAGAAAGTTTATAGTCATTTGAGTTTCCATCCTCAGGTTACTTTCTTTCTTCACCTCTTTAGGCAGATTATGACTCCTTGACAGAATACTGTTATAGTTCATAAGAAGATGCAATTATGATGTATACATTTATAATAGTGAGGAACCGTACCTTTTTACTGTCAGTTACTAAATAGTCATTTACCTTAGATATACTAAGTTTAGGTATTGATGAGCATAGACTTTTTCTCCTGACAGCTTATTGCTCTTGCTGGTCTTTAATCAATCAGTAGTTGTCTTGAAGATATAGGCCAAGAGAATCTCAACATTAAGATCTTTGACATCCTTTAGCTGACAGAGTTTTCACCTAGCTGTTGGTTGGCCAGACATAAGTTTGAGAAGATCTTCTTTCTTCTCTCGATAAGCATTTCTTAGCATGTATGGCTTCTTCATCTTTCAGACTGGTGGGTGTATGACTCTTTGTTATTGACGTCTCTTGAGTGTTCTCGTCTGGTCTTAGGACTACAAGATTGACTGCAGGCTAGGATTGGTCTTTTTGATGTATTAATAGAGACCATGGACCAATCTGAGCAGCTTCAGGTGTATATACACATTTAACCTATACACAATATTTCCAACATGTGAGCTCATCCGCATATAACAAGTTACTTACTACTAAACTAAGTTTAGAACAATGGTAGTGCCTGGGATCAGACTCAAAGCGATTAGTTTTTGAATATAGCATGAGAACCTGCTTTGATACCAATTGTTAGTTCCCAGAGGGCACAATAGATCTAAAAGGGGGGTTGAATAGATCTTTTTTATTTCAAATACTTTTCTGGTTTATATTATATTGTTCATAATTAAATATGACAAACATAAGAATCTTTTCAAGCACAGCGGAATAAGTAAAAGATCCCCTTCATTGATATATTCATAATCATACATATATTGTTCGTAGAGTGAGTTTAGTTGTAATCAGTTAAAACATACACAGCAGTTATAGTACAAAATGTAAATGACATTATGTAAAAGACACAAGGGGTTTTAAGTGGTTCAGAGACTCAAGCTCCTAATCCACTCTTCTGCTTTCAACTAGCAGGATTTCCACTAAGGAAGGGCAGCACCCTGAATCACTAAGATTCATTCAAGGCCAGCAGCCTTGGGACTTTAGTTCAGTAATAACTCTTCAAGGCCAGCAGCCTTGGAACTTCGTTTAGTCCCTTCGGAAAAGGACCCTTATGGCCCTGCTTTGTTTAGTCCCTTCGAACAAGGACCCTTCTGGCCCTGTTTCATTTAGTCCCTCTGGACAAGGACCCCTCAGGCCCTGGCTTTGTTGATTTGTTTGTTTATTGTTGTTGGAGTCGGTGCTGAGCTGCTAAGATGTCTTCAAGCTTTGAACAACTTATATACTTAGCAGCTTGGCTTGATCATCCTTAAAGGTCAGCTGAGTGTTGCATGATGCTCAACTTCTTTGGTTACTCAACCACTTCTGAAAACCCCTTGTTAAACTGCCTTGAAGATCATTCTCCTTGGTACTTGATGACTTCACATGAGAGGCTTCCAAGCTGACTGTAGGCTCTTCTATTAGGTACTTAGAAGCTTTCTCATGCTTGACACCAAAATGGCTTTTGTGATCTCCCTTCTCCTACTTGATGCCTTCTCATGATAGACTTGCTAAGATGACTATAGGCTCTTCTCTATTGTACTTAGAGTCTTCCCATGATGGACATCAAGATGTCATGATGCTCTTCTTTCTCTCGGCAGTTCTGAACACTCTTCATGTAGTATAACTCTCACTTCTACTTCTTTCTTTATTTGACTTCTTAGTGTTCTTAGTGGATCGTAGAGTGAGCCTTATGACTCAATGTTTCACATGGTTTAGATCAGTCCACCTTCTCTCCAAACTCGGCAACTCCAGCAACCTTTGATCATTGAAGCTCTTCCTCATTTATACTCCTTCCCAATCCTTCCGTTGGAAAGTAGCTGTTGAAGGCTATTCAAATCTCTTCACAGATCGCGAGTTGCTTGAGGTAGACTGCTTGATGTGACTTGTCATACTTTCTTCGAACGCTGCAGTCTACTGTTTCACCTACCCTGTCAGATGTATCACTTTAATTTCTTATGCAGGTCGATGACTTTATTACCTCTTTCTGATTTCTCGATCAGAGGTTGTCCTATTGCATCGATGCTCTCAATAAGCACTTGTCCGAATATTACCCTTCAGATTAAACCTTTGCCAATGCTTCAGTCTTCAGTTATTCGGACTCTACGATTCTGATGCACGTCTTCAAGGACTTAATCGTAGTGTCTTGTTGAGTGTTGCTCATTGACTGGTAGGGTTAACACTACGATCTTGAAGAGTGTTGATTGGATCTTCAATGTAGAACACCTCTTCCTTGTATTGTGCAGTGCTTTAATACTTCTGTTTGCTTCGACTGTTCTCAGATACTGATGGCCTAATTCCTTGCTCTGGTCCCCTTCTGAATATCAAGACACTTCAGATTTATGGCTCATCCAGCTTGCTTTCTCCTTCTGATCTCTCATTCACTTATCATCAATGAACTGACCCTGCACTTAATCACTTTAGCCTTTCTCTTCAGAGGCTGACCAGTACCTCGGTTCATCTTCCATCAGTTTCTTCTTTGTTTGGCAAACACTACGATCTTGGTTGCTTTCAAGATCGTTGTCTTCTTTCCACTTGATAGTTATTGCATTAGCTAACTTTCCTTAGTCAGCTTTTGAAGTCTTCTTTGGATCTCCTCATGGAATACTTCATCATGAATGGCCTTACAGCTCAATCTTGATGCTGATTGGATTGGTGCTTAGATCTTCTGCTAACCTACATGTCATTCGTTCAGTGCTCTCTAGTTTCCTTGGATGTAGCTTGCAGCTTGAACTAGAGGCTTCATTCCTTTGGATATTCTAGGAGTGCTCATTTGTTGAGAACCGTATATGCTCTATGATTCATCCTTGGCATTGTGAGCACTTCTTCTTAGATCGTAGTTCTGTACTCTACGATTCAGCTTCAGCTTGTGCAGACACTACGATCTTGAGATCAAATCTTGACACTACGATTTCTGCCTTGTGCTTGTTTTCTTCATCTGTTCTTGCTTGACTATGATCTCTGCATATAATCAATAGACTCTACGAACTCAGAGTGTGATCTACGATCCTGGACTTGACTCTACTAACTCATTGAATTTCACGGTATATTCCTCCACCGACATATCCTCTTGCTTCAACTCCAGAAATTTTACCTCCATTCTAGACTGCATACTAGCTGAAAAATAATTCTCGAAAAATAAAGTCTTAAATCTATCCCATGTTACCACACCTGCTCCTGCCCTCACCTGATTCGCTTCCCACCAGAAATTTGCCTCACCCTTCATCATGTAGGTGGAAAAAGAGGTCTTTTGCCCCTCAGCTACCCTAGCTATCACAAACACCTTCTCAATTTCTTTAATCCAAGTTTGGGCTTCTACAGGGTCAGTTGTACCTTTGAATTCGGGCGGCCCTACAACCTTAAAGTCTTTGAAATTTGCCAAGTGATTATCTGGCCGGTTCCCTTATTGCATAGCCTGGGCTACCATATTTGCGAACTGCTGCATTAGGTCCGCTTGTTGTTGTCCTTCAACATTGTTGACAGACTCTTCTGCCCTCTGGTTTCGAGTTTGACGTCTTGGCGGCATTATCTGGTTAAGTAAAACCATAAATTAACTTACATTCTAAACCTTATCATATAAGTTTAAATTTATTAAACTTGTTTCATAACTCAAACTTAGATTCATATTCATTCATTACTTTCAAAATACTTTACATAACACAGGACATATTGCTTTAAACCTCAGTTATCCCTTTGTGACTACAAAAGTCGGGATTTACTTCACCACTTGTACAAAAGTTTTAGCATAATACATTACACAGACACACTAAACACACATATTCTATTAAACATGCTTACATAACAGAACCTACACTACCTATTTACTAAGTCTTCTTTCTTGGACAGCTCCTTGCCTGATGATCTTCTTTTCCACGAACAAAACACGCTCCCCGTTTATAGTCAGGACAATACAAAGTAGTATGCCCTTCATAACCGCAAAGATAACATATTCTTTTCCATTTCTTCTTACCAAGTTTTCCTAAATCATGGTCTTCTATCTTCCTTTTTCCCTTATCTCTTGGAGCTGCACACGAAGTGTTGCTTGAGGCTCCCATCTGATTAATTTTGAGTTTAAGCTTATCCTGCTCTTCCATTGATTCTATTAACGCTTGACGCAACTGACTATTAAGCAGCTTTTCTATCTCCCACAACCCTTCTAGAGAAGAAACCGTGTTCCTCAAATCCTGCACCTCCATTAATGCTTGATCAGCTTCAGCTTCAGAGTCCGAATCACTATCTGTCAAATCCACTATTTTCGGATCTGGTACTATGTTTTCCACGATAACTACCTCGTCCGAGTTAGTTTCATTGTGAGCTTTTGTTTCCGCTATTGGCTTCGATATTAGCTCCTTCTTTACAATCCATGGGTATCCTAATCCTTTTTCACCTGACATCTATACACAAAAAAAAATTATCTTGATTAGTATATACTATATACACACAGTAAATAATAGTTTAGTATAAGTTATCTTTTATTTTGATTGATGATGAATTGATTCGATTCATCTATTTTTAAACTCTATATGAGTTATTTATATTTTTAACATTTCCCTCTGTTCTAAGGTTATAGCCTAAGGTCTAACCCACCTAAGGTTTCTAGCCCTATAGCTCTGATACCATCCTGTAAAGTCCCCGAATCCGGATACTTGAAACCCGAACTCGATACTTCACGATACCATTTCTATGAGCGGAATATTACTAATAATAATAACAATAATATAGAACTTAAACTTAATTTACATATACATCAGAGTCTACCTCCCAAGTACGTAACCTTTACTCATTCATTACATGATATTATATAAATACATATCATAGTCTTCATAGTCTTATAAAACTATTACAAATACTGCCACAATTCATTATTTGTTAGCTTTCCTTTTCCTTTGTTTCGTCCTGAGCTTTCTGGTCATTCACACTTAGCTGAAAACATTTAAATTAAGCAAGGATGAGCATTTGAGTGCCCAGCAAGTATTATATATATATATATATATATATATATATATATATATATATATAAGCTGAAAGAATTTAAATATTTTCTTTATAATACCTTTCTACAACCGGTTAATAGTTGTGAAGTAATCTGTACTAATAATAATAACATAACAACCCTCTTTAAAATTTTTGAAACTACGTATTGAATATACATGGGGTTTCTGTGACATACTATGAACATTGTTTTCATTTTTGAAAGGGTTTAAACAGAAATTCATCTGTAAACCGTCATGACTTATGGGTACGGAGGGTGATCAGCCCCGTTGTACCCTGTATTGATCAATACTACATTGTAAGAACGATGTTATCGTTCACTCTGTCCGCCTTGGGCACATAAAAATTTTCCCATTATCGGGGTGTTCATATCTATCGGGTTTTCATAACAAAGGTCTTATCTTGTTCAACAATAATATATAATTCAACATATATGTATATCAAAGGAGTATCAATATGTGATTAAATACAATGATTATCCAAGTGGGGACACTTGTATAAATCATTTATAGAAATTAACGAACAGAATATATATCCGAATTATCATATACAAACATGTTGATAATCAAAGGGTGTATATAATATAGGTTTAACAATCTTTACAGTAATAGTATAATTCTGAAACATTCTTACACTTGTCCATTGCATAAAGAAAATGCAAAGGTATGATACTTGCCTGATGCGCTGCTTACTAATCTCAACTTAGTTTTCTCTTTTATGAGATCACCTATCATTAATCAGATCATTTTACTGATTAGTATAACATAACGTAACACATAACACTGCCTATTGCAGTCAGCACATTCCTAATCACATAGTCACATAACCTTAACAACCATTGAATCACAAATAAATAGTTAACTAACTAAATTATCTAAGTCCATATCAATTTCTGAAACATGTCAGTCTACCGACAGCTTTATCGGGTAAATATTGAGTCTAAGACTCTATCCCCAAGTTCAATATCCAAATAGTTAACTTAAACATCTATCGCACTATTTTTCATAGCCTTATAATAATTATTAAATAATTATTACCATTTACCATAATTTTTGAAATATCAGAATCATTATTAAATGATTTAAATATCAAACAATTCTATTATCATTAACATTTAATCAATATTAAACTATTAATGAAACCATTGCCAAAATATTAAAGTTATGTATAATAACTCAAAATATTCTTAACGTATTAATATTACCCTTAAATGTTTTTTAAAACATTTAAAATCGTCATTAAATAATTGCCATTAATATTTAAATATTAATGAACTATTATCTAAATATTAAAAGTCATTAATTATAACATAAAATATTTTTAATTCATTTATACCCTTTTTAAATGATTTTTAAATTAATAAAACCATTTTTAAACTATTTATTTAATATAATTATTAAATAAATTTAATATCATTAATCATTAAATAAATATCATTAATATTAAATTATTAATAAAATTATCTTTTAAATATTAAAAGTTATATTTTATAAATTAAAATATCCTTAATCACTTTATTTCCATTTAAAATGATTTTTATAATATTAAAATCATTTTTAAACTAATTTATTTAATATTATTATTAAATAACTTTAATATCATTAATAATCATTAATTAATGAATTTAACCATTAAATATTAAAAGTTATATTTTATAACTTAAAATATTCTTAAATACCTTATTATTATTTAAAATGATTTTTAATATAATAAAATCATTTTTAATTTAATTATTAAATTCATTTAATAAATAACTTAATTATCATTAATTATTAATTTATTAATGAAAATTATCACATAATATTAAAAGTTATTAAAAATAACCTAAAATATTTTCATATATCATAATATAATTTTTAATGATTTTTCATGAATTAAAATCATTTTTATATAATTTATTTAATATTATAATTAAATAAATTAAATACTTTTAATATTCCAAAAATATAAAATATTTATGAAATATATTTAAAATAATAAAAATATAATTTTTAGACATTAAAATAATTTTTAAGAATTTATTTTGTATTTTTAATAATTAAATACAATTTTTTTTTCTATTTTTAACCAATTTTTCGGAAATTACAGAAATTAAAAATAAAATAAACTGTCGCTAAAGGTGCCTATAGCGACGTAACTGTCGCTATAGGTGTTCTTCACCACTGCCCAGAATTCTCAAGCCAGTACTGAGTGCCTTGCTTTGACCAGCTTTAACTCTTTGTGTAGTGTGTTTCTGGGAATTACAAAAGCTAGATCTTGTAGACAAAATGTAATACTACAGGTTCTAACAAATAACATGATCAAACAACCTAACACAAGCTAGATCTAAGCAACCAAAGTTGCTGCCAGAGCTGTTCTTCATGAAGAACAGTTCGTGGGGGTTACTTCGGACCAGAATAACTTAATGATCGTGTAATATTTTTGTTATCTATCAATTTCAGTGTGTAGACATCGTGTAGTACTACAACTATATTACTTAAACTCATCATAAAAACAACATATAAAGATTATACGGGTCGGTCAAACCATGCCAGAGTTCACATACTTAAGTTTTCTGGGTTGCCTAGAAATTGCCCAGTCAACGTCGGTCAACTCTGTTTTCTAGTCATCTAATAGTTGTACCACCACTTCCAGATTATAGCCAACATTACAGACTTCATGTATAAACTTTCAAAACATTAAAAATCCAAAAATTCTGAGATCTACAAGGCTGGACATTTGCTGAAAAATCACAGAAATAAACTTTTCCAAATTTTTTTAAAGACGTGATTTTGAGCATTTTGATGTTATGGGTCTATGTAATACCAACCCAGATCATCACTAGAGACTAAATACAACATATTCTAACAACAAAAACTAACATCTAACACCCGATTATGGACAGAATTTAAAGGTAGGGTTTTATACCTTTCTTTGATCCAATCTTTGATTTTCTGATTTTGTTGTTTCTGATTTGTTATGGAACTTCGTGGGGCTGATCTTAGGGACTGAAATGCTTGATTATTTCGGAGGTTTTAGTGAGACGAGCTCTTGGTTGAGTTTTGTGCAAAATGGCTTAACCAGAATGAATTTTTCTCTCTCTAATCTCTTACATACAAGTGTAGGATGCATGTATGGCTGAGCTTAGGCTGATTTGCTGGCCATTTTCAGTCAAGGGAGTAGTTGGGTTTGGTGAACAACTAAAGTTTTGGCCAAATCTACAAGTTAACTCACTAAAATAATCAAAGGGCATTTATGTCATTCCTAAAATACAATTAAGGGCAATCTTGTAATCTTGACAAACCCTTAGGGTTTAACCCTAAGGTTTAGCACATACCACAATTTGATTTAAGCAACTAGGGTTTGGAAATGAAATAAAATAATTTTAGTTTCTAAAATTTTAAAAAAAAATAACTTACTAATTATATTAAGTTTGTAATTATCTAATACATGGACATTAGGGTTTATAATACCAAAAATTAGGGTTTCTATAATACATTTAGGGTTTCTAGAAATTAAATTAGGGTTCTAGGTTTTAGGGTTTTAATTTACTAATTAAGTTTATTTTAATTAGCAATTAAAGTCTATCACGCGTGTTATTAATCACAGTAACACAATTCTTGACAAATCAAACCTCCGGTTTAGTTTTCTGGATTTGGGTTTATAGTTATTGGAAATTAGGGTTTTCCTTCATAGTTAGGGTTTCCACAGAAAATTAGGGTTTAATCAATTAATATTAGGGTTTTGAAATAAAACACCATAATTGACCAATCATCTACAATACGTACATACAGTACATATTTATTGCACTGAAAAATCAAAATATAATTAATATTATATTATTATTCTCATACCCTAATAATAATCCAAAAATTAGAGTTTGGATTTCATATCTGATTTATTCTTCATATTTAACCTTATAAATTAAGTTAAAATAATTAACTTAATATCTTGAGCAAAATACATATAATGAAATAATCATTATAATTATTCTAAAATTATTTCATATATTATTTAAATAATATATACCTATACTTTCATAGAAAATAATAATAAAAGCATTTCCAATAAGGAATTAATTAGTATAAAAATTATAATTGATAATAATCAATAATTCTAAAAATTTATTTATTTGCAATACTTAATGTAATAAATAAATTTTATTTATCACACATAATTATAATTACACATTACCTTGTCACGTAATCCCCCATATTTATTTTAATAAATAAAAAAAAATTATACGCAAAATTTATAATTTATTTATATAGAAAATATCGGGTTGTCACATGCAGTGTCGAAAGAAAATCCATTGTATCTTCCCCAACGGGTGATGAAGTCTACCATCAAATCAAAGGGGAAAATACCCATGGAGAGGATTGAAAAATTCCTTCGTACTATGGGTCATAATGAAGCCAAGGTGGTTTTAAGCTTAAGAGAAGCTCCACATCAAATTTCAATCCTGGACTTGGTTTTAACTTCTGAGGATCACAGGAAGATCTTGCTGAAGGTTTAGGAAGAAGCCTACTTGCCAACATCAGTGGATTTGGAAACTTTTCAACATTTGGTTGATCACATTTTTAACAACAATGTGATATCTTTCACTGATGATGATATACCGCCCGAAGGGACCGGTCATTGCAAGCCGTTACACATTGCAGTTTTATCCTCCGGGTGCATGCTAGCTGGAGTTTTGACAGATGGAGGCTTGTCTTTGAGTATCTGTCCTTATGCTACTTTACTGAAGATGAACGTCAATCTCAAACGTATCCGAAGTAGCCATACGAATATTAAAGCTTTCGATGGAGCCCGCAGGAATTCCTTCGGAGAGATTGAACTACCAATCAAAATTGGTCCCCATACATTATGCGTATCTTTTCACATGCTCAAAATAGATTCAGGATACAACCTACTATTGGGAAGACCGTGGATTGATATGGTTGGGGTTGTCCCCTCCATTCTTCATCAGCAACTGAAATACATCATTAATGATAGCCTAGTCACAGTCAACGCTGAACCGGAATGTTCTAAACAAAGTGACATACCACTCATCAGTTTTAATTCAGAAGTTAAGCCGGTCAATTTTCATGCCCTGGAGGTGAGCAACACTCACTACCACCCTATTGGGTTGCCACCTCTCACACCAAAGATTTCTGTCAAAGTAATGTCGTTTACACAAGAAATGATATCTTTGGGTCATCTGCCGGGATAAGGGCTGGGTAAAAGTCATCATATTATTAAGCACCCGATTTCAGTGATCAATCAAACTGGTAAAGCTGGACTGGACTATTCTGCCAGTTTCAATCATAGGAATCCTCATAAGCATCATCAAATTCCTCCAGCTTCAATTACACGACGTTTATCCCCACCTACAAATCCTGAGTCCACACAACCACCTGTAAAGGTGCCAACCAGCGTAATTGTTATGTTATTTCCCAAGCCGATACCGGTAAAGGAGAAAGAAGCCTTTGTTCCAGACCCAGAGTGGAAGAGGAGGAACAAAGAATTAAGCAAGACATCGTCAGAATGATGACAGGCATACGCATCATTGTCCATGATGAACATACAAACAGATACACCCTAGACGTAATGGCCATCATTCGGGAGAAGGAGGACGATGACAGCCCCTCCATCACTGCAGTCCACCAGGACTTTTCCCTCGATAATTGGAGCAGCATTCTTTGTATTGGTCTACGAGGGTAAAACGGACAGGAACTCTTTATGCCCCGTAGATATCATAACTGCTTACTTTTCTTTACAGTATTAGCAGTTGTTTTGTCAGTACATGTTAACACTATGTATGATCAAACCATTTCATATATACTAAGTGAAAGCATATTTTGTTTCAGGACCCTGAATTTAGATGCGCCTATACTTGCTGATAAGGTGCCTCTTCTCCACAAGGATTGTAACTTTGATGTAAAGTTGGATTCAGCCTTGATGGAAATACATGAGGACATTGAGGTTCCTCCAGAATTTAAAGAATGGGTCGAAGAAAAACCTAAACCCAACCTTGATCAAACCACTTCCTTCATTCTCGGAACCTTAGAAAGCCCTAAGTTAATCCATATTAGTTTAGCCTTACCCCAAACCAAAGGAATGATACGGTTACTCTACTAACCCAATTCCAGGATGTGTTTGCATGGTCTCACGAAGACATGGTGGGTATGTTCACAGACATTGTTCTTCATCTCCTTCCCATTAAAGAGGGAATCAAGCCAGTCAAGCAGAAGCTCATGCGATTGAAACTTGAGTGGAGTTTAAAGGTGAAAGAAGAAATTGTGAAACAATTTCAAGCTGGTATTATCAGGGTATCCACATATCCTGAATGGATATCCAACATAGATCCCGTGCCTAAATCTGGAGAAAAGGTGCTAGTTTACATGGATTACCGGGATCTGAACAAAGCTTTCCTTAAAGATAGTTTTCACGTGCCATTTATCCACATTCTCATTGAAAATACTACTCAATACGGCATGTAATCCTTTGCAGATTGCTTTGCTGGATACCACCAGATTATGGTTGCTGAGGAAGATCGTGTGAAAACTGCTTTCATCACTCCTTGGGGAACCTTTTGCTATAGACGATTGTCCTTCGACCTCATCAATGCTGGAACTACTTATCAACGAGCTATGATGGCTCTTTTCCAAGACTTAATGCACAAAGAGATAGAGATCTACGTGGATGACATCATTGTCAAGTCCCAAAGGGAAGAAGACCACTTAGACCATCTTAGAAAGCTCTTCAATAGGTTGCGTAAGTACAACTTGAAATTGAATCTAGCCAAGTGCGCCTTTGGCGTTAAATCAGGCAAGTTGTTAGGATTCCTAGTCAGCTACAAAGGGATTGAGTAAGATCCCACCAAAATCCAAGCCATCACGGAAATACCCATTCCTCAGACAGAGAAGGAAATACAGGGATTTTTGGGAAGAATCAACTTCATTAGCAGGTTTGTTTCTCAACTCACAACAACCTGTGAGCCTATCTTCAAGTTGTTAAGGAAGAATTCTTCCATGAAATGGAACGACAAATGCTAGAAAGCCTTCCTTACAATCAAAGAGCAGTCAGTCAAAGCTCCTATTTTGGTACCACCCAGGGATGATGTTCCCCTGTCCATAAGTGACAATGTCATGGGTTGTATGCTGGGATAAAAAGACGATAGAGGCCAAGAACGAGCTATCTACTACCTCAGCAAAAGATTCAGCAGCAGTGAACACAAGTACACTCTGATTGAGAAGACTTGTTATGCTTTAGCATGGGCTTCCATGTGGTTACAGCATTACCTTCATGGTCACACAACCCATCTCATATCCCGCGTGGATCCTCTCAAATGCGTGTTCAATAAACCCATGTTAAATTGCAGGCTGTCTAGATGGCAGTTGATCCTACAACAATTTGATATCATCTACGTGACGCAAAAGTCCATCAACGGTCAAGGAATTGCGGATCAACTAGCCACCGCACCTTCAGGGGACTTCAAACCCTTGGAAACCTACTTCCCAGATGAAGGGGTAATGACAGTTCAGCAACACCATCAGCATGATACATGCCATACATGGAAAATATATTTCGATGGAGCTGTTAATATGGAAGGTTCTAGAGCTGGAGCAGTTCTGGTATTCGATACGGGGGAGCAGTATCTCGTCGACGTCAAATTATAGTTTGTCAGCACCAGCAACACAGTTGAGTATGAAGGCTGTCTCATGGGGCTAAAACTTGCACGTTCAATGGGCATCAGGCGGTTAACTGTCTTTGGGGATTCATAGTTGGTAATCAGACAATCCACGGGAATCTATCAAACCAAAGAGCTACATTTGCTGCCTTACCATCGGAAAGTTTTACAGATGGCTTTGGAGTTCAAAGAAATCTCCTTTTTACACATTCCTCGTAATAGGAATGACTTTGTAGACGTGTTAGCAACTTTGGCCTCCTTGATTCACATGCCTGACAAAGAACACATGCCAAGAGTCACATTTGCCTTGCACAAGGCACCAGCCTATGGGAACTATGTTGGAGAAGTATCGAATGAGCTACCTCCCATCCAGCATCCTTGGTATCAGCATATCAAGGAGTACCTACGAGTTGGATCTACACCCGTTGACGCGAGCCCGACTAAGAAAAGGCGGATCCATAGACTTGCTATGAAATTTTACCTGAACGGAGATGCACTCTACAAAATAATTACAGGACTAGGTCAGCTCAGATGTCTGGACCAGGACCAAGCTCAGAGGCTCATGGATGATGTCCATGGTGGAGTATGTGGCCCACACATGAGTGGCCACCTACTTGTTAAAAAGATCCTCAGAACATGACATTATTGGCTTACCCTCAAAACTGACTGTGATGATCACGTCAAGAGGTGTTATCAATGCCAAATTCATGGAAATGTCATCCACGCCCCTCTGAGGGAGCTCCATAATATGAGTTCACCTTCGCCCTTCTCAATGTAGGGAATGGACGTGATCGGACCCATCAATCCCAAAGCCAATAATAGGCATCACCTTATATTCACTATGATCGACTACTTCACCAAGTGGGTAGAAGCAGCCTCCTTCCCCAGGGTTACTAAAGAAGTCATAATTGCTTTCATTAGAAACAATGTCATTTGTCGATATGGACAACCAGAGGTCATTGTGTCAGATAATGCTAAGAACCTCAACAACAAAATGATGGAGGAGTTATGCAGTAAATTCCACATCAAACACCTTAACTCCTTTATCTACCGTCCAAAGATGAATGGTGATGTTAAAGCAGCTAACAAAAACATCAAGAAGATCATGCAAAAGATGTCCGCCAACCACAAAGAATGGCCTGACTTATTGCCTCTTACTCTGTTAGCCTACAGAACATCAATGCGCACTTCCACTGAGGCAACCCTCTACGCATTAACCTATGGGATGGAAGCAGTGATCTCAATAGAAGTTGAAATGGAATCCCTCAGAGTGTTGATAGATGCTCAGCTGGATGAAGACCAATGGGTACAATACAAGTATCACCAATTGTCTCTAATAAACGAAAGGCGAACCGCGACTATCTTCCATGGTCAGTTATATCAACAAAGGATCGCCAGATCCTACAACAGAAAAGTCCGGCTACGGAAGTTTAAGTAACATGACTTGGTTTTAAAGAAGATCCTTGACAAGTCCAAGGGAAAATTCGCCCCTAACAGGGATGGCCCGTTTATTGTCAAGGAGGTATTGACAGGAGACGCTCTCAGATTGCAGGAAATGGACAGCGATGAATTTCCCTAACTCATCAACTCGGACACCATGAAACGGTACTATGTCTGAAGTTACCATCAAGCAAACATCCTGGTGTTGGATCATCAGACCACTAGTCATTCTGGTTCTTTAACCCTTCATCACATATAATTCTTCGCCACACTTTCCCCTCAGGGAAACATACTCTTCAAGCCAGCAGCCTGGTTTCGCTACATTCATACAATTTTGGTTATCCCCACAGGGATTGAACCTTTCACACCTGCAGTTTATCCTGAAGACGGGATTAAACTTTTCTACACTTGCAGTTTTTCTTGAAGAAGGGATCAAACTTTTTCACACCTACAGTTTGTCCCAATCATGGGATCAAACTTTCTTCTCCACGCAGTATAGCATGCACATGGGATTCATACTTCTCTTCGACTGCGAATCGTCCTGAGGGGCGAACTACGTCGACCTGGTCTCCTCTTCAATAGGAGTACGTAGGCAACCATTTTATATGGCTCGGTCACAATAAAACAAAAAGCAACAAAAACATTTGTTACACCCTTCTCCTTACAAAAACAAAAATAATAAAAACATTCCTATACCCTTTCTACCACATACAGCGTTGAACCTCTTACACCAAGTTCGAACCACGCAGACCTGATCTCCTCTTCAATAGGAGTACGTAGGCAGCCATTTATGGTTCGGTCTCACCCCCTACCAAAACACAAATACTTGTCATCTGGTACTGGGATCAAACTTTGATCCATCACATTTCATCGGCTTCAGACCAAAGGGGTGGAATTACTTAAACTCCTCCTAAATAGGAGATTCGGCGATCATCTACGTTGTGGTTATACCTTGAAGAGCAACAGCAATCCATAAGAGATGGAATTAACTAGGCTCCTCCTAAATAGGAGTACTGGCGACCATCTGTGGTGCGGTTAATCTCAGAGAGGAAAGCCACACTCCTCTCCACATTTCCATACAGAAACCAGTCTCAAGACACCAAAGATGGTAGGGGTCCACACAGATCACTGATCCATTCTGAACTATCCAATGACAACTCAGTGTACATCCATCAAGGAAGATTTTAGAATACATCAAGATCACAAGCCCTGAAGAAACAGGCAAATATCAAGCAAATAACAGACGTACCTAAAAGGGAAGTGATAAAAAATATTTCCCTGCTATATATATAATGATGTTTGATATACATAATGTAAATTGTACATGACAAAATGGCTAAGCTAGTCTGTACAGGAAAATACAAGCCCATCTACAAATCAGTGTATATATGAGCTATCAAGCCCAACATGGCATCCCTCTTAGCAGAAGGAGGTAACGTTGTGGTCTCTTGTACAAGGGTATCCACACAAGCTAATAGATCTACAACCATCTACATGGTGACTTTATGTTCATCAATGTATGTGTTCATCTCTGCAATCATGCTACTGGTAAGGGACCTCATTGAGGTACTATCTGTAATGACTATGTCTCTGGCAGATATGGCACTATCCCTCTCAACTGTCACGGCATCTCTGGCTAATCTGGCCTCGTCTCTCTCTAACAGAGCTGCGTATCTCCCATCAATAGCAATCAACATCAAGGCTCTGGCCTGATCTCTCTCGAAGGTCATCAAATGAAGACTGTGCTCAAAGTAATGTGTCAAATGCTGGATCACAACAATGCTAGTACTCGGAGAATCTAAAGGACATGTTGGTAACCCAGTAGACTGTTCCTCCTCGATGTGAGAATCTACGTCCTCCAGGGGCTCTCCATCGTTTGAATCACTACTCGGCACTGTGGATACTGTCGCAGCCGATGAAGTCTCTGTCTCCATCCAAGCAGAATACTCTGACGAACAGCCCGGATGGCTAATAGAGAATGCAGCTATCTCATGTTGATCCCAACATGCATACACCCAGGATCGATCCTCTGCTAATAGATGGCGAGAAGCTAAATACAGACCTAGCTCCCCCTCAAAATGATGGAAGTCCTGAAACTAGTTAAACTACGATATCACGGCCAATGGGTGATAGGTAGTCATGCCCCTCAAACCAGTTAGAGGGAGATAGTTCATGCTCGAAGCATGAGTAATAAAGCTGTAGGGTGAGCTAAGCCCTGTGCACGGTAAAATGCCAAATGGATCTCTGATCTCCGCCAAGAATATAGACCAATACATAGTGTATGTACACTCCGATGGCTGAAAGTAGTAAGACATAGTTATATCATGGGTGAAGCAATACATGTGTCGGTGGAAGGTCCCAATCGGTCTCAAGTGTGTTATAAACCACACGTACAACATGACCAAAATGCCTGTGAATACCCCTGCAGGGTAAGTGCTGAAAAACATGGTCGACCTCATCGTCTCCACCACAATCATCAGAATGATGGTATGCCCCTCCCTGAGAGCTCTCACTGCCATAATAACACCGATATATAGTTCATTCATGTATCGTGGCATGCACACATATGCCACTATGCACATCAAGAATGCATCCAATCTGGCTAAATGTCATTGATCCTCTAGTATGATGAAATCTCCAGAATGACGTGTATAGTTATCCAATGAGCCAAACTTGTCTATCAGGATATGATGGGATAGTACATGACCAGATGTAATCTCATCCTCTACCACTCTACGCCGTTACCCGGTGAGGGTCATGAACTGTCGGCGCATATCTCCGACAGCCATATGAGCTCATGGTCTGTCCAAGGGCAAAGCCGTCAACTGCTCATACTCCATCAATGTAGGAGTCAGCTCCTGAATACCAAACCGGAAGACCTGTCTCTCTGGTATCCAACACTCCAGCATACCCTCCACAAATCATGCGAGAACTTGAAACATCAAAAGGGTCATGGAATGCTGTAGTAGTAGATCTACGGTCACCCTATCTTGAGGTGACATACTATCATACCACGACCTCAGACGGGAGGCTACCAAGTCTGGTAGGATGTGATCTATGTGGCTGACTGTCGAAGAAGACATCTATGTAGGCCGTATCATAAGACCGTCCAGGGGTCAATGCTAAAATATCTCTGGACATGCATACATATGCATAACATGATACATGCATTACAGATAATAGATGGCAATATGATATAGGGAATGGAAAATAGTACATACATTCCTAAGTATATCATCATCTATATACATCATCTCTGTACATCTAAAAATACAGGGAAATGGGACACAGACGACCTACTACTAATAGAGGCCTATCAAAAGATATAGCGAGAATGGGGCACAGCCACCCAATATCTAACAGAGGCCTATCAAAAGGGATAACGAGAATACACATCAGAAGAAGACAATGGTGTCAATATCTACATCATCAATCCTGTCCACCTGATGTAAATTCTCCTAAGTCACTGGATCTCTATCAACAAGGATGTCAGGCCTATATAAAGGAGGATCTATGCCAGCAAAGCCAAATGGGCCATCTGAGGGGCCAACTCTTGAGCTGGGAGCATCAAACAAATCTGCCTCTACCGGATCTTTGCCCAAATGCCGAATAAAAAAATGTGCTCGGTCGAGTCGCTGGGTCAAACTATCAATCTGTGTCAAATGAGTCGGATCTCGGACATAGGCTAACCAATTCGTCATCATCACGGATCCTAGAACCATATCCCCCATGAACTGAGTGGTGCGTGTTTGAGCTCCAATAGTACGAGGGGACCACCATTGCTGGAACATCTCCTGGGTGCAAGGGCCCTCTAACAGTGCAAAACTGTCCACCCCCAACAATGGGATATCAATGATCGGTGACTGCAACACAGGCCAATAACGTCTGGCAGGAGGCAAGATCGGCATACGGATCTTTCATGTGGTGCTCCTAATAGCACGCTCTCCTAAATAGATCTCCCATCCTCCATCAGTAAAGAGAGAACCCTATGGGTGGATATCACGTACTCGACACCAGTAGGGTACCCGTCCTCAAAATCTATGGTCAAGTGCTCCCCAGAATAGGGAATCCATGTGACAATGTCAGTTGTCAACAACTCCAGCTGTATATGGCAATGAGTGAAACCCTCAGCTATAGGGACCTCCGCCAGTATGGAATGATGCCATCGCCGTCCTCGTGGATAGTTATCTAAACCTAACACACTCATAGGACGTAGATATGGAAGCCTCTCATAGGCCCAAAACTACTAACACAAAGGCAAACATTTGCAATCAGTAAACACTCTTAACCTATATATGGGAAACTATAAGAGAAATACTCACCAACAAAAATGGGTAGAATCCTAACCAATCCTCGATCAAGCCCTACGAATGCATACGCATGCCCCTGAGGAAATAGGCGAAGGTGTAGAAACCCCAGTCATAATCTCCTATATGGTCCACATGTCACGTGGCGCTGATCAAAGCGAACGACACCGTAGAAGAGTTATCTGCTATTAAGCAGCCTCTAATGATCATCAAGAACAATCACCGAAGAATGTGATCCTTGACTTGACATCATCTGGCATGGGATCTCTCAACAGCCCACTCATAGCATCTATGCTCAAAGGACTCGTACGGACGGTCCTGCCCTTGAGCGCCTTTGTCGGAACTCCTAGCAAGGATTTGACGGAAGTAGGGGTAATATCTTCCATGCAAGGCACAGGTGCCCTTCCAAACTCCATACCTGTGATAAACTACCAATCCATCGGCGTCATCATCACCTCACAGTCCAACAAATGGAGTGATTGAGTCTGGTGAAACCAGCGCTCAAACAATGCCCTGAGGTAACCCCAGGGATAACGACGGTGAAGAATGGAAAAGAAAGCCCCAAATCCCCAGTCATGCACAATTGCTCTACAGTCAGGATGCAGAGCCTGGTACATGGAGTGAATGTTGAACTAGTTCCCTCGAGGCTGTGTAAAGCCAGGAACCTACATGAAATGCAGATCAACATCAAAATCCTTTACTCCTCATCAATAGGAAAGAAAGAAGATTAAGATCTAACGTTATACCTCGTTAGCATGCAAGTACATCGAGGGATGTCGACTCAAATCACCCAGGAGCTCTGGGTTTGCCACCTGAATACTCGGGAGGTCCCTATGGGGAACATGTGCACCAGGAGCGGGGTCCGCAATCGGAACATCCTCCTCCTCGTCCTCGACGTCCGGTACATCAACCTGGACTGGACGTATCACCGTCTCCACTAACCGATGAGGCTGTTTAACAGAACGGGGTTGAGGCACTTTAGAAGCCCTCTTTCGTACACCAGAAGTGGTCCTGCGAGAACTACTTGGCTGATCCAGATCCATAATATCTGGACAAAAGTCTCCAAATCACCTCAGAAAGAGTGTGGTAATTTATAACCTGGAGCTTTCTTTTCAAAATGCATTTTATGACTACATGCATGCATGCATTACTTTAACATACATCTACAGTAGAATTAAAAATGCATATATTCAATACCTACACTTTCGAAAATTTTGACAGTCCCCTTTGTAAATAGGATTATCCACATGCACATAGGTATGACTAGGTGGCCATTCAGTAGCACACCTGCCCATCATTATATACATACTATATGCATTAAAAAGTCAAAGTCATCAATTACCAAGATTACTTTGCATTTTTTGCCAGGATTACTTTGATTACCAGGATTACTTTGCATTTTTACCTTTTGCTCATTTATCCTGAAATAGGATAAGAAATAGCAGAAAAAGGTGCCAATTTGACTATCTCAAAAGTCAAAAAAATTCACATCATTATGTTCAGCATGGTTTAATATTAACATTTACTATGTTGAATATTTTTTTATCAAATCATTTGAGCATGCATATTCACTACTATGTGTTTAGATGCATTTTATGTGATAAATCATTTTCCAACGGATAAAAACTGGAAAAGAAGACATGCATACGTTATCAGGACAGTGTAGAATACTTGTACGGTGACAGAATTTGCAGGAAGACGTCTGAACTCAGCAGATCTGAAGAAGAGCTCTCAGATTTCCTTCGCAGCGTAACATGAAATGACTTGAGAAAGCAACCTGCAGCATTAATAGCCATTCACGGCTGGCCATAGGTCCATCTGCGACTGCTACAAGTGTACCTGCGGCACCACTATGTGGGTCCCAACCCTCCATCTCGGTCCAGTTCGAGTTGAAACGAAGTTCTCAAACGCTAAAAAAGCCAAATCAGGAGTAAAAATGCTACACAATTGAGCGGAATAGCTTGTCATCCTGGTTTTCTCATACCAAGTCGTGGGTCTACACATCAATCATTAGTATTCACCCGAGCACAGGGAACACTATGTCGATGATCTCAGCTGTTACAAATCACACTCGGCAATACCTTGTGCATGTCTAATGTCGCCAATTCCGGGTCATCACCCTAATTCTTAAAATGAGATCCCCGACGGGGGTTACAATGCATACTCAAATTGAGATCCCCGGCGGGGGTTACAACGCAAACTCAAAATGAGATCCTTGGTGGGGGTTACAACGTAGACTCAAGAAGAGATCCCCGATGGGGGCATCACATATTCTACAGAATATATCCCCGACGTGGGCATCACTCGTTTGTATATGTCAAAGTACATATCCCCGGCGAGGGTTAAAACACAATGCTTCATTGACACACATATCAACGAAGGTCAAGCAGCCTTGACATCATTATAATTGTTGGAAAGTAAATCCAACGAAGCGTTGGAAGCCATCCGATGATTTCAGTCGTTAATTTACACGTCAACGAGGATTAAACAACTCACCAACGGGGGTTAAAACGCATGTTCCAGTGATTTACACGTCAGCGAAGGTCAAGCAGCCTTGGAAATATGCCCAACAGGGGTTTTATCTGGTGGTGTACATGTCAGCGAAGGTCAGGCAGTCCTGATAACATATATTGTTGGTAGTAAATCCAACAGAACGTTGATATGTCCTGGCAATACAAACCAGAGAAGATAAGCATCATCGAGGAGGATCGATGATGGAATATGTTATACACATCCTCAAATAGACAGAGCATTATCCTCACAGATCTCTTGTACACAAGAGGCACATCTTCGAAATCAAGTCTATATTAAGGATTAATGACTTTGGTGATAACCCCAACGTCAACATCCTAAAAGATTTGGATCACACGTCCAATCTGGTAATCGTTGCCAATCCCCAGTAGAAGCAACAGGGAGCCGGCAATCATCCCCAACATGTTGGGTAACAACCCCGCACCCATGCATCATATATTTTCATCATGTTGCTGCACTTAGCATCATGTTTATCTTGTTGCATTTTAAGTGTCTAGGATTCTTTATACTATCCATGCATTGCATTGCATGAATATGATAAAGAGGGGCATCTGTAGACACTCAAAATTTTCTGCACAACTGTTACTGACATTGCAGGAGGGCAGATTCGTCTTTCAGAGATAACCCTGGAAGACAGCTCATGTCCAGTCCGGATACCACCGGAAGTTCAGTCTCCACCCGGGAACACACACTGGGAGTATCAGTTCCAACCTTGGAGATAACCCCGAGGCATGTAGTTCTAATACCAGAAATTCCACCAGAGAAGACCGATCTATAAGACCCCAACTTATTATAAATAAAATTAAATCTCCTCTATTTATTATTGTGAATAATAAGGTGATAATTTGATATAATACTTTGGTTATGGGTGAAATGTGCAAATTTTGCAAAATAAGCAAGTGGTTATAAAATATTCATTTGGTCATGAAATATTCTTTCTGTTGGGGAATATTCGTACGACGGTGCAGCCATTTGTGGGCCCCATAACGGAATAACTATCGGATGAAGAAAACGACAAAGTTTGAGTTTTATAAATAACGGCGTAATTGTTATCGTTAACACTGTTGGAATACCTGGTGGTTAAAATACAGTAATACGCGTAGTTGCACAGTAGCACACGGTATTGCACAATATTGTTGAATTATTGATTTTTACGTAAGAAGGCACTACTCAATAATTATTACAGTAATTACTGTTCAATATTTTATTTTATTGATTCAATAATTATTGCGTTGATATTTTATATATTATTGTTGTTTCAATAATTGACACTGCACAGTATTTTCCATTATCAGATCAATAATTCATATTATTTGAATAATATTATTAGATAGCATTATTGGTAATGTCTAGAAAGTTCTGTCAATGAGAGATTTGATCACCTAATTGCGAGCCAGTAAGGAGAAATCCTTATCGGAAAGCCCCTTTTTTCCTGGGAACGGCCTGGTTGTCATAGTTGTGATTTTGTAATATTATTTGTGAATAATTAATTATTAATTTATATGATAAGGAAATATTTATTTGATGTGGATATAAATGATGGATTTATTTATTTTATGCGGTTATAAATGAAGGAATTAATACTGAGGTATTTTATCATTATTTTGTCGGAATGGATGTATTAAAAATCATCCGTTTATGGATTTTGGATATTTTTTGTTTGGAATTTGGAAAAACTCAAAGCTACAAAGTTGTAGAGAATTCGATTTCATGTGGAATGGACATAAAATTCGTATTTTTCTGATAAGCGGGCTATTTTCTATGAATTACTGAAGTTTCAAAAAATAAATAATTTTTATTAAATTATGGGTGGGACCCACTTTTGGTTGGTGTTGAATACATGTGGGCTGCTATTTTTCTTCAAAGATGGTTAGCTTTGATTGAGGTGTGCGTAGAATAGAAGAAAAGAAATAATATTATTTTATTATTTTAGTCTCCTATGGCGCTCTAGCATTTTTCTATAAATAGATGCTTAGGTTAGAATTGAAAATCACACCAGAAACAAGTTTTCTTTCTCTCTAGATTATCGAACGTATTTTTGTGAGTATTTAGATAATTTGAGAGTTGATGTTCAGTATAAGCTTTGTAAGACCCCGAATTTTATGAAATAAAAGTATTCAATTTTTCTATTCAGTAAATGGTTAAATTGATAAAAGTTAAAGTTAAGGGTGATATATGAATTTTTTTTTTCAAAATACGTAAGTGGTTATAAAGTATTAATTATTGTCGGGGAATATTCGTTTGGTCGTGGAATATTCTTTCAGTCGGGGAATATTCGTACGACGGTGCAGCTATTTGTGGGCCCCATAACGAATAACTGTCGAAAAAAGAAAATGACAAAATTTAATAACGACGTAGTTGTTACCGTTAACACTGTTGGAATACCCGGTGGTTAAAATACAGTAATACGCGTGGTTTCAAAGTAGCACACGGTATTACACAATATTGTTGAATTATTGATCCTTACGTAAGAAGACACTACTCAATAATTGTTATAGTAATTACTGTTCAATATTATATTTTATTGATTCAATAATTGCTGCGTTGATATTTTATATTATTGTTGTTTTAATAATTGTTACTGCATAGTATCTCATTTATCAGATCAATAATTCATATTATTTGAATAATATTATTAGATATCATTATTGGCAATGTCTAGAAAGTTCTGTCAAGGAGAGCTTTGGTCACCTAATTGCGCGCCAGTAAGGAGAAATTCTTATCGGAAAGCCCCATCTTTCCTGGAAACTGTCTGGTTGTCATTATTGTGATTCTGTAATATTATTTATGAATAATTAATTATTGATTTATATGATAATGAAATATTTATTTGATGTGGATATAAATGATGGGTTTATTTATATGGTTATAAATAAAGGAGTTAATGTTGAGGTGTTTTATTAGTATTTTGTCGGATTGAAGGTATTAAAAGATCAAATCAGTGTTATTACAGCTTTATTATGTGAGTTATAATATTTAATCTGACCGTTGGATCGTTGTAATTTTTGGATATGTTATACATATATAAGTTGAGTATATGTCCACAAATTTTGAACCGTTAAAAATGAGCGTATAATTTGTTATGAATTTTAAGAGGTGACTGATTCGGAAATTAGGTTATAAATGATTTTGGTGGAAAATTCTAGAATTGGTGGGCCCCACTTTTGGTTGGTGAGAAATGTGCTCAATTGAATTTTCAAATGTGGTGGGTGGGAATAGTAGCAGGTAAAGCCATCAAGTTGCAGGTTAAGTCTGCTTCGGCGTGCTAACATTTTCCTATAAATAGAGGGCTAAGTTAGAATTGAAAATCACACCAGAATTCATAAATTTTCTCTCTTTTTCTCTCTAGATTATCGAGTGTATTTTGTGAGTATTTAGATACTTGGTGAGTTGTTATTCATCAGTGCAAGTTTTCTTCAGCGCCATATCCGATATCCGGTCAGAAGTGCTGCTCTTTTGAGGTAAGGGATAGTAAGGGATTTTAAGGGTTGTTATGTTTTTCAGTTTCGTAATTTTTCTGACCTTCAAAAATTCTGGAAAAATTTGAAATAATAATTTGATGAGTTTTCTAGATTGTGTCCAAAAATGACGATTTTTAGATGTATAGATTATGAGTTATGAATTTTATAAGAAAAGACTATTTTAAAAGTAAACACTTATAACTCCTTGTGGTTAACTCCAAAATTGGTGAAATTTTTATTGAGAGTACATGTATATGATATAAGTATACTATGTAAATTTCGGGATTTTTGGACAAAAGTACAATTTATGATAAATGTCTAAATATTCGGCTATTTTGGCCATATGAAAAATAGTAAATGAATTTTAAAAATTCTGAGAAAAATATATGTTCAATATAGAACTATATTCCGCTAAATCCGAGAAAAGAAAATTTGTTTGTACTGATTTGGTATTTTTCATGAAAATGGACTAGTTATAAGTAAATGAATTAAATATGTTGTGTGAGGTAAGAAAATTAGAAAATAGGATTTTATGGCTTGAGAATCCTATATGAGGTATATGCAGATTTTTGATGAGGGTTTTGGTTATTGGTGATGAAATCTTATGAGTTTGGCATTTTAGATTGATTAAATGCATTATTTAGTAAAGTGTAAATAATTAAAATAAATTATTTATAAGTTTAAGAAATGTTATTCTTTCAATATCATTATACCAAAATATTGGTATGGATTTTATTGTGGAATTTCTATCTTTTTCATGTCGGGGTTACTATTCACGAGTTACTATTCATGAGTTACTATTTATAAGTTAGTATTCATGAGTTACTATTCACAGGTTACTATTCACGACAAAATTGGTTTCTTTTTATGATCAAATTATCGTTGATTTATGAATCTTACTCTTGAGATTAAATCTATCTGTTGATTATATTGTTTTTATTATCATATATAACATTTTTATAACCTTAATGATGATATTTCTCTTTGACTTAAGTATAAAGATGGGTAGATTATTGGTATGATCGTGACTATGGGTTCTCTTTGGCCAGTAGTGAAAAGATGAATTGTTGATTGGTATGATCATGACCATTGAATTTATAATTGAATATTTTTAGCTTAAGTGCAAAGGTGAATTGATCAACATGGTTATAATTATTGTTTATATAAATTCTGAAATGATTATATATTTCTTTGAGATATTAATATATTTGGTCTGTAGTGTAAATATGAACTGTTGATGAATATATTTGGCCTATAATGTAAATATGAATTGTTGATTAATATATTTGGCTTGTAGTGCAAATATGAACTGTTGAGGAATATATTTGGCATGTAGTGCAAAGATGAATTATTGATGAATATCTTTGGCCCGTAGTGCAAAGATGACATGTTGTTGAATATCTTTGGTCGTAGTGCAAAGATGGTCTGTTGACGAATATCTTTGGCCCGTAGTGCAATGATGAATTTATCAGTATGATTATGAACAGGAAATGTGATTTGGTATAACCATGATCTTTGATATTTCAGGTGAAGATAGGTTATGAAAATTATCTTCGTCCTGGATGAGAAGAGGAATTTAGAACCACAATTATGATTATGAGTTATTCATATGATTGTGGAAAGGAACTGTTGAGTGATGTTACAGGGATAAAATATTGTTGGTGGATTTTTAACAAGGAGAAGATAATAGACTTTATGGTCTATTTGACTCTTCTAATGGATTGCTCGTTCCGCTGCAACTATGGTTGAAAAGTTTTATCATCTACCATATGTTCTAAATCTCTGATTTATTACTGATGAAGGCTATTGATAATTTAATTATCTTTAGTCATGATATTCTTTACTGAGCTAGTTGTGCTCACCCTTTTGCTTCACAATTCCTTTTTAGGTAATAAAAGTGTAGCTGGGTCGAGCGGGGGATAACAGGGGAATAGAACGGTGGTCTATAGCTGTTGAGGGTGAGGTGAACTCAATTTTGGAAGGGTGTTTTGCCACTATCGTACAAGATGTCTAATGACATATAACCTCGTGTCATTATAAGACAGGGTTGTGCTCATCCACTTGCTGAGTATATCTACGAGCACTACCTATATAATCTTGGTGTTTGTTTGAAGTATAATTCTCAATTAGAGACAGTGGAGATAATGATATGTCAAGAAAAGACTTACCATTGGGAAGAATATGATAGTAATCTTCTCATTTTTCTTCGGAGTCTATTGGGCCAACCAAGGATAATTCTGTGGCCATATGATATCTATCATAACCTAGAAGTATGGCCTCCCATGTACGAAGATTTCCTTGAGCACTTCCCAAAGATTCTAATTTCTAAAATAGTTTTTGACTATACCTTTATATAAGGTATCACTGTGAGGCACTATCCACGGTTGGGACACGTGTCACAGTTGGTATATATTTGTATCCAAACTCATAGCATATGTGTTGTGGTATTTTGTACAACAATTGTTATAATAAAGTTGTAGTTGTTTTCTGTACCATGTAATTGGCGACTCAAAATAGGTTGGATGGAATGGGCCTATTTTGGAGGCGTCACAAGCTTCCTTCGGCTTTATATCCGATATTCAGATCAGAAGTACCGTTATTTTGAGATAAGAGATGTTACTTTCTTCCTAAATGATGTTATTCTTTCAATATCATTATATCGAAATATTGGTATGGATTTTATTGTGGAATTTCTACCTTTTTGTGTCGGGGTTACTATTCACGAATATGGCACTATTCACCAACAAATGAAATTTTCTTCTTTTTGTCCAAGATGTCTATTATGGTTACTATCTTTGATTGTATTCATGTTTTAATCTTTATTTTTGAATTCTGCTTCAAAATTAGTTATTATGAAGTATTATTGATCTTGGATAAACTATATTACAAATCCCTAATATTTGTTCTTTTATCTCACTGGAGTCGTTTTCTTTAAAATATTTTTCATCATCCCCAGTCTTAAATGATGATATTACTGAATATCTTTGGCATGTAGTGCAAAGATGAATTATTACATGAATATCTTTGGTCCGTAGTGCAAAGATGAACAGGTGTTTAGATGAACATGACCAACTAGTGATACGAATGAATATCTTTGGCCTGTAGTGCAAAGATGAATATTTGATTCAAGATGTATATTGATTGATGTTACATGGATAAAATATTGATGATGGACTTTTAAATCTTAGAAGATAGTAGAATTCTTTCTCTACTTGACTCTTCTAATGGATTGTTGTTTCCGCTGCAGTTGTTGATCTAAAACTTGTTGTCTATTATATTTTATCATATTTTTTTCCTGTTGAAGACTAATGATAATTTATTGTATATTATCTTAGTCATAATATTCTTCGATGGGCTAGTTGAGCTCACCCTTTTCCTTTTTGTTCCATTGTTCTTCTTAGGAGGAGAGAATTTAGCAGGAACTAGTCGGGGTATGGAGTGATGATTCAAGATAGTTGTTTTAGTAGTCCTCACTATTTTGAAAAATAGTGTATCAATAATTGTAATGAGAACTACTTTTGAGTTTGTATACTCTCTATTAGACAATAGTTGTATTCAAACTCACAGTATATGTGTTGTCGTATTTTGCACGATAATTGAATTACTGAAGTTGTATTTGTTTCTGTACCATGTATTTGGCGACTCGGAATGGGTGGTGTATACCTATTTTGGGGGCGTCACAGTTGGTATCAAAGCTTAGGGATATGATCCTTGGCTGAGATGTGAGACAAGAACTAGGAGGGGAAAGATGGGGAATTCTTTCGCTAGTATGACCTGACTAAGTTTATTTGGTATTTATTTGGTCGGTTAGAGTATATGGATAATATGTGACATGTCAATTAACCCTTATTTTGTGACAGTATTTGAGAATGGCAGCTGCAAATATTAACAATGAAGTGAATCAGACCGTGGAGACACCTTTAATCACCACCCAGGGGAACGTGCAACAGGAAGGTAATATTCCTCCTGTTAACAACACTACCGAACAAATGATGAATGATGGGATATTTAGAAGCTTTTTGCAGTTTATGCAAAACCAGACGAGGGAGACTCGTGCACAAAATATGGGTGGAAATGATAGCAATGCGTGGCTTGTCACAGCCAAGCAGTTCAAGGAGTTGGGACCACCATAATTTATTGGAAAGCCGGATCCGAGCAAGGCAAAAATGTGAGTCAAGCAAATTACCAAGATATTCGATGTCTTCGGATGTACGGAGGAACAGAAGGTTCCATTCGCCACCTTTATGTTCTGCGGTGAGGCAGACTACTGGTGGAAGCCTGTGAAGCGTACCCAGCCTGCCGCACTCAACATGTCTTGGGAAACATTTCAGTAACTGTTTAATGACAAGTACTTTCCTGAAAGTATTCGTCATATGAAGGAGGTAGAGTTTATCAGACTGGAACAAAACCACATGACGGTGTCCCTGTACGAGGCGAAGTTCGCAGAGTTATCCAGGTTTGCACCTCATTTGGTCGAGAATGAGGAATGAATGACGAGGATGTTTCTGAGAGGTCTAAAACCCGAGATTCGGCAATATCTTATCTCTCATAAATTTTATTTATATTCAGATGTTGTAAATAGGGCTCAATTATTAGAGCGAGATAATGAGTATATTCAAGGTGGCAGTCATCGAAGAAATGAAAACTAGCGGGGAGGAAAACATTCGGACAAAAGCGATAACCACTCTGGTGGTAATCGTGGTCGTGATAATAGAAGGAGCGAGTCGGGAGGAGATTTCAAGAAGAGAAGGTACAACAATGACAACGTAAGGATGTCAGCACAAACATCAATTGTTTCTAGGGGAGGAGAACGAGCACCGGTCATTTGTTACAAATGCAGGAAAGAGGGACACATCAGCCCAAACTGCCCACAGCAATCCAAGGTGTGTTATAACTATAGAAAGGAAGGTCATATAGCTAGAGATTGTCTAGTTGCGAAACCAAGTTCAACGGGGATGGTGACTTCAAAGGCTGTCCCGAACAAGTCAAAGTCGGTGGTTCCGGGAAGGGCATTTGTCGTGACTGCCCAAAATACGAGGAACCCAAACGAGGTGATCATGGGTAAGCTAATCATAAACTCTTTCAAAGTTTATTGAAAAGCTAATCATCAAGCCATAAAGCTATTCGTTTATTGAAAAATAGATGTCAAGCTTTCTTAGCCCATGTCACGGAATTGAACAAAAACACGTCAGATTTGAATAATATTTCTGTTGTTAGTGAATTTCCTGACGTATTTCCAGAAGAACTTCTCGGCCTACCTCCAGAATGTGAAGTTGAATTCTTTATTGATCTTGAACCTGGTACAAAGCCCATTTCTAAAATCCCATATCGAATGGCTCCTATTGAACTTCAGGAGTTAAAGGTCCAACTATAGTAGTTGTTGGACATCAATTTTATTCGTCATAGTACATCTCGTTGGGCTGCTCCTGTTTTATTCGTAAAGAAGAAAGACGGGAGTATGCGACTTTGTTTTGACTACCGAGAATTGAACCATGTCACCATCAAGAATAGGTATTTGTTACCTCGCATTGATGACCTATTTGACCAGTTGCAAGGAGCATAATTATTTTCAAAGATCGATCTTCGTTCTGGATATCATCAGCTGAAGATTAAAACCGAGGATATTCCAAAGACTGGTTTTCGAACTCGGTACGGGCATTATGAATTCTTAGTCATGTCTTTTGGATTGACTAATGCTCCTGCTGCTTTTATGGATATGATGAACCGTGTGTTCAAATAATATTTGGATCAGTTCGTTGTTATCTATATTGATGACATCCTCATATATTCCAAAAGCTGTGAAGATCATGAATGCCATTTGAAGCTGGTACAGCAAAGGCTTCGTAATAACAAGCTATATGCCAAGTTGAAAAAATGCGAGTTCTGGCTTGAGAAAGTAGCATTCCTTGGGCACGTGGTGTCAAAACATGGAGTATCTGTCGACCCGGCAAAAATTGAAGCAATACAAAGTTGGGAGCAACCGAAGTCGGTGACTGAAGTACGTAGTTTTTTGGGCTTAGCTGGTTATTATCGGAGATTCGTGGAAGTATTTTCTCGAATCGCTACTCCGTTAACTCAGTTAACTCGTAAAGATATATAATTCGATTGGAGCGAGGATTGTGAGAAGAGTTTTCAAGAACTCAAGAGGAGACTCATTTCGGCACCTATTCTGACAATATCATCTGGTTCGGATGGATTTGTTATCTACAGCGATGCTTCAGGCAAAGAGTTAGGATGTGTTCTCATGCAACATGGGAAAGTCATAGCCTATGCCTCGCGACAACTCAAAGAATATGAGAGGAATTTTCCTAATCATGATTTGGAATTGGCAGCAGTCGTTTTCGCATTAAAGATCTGGAGACACTACCTGTATGGGGAGAAAGTGGAGATCTATATAGATCATAAAAGCCTCAAATATTTCTTCACCCAAAAGGAACTCAACATGCGACAACGACGTTGGCTCGAGCTGTTGAAAGATTACGATCACACCATCAGATATCATCCTAGAAAAGTAAACGTGGTAGCTGACGCATTGAGTAGAAGATCATATGCGGGTACGAGTGCAATGTTGTTAACACAAAGGTCCATTTTGTATGACTTCCAAAGAATGGAGACAGAGGTAAAGGCTACAAGTACCCACGTGATGATATCAAACATACGAGTAGAACCGACTTTAATCGATAATGTTAAAGTTGCTCAAGCTACGGACATGGAGCTGATGCGTATGAAGAAAAAAGTGCAAGAAGGTGCTATTCCAAAAGCAAGAATTGATGAAGAAGGAATACTTTGAGTCAAATCCAGACTTTGTGTTCCTAAAGATTCTGACTTGAAGTATAGAATCATGATGGAGGCACACAACACACCGTTTGCAATTCATCCTGGGAGTACCAAAATGTATCATGATCTTCGACATACATTTTGGTGGAACAATATGAAGAGAGAGATCGCGGAATTTATCTCGAGGTGTTTAACTTGTCAACGTGTAAAAGCGGAGCATCAAGTACCAAAGGGTCCATTGCAACCACTTGAGATTCCGAAATGGAAGTGGGAACACATTACTATGGATTTCGTTATGGGTCTTCCCAAGGTTTCTCAAGGCATAGATGCGATTTGGGTTATTGTTGATAGATTAACCAAGTCTGCCCATTTCTTGCCTATACGGGAGACTTATTCTCTTGAACGTGTTGCTAGTATGTACATGAATGAGATTGTGAGATTGCATGGCATGCCCGTATCCATAGTTTTGGATCGTGACCCAAGATTCACTTAACAATTTTGGGTTAGCTTACAGAAAGCTATGGGCACAGATTTACGATTTAGTTTGGCATACCATCCTCAAACGGACGGGCAATCAAAGAGGACTATTCAAACTCTTGAAGATCTATTAAGACTCTATGTCCTAGATTTCAAAGGGAGTTGGGATAAGTACCTACCATTGGTGGAATTCTCCTACAACAACAATTATCAAGTAAGTATAGGTGTGGCTCCATTTGAAGCATTGTATGGACGAAAATGTCGCTCTCCAGTATGCTGGGATGAGGTGGGAGAAGCAACGTTGTTGGGACCAGAATTGGTATGCATGACTACAGAAAAGATCCAAATGATTCGACAATGTATACAAATGGCATAGGATCGACAAAAGAGTTATGCTGATCTTCATCGAAAAGACGTGGAATTTAATATTGGGGATCTTGTATTATTACGTATTGCTCCATGGAAGGGAGTTACAAAATTTGGGAAGAGGGGAAAGCTTAATCCAAGATTTGTTAGTCCATTTAAGATTCTTGACCGAATAGAAAATGTGGCCTATAAAATTTCATTACCTCCAAGCATGTGTCGTGTTCATAATATTTTTCACATATATATGCTTCATAAATATGTGAAAGACCCGAACCACATTATTGAGTTAGAACCAAACGAGATAACCGAAGATTTAACGTACAAGGAGGTACTTGTTAAGATCTTGGATATGAAAGAGCATGTCCTACGCACCAAGGTTATACCACAAGTTAAGGTGTTGTGGAGAAACCATGTTATTGAAGAAATGACCTGGGAGATGGAATAAGAAATGAAAGCGAGGTATCCTCACCTTTTCGAAACACCAGGTACGTACGTTAATTTCGAGGACAAAATTTCATAAGGAGGGGAGGTTGTAAGACCACAACTTATTATAAATAAAATCGAATTTCCTCAATTTATTATTGTGAATAATAAGGTGATAATTTGATATAATACTTTGGTTATGGGTGAAATGTGCAAATTTTACAAAATAAGCAAGTGGTTATAAAATATTCGTTTGGTCAAGGAATATTCTTTCTGTCGGGGAATATTTGTACGACGGCGCAGCCATTTGTGGGCCCCATAACGGAATAACTGTCGGATAAAGAAAACGACAAAGTTTGAGTATTATAAATAACGACGTAATTGTTATCGTTAATACTGTTGGAATACCTGGTGGTTAAAATACAGTAATACGCGTGGTTGCACAGTAGCACACGGTATTGCACAGTATTGTTGAATTATTGATTCTTACGTAAGAAGACACTACTCAATAATTTTTACAGTAATTACTATTCAATATCTTATTTTATTGATTCAATAATTGTTGGGTTGATATTTTATATTATTGTTGTTTCAATAATTGTCACTACACAGTATTTTCCATTATCAGATCAATAATTCATATTATTTGAATAATATTATTAGATAGCATTATTGGCAATGTCTAAAAAGTTCTGTCAATGAGAGGTTTGGTCACCTAATTGTGCGCCAATAAGGAGAAATCCTTATCGAAAAGCCTCCTCTTTCCTGGGAACGGCCTGGTTGTCATAGTTGCGATTCTGTAATATTATTTGTAAATAATTAATTATTGATTTATATGATAAGGAAATATTTATTTGATGTGGATATAAATGATGGATTTATTTATTTTATGTGGTTATAAATGAAGGAATTAATGCTGAGGTGTTTTATCAGTATTTTATCGGAATGGAGGTATTAAAAATCATCCGTTTGTGGATTTCGGATATTTTTTGTTTGAAATTTGAAAAAACTCAAAGCTACAAAGTTGTAGAGAATTCGATTTCGTGTGGAATGGACATAAAATTCGTATTTTTCTGATAAGCGGGCTATTTTTTATGAATTACTGAAGTTTCAAAAAATAAAATATTTTTTATTAAATTATGGGTGGGACCCACTTTTGGTTGGTGTTGAATACATGTGGGCTACTATTTTTCTTCAAAGATGGCTGGCTTTGATTGAGGTGTGCGTAGAACGGAAGAAAAGAAATAATATTATTTTATTATTTTAGCCTCCTATGGCGTTCTAGCATTTTCCTATAAATAGACGCTTAGGTTAGAATTGAAAATCACACCAGAAACAAGTTTTCTTTCTCTCTAAATTATCGAGCGTATTTTTGTGAGTGTTTAGATACTTTGAGAATTGTTGTTTGGTACAAGCTTTTTTCGAATTTATATCTGATATTTCAATCAGAAGTATCGTTATTTTGAGGTAAGTGATGAGTGAGTTTTATACACATGAATTGGATACATTCGAGCTTAATTTATTGTTGTTCTCAAGTCTTTTAGGATGTTTTTACGTGTTTGTATCTATTCATGCATATTTTATATTGTTTTGTAGGAATTGGGACAAAAGTTACTTGGATCGATGTTTGGGGTGGCTAGATTCGCGTTTTCGGCTTGCCATTTACACAGCAGTCACTTCAGAGCCAATTTGACTATAACTCCAAATATTATTTCGCAATACTTCAAGAATGAAAGTTGTAGATCTACTTTTCTTCTTTCCAGAACATCTTGAATCATCTAAATCGGAGTTCGGACGAAGAAGTTATGGCCATTTTCTCAAAGGACGTCGGAGCAGAAAATGTTGGAAAAAGGAGCAAGCGCCTAGGCACTCCAGCCAAGGCTAAATCAAGCGCCTAGGCGCTCCAAGTCAGTAACCATTCATCTGACCAAGTGCCTAGGCAGTCCAGCCAAGGCCAAATCAAGCGCCTAGGCGCTAGGAAGCATAGTTTGAGCGTCGTGCCCAGCGCTGGGGCGCTGGGAAAAGACTTGGTGCGGGCCTGGACGCGTTTTGGGCGAATTTTGACACCTTTTTTACTCCAAATTGGATTGGGTTTGTTCCTAAGTTAAAAATTAGACTTGTAACCTATAAATACATGATTTAAGGCATAAAATAAGGGGAGATTACATAGATTAGACTAGATTAAAACACTCCTTTAGATTAGAACATAACCCTAATTCTAATTAGATTTGGAGATTGAAGCAACTTGGAGACCATTGAAGATTCAAAGTAGGAGCAAGGAGGGAGCGTCAAGTCTACTAACAATAGATTATTTCTTCTCATCTTCTTCTATCTTTATCTTTTAATGATTATTCAATTGTGGATTCTTAGTTTAAATTCAATAATAATGAACTAATTCTTTGTTTGAGATTACAATGGATCTTATTGTGTAGTTTATTTTAATATGCTTCGTTATCAATTAGTATTTTCTATTGTGAGGATTGTCTATTATGATTTGGAATTAATTTTTTAATTGATTGGTCATCAATTACCGTGATAATCTATATGAACTCGAGAGATGAAGTATAGATTTAGATCTAATCATGATAGCATGTGTTCAGGGTTTTGTTAGTAGCTTAAACTTGATGAGTGTTAAGGTAGAGATATGCTTGACATCGCATGTAATCGGATAGAGAACTTATTCTTCAACTTTCTTCAATTGTAATTCACATAGAGATATAGTGGGTTAGTTGGTTAAGGTGTTTAACGGATTTCTATCTTAATTGTGGATTGACGTTAATACGGTATTAGTGCATCGAGAGGTGGTTAATACTACTTTTGTGTTCTTGATTAACAATTCTGAATAGAGAATAATTGATAAGAAGTGTGTTAACCTAAATGAAGCAATAGGTGAAGTTGTGATCTTGAATCTCCATAGTCTGATTTTTAATTAGTGGTAATTAGAATTAGTTTAGTTAAGTATTTTAATTTATAACATTAAATTCATTTGTTTAAATAAGATTGAGTTGGTTACGGGTTAGTACTTGGTGATTTTTATTAAATAATTCTCTGTGGGAACGATACTCAACTTATCACTTTATTACTTGTTGACCACGTATACTTGCGTGTTGTGCGTAATTAGATTTTACCCAACAAGTTTTTGGCGCCGTTGCCGGGGAATTAGTTTATATTTTTTACCAATATTAATTTCAATCAAATTAGTCTTAATTTAAACATTTTTATTTTTATTTTTAATTCTCTTCCTATATTTCTCTCTTTTCAGGTACCATGGATGACTTTGCGTATCAATGGCCATACACGAACATGACTCGACCAAAAGAAAAGGAGATTGACAGACTCGCGAGACTTTCCGCAATGTCAGCACAAATTAAAGAACTTTCGAGGGAGTTGGACGTTATCGCAGCCCAACAGAGTCAAAGGATGGCAATCATATGTGACTATTGTGCTGGCAACCATCCGAGTCATCAATGCACCGTTAGTTTTGGGCGGCAAAAACAAGGTGGTGTATACCTCAACCAGTATGCATATGATAATTACCATCAAATTTGGGGGTATCACCCGGATTCTTCATGGAGCTACAACTATCAGGACCAATACTCTGCTCCAAATCCAACATATCCATCAAATTTCTCAAATCTACCTCCAATGCAACAAGAAGACAATTCAGATTTCAAGGAATTCATGTTAAGGATTATAGCAGAGAAAGAAGAGATGATAATGAGTCAGGAGTTATCAACCCAAAATTTTAATAATCGAATGGAACAACTCCTCACTACCTCAACCAATGGTCCTCAATACATGGCTTCCGAGACTGAAACAGAAAGTTCAAGGTTGGAGGAATTGGTGTACAAGTTCATAGCATCAAATGAGGAGAGAATGAGTAATCAAGCGAGGTCAATTCAAAATCTTGCGGATCAGATAGAGCAAATGACCGAAGCCGTAAGCAACCTTCCTCCAAACACTTGGCTTTATGACATGGATGACGAAATTGACGGAGAACCCGAACCAAATCTGCAACTGGATGAGCCACAAGGTATAGGAAGTGTGGAGACAATTGGGGATAATGAAATAGAGGTCCACAAAGATCTAAATGGGTCTCCACCAAAGTTCAACGATCTGGTTAGATTTGCAAAATTGTGCCCGCTTGGTAGTCATGTCGTCGGCGAAGATCTTATTGACATAAGAGTGAGTACAATTTTGAATCCATGGTGGGACGAGAAAGAGAAGATAGACAAAGAGCACATTGTGTGTGACAAGCTTCCATGCCCCAAAGTGATCACATACACAATGAAGAAAACACCTAGCTGTGGGACGTTCTTGGTTGAGATCATACCAAACCAGAGCATGCTAGGTGACTTTGATGTAATGGCTATCACAAATGGGAACCTACCAAAAGCTATATTATTTCCGATGGATGGAGGGTTCCTCAACTTTCGAAGAGGAATTGGATAGCATTGACCAGAAAAAGTCAGGCTGAAAGACTATAAAACAAGCGCTTATTGGGAGGCAACCCAAGTTTAATTTTTATTTTTAGTTTTTATTAAGTTTTATATTAGTAGTTTTGAATTTGCATTTATTTAGGATTTAATAAAATTGCTTCTATAATGGTTTTACAGGTTATTCAAGTCAAATTCAAGTGTGGTGCCCAATTTGTTCCATGTGCTTAGCCAATTCTTCAAACTTAGCGGGCAAGGAGGACAATTGCTATATTTTCAGGGAAGTCCTCTGCTTTAATTTTTTCTATTTCAGTCATTTAGGACAATGTCTAGTTTAAGTTTGGGGGCATTTTAGTGTCGTATTGCATGTAGTTAGTTATTTACATTGTAGTTCGTTATGTTTTCAGGTTATTTACATTTAGTTTTTGCATTCAGTTTTTTTTTGTTTAAAAAAAAATTTAAAAATCGCAAAAATAGTAGTTAGTTTACTATGTTTGTTGCAGTTAGTTTATATTTGTATGATTCCAACTGTTAGATAGTAAAAGTCTATTTTGGCCAATGATGAGACTTGAGTTAAGTAGATAAGTATAGTATTGAATATTCAGGCTTTGATGTGATTTCTTGTTATGAATTGAATCTTTACCTGTTTGAAATTGATATAATAAGGATAGCACAGTAAAAACAACTATGTTGACTGATTGAGTTTAAATTGACACATAATGGACTTCTAGAGGATAATGCTAGTTTGAATGAATGAAAGACATGAATAGGCGAAGATGACTGAATTTAGATAAAAACTTAAGTTTGGGGGAAAAATTTGGGATATATAAGCTTAAAAAAAATAAAATAAAAATTACCGTGGCTAGTTTTGTTTCGGGGCCTTTGTTACTTGAGCAAGTACGCCCGAAGGGGTATCTTAAAACCTAGCGCCCTAAGGTCTTATATGGTCTGGGAGTCGTTGGTCGAAAGCTCGCTAAGGGGTGACACTGTTAGCCTAATGGAATGAGACATTGCACAGTCATGGTTAAAAAAAGAAAAAGAAATATAATAAAACGGGAAAAGAGCAAAAAGCTCCCGTGATGAAAAGTAAAGCATAAGTATCCCGGATTGGACTCTTGAACTTGGGGGATGTTTGACTTTAGTTGGATCTAGCTTGTTCGTGAATTTTGTGAATTTGCACTGTATGATGCCTTCGAAGATATCTATTATGTCTTAAATTTGACTTTATATCAGTTAACATTGTTGTGGAGCACACACGCACTATATCAGTGATAACAGTCTAAGATTTGATGATTGATTGGGAAATTACTGATTTGTTTAAATATGATGTATTATCATGTTTACTAGATTTCTCTAAGGCCGGTTAAATAAACTTGTTTCTGTCATTACTGTTGGATTCGTAGGCATATAGATTAGTTTCATTACATTGCATTGCATAACATTTTTGTGTTTTTGCTTGAGGACAAGCAAAGGTTTAAGTTTGGGGGTATTTGATGAGTGAGTTTTATACACATGAATTGGATACATTCGAGCTTAATTTATTGTTGTTCTCAAGTCTTTTAGGATGTTTTTACGTGTTTGTGTCTATTCATGCATGTTTTATATTGTTTTATAGGAATTGGGACAAAAGTTACTTGGATCGATATTTGGGGTGGCTAGATTCGCGTTTTCGGCTTGCCATTTACATAGTAGTCACTTCAGAGCCAATTTGACTATAGCTCCAAATATTATTTCACAAAACTTCAAGAATGAAAGTTGTAGATCTACTTTTTCCTCTTTCCAGAACATCTTGAATCATCTAAATCGGAGTTCGGACGAAGAAGTTATGGCCATTTTCCCAAAGGACGTCGGAGCAGAAAATGTTGGAAAAAGGAGCAAGCGCCTAGGCGCTCCAGCCAAGGCTAAATCAAGCGCCTAGGCGCTCCAAGTCAGTAACCATTCATCTGACCAAGCGCCTAGGCGGTCCAGCCAAGGCCAAATCAAGCGCCTAGGCGCTAGGAAGCAGAGTTTGAGCGCCGTGCCCAGCGCTGGGGCGCTGGGGAAAGGCTTGGTGCGGGCCTGGACGCGTTTTGGGCGAATTTTGACACCTTTTTGACTCCAAATTGGATTGGGTTTGTTCCTAAGTTAAAAATTAGACTTGTAACCTATAAATACATGATGTAAGGCATAAAATAAGGGGAGATTACATAGATTAGACTAGATTAAAACACTCCTTTAGATTAGAACATAACCCTAGTTCTAATTAGATTTGGAGATTGAAGCAACTTGGAGACCATTGAAGATTCAAAGTAGGAGCAAGGAGGGAGCGTCAAGTCTACTAACAATAGATTATTTCTTCTCATCTTCTTCTATCTTTATCTTTTAATGATTATTCAATTGTGGATTCTTAGTTTAAATTCAATAATAATGAACTAATTCTTTGTTTGAGATTACAATGGATCTTATTGTGTAGTTTATTTTAATATGCTTCGTTATCAATTAGTATTTTCTATTGTGAGGATTGTCTATTATGATTTGGAATTAATTGTTTAATTGATTGGCCATCAATTACCGTGATAATCTATATGAACTCGAGAGATGAAGTATAGATTTAGATCTAATCATGATAGCATGTGTTCAGGGTTTTGTTAGTAGCTTAAACTTGATGAGTGTTAAGGTAGAGATATGCTTGACATCGCATGTAATCGGATAGAGAACTTATTCTTCAACTTTCTTCAATTGTAATTCACATAGAGATATAGTGGGTTAGTTGGTTAAGGTGTTTAACGGATTTCTATCTTAATTGTGGATTGACGTTAATACGATATTAGTGCATTGAGAGGTGGTTAATACTACTTTCGTGTTTTTGATTAACAATTCTGAATAGAGAATAATTGATAAGAAGTGTGTTAACCTAAATGAAGCAATAGGTGAAGTTGTGATCTTGAATCTCCATAGTCTGATTTTTAATTAGTGGTAATTAGAATTAGTTTAGTTAAGTATTTTAATTTATAACATTAAATTCATTTGTTTAAATAAGATTGAGTTGGTTACGGGTTAGTACTTGGTGATTTTTATTAAATAATTCTCTGTGGGAACGATACTCAACTTATCACTTTATTACTTGTTGACCACGTATACTTGCGTGTTGTGCGTGATTAGATTTTACCCAACAGTAAGGGATGTTATTTTCTTCCTAAATGATGTTATTCTTTCAATATCATTATACTGAAATATTGGTAGTTTATTGTGGAATTTCTACCTTTTTGTGTTGGGATTACTATTCACGTATACGCACTATTCACGAATTCAACACTATTCACCAAAAAATGAAAATTTCTTTTTTTTATCCAAGATGTCTATTATGGTTACTATCTTTGATTGTATCCATGTTTTGATCTTTATTTTTGAATTCTGCTTCAAAATTGGTTATTATGAAGTATTATTGATCTTGGATAAACTATATTACGAATCCCTAATATTTGTTCTTTTATCTAACTGGAGTCGTTTTCTTTAAAATATTTTTCATCATCCTCAGTCTTTAATGATGATATTACTGAATATATTTAGCCTGTAGTGCAAAGATGAATGATTACCTAATGAATATCTTTGGCCCGTAGTACAAAGATGAACAGGTGTTGAGATGAACATGACCAACTGGTGATACAAATGAATATCTTTGGCCTATAGTGCAAAGATGAATATTTGATTCAAGATGTATATTGATTGATGTTACAGGGATAAAATATTGATGATGGACTTTTAAATCTTAGAAGATAGTAGAATTCTTTCTCTACTTGACTCTTCTAATGGATTGTTGTTTCCACTACAGTTGTTGATCTAAAACTTGTTGTCTATTATATTTTATCAGATTTTTCCCTGTTGAAGACTAATGATAATTTTTTGTATATTATCTTAGTCATAATATATTCTTTGTTGGGCTAGTTGAGCTCATTATTTTCCTTTTTGTTCCATTGTTCTTCTCAGAATGAGAGAATTTAGCAGGAACTAGCCGGGTTATGGAGTGATGAGTCAAGATAGTTGTTTGAGTAGTCCTCACTATTTTGTAAAATAGTGTATCAATAATTGTAATGAGGACTCCTTTTGAGTTTGTATACTCTCTATTAGACAATAGTTGTATTCAAACTCACACAGTATATGTGTTGTCGTATTTTGCACGACAATTGTATTACTGAAGTTGTATTTGTTTCTGTACCATATATTTGGCGACTCATAATGGGTGATGTATACGTATTTTGGGGGCGTCACATGATCCATCTCGGATATAACCCTGAGATATTCATTCTCAGTCCCAACACTGGGAGTAGCAGTTACCAACCTTAGAGATAACCACAAGGAGTGCAGTTCCAGAGATAACCCCGAAAATGCGTGTTTCAAATGCAACCAGCTTCAACCTTGGCACTCACACCGACGCACTCAGTACAAGACCCGGAGATAACACCGAGAAGACATGCACACCTCAGAGATGACACTAAGGATCTTCAACACTTGCAGCAATCCAATCTCAGAGATAACCGTGAGCAACGTCTGCTTTATTAGCCCAAACCGGCGATAACCCCGGTGAGGGGAAAATTCGTCATCTTGCAACCTTAATGCCACATCGTACCGTCTCAACATTTCATACATATATTTCTACACAGCAATGTCCCACAAGAACCAAGGAGGTCTAATCTTAAGTGATTATTACGCAGGACAACAGATAGAATTTGAAGCTTGAAGACCGGAGGGCATGGTCCCATCTTCGTGACTTTGTACAACCTCTAATCCAATGTTATTGCATAACTCTCGACAACGGCGGTCCGAAATAGGTCTTACATACCTCAGTCGGATGCCCGGATTGCAATTCTAAAAGTTCGAGCGAATATTACATTGAATGCGTACACGTACTTCGAGACGGCGGGACCCGCGAAGCTCGAGGAAACTCAGCCAGCCGCAGGTACATCTGCGGCCTAGTCGCAGGTAGACCTGGAAAACGGGCGGGGCAGGCCGGGCCAAAAAGGCCCGGGTTTTGGTGAGCTGAAATTATGAAGCCTGTGGCCCATGGCGGGCCAGCCCGACCCAGCCCGCGGGATACTCCCTTTAATTTTATTTTATTTTTTGCAAACTCTTTGCTACACCAGAAATAGTAATAATAATAAATATTAAAAATAATAAAATAATTAATAATAATTAATAATACAAACAAACACGATTAATTAATTACCTACATTAATTACATATCTCAATCAATTAAAATTTTAATAGTATTATAAATTATTATTATTAATTAATTATCTACATTAACTACATATCTTAATTATAATTTTCGATTATAGTTAAAATATATTGAAGATTGCATTAAAAAAAATAGTTGTTGTAGCTCAGTTAGTTTGAACTCTTAATTATTTACTTACAAGTCTTGTGTTCAAGCCTCACAACCCACAAGAAGTAACATTTTATTTATATAAAAAAAAGTTCATGGGCCAAAAAGGCCCGGGTTTTGGTGGGCAAGAAAAATACGGCCCAAAGCCCGGTTTTTGGTGAGCGGGTCGGGCCGGTCCGTTTGCAGGTCTAGCCGCAGGTACGCCTTCGGCTCCCCCTCTATAAATAGAGGGCTTGGGGTGTCCATTTTATAAGAGAAAAAGGTGAGGAAGCCCTGTCAAATTTGCTCTATACTCACCCTATACTGAGTTCTTTCTCATTTTAAACACTTGTGAGCTCACATATAGCTACTTTTTGTACCGGTGGGAGCCGAGTGTTCATCCCTTTAAAGATATAGAAGTCTTCTTTGACAGCCCGCTGTAAGCCTTCTCACACACTTTAAAGTCTTTCTCTTCATCTTTGCACACACTATTATTCACGTTGAGAGTCGTGTTGCGTGTGTTTTCCCGAACTTCGGTCCGTGATTTTATTTCAGTTTGTATATATATATATATATATTTATATATGGACTAACATTATCGAGTTATGCCTCGATTGAGCCTAGACTTCGGTCTAGAACGTTTATTTGCTTTCGTATATATATATATATATATATATATATATATATATATATATATATATATATATATATATATATATATTATATTTAAAGTTTTTGTTTTATTAGAATATTTTATTGCATAGTGGTGCATAGTAAATCAAATGTTTCAGAAATTAGTTCGTGAATTCGTTCGTCGAATATTTACGGTGAAGTCCGTGATTTTCTAAATTCAAATAGTATCATTTTCATTCTCCTATAAAATAGGATGCTTAGTTAGAATTGAAAATCACACCAGAATCAAAGAATTCTTCTTCTATAATATTGAGCATATTTTTTTCGAGTTTTAGAAAGCTTTGAGCGTAGAAAATAGTATAAGTTTTCTTCAAGAATATCCTTGCTATACCAGTTGGAATACTCTTCTTTTCAAGGTAAGAGATGTTATTTTTCTTCAATATTCGTTTGAAATAACATTTTCTTTCATACTCTGTAGTATGTAAGTAATATTATTTCGTTTCAGATTTCGAATTCTATACTCATTTTGTTGAAGTTTTATCTTCTATACTCAATGAAATTAGTAGAATATCCTTGATATTTGCGCTTCATCCAGTATATTTTCATGAAAATATAATTCTGAGCATTCTTGATAAGTTTTAACTTTTTCATGTCGGGGTACTATTCACGAGATTACTATTCCCGAAGTCACTATTCACGGGTACTATTCACTCAGTTACTATTCACTCATGGTACTATTCATGACAAAAATTGATTTCTTTTGGGTCCAAATCATTTTTGATATACTATTATTCTTGAATTTTACTCCACAAAGCAGTATCACGTTGACAATTTGAACGTTATTGAATTCTGAATAAATTAAATTATAAGTCTTTAAAAATTTATCCTTGAACTTGTTTTATTGAATTCTTATATCATTGTCGTCATCCTCATGTTTGTATTATGTTGAAAGTCATCTGTGGCCTGTAGTGCATAGATGGACTTGGTATGATTATGACTAGGGATTATTCGGTATAATCATGACCGTAATGTTACAAATGATGTGGTAAAAGTCCTCATTGGCCCGTAGTGCATTGATGGACAGTTGTTGGCATGATCATGACCATTGATGAATACATGAATATCCTTGGCCCGTAGTGCATGGATAATTTGTGGTCGTGATACTAAAGGATATCCTTGGTCGTAGTGCAGGGGTGATTCAATGATGTGGATTATTTATTAAGCTGAGTCTCAGCGATAAAAGTGATGAAAAACCTTTTAAATCATAGAAGATAGTAAACTTTATGCTCTACTTGACTCTTCTAATGGATTGCTTGTTTCGCTGCAGTTAAACTTGATGTTTGTTATATTTTATCAGTTTAACACTGTTGAAGGCTAACGATAAATTATTCTGCATTATCTTAGTCATAATATTTCTTACTGGGCTAGTTGAGCTCACCCTTTTACTTTCATTGTTCTCTTCAGGAAATGAGAATGTAGCAGGGACTAGTCGGGGAACGGAGTGACGGTCTAGATGATAGCATTAGTAGTCCTCACTATTCTATGAAATAGTGTGATAATAAATGTATTGAGGACTCCCTTTGAGTTGAATACTGTCTTGAAGACAATATTCGTATTAAAACTCTCAGTGTATGTTTTGTCGTATTTTACACGACAGTTGTATTATTAAGTTGTATTTGAATTTTGTACCATGTATTTGGCGACTCAAGATGGGTGATGTATACCTATTTTTGGGGCGTCACAGTTGGTATCAAAGCTTAGGAATATGATCCCTGACTGAGATGTGAGACTAGAACTAGGAGGGGAGAGACGGGTAATTCCTTCGCTAGTATGACCTACCTAAGTTTATTTGGTATTTAATTGGTCGGTCGGATTATAGGGATAATATGTGACATGTCAATTAACCCTTGTTTTGTGGCAGTGTTTGAAAATGACATCCAATAATGTTGAGAATAGCAATGGAGCACAGGAGACCGTTGAGTCACCACAAATCAACACCTAGGATAATGTGCATTAGGAAGGCAATAATCCTCAGGTGAACAATAACACCGACCAAATGGCGAACGACGGAATGTTTAGGAGCTTTCTGCAATTCGTACAACATCAGGCAAGAGAGACTCATGTCCAAAATAAAGGTGGAAACACTGGCAACTCTCGGACGGTCGCCGCTAAGCAGTTCAGGGAGCTGGGACCACCAGAGTTTATTGGAGAACCAAAACCACTTAAGGCGGAGACGTGGATAAAGCAGATCACCAAGATATTTAATGTCTTGGGATGCTCCGAGAAGCAAAAGGTTCCCTTTTCCACCTTTATGTTGCAAGGAGAGGCAGATTACTGGTGGGAATCGGTAAAGTGTACTCAACCTGTCGTACTGAAGATGTCTTGGGAGAAGTTCCAAGAACTATTCAACGACAAGTACTTTCCCGGAAGTATTCGTCACATGAAGGAGGTAAAGTTCATCAAGCTAGAGCAGAACAATATGACCGTGTTGCAGTACAAAGCTAAGTTTGTCGAGTTGTCTCGATTTATGTCCCACTTGGTTGATAATGAGGAGAGAATGACGCGGATATTTCTAAGAGGTTTATAACCCGAGATACGTCAATATCTAATTTCTCATAAACTGTGTTTGTATCCAGATGTTATAAATAGGGATCAGTTATTGGAATGCGATAATGAGTCGACCCAACCAAGAGAAAGCAGTCGGCAAAATGATAATACCAGTGGTAGTAATCATCAAAGCGGTGACAACAAACGTGGAGGGAATCAACATGCCAGAAATAATAACCACTTCGGTGGTAATCATGGCCAAGACAATAAGAATGGACATTTCAAGAAAAAGAGATTCAACAATGATGGAAAGACGTCAGCACCAGCACCCATTGTTAAGGAAGGAGAACGACCACCTATCATATGCTTCAAATGCGAAGGGGAGGGACACATCAGTCCAAACTGTGCGCAGCAGTCCAAAACGTATTACAATTATGGAAGAGAAGGTCACCTAGCTTGATTTGTCGTTCAGGAAAGCCAAGTCCAGCTAGGATGGAGGCACCAAAAGCCGTTCCAGAAAAGTCAAAACCAGTAGTTCAAGGGAGAGCGTTTGTCGTGACCTCCTTGAAAGTAAGGAACCCAAACGAGGTAATCATGGGTAAGCTTATCATAAACTCTAGCGAAGTCTATACCTTATTTGATACCGGTTTTACCCATTCTTTTATTTCTCCTACTTGGGCTCAACGTTTAAATTTGACTCCGGAGAAATTAAACTTTGACTTATTTGTTGAAACTCCGTTGGGAGAAACCTTCATTACATCCACTGTTTATAAGTCCTATTTGGTTCAAATCGGTACTCGCACATTACCTGTCGATCTTATTTCCTTAAAAATACTTATATTTGACGTAATTCTAGGGATAGATTGGTTAACTACTCATCATGCAAAAATTGATTATTTTCGTAAGGTTATTAGCTTTCATATTCCTAACCAACCTATTATTGGAATTCAAGCAACCAAACCATTAAAATCAATCACTATCATCTCAAGCCATAAAGCTATTCGTTTATTGGAAATTGGATGTCAAGCTTTCTTAGCTCGTGTCACAGATTTAAACAAAAATACGTTAGATTTAAATGATATTTCTATTGTTAATAAATTTCCTGATGTATTCCCTGAAGAACTTCATGGCCTACCCCTAGAGCGTGAAATTGAATTTTATATCGACCTTGAACCCGGTACAAAACCCATTTGTAAAGCCCCATATCGAATGGCTCCTATTGAACTTCAGGAGTTAAAGACCCAACTGCAGGAATTGTTAGACATCGGTTTTATTCGTCCTAGTACGTCTCCTTAGGGTGCACATGTTCTATTCGTGAAGAAGAAAGATGGGAGTATGCGACTTTGTATTGATTATCGGGAGTTAAATCATGTTACCATCAAAAATAGGTACCCATTGCCACGTATTAATGACCTGTTTGACTAGTTGCATTGCGCAAAATTCTTTTCAAAGATCGATCTTCATTTCGGATATCACCAGTTAAAGATTAAAACTGATGACATTCCAAAGACTGCTTTTAGAACTCGATACGGACATTACGAATTCCTAGTTATATCTTTTGGATTGACTAATGCTCCTGCGGCCTTCATGGATATGATGAACCGAGTATTCAAGGAATATTTGAATCATTTTGTGGTTGTCTTTATTGATGACATCCTCATTTACTCCAAAAGCCGTGAAGATCATGAGCAACACTTGAGGCTAATACTCCAAAAGCTTCGTGAAAATAAGTTTTATGTCAAGTTAAAGAAATGCGAGTTCTGGCTTGAGGAAGTTTCATTCCTTGGGCACGTGATATCAATTCATGGAATATCTGTTGACCCGGAAAAGATTGAAGCAATACAAAGCTGGGAGCAACCTAAGTTAGTGACCGAATTACGTAGCTTTCTCGTCTTAGATGGTTATTATCAGAGATTCATAGAAGGGTTTTCTCGAATTACTACTCCATTAACTCAGCTAACTTGAAAAGATACAAAATTCAGTTGGAGTGATGAATGTGAGAAGAGTTTTCAAGAACTCAAGAGAAGACTCATTTCAGCACCTGTTCTGACAATACCATCTGGCTTGGAGGGATTTGTCATCTACAGTTATGCTTTAGGCAAAGGTTTAGGATATGTTCTCATGCAACATGGGAAAGTTATAGCATACGCCTCACGACAACTCTAAGAATATGAGAAGAATTATCCTACTCATTATCTAGATTTGGCAGATGTTATCTTCGCACTTAAAATTTGGAGGCATTACCTGTATGGGGAGAAAGTGGAGATCTATACGGATTATAAAAGCCTCAAATATTTTTTCACTCAAAAGGAACTCAACATGCGGCAACGACGATTGCTTGAGTTGTTGAAAGATTATGATCATACCATTAAATACCATCCTGGAAAAGCGAACGTGGTAGCTAACGCATTGAGTAGAAAATCATATGCGGGTACGAGTGCGATATTGTCAACGCAAAGGCACATCTTGTATGACTTGCAAAGGATGAATATAGAGTTAAAGACTCCAAGGACCCATGTGATGATGGCGAATATACTAGTAGAACTGACTTTAATCGATAAAGTTAAAGCTGCTCAAACTACAGACCTGGAGCTGATGCGTATGAGGAAAAAAGTGCAAGAAGGTGCTATGCCGGAAGCAAGAATCGATGAAGAAGGAATACTTCAAGTCAACTCCAGACTTTATGTTCCTAACGACCCTGATTTAAACTATGATATATATTTATTTATATTATGATATGTAATGAATGTTTAAAGGTTACGTACCTGGGAGATAGACTCTGATGTATTTATAAATTTAAGTTTAAGTTTTATATTATTGTTATTATTAGTAGTAGTATTCCGCTCATAGAAATGGTATCGTGAAATACCGAGTTCGGATTTTAAGTATCCGGGTTCGGGGACTTTACAGATAATGCCGCCTCGACGACAAACTCGTAATCAAAGGGCAGAAGAATCTGTCAATAACATTGAAGGACAACCACAGCCAGATCCAATGCAGCAATTCATAAATATGATAGCTCAGGCCATGCAACAAGGAACGGCAGCAGCAGAGAACCAACAGGACAAACGTTTGGCAAATTTCAAGGACTTCAAAGCTGTAGGACGTCCCGAATTTAGAGGTACAAATGACCCTGTAGAAGCCCAAACTTGGGTTAAGGAAATTGAAAAGGCGTTTGTAATAGCTAGGGTAGCTGAGGAGCAGAAGACGGCTTTTGCCGCCTACATGATGAAGGGAGAGGCGAATTTTTGGTGGGAAGCGAATCAGGCAAGGGCTGGGGAGGGTGTAGTTGCATGGGAAAGGTTCAAAACGTTATTTTTTTGAAAACTATTTTTCATCTAGTATGCAAACTAGGATGGAAGTAAAATTTCTTGAATTAAAACAAGAGAATATGACTGTTGCGGAATATGCCGCAAAATTTAATGAATTGGCTAGGTTCGTCCCGCATCAAGTTGATACGGAGGCTAGAAAAGCGCGGAGGTTTGAGCTGGGATTAAAACCCTGGCTCTACAACAAGGTGGAAGTATTGCAAATCCCTACATTTGCAACACTATGGAGAAAGCACTTATTGCTGAGGAGGGAAGTGAGGCTATGAGCCTTTACAACAAAGAAAGGAGGAACAAGGGAAAAGTTGAGGGAACTGGGAAGGTGGAAGCAAATACTGGGAATAGGAGGGATAAGAGGAAGGTGAACAACTTTGGTGGGGTACAAGTAAAACAAGAAGGTACAAATAAGAAGCCGTTGGTGCAATGTGGGAATTGTGGAAAAAATCACTTAGGAGAGTGTCTGAAGGGAAAATTTGCATGTTTCAAGTGCGGGCAGGAGGGCCATATATCTCCCAACTGCCCCAATTCTAAGACAATTGGTGGGTGTTTTCTATGTGGATCAATGGAGCACAGGGTGAAGAATTGTCCGAATAGGAGGGTAGAGGCTGGTAGTGTGAATACTGGTAAGAATAGTGGAACATTAGCAATCACGGGACCAATTTCATCCAGCAAGCCGACAAAATCTACCGCACGAGTCTTCAACATGACAGTCCAAGACACGGTGGCAGCTGGCAATGCAGTTCCAGGTAATATTCAAATAACTTTTATTTGCGTAATTAAAATTTTTCTATTTATAGTAAATTATTTTATAAAGAAAATTGAGGGAGGAATTTGAGTTCTTTTAGAAATCAAATTTCCGTATAATCAGAAAGACAAGCTTAATGTGATTAGTTAAAGATCGGTTCGATCAAAGTTGATCGAGATCTACTTGCGAAGAATATGTATGCTATGTACCCAGTTATGTATAGGTTTTTAAGTGGTGATTCCGGGGACGGAATCCTTATAAGGGAGGGTGAATGTGACAACCCGAAATTTTCTATATAAATAAATCTTAAATTTTGCGTATAAATTTTTTTTTTATTTTTAGAATGAGGATTTGTACAAGATTATGTCTATATGTATTTATGTGGTAAATAAAAATATATTTATTACATGAATAATTACAAGTACATTTATTTTATAATTATTGATTATTATAAAGTATATTTTTATAATAATTAATTTTAAAATAAAAATGTTTTTATTAATTATTTTCCATGAATATATAATCATATATTATTTAAATAATATATGAAGTGATTTTTAGAATAAATATAATAATTATTTTATTATATGAATTTTGTACAGATTAATAAGATAAATATTTTACCTTAATTATTAAGGTTAAATATGAAAGAATAATCAGATATGGAATCCAAACCCTAATTTTGGATTATTGTCAAGGTATGAGAATAATAGTATAATATTACTTATATTTTGATTTTTCAGTGCTATGAATATGTACGGTATGACCGTATCGATAATGGTTGGTCAATTACGGTGTATTTTGACCAAACCCTAGTAATAATGTTAAACTCTAATTTGAGATCCAAATTAGAGTATAAAGTTATTTTATAAGTGTATAATATTAATTATGTCATGTATTTAATGTATTAATTAGGTAAACCCTAATTAAAATTCTGGAAATCCTAATTGCTATAATTAGTAACCCTAATTAGAAATTAGAGTTTGAGATTTGTTGGTGAGTATCAATAATGTAATTAATTCACAAGTATTACGATTATAATTATTAAATTTTAGCAACCCTAAATTATTAAACCCTAATTTAGTAATTGGAACCCTAATTGTAATTTGGTAACCCTAATTACCGAAAGAGTAAACCATAATTGCTAAATTAGCAAAGTCAACAATAATTATATGATCTAAACCCTAATGTCCATTTGTTAGATAATTACAAACTTACTTTAATTAACAAAGTTATTATTTTCAAAATTTAAGGAACTAAAATTTAATTAATTTAATTTAATTTAATTTATTATGCAAACCCTAGTTGAAAAATCCTATAATTTATGCTAAACCTTAGGGTTAAACCCTAAGGGTTAAACCCTAAGGGTTTGTCAAGATTCAATTTGTCCATTTAAATCAATTATCAAATGACTCTTATGCCCATTTTAGTATTAAAAAGGCTAGATATAGGTTTTGAAAAAATGGAGAAGTTGGTGACTTACTCTACCAAACTCTAACCACTCCACATGCCTAGTTTTGCCAGCAAACTACTCTAGTTCAGCTCATTCATGTATCCAATTGGCCTATATAAAGATTGAGAGAGAGAGAGAAATGATTTTTGTTAACCAATTTTATACAATACATAATCAACTCTCATTTTCTCTCTAAGCAGCAAAAAATACTAGCAAATCAGTCCCTAAAGACAGCCCCACGTCCATCCCTAACAAATCAGAAGCTTAGAAATCAAAATCAGTCAAGAAGGTATAAAACCCTAATTCAAATTCTGTCCAAAAATCTGATGTTAGATGTTAGTTTTTTTGTGTTATACATGTTATATATAGTGTAAATAGATGATCTGGGTTGCTAGATGTTAGATCCATAACATCTAGAGGCTCGGATTTGATGTTTTCAAAAATCTGGAAATTTCTATTTTTGTTCTCTGACATCGAATGTCAGAGGCTGTAGATCGTTGTGTGTTTAGTATTTTTGTTGTTTTAATGTTTGGTCTGGTAGTATGTTGTGAGATCTTTGATCTGGAACTTAAATCAGGTCCAGGTCTGGTATACATTAAAAGTTATAAGTGGTCAAATAGGGTTGACCGGTCACGAAAATATTTTTCTGGGTAACCCAGAAAAATTTCCAGATTTCCAGAAATTCTGACAACCATTTTAAAGCCTTTGGTCTTGCTCATGTTTGATATTTAGTCCATAATGTTGATCGTCTGTGGTAATATGACACTAGAACTACACATTCATACCTTTATATTACCCATAACATTATCATGATCGAATTTAACCCTGGTCAAAGTGCGTTGACCGTTCTGTCATATGAAGGTTTCTGGAAAACCCAGAACCTTCATGAGAAATTTTTCCAGTAGGGTTTGACCGGAATTTATCTTCATTATTTGTTGTTTTTTTGATGATCTGATGATATGGTATTGTTCTCTGTCGTGTATTCTATATGTATGAACCATTAGAATGAACATATCAAGCCCAAAACGGTTGAATCAAGGCTTGGAAAGTAAGTACCTCGACTGTTCTTCATTTCTGGAAAACCCAGAAATTGAATAACAGTTCTGACACGATTTTTGGAGGGCTAGATCTTGCTGATATTTGATGTTATGGTTATGTTTATTATTTGATAATGAAGTCCTGCATTAGAACTATAATATGCAATCCCAAACATGTCAGGAAACATCACAGATTGAGATTTACGTATGGTCAAACTAGCCTACTTGGCAACTGTGTATGCAGATCTGGAAATGGTGAAGAACATGAAGAACACCTATAGCGACGGTTCTGTCGCTATAGGTGGTCTTTAGCGACAGATTTTTTTAAAATTTCCGGAAATTAATAAAAAATAGAAAAAAATAGTTTTTAATTATTAAAAATACAAAATAAATTATTAAAAATTATTTTAAATTTTGAAAATTAGTTTTTAATTATTTTAAATATATTTCATAAATATTTAATATTTTTGGAATATTAAAAGTAATTAATTTATTTAATTATAATATTAAATAAATTATTTAAAAATGATTTTAATATTTTAAAAATCATTTAAAATTATATTATGGTATAAGAAAATAATTTAAGTTATTTTTGATAACTTTTAATATTATGTGATAATTTTCATTAATAAATTAAATATTAATGATAAGTAAGATATTTATTAAATGAATTAAATAAATGAATTAAAAATGATTTTATTATATTAAAAATCATTTTAAATAATAATAAGGTATTTAAAAATATTTTAAGTTATAAAATATAACTTTTAATATTTAAAGGTAAATTTCATTAATTAATTATTATTAATGATATTAAAGTTATTTAATAATTATATTAAATAATTTAGTTTAAAAATGATTTTAATATTATAATAATCATTTTAAATAGAAATAAAATGTTTAAAGATATTTTAAGTTATAAAATATAACTTTTAATATTTAAAAGATATTTTATTAATAATTTAATATTAATGATATTTAATAATTAATGATATTAAATTTATTTAATAATTATATTAAATAAATAGTTTAAAAATGATTTTATTTATTTAAAAATTATTTAAATAGGATGTTAATGATTTAAAAATATTTTAAGTTATAATTATGACTTTTAAATATTGGGATAAATAGTTCATTAATATTTACATATTAATGGTAATTATTTAATGATGATTTTAAATGTTTTAAAAATCATTTAAGGGTATTATAAATACTTTAAAAATATTTTGAGTTAATATACATAACTTTAATATTTTGGAAATGGTTTCATTAATAGTTTAATATTAATTAAATATTAATGATAATAGAATTGTTTAATATTTAAATCATTTCATAATGATTCTGATATTTCAAAAATATGTTAAATGATAATAATTATTTAATAATTATTATAAGGCCATGAAAATAGTGTGACTGAGGTTTAAGTTATCCAAAGGGATATTGAACTACGGATTAGAGTCTTAGACTCGATATTTACCTGATAAAGTTGTTGGTAGACCGATATAGATCAGAAATTGATCTGGACTTAGATAAATTGGTTAGTTAACTATTTATTTGTGATTCAATGGTTATTAAGGTTGTATGACAATGTGATTAGGAAGGTGTTGATGTTTGATTATGAATCAACGATTGTTGAACATGTGTGATAATGTTAATAGGAAATGTGCTGACTGCAATATGCAGTGTTATGTGTGCGATATGTTGTACTAATCAGTAAAATAATCTGATTAATGTTAGGTGATTTCATAAAAGATAAAACTAAGTTGAAAAGTGTAAGCAGCGCATAAGGCAAGTATCCTAACTTTGCATTTTCTTTATGCAATGGACAGAAGTGAGAAATTCAGAATTAATGTTATTATTGTACAGATTGTTAAACTTATATTATATAAGCCCATTGACTATCAACATGCTAGTATATGATAATTCAGTTATATATATTATGTTCATTAATTTCTAGAAATGATTACACAAGTGTCCCCACTTGAATAATCATTGTATTTAAATCGCATGTTGATACGCCTTTGATATACATATATGTTGAATTATATAAGACCTTTGTTATGAAAACCCGACATGATTGAACATCCCGATAATGGGAAAAAATTTATGCGCTACGGCGGACAAAGGATGAACGATAATATCGTTCTAACAATGTAGTATTAATCAATACATGGTACAACGGGGCTGATCACCCTCCGTGCCTGTAAGCAATGGCCGGTTTACAGATGAATTTCTGTTCAAACCCTTTCGAAAATAAAAACAATGTTCAAAGTATGTCACAGAAACCTCATGTATAGACAATACACAGTTTCAAAAATTTGAAAGAGGGTTGTTATGTTATTATTATTGGTACAGATTACTTCACAGCTACTGACTAGTTGTAGAAGAATATTATAAAGAAAACATTTAAATTCTTTCAGCTTATATATATATATATAATACTTGTTGGGCACTCAAATGCTCATCCTTGCTTAATTTAAATGTTTTCAGCTAAGTGTGAAGAACCAGAAGGCTCATGCCGAAGCAAGGGAAAGGGAAAGCTAACCAAATAAGATTTGTGGTACTGTTTGTAATAGTTATAGATTATGAAGACTATGATATATATTTATTTATATTATGATATGTAATGAATGTTTAAAGGTTACGTACCTGGGAGATAGACTCTGATGTATTTATAAATTTAAGTTTAAGTTTTATATTATTGTTATTATTAGTAGTAGTATTCCGCTCATAGAAATGGTATCGTGAAGTACCGAGTTCGGATTTTAAGTATCCGGGTTCGGGGACTTTACAGATAATGCCGCCTCGACGACAAACTCGTAATCAAAGGGCAGAAGAATCTGTCAATAACATTGAAGGACAACCACAGCCAGATCCAATGCAGCAATTCATAAATATAATAGCTCAGGCCATGCAACAAGGAACGGCAGCAGCAGAGAACCAACAGGACAAACGTTTGGTAAATTTCAAGGACTTCAAAGCTGTAGGACCTCCCGAATTTAGAGGTACAAATGACCCTGTAGAAGCCCAAACTTGGGTTAAGGAAATTGAAAAGGCGTTTGTAATAGCTAGGGTAGCTGAGGAGCAGAAGATGGCTTTTGCCGCCTACATGATGAAGGGAGAGGCGAATTTTTGGTGGGAAGCGAATCAGGCAAGGGCTGGGGAGGGTGTAGTTGCGTGGGAAAGGTTCAAAACGTTATTTTTTTGAAAACTATTTTTCATCTAGTATGCAAACTAGGATGGAAGTAAAATTTCTTGAATTAAAACAAGAGAATATGACTGTTGCGGAATATGCCGCAAAATTTAATGAATTGGCTAGGTTCGTCCCGCATCAAGTTGATACGGAGGCTAGAAAAGCGCGGAGGTTTGAGCTGGGATTAAAACCCTGGCTCTACAACAAGGTGGCAGTATTGCAAATCCCTACATTTGCAACACTATGGAGAAAGCACTTATTGCTGAGGAGGGAAGTGAGGCTATGAGCCTTTACAACAAAGAAAGGAGGAACAAGGGAAAAGTTGAGGGAACTGGGAAGGTGGAAGCAAATACTGGGAATAGGAGGGATAAGAGGAAGGTGAACAACTTTGGTGGGGTACAAGTAAAACAAGAAGGTACAAATAAGAAGCCGTTGGTGCAATGTGGGAATTGTGGGAAAAATCACTTAGGAGAGTGTCTGAAGGGAAAATTTGCATGTTTCAAGTGCGGGCATGAGGGCCATATCTCTCCCAACTGCCCCAATTCTAAGACAATTGGTGGGTGTTTTCTATGTGGATCAATGGAGCACAGGGTGAAGAATTGTCTGAATAGGAGGGTAGAGGCTGGTAGTGTGAATACTGGTAAGAATAGTGGAACATTAGCAATCACGGGACCAATTTCATCCAGCAAGCCGACAAAATCTACCGCACGAGTCTTCAACATGACAGTCCAAGACACGGTGGCAGCTGGCAATGCAGTTCCAGGTAATATTCAAATAACTTTTATTTGCGTAATTAAAATTTTTCTATTTATAGTAAATTATTTTATAAAGAAATTTGAGGGAGGAATTTAAGTTCTTTTAGAAATCAAATTTCCGTATAATCAGAAAGACAAGCTTAATGTGATTAGTTAAAGATCGGTTCGATCAAAGTTGATCGAGATCTACTTGCGAAGAATATGTATGCTATGTACCCAGTTATGTATAGGTTTTTAAGTGGTGATTCCGGGGACGGAATCCTTATAAGGGAGGGTGAATGTGACAACCCGAAATTTTCTATATAAATAAATCTTAAATTTTGCGTATAAATTTTTTTTTTATTTTTAGAATGAGGATTTGTACAAGATTATGTCTATATGTATTTATGTGGTAAATAAAAATATATTTATTACATGAATAATTACAAGTACATTTATTTTATAATTATTGATTATTATAAAGTATATTTTTATAATAATTAATTTTAAAATAAAAATGTTTTTATTAATTATTTTCCATGAATATATAATCATATATTATTTAAATAATATATGAAGTGATTTTTAGAATAAATATAATAATTATTTTATTATATGAATTTTGTACAGATTAATAAGATAAATATTTTACCTTAATTATTAAGGTTAAATATGAAAGAATAATCAGATATGGAATCCAAACCCTAATTTTGGATTATTGTCAAGGTATGAGAATAATAGTATAATATTACTTATATTTTGATTTTTCAGTGCTATGAATATGTACGGTATGACCGTATCGATAATGGTTGGTCAATTACGGTGTATTTTGACCAAACCCTAGTAATAATGTTAAACTCTAATTTGAGATCCAAATTAGAGTATAAAGTTATTTTATAAGTGTATAATATTAATTATGTCATGTATTTAATGTATTAATTAGGTAAACCCTAATTAAAATTCTGGAAATCCTAATTGCTATAATTAGTAACCCTAATTAGAAATTAGAGTTTGAGATTTGTTGGTGAGTATCAATAATGTAATTAATTCACAAGTATTACGATTATAATTATTAAATTTTAGCAACCCTAAATTATTAAACCCTAATTTAGTAATTGGAACCCTAATTGTAATTTGGTAACCCTAATTACCGAAAGAGTAAACCATAATTGCTAAATTAGCAAAGTCAACAATAATTATATGATCTAAACCCTAATGTCCATTTGTTAGATAATTACAAACTTACTTTAATTAACAAAGTTATTATTTTCAAAATTTAAGGAACTAAAATTTAATTAATTTTATTTAATTTAATTTATTATGCAAACCCTAGTTGAAAAATCCTATAATTTGTGCTAAACCTTAGGGTTAAACCCTAAGGGTTTGTCAAGATTCAATTTGTCCATTTAAATCAATTATCAAATGACCCTTATGCCCATTTTAGTATTAAAAAGGCTAGATATAGGTTTTGAAAAAATGGAGAAGTTGGTGACTTACTCTACCAAACTCTAACCACTCCACATGCCTAGTTTTGCCAGCAAACTACTCTAGTTCAGCTCATTCATGTATCCAATTGGCCTATATAAAGATTGAGAGAGAGAGAGAGAAATGATTTTTGTTAACCAATTTTATACAATACATAATCAACTCTCATTTTCTCTCTAAGCAGCGAAAAATACTAGCAAATGAGTCCCTAAAGACAGCCCCACGTCCATCCCTAACAAATCAGAAGCTTAGAAATCAAAATCAGTCAAGAAGGTATAAAACCCTAATTCAAATTCTGTCCAAAAATCTGATGTTAGATGTTAGTTTTTTTGTGTTATACATGTTATATATAGTGTAAATAGATGATCTGGGTTGCTAGATGTTAGATCCATAACATCTAGATGCTCGGATTTGATGTTTTCAAAAATCTGGAAATTTCTATTTTTGTTCTCTTACATCGAATGTCAGAGGCTGTAGATCGTTGTGTGTTTAGTATTTTTGTTGTTTTAATGTTTGGTCTGGTAGTATGTTGTGAGATCTTTGATCTGGAACTTAAATCAGGTCCAGGTCTGGTATACATTAAAAGTTATAAGTGGTCAAATAGGGTTGACCGGTCACGAAAATATTTTTCTGGGTAACCCAGAAAAATTTCCAGATTTCCAGAAATTCTGACAACCATTTTAAAGCCTTTGGTCTTGCTCATGTTTGATATTTAGTCCATAATGTTGATCGTCTGTGGTAATATGACACTAGAACTACACATTCATACCTTTATATTACCCATAACATTATCATGATCGAATTTAACCCTGGTCAAAGTGCGTTGACCGTTCTGTCATATGAAGGTTTCTGGAAAACCCAGAACCTTCATGAGAAATTTTTCCAGTAGGGTTTGACCGGAATTTATCTTCATTATTTGTTGTTGTTTTGATGATCTGATGATATGGTATTGTTCTCTGTCGTGTATTCTATATGTATGAACCATTAGAATGAACATATCAAGCCCAAAATGGTTGAATCAAGGCTTGGAAAGTAAGTACCTCGACTGTTCTTCATTTCTGGAAAACCCAGAAATTGAATAACAGTTCTGACACGATTTTTGGAGGGCTAGATCTTGCTGATATTTGATGTTATGGTTATGTTTATTATTTGATAATGAAGTCCTGCATTAGAACTATAATATGCAATCCCAAACATGTCAGGAAACATCACAGATTGAGATTTACGTATGGTCAAACTAGCCTACTTGGCAACTGTGTATGCAGATCTGGAAATGGTGAAGAACATGAAGAACACCTATAACGACGGTTCTGTCGCTATAGGTGGTCTTTAGCGACAGATTTTTTTAAAATTTCCGGAAATTAATAAAAAATAGAAAAAAATAGTTTTTAATTATTAAAAATACAAAATAAATTATTAAAAATTATTTTAAATTTTGAAAATTAGTTTTTAATTATTTTAAATATATTTCATAAATATTTAATATTTTTGGAATATTAAAAGTAATTAATTTATTTAATTATAATATTAAATAAATTATTTAAAAATGATTTTAATATTTGAAAAATCATTTAAAATTATATTATGGTATAAGAAAATAATTTAAGTTATTTTTGATAACTTTTAATATTATGTGATAATTTTCATTAATAAATTAAATATTAATGATAATTAAGATATTTATTAAATGAATTAAATAAATGAATTAAAAATGATTTTATTATATTAAAAATCATTTTAAATAATAATAAGGTATTTAAAAATATTTTAAGTTATAAAATATAACTTTTAATATTTAAAGGTAAATTTCATTAATTAATTATTATTAATGATATTAAAGTTATTTAATAATTATATTAAATAATTTAGTTTAAAAATGATTTTAATATTATAATAATCATTTTAAATGGAAATAAAATGTTTAAAGATATTTTAAGTTATAAAATATAACTTTTAATATTTAAAGGATATTTCATTAATATTTTAATATTAATGATATTTAATAATTAATGATATTAAATTTATTTAATAATTATATTAAATAAATAGTTTAAAAATGATTTTATTTATTTAAAAATTATTTAAATAGGATGTTAATGATTTAAAAATATTTTAAGTTATAATTATGACTTTTAAATATTGGGATAAATAGTTCATTAATATTTACATATTAATGTTAATTATTTAATGATGATTTTAAATGTTTTAAAAATCATTTAAGGGTATTATAAATACTTTAAAAATATTTTGAGTTAATATACATAACTTTAATATTTTGGCAATGGTTTCATTAATAGTTTAATATTAATTAAATATTAATGATAATAGAATTGTTTAATATTTAAATCATTTCATAATGATTCTGATATTTCAAAAATATGTTAAATGATAATAATTATTTAATAATTATTATAAGGCCATGAAAATAGTGTGACTGAGGTTTAAGTTATCCAAAGGGATATTGAACTACGGATTAGAGTCTTAGACTCGATATTTACCTGATAAAGTTGTCGGTAGACCGATATAGATCAGAAATTGATCTGGACTTAGATAAATTGGTTAGTTAACTATTTATTTGTGATTCAATGGTTATTAAGGTTGTATGACAATGTGATTAGGAAGGTGTTGATGTTTGATTATGAATCAACGATTGTTGAACATGTGTGATAATGTTAATAGGAAATGTGCTGACTGCAATATGCAGTGTTATGTGTGCGATATGTTGTACTAATCAGTAAAATAATCTGATTAATGTTAGGTGATTTCATAAAAGATAAAACTAAGTTGAAAAGTGTAAGCAGCGCATAAGGCAAGTATCCTAACTTTGCATTTTCTTTATGCAATGGACAGAAGTGAGAAATTCAGAATTAATGTTATTATTGTATAGATTGTTAAACTTATATTATATAAGCCCATTGACTATCAACATGCTAGTATATGATAATTCAGTTATATATATTCTGTTCGTTAATTTCTAGAAATGATTACACAAGTGTCCCCACTTGGATAATCATTGTATTTAAATCGCATGTTGATACGCCTTTGATATACATATATGTTGAATTATATAAGACCTTTGTTATGAAAACCCGACATGATTGAACATCCCGATAATGGGAAAAATTTTATGCGCTACGGCGGACAAAGGATGAACGATAATATCGTTCTAACAATGTAGTATTAATCAATACAGGGTACAACGGGGCTGATCACCCTCCGTGCCCGTAAGCAATGGCCGGTTTACAGATGAATTTCTGTTCAAACCCTTTCAAAAATAAAAACAATGTTCAAAGTATGTCACAGAAACCTCATGTATAGACAATACACAGTTTCAAAAATTTGAAAGAGGGTTGTTATGTTATTATTATTGGTACAGATTACTTCACAGCTACTGACTAGTTGTAGAAGAATATTATAAAGAAAACATTTAAATTCTTTCAGCTTTATATATATATAATACTTGTTGGGCACTCAAATGCTCATCCTTGCTTAATTTAAATGTTTTCAGCTAAGTGTGAAGAACCAGAAGGCTCATGCCGAAGCAAGGGAATAGGAAAGCTAACCAAATAAGATTTGTGGTACTGTTTGTAATAGTTATAGATTATGAAGACTATTATATATATTTATTTATATTATGATATGTAATGAATGTTTAAAGGTTACGTACCTGGGAGATAGACTCTGATGTATTTATAAATTTAAGTTTAAGTTTTATATTATTGTTATTATTAGTAGTAGTATTCCGCTCATAGAAATGGTATCGTGAAGTACCGAGTTCGGATTTTAAGTATCCGTGTTCGGGGACTTTACTGATAATGCCGCCTCGACGACAAACTCGTAATCAAAGGGCAGAAGAATCTGTCAATAACATTGAAGGACAACCACAGCCAGATCCAATGCAGCAATTCATAAATATGATAGCTCAGGCCATGCAACAAGGAACGGCAGCAGCAGAGAACCAACAGGTCAAACGTTTGGTAAATTTCAAGGACTTCAAAGCTGTAGGACCTCCCGAATTTAGAGGTACAAATGACCCTGTAGAAGCCCAAACTTGGGTTAAGGAAATTGAAAAGGCGTTTGTAATAGCTAGGGTAGCTGAGGAGCAGAAGACGGCTTTTGCCGCCTACATGATGAAGGGAGAGGCGAATTTTTGGTGGGAAGCGAATCAGGCAAGGGCTGGGGAGGGTGTAGTTGCGTGGGAAAGGTTCAAAACGTTATTTTTTTGAAAACTATTTTTCATCTAGTATGCAAACTAGGATGGAAGTAAAATTTCTTGAATTAAAACAAGAGAATATGACTGTTGCGGAATATGCCGCAAAATTTAATGAATTGGCTAGGTTCGCCCCGCATCAAGTTGATACGGAGGCTAGAAAAGCGCGGAGGTTTGAGCTGGGATTAAAACCCTGGCTCTACAATAAGGTGGCAGTATTGCAAATCCCTACATTTGCAACACTATGGAGAAAGCACTTATTGCTGAGGAGGGAAGTGAGGCTATGAGCCTTTACAACAAAGAAAGGAGGAACAAGGGAAAAGTTGAGGGAACTGGGAAGGTGGAAGCAAATACTGGGAATAGGAGGGATAAGAGGAAGGTGAACAACTTTGGTGGGGTACAAGTAAAACAAGAAGGTACAAATAAGAAGCCGTTGGTGCAATGTGGGAATTGTGGGAAAAATCACTTAGGAGAGTGTCTGAAGGGAAAATTTGCATGTTTCAAGTGCGGGCATGAGGGCCATATCTCTCCCAACTGCCCCAATTCTAAGACAATTGGTGGGTGTTTTCTATGTGGATCAATGGAGCACAGGGTGAAGAATTGTCCGAATAGGAGGGTAGAGGCTGGTAGTGTGAATACTGGTAAGAATAGTGGAACATTAGCAATCACGGGACCAATTTCATCCAGCAAGCCGACAAAATCTACCGCACGAGTCTTCAACATGACAGTCCAAGACACGGTGGCAGCTGGCAATGCAGTTCCAGGTAATATTCAAATAACTTTTATTTGCGTAATTAAAATTTTTCTATTTATAGTAAATTATTTTATAAAGAAATTTGAGGGAGGAATTTGAGTTCTTTTAGAAATCAAATTTCCGTATAATCAGAAAGACAAGCTTAATGTGATTAGTTAAAGATCGGTTCGATCAAAGTTGATCGAGATCTACTTGCGAAGAATATGTATGCTATGTACCCAGTTATGTATAGGTTTTTAAGTGGTGATTCCGGGGACGGAATCCTTATAAGGGAGGGTGAATGTGACAACCCGAAATTTTCTATATAAATAAATCTTAAATTTTGAGTATAAATTTTTTTTTATTTTTAGAATGAGGATTTGTACAAGATTATGTGTATATGTATTTATGTGGTAAATACAAATATATTTATTACATGAATAATTACAAGTACATTTATTTTAAAATTATTGATTATTATAAAGTATATTTTTATAATAATTAATTTTAAAATAGAAATGTTTTTATTAATTATTTTCCATGAATATATAATCATATATTATTTAAATAATATATGAAGTGATTTTTAGAATAAATATAATAATTATTTTATTATATGAATTTTGTACAGATTAATAAGATAAATATTTTACGTTAATTATTAAGGTTAAATATAAAAGAATAATCAGATATGGAATCCAAACCCTAATTTTGGATTATTGTCAAGGTATGAGAATAATAGTATAATATTACTTATATTTTGATTTTTCAGTGCTATGAATATGTACGGTATGATCGTATCGATAATGGTTGGTCAATTACGGTGTATTTTGACCAAACCCTAGTAATAATGTTAAACTCTAATTTGAGATCCAAATTAGAGTATAAAGTTATTTTATAAGTGTATAATATTAATTATGTCATGTATTTAATGTATTAATTAGGTAAACCCTAATTAAAATTCTGGAAACCCTAATTGCTATAATTAGTAACCCTAATTAGAAATTAGAGTTTGAGATTTGTTGGTGAGTATCAATAATGTAATTAATTCTCAATATTACTATTATAATTATTAAATTTTAGCAACCCTAAATTATTAAACCCTAATTTAGTAATTGGAACCCTAATTGTAATTTGGTAACCCTAATTACCGAAAGAGTAAATCATAATTGCTAAATTAGCAAAGTCAACAATAATTATATGATCTAAACCCTAATGTCCATTTGTTAGATAATTACAAACTTACTTTAATTAACAAAGTTATTATTTTCAAAATTTAAGGAACTAAAATTTAATTAATTTTATTTAATTTAATTTATTATGCAAACCCTAGTTGAAAAATCCTATAATTTGTGCTAAACCTTAGGGTTAAACCCTAAGGGTTAAACCCTAAGGGTTTGTCAAGATTCAATTTGTCCATTTAAATCAATTATCAAATGACCCTTATGCCCATTTTAGCATTAAAAAGGCTAGATATAGGTTTTGACAAAATGGAGAAGTTGGTGACTTACTCTACCAAACTCTAACCACTCCACATGCCTAGTTTTGCCAGCAAACTACTCTAGTTCAGCTCATTCATGTATCCAATTGGCCTATATAAAGATTGAGCGAGAGAGAGAGAAATAATTTTTGTTAACCAATTTTATACAATACATAACCAACTCTCATTTTCTCTCTAAGCAACGAAAAATACTAGCAAATCAGTCCCTAAAGATAGCCCCACGTCCATCCCTAACAAATCAGAAGCTTAGAAATCAAAATCGGTCAAGAAGGTATAAAACCCTAATTCAAATTCTGTCCAAAAATCTGATGTTAGATGTTAGTTTTTTTATGTTATACATGTTATATATAGTGTAAATAGATGATCTGGGTTGCTAGATGTTAGATCCATAACATCTAGAGGTTCGAATTTGATGTTTTCAAAAATCTGGAAATTTCTATTTTTGTTCTCTGACATCGAATGTCAGAGGCTGTAGATCATTGCGTGTTTATTATTTTTGTTGTTTTAATGTTTGGTCTGGTAGTATGTTGTGAGATCTTTGATCTGGAATTTAAATCAGGTCCAGATCTGGTATACATTAAAAGATATAAGTGGTCAAATAGGGTTGACCGGTCATGAAAATATTTTTCTGGGTAACCCAGAAAAATTTCCAGATTTCCAGAAATTTTGACAACCATTTTAAAGCCTTTGATCTTGCTCATGTTTGATATTTAGTCCATAATGTTGATCGTCTGTGGTAATAAGACACTAGAACTACACATTCATACCTTTATCTCTCCCAACTGCCCCAATTCTAAGACAATTGGTGGGTGTTTTCTATGTGGATCAATGGAGCACAGGGTGAAGAATTGTCCGAATAGGAGGGTAGAGGCTGGTAGTGTGAATACTGGTAAGAATAGTGGAACATTAGCAATCACGGGACCAATTTCATCCAGCAAGCCGACAAAATCTACCGCACGAGTCTTCAACATGACAGTCCAAGACACGGTGGCAGCTGGCAATGCAGTTCCAGGTAATATTCAAATGACTTTTATTTGCGTAATTAAAATTTTTCTATTTATAGTAAATTATTTTATAAAGAAATTTGAGGGAGGAATTTGAGTTCTTTTAGAAATCAAATTTCCGTATAATCAGAAAGATAAGCTTAATGTGATTAGTTAAAGATCGGTTCGATCAAAGTTGATCGAGATCTACTTGCGAAGAATATGTATGCTATGTACCCAGTTATGTATAGGTTTTTAAGTGGTGATTCCGGGGACGGAATCCTTATAAGGGAGGGTGAATGTGACAACCCGAAATTTTCTATATAAATAAATCTTAAATTTTGCGTATAAATTTTTATTTTATTTTTAGAATGAGGATTTGTACAAGATTATGTGTATATGTATTTATGTGGTAAATAAAAATATATTTATTACATGAATAATTACAAGTACATTTATTTTAGAATTATTGATTATTATAAAGTATATTTTTATAATAATTAATTTTAAAATAGAAATGTTTTTATTAATTATTTTCCATGAATATATAATCATATATTATTTAAATAATATATGAAGTGCTTTTTAGAATAAATATAATAATTATTTTATTATATGAATTTTGTACAGATTAATAAGATAAATATTTTACCTTAATTATTAAGGTTAAATATGAAAGAATAATCAGATATGGAATCCAAACCCTAATTTTGGATTATTGTCAAGGTATGAGAATAATAGTATAATATTACTTATATTTTGATTTTTCAGTGCTATGAATATGTACGGTATGATCGTATCGATAATGGTTGGTCAATTACGGTGTATTTTGACCAAACCCTAGTAATAATGTTAAACTCTAATTTGAGATCCAAATTAGAGTATAAAGTTATTTTATAAGTGTATAATATTAATTATGTCATGTATTTAATGTATTAATTAGGTAAACCCTAATTAAAATTCTGGAAACCCTAATTGCTATAATTAGTAACCCTAATTAGAAATTAGAGTTTGAGATTTGTTGGTGATTATCAATAATGTAATTAATTCTCAAGTATTACGATTATAATTATTAAATTTTAGCAACCCTAAATTATTAAACCCTAATTTAGTAATTGGAACCCTAATTATAATTTGGTAACCCTAATTACCGAAAGAGTAAACCATAATTGCTAAATTAGCAAAGTCAACAATAATTATATGATCTAAACCCTAATATCCATTTGTTAGATAATTACAAACTTACTTTAATTAACAAAGTTATTATTTTCAAAATTTAAGGAACTAAAATTTAATTAATTTAATTTAATTTAATTTATTATGCAAACCCTAGTTGAAAAATCCTATAATTTATGCTAAACCTTATGGTTAAACCCTAAGGGTTAAACCCTAAGGGTTTGTCAAGATTCAATTTGTCCATTTAAATCAATTATCAAATGACCCTTATGCCCATTTTAGTATTAAAAAGGCTAGATATAGGTTTTGAAAAAATGGAGAAGTTGGTGACTTACTCTACCAAACTCTAACCACTCCACATGCCTAGTTTTGCCAGCAAACTACTCTAGTTCAGCTCATTCATGTATCCAATTGGCCTATATAAAGATTGAGAGAGAGAGAGAAATGATTTTTGTTAACCAATTTTATACAATACATAATCAACTCTCATTTTCTCTCTAAGCAGCGAAAAATACTAGCAAATCAGTCCCTAAAGACAGCCCCACGTCCATCCCTAACAAATCAGAAGCTTAGAAATCAAAATCAGTCAAGAAGGTATAAAACCCTAATTCAAATTCTGTCCAAAAATCTGATGTTAGATGTTAGTTTTTTTGTGTTATACATGTTATATATAGTGTAAATAGATGATCTGGGTTGCTAGATGTTAGATCCATAACATCTAGAGGCTCGGATTTGATGTTTTCAAAAATCTGGAAATTTCTATTTTTGTTCTCTGACATCGAATGTCAGAGGCTGTAGATCGTTGTGTGTTTAGTATTTTTGTTGTTTTAATGTTTGGTCTGGTAGTATGTTGTGAGATCTTTGATCTGGAACTTAAATCAGGTCCAGGTCTGGTATACATTAAAAGTTATAAGTGGTCAAATAGGGTTGACCGGTCACGAAAATATTTTTCTGGGTAACCCAGAAAAATTTCCAGATTTCCAGAAATTCTGACAACCATTTTAAAGCCTTTGGTCTTGCTCATGTTTGATATTTAGTCCATAATGTTGATCGTCTGTGGTAATATGACACTAGAACTACACATTCATACCTTTATATTACCCATAACATTATCATGATCGAATTTAACCCTGGTCAAAGTGCGTTGACCGTTCTGTCATATGAAGGTTTCTGGAAAACCCAGAACCTTCATGAGAAATTTTTCCAGTAGGGTTTGACCGGAATTTATCTTCATTATTTGTTGTTGTTTTGATGATCTGATGATATGGTATTGTTCTCTGTCGTGTATTCTATATGTATGAACCATTAGAATGAACATATCAAGCCCAAAACGGTTGAATCAAGGCTTGGAAAGTAAGTACCTCGACTGTTCTTCATTTCTGGAAAACCCAGAAATTGAAGAACAGTTCTGACACGATTTTTGGAGGGCTAGATCTTGCTGATATTTGATGTTATGGTTATGTTTATTATTTGATAATGAAGTCCTGCATTAGAACTATAATATGCAATCCCAAACATGTCAGGAAATATCACAGATTGAGATTTACGTATGGTCAAACTAGCCTACTTGGCAACTGTGTATGCAGATCTGGAAATGGCGAAGAACATGAAAAACACCTATAGCGACGGTTCTGTCGCTATAGGTGGTCTTTAGCGACAGGTTTTTTTAAAATTTCCAGAAATTAATAAAAAAATAGAAAAAAATAGTTTTTAATTATTAAAAATACAAAATAAATGATTAAAAATTATTTTAAATTCTAAAAATTAGTTTTTAATTATTTTAAATATATTTCATAAATATTTAATATTTTTGGAATATTAAAAGTAATTAATTTATTTAATTATAATTTTAAATAAATTATTTAAAAATGATTTTAATATTTGAAAAATCATTTAAAATTATATTATGGTATAAGAAAATAATTTAAGTTATTTTTGATAACTTTTAATATTATGTGATAATTTTCATTAATAAATTAAATATTAATGATAATTAAGATATTTATTAAATGAATTAAATAAATGAATTAAAAATGATTTTATTATATTAAAAATCATTTTAAATAATAATAAGGTATTTTAAAATATTTTAAGTTATAAAATATAACTTTTAATATTTAAAGGTAAATTTCATTAATTAATTATTATTAATGATATTAAAGTTATTTAATAATTATATTAAATAATTTAGTTTAAAAATGATTTTAATATTATAATAATCATTTTAAATGGAAATAAAATGTTTAAAGATATTTTAAGTTATAAAATATAACTTTTAATATTTAAAGGATATTTCATTAATAATTTAATATTAATGATATTTAATAATTAATGATATTAAATTTATTTAATAATTATATTAAATAAATAGTTTAAAAATGATTTTATTTATTTAAAAATCATTTAAATAGGATGTTAATGATTTAAAAATATTTTAAGTTATAATTATGACTTTTAAATATTGGGATAAATAGTTCATTAATATTTACATATTAATGGTAATTATTTAATGATGATTTTAAATGTTTTAAAAATCATTTAAGGGTATTATAAATACTTTAAAAATATTTTGAGTTAATATACATAACTTTAATATTTTGGCAATGGTTTCATTAATAGTTTAATATTAATTAAATATTAATGATAATAGAATTGTTTAATATTTAAATCATTTCATAATGATTCTGATATTTCAAAAATATGTTAAATGATAATAATTATTTAATAATTATTATAAGGCCATGAAAATAGTGTGACTGAGGTTTAAGTTATCCAAAGGGATATTGAACTACGGATTAGAGTCTTAAACTCGATATTTACCTGATAAAGTTGTCGGTAGACCGATATAGATCAGAAATTGATCTGGACTTAGATAAATTGGTTAGTTAACTATTTATTTATGATTTAATGGTTATTAAGGTTGTATGACAATGTGATTAGGAAGGTGTTGATGTTTGATTATGAATCAACGATTGTTGAACATGTGTGATAATGTTAATAGGAAATGTGCTGACTGCAATATGCAGTGTTATGTGTGCGATATGTTGTACTAATCAGTAAAATAATCTGATTAATGTTAGGTGATTTCATAAAAGATAAAACTAAGTTGAAAAGTGTAAGCAGCGCATCAGGCAAGTATCCTAACTTTGCATTTTCTTTATGCAATGGACAGAAGTGAGAAATTCAGAATTAATGTTATTATTGTACAGATTGTTAAACTTATATTATATAAGCCCATTGACTATCAACATGCTAGTATATGATAATTCAGTTATATATATTCTGTTCGTTAATTTCTAGAAATGATTACACAAGTGTCCCCACTTGGATAATCATTGTATTTAAATCGCATGTTGATACGCCTTTGATATACATATATGTTGAATTATATAAGACCTTTGTTATGAAAACCCGATATGAATGAACATCCCGATAATGGGAAAAATTTTATGCGCTACGGCGGACAAAGGATGAATTATAATATCGTTCTAACAATGTAGTATTGATCAATACAGGGTACAATGGGGCTGATCACCCTCCGTGCCCGTAAGCAATGGCCGATTTACAGATGAATTTCTGTTCAAACCCTTTCGAAAATGAAAACAATGTTCAAAGTATGTCACAGAAACCTCATGTATAGACAATACACAGTTTCAAAAATTTGAAAGAGGGTTGTTATGTTATTATTATTGGTACAGATTACTTCACAACTACTGACTAGTTGTAGAAGAATATTATAAAGAAAACATTTAAATTCTTTCAGCTTATATATATATATATAATACTTGTTGGGCACTCAAATGCTCATCCTTGCTTAATTTAAATGTTTTCAGCTAAGTGTGAAGAACCAGAAGGCTCATGCCGAAGCAAGGGAAAGGGAAAGCTAACCAAATAAGATTTGTGGTACTGTTTGTAATAGTTATAGATTATGAAGACTATGATATATATTTATTTATATTATGATATGTAATGAATGTTTAAAGGTTACGTACCTAGGAGATAGACTCTGATGTATTTATAAATTTAAGATTAAGTTTTATATTATTGTTATTATTAGTAGTAGTATTCCGCTCATAGAAATGGTATCGTGAAGTACCAAGTTCGGATTTCAAGTATCCGGGTTCGGGGACTTTACAATCAAGTGTCAAAAGGTCCATTGCAACCACTTGAAATTCTAAAATGGAAGTGGGAGCATATTATCATAGATTTTGTTACTGGTATTCCCAAGGTTTCTCAAGGCATAAATGCAATTTGGGTCATTGTTGATAGATTGATCAAGTCTGCTCATTTCTTACCTATACAAGAAACTTATACATTTGAACGTCTTGCTCGTATGTACATAAACGAGATTGTAAGATTGCATGGTATGCCAGTATCCATAGTTTCTGATTGAGACCCAAGATTCACTTCAAGATTTTGGGTTAGTTTGCAAAAAGCTATGGGCACGAATTTACGATTTAGTTCAGCATATCATCCTCAAAACGGGCGGGCAGTCAGAGAGGACTATTCAAACTCTTGAAGATTTATTAAGATTATGTGGCCTTGACTTCAAGGGAAGTTGGGATAAGTTTTTACCATTAGTGGAGTTTTCGTACAACAACAATTATCAAGCAAGTATTGGCATGGCTCCATTCGAGGCGTTGTATGGACGCAAGTGTCGTTCTCTAGTATGCTAGAACGAGGTGGGTGAAGCAACGTTGTTGGGACCGAAATTGGTATGTATGACTACGGAAAAGATTCAAATGATCCAGCAACGTATAAAGACCTCACAAGATCGACAAAAGAGTTATGTTGATCTTCATCGAAAAGACGTGGAATTCAATGTTGGAGAGCATGTGTTGTTACGTATGGCACCATGGAAGGGAGTTACGATATTTGAAAAGAGAGGAAAGCTCAATCCTTGATTCATTGGTCCATTTGAAATCCATGACCGAGTAGAAACTATGGCCTATAGACTCGCCTTACTGCCAAGTATGTCTCGTGTTCATAACGTTTTTTACATATCTATGTTACGTAAATATGTGGAAGACATGAACCACATTATTAAGTTAGAATCAAATGAAATAGCGAAAGATTTAACGTATGAAGAGGTTCCTCTTAAAATCTTGGATAAGAATGACATATTCTACACTCCAAGATTATACCTCAAGTCAAAGTTTTGTGGAGAAACCACGATGTTGAGGAAATAACCTGGGAGTTAGAATCTGAAATGAGATCAAGGTATCCTCACCTCTTCGCCAGGTATGTACCCTAATTTCGAGGCTGAAATTTCATAAGAATGGGAGGTTGTAAGACCCCAACTTTTATAAATAAAGATGAATTTTCTATAAATATCATTTTTGAATAATAAGGAGTGAATTTGATATAATGTTATAGGTGTGGGTAATATTTATAAATTTTGCAAAGTACGCAAATTGTTATATTATATTGGTCGGGGAATATTTGTTTTAACAGGGAATATTCGTAAGACGGCACAATTATTGGTGGACCCTACAACGAAATTATTGTCAGAATGAGAAAACGACAGAAATATCTTTTTATAAAAATAACAGCAAAAGTTTTACCGTTAACTATTAAATTAACCGGTGTTAAAAGTACAGTAATACGCGTGGTTGCATAGTAGCACACTGTATTAATTATTGATGCTTACGTGAGAAGTCACTCAGTTTTGTTCAATTATTACTACAGTAATTGCTGCATAGTATCTCACGTTATTTGATTCAATTATTTTCGATATTTTATATATTATTAAATCAATAATTGAGACGACAAAGTTATTAATATTATTATTTGCAATATTGACGATGTCTAGAAGTTCTGTCAAGAAGAGGTTTGGTCACCTAATTGCGTGCCAGTAGGGAGAAATCCTTATTGGAAAGCCCCCTCTTTCCTGGGAACGACCTGGTTGTTAAATATTTTGAATTATAATAAAGATGATAAATGTTGTTAAAAATATTGAGGTGATTTTTATGAAATATTTGTTATAAATTTTACTTATTATCTAGATTCCCACTTACTCATTTTTTAAAATTATCGGAAGGAAGTTATATATATATATATATATATGACATGTGTGTGTGTGCCGTGTGTGTGATTGTGTGGGTGTGTGGTGACAAATGTGGGTAATGGTGGGATTTGATGATAATGTGAGAAATGGTGGGTTTTGGTGATGCCGTAGATGGAAGGGGGTATATATATATTATATTTAAAGTTTTTGTTTTATTAGAATATTTTATTGCATAGTGCTACATAGTAAATTAAATTTTTCAGAAATCAGTTCGTGAATTCAATCGTTGAATATTTATTGTGCAGTCCGTGATTTTCTAAATTCAAATAGCATCCTTTCCATTCTCCTATAAATAGGATGCTTAGTTAGAATTGAAAATCACACCAGAATCAGAGAATTATTCTTCTATAATATTGAGCGTATTTCTTTCGAGTTTTAGAAAGCTTTGAGCGTAGAAAACAATATAAGTATTCTTCAAGAATATCACTGCTATACCAGTTGGAATACTCTTCTTTTCAAGGTAAGGGATGTTATTTTTGTTCAATATTCGCTTGAAATAATATTTTCTTTCATACTCTGTAATACGTAAGTAATATTATTTCGTTTCAGATTTTAAATTCTATACTTATTTTGTTGAAGTTTTGGCTTCTATACTCCATGAAATTAGTAGATTTTTTCTTGATATTTGCGCTTCATCCAGTATCTTTTCATGAAAATATTATTCTGAGTATTCTTGATAAGTTTTAACTTTTTCATGTCGGGGTACTATTCACGGGATTACTATTCCTGAAGTCACTATTCACGGGTACTATTCACTTTATTACTATTCACCTGTGGTACTATTCATGACAAAAATTAATTTCTTTTGGGTTCAAATAATTTTTGATATACTATTATTCTTGAATTTTACTCCACAAAGCAGTATCATGTTGACAATTTGAACATTATTAAATTCTGGATAAATTAAATTATAAATATTTAAAAATTTACACTTGAACTTGTTTTATTGAATTCTTATATCATTGTCATCATTCTCATGTTTATAGTGCATAGATGGACTTGGTATGATTATGACCAGGGATTATTCGATATAATCATGACCGTAATGTTACAAATGATGTGGTAAAAGTCATCATTGGCCCATAGTGCATTGATGGACAGTTGTTGGCATGATCATGACCAGTGATGAATACATGAATATCCTTGGCCCGTAGTGCATGGATAATTTATGGTCATGATACTAAATAATATCCTTGGTCGTAGTGCAAGGGGTGATTCAATGATGTGGATTATTTATTAAGCTGAGTCTCGGCGATAAAAGTGATGAAAAACCTTTTAAATCATAGAAGATAGTAGACTTTATGCTCTACTTGACTCTTCTAATGGATTGCTTGTTTCACTACAGTTAAACTTAATGTTTGTTATATTTTATCAGTTTAACACTGTTGAAGGCTAACGATAAATTATTCTGCATTATCTTAGTCATAATATTTCTTATTGGGCTAGTTGAGCTCACCCTTTTGCTTTCATTATTCTCTTCAGGAAATGAGAACGTAGCAGGGACTAGTCGGGAAATGGAGTGATGGTCATGATGATAGCATTAGTAGTCCTCACTATTCTATGAAATAGTGTGATAATAAATGTATTGAGGACTTCCTTTGAGTTGAATACTGTCTTGAAGACAATATTCATATTAAAACTCTCAGTGTATGTTTTGTCGTATTTTACACGACAGTTGTATTATTAAGTTGTATTTGAATTTTGCAACATGTATTTGGCGACTCAAGATGGGTGATGTATACCTATTTTGGAGGGCGTCACATTCTCATGGTCCAAGTCTGTTTTTCTCGTGTCAAGGAACAACGACATATCATCATCTCAGTCCAACTATAACACAATCACAAGATGAGATCCGGTCAAATCCTGTCAGAGGAATTGTTCTAACGGTTTCTGGAATTTCCAGAAACTCAAGGTCATGGTTGAGTAGGCTACTTTGACCATCCACAACTTACAATCTGTTGATTGTTCAAAGGATCTAGAGGCATGGATCTAAAGTTCATATAACATGCTACACACTAGATACAACAATACACACAAATCTCATAACACCTTACAAATATTGGCCCTTAAAAATCTTGTCAGACACGATCTGGGCAGTTTCTGGGTTACCCAGAATTGCTCGGTCATGCTCGGTCAACTGACTTTGACCAATAATATCTTGTAATCTGGACATGTAATGACTATGATTTCACTTCCATATTACAGTACTCATGGCATACTACAAATCTAAAACATAAAACACCACAAATCATTAACAGTGAAGGATATGTGGCCTAGGACATATGCTTATCAGACAACTTTTTAGGGTTCATGGTAGTTTTCAAAAACTTTGATTTTAACCCACTTTGATGCTATAAATCTATGATATAACATCATAGATCATCATATAACATCTAATAACACTTAAATAAACACATAAACAACATTTTTATCTTAGCATACAAGATCAAAATATTAGTTAGGGTTTTACCTTCTCTTGAATATGCTTTGATCTTGGCTCTACCACAATGATTTTGGTGTTTTAGGAAGTTATCTAGGGACTGAAGTACTTTAATTTTTCGTGGCTAAAGAGAGAAAAGGAGTTGGCTAAGTGTTGGATAACAAATGAGCCAAGTTTGTGAACTTTCTCTTTCTTTAATCTCATACTTTTGATTCGTGTGGCTATAATTGATGTTATGTGGCTTCAATCATATGATTCAAGGTGTAAGGTTGCAATTCAAGAGATGTGGCAACAATTCTGGAATGTTACATCATTCCCTCCTTACAAGGATTTTGTCCTCAGAATCACAACTCAAACAAATCATTCATTACATTCTTCCCTACTTACAAAGATTATGTCCCCAGAATCGAAGACACAGATTATACAAATAACTCAGGGTACTCTTTCAACATTTTCTCTTCGAGTTCCCACGTAGCTTCTTCAGCGTTGTGGTTCTTCCATATCACCTTCACAGAAGGTATCACTTTATTCCTAAGCACTTGTTCTTTTATGTCGACTATCTGGATAGGAACCTCTTCATAAGACAAATCTTTCTCAAACTGTAACGGTTCGTACTCGATCACATGTTTTTAGTAGGGTTTATATGGTCGTAACACCGAAATGTGAAAAACATTATGAATGTTTTCCAACTCTGGAGGTAGAGCTACCTCGTAAGCCACTTCTCCCACTCTTCTCAGCACTTCAAAGGGTCCAATAAACCACGGGCTTAGCTTTCCCTTTTTATCGAAACGAATTTTCCCCTTCTAGGGAGAAACTTTTAGGAATACAAAAGTTCCTACGTCGAATGCACGATCTTGTCTGTGTTGATCAGCATACTTTTTCTGTTTGTCTTGGGCTGCTACTAATCTTGTCCTAATGAGTTTGACAACGTCGGCAGTTTGTTGCACCAGTTCTGGTCCTAACCGTTGGCGTTCATCGACTTCATCCCAGCACAGTGGAGTTCTGCACTTTCTGCCATACAATGCCTCGTAAGGTGGCATGCCGATGCTCGCGTGATAATTGTTGTTGTAAGAAAATTCCACCAACGGTAATTGTTCTTCTCAGCTTCCTTTAAATTCCATGACACATGCTCTCAGCATATCTTCCAATGTCTGAATTGTTCGTTCGCTTTGGCCATCTGTTTGTGGATGATAAGTCGTACTCATTCGCAACTGTGTCCCCATGCATACTTGTAGTCTCTTCCAAAAATTTTACGTGAATCACGGATCTCTATCGGACACAATTGATACTGGCACTCCGTGCCTCGAAAAGATCTATTTAATGTACAATCTTGCCAACTGATCAAGATTGAATCTAATCTTTATTGGTAGAAAGTACGCTGATTTCGTCAGTCTATCCACTATCACCCAAATCACATCGCATCCTCTGTGAGTAGTTGGAAGACCCACCATAAAATCCATCGTGATGTGTTCCCACTTCCATTCCGGTATTTCCAACGGTTGGAGTAATCCACTGGGTCTTTGAAGTTCGGCTTTTACTCTTTGACATGTCAAGCATTTCGCTACGCATTCTGCAACATCCCTTTTCATATTCGGCCACCAAAAATGTCGGCGCAAATCTTGATACATTTTCGTGCTTCCTGGATGAATTGAATATTTTGAGCTATGAGCTTCGGTCAAAATTTCTTCTTTCAGTTCAAGCACTGCTGGAACCAAAATTCTTCCTTCGAACGGTAGTAATCCTTTGGTATCAACCTTGTATTTTACATCACCGCCCTCAACCAGATTCTCTTTGATTTTCCCACACTCCTCATCTTGTAGTTGAGCATTCTTCACTTTATCCACTAAAGTTGGACCAGCTTCTATCTGGAATAGTTGCTCGTCAGATTCTTTTGGAAATTTGATTTCCAACTCCAGTTTTGTCATTGCTGAAATGAGCTCATCCTGAGTTGTTATCAACATCAACTTCTCCCGACCTTTCCTGCTTAAAGCATCTGCCACCACATTCGCTTTGCCTGGATGATAAAATATCTCACAATCGTAATCTTTTATCAACTCCATCCACCTTCTCTGATGCATGTTCAAATCTTTCTGAGTGAAAATATACTTCAGACTTTTGTGGTCTGTGTAGATCTCACATTTTTCTCCATAAAGATAGTGTCTCCATATCTTCAAAGCAAATACAACTACAGCCAATTCCAAATCATGAGTCAGATACCCTTTCTCATAATCCTTCAGTTGTCTTGATGCATAGGCAATAACTTTGCCGTTCTGTATAAGAACATAACCCAACCCTTTGTGTGAGGCATCACTATACACCACAAAATTTCCTGTATTATGTGGTAATGTCAACACAGGTGCCATACTTAACTTTTTCTTCAAATCTTGGAAAATCTCTTCACACTTCTCCGTCCTAACAAATTTTACAGCTTTCCTTGTCAAATTTGTTAGCGGAGTGGCTATCTTAGAAAAATCTTGGATGAATCTTCTATAATAACCAGCCAATCCCAAGAAACTCCTCACTTCTGACGGTGTTCTTGGTTGTTCCCAATTGATTACAGCTTCCACTTTTGATGGATCCACTGAAATCCCATCTTTGTCAATCACATGACCCAAAAATTGTACACGATCGAGCCAAAATTCGCACTTAGAGAATTTCGCGTACAGCTTTTCCTTCCTTAGTGTTTCCAATGTCAAACGTAAATGTTCCACGTGTTCTTCTTGAGTCTTGGAATACACTAGAATGTCATCAATAAACACCACTACAAACTTGTCTAAGAATGGTTTAAACACCCTGTTCATCAAATCTATGAACGCAGCAGGGGCATTGGTTAAACCAAAAGACATCACCAGAAACTCGTAATATTCGTACCGAGTTCTGAATGTCGTTCTAGGTATATCCTCCTTTCTTACCTTCAATTGGTGATACCCACTTCTCAAATCTATTTTCGAGAAATATTTAGCACCCTTCAGCTGATCAAACAAGTCATCTATTCTAGGCAACGGATACCTATTCTTAATAGTGACTTTGTTTAACTCTCTATAATCAATGCAAAGACGCATTGATCCATCCTTCTTCTTAACGAATAAAACTGGCGCTCCCCACTGCGATACACTTAGTTGAATATATTTCTTGTTCAGCAACTCTTGCAACTGTACCATCAGTTCCTTCATTTCTACTGGAGCCATTCTATACGGGGCCTTCGATATCGGTGCTGTTCCCAGCACTAAGTCGATCACAAACTCAATTTCTCTGTCAGGCGGAAGTCCTGGCAAATCTTCTGGAAACACGTCTTTGAATTCTCTCACTATCGGTATTTCTTCTAGTTTCACACCCTTCTTCTGAGTATCTACTATGTAAGCTAAATAGCCCACACAACCTTGACTCAACAATTTCTTGGCCTGCATAGTCGTCAGACATTTCATTTGTCTAGGCGACTTGCTACCATAAAATACTACCATTGACGGAGTCATAAGGTTTACACACTTCTTGTGACAATCGATTACTGCTCCATATTTGAATAGTCAATCCATCCCCAAAATTACATCAAATTCCCTGAGTCTAATCGGAATCAAATCTACCAACAAGATACTCTCCTTAATGTTCACACTACAGTTCTTGTATATGAATCTAACAAGGATTACTTCCTTATTCGTAATTTCTATGTTCAAATGAAAATTTAGTTCTTCTCTAGGCAATTCTAACCTCTTAGCAAATTCATCAGATATAAACGAACAAGTAGCACCCGAATCGAATAATACATAAGCATTTATATCATTGATTGGGATAATACCTGACATTACATCTTTTGATTGCACAGCATCTTGCACAGTCATGTTGAAGGTTCTGGCTGTGGGTTTGTTTGATGCTGTCGGTCCTGCAATAGCCCATGTACTTCCATTGTTACCACCATTGCTTCTGGTTGTCACTCCTTCCCTCTTCTTAGGGCATTCACGAGAAAAGTGATCCTTGGATCCACACGTAAAGCATACATTCTTCTTTGGTTGAGTGCAACTTGGGGCGATGTGACCCTCCTGGCCACAATTGAAGCAAACTCATTTCCCCATCAAGCATGCACTCTTGTGAAATTTCCCACGTGTCGCACATGCTTCAAATTTTTTGTTTTGCTGGTTACCCTGATGGTTTCCAGCACCCATGTTCCCATTCCACTTCCTCTTCAAGTTGTTGTTGTTGTTGTTGTTGTTGTTGTTTCCACTTCTACCACCTCCATTCTTAATCTCATTCTCATTCTTCTTCTTCTTTTGTTCCTGATTGAATTTTGTTACTGCCTCGCCTCCACCTTTAGCGAGTACTGCTTTCTCCATTACCGTTGCAAATGTCTTCAACTAGAATAGGGATACCCTACTGTACAGCCAGGGCTTCAGTCCCTGTTCAAATCTCTTCGCCTTACGCTCGTCTGTGCTGACTTGATATGGCGCAAACCTCATCAATTCATTGAATTTTGCGGCATACTCGGATACCGTCTTCGTTCCCTGCTTTAATTCCAGAAACTGCACTTCTAACTGACTCTTCGAACTCTCTGGGAAATTGGTCTTGAAGAACAACTCCTTGAACCTATCCCAGGTCATCACTCCTGGCCCTTCACGAGTTTTATTGGCCTGCCACCAATAACTAGTTTCTGCTTTCAATATGAACGTTGCGAAATAAGTCTTCTGATCATCCCCTACCCTAGCGATATCGAATACTTTTTCTATCTCCATAATCCAGGTTTGTGCTTCGACTGGATTCATAGACCCACGAAATTCAGGTGGTCTAACCGCCTTGAAATCCTTAAATGTTGTACCATGGTTTTGTGGTTGATTCTGCAACGCTCCTGTCAGTAGTGTCACTAGTTGTTGAACGAGGTTACCGTCAACATTGTCGTTATTGGTAGTTCTTTCATTGTTTCTCTTTCGGGGTGGTTCACGTCTGGGAGGCATTTTCTGTTAAAACAAAACATCTATTAGACTATTACTCAGCTTCTTTAAGTATTTTCTAATTAACTTACCTCCATAAAAGAAATAACCACATAACACATAACACTTTGAATAAAGTAACAACTTTTATTTATTCAAAACCTTTTTGGAAAACATAAAACAATAGCATCACTGTTATCTACATTACTTTCCTGAACTACAAATGTTTCAGGACAACATCATAATCATATCCCATAGGTTGCATAACACTTGGGATTACTTTCCTCATCGTATATACGGCCAGCTATCGAGTTAGGTGGAATCCTTTCCTCCTCGTCCTCGTCATCCTCATCATCCTGTGGTAACTCAACGGGATCCTCCTCATCTGTTTCCACGTCATCATCCTCATCTTCAACTACTGTGACCAACGGGGCTGACTCCCGTGGCAGTAGTTGTTCCTAAACAACCTGAATGTCGTGAGGCTCCTCCTCTATAGGCATTTGAGGTCCCTCCTCCCTAGCCTGACTGGATTCTCCGACATTAGTCATCCTGACAACAAAGTTTTAATTATTAATCATTACTACTCGACACTCACGAGTACATAAACTATAAACACATAAGCACATAAGTGTTTTATTACTTCTTTCTTAAAACTCGATAAGAGTTATCTCCACTATCTTTTCAAAGGTTACTTCCTAAGGCTTTTTCCCCTACCTAAGGTTCATAACCTAAAGCTTTGATACCAACCTGTGACACCCCCAAATCCAGGTACTTTATTCCCACAGGATTCAGTGTTCACTAAATCAAAACATTCATTTCTAACTACCCAATTACAACAAAATTGAATAATCAAACCTGCCCATACAGGATTAAACTTAAATAAAAATCTCCCAGGTTATCTAACCTTTAACAACAATCATTCAAATGCGGAAATTTAATAAACTTCATTACAATCTTTAAACCAAAGTCTGATAATAAAACTATCCAATCTATTACAAGTGTTCAATACTTGTTCAACTTTTCTTTTTCCCTTACTGGTGCTAGGTACGTCACCAGTTTCAACTTTAGCTATAAGAATTTTTACAGGCAAGAGTGAGCAAACAAGGCCCACTTGAAATAACAATAAGTAAATCTTTAAACTTTTACATCAATTGCCAATAATAGGCTCAATAGAACTGAACAATATATTCTATTAATTTTATGAAAATTATAACATTCACTAAGGGTCTAATGACCACAAATTATGTCCACAGTTATAAGTAATCTTTCAACTTTAACTTTGACAGTCATAAGACTATAAGGACTCCACGTACTTAGGGGGATCAACCCTTAGTACAATGTATTGTGCACAACCATTTTAACGTTAAGTGTAAACCTCTATTAAAAGAGTTGTTCATCTCAGTATTTAGAATACAAGTCTGCACCAAAGTAAGTTTGGTTTGGATACATTACAGGGTAATTTAGAATTCAACGGTAATTAACTAAGGATTAGTTGATTACAAAAGAAATAACTGTATGCTATGGAATAATCATAACTGAATTGATATTTGTAAATTAACATTATGCTTTAGGAATAATCTAATAGCATAAGCATTGAATAATCATAACATTCAAGGTTATTGAGAATTTAGGTACTAAACATGCATAATGAATAGTAATTTGAACGATAGAGTTGTTCAATACTAGAATATTAAAATAGGACAACTCGCATACTAAATCACAAGTTACATATTAAAGAACTTGCTCAATAATAAAATATAAGATTTGGAATACTTGTATTCTCATGAACCAATAGATACAAGAGCTTTATCAATAATAAACAATCTAACTCTACGAAAGTGTAAGGTTAACAACTTGTATAATTGAAATGGAATCAAAAGCAATAATGTGCTCAACGAATTTAAACTTGTACAACAAAGTTTTAGAGTTAGAAAACTTGCCTTTAGCACAAGCTAAACCTTACAACTTTAATCAATACCCTATACATATGTCATCATGACATAATTAGTCATTACCAACATTTTATATCTATATAAACAAAATGTATACATCATGTAGGTTAAATTACCAATTCACAAAATCAAACTACGTTAATACTAATTAACTCTTGATAACATGGTCATTCATAGTTTAATACTACTGAAATCATCATTTATCATTCATATTATTAACACATAACATTTATTTTCCAAATTTGTATACTTAAATAAAACTGTCAGAACCTACTGCTAACTCGCACTGCGGCGCCACAGTTTACAGAGAAATTTTTGGAAGAAGAAGTCTAAACTATTAAAGAAGAGATTAAGCTCCTACCTTTGATTAGGAAGATGATGGCTATTCTTTTCTCTAATTTCTTTCTCAAAAACATGTTAGAATCACTCACCTCTCTCTAGAGTTTTCTCAAATTTTTCTGTGTTCTTCTTCTTCTTCTCTCTTCTCCCAACTCTAGTTTACGTATTATCATATAACGTATAATAATAATAATAATAATAATAATAATAATAATAATATAGATATTAAGTATAGGATTTTAACTTACATCAGTTATAGAATTTTGAAAATCAAAAGCCATAAGGCTTGTTTGGCTAGGCTTAATAAAATAACTCATTAACCCTTACACCTTGTTTGGTAAACTTAATTAAAACAAATGGATTAATTCTTATACCTTGTTTGCTAAAACATCATTAGATTAAAGACTTAATATGCAATAAGACATGTTTGGCAAAACTAAATTAAACTCTTTTAATTTATTTTTAGTAACTCCTTTATAGCAAAGTTATTTGTCACACTTCTATTTAATTAAATAATCAATTAAAATATTAATCTATTAAATTACTTTAACACATAAATCATTATCACAAAACTATAATTTCTTTATAATTATAATTTTATTCGACCAACTAATATTTTAAATTACCATTTCCCATTTAAAATATTATAATTTATTTAAATCACTATAAGCTCTCTAGCGTACTTATTAAATTAAATTGGTATATAAACTCATAACAATTAATTTTCTTAGCTCCTTAATTATTTATTTAACAAATAATTAACTAAATCACATCAACTCAAATTGCCATATAATTCAATAAATATTTAATATTTAATATTTAATTATTTATTCAACAAATAATTAACTAAATCACATCAACTCAAATTGAACAATTATTTATTCAACAATAAACATAATCCATTAAATACTTATATATATCAATAAATATTTAATATTACACTTTAAAATTCTGGAATGTTACAAATATGTTCTGTGTATGTGTTTACAGTATGTGGTTAAGGGTCAAGGGTTGACCAGATAAACGATATCTGTAACAACCCTAAGAATATATTAAGAACGTCAATGTTCAGTTAGAAAATCCTAGCGAATTATAAAAAATCCTAGAAACCGGTTTTGGAAACCCTAATTTCAGTTCCGGGAATCCGAAACCCTAATTCGGAAATTTAAAACCCTAATCCGGGAATTTAAATGATTATTATATTGCTTAAGTGCTATTAATTATAATATTAATTAGGGTAAAACTTAATTAATTAACAAACCCTAATTTCAAATTTAGAAAACCCTAACTTCGGGATTTGAAACCCTAATTTATAATTAGGGAAAACGAAAGTGTTAATTTAATACTTTTAATGTTAATTAGAATATATTATTTCTAATTTTCAAGTTAAGTAATTAGAAAACCCTAATCTAATTATGAAAATTTAATTTCTAAATTAGAAAATTATTTTTCTATTAGAAACCATAATTAGTGGTTTATAAACCCTAATTACCATTTTGACCCTAATTGCTTAATTAACAATTTTAATTAGGAAATACTAATCCTAATTAGTAAGATTTAAAGTATGATTAAGAAATTTTAATATAATTAGAAAATTCTAATTATAATTTAGAAATATTAATTTTCTATTTTTGAAAACCTAAATTGAAAATTTTAGAAAATTAAATTGCAAACCCTAAAGGTTTCAAACCCTAAAGGATTTCAAACCCTAACCCTAAACCCTAAGGGTTTGGTCAATGTCAAAAATGCCATTAAATTTGTATGCAAAAAGACTAGAATGCCCTTTTGTATATTTTTTTTAATAAGTTGGTTTGTCGGCTTTGACTATAGGTGAGTGGTTCACCAAATCCCTAACCCTAGCATGTGCTCTTTACCTCAATTATCAGCCATCTAGATCAGCTCATTGATTGCATCAATAATACAAATAGATTAAAAAGTAAGAAATGACTTACTTTAGTTTTCAAAAGCTAGCAACTCTCTCTCTCTCTCTCTAAACTTCGAATTCTGAGGGAGAAAGGGAGTGATAATATCACCTTATATCATATCTCAGCTTTCCCAGAACAGATCAAAGATCAGAAATCAAGAATCAAAGCTTAGAAGGTATAATAACCCTAAAATTTGAAATCATGAGATCTTATGTTGTTAGATGTTAGTTGTTGTTTAAAGTTGTGTATTAGGGTGTCACTTGATGATCTGGGTTGCTATATAGTGAATCCATAACATCAAAGTACACGAATTAGTAAATTTTTGAAATCTAGGAAAACTTGAAAAATATCGACTGACAGCCTAATGTCAAACGCCTTAAATCCTTCTCTGTTTTTGATATTTGTTATTTTATGTTATAAATATGTTCTTTGTCATGAGGACTATGATCTAAAATAATAAACAAGGTCAGATCATTAGTATATTGAGAGATACGAGCGGTCAAACCTCGTTGACCGTTCACAGAAATTGCTTTCTAGGCAGCCTAGAAATATACGTAACCTCTGACAAGCTTTTCCAGGCTTTAGATCTCATGGTTGTTTGTTAGTTTGGACAAGTTGATGTTGTTATCTTGTAGACTAGTATAAGGACTGCACATTCCAGCCCTTATATTAACCAGATCTTGCATCGACACAAATTTTTAGTCGGTCAAACATGCGTTGACCACCAGCCTGGCGACGAAATCTGGGAAACCCAGATTTCTCAAGAACAGCCCATGGCCCCTACTTTGACCTACCATTATCTGTCATATGTTATGTTGTTGTTATGATATTATGTTATATAAATGAACTCTGACATGTTCTTTACACGATTGAACCATTATATCACCCAAACCAAGCTGGGAAGGCAAAGATTTAAAGGCTCGAAGTAGCTACCTCGATTATGGAAAACCCAGAAACTTAAGAACAGTGTCTGACAACGATTTGGAGAGCTTAGATCTCTCTGATCGGTTTTTGAATGGCCAGGAAATTTGATTGTAGTTATAGTATTACACTTATACTACATGTGTAACAACATTAGTAGCCCAGAATCATGAAGACCAACAATCTATTCACGGTTAAACCTACCTACTTGTTAACTGCCATGAAGTTCTGGGTTCTTGCTCAAGAATACCTATAGCGACGGGTTTGTCGCTATAGGGCCCTTTAGCGACGGTTTTATTATTATTTATTTTCTGATTTTCGGAAATTGTTTAAAAATAGATAAAAATGGTTTTTAATTATTAAACATACAAAATAAATTCCGAAAAATTATTTTAAAGCCTGAAAAATAGTTTTTAATTATTTTGAGTATATTTCATAAATATTTAATATTTTTAGAATATAAATGGTATTTAATTTATTTAATTATAATATTAAATAAATAATTTAAAAATGATTTTAATACATGAAAAATAATATTATGGTATAAGAAAATATTTAAAGTTATTTTTAGTGAATTTTGATATTTTGTGATGAATTTCATTAATTAATCAATATTAATGATAATTAGTTTATTTAATAACTATATTAAATAAATTATAGAAAAATAGAATTAATGATATATAAATCATATAAAAATGATTTAAGTGTTAGAAAAATATTTAAAGTTATAAAATATAACTTTTGATATTTTTTCATGAAAATATTAATATTTTAATATTAATAGTAATTACCGGATAATGAATTTAAGTGTTTAAAAATCATATAAATATGATTTTAAGGTATTAAAAATACTTTGATATATTATAAATATATTATAATATTAAGCGATGATTTTCATTAATATTTGATAATAAATAAATATTAATAATAAATGAATTATGTGGTATTTAATTTATTTAAATACAATTCTAATGATTGAAAATACACGATAAATAGTAATAATTATTTAAAAATTATTATGAGATTTGGAAAAATATTTCGACTGTTATTAAAATTATTTAAGTTAATTGTTAAGTGTTTAGACAGAGTTTAATTGAACTTAAACTCGATAATTACCGACTAGACCGTCGAGACGTTAGAATTTTGTCGGATTCAAGTCAGACTGAAATAATTTAATTTAATACCGAGTCATATGTGTGTTATAGACTGATATGGTTATGTGTTATGTGTTATGTGTTTAGGTTATTCTATGTATATCTATATATATAATAGTATTATATTGTGATGATATTATTCTAATATTTGAGATCTATATTACTAATATTAGGTCTTCGAATACAGAGTTATAAATTACATAACGGTAATCAATGGTTCAGGAAAGTTTGTTTTTAGTTAACTCTAATAAGAGTTGTTTCATTCGGATAAGCTTATGGTTAATCATTGTTGGTTGCCATGAATTATACTCTGTACATATTGTATGTATAAGTCAGGTATGAAAGGCTGATCACCTTCATTACCAGTTGTTTCAGATATATTTGTTCATGAATAATACTTGTTCAGTCATAAATTTGTTCCTGCTAGTTCACAATTATATTATTGAATTATAGCCAGCTTATTATTCAGACTCTTTCAATTATGATATATCGTTATATTATTGAACTTAAACTTCCTGGGCAATCCTTATGCTCACCCTTGTTATATCATGATAAACATTGCAGATTAAGACGAATGCGTCGGATACAAGGAAAGGTTAAAGAGAGTTCTAGCGTAAAGTTAATGTGTGCGATTAGATTTGTAATTGTTGTATAATATAATGTTATGTGTTAGAAAAGTTATTATTTATGTATTAAGTTAAGGTTACTCGACCTTGGGGAAAAGTATGTAAGTTTAATGTATAAACAATTTATGTTTATATCTCTGCAAAAATAGTAATAGTGTTAGAATGATAGAACCGGATCCGCGGTGATTCGGGACCTCGGATTCGAGGCCCTCACAGTTGGTATCAAAGCTGTAGGTTATGAACCTTAGGTAGGAATACCTGAGACTAATAACCGCATTGATTAGGATAAGTACTAACTCAAATAGAGTTAGTTGGTCGGTAAGATTCAAAGACGAATCTCGGCGAGTTATAAGATACAGAGTTCCCCAACTCTGATAATAAAGTTGAACAGTGGTGAGAAATAGATAGTGTCTAAAAGACTAAAAGTACAGTGATAGAAGATCGTAAAATAAAACGATCAAGACATAAAAATAAATCGTAATATATACGATGAGATCACTCTGTGATCTGATAAAGTGATAGCAGGGATAAGAATCAATCTAATGATTGAACAGTTGACAGCAAGATTGCTGAGAGTCAGTTGTACTATGAATTGGTACAGATTCAGGAAAGGATTATGAATACGAGTTAAATGAAATTCATATTGAGAAGGGTGTTAGTGGTAGGTGGGGATTCAATTGAGGATTCATGCCGGCAGTTGAGTTGTATGATTCCTTGTGTGGGCGGAGAATTGTACTTGGTGTAAAACTACTTAGTTCTGACAATGATAATCATTGAAATGTTTGTGTCGCGCTATTTGATATATGCATGTTAAGAGGGTGATTCCTTTCTCATGTGTATAACAGATAGATAAGTCATAGGTAGAGGATATAAGGTTAAGTACGAGTTCTTAAAACTCATACCTATGTGACATACTTGATTCATAGTTATATGAAATAATTATGAACCCCTCAGCGAACGGACGCCAAAGGTCAGACTAGGATAAGTTCTTAAACTCACATGATTGTGGCAATTTATGGACTCATAAGTGTGGTTTGACGAACTGGGTATAGTTGTGTGTAAATGGAGTATGAAAGACTATAGGAATAGATAGATTGTTAAGCAAATGATTATTAGTGAAGACATAAGTTTTCCAAAACTCCTAGCTATGCTAGACTTTGAAATGTTGACATCAAGCTAAATACGCACTATGTGCTTTTGAAATAAAAAATAAAAATGAGTAGACTCGTAATCATTTTTGAAACGGTTTAAAGTATAGTCTATGCTACTTATTTCAGATAGACGCAAACGATTTGAAAATATCAAAATATATTTTAATTATCACTCATGTACCATGTAACCTGGTGCAGAGATGATAAAAAGTTGATGGAGTTGTAAATACATGAATACTTAGTGTGAATTTGATCTAAAATCGTTGTTCCACTATTGTATGATGTGTTATGACAACGCCACACAATGACGGCATCCTCAAATAGACTGTTAATACAGTACGACATCATGACGTCATTCTCGAAAATATTTTAAAAAAAAAAATTAATTTGCCAACGGGGTTTAGCTACACCTAAATAATTCGATTGAATTAAATTATTGATATGAGTCTATGCTATTCGATTCAGCTAGACTAATGTTTATAAAAACTCTAATTGTTCATTGAAAGAAATTTCCCGACCCAAATTGTTTTGGTGCAGAATCCTATGATAAGACTAAGGTGGACTATGTTGTTTGGATAAATAATCTAATCAAGTAGCATAAATATTCGCTATACATGATTAATACGTTATGCATGACATAAGAGTATGATAGCCTAATCACCTAAAGTACTAGCAATGGTAGTTTACCTTCTTTGTGATTGTAAACATACCAAGTAATGTATTGTTTTACGGTATGAATATCGTTAAAACTATGTTTTCATGGTCTATATGACCCCTCAGCAAAATTTGACAATTTTTACTCTTGTGAGTGGTGTATTGGGTAGCATGTGATGTTGTGTCTGTATGGTGAATGGTGTATGGTGTAAGGTAAATTTCGGGGACGAAATTTTTAGAAGAAGGAGTAAATGTGACAACCCGAGAATTTAGAATATTTTAAAAATTTTTATTAATTAATTTAAGGTTCAGTATTAGAACCTAGACAGAAAATAAATGTATGCGTTTGATGTTTTTAAGATAGAATTTTGAGGATTTCAAAATTCTGTGAAGGATTTAGATGAATTATTCAGGATTAAGGAAGTACATGAATATGTTTTGTGTATATGTGTACAGTATATGGTTAAGGGTCAAGGGTTGACCAGATAAACGATATCTATAATAAACCCTAAGTATATATTAAGAACGTCAACGTTCGGTTAGAAAACCCTAGCGAATTATAAGAAACCTTAGAAACCGGTTCTGGAAACCCTAATTTTAGTTTCGGGAATCCGAAACCCTAATTCAAAATTTTAAAACCCTAATCCGGGAATTTAAATGATTATTATATTGCTTAAGTGCTATTAATTATAATATTAATTAGGGTAAAGCTTAATTAATTAGCAAACCCTAATTTCAAATTTAGAAAACCCTAACTTCGAGATTTGAAACCTTAATTTATAATTAGGGAAAATGAAAGTGTTAATTTAATACTTTTAATGTTAATTAGGATATATTAATTCTAATTTTCAAGTTAAGTAATTAAAAAACCCTAATCTAATTATGAAATTTTAATTTCTAAATTACAAAATTATTTTTCTATTAGAAACCCTAATTTGTGGTTTATAAACCCTAATGACCATTTTGACCCTAATTGCCTAATTAGCCATTTTAACTAGGAAATACTAATCCTAATTAGTAAGATTTAAAATATTATTAAGAAATTTTAATATAATTAGAATATTCTAATTATAATTTAGAATTATTAATTTTCTATTTTTCAAAACCTAAATTGGAAATTTTAAAAAATTAAATTATAAACCCTAAGGGTTTAAAACCCTAAACCCTAAATGATTTCAAACCCTAACCCTAAACCCTAAGGATTTGGCCAATGTCAAAAATGCCATTAAATTTGTATGCAAAAAGACTAGAATGCCCTTTTTGAATTTTTTTTAATAAGTTGGTTTGTAGGCTTTGACTATAGGTGAGTGGTTCACCAAATCCCTAGCCCTAACATGTGCTCTTTACCTCAATTATCAACCATCTAGATCAGCTCATTGATTGCATCAATAATACAAATAGATTAAAAAGTAAGAAATGACTTACTTTAGTTTTCAAAAGCTAGCAACTCTCTCTCTCTCTCTAAACTTCGAATTCTGAGGGAGAAAGGGAGTGATAATATCACCTTATATCATATCTCAGCTTTCCCAGGACAGATCAAAGATCAGAAATCAAGAATCATAATAACCCTAAAATTTGTAATCATGAGATCTTATGTTGTTAGATGTTAGTTGTTGTTTAAAGTTGTGTATTAAGGTGTCACTTGATGATCTGGGTTGCTATATAGTGAATACATAACATCAAAGTACACGAATTAGTAAATTTTTGAAATCTAGGAAAACTTGAAAAATATCGACTGACAGCCTAATGACAAACGCCTTAAATCCTTCTCTGTTTTTGATATTTGTTGTTTTATGTTATAAATATGTTCTTTGTCATGAGGACTATGATCTAAAATAATAAACAAGGTCAGATCATTAGTATATTGAGAGATACGAGCGGTCAAACCTCGTTGACCGTTCACAGAAACTGCTTTCTCGGCAGCCCAGAAATCTAAGTAACCTCTGACAAGCTTTTCCAGGCTTTAGATCTCATGGTTGTTTGTTAGTTTGGACAAGTTGTTTGTTGTTATCTTGTAGACTAGTATAAGGACTGCACATTCCAGCCCTTATATTAACCAGATCTTGCATCGACACAAATTTTTAGCCGGTCAAACATGCGTTGACCACCAGCCTGGCGACGAAATTTGGGAAACCCAGATTTCTCAAGAACAACCCCTGGCCCCTACTTTGACCTGCCATTATCTGTCATATGTTATGTTGTTGTTATGATATTATGTTATATAAATGGACTTTGACATGTTCTTTACACGATTGAACCATTATATCACCCAAACCAAGCTGGGAAGGCAAAGATTTAAAGGCTCAAAGTAGCTACCTCTATTCTGGAAAACCCAAAAACTTAAGAACATGGTCTGACAAGTATGTAAGGTTAATGTATAAATAATTTATGTTTATATCTTCCGTAAAAATAGTAATAGTGTTAGAATGATTGAACCGGATCCGCGATGATTCGGGACCTCGGATTCGGGGCCCTCACAGTGTAACACTATATCTAGGGTTAAGTACATGAATTTGGGAGCATCACACATGATCCTTGCTTGATTATCTTGACGTCAGGATGAAATGATGTTTTTGGCCTCCTTCCAGGGTTAGTGAAAGAAAGACAAATTTTCGGGTGTCTACAATCTATTTTGTGCTTTCGGAACTAATACACACTATTAATGAGGGTATGTCACTTTTGGTATTTATGTTGTGTTTGTGAGTTGAGAGAGAGAATAAATGAAAATAATTTAAAATTTGTGAGAGAAAAGATAAGAAGAGAGGAAATATATTTTATTTCTTTGTGAGTTTTCAGAATGAAACTTAAACTTAATTTATTATTATTTTGCTCTTGTGATTACTTTTTTTACCATTATAAAGATATTTTTGGTATTTTTATTTTATTTAGTATTTTTTATAAGTTTCTATTGTTTTGGGTACAAAAACAAATTTTTTTTGGGGTGCAAGTCATTCTTTAGTGTTTTTTTAAATGTTATATTAATAATATTTTAATATTTTCCCTTTTTTACCCCCCATTTTAATGGAAAATTTACAAAATAGAGGGAAGGGTTCAAATTACTCAATTCATTCCAAAATACTCCCTCCACTTCTAAATAAGTGACGTTTTAGAGAGTTCAATTTTTTTAATATATTTGACGTTATCAAATTTCTAGGAAACATTAATTACTATTTTTCTTCTATTGCCCTCAAATATCTTTCTATCTCATTTATCTAGGCAACTATGCGGAGTATATTTTTTCTTAATTAATGCAAGGATAATTGTGGTAATATATCAATCTTAATGACAGAATTGTAGCAATAAATGACTTCCTTAATAAGTGTGAAACCCTTCAAAACGTCACTTATTTAGGAATGGAAGGAGTATAAGATTATTATTGATTTTTTGAAGTCAATTTAATATATTTTTAAACTCAAAATTAACACGATTTCCTTTAATTTTAAGTAATATTGTAAACTATCTAAAAAAATATTATTCATTCTAAAATTTATTATTTCATACTTCCTCCGTTCCTTAATATAGGTCATTTTAGACATATGCACAAGAATTAAGGAAATGGTTGAAAAGCATTAACTATAGTATCAAGTGTCTATAATACCCTTCACTTATCTCATAAATATGGATGAAAAGATTAGATGGAGTAATAAGGGGCAATTTGGAAAAAAATAGTAATTAATTCTCCTAGATAACCACAAACGACAAATAATTAGGAATATAAAAAAAAGTCTAAAACGACCTACATATACGAATGGAGGGAGTAATTTTTAACGAACTATTTTAATTTTAAGTTTAAAAATATTTTATTTTGATTTTCAAAAATCAATAATAATCTTATAATTATAAATGAGATTATTTGTTTGCTTAAAGTTTAGAAATAAATCGATTTTAAATCTAAAGTACTAAACTTTTAATAACTTTTAATTTAGTCTGGAAAATATAATGATGAAATAGGAAAGTGGCCTAAAGGTGCATTCCCCAATAATCAAAAACACACAAATTACAAAGACACTGACAGAGTCCGTCTCTTGCTGAAGGAGAATACAGGGTTTAAACCGTTCACGATTCGGAACTCCCCAAGCCGCAAGTAAACTTTCTTTCTCTTTCTCCATTAACATACGGTCTCAAATTTGCTAAACAAAAAACCTAAGAACTTGTTTATGGAATCAATTCTGTTTTATGATTTTATTTCATAGGTAAGTTATCTTGAAGGAATATGAGTTATGCCTGCATAATATATATTGCATTTTCCGGAGTTGTATATTTCTGGGTTTGGTAAATTTTTTGTGTATATACTACCAAATAGACAACTTACTAATTTGGTTTAATTTCTTAAATTTATCAGGGCTTGCTTGGATGTGATATGAGAAATGATTTTGAGCAATCATGTTCACACTTTCAAATCCAATTCATGATATAGACCATTACATTTATAACTTAAAATTAGATTGTCTTGTAAAATCTAAAATTTACAGTGAGCTCTTATGTCGAATCATTTCTTTTGTGGCTGCATTTTTGCTTATTAATTATGGATATGTGCCTTCAGATGTTGTATATAATATGCATTGCGCGAAAATGTATAGGACACCCATATGCACCCTTAGGTTCATTTTGATCTAAAAAAGAAGAATGAAAAAGAATATGGAAAGTACAAGATATGAACATCAGACATCCATTTCAAAACAATATATTACCTCTAATTTCATTTTTCCTGTTTTTCTTTTATTCTCCTTAAGAATTTGGGGATCCAAAAATGTTCTAAAAGGCGCTAGGCGGGAGGCGGGAGGTGGGCGGCTGAGGTAGGCGGGATTTTTTATTTTAAGCAATTTTAATATTTTATCTTACATTTATTCAAACAAAATAATAATATAAAACAAAACAATCTATAATAAAGATAATAAAGGCCTTTTCTTAAAGTTCAAACACATATCCATATTGCTAATGTCAAAGTTCAAACACAAACATGCAATTGTTCAAAGTTTAAACATATTTTTAACGTATTAGTTTTATTTATAAACAAGATTGCTATTAAATAATAAAATTTAAAATTTCAAGAATTTAATTCAATATTAAAACTTAAGAAACTAAATATAAATTTAAGAATTATAAAATTGAATTAAACTAAATATTACAAATGTATCCTCATTTATATAATTTGAAGTTGATACAAGTTCAAAAAATTACAACTATAATAAAATTATCCATTTTGACTTGATATTGTTCACTTCTTGTTGTGATTTGATATGCTACAACTTGTATTATGAATATGGTAAATCATTAGAAAAATAAATATATCAAGATTTGGTTTGGGTAGTTATTAAAATAAAAAAAATCTATCCGCCTAGAACCCGCCTAATTTTTTAGAGGGATTTTTTTGTCGCATTGGGTCTAGGTGAGGTGCCTGGGGGGTTTAGAGGCGCCAAGGGGGAGCCTAGGTCCTAGGCGGGGCGCTAAGGTGGAGCCTAGGTCCTAGGCGGGCGCCAAGGGGGGCCTAGCGCTTAGGCGGGGATTTTTAGAACAGAGCCAAAAATGGGCTTAGGAATTGTTTGATAAAACTAAATGAAAACTTTTGAATGATTAAAGACTCTGAATAAGCTGAATAGAATAGAATATCTGAATACTGAATAAAAAATTGAGTTTGATAACTGATCTATCTAAAATACCGGAATGACTTTATTTTACAATTTTAACGTTCTGATTTGTGTAGAACAAGTTTGTTTGTTAATTTAATAAGTTTCAATTTAAGAGTTGTTTGATAAAATTAAATGAAAAAGTTTGAATATTTAGAGATTTTGTATCGAACGAGCAAATATGTTTGATAATTTATTATTACATTGAGTATGCTTTCATATATGCAATCTCATCTAAATATTGTTTAATGGACGTTTGCTATTATGATAATAAAATAGCAAAAATGCATTTTTGCTCTAATTTATAAAATTTAAAGAAATATTAATCTAAATTTAAATTTAAAAGAATAGTGTTAAATTTAAAAATTGACAGAATTGACATTGAAGGTTAACTTTCCACTATGATACACATCAAATGCAGCAATAGAATAATACTCCCTCCGTCCCTGAAAACTAGCTTAGTTTTATTTTTCTGGTCAAATTGACCAATTTTTAATTTTAGAATTAAAAATCAAGAATATTTATTTATATTTCAAAGTAATGAAAATATGAAAATTGGAGGTAGTAGTAAAATTGATATAGTTTCTTATGGTTATAATTTCTCTACCTATAATTTATAAGAAAATAGTATAATTTTTGATAATAAAAATGGTCAATTTGACTTAAAAAGTCAAACTATGCCAGTTTTTGAGGGGCGGAGGAAGTAATAAAATATACTCTCTATATTCCATAAAAAGAGTTTTACTTGTCACATATTTTTGTTCTACTTACCAAGTCATTGGAATTGTCTTTTTATCGATTGTAATATAAAAAGGGAATTGATATTTCCACAGCCTTATTTGATATTTTCGCAAGTAGGGTCCACATTTGAAGTTAGCTAATTGTTTATGTCCAATTTGCCCTTCTTTTCTTCCTGCGTCGGATCCCACATGCATTGCACAATGACTGAATCAAAAACCCAAATAAAAAATCAGTAAAAACCCAAATCACTGATCAAATAAAAAATCAAGATATACCTAGATATATAAAGAAAATCAGATCTCAGGGCCAGCTGGGCCGCCTCTCCAAAGATGGGTTTTTGTGGTTCCACTATCCGCACAAGTTTTAACTTGGTTCAAGGTTTCTTCGGATGATACCCTGTATGGGGTTTTGCTACTCATTTCTTCAGATTCTGATCCCTATAAAAACACACCCAAAAAATTCTATTAGACATCTGATCACAAAATAATAAATGAAAATGAGATGGTAAAGTTAGTAAGCCGGTGATCACTTACTTTGTCAATGTGTTCCAATCGTCGATTCAAAAATCAAAGCCAATTAGGTGGAAGCTCTAACCATCTATGGGTTCAAGAGGAAAACGAGAGCACTAGAGCACCTTAGAGAGAGAAATGCAAGTTACAGGCTTACAGCTGTTGATTGAAAATGCAAGATATGAAGTACTCATTCTAAATCTATGAACCACCACTCATTCAAAAATTGCAAGCTAAGTTTGGGTCTAGAGAATCTATAATTTCTACCTTTACAAGCCATGTCACCCAAACCTTTGCGATTACATACGGTAAGAAGGCCTTAAAATTGAAATCAAGTCAATAAATTCTCTCAAATGGGGTGTAAAAGAAAATCTGTTGCGGTAATGGCCTAACGGGTTTGCCGTAGGGAGATAAAATGAGTTGCAGGAGGGATAGGAAGAGAAGGGCAATGTGAGGTATTGTTTTGGGGGCAAATTAGACATAAAAGTTGAGTTTGCTTCAAAGGTGGTCCCTACATGCGGAAATATCAAATCAGGTTGTGGAAATATCAATTCCCTATAAAAAAATAAAATTGCCTCAAAACTTCATTTTAATTTTATTATTATGCCACCAATATTAAACTAAACATATCATTTTTAGCTGAAAACATTAAATAAAAAAATATTTTTAATTTTTAAAAACTTTTAATGAAACAAAGTATGTGAACATTTTTCTTTAGAGGCTATTAATTAAAATGGTTCAAAAGATCAGTGGGATTACAATAAGGGTCTATCTGAGGAGCATAATCTTCTAAATAGGTTATTAAGTTATCTAGCTGACCAAAGAAGTAAGATGGGGATAGCTTTCCCAAAAAGCACTTTTTGTTTTCAATAAGCGCGTTTGATAATAAACTATTAAAGCCTAAAAATCTGATCGAATAATTTATTGCTATTAAGTGATTGATAAGTGTTATGAAACAATCTCTTACTTGATCACCACTTAGTTCTTAATAATGACTCCATTCATTTTGATATTGGCTACATGTTAGTTATCTTGGTTATAGCAACTTGTCCAAATGTCTAATCTCCAATGATTGAATAATTGATCCATGTTTGGAGATGAAGTTAGTAAATGTGTTCTTTTTTTATTCACGTAGACTAAACTAATGGGGTTGCCAAGATTTACACGGCCCAGGGCAAGGGAAGGTGTGTCGAGTCCTAACCTTTATGTGGCCAATTGTGGGCCAGCTGTGAGACTTACTTTTGACACTATCACATCAACATTCAGCACTTATGGTACAGTGAAAGGAGTATATCCAGCTGATGAGAGTGGAACTCGTGTTATTGTGTCATATCTTGATAATTGTTCTGCACAAGCGGCCTTTGATGCATTGGATGGACGCCCTTGTCTTGAACTTGGAGGACGTACTTTGCACATAAAGTATTCAGTATTTCAACCACCTAGCCAGGTACTGAATGGTTAATAAATTTCTTAAGCTTTTTCTGCATTATTACTTTCAGACTTAAATACACACTTCTTGAAAGCTTTCATATTTGGACTACGGATAAAATTATCTGCAAACTTCTATTTCTGAATTATTATTAACCTTCTATTTGTTTCTCAAATAACCACTTTAGTTTACTCTTTGGTTTGAAAAAGCACGTCATCCAAGAGTAAGTGGCTTTTTTTTCCTTTTGTATTATTCAAATGATTTTAAATTAATCATTATATTTTTTATGCACAAATTCTTTTCTAGGCCATGCTAAATTTATAATGCAAATGAGATTTTCTGGTTCATCTCTCGAAGTGACTGGAAATTTGTGTTTATCGATTTCTTACAGTTTGAAACCAGATATGTGAACTTCAGATGGTGGAAACAATGTGTCACAGCTGCTCATATTCTGATCGTATTATCTGATTTACTTGTATGTTATTGGTATACTTGATCTTGAATGTGTATTCAATGCTTCCTTGTTTAGGTTCAGGTCAATGGCTCAGTTCCAGTATCTTTGTCAGCTTTAGATTTGAACATTCCTGGTATCTACTTGATTCATGACTTTATCAATGCCGAAGAAGAGGAGGTAAGGGATCTTTCTTTCATTAACATGGAGCCTTTGCAGGGTTCTTTTTAATTTTACGTAAAAGGAAAACAACAAAAACTAGAAACTAAAGATCACCATTCTAATGATTGTGCGAGAAATTGCTACAATCTTTAGGTTCTCCATACATATATATATGTTCAGGTAATGGGTATGTGTTCCATATATGTATGTATGACCTTTGAACTTTTCAGGAACTTCTTGCAGCAGTTGATTGTAGGCCCTGGAAAAGTCTTGCAAAAAGAAGGGTTCAGCATTATGGGTATGAGTTTTGCTATGAAGTAAGTTAGTGCATAACTAGCCTCTTGTTACTTTAACTTTATTTGCAGTAATCTTGAAATATGCCCCCTTTTTCCCCCTTGTCATAATTGGAAAATCAAATAAGTAATTAAGCTGAAGAAGAAATTAGAGATTGTTTTTTTTGGTACTTTGCCCTGATTAACTTATTTTCCTAGTTTGTGGAAAACTCTGTTAACTTTAAGTGCCAAAATTGTCTTAAAGTTGTCCTAGAGGTAAGTCAATTATTGGGCATATCACATGGGAATAAAACTCACTGAACACCCTTCAATTATAGTGCATTTTATCAAGTCATTCTTAATAACGAGCATGCATTTTAAGCTTTTGAAAATTGCCTTGGCTCTTTAATCTCAATAGTCAATAATATTGTTAATGAAATTTTAAGCAATCCATTCTAATGCTTCCTCATTTTATTCTTTCTGACATTAAGATCTGAATCTATTACCTTTTTGAACTCCCTAATTGTGCCACCAATGGTATTTAGATTATTTGGATGTACGAGCGGTAGCGATTTCACAGTCAATCAAATCTATCAATCTAAATTTCTCGCATTCAGCATATATTATGTATATATGTCATGTTTATGTCAGCAGTCTCCTGTGTTTTGATAAAGTTTTGTTAGTTATGTCGGTCGGTTTTAAGGTCTTGACTCACACATACCGCAGTGTATTCTTGTCAACTCACACAGTCACACTTGAGCCATATGATGGCTTGCGATTCACTTGAGCGAGATTATATTTGTCTTCACTCTTCACATTAAGATAATGCAACTCAATGCTGATTCTAAAAGTAGGTTTTGTTATTCTATCAGCATAAATTAATACGTTTTTTCCCTTTTGATTATTTTGAATCTCAAAATCCATTATATTTCATTTTGCCTCAGCTTGTATAGAACTCCTATGCTATTATTGATACAAACTGTCAGTTAGATGATCAAGAACTATTTTAAGAGGGGAAAGTGATAACGGCTCTTAGGATTATAACACGAGAGCTAAAAAAACTTGATTGTTAAAAATAGAATTACAAATGTCGCTGTTGGAAGTAGGTTTGAGTAAAATTAGAGTGATACAATAACGTAGCATTATTCTTGCTGAGGAAAAGACAGTGCTGTTACGAAAGGGACTCACAAGAGATGCAAAAGAGTTATTTTATCTTTTGATAAAAGAAGAATTTTATTTGAAAGAAGAGGAATTACATAAAAGGAGGACGAGGAGTTCTCCGAAGAAATACAAGAAAGAAAATAAGGAAAAGTTAATGAAGCATTGCTCATCAATCTCGATGAACATATGAAATTCCACCTCCTCTGAGAGCTCCCATAGCCGAATTCCACATCAATGCTTGAAATAAAAACCCTTATTCCAAAGAAGAGGAGTAGATTGGTAAATATCATTATAGATTCTAGCATTTCTTTCGTTCCATATGCTCCATAAAAATGGCAAAACAAGAACACCTCCAAAGGATCTTGGCATCCTTGTGCTTCTCAAAACCCAAAAATCTTACATGAACCAATTTCTCGACGAGTAAGGGGACACCCAAGCTTTACCAAAAATCCCAAAAAGATAATTCCAAAGGCTACATGCTTTAAACAATGCAAGGAAAGATGTTCATGACACTCAGAATTTTGCATACACATGACACATCTGAGCACAAGCGTTTGTATGGCCTTCTCCTTTGCAACAAGGTATAAGTATTAAAGTGATTGAGAACTGCTGACCAAACAAAAGCTGCAGATGAGTTATTACTAATCCTTTTTTAATCAAGAGTTCTGACTTCACTTAAGTGACTGAAATTTCTAATAAAAAAAGAAGAAAGGATGTGCTGATGGATACGATAAATTATTGGGATTGTCGGACAAAATGGATCACTGTTTTAAATCTTTTGCTGTTTCTGTTATGGTCATTTGGCACCCAAGAATTGGTTTATTGTGTATTGGTGGTTAAGACTTAAGACAAGGAAGATTGCTGGTACTAGTGTCGATCTGTTATTGCTATTGAAATTGGCTGGCCTTTCGCTGGTGTGACCCTTTTTGTCTTTATCTTACTTAGGATGTCGTTAGGTGGTATTCTTAGATTTATCCTTTTGGGACCCAATTGTGGAGAGGTTGAGCAAGTCACTTGACATGTAGGAGAGCGTTTTTCTCCTTTGGTTGGCGTATTGCTTTGATTAAGCCCGTCTCTCTAGCATCCCAATTTATTATTTGTCCTTTTTTCGGGTTAGCGGTCAATGTGGTTTATTGTCTAGAGAACTTTGTGTGACATTTTGTGGTAAGGGAATGAGGTAGGGAATGGTGAATGGTGAATGGTCATTTGATCTCATGGAAGAAGGTTTGCAGGCCTATTATTAATGGGGGATTGAGGCTTGGTAAGTTGGTGTCTAAGAACATTTCGCTTGCAGTGCAATGGTTCTGACATTTTCCTTTGGAATCTGATTCATTATGGAATAAGGTGATTAAAAAGATGGAAGTTCCTTTCAAAAAAAAAAAGCTGGAAGCTTATATTCCAATATACCCTTCTTCCTTGCCTCTTTTTTGAAACTATAAGTTGGGGATGGTCCTTCATTTGGTTTCTAGAGGATACTTGGATAGGTGATGTTACTTCCTTTCCAGTCTGTCCTCTATCTTTATTGGCCATCTTTGTTTCATAATGCATCCATCTCCAATATATTTTTTACTTCTTATTTTCCTACAGCAGTAGATACCTTTTTCTGGAACTCTCAATTTTATAGAAATGGGAACACGACAGGGAGGCTTATCTCATATGTAAATATTTGACGCATTTCATTCTCACCACTTTTCGTGATGTTTGGTTGTGTGGAGTTTGCATAATTGGTTTTTTTTTTATATTCTTAGAGAAGGTAAGTAGACATTTAATTTGGGACTACCTGAAATAGTAATAAAGACTTTTATCCTGGGACAGAGAGTATTAAAATAAAATGAAAATGGAGTTTAATTGGGTTCTCCCAAACAAGGCCTAGACTCCGTATTTTTTTAATTGCTGAAACCTTTTGTTTCAGTAACTGGCCAAATTGAAAGTCACGGTTAAACCCACTCTCAGTTATTTCATACACTTAGTTTTCATAAGGCTGAGTATAGAGAGAAATTGAGGGAGAGAATTCTCTGTGAAAATTGAGAGCAAAGGGTCTGTGAAATCAAGGAGAAGCAAGAAGAAGGCTGAGCAAATTCTTCATCCAATTAGTCTCTAAGGAAGATCAAAAACAGTAAGCAAACCAACTTTAAATTTCTAGTTATATTTTCTCAAAGTTCTTCACTGTAGAAATTGTTTTGGTGGATGATTTGATGAAGGGTTAGGTTACAAGTGTTTATGGGTGTATATAATCGGTTATGTATCATCTATAACTGATTTTGAATCAATCAAATTTCGTGTTTGTGTAAAAGAAGAAGAAATTGACTTTTGGTTTTATTGTATAAATTATGGTCTGTTTTAGAGGCAAAATTGGTTGTGATTCCATGCTTGAAGTCTTAAATTGGTGGCTGAAAGTTATTCTTATCTAAGAAACGAAAACAACCAAAGTTAAATGAACCAAAACGGATTCGTGCTGAAAGATTTCGTAAAATATGTAAAAATAGCAAAAACTAGCATGAACATGGAATTTAAATCCTTAAATTGGTTGATTATAGTTTCGGGAATGTTGGAATTGCTATGTAGATTTGTTCTGCTGTGTTTAATGAGTTTATAGAATCAAAAAGTAGCTAATTTGGTTCTGAAATGAAGGACATGGAAATTTTGGTTCGTAGCAGAGTGTTCTTCGCGAACTGGAAAAACTGAATTTGTAGTCGAGCGTCGCTGCGCTGGAATTGGGCGCCTCCGCGCTGGTGCTCAGTACAATAGTGGTGCGGCCGCGCCGGTTGCTGGTCAGGCCCAATAAAGAATGTTTAAGTGTACGGTTCAAGGGAAGTTTATGGAGTTGATTTAATAATCATATCCAACTATTGAACATGTGCCATATGGTTCTTGACGCAACGGTAACTCTTGCCTTATGGTTTTCATGAGGTCAAGGGTTCGATTCTTTCGATTCTTGGGCTGTGGTGTGAGTGTGTGGAAATTAGCAAAAAAAACTATTGAACATGTGATAAGACATAATAATCAGTCTTAATCATATAAGATATTATCATGTTATGGTTAAGGAATTATGGATTATAGGATGGGATTAATAGTGAATATTAATTGAGGTATCAATGTGATTCAAAATGTGATTAAATGAAAGGCCTTATAGACTTAACGAAATGTTAAGTAACACTTTACAAGAAGGATTTTAGAAGCATGTTATGAAGATTCCTAATTGAGTTGAATAAACCTAATATACATCTAATGTGATGAAGAGGTAAACTTTAAAGACTTAGTCGAACGTTAAGTGTCGATTAAAAGAGAAGTATAAAGAAAAATGAGATTAAGGTTAATTTAATGACTTAAATAAATGTTAAATGTCAAAGAGTTAAAACCTGAAGATAGGTTCTAAGTTTTCAAAGAAACGCAAGTTATAAAAGGAATAGGACTAAGAGTCAATGTGATTTCATTGTGTATATGTAACTGATGCATGTGTATATGAACTTTTGAATTGGTGTAGGATAAACGCAAATCAGTTAAGTTGTAGTTGATAATCAACAAACCAGACAAGTCTTTCAGTTCCTATTTGTTAGTTGAACTTGATAACTGATTGATTGAAATCTGTACTGCAAAGAGCATGTTGAGTTATATATGTTGTGTATATGAGATGCGAAAGTTAATCTATGATTATGTTGATTGAGTTAAAGAACTCAGTCTTATTACTTGATATGTGTGATGCAACATGTATGATATATTAGAAAGATTACGATTGTATAAGCTGAGCATGATATTATGTGCTATGTGATGCATGAAAACTGTTTGATTTGCTGAGCTGTCAAGTTCAATTTTGCAAAAATAACCATTTTGCAGGTTAAGGATACAATGAGATGTTATTTGCCATTTGGATGGTAATGATCAGAAGGCATGCAAGAAAATAAAATTGCTTTATCTAGAAATTGTTTAAACCATGCTAAGGGTTTCAAAAGATGTACTTGATAGCTTATGATGTTTAATTAATGTCAGAATGTAAAGGTTGAATTATCTGATATATTAAGGTTATTGTATTGCGACGTGTAAACTTATATTATAAGTCTGACAAAGTGAATCATAAAATAAACATGATTCTAAGTTATGTAATTGTAAAGGTTGTGATTCAGGAAAAATAAAGAAAGAAGACATAAAAGTTTTAATTATTCCGCATTTTTATTGATTATATCATCGATGAATGTGCGTGTATTGCTAACGACCAAAGTCGAGAGTTGAATTGTTCAGATTTTGGGGTCGTTACAGCTGGAATTGCTTCAACTTTCTCATCTCCTCTAGCATAAGGTTAAGGCAGTGTACGACACAAGGTGTCCAAAACAATGTAGGTCTCCTCTCCATTAGTATATGCCCCACTGCCTTGTAATTAGAGGCATTGTCCGTGACCACCTGAACAACATCTACGGGGCCAATTTCCTCAATCATGCTATCAAGTAGATTTGCCAACATTGTGGCATCTTGCGATTGACTGGAGGCATCAACAGAACACATGGAATAAGTCCCCTCCGGACTATTAACAAGGAAATTCAACAAGTGTCTTCCCCTCTTATCTGTCCAACCATCCGACATTAGCGTGCAACCATATTACTTCCAAGCAACATCATGTTTCTTCTTTAAGTCATCGGTTTTCGTCTTTGCTTTCTTTAAGTCTTATATTAATATGCTTCATCTTCTTACATTCATATATATAGCTATCCGCTATATTTACATGTTATAGCACGTCCGACTATTTACTTCTACATCGCTCAATTACTTATAAAAAACAGGGATTAACCTATTCTAATCCTTAACTGATACAAAAGTTAGGATTTACAAAATTTATCCCGTTATGTATATAAAAAGTTGAGATTCACATCATTCAGATATATTTATTCACATATATCTTTACATAACCACTACTCTATACTATGCTAGTACCCTAGCAATTGTGCTCTCGCGCTCCTCCCCTGCAATAGCCACCTCCCACCCCCGAGTGATGGTATGAAAGGTTTGTCCCGCCTCTGTCGGGAAAAAGACCACCATGTCCTGAACCCGCTCAATGGAAGTCATATAAGCATAATTCATCTTATTCTTCCTCTTATTCACCTTCACCTCCTGTTCGAGGTCTTGGACATGATCTTAGGCCCTCTGCATGTATATGATTTCCTCCTCCCAATAGGCATTGATCGTCTGCTTCTCCATCTGGAGATCATGCACCTTTGCCTCGTACAACTGAGGTCTGTTCTCAGAATCATGGAGTTTTATATTTAACTTCAAATTCCGGTCAATCAGGTAGTGCACCGACACTCCCAACTGAACCATCGCTTCCTCAACCTCAGGGTTCACCTGTTCCTCCTTCGACTCATCCTTAGTCTCTACCTCAGACGGTAAAGGCGGCTGTGATTCCAGTTGGCAGGCCTACATCCTCCTCTGACTCTAGATCCATATTTGGATCACACTCTATAAGCACGACCGGCACTAGCTCGGGTGCTACCACTGGTGGATCAATCATCTCCTCACAACGTGAACATCTCGATACATATCATTTCCTGACATCTACAATCAAACACATTAGCTTGACTAGTACATATCATCAAATCACATTTGATATTACAAATAACAGTTCAATTTATGTTATTTTTTTCTTCTTTAGACTTTTACGGATGAATTTCCTCAATTTCATCTCTTACAAACTCTATTTGAGTTTATTTGCTTACTAACTTCTCTAACTTCTCTAACTTCTCTAAGGTTATAGCCTGCCTAAGGTGTCCCACCTAAGGTTTATAACCTATAACTTTGCCCCCAAATCCGGGTAACTTTAAACCCTGAATATGGTGCTACACGGTACTAAACATTCACATTCATTCATCTACATTATCCGACCAATATGCAAGTAATTACTAGTTATTATAAACATATTACAATCCTAAGTTCTATGGCCTCTAAATCCTCAAAACATGATACTTTACATAATAATATTACAAGACTCCTAACTTATTACAAGAGTTGGTAATATCTTCTACTCGTTCATCTTGCCCTTCCCTTTGTCTTTCCTAGAACCTTCAACACGCTCGGGTTTTGCTAAAAACATTTAATTTCAAAACAAGAATGAGCATTTATATGTTCATCAAGTATAACAGTTGTATATAAACAATATAATCAAAAATCAAGCTTTCATACTTCTAAACCTTCAACAACTGAACAAAAGTTATGAAGAGATCTCAAATAACAGGAATAATACTTCTAGTTCAAAATCATTTTTGAAACAACATACAGACTTATGCTGACATAAGATCTAGAACAGTATTTTTCATTTGAAAATGTTTGAATAACTATTCTGCTGTAAACCGTCATGGCTTACGAGCACGTTGGGTGATCAATCCTTTGTATCCTGTATTGATCAATACTACATGGGGAACGACTTATTTTGCGTTCTTTCCATCACCCGACATGGTATGTCGGCATAGAAATTTCCATAATATTAAGGTAGTTCTTCTCAGACTAGCGTCCAAACCCCAGAGCAATTTGAGTGGACAACTCTACTTAATCTCAATAACGTTTTAGAGAATTATATTCAAATTCATAAAACGTTTTGCGTCTAGTCGATACAATTGACATTGACATTGACATTGACATAACTCTTAAACAGTTCATACATATCAGAACTTGACAGCTTGAACAATTTATGCATTATAGCAAAGCTTGAACAGTTGCACAATTTTGAAAGATTTGCATAAGTTTGGAATTTACACAATGTATAAGTATTGTGTAAACCATAGCGTACCTACGGGATATTCATAAGAATATAATCCCACATTCATAAAATTGACATTCAATACAAAGTTGAATGGAGTTAGAATACTTGCCTTATGCGTTCTTTAAAACTCGATTTTAATCGTCTTTCGAAAGTCCTACACATTTAGTGCACATTGACACACCAATTAGACATAAGCGTCGATTATGGTTTACTTTAACTTTATTCCATGTCTTGTATTGTCCATTTGATTAGAATTAGGACACTTTTCAAGTTTATTAACATTCAACTCGGCGTTTCGAACGCCCAATCAATACGCCTTTGCGTACACGCTCATATCATTTGTGTAATACTTATTGATTATTGATAAGTATTTTACATCTCATATAGTTTGTCTTTGCATTAGCATTTAGACATCATACACGTTTACAACCACTTGATACGGCGTTACAACGTTTGCACGTTCGTACGCCCGGATTGCTTATGCAAACACCCAACGCCGCACGACAAAGCCACATGACAACCCACATTACTTGGCATTTTTGGCGCCGGGCGTTGCAGCGCCCATAAGTGGCCCGGCCGCGCCTGATCGACAGAAACACAATTCAACTTTTCGACATTTTCGGTTACGAACAATTTCAATGCACCTACTTTTCATCATAACTTGCTCGTCCGATATAGGAATGAGCTCGTTTTTATGTCATTTTCTTCGTTGTAACATCCTCTACACATCCTCCAGACAAAATAAGTTTTAAGGTTCTTTTACTGGTCGAAAACTTGGCTCAAAAATCCTAACGACGTTTTCAACATCTAATTTTCAAATCTTCATAACTTGCATATCCGAAGTCAGATTAAGCTCGTTCTTGAGCGTACGACTTACTTTTTCAACCAATTACAAAATCCCAAGAAAGATGGAACTTTTCGGAAGCGTTAACCACTCGTAAACTCGACCCGAAAATTGTACCTAGCTAGGGTTTTTAGCGTTTTACGTCTTTTACTGAAAATTTTGCCATAACTTCATTATAGCGTATTTTTCATCCTTTCCACTTGGAACATCTTCGTAACTCCCTTATCTATGATTTCTTCTTTTCGGAATCCGAAAACAACACACAGACAAACAGTTATAGAAGTCCGTTTACAGTCCTCTACTTTGTTCTTTTCCTCCTTACGCTTAGGCTTACGATTTTAGTTATTTGTTTACTTGACATGCATATTACCAGTAATTTTACAAGGGTTTACTCCTTCAATAACCACCTTATATCTTCAAGATCCTTCATGATCTTCCATTAATCAACAACCACCAACAACTAATCAACTCAAAAGAAAAATCAAAGAGATGAAGAGTTTTAAGGTTTTAGGCTTACCTCTTATCTTCTTCTTCTTCTTCTTCTTCTTCTTAAAGTGTTAATGAACAAAACTTGCTTTTTCATCCTCCCACCCTCTTTGGTTCGGCCCTCTCTCTATTTTTTCTCAAGCTCTTACTTTTTCTCTCTTTAAACACTTGGCAAATAATGAGAAGTGAATAGAGATTATGGTTGGTTTTGTATATATAAAACCTATTTTCCTCTTCTTACAAGTTGGTCACCCAACTAAAGTCTTGCAAGGTCTTCTTTCTCACCTTTCAAACCTTACTAATCACCCCTAGGTTAGCCTAATCAAACAACAATTAAACTGATCAAAGCTAGACAAATGATCACTTAATGGATAAGTGAACCTTAATGGGGAGACAAGCCATTAATGCTTGGTCTCATTAAGATGAGTCATGCTAGATGACTCACCAATGGTCCCCTCTTATCTTCATATGACTGGCCATATATGCCTAAATGTCCGTCCTTGAATTTGCATTTGCTTTATGCTTTAATCTCACCCACATTTGGTTTTCATTTCACACCTTGCTTTGGCTCCAAGTGTTTAAGTTTTAAACCTAAGGCTCAAGCCATGACTCAACCCTAGCCAAGCCACTCCAAACCCTTGGCTCAACCCTAGTCAAGTCATACAAACCCTTGGCTCCAACATAGCCAAGTCTTGAAATTCCTAACCAAGCCATCCAAACCCTAGGTTTGGTTAGTCCAACTAATTTTTGTTAGACATTTTCTTTTTCAGTTAGTTTTTTTTTAACTTTTTCGGTTTCGTTCTCGTAACCTGCTCAGTTAGCCGAAAAACTGACTTTCGATTTTCAAAAATCCGATTTCGCCATCTGTCCCCCTTTCCCTAATAGACGCTATGTCATATTTCGAAAAGTCGAAAAAACGAAAAGGCTTTTTTTCCCGTGAATAGTGTTTTTACGTCTTTTTTTGGAAAAAAATTATTTTCCTCGTACAAACTCGAAATACACATAAGAACTCACATATCACATATCATGGTCATGTTACGACCATAAGTCACATAAAACACTAATTATCCATAAAAACCTTATTTTATTAGATAATTTTTTATAAATTTTGTTTACAAGGATAATCGATATTTGCGATCATTACAATGGTATTTGTTGGGGGAGGCCGACAGTTATTAATTCATGAGGATTCATTGCGTTGGGAAGCAATGAACCTATTTGTAAGTCCTACTATTAGAGTCTTTGTGGCAAGGGTGGGTCGGCTTTTACATGGCGGTGTATTTGGAGGGTTGGGGTGCCACGAAAAGTGACTTTCTACACATGGAAAACCAGTGTTTCAGAAAGTAATAGGCGGACCTAGACGGTAAAGGGACCTTCAAGTACTTATGCCTTGTAATCGCGGCGTAGGCGCTTTCCTAGGCAGGGCCTAGGCGGCTCCTAGGTGGTGTAGGATTATTATTACGTTTTACATTTGTAAATAAATTGTTAAGTTTATTCTGTTATATTTATAATAAAAGTAATGTTATATTTATGAAAAGTTAAATATAGGGATTGATTTAAGATATTGTCAAATTATGGGGCCAAATTTGAAATTTGATAGAAAAGGGCACTTAATAGTTTTAAAAATTAAAAGGTTGACGTCTAATGCTATCCCATCTTATCTGTTATAAGAAACTAGATCGCAACATCGCACATTCTTTAGGGCAGAGGAGGAAACAAGTTGTTGTGATGGTGGAGGATGGTGACAACGATAGCGACAATGACAGCGATGGCATTTCATTACTAGCTTCTAGGCAGCTAGGCAGGTGCCTAACACCTATTTTCCAAGGTTGAACAGCGTCTAGCACTTAAGTGGCGCCTAGACCTTGTTTGAGAACTCCATGGAAAATAACACTTGGGGGTATTTTAACTCGAGATCATGTGTAGGAGAGGTATATTTTTGTTTAATCGATGCTACATGTTAGAAGGATTGGGTTTATTCTGATTTTGTTAGCCTTCTTTGATGATGTTCTATTTATGGGAATTGAAGTGGGTGACACCTAGTTCCTTGGTGGAGTTTTTAGGGTTAGGAAGGGAGTTTGTGACATGATTCCACATTGCTTATGGTGCATGCTGCGACAGGAACAAAATTGGAGACACTTCGAGGAAAATTCTAGACACTTTGAGGAGAGGGGAATGGACTATTGTTCAGATCTAAAATATCTTTTTTTTGTCTCTTGTTTTTCTGGTAAAACGCTATTTTTGGTGGATCGTCTGTTGCTTTTGTTGATTTTTTATCTGAGTTTAGCCTTTGGACACAACGTTAGTTTTTTCCTGCTTTTATGTAGCTACTTTTGTGCATCGGTGGTACACCCTTGATGCTTCTACATTCTTTTCGGAACATGTATATTTTTATCGTCCATAAAGCAACATTTTATACCGTGGCACTCCTAATCGACAATTTACTTGTTTCCTGTAGTATTATGAATTTGTAATGGATAATGTACAAAGACTGAAGTTTTACTATCCCTTTTTTTTGGATGTAGACAAGAAATGTTAACACAAAACAGTATCTTGGTGAACTTCCATTGTTTGTTTCTCCCATTCTCGAAAGAATTTCCTTATTTAAGGAGCTTGACAGTGCGTCAAATGCAAGTCTGGACCAACTGACGGTAAGTCATGACGTGTTTGCTTCATAATTTTTTTGTGATGTCTGTTTGTAAATCAAATAAAAGCTTCCTTGTTATGTCAGTTCTTACCTATGACGGGTTTGGGATTATTCTCTTTTTGTATACTGGTCTTTTAGGGGCTTAACTATTGTTTGAATTTTTTTAATAATTTTTTACGTTTTATTTCAATATACATGTACGTGCATGTTTTTCTATTCTTTCCGAGACTAACAATTGATACCATTTTGGTATAGGTTAATGAGTACCCACCTGGGGTGGGCTTGTCTCCACATATAGACACTCATTCAGCATTTGGGGGATCAATTTTTAGCCTTTCATTAGCAGGGCCTTGTATTATGGAGTTCAGGAAGTATTCAGATGGTGATTGGATTTCAAAATCTGCCTCAACTGGTGATAGGGATGTGGAAAATTCTGAAACTAGCACAAATTTCTTGAAGAGAGCTATTTATCTTCCTCCTCGATCAATTCTCTTGTTATCTGGGGAGGCACGATATGCTTGGCACCATTACATTCCCCACCATAAGGTATTTTTCTGAGTTCTCTATTTTCCTCACTTGGAGATTATTGTCTTTTACGTAAAACATCATATCTGCACAAGAGGCTTGTTAGATATATATATATATATATATATATATATATATATATATATATATTTTTTTTTTTTTTTTGATAAAGTAAAATATATTCAAAGAGGCTCCATGCGAGAGCCAGTGCCACCTATGTTTATTTGGAAATTCAAAAGGACATGCCGAAGACTGCCACCAAGCTGCATAATAGTTGCATCCTGTCCCAAGGCTAAACTCCGACAAAAAGCAATCAACAACAGCCACTGTCGGCGTGGATACACTTGCTTCTGCCAAAAGAAAAACATACTTGAGAAAAAGTATTTGATATGCACAATATACCACTCCTTAGCCTCAAGATATCTGCAGTTCCTTTCCCTAATAATCCTTTAGCATTAATCAATCCTCTTGAGACACTAAAACCTTTTTCAAGCACACAAAAAGTCCTTCAGTAAACTAGGCATGACTCATTTGATCCTCACCAAAGAGAACACCATAAACTACAATACACTAACCACCTTGCAATGAAGGAGCAAGTGATTGGCTGACTCCTAATCTTTCCTACACATAACATAGGTTGACCATGAACTTCCCTCACTTCCACAATTGAGTCTTGGGTCAAAATGCCTCCTTAAGCCGCCGTCCATGTGATAGAGGCCAGCCTACTTGGCAAGCCCACTTTCTAATTAAGCAAGAGTAACCATGTATCTAGAAGGGAATAGGGATGGGGGTGGGAAGTTAACATCACGTGTCAATTCTTGTTTCCGACAACCAGAGAAACAAATATATTTGCTCCCGCTAATTGCATCAGAAATTTCTTATAATTAGTCATTGGCACAGGAATTTGTTACATTTGAAGTTCGAGTTAAAGTTTTAGGTGGGTCTTGAAGTTTGGATGAATATTTCTGCTAGAGTGCTAGATAAGCTTATCCAAAGTTTCATACTGGAGAACTATGCTCACCAAGGATGTGCATTGCAGAAGAAATGCCTCCTCACCTGCATCTAAATCATAGTTATTAAGGCGCACCCTAGGCGCAAATGCCCTTTGTAGCGCAGGCACAAGGCGGAAGCACGAGGCACGTGCCTTTTTGAAACAAGACGCACAATGTATGAAATACTGTAAATTATAATTCGAGACATTCAACATTTCCTTAGACATTTTAGGTATCAAAACTAAAAGCAACAATTTCTTTTACCTATATAACTACATCAACTACTAACATGCTCAAACAATTTATAAGGAACTCATCAATTAAAATTATATAAACTAAAAACATTGGTCAATAAAAAATCTATTTATAATAAATAATCGTCTAATGCACCCAAAGTAAGAAAATAAATAAATTCCGAATTCAATTCAAAAATCTCTCCCCCCAAAATGACAATGGAGAAGTCTATCTATAACAATCACGGAGGTAGACGAGGAGAGTCAACAATGGTAGACGAAGTCGCATGTAATTGCTTGTTTATTTTTTTGTTTTGGACTTTTGTTTTTCTAATTTCTTCTTTGGGTTTGTTGTTTTTTTTGGGGTTTTTTTCTTAATTAAACAAGTTGATTGCCTTGACACGCGTCGCCTAACATTGCATGCTTGCGCCTTGAGCTTAGGTGCAAAAAGTCCGCTCCTTATCTGAGCCGCGAGTTGTTGAAGTGAAGCGCAAAAGCTGCACGGCCTGTGCCTTGCCTCACCTCGAGCTAGGCATACTCTCGCCTTTGACAACTATGGTTTAAACCTTTTGGGATTTGGGGTCAGCTAGGAGAAATATCCCCATTTTAGCCTGTTTGCGGTGTTTCATATGTGGATTTAGAGCATAAAGAGATCAACCTTGTTGATATAACGGAACAAATTGGTCTTTTAGTATTGATACAAATTCCCATCAAGAGGAAGGTTTATGGGGTTGATTTAGTAGGTTCCTCTTGTTTTCACTTTGAGGACAAAATAAAAAGGTTTATGTTGTTCATGATCGGTACTTTAGGATCTGCTCCTTTGGGAGTGTCTAGAATCTAAACTAAAAGCAAACACACACACACACACACACATATATATATATATATTGTAGAAAGGAATAGTCAAGAGTTTAGGTTTATATACACAAGTATATTTATGGTAATCTCTAATTACCGCTATGTATACACAATAATTATGGGATATGACTATTTGTAATTATGGAAACCATATCATATCTTCTAACACTCCCCCTCAAGTTGGTGTATAGATGTATCGCATACCCAACTTGAAACACAATGAATGAAACATCTTACTACTAAGACCCTTAGTCAAAATATCATCAAGCTGATGCTCTGTTTTGACAAAAGGTAAGCAAATAAGACCACTTGTTAACTTTTTTTTTTAATGAAGTGTTTGTGTATCTCAATGTTCTTCGTTCTATCGTGTTGTACTGGGTCGTTTGCAATACTAATGGCTGCCTTATTATTACAAAATAACTGCATAGGCTTTTTAGTTGTAATACCCAAATCTTCTAGCAAGGTTCGAAGCTACATTAGTTCATATATACCCAAGGCTATAACTCGATATTCGTCTTCAGCACATGATCTTGCCACCACGGATTGTTTCTTACTGCGTCAAGTAACGAGATTGTCTCCAACAAATGAACAGTAACCCGAAGTAAAACGACGATCCTCTATAGAGCCAACCCAATTTGAGTCGGAAAATGCTTCAACTCTCATATGACCATGTGGTGCGAACAATAAGCCTTTCACGGGAGCAGACTTGAGATACCTCAGAATTTTGTAGACAGTTTCTATATGACAATGTCGAAGATCATGCATATACCGACTCATTATTCCCATAACATAAAATATATCAGCTATAGTATAAGAAAGGTATGTCAATCGTCCCGCCAAACATTTATATCTTTCTTTTATCAACCGTAGGTCCTGTGCCACCTACTAGATGATGATTAACTTCAATAAGAGAATCATCAGGTTAACATCCCAACATGCCAGTTTCTGTTAAAAGATCAAGTACATATTTCCTTTGAGATAGAAAAATTCCACGGGGAAGATTTTGCAACTTCAATACCAAGGAAATATTTCAAAGGACCAAGATCTTTGATCTCAAACTATTTGGCCAGACTTGCGTTGAGATTAACTATCTCTTCTCTATCATCCCCTGTCACCACAATGTCATCAACATAAACAATAAGAATGATAGTCTTACCTTTTATCTGTTTGACAAATAAAGTATGATCCGCTCGACTTTGCTTGTACCCAAATCAAATCATTGCTTTGTGGAATCCACCAAATCAGGCTCTGGAAGATTGCTTTAAACCATATAAAGCCTTTCACAGCTTACAAACCTTACCCTTGGAGGCAGATGAAACAAAACCAAGGGGTATTTCCATGTTGTCCTTCTCCAAGTCACCATGAAGAAACGCATTTTCACATCCAATTGCTGAAGATACTAGCCGAAGTTTGCTGTACATGAGATTATGGTACGAACATAGTTCATCGTCGCCACAGAAGCAAATGTCTCCTGGTAATCAATGTCATGGGTCTGAGTATACCCTTTTGCAACTAGTCTGACTTTGAGTCTCTCAATAGTCCCTTCTAACTTCTGTTTGACTGTATATACCCATTTGCAACCAACTGGTGTTTTCCCGTAAGAGTAACTAGTTTTCATGTATCATTCTTTTTCAGGGCATTCATTCTTCTATCATAGCTTGTTTCCAATTCTCATCACAAATTGCTTCTCTCCATCCCTAATGAATAAATATTGAGGGCAAAGAAAAAACAAAAGAGTGGTAGGATGTAAATAATTTATCATAGGCTAAGAAATTAGAGATAGGATATTGAGTACAAGATCTAATCCCTTTTCTAAGAGTAATAGGAAGGTTAGTATCATCAGAAGAACAATTAGGATTAAGATTCTCACCATTGGCATTATCAAGACTATGTTCTGAGCAGGGTTGGTGTAGTGGTGCAGAAACAGTAACCTTATTCTTCCCTCTTCGAACATAGGTCCTAAACTCAGGCTCATTCTGTCTAGCATATGACTCTTGTAATTGTGACTCCCCCTGTGTAGATGTATCAGAAACAACATGAGCAAGAGAGGAATTTATAGGATAAGATGATATAGTAGAACTTGTAATACCAGCCTCAAGAGGAAACTTCTCATCAATAACATCCTCCCTCCTGAGGAGAAGGGGAAAAAGAATAAAAAGGTTCAGATTCTTAAAAAGTTATATCCCGAGTGACGTACTTTATTTGAAGAAGGATGATAACATTTATAACCCTTTTGGGTTGGAAAATAACCAATGAAAACACATATAAGAGCCTTGAGATCCAATTTTTCCGAGTGGAAAATTTATCATGAATATAGCATACACAACAAAAAACTCGAGGTGAAGGAGAGGGACTTGTCATGTGTTGGAGAAAAGAGATGAGACTTTTGTTTCCAAGAATTCTAGAAGGAAGGCGGGTTATAAGAAATGTAGCAGTCAAAACTCAGAACAGCATCTCCGCATGAAATTTAGGGGTGTTCATAATGAACATAAAAGTGCGGACTACCTCTAGTAAGTGTCGATTTTTCCTTTCCGTCACTCCATTTTGTTCTGGAGTTTTAACACAGGAAGTTTGAATAATGATGTCATGCTGAGAGATAAAATGCAAAGACATTATTATTACAATATTCACTACTATTATCACTATAGAGTATTTTGATTTTAGCGTCAAATTGGGTTTAAATCATTTTATGAAATTTCTTAAAACAATCGAACACCTCATTTTTGGAACGCACAAGATAAATCCAAGTGACACGATATCTAAAACCAGAAAGGAAAACAACCCGAGAGGGTCCCCACACATCAATATGTATAATAACAAAAGACTCGTAATGTTGACTGTTAATAGCAGAATAAGTAGAACGTTTGTTTTTACCCAATTCACATGGTTCACACAAAAACCGACTTTTATTAAATTTCTTAACTAAAGATGGAAATAAAGACTCTAATATTGAAAAAGAAGGATGTCCCAAATGTCGATGCCATTGATGGAGAGGTCAGGCTGGAGTTGGAAGTAGTTTGAAGAGCCTGAGTAGAGAACATGTTAGACGAGGGAGCATCTAAATAATAGAGACCACCAACTGCACTACCACTGCCAATCTTCTGTCCCGTCACCATGTTCTGAAAAACACAATGAGTTGGGAAAAAAGTTACTGAACACTGTAGAGATTCAGAAAGACGTTAGACAGATAATAAATTTGCATTAAAGGAAGGAATATGAAGAACAAATGATAATGTTAATGAAGGAGTACAAACTACAGAACCACTCATAGAGATAGAAGAAAGGGAACCATCAGCTACTCGAATCTTGTCTTTTTCAGAGCAAGGCATGTATGAAGTAAAGAGTTTGGAGGACCCGGTCATATGCTTGAAAGCACCTGTGTCTATGATCCAACTAGGGTAAGTTGATGAAACATGAAAAGCACAAGAATGTATACCTGACTGGGCATAATGAGAAGTAGATTTGGAACAAAATTTCTGAGAAATTGAGATTTCCTCAAGAGTGAGTGCAGTAGTAGTTTCTGAAGTACTGTATGCATCAACAAGAAGTGGTGTAGTAGACATATAGGTCTGGGATCCACGTTCACGACCAGACTGACCTCCACGCCCTTTAGGACTCCCATGAAGCTTAAAGCAGTGATTCCTAATATGATTCTTTCACCCACAGTTGTCGCATTCTTTGACTCCTCAACAGGAGACTGAATGGAGAAGCCAAGTTTAGGATACGAAGAAACCATGGTTGATCGGTCAACAAGATTTAAATTTAGAACCATCAGCCGACGTCTACTTTCCTCTTACTGGACTCTAGCATGAGCCTCTCGCAGTGATGGAAAAGGTGTCTGACCAATCTTTGTGCTTGAACTTGATCATACTTTATGTTCAAACCAACCAAGAAATCAACAAATCGATTTTCACTAACAAAGTTTTGGTAAGTTGTTCCACCTTCTGTACATTTGTCTAAAAAAATCCAGTAATGATCAAGCTCCTGCCAAAGAGCATTAATCTTTATAAAATACTGTGCCACAATCTTCTCCCCTTGACCCAGCTCACGGATTTTTGTACGAATGTCACATGCCTTAAACATATCACCAAAAACAGAGAAAGTTTGAGAGATAGCCTCCCAAAGCTCATAGGCAGTGTTTAAAAACATGCAACTACACTGCATACTCGGTTCCATTAAATTAAAAATCCATGTTTTCACCATGGAGTTATCAGATTTCCATTTTTCTTGGGCCATACCTGGTTTTTCAGGCATAGTAGTTCTATTGATGAAGTGTTGTATACGATTAGCCTCAATTGACATATGGCACGCTTAAGACCATGCCAAATAGTTGGTTCCATCCAATTGGAAGGGGTTGAGAACCAATGTTGAATTAAGGGTATGACTTTTAACGACTTGTTGTCCCATACTACTGTTATGAACCCCACTATTAGCACTACTTTGTTCCGTCATATAATAGGTAGATACAATATATACCAAGGAGAATAAACTTTCCAAAGGATATCAACTAACTGTACTACACTTTAGAACAAGAATTTATGCCAAAGAAGCAGTGGGAATCTCATTACTAATCACATAGCCAATGAACAGTGCTAATGAACAGTGCCGACGAATAGTGTTTTTCTGAAAAATACGGACCAAGCTATGACTAACTATAATTATTGAAATCATATCATATCTTCTAACATATACACCAGTGTTCGAAAAGTCGGAATAGTCGGCCGACTAGGTTGGGGTCGGAGCCTCAACGAGTCGACTAGGGCCTAGTCCTTTGATTTAGTCGTTGGCCGACTTAGTCGGGCTCCAGTCGGCGGTAAAGGCGTCCAATCGGAAAAGTCGCCCAATCGGAGTAAATCAAAAAATCAGAACAAGTCAGGAAAAATCGAAAAAATGAGAGTAGATGAGGTCTTTCTACCTAGAAGAAGTGGTAGAAATGTGCGAGAACTAGATGAAGACAAGTTTGTGTCGGAAGATGATGACAACGAAGAGGAAGATGAGGTTTATGAGTTTGAGTCCGATGGAGAGCAAGTCTTGGAGGGATATGGAGAAGACGAGGAGTGATTGACTATTGATTTTGTGCTACTTAGTTTCATTTGGCTAATTGGTTTTGAACTTAGAGCGTCGAACTATTTGGTTTTACTTGGTTTTCATATTTTTATTTGATGATTTGTGTTACTTATGTTATTCTACTTACTCAAAACTTATGAAGGAGGAAGAAGAATATATATTTTAAAAAAAATTGAAAATCCGACTAGCCGATTAAACTCTGACCAATCCCCCACTAATCCCCCAGTCTAGTCGGTAGCCAATCGACCTGGGACCGACTAGCGACTTTTATAACACTTATACACACACATATATATATATATATTTATATATATAAAACAACATTCAATGTTTCTTTTGGACATTATGAGTGGAATATTTTGCCTTTTGGGCTTCAAAATTCCCCATCTGAATTTCAGAATATTATGAATGAAATATTTAATCCATATATGAATTTGATTCTAGACTACATAGATGACGATTTAATATTCTCAACGAATATAGATCAACATTGGAAACACTTAAATGTGTTTAAAGCAATAGTCAAAAGAGAATGATTAGTAGTGTCTGCTAAAAAGACAAAACTATTCCAAACTAAGGTTTGATTCGTTGGGCATGAAATCGGTTCGGGATCAATACACCCAATTGACAGAGCAATCTCTTTTGCAGACAAATTTCCAGACGAAATAAAATATTAGAAACAGTTTCAGAGGTTCTTAGGTAGTCTAAATTATGTTGTTGATTTCTTCCGTTAGCGCAGGATGTTGCCCCTTTGTTTTAAAGGCTTGCAAAAAACTCTCCTGAATGGTCGGAAGAATGTACAGATAGATAGAATAATAAACATAAATAAAGACCATATATGTAAAGGGATGAGAAACAAATTTACAAGTTTAGTTATAACATAGAAATTCTAGAACGTTCTGTCAAAAACCCTAATATTTATAAGAAATCTTTAACAAATATCGAGTGGTGTCACCTAGTGTACACATTGTGAGCGTCCAATGAGGATAACGTGGTGTAGCCTCTTGAAAATGTGCATGTTGCAACACTAACTTAACCAAATTTAACTATATCTTTAAAAAAGTTATCCTAAATTTCTAACATACCATGTTTTGGATAAGAGAATAAATTATTTACAGATGACCTGTAAATCTAGAGTTTTACACCCTTCAATAACAATATGGTACGTAGGGAATTTAGGAGAAAATCAAGGAATTTGAATTGCATTGACACATTTTGTATTTATTATTTACCATGGTAAAACTGTTTAACTAACTATATTGAATTCCAAATCCCTTAATTTTTTTTCCTGAATTCCCTACATGGCATGTTATTATTGGAGGGTGTAAAACTCTAGTTTTACAGGCCATCCATATATAATTTTTTCTCTTTGGATAAATGCATTTCGTACCAAAATGACCCAGAAAAACTTACTCCTAAGCCCAACATACTCTGATGAATGGGTTGAGGGATGAGGGAGGAGGGAGGAGGGAGGAGGGAATAAGGAAGTCTAGTGAACAGTTGAGTGGCTATCCAACCATTCAATCGGCTCGTATTCCGTGTGACAACTTCCATTCCCATTTTCGTTCAATGTACTGTATCGAGCCGCGATCTGATGACATTGCTCACTAATGATTGATACTTTTGAAATTTTTTTTTGCCTAATCATGTACATTACTTGGTCTACAGGTTGATTTAGTGAATGACAATGTGATCAGAAGGAGTAAAAGGAGAGTATCTTTTACAATTCGGAAGGTATGTGAACTTTGAGGTTTTCCTTTAGTGTTTGGCAGTTTAATTTGAAGCTCTTAATTTGTTCTTATGCATGCACTGGCCTTCAAGACTATTTTACTCTATAAACTTGAATTACATTTCCCCCTTTTGTTAGAAAAAAAATTATAAAAGAAATTAATATATATTAAAAATTGTTTCTTCAAACTTGGTGAGAGGCATAATTCAAAATAATATATTTTCTGCCGGGCTTATTCCTTCCTTTGATAGTTTGTCAGCACATAAATTCGCCTTACTAAAATGTTGGTAGATCTGGGTTTGAGTGTACCTAGCTAGCAACCACCTATAATCACTCATTAATCAGTAATTTTGGAGTTTTTGTTTGTGTTGAGTTGTTGCTATTAAAAGATGAATGATAGACTTGTGCATCTAGATGGATTTCCAGTATAGTAATGCCAATTTTATTAAAAAAAATTGAAAATATATTAGATTCCCAAACAAAGTGAGAATTTTTACCAGGTTTATTGCTGAAATTCCCCTTAACTTCTTTCACTAGTTTTTTTGTACACATTCTTTTTCATTAAAACTTAAACTTGTATATACTTACACATACTAGAATTTTTATACACTCTAGAATTTTTATACAGACTCAATTTTTAATACACTTAATCTCTAAAATTTTTATACATTTAAAATTTTATACTCGGCAAAAAGCACTTTTACCCCACTGTGGTTATAGTGTTTTAAGCAATTAGCCACTGTGCTTTTAAAATATTTAATTAGCCCATTGTACTTTTTAAAAATGTTCAATCAGCCCATTCCGTCCAATTTCTTGGACGGACGTTAAAAAATTGCACACGTGGCATTGAAAAAAAAATAAAAATCTTTATTTCCTACGTGGCAACCTAATCAGCCAAATTCTTAATACTATTGAGCCATTGCACTTTAAAAAAATGCAATTGGCCCACTGTGGTTTTAAAAATATTTTTATGTTTTATTTTCTATCATTTTCTTTACCTAAATATTTACAATATGTATAATATTAATAAAAATTAATATTATAATATTTATAATATGTATGTTTTATTTTAAAAATAAAAATAAAAATACTTTTATGTTTTAAAATACTTACCTAAATATTTATAATATGTATAATATTAACCAAAAAAGTGCTTTTTGCCGAACTTTAAGCTATTTGTTTAATCGAAAAACATGAAACTTGTGTTTCATTAACTGCGAACAGTGATGGTGAGAGAGTTGTCAAAATCAAATAACCAAAAAAGCCACCTACAGAAGAGTTGTTGCTTTTATGTTCATCTTCTTCCTGTTCATCCAGATTCATCAAGCCTAAAATAATTCAAACTCAATCTATTCATCTTCTTCCTCATTGAAACCCTGGAATTTCAGATCGAGCAATTTCATCCAGATTAGAGATTTAGATAGATACTTAACAAAGCTAATTCGAAAAAGTAAAGAGAAGAATTAGGGTTCAATTTCAGTTTTCGAAGGACGGTATCGACGAGCTCGTCTGAGAAATCAAAAGAATGGTTATGAGTATGAGTTTCTGAGCGGCAAATGTGGTCGCATAATTTGGTTGGGTTAGCTTGTATTCGTTTCTGAGCTTCCATTGAAGGAATGGTTATGAGTGGATTGAGTTTCAGTGATGATGAGTGAGATTGAGCTTTGTCCGGTGGTCTCATAACTTTCCGATCTAGATATTATGTGTTTTCTGCATATTTCTTATGTTTGTTTAGGGAAGAAGATGAACAGTAGGGTTTATTTAGGGAAGAAGATGAACAGTAGAATTAATAATGTTTTATTTATTTATGTTTGTAATTTGCATTATTTCTTTTTTGTCTAAAATTTTCCAAAAAAAAAAATTGGTCTTTTATTGTCAAAATTTTCAAGATGAACAGGAAGAAGATGAATCTGGATGAAATTATTTTATTTTAGGCTTATTTATTCATTTTGAAGGATAAAGAAAATAGGAAATGAAAAACTTATTAAAAAATGAATTAAAATATTTATTTTAATTTTATTATTATTTTATGTCAAAACTCAAACTAATTTTTGCTAATTGTATCGAATTTCCTATTTTATGTTAATTATGTACTTACCTTTTTTTTATCATTAAAATATATATTAGTATTAATTTTTAAAATAAAAATAATTATTAAAAGAAAGGAAAAGAGACAAGGAAAAGAATACAAATAAAGAAAATGAATTAAAATATTTATTTTAATTTTATTATTATTTTAATTATTTTTTGTCACGTAATTAATGATTTTTTATTTTTTATTTTTGTAGGAATTAATATAATGTTGTAATAGATCTCATTGATACAAAAATTTTGATATATTATTTGTATTATTTGGAATTAATTTTTAAAATAGAAATAATTATTAAAAGAAAGGAAAAGAAAAAAGGAAAAGAAAAAATTATAAAAAAATGAATTAAAATATTTATTTTAATATTTTTTTTTACCATATAATGATTTTATTATTTTTATTTTTTTTTGGAGAAGAAAAAATTATAAAGAAAATCCATTAAAAAAATTTTTGTTGCCACATAAGGATATACCACGTAATTTTTTTTTTTTTCAAAAAGCCACGTAAGCAATCCAAGCTGATTTTTTAACGTCTGTCCATGAAATTGGACGGAATGGGATGATTGAACATTTTTAAAAAGTACAGTGGGCTAATTGAATATTTTAAAAGCACAGTGGCTAATTGCTTAAAACACTATAACCACAGTGGGGTAAAAGTGTTTTTTGCCTTTTATACTCTCTCTCTTAACTTGACCCAATTAAATTTTAACCTGCAATTGACAAAATAATTCATAACTTTATAATTTCACACAACCTACTCTCTTTCTCTCTCTAAAAATGGAATAAGGGAGGATGATGCTAAACCCATGCTCTGGAACAAAACTGAATCTTCTTATAGCAAGAAAAAGAAAAAGATCTTAAAAATCTCTAATTTTGACTAAAGCCCAACTAGGTAATAAAAGAAAACAAAATGACGAAAAGAAACACAAAAGAAATGCAAAATGCGATAACTTGTTTATTGGATTAAATAAGAAAATGGGTTGAAAAATAGTTTTAATTAAAATGGGTGGACCCAATAGTTAATGACTTATATTGTCAGGTCTAGCGTGTGATGTTGACACTCATAAAAGGGTTTACTCTTTCATTTCCCAGAGTGTGCTTGTGGTGTAGTTAGCTGTTTGGGGGGTTTTCGGTTATCCTTTGGTGTGCACATACATATCCTAATTCCTGATTTGACAAACTAAGACACTTAAGATTCCAGACACATCACTGGTTTATAGGGAGAGAAATTTTACCTATAATATTATTGTCATTCTCGCCTATTTTCCTCCCTTTAGCAATCCTTACATAGTATTTTCCAACCTCTAGATCTTTGGTCTCTCCGGTTTAGCCCTAATTCAGACGTCGGACTTGCATTTTCTTTGGATGATTTTTTTAGAGGCTGAATTGCACTTCAGTCCCCACAAGTTGTCACCCAATTTCACCAATTAATTTTTTAAAAAAATACTTAAAAGTTTTAAAATTATTTTAAAAATAATATTTATTTTTAAAATAATATTTATTTTAAAATATTAAATATAATTATTATTTTAACTATTTTTTAAAATAATTATTATTTTCAAGAAAACATATTAAAAACTTTTATTTTTCATAAAATGAGTAAAGTTTCATAAAATAAGATTAAAAAAAGTAGATTTTTCATTTTTATGTAAGACTTTATTTTTAGAATTTTTTTGTCTTTACCATTATTATATGTATTCTTAATATTTGAATTTAAAAAAAAAACTAAAATTAAAAATTCAAATACAGAAATTAGTAAAAGATAAAATAAAAAAAAACATTCATTTTTTTAAAAAAAGAAATAAAAGTTTTAAAAATAATTCTTATTTTTAGGAAAACAAATTAGAAAACTTTTCATTTTTTAAAAAGATGAGTAAAGTTTTATAAAATATAGATTCAAAAAAATAAAAAAAAATTCAGAAACAAATTAGAAAAATATAGATTCAAAAAAAGTAAATAAAAAAACTTTATTTTCATAAAACAAAAATACAGATTTTTTATTTTTTAAAAGATGTGTAAATTTTCATAAAATTAATTAAGAATTAAAAAATTTAGACTTTAATTTTTTTGAATCTATATTTTATGAAACTTTACTCATATTTGACAAAATAAAATTGTTAATTTTTTTTCCAGAAAATAAAAATTATTTTTAAAGCTTTTGAATAATAATGTTTTTTTGAAAAATTATTTTATTATTTTAAAATTTTAAAATTATTATTATTTTAAAAGTATTTTAAAAATAATATTTTATTTTAAAATATTAGTAATAATAATTATTTTAAATTATTGTAACAAATATTCATTTTAAAATATTAAAAATAGTAATTATTTTAAATTATTGTAAAAAATATTTATTTTAAAATATTAAAAATAATAATTATTTTAAAAACAATATTTTATTTTAAAAGATCAAACGTAATTACTTTTTTTAAATTAAAATTTTAGTTTAAATATAAAAATAATTATTATTGTAAAATTATTGTTAAAAAATATTTTATTTTAAAATATTAAAATTATTTATCATTTTAAATTTTTTTATTTTAAATATGAAAACAAATAGTATTTTAAAATTACTTTAAAAATAATAGTTTATTTTAAAATATTAAAAATCATTATTAAATATTAAAAATTATTATTATTTAAAAATGATAAATTAATTTTTATTTTAATTTTTTTTAAAATAGTTTATTTTAAAATTTTAAAAAAAATATTTTTAAAAATCATTTTTCAAAATATATTAAAAATAATTATTATTTTTTAAAATATATATTTTAAAATATTAAAAATTATTATTATTTTTAAACTTTTTAGTTTTTTTTTAAAAAATTTTATTGGTAAAATTGGGTTCAGGTGGGTTGGGTTGGGTTGGGTTGGGTCAAATTTGGTAAAAGGAACGGAAACGCCAAAAAATGTCACTTGAATGATCTAATTGACGAAAAATGAACTTTAGGGACGACCTTAGAAGTGGGCGGCAACTTGGAAGGACTGAAGTGTCGTTCAGCTTTTTTTTCATAGTAGTTTTCTAGGTTTGTTGATGTGAAGGATAATTAGCTTATTTTGAGATTTGAGATGTGCTTTATTTGATGTATTTAGACTTGGGTTGTGTTTGATAAAATTAGTTATTAAGATGTGAATAGTTTAGACATTTGAATAATATAGAGTATCTAAATAAAATTGTATTTGAATGAAAAAATGTTGTTTGATAATTATTTTTTTCAAAATGTCTGAATAACATGTTTTTACTATTTTAACCCTTGAAAAAAAAACAAGGCCTTTTTCTTCTCCCTCCTCCCCCATCCTCTCCTGCCCTCCCTCGCCCCGCGCAGATCTGGTGGTTTGGTGGTGGTTGAACAAATCCAGATCAACAAATTCAAAGAATTGTTGGTTGAAGAGGAGGAAATCCGGGCAAATCTGGTGGCGCCGGAGGTGGCGAGGCGGTGGTGTCGTCGGTGGGTGGCAGTGGTTGGCATGGATACAGAAGAAGATTGATAATATTGAAGACGGTATTTGTATCTAAAAAATAGCAAAGTTCATTAAGAGGCATGTCTGAATAATTTAGATTTGATTTTTTATCTCAACCATTTAGAGGCATTCAGAGGTAACAAAAAAAACAAACAACATTTACCCTCTTAGCGAATAAGTGGTGGTCTATTAAGACCTGTTAAGAGGTAAACAAACAGTACCTTGGTGTCATTCCTTAATTAATCTATAGGATTAAAGCCTGTCAAAAGACATCTTTGGATAGGGTGGTGTTCTCTACTTTTATGTGGTCTTTTCAGATGTTCAGTGTGAATGGGCTTTTTCTCCCTTGGTCTAGCTCATGGCATCGCCTAGGCGTCCCGACAATGAAGAGGATGGCATGGAGCTTGTTGACTTGACAATGAAGAGTATGGCATGGAGCTTGTTGACTTGGGTTAGAGCTGCTAAGGCGTGTGCCTTAGCAACTCTAGCCCATGTTAACTTAAAAACTTAACCTATCAGCCATAGTGACCCATGGGCACACCCATCAATTAAAACAAGAAGAGCCAGAGAATAAAGCCCTAGAAATCAATCGACACATACCCATCAATTATCTGTTTCTTCACAACTTCTTTGGACTCCATCGACTCCATCGCGACTGCTTTGTGCTCCATCGACCCCATCACGACTTCTTCTTTGACCTCGATTCCATCGCAGACCCCATCGCAGCTCAACGCGATTCCATTGCAACTAAACTTCTTTGGCTCTCCATCGCAGCTCCTTCTCTGACTTCTCTCTCATTCAGTACATCGCAGCTGAACTTCTCACAAGTTTTTTTTCTCTCCTTATTTCTCTGTTTTATTCTTCTGTGTTTTTTTTCTCATTTCTCTGTTTCCTCCCTATTCTTTGTTTCTCTTTTTTATCCTAATGTTCCAACTATGTGACTTGTGAGTCAGGAAGCTTCCTAAGCTACACATTATCCTAATGTTTATGTTCCAACTATGTATGTATGTTTATGTCCTTGCTGGCTTGCCAATACATAAAGCTTGATTAAATAGGTTAGGCCAATACACTAAATTATGTAAATTGTTATACTTTAAAAAAATTTATGAATGTGATTACTGATTGTACTTTAAATATGTTTTGTGAATTGTGATTATATTTTAAAACTTTGTGAATTGTGATTATACTTTAAATATGTTATGTGAATTGTGATTATACTCTAAAGTTTAAACAGTACAAAATTATGTGAGAGGTGATTTGACTTTAACAAGTTATATTTATTGTTTACTTTTTTTGGGGTACAATTTACAAAATGTAAACACTAACTATTAATTTAAGTGTTGAGTGTGAATGGTTACTACTTACTAAACTAGTAATATACTAATACATTCACAAGTAAAAATAAAAATATGTCAATTGTCTCTTATGTTTTTTGTTTCATTGTATTGTGTAGAAACTAGAAAACAAAATGGCGGAAAGTTCAGGAGAAGATGGTTAATGACCAAGAAAAGAAAGGCCAAATCAAATAATTTGAGTTGGAAATATGGGTATTGGCCGGATATGAGTAATAAGGATGTAGTGGAATGTATCCTTTGTAGGAAGAAATGTCGTTTGGGAATCAAAAGTCTCAAGTAACATCTAGCAGGAAGTTTTGGAGATATAGCGAAGTGCCCTAAAACATCCACCAAAATTATGAGGGAGATGCAATTGGAAAGCATCCTAGCAAAACGAGTATTGAAAATCGTTTGAGGACACCCGAAGAAAAAGAGAGTTCATATGCACATTGCCAACTCTTTCTACGAGTGACATACCATTCAATGTTGTAATGCAAGGAGCTTCGAGGTAATGATTGAGTCCATAGAGCAATATGGGCCGGGTTTAAAGCCTCCTACATATCATGACTTGAGGGTTCCTTTACTTGAGAAGGCAAAGAAGTAAACCGATGAGTTAAAGACGAAACATGAAATTGCTTGAAAGCAATATGGATGCACACTAATGTCGGATGATTGGATAGATAGGAGGGGAAGACACTTGTTGAATTTCCTTGTTAATAGTCCGGAGGGGACTTACTTCATGAGTTCTATTGATGCCTTCAGTCAGTCGCAAGATGCTACAATGTTGGCAAATCTCTTTGATAGCAAGATTGAGGAAATTGGCTCCGAGTATGTTGTTCAGGTAGTCACGAACAATGCCTCTAATTACAAGGCAGCGAGACATATACTAATGGAGAGAACTACATTGTTCTAAACACCTTGTGACGCTCACTGCCTAGACCTTATGCTAGAGGACATATGCAAGTTGAAGCAATTCCAGTCCAATCAAAAATGCAAGAAGAAACACAACATTCATTTACAGGCATGGTTTTCTTGATGCGAGGAGGGAAAAAACAAATGGGAGGGATCTTGTGAGACTCGGAGTTGCTAAATTTGTTATAGCTTTCCTCACAGAGTTTGTACAAGCATAGAGATGCATTGAGGCATTTGTTCATAAGCGAGGATTGGACAAAATCTAAGTTGTCAGCTACTGAAGCGGGGAAGAAAGAATGTGATACTGTAATTTCTACATCATGTTGAGGATTGCATTTGGCGTCACAACCACTTTTTGTAGCCTTGAGGATTGTTGATGGTGATAAGAAGCTTGTTATGCCAAAAGTTTTCGTTGTGATAGTGTGTGAAGAAAAAAAAATCAAAGATTCATTTGATAACAAACAAAGACTCTACAAGAAGGTGATTGACATTGTTGAGCGGCAATGGGAAAGCCAAATGAAGCAAAAATTATATGGGGCTGCGTTATTTCTCAATCTGGGCAAGTACTTTGATATCAAATAGGAACGTTCGGAGTTATCTTGCATTCTACGAGAAGACTTCAATGACATTATTGCAAAGATGGTGCCAGATCTAGATTTGTTAGACAAGATATGCAATCTAGCCGATAACTATGATGCTTCTCGAGATACTTTTGCGAGAGAAATGATGATTATACTACTGAAATTAAAGAATATTCGTAAGTATATTGAAATATATATAAGATATATAAAATATAAATTATAATTATATACATTCTTCTTTTTCCTCCTTTTAAAAATACTTATATCTCTTTTAAATGTTTGATAGTTGATTAGTGGAGTGCTTTTGGAGGGCGGACTATTGAGCTTACAAAATTTGCAAAAGGAATTTTAGGTCTTTGTTGTTCTTCTTCCGGTTGTGAGCGCAATTGGAGTAAATTTGAGTTTGTATGTACTTTCTATTGTTGGTTCAAAAATAACAAGTCATTACTAATACTAACTATTTTTTATATAATTAAAATTTTATCATTAATATTATTATTTTTTGTTTTATTTATTTTAGATTCATACGAAGAAGATGAATAAATTGGAACACAAACGATTGAGTGACTTGGTGTATGTCCAATACAATCGAAAGATCGTTTCAAGGTTCCAAAAGAGGTGTGAACTTGATTTTTTTTTAATTCATTAGTCATTGATGACTTTGAATGGGGTAATGAGTGGATTAATGAGGCCAATGTTCATCCCGGGGAGAACCTTACATGGAATGATGTGGATCGAGCAACTGGTGCATCCAAAACGCTTGAGGGTTGTAATCCTTGAAGGAGGGCTCGTGCTAATACTAGTGATAATGTTATTACGTACTCTCGACGTGGTGGTGGTTCAACTTCAAGGGAATTAAGGTAGATGGATTATGACTCCGATGATGAAGTTGATGAATAGAGAATTTCAAATGATGATGATGATGTGAAGGATGATTTTAGAGAACGACAACCCTTTAAATGAGAGTGGTTCTATTGGAGGAGATAGATGACTTTGTTCTTGATTAGTTTGCTTGAACGATGTTTAGAGACTGTTGTAGAGAGTAAACATTATTTTAGCTTGATATGTGGTGTTTTATTAGTTATTAGACTAGTACTGTGTGATGGTTGGTTGCTACTTTATTTTTATGTGGTATTTGTTGAATTCTTCATTTCTTCTCCTAGTTTTTAACATAAAGTGTTTTATTTTTGGATTGTTATTGCCAAATATTTACATAACTGTGCTTTTAATGTTATTCTATAGTGTTATGTTTTGGATTTTAATGTATATGAAATTTTATTGTCAATATACTTGTTTAATGTAATGTTATTGTAGTCGTCTTGCCACCTAGGCGTTCTGGAAGTCGGCTATCGTCATGACTCGTCGTGGTGCCATGACAACTATTCACTTTTGCTTATCAAAAGCAATTGTAACCTTTAGTAGAACTTTTTGTTCTCTTTCATATATTCTCTCTTCTGATTAATTAAGCCATCTTTCCTTATCAAAACACAGATTCATGAATAATTTTCCGACTTGAGAGTGTTTTGACTGAATTAGTATTACCTGGTCTAATGGTTATGCCTAATTATGTATATAAGAATACCAATATCGGAAGAACTTGGTAAGTAGTGGCAGTGACTGCATTTCTCAGGAAGTCATTGAAGAAGACAGAGAAGTATCATGTGGGGGTGGAAGATTGATCCCAATTATTCTTCGATAGATGGTAAGTTTTGAGAACATGAAGAGCAATACGGTATAGTTGTTGGGTAAATTCTAAATTAAGCTCAGCACGCAAGTATACGTGATCAACAAGTAATATAATGATAAGTAGAGTATCGTTCCTACAGAGAAGTATGAATTTTAATCTAACAATTACCTGCTTTATATTATTTCAATTTTATTAAACTATTTGAATTAATGATTTTAATTAAAGAAAAGCTAATAAACTAGAAATCGAAACAAATTAACACAACTAATTACCGCAAATTCTAATCAGATAATGGAGAATTAAGCTTACAATTCAACTTTAAGTTTCACTCAGATTATCACACTTTTCAATTCAATTAACTATCTCAGTTCATTAATCAAGAACACTAAAGTAGAATTAGCCATCTCTCGATGCACTAACCCCATATTAACTTAAATCCACAATTGATAGAATTAAGCCAAACACCCTAATTAACTAATTCACTATATCTATGTGAATTAAAATCAAATAAGGTTTAAATCCCAAGTTCTTACTCGATTACATGCGATGTTAGGTATATCTCTATCCTAAACATACATCAAGAATTCCATCAAAACACAGAAATCATAAACACATGCTATTATGATTAAGTCTAGATTCATATATCATCTCTCGAGTCCATACAAATCCACATAGAATTGGTGATCAAGCAATTTATAAATTAAGTACAAATCATAATAGATGAACTAAATAGATAGTATTATTGAACTGAATTCAAAGCATTGTAATCATCATTCCACATTAAAGATCCATTGCAAGCTTAATTAAGAATTTAGTTCATCATGAATGAAATAAAAACTGAATAGGTAAAAAAATTCATCATCCCAATTACAGAAATCGAATTAAAGAAATAGAATAGCATAACACCACCCTTATCCTCACTCAATTATGCAATTCTCGTGATCTTGATTTTTTGCTCCACTCCTCCAATGATCTTCAGTAAATTAGGGCTCCAAAATTGTGATTGATGATCTCTGATTGAATGTGTAATTACTTGGCATAAGTCATGTAATAACTGATAAAAGACGTCCACACTGAGTCTCAATCCAAGCCAAAGTTCATTCTGTTCATGCCTCCTCAATATTCAAATTGCATCCAACCTCTTGTTCTGCCCGCGCACCCCCGCCCCGGCGAGGGTTTATGCCTTCTACGTGCCCGCCCCGACGGGGTATCAATTCTTTTAACTCGTGCACCCCTGCCCCGGCGGGGGTTTTTCTCCGTAATAGGGCCCGCCCCGGTGGGGGGTACTAACTGCAGTTTCTGTTTTCATGTTCAATGCTGATCTCCACCACAAAGCCACCAACATTCCTAAGCTATCACGTAATTAAACCTGCAAACAAAACAAACACATAAAACTGAACAGAAATAACTGGATTAAACACCGTTTAAGTTCAAATAGGAACCTAATTCGTAGGTATAAAATCCACTCATCAAACTCCCCCAAACTTAAACCGTGCTAGTCCTCGAGCACACAAAATGCAATGCAATGCAACTAACTACATGCCTACGAATCCAGCAATAAACAGAACAAAATCTATTCACATGGCCTCAAAGAAATCAAGTAGACATAACAGTATATCATACCAAGACAAATCAATGACGTCTCGACCAATCATTAAATCTTAACTAGTTATCACTGATATAGTGTGTGTGCGCTCAATCAACCATGCTAACTGATATAAAGCTAAATATAACACATAATAAACCTCTTTGAAGGAATCATACAATGTAAGCTCAAGAAATCCAAGAATACACAAGATCCGACTAAAATCAAACATTTACTAATTTCAAAGGTCAACATGAGATACTTATGCTTTATTTATTTACATACGGGGGCTTTTTCGCTCTTTTTCTCGTTTTTCACTTTTATTTTCCCTTTTTTTTTCTTATGGATGTGCAATGTCTAATTCTCTTAGGCTTTTCAGTGCTATCCCTTAGCGAGCTTTCGACCAACGACTCCCAAACCGTCAGGCTTTAGGGTGCTATGTGTAAAAACATCCCCTCGGGCGTACTTACTCAAGTAACAAAGGCCACAAAACTAGACTAGCCACGATGTTTATTCATTTTTTTTATACCTTATATACCCCAAATTTTCCCCCAAACTTAGGTTTCTGTCTAATCTTAACCATCTCTACATATTCATAACTTTCTTTCATTTAAACTAGCATTATCCTTAAGAATTCCATTATGTATCAATTTAAACCCAATCGTTCAACATAATCGTTTCTTAATGTGCTAACCTGATTATATCAGTTTCAAACAGATAAAGATCTAATTCATGATAAGAAATCAGGTCAAAGTCTTAATAATCAATACTATACTTGTCTATGTAATTCTAATTTCATCACTGGCCAAAATAGACTTCAATCATCTAACAACTGGAATCATGCAAGTATGAACTAAATGCAATACAAAAACAATAAACTAACTAATATGTTTGAGATTTTTCCATTTTTTATATAACTCATAAGAACAGAAAACTATTTACAATTCTAAACTAACACACAAACTATATTAAACTACAGATGCAACTACATGAATGCAAACTAACTGACATGACTAACTAAATGCAAACACTAACTAATACAAACAAAGCAATGACCAAAACTAAAATTTAAACAAATAACTAAACTCCCCGAAACTTAACACTTACAATGCCCTCATTGTAAAAATATTGCATTAAAGTAACAGAGGATTTCCCTGTAATATGTTAAGCTTGTGGTGGTAGTGGTGGCTGTGGAATAAAGACTGAAAACTCCTCCACATCATAATCGGAAGGAGGGTACTGTGGCATTGGCTTGGAGTATGGAACTGGTCCGCAACAGCTGGATTCAATGAGGCAAAGTAACTATTCATTGCATTGAACATGTGATCCTGCCTTGCTGCCAGTCTCTTCATCTTTCTATCAGCTTCTTTATCTCTTTCATCAAGATGCCTCTGAAGACTACGGATTTGAGTACTGAACATATACTTGCCAGTCCTACTACCCCCCTGCAGCTTCCTCATCACCAGTCACCTCCTGTGTTACTCGGACACGGATGAAGTGTCCGGTTGGACACGGTATCCGACACGAGTACTTCTCAATTTTGCCAATTTTTTACACTAAAGTGAAGTATCCAAGTGAAGTATCCAATTTTTGGATACGGTGTCGGACACGGGTACTTCAGGGAAAAGTGAAGAGTCCGAGTAACACAGGTCACCTCATCAGCTCTAAACTCATCATCCTTGGAAGTATCCTCTGCCTCCTCAGCAGCGTCTGGAAATACGAAGCCTAAACCCCGAGGATGTGACTCCCCTCCAGCCCATACTGAGTATCTTGCAATCATTCTTGAATCTAGAAGCTGGAGGGGCTGCTGCATGGGCTCATCACCCGACCATCGAACTCCAGACTGCTTGCACAACCCACAAATGAGAGATCGGTGTGGCAGTCTTCCTGAAAATGGCCCGCGCAGACAATGCTGGATGGAGAAGCTTATTATGGCACCGATGTCAATGTCGAAATCTTTCACTATCGCATAAAGAAGTAGCACCTTTTCTTTGGTAACCTCACTGGTATGCGTCGAAGGCAGTAGCTTCGCGCACAGAAACGCATACCAGATTTTGCCGTATAGGCTCAAATCCTTGCTCATGAACAGATTGCCACCCTTTCTCCCCTTTACCCACACAATGCCAGGTTTTGAGATCTCTGTCAGAATTTGATCATAATCTGGATTACTGTTACGTAGCTAGACATATTGGCACACTGCAGGGGCTCGCACGCTGTAATACTCATTGATTGCCGCAGGACTGAAAGGCACTTGTTTTCCCCGCACAAATGCCACATATGGCGCCCTATCCTCAACATTGGCATATAATTCTTTCACTACATTCATAATTGCGGGGTCTGGATTGTCAGTGAACACCTCCTAGCCTTGCTCATGAATCCGTCTTTGCATCTGCCCATCAAAAGCGTCCGGCCTCAAACCCCTCTCTGGTGTTAGTGCTTTAGGCGTGAGATAGTCATATTTGTCCGCCGCGCTAGCACTAACAAACTTTCTCTTGTAAAAGCTTCGTGCCGGTGGTGATGAACCCTCACCACGTTGGCATTTAGAAGGAGTCTTAGGTGCCATTTCACTGATTACTAAACACAAATCCCCCAAACTTTGGCTTTGGCAATATCAGAAGCACTTGGCGTGCACACCACTCACAATATCCAAATTTGATGACTGCAATTTAATATTGGTGAAAAACTGATGAAAAATCTACTTACCCACACTGATTGTCCATTGAATGATGATAGTGCCAAGGTTGAGTGTCCAATTGCAGAAGTTCTCCCTTCCTTGCTTACTGCAAACCGAGCCCTTAGAAAACCCTAGCTTTTGGTGTTGTAAATGAGAGGAATTGATATGTAATGGGTGTGGGATTCAATGGAATTAGGGTTTAATTTATAGAGGGGTGGAGTATTGTACGGATTCGTGGGATAATGGATGTGTATGGGGCAATTTCGTGGATTCTTGGAGTGATGGGGGTCGGTTATGGGAGATAGAAGTGGACAAGTGGGATGGCCATATACTTGCAGGCGTTTAAAAAAAATTCAGATTTCCCGTACCCCGTCGGGGCGGGGGGTAAATGACCTACAAAATCCCACCGGGGCGGGCATATCCAGAGGACCCCCCCTGCCGAGGCGGGTGTGTTAGGCGAGGAATAGGCCCGCTGGGGCAGGGGTCCCTTTCTTGCAAAACTTGAAATTTTCAGCTCCTTTGAGCGAGCATAATGAAAATTACTGAAAATGACCAACAAATTAACTACGAATTGCACATAGATGAACTAAGTAGTACTAAAATTATGAACTAAACTATGAATTGAATAACATGAAACTAAAATACTATAAATGATTAGAAAATTGGGTTGCCTCCCAATGAGCGTTTGTTTTTGAGTCTTTCAGCCTGACTACTCCCTGTTTCTATCCTGGATCGGTTGAGATGTTTTCGGCATGTTTGTTTATCGCGCATAACCAACAACGCTTTATTGCATGCCTGTTCAACATTCCCGGGAATGATGTTGAATTACTTTCCTCAATCAATGCTTTTAGACCACCAACCTCTTTGAAATCCTTGTGCTTGACATGTGTAGACACCTCGTTCAAATCACTTTCCTCCTTGTCAGTAGGAATTGGAATCTCTTTGAACACTTTCACTTTCACTACCTGATCGAACACTTTCATGATCAGTTCTCCATTAGGCACGCCAATTAGCGTTCGTCCAGTTGCAAAGAATGGTCGTCCCAAGATGATCGGGATATTTTTATCTTCTTCAAAATCTAGCACCACGAAATCAGCTAGAAAGATCAATGAGTCAACCTTCACCAACACATCTTCTACTATCCCCAGTGGATATGTTATTGATCTGTTTGCGAGCTGTACACTGATGTTTGTTGGCTTTGCTTCCTTTAACCCCAACTTTCGATAAATGGATAGTGGCATAAGATTTATACTCGCTCCTAGATCACATAGGGCTCTCCCCACATCTTGATTTGCAATTGCACAAGGTATAGTAAAACTCCCCGGATCTTTCAGTTTAGGGGCAAGCTTTTTATGCAGAATTGCACTGCATTCCTCCGTTAACGCCATTGTTTCGTACTCCTTGAGCTTGTGTTTCTTTGAGAGTATCTCTTTCATGAACTTGACATAACGTGACATCTGCTCAAGTGCTTCAGCGAACGGAATGTTAATGTGCAATTGTTTGAATATGTCCATAAACCTTGAAAATTGATCATTTAGCTTTTGACTTTCTAACCTCTGAGGGAAGGGCACAGGTGGTGTGACTATATTCTGTTTATCTTCCTTCGGCTTTTCCACCACTTTTTCCATAGTTTTCTTTGCCGAATCGATCCCTTCATTTTCATAATCATCATCATTACTTGCTTTCAAATCACAGTCAGAAGTCAATATTTTACCACTCATAAGTTTGATAGCATTACACTGCTCGTGATTTCCTCTCGGGTTCTTTTCAGTATCACTTGGCAATGTCCCTTGAGGCCTATTGTTCAAAGCTAACGCAAGCTGTCCCATCTGATTCTAAATTCTTGATCGCCGCCTCTTGCGTTTTCATAGTTGCCTCATTACCCGCTATGTATTTCAACAACAACTCTTCCAAATCTGACTTTTTATCTTGTTGCGGAGCTGACTGTTGATGCTGATTTTGAAAACCTGGGGGATAAGAGGGTCGTGGAGCCTGCTGATTTTGATTGTTACTCCACGAAAAATTCAGATGGTTCCTAGCCCCCGGAGTGTAGGAATTCTGGTAAGGATTATAAGGTATTCTATTATAACTGCCTACAAAATGAACCGCTGCAGGATTTATGGCACATTGCTCTGTCGGATGTTCCCCAACACAATTCACAAACAAACGCAAACTGCTGAGCCTGTGCACTTGTGAGAGCATCCATCTTCTTTGACAATGCTGAAATTTGTGCCGCTAACGCTGTTACTCCATCTACTTCTAACACCCTAGCTGCCTTAGGTTGTGTCATTCTTGCTGTGGGTCACTGGTAGTTGTTAGCCGCCATCGTTTCAATTAGCTCATATGCTTCCTCAAAACTCTTAGCCATAAAAGCTCCCCCAGACGCTACATCAATACTAGTACGAATATTTCCATTCAGCCCATTGTAGAAATTATTCATCTGTAGCCACTTGGGTAGTCTGTGATGTGGACGCTTCCTTAGCAGTTCCTTGTACCTCTCTCAAGCTTCGTACAGAGACTCCCCATGCTGCTGTTCAAACAACGTAATCTCATTCATCATCTTAGTAGTCTTTGCCGATGGGAAAAATTTAGCCAAAAATTTCTGAGCAATGTCATCCCAAGTTGTAATTGACCCTAGCGGTAATGAGTGTAACCAACTTTTCGCCTTGTCCCGCAGTGTGAACGGAAACAAGTGAAACCTAACTGCATCATCAGTCACCCCGTTGTACTTGAAGGTGTCGCAAATTTCCAGAAAGCTTATGAGGTGCTCATTCAGATCATCATTGGCTAATCCCCCAAACTGCACTGAATCCTGTATCATTTGAATCGTCCCTGGCTTTATCTCAAAGTGATTCGCAGCTATTGCAGGCTTGGTAATGCTTGAAATGAATCTCAGTGACTTTGGGAGTAGCATAGTCCCTCAACGCTTTCTAATCCCCTACAGTCATACTCTCTTCTTGTTTATCAAAGTTCTCTCGATTTTCCTTAATCCACTTACTAAGTCTCTGAAACCTCCGTTCGATATCGTCCTCGTAAGGAAGAAAATCTTGTTTCTTTGGCCAAGTTTGCATGCACTAAATCAGAGAACCTGAAACAAGAAATAACAAAAACAAAAACAAAAAGAACAAATGTTTAACTAAAACTGAACTAATTAAACTGATATTGAAAGTAATAAAATCAAAACTAGTCCCCGGCAACGGCGCCAAAAAACTTGTTGGGTAAATTCTAAATTACGCTCAGCACGCAAGTATACGTGATCAACAAGTAATATAATGATAAGTAGAGTATCGTTCCCACAGATACAAGTATGAATTTTAATCTAACAATTACCTGCTTTATATTATTTCAATTTTATTAAACTATTCGAATTAATAATTTTAATTAAAAAACCTAATAAACTAGAAATCAAAACAAATCAACACAACTAATTACCGCAAATTCTAATAAGATAATGGAGAATTAAGCTTACAATTTCACTCAGATTATCACACTTCTTTTCAATTCAATTAACTATCTCAGCTCATTAATCAAGAACACTAAAGTAGAATTAGCCATCTCTCGATGCACTAACCCCATATTAACTTAAATCCACAATTGACAGAATTAAGCTAAACACCCTAATTAACTAATTCACTATATCACTATGTGAATTAAAATCAAATAAGGTTTAAATCCCAAGTTCTTACTCGATTACATGCGATGTTAGGTATATCTCTATCCTAAACATACATCAAGAATTCCATCAAAACACAGAAATCATAAACACATTCTATTATGATCAAGTCTAGACTCTAGATTCATATATCATCTCTCAAGTCCATACAAATCCACATAGAATTGGTGATCAAGCAATTCATATATCAAGTATAAATCACAATAGATGAAATGAATAGGTAAAAGAATTCATCATCCCAATTTATCGAATTAAAGAAATAGAATAGCATAACACCACCCTTATCATCACTCAATTCTGCAATTCTCTTGATCTTGATCTTATGCTCCACTCCTCTAATGGTCTTCAGTAAATTAGGGCTCCAAAATTGTGATAGATGATCTCTGATTGAATGTGTAATTATTTGGCATAAGTCATGTAATAGTTGATAAAAGACGTCCACACACAGTCCTAATCCAAGCCAAAGTATTCTGTTCATGCCTCCTCAGTATTCAAATTGCATCCAACCTCTTGTTCTGTCCGCGCACCCCCGCCCCGGCGGAGGTTTATGCCTTGTAAGTGCCCGCCCTGGCGGGGATTCTTTTAATTCTTTGTAATAGGGCCCGCTCCGACGGGGGTACTAACTGCAGTTTCTGTTTTCATGCTCTTCAATGCTGATCTCCACCACAAAGCCACCAACATTCCTAAGCTATCGCGTAATTAAACCTGCAAACAAAACAAACACAAAACACATAAAACTGAACAGAAATAACTGGATTAAACACCGTTTAAGTCCAAATAAGAACCCGATTCGTAGGTATAAAACTCACTCATCAATAGTCTTGACAATAAGGACAGTACCAATCAATATTTAGTCTGTTTGCGAGGATTTTATTTGTGAGAATATAGAGAGGGGGAAAAATGCTAGCTCCTATTGGTCATTTGGAATCCACTATAGCTGTTGAAAATCAACAGGACAGGCTTTAAAGGTTGAGGATTTTGCGTATCACTCGGGAGCTGAGCAGATATCTATAAGAGACCGTGTGGTCAAGGGTTCTAGTACCTGAGTTAGAAAGAGGTGAAGAACACGTGACATGACTATATTGAATTTGTCAAAAAGAAAGTACTTATTCCGTCCAAATTATAAGATAATTATTGACTTTTGAAAGTTAGTTTGATATATTTTTGAACTCAAAATTGGTATGATTCATTAACAATTGCGAAACAATCAATCTATGACTAGTAGTACTTGTTACATAGTTTACAATATACCTCATTGTATTGACTAAAATCAAATGAATCTATGTCAATTTTTAGTTTGAAAATGTCTCAAATTGACTTAAATAGTCAATAATTGGAACTGAAGGAGATTTTCTTCCCCTGTTCCAAGTATCATTTTTTGATCCTATTATCCTTGACAAACATGAAGTGTTCATCTATCTCTAGGGTACCCAGGACAATATTTCTATCTGGACCTGGCCAAGTCCAGTTTTTGGTCCATAAGTTAGTCTCACTACAAGTGCAGATCACCCATTTAGCCCCATGAACAACGGTTTGTGCTACCCATTTCAATTCCAAGTTCTGCTGCAATTAAACTTAGGTATGGTTATAGAGTGCATGATAACATATGCTAATGTGTCTCAAGCTGTAGGTTGAAAATTGCTGAATCAGTACCCATGTCGTTGTATATAACTTATTTAAAAGTAACCACAATTTTGTCTCTTCTCTCTGTTACACACTTCAACCTGTGTGTGCCATCTCAGTTTCCTCCCTCCCTCCCTCCCTCATCACCACTAGATAGCCACTACCTAATCAGGCTATTCTCCATCTCTGTAACCTCACACCACCACGAGCCACCTGGAACTACAAGACCGCCTATTCTGCAATTCTCTCCATTGTAATTTAAACAAAAGTCTCAATTCTGTGATATTTAATAAAAATGTCTATAATTGTACCCATTTCAGTGGTAATGCCAACCTAGAAACCTGTCCAGTGAAGATATATGGAGCTAAATTTTGTTGTCGAATTTTCCGAGTGCAGTAGAGAAAGAACAAATAGGAAGATCCATGTTTTAGAAATAAGCACTCATTTCATTTTTGGAGTTTTTATTTAATATTTTTCCCAGCATGGTGTGGATTCTTGTCGGGGTTTCCGGCGGCTCATGGCTTAAAACATGGAGGATGAACTGTGGTATTCTATTGGTATTAGGTAATCAGGAGAGAGAGGACAGAGAACTCAAGTGTTAAAACAGAGAAATAGAGGGAGGGAGGTGTATTACTTATATGGGTTCAGCTTATTTAGGTAAGTACATCTGGTATATGCTTGTACTGACTCAGCAATATTTGTTTGATTTCATACATCAACCTCGGAACAATTCTAATCTAACTGCTGTTGAGAGACCTTCACATTTGTGATCATGCTCTCTCTCTAACCTTATCCTTATGAATAAGGACATGCACCCAAGTTGGGTTGAAATTGAGCGAGTAAAATAGCAGATCAACACGATGCTCATTAAAAATGTAAAGTAGCTACTCCTTCCGTCCAATTCTATGTGGATTTTCTGTGTGTTGGACATGAATTTAAGATGCAGTAAATTAAAACACATTTTCACAATTTTTACATGCTTCCAAATTCTCATTGCGTTTATAAAGGCCCTTTGTTCCACTTAATTCTATCCTTGTATTATATATTTGTTGCTTATTTTTATATTCAGTAGTTAGGCAACTTTTATGCAATATTTCTATTTTCTTAATATAGCAATTATATTAAGAAAAAGGAAGATAAAAAGTGGCATTCAGGGAGTATTATATTTCTGTTATATTAAGAATATGTCAAATATACAATGCATAATTATGTTTCGGGCATATCTTAAAATTCGTGCCAAGCTTACCTAATGTAGCATAAGCATTGCCATATCCTCTCCATAGTTATCAATGATTTTTTTACTTTTCAGAAGAAATATCAGATATCTTCTCCATCTACTCCTTAATGTGGTTTTCATACAAACAGTCTATTCTAAATGCATTTGGAATGCTAGTCAGCAAGTCTAGTATTAACGAAAAGGAGAAGTGATACAACTGTGAGTTAAAATGGTCCAGCACAAACATATATATATATATATATATATATATATATATATATATATATATATATATATATATATATATATATATATATATAAGCTTTTGAACTTCCATGCAGAAGTGTGTTGGGTGCAAGATTCAGGAACCACATTGTTTTTTTAATTTTTTTTTTCTATTTTAGATGCTTTAAGCTTACCCTGATTAGTTTGGAATAAAAGGCCTTGTTGATTACTTGAGTTGAGTTTAGTTGAGACTTTGGATGTGCAGAATATGAATAATAACTGGGTTTTTTTTATATGTATGTAGGTCAGGAAAGGACCTTGTCAATGCGCATTTCCTCAATATTGTGATTCTCAGAGGTAGAATGGGACGCTTTTTGTTCTGATCCAAGATGCATAAAAGCATTGAAAGCCCCTTGTTTCAGTAATAAAATTTGATGACTCGTCCGGAAAAGTGCAATCACAAGTAAACTCCTCAGAATCGTTATCCAAGTTGCTCAAAAGAATACAGTCTATTCTTTAGAACTAACTATAGCTAGTCCCAAAAGGGATAATAATTGCAAATATTAGTTTCAAAGTTGTACAACATTGATCCTATTGATGTATTTGAATGAGTAACAGTAAATTCTTTTGCTGTTGCTAACTTGTAAACAATAAACAGGTGAGCATCGTAGACAGTCGATGATTGTACTTCAAATGATTTCATTAATTTGTTACCTGACCAATTAGGTTTAAAGAAATGCATTTTATCCTTTGATCAAGTTATGATTGCGTACATCCTCTAAATTATGTTGTATCTAATTTCGTAGTGGTTCTGCATTGATTTCCACTAGTTATGTAAGGTAGCCTTTTGTTTGCGTTCATCTATTGCTTAGATTAGGGATGCACAAACAACATGTGGCTTGGTCTGGCGTGGGCCCAGCCTGGTCGCCCGACCTGCTAGGCTGTAAAGAGGTCACCTTTTTTGTCTCAAAGACCGGGCCTGGCAACAAACCAAGCCTGGTCCAGCCTAGGGTTTGATCTGGCTTGGGGCCTGGTCTGTCGATCATTGCATCGCCCCACTTGACCATTTCCATGAGTCTGTAGGCTAATCCAGTTTCCAGCTAATTAATTAATTAGGTAGGAGTCTAGGCCTGACCCAAAGAAAAAAATAAAATAGACTAAAGTACAGATTGGACCCCAAAGTTTACATGTCAGAGCGCTGTCAGATCCCAAGATACCACCCTCTAATTAGTTGACATCTCAAGTTGCACACTCTGAACTTTTATCCGGTCAAATGTGATTGAAAGGGCCAGTTTTTAATATAAAATCAATAAATAAGGAAAAAATATAATATAATATAAATAAAAATACTAAAAGTAAATTATTTAACAAAATTAATTTTGTTAAACCTCCTTATCTCTACTTTGGTCCACATGCCACACTTATTTCTTTTCGTCTTCTACTAAACCTATCATCCAAGTAGGGGTGATCATTCGGTTATAACCGAATCGAACAGACTATTTGATTATAATCGAATACCTAACTATTGATAATTTTACTATTCGAAACACTAACCGAAATTCATAACTAACCGAATTACCGAATTTATAATTCGGTATTCGGGTAATAATCGAATCTGAGAGAAGAAGCCCACCAGCCAAATAAAACTCAAGCCCACATGAAAGCCCAACAATAGCAGCAGTTCCATTTCTCCAGCTGTTGTTGTATAGAAAGCTCGCAGCCTATCCTTAAATAGTCATCACCATTATCAGCATTCCGTGTTGGACATTTCCATGAAAGGAGTACCAAACAAATGGTCATTGTTGTTGCCCAAATAATCAACAATAAGTTGAGCTCGGCGTCAACTAGAATCACCCAAACTAAGAAGGGTATTGGCCAAAGGCAATAGAAACACAAAAGTTCCAGTCCCAGTCCCAGTCCTATAAGAGTTCAAAAAAACCCGAGCTTTGGAGTGAAGAGTTCTTGAAACAAACCTTAAAGCGCCATGAATCTCCGGAATATCATCCGTCCGATTGAGGATATCCACGAGCCGAGAAGAGACCGTAGTTGCATTTGGAATTGAAGTGGATGATGAGAGGAGGGCGAGCTTGTTTAGGAGGAGAAGAAGATAAGCCCTGAATTCGTCGGGGGGTTTAGGTAGAAGCTGTAACGACCGAGAAATTCGGATCTTATTGTAAAATGATTTTATTAAATTAAATAATAATAAAATCGTATTCTGTGTGTTATCAAAACGGTTGTCATTGTATAACCTATTGATGTTAGAATGTCGTAGTATTTGAGCTACGTGGATGAATTAAAGTGTTTGAATTTCCAAGACGAAAATAAAAGTTTTCCGAGAAATTTTTTGAAAAATACTATTCATCGGTATTTACTCGGGATATAATTTTGAGTTTTCGAGAAATATGTAATGATGGAATAACAAGGTAAGATGTATTATGTAATAAAAATCTAGTTATGGAAAATATAATAATTCGCTTGTGGACTTAATTTATAAACGTTAAGTAAAGTGAAGTGTTAAGGAATAAGTAATAATTGTATGATACTTGGTATTGTACGGAGTAATGAAAACGAGTAAAATACTAGGTATTATACGAGTTTGTATGAAGGATGAAATACCGTATATAAATTATATATGAATTAGAATATAAGAATAATGCATCAAATATATGTGTATGTATTATGAAATATTAATGGACTTGTAAAGATTGGCTAGGATTTTTGTACAAAGCCCAAGTCAATTAAGGTTAAGGCCCAACTATTGAATTAATAAGCAAGCTAGTGTTTGTTAATGTAAAGCCCAAGGATTTATTAATCCAAGCCCAAGCTAGAATCCATGAGTTAATAGACCCATGGGGTAAAACCATATTAATATGGTTAATGTGTGATGACCAAGATAAGTGGTGATCAAGATAAGTGGTGACCAAGTTAAATGAGTAGTGGTCAAGCAAATGATAAGATTAGAGCTAGCAATTAATGAATAGTAAGGAGGTGGCTAAAAGAGGTGGGATGATTTAAAGACTAAACGACCCTAACCTTGGAAAGTCTATAAATAGAAGAGCCTTGCTAGCCATTTAACAATTGTTCAAGCAATTAAACAATTACAAAGTGCTTAAGTGTTAGAGAGAATAAGCTATCATAAGTTAACTTCCATAAGCCAAGAAGAAGAAGAAGCTACTTATCAAAGACTTTAAGAGTAAGACCTCTTCTCCAATTATTTTCTATCTCTATCATGATAGATTGATAAGAAAAGTTTGGATTGAGGAATATGAATGATAAAAAGTAAGAGGAATGTGTAAGTAATGAACTTAAGCCACATAAGTTGGCAATAAATCATTTGAACTTTTAAAAGTTATAAACTTATTATAAGTTAACTTAGAATGTTAAGTATGAAAATATGAACTTGTGATGAGTTTAGTAAGAAAAGTGAATTAAGAACATATATGATTATATATACCTTAGTAAAGTTATATATGAAAAACATGTAAAGTATGATGATTAAGAAACTCTAATTGTTATAAGTCATGAATAATCAAATCTTAAGTAGTTTATAATTTGACAAGTTATAAGCTCATGAAGAATAAGTCAAAATCCAACAATGATTATAAGTTGTTGTATTAAGTATGTTAAGATGTTCACATGATGAATGAAGTTCATTTGTAATGTTGAACAAATCATAAGAATGAAGAATTGCCGGAATTTGCACGATTGGACGATAAACATCGAATTTGTAAAATTCTCGGAATGGAAGTCAAATTTTGTGTTGGATCACGAAACCTTTGTTTTCCAATAGAGACAAGTCATATTTGTCATTTAAGAGTTGCGGACTCGAAAATGACCGGATTCCGACTTAGAACGAAGAAATCAGCGTTGAACGTTCACGAACGTTTATCGTTTTCGTTAAAAATGAACCAAATAGGTGAATTTTTAGCAAACGAAGTCAAATAGATAAAATTCTTGAATGATCATGTAGATTACGTAATTTGTGAACCGTAGGCTTTTGAACGAGCCAATTCAGACTTATAATGAAGAAGTTATGCGTCCGGGAAGTTCACAAAATTCACAAACTGAATTTGGTTTCTGGTGCACAGAGTTGGCGCCGCGGCGCCAACCCTAGGCAAAATAACCCGCACCGCAGCGCGGAACAGTGTTCGAGCCTACTGCAAGAGTTCGCCACAGCGCGAACCTTAGTTCAATATGTGGCGCCGCAACGCCATGTACAGTACCAAAATCCTCTAGAGTGTGGCGCCGCAGCGCGACCCATTAAGTAAGGACTCGCGCCGCTGCGCCAAGTCCGGGACAGAGATACAATAAGCTCGCGCCGCAGCGCGAGATGTAGGTATAAAGCTGGCGCCGCAACGCCAGTCTCAGAACAAGGATAGCAATGAAAGTTTCTAAGTACAAAGATAAGAAAGTTAATTTATTTAAAAGTAAGCATAACTTAAGGAATGTAATGTAATATTGTTAAACTTTGTTAAACCTTAAGGATGTTGTATAAAGGTTGAGATAACCTAGTCGAATATGAATGCAAGGGTAATGATAAATCGGAATGAATAGTAACTGAATCTAATACACCATTAGATTGAAATGAAGGGTATGATATAGTCATATACATACTTGATTGTATGTGACCTAATGTAAGGCATTATGTGATCATGTATTGTAGAGACTTGAAAGACTTGAACATAAAGTTAATATACCGTAGCAGACGCTAAAGGCAAGTATTCTAACTCTTGTCTCAGTTCAATCTGAAAAAGTTTTTGAGGTTCATGTATTCTTTCGCATGAATTGAAGTATGCTGAAGTTAAAGCCAATTCCTTTGGCTAGACTTTATGTATGGATAATTTATTCATGTACTATCAAATGTTGTTATCTTTTGTCAACTACTTGATATGGTTTTTAAAAGAAGACTGAAATGTTAAACAAATGTTTTGTCGGTAAAACGACAGGCACGTGAGGTTGCCAAATGCTTAAACGTGCATACGTTTAATGGATGTAGTGTTGATCAACATAGAGTACAATAGGCTGATCACCTAGAAGTGCTTGTAAGTAATATCGGGCTTCCGGGTTGTCCTTTTCCAATAAAGAATGAATACTCAAGGTCTCTGACCGGAGTGAATGTTTTACTAAATATTGTTGTTATTGTAAAACATTTTGAAAGAAAAGATGAAGTGCTATTTTGAGTTATCAATAGTACTTTATAACTATTATTCAGTTATCGAAGATATACGATTTGTATGTGTCAAGCATGTTGTTATTAAATTGTTATACTTGCTGAGCTAGTTATGCTCACTCTTGCTTGAACCATATGAATGCAGCTAAGACTGAGCGTCCCGAAGGATCGAAAAAGGATAAGGGAAAAGCTAAGGCAGATTACTAAACAGTCTTGTAATAGTATAGGTCTATTGCTGTAATGTAATTGATATTATGACAAAGAACTTTTGTAATGGGTATAGAACATGAGAAATATAAATATTGCTTTAAATATATAGAAGTTATGTTCGTTCTTTGAGACTCTTCAATTGAATGAATGTATGAATGTTGTACAGTATAGCACCATCTGTTGGGTTGGAAGATACCCGGATTTGGGGGTGCTACATAAGGAGAGGAGGGAATTTTGGAAGAAGAATCGATGCGCAAGGGAGAAAGGGAATTGCTGACTTCAAAAATGGAAGCTGAGGAGAGAGAAGAGCCTTTGCCACCTAAAATTATCACTTTCCCCATCCTCAATGCGCTCCCTTGCTAGCATTAGTAGCAGTTCAACACACATTGAGATCTGACTTCTGTTAGATCAGATCTAGATCTGGGTTAAGACTCTGAGAGAAGAGATAAAGACAGAGACGAAGAGACCGAGAGAGTAAGCGAAGAGTTATTAAGATAAGGCTTAATTTATTTAACAGCTTATTTGGTATTCGGGTAGACCGAATAGTACAAAAATGAAATCTGAACCGCTAACCGTAAATCAAAAAAAAATCAGATATAGCCGAATTATAAAAAATACCCGAATTATTAAGAAATTTCGGTTAAATTATTTCGATTTGGTTCGGTTATTCGGTTATATCCATTTTTTGCTCAGTCTTATGCTCAACCCACTGGGACTCCTCTTCCTGGGATGACACCATCGGTATCCGTACATTTAAAGAGCACGCCTACTGCGTGTACTTCAATTTCTTCTTGCAATTTGAGCTACACCGATGTATTTGCCTCTGCTTCCAGCAACAACACTGTCCGAATTTGGAATTTTTGGAACCTGGGGACCAAGGGTTTGAGAGATGTGTCATGGGTATGCCAGCGGGGATAGCTCATCGAATACACCAGATTAGGCAGAAGAGAAAGATTATGCAGTGGACATGAGGGTTGAACATCCATTTTTGAATGGAATTTTGGAACTTAGATGTAGGACTGAGCAAAAAACGGATATAACCGAATAACCGAACCAAACCAAAATAAGTTAACCAATTTTTTTTTAATAATTCGGGTATTTTTTACAATTCGGTTATATCCGAATTTTTTTCGATTTACGGTTATCAGTTCGGATTTCATTTTTGTACTATTCGGTCTACCCGAATACCGAATAAGCTGTTAAATAAATTAAACCTTATCTTAATAACTCTTCGCTTATTCTCTCGGTCTCTTCATCTCTGTCTTTATCTCTTATCTCAGAGTCTCAACCCAGATCTAGATCTGATCTAACAGAAGTCAGATCTCAATGTGTTCTGAACTACTACTAATGCTAGCAAGAGAGTGAATTGAGGATGGGGAAAGTGATAATTTTAGGTGGCAAAGGCTCTTCTCTCTCCTCAGCTTCCATTTTTGAAGTCGGCAATTCCCTTTCTCCCTTGCGCATCGATTCTTCTTCCAAAATTCCCTCCTCTCCTTCTACCAAAACCCCCGACGAATTCAGGGCTTCTCTTCTTCTCCTCCTAAACAAGTTCGTCCTCCTCTCATCATCCACTTCAATTCCAAATGCAGCTGCGGTCTCTTCTCGGCTCGTGGATATCCTCAATCGGACGGATGATATTCCGGAGATTCATGGCGCTTTAAGGTTTGTTTCAAGAACTCTTCACTCCAAAGCTCGGGTCTTTTTGAACTCTTATAGGACTGGGACTGGAACTTTTGCATTTCTATTGCCTTTGGCCAAGACCCTTCTTAGTTTGGGTGATTCTAGTTGGCGCCGAGCTCAACTTATTGTTGATTATTTGGGCAACAACAATGACCATTAGTTTGGTACTCCTTTCATGAAAATGTCCAACATGAAATGCTGATAATGGTGATGACTATTTAAGGATAGGCTGGGAGCTTTCTATACAACAACAGCTGGAGAAATGGAACTGCTGCTATTGTTGGGCTTTCATGTGGGCTTGAGTTTTATTTGGCTGGTGGGCTTCTTCTCTCAAATTCGGTTATTACCCGAATTACCGAATTGTAAATTCGGTAATTCATTTAGTTATGAATTTCGGTTAGTATTTCGAATAGTAAAATTATCAATAGTTCGGTATTCGGTTATAACCGAATAGTCTGTTTGGTTCGGTTATAACCGAATGATCACCCCTAGTTGAGCGGGTTGGGTTTCAAATAGATGGATGGGTTTGGTGGGTATGCTCATGGAGGGGTTAAATGTTTTTTCAGTCACTGTATATGTCAACTTACAGATGGACAATTGAATTTTTTTTCTTCTTACAGTTAACTCACTGTACTAGATTTTTCTAACAAAAAGTTCAAAAAAACTGTTAGGTCAGGTTGACTTTAATGATTTTTGACACATCAGCTGTTGAGTTGTTAAAAAAAGCCTCTGTGGAAGTTAATATGCGACGTGGCAGTGATAATGTGGATTTGGAAAAAAAAATTATGAAAAAATGGATTTTTTTTTAAAATATAATATAAATTTAAAAATTAGCCAATTAGCATGTAGATACCTTTTGAAGGGATCCGATTAGCATAGAGTTTATTTTTTGGTAAGTTGGTTAATTGGCCAGTAAAATGTTGACACACATAGAGCCTTGCCTGCATGTCAGTACTCTATTAGCCAATTGACCAACTTATCCAAAAATAAACTTCATGTTAACCACTTCCCTTTTGATGTTTGTGGTATGACACCACTCTGACATATAAACATTGGGGTTCAATATGTACTTTAGTCAATAAAATAAAATAAGCCCAAACCATTAGTTTTAATTTGTAAGGTGTAATACTTTAGTTTTAATTAATATATTAATACAGTTTTAATTATTCATTCTATATTTCTAAATATATTTAAATAATGGTTGAACAACACTTTTGTCCCTCTAAGTTGCTATTCATTTTTAAAGTCGTCTCTAAAATTCATTTTTCATTAGTTAGATCCTTGTCGACGTCGGGATTTTTAGATGTCCCTTTCCGTTATTTGTTCTTTGGTGTTCTCATTTTAGGTGAGATTTGTTTGAAAAAACAAGTGAAAAAGGTCCGACATGTATAATGTCGACGATGGGACTGTTAAGAGTCGACAGTTGGTTTTTTAAATGGTTGTACCAATACAACCGAGAAAAGGTTTGCACATTGACCCAGTGATGTGACACTGCTAAACGGTTCGGTGAAATCGAGATTCATTAGGGTCCGGGGACTTGGTTATGCGGAGGGAAGGTGTTAGGCACCCCCCGACATCCGTGTTACCACGGTGACTGCCTCTTTTCAAGAAACTATTATCTGAATGTGTGTGTATGGGTCAATGTGCTGTTATTTGAAACTAGTGCGAGGCCTCGTTCGCACCTATATACACAGGATTTGAATTTATGTAAAAATTCAATTTTAAGCAAGATATGGCAGTGATGTTTTATAAAAGAGGTTTTTCAAACCCTGATGCTTAATAGTAATTGAGACCTTTTACACTCCCATTTTATTAAGTGTTCGGCTTGATTGATTTTATTTTACAGATGCGAGGCATCCATATGAAAATAATGTCGACTTCCTCATGGGTATGGAAACCATCTGAGGAAATTCAGACACCGCAGACTAATTTACAAGCGGCTTACAGCTGAAAATGTCCATCACGGGAACTGAATCTAGATCCAGTGGGCTGAATCTTTGATCACATGATTCCTAGGCGCACATGATATCGCAATTTGTATAAAAGCAGTAAGCAGGTATATATATAAAAGCTGTAAATATATATATACATACATGATCACCAAACCACGAAGCACCTCCATAGGGGATCAAAAATGTAAATAAAGCTGTAAAAGCTATCAACCGCCACGGAGGAAACTCCAGGTGGGACGAAACATAAATAAAGCTGTAAATACGGTCAACCGCCACGAAGGAAACTCCAGGCGGGACGAAATGTAAATAAAGCTGTAAAAGCGATCAACTGCCACGAAGGAAACTCCAGGCAGGATGAAATATATATATATATATATATATATATATATATATATATATATATACAAGCTGAAACAAAACCACACACCAAAGTCTGGGCAAATGTACGCAACACGACTCTCAACGTTAAGAAGGGTGGTGCAGAGATGAAGAGAAAGACTCTAAAGTGTGTGAGAAGGCTTACAGTTGACTGCCAAAAAAGACTTCTATATCTTTAGAGTGGGTAAACACTGGCTTTTGTAGGTACAAAAGAGGCTATATATGAGCTCACAGGTGTTTAAAATGAGAAAGTACACTGCATGGGGTGAGTGCAGAGCAAATTGGGCAGGGCTTCCTCACCATTTTCTCTTACAAAATGGCCACCCCAAGCCCTCTATTTATAGGGGGTGGAGCCGTATTGGTACCTACGGCAGAGCCGCAGGTGTACCAGAGGCAACCCGGGTGGGCCCAGATTTCTCGGGTCGGGTACATGCACTCGGGCACTGTAATGTCCACTCGACTTTCAGAAGTGCAATCTGGGCATCCGATTGAGGTATACATGACCTATTTCGGATCGCCGTTGTTGAGAGTTGTACAATGGCATGGGATTAGAGTTTGTACGAAGTCATTGAAGATGGGACGATGCCCTCCGGTCTTCAAGCTCCAACTTTTATCCGTTACCCCGCATAATAGTCACTCGGGATTGGTTAGTCTTGTGGGACATCGTGGTGTAGAGATGTTGAGGCGACGTGGCGTGGCATCGTGTTGGCGAGATGACGATGTTGCCCCTTACCGGTGTTATCCCCGGATTGGGCTGATAAAGCAGACGTTGCTCAGAGCTTCGCTGAAATTGGACTACTACATTTGTTGAAGGTCCTCATTGTCATCTTTGAGGTGTGCCTGTCCTCTTGGTGTTATCGCTGGGTTGGTATAATTTATCTCGTTGTGAGCGCCGAGATTGAAGTTGGTCGCATTTGAGACAAGCATTTCTGGGGTTATCGCCGAAACTGCATTCCTTGGGATTATCACCAAGTTTGGTGGCTATTCCCATGGTTGGGACTGAGACTGGATACCTCGGGGTTATCTTCGAGATTAATCGGTCTTCTCCAGTATTTGTTCCATTATTAGATCTGCACGCCTCGGGGTTATCTCTGAGGTTGGAATTTTTACTCCCAGTGTGAGCTCTGGGGTTGACGCTGAACTTTTGGTAGTATCTGGTATGGATATGGATTGACTTTCAGGGTTCCCTCTTAAAAGATGAATCTGTCCTCCTGCAATGTCAGTGACTGGTGTACAAAAAATTTCGAGTGTCTACAGATGCCCCTCTTTATCATACTCATGCATGGCGATGTATGAGTAGGATAAAGAATCCTAGACACTTGAAATGCAACAAGACAAATATGGTACTATATGTAGCAACATGATGCAAATGTATGATGCATGTGTATGGGGTTGTAGCCCAAACATGTTGGGGATGGTTGCTGGCTCCCTGTTGCTTCAACTGGGGATTGGAAATGATGACCAGATTTGATGCGTAATCCTAATCCGTTGGGATGTTGATGTTGGAGTTATCACCAAATTCCTGTGTTCTTGGTAACGATTTGATCCTGAAGATGTACCTCTTATGTGTAAGAGATCTGTGGGAATAAAGCTTGATCTGTTTGAGGATGTGTATAACATATTCCATCATCTATCCTCTTTGATGACGTTGACCTTTCCTGGTTGGTATTGCCAGAATATGTCAAGATTCTGCTAGATTTACTGCCAACAACAAATGCTGTCCGGAATGCCTGACCTTCGCTGACGTGTACTTCACCGACATGTGAATCAACGATTGAAAAATCCTATGGGATATACTGTCAAGGCTACTTGACCTTCACTGACGTGTGAATCAATGGAGCATTCTATGGGTAGATTGTCAAGGTTGCTTGACCTCCGCTATCGTGTAGACCAACGAAACATTGCGCTGTGACCCCCGCCGGGGATTCGCTGGGGAATATGAGTAATCGAGCCTGAAATCCTCGAATAGCTCTAGAGCTCTGATAGGTTTAATCACTACCGGCTGAGATAACGTCAAGGCTGCTTGACCTTCATTGATATGTGTGTCAATGGCTTGAATGTACATTGTAATCCCCTGCGGGGACTCACGTTGTAACCCCGTCGGGGACTCATTTAAGGTAATGACCCGGAGTTGGCGGCATTGGACCGATACAAGGTATTGCCGTATGTGATTTGTGAAAAATGAGATCATTGGCAAGGTATACCTCGTGTTCGCGTGGCAAGGACTACCAATTAGCGATGTACAGACTCAAAGTTTCATCTGAGAAGACCAGGATTGTATGCTGTTTTGCTCAATCGCGTGGCACTTTATTCCCAATTTGACCTTTCTAGTCCTCAAGAACTCCTTTACAACTCAAACTGGACTGAGCCGGAGGGGTGGGGCCCACTTAGGGGTGCTACAGGTGTTTGTTGGGTGTATATGACCCATTTCCTTGTATTTATAGCTGTATAGAGATGATGTTTTAGATGTTGATATACTTAGGAATGTATGCACAGTTTTTCATTCCCTATATCATATTGCCATCCATTATCTGCTATGCATGTATCATGTTATGCATATGTATCTCCAGAGATATTCAGCATTGACCCCTGGATGGTCTTATGACACGGGCCGCACAGATGTCTTCTTCGATAGTTAGCCGTATAGATCATACCCCACCGTCATTGGTGGCATTGGGTATGCGATCGTGGTATGATAGCATGTCACCACCAGACAGGGTGACTGTAGATCATTTGCTGCAACATACCATGACTTTAGTGATGTTTCAGGTTCTCGCAAGTTTTGTGGACAGGATGCTAGAGCATTGGCTATCAGATAGGCAGATCTTCTAATTCGGGACCCATGAGTTGACTCCTACTCTGGAGGAGTATGCACGATGGACGATGTTGCCATTAGGCAGACCTTGCGTGCACATGGCTTTGGGAGACATGAGTAGACGGTTCATGATTCTCACTAGATTGCGGCGTAGAGTGGTACAGGATGAGCTGACGTCTGGCCACGTGATATCCCAACGCTTTTTATATGATAAATTTGGCTCGGAGGATAGCTATTCACGACATTCGGGGATTTTACAGCCCTGAAGGATCACTGGCATTTGGCCAGGGTTGATGTATCGCTGTTGTACGTACTGTCGTATGTTTATATGCCAAGGTACATGGATGAGATAGACATCGGAGTCATCATGGCGGTGAGAGCTCTTATGGAGGGTCGTACCATTGTACCTATGATTGTAGCAGAGACCCTGCGGTCAGCATCCTACTGCTGCACTTATCCGACAGGAGTGTTCACTTGGAGTTCGGTCATGCTATATGTGTGGTTTATGTCACACTTGAGGCCGATTAGCACTCTTAGACGACATGGGTATTGGTTCTCCCACGATGTAGCCATGTCATACTCCTTTCAGCCATCGGAGTGTATAGATGCTCTGTCTTGGTCCACATTTTTGACAGATATCAGAGATCCATTCAGCATATTGCCGTGTTCAGGGCTTAGCTCACCATATAGCTTCATTACTCATGCTTCGGGCATGGATTACCTCCCTCTGGCTGGTTTGAGGGGTGTGACTACTTACCACCCACTGGCCGTGATGTCGCAGTTCGACCAGTTTTAGGATTTTCATCCTTTCAAGGGGGCGATAGGTCAGCGTTCAGCTTCTCGATATCTCTCAGCAGAGGACCGATCCCGTGTATATGTTTGTTGGGATCAGCGGGAGATAGCTGCTTTTTCTGTCAGTCATCTAGGTTGTTCTGCAGAGTATTCCGCATGGATGGAGACAGAGATTTTATCGGCTGCAGCAGTATCTACAGTATCGAATAGCGAGTCAGATGATGTAGAGCCCATGGAGGACATCAATTCATTCATAGGCAACTACAATCGAATTCCGCAAAATACATACTAAAACACCTACAATCAGGGGAATAGGAATCACCCAAACCTCTCATGGAGCAATAGCCAACAAAATCAAGCTCCACAACCATCATATCCCTCTGGCTTTCAGAGTCATAAACAACCGGTTCAACATCAGGAAAGGAAATCTGATTTTGAGGAAATGGTGTCAAAGTTCATAACCAGCACTGATGCATTAATAAAAAATCAAGCAATGGTGATGAAAAGTCAAGAGATGTCAATCAAGAATTTGGAAAATCAGATTGGACAGATGGCGTTAGCAATGAATAATAGACCACAAGGAACATTACCTAGCGACACTGAGAGAAATCCGAAGGGTAATCATGAGCAATGTCAAGCAGTTATGTTGAGAAATGGAAAACAACTCGGGGGTAATAATGCAGAAAATTCAACAACACCGGAGGAAAAAGTTGATGACAGTAACGTGGTAGAGGCTAACAAAAATAAAGAAAACAATGAGCTGATTGTTTATCCTCCACCGCCGTTTCAGCAGAGGGTCCAAAAAAAGAAATCAGATAAGCAGTTCGCAAACTTTTTAGACATGTTCAAGAAACTCCAGATTAACATCCCATTCGCAGAGGTCTTGGAGCAAATGCCGAGTTATGCGAAGTTTATGAAAGGAATTCTGTCGAGGAAAAAGAAATGGGAAGAATTCGAAACGGTGGCACTAATAGAGGAGTGTAGTGCGGTGTTACAGAAAAAGCTTCCACTAAAACTCAAAGACCCGAGAAGCTTTACTATCCCGTGTACGATCGAGAAAATGTCTTTTAACAAATGTTTATGTGATTTGGGGGCGAGTATAAACCTAATGCCATTGTCAGTATACTCAGAATTTGGTTTTCCCGCGCCAAAGCCTATTAATATTACATTGCAGTTGGCAGATAGGTCAGTCATATATCCGAGAGGTATTGTAGAGGACATTCTAGTTAAAGATGATAAGTTTATATTCTTTGCGGACTTTATCATTTTGGATTTCGATGAAGATAAGAACATCCCGATCATCCTAGGGAGACCTTTCTTGGCCACGGGAAGGACACTCATTGACGTACAAAAAGGGGAACTTACTATGAGAGTCCAAGACTAAGAAATAAAATTCAATGTGTTCAAGGCCATGAAATATCCTACGGATGAGGAAGAGTTTTTTCGAATGGATTTAATTGAGCAAATTACCAACGAAGATATGAGCAAGAGTTGATCAACGATCCGTTAGAAACAAATTTATTGGGGAATGAAGAAAAAGACGACCCAGAATTTGTGGACTTATTACAGATGCTAGACTCGTTGCCACGAGTTAGCCGATTCAGAGCACCGGTTGATCCTCTGCACACCGAGGAGACAGTTACAGAAAAATTGAAACCATCATTGGAAGAGCCACCAACATTAGAACTTAAGCCACTCCCTAAACATCTCATGTATGTATATTTAGGCAATTCAAATTCTTTACCTGTAATTATTTCTGCTGCACTTAACGAATTGCAGGAAGAAAAGTTGCTAAGGGTGCTTAGGGATCACAAATCAGCGATTAGATGGACGATTACGGATATAAAGGGCATTAGCCCATCATTTTGCATGCACAAGATTCTGATGGAGGAGGATGCAAGACCATCGGTGGAGCATCAACGTCGACTTAACCCAATCATGAAGGAAGTGATCAAGAAGGAAATTCTGAAATTATTGGATGCCGGTATCATATATCCAATTTTCGACAGTATATGGGTAAGTCCGGTTCATTGTGTGCCGAAGAAAAGGGGAATGATGGTGATACAGAATGAGGACAACGAGTTAATTCCAACAAGGACAGTGATAGGTTGGAGGGTGTGCATCGATTATAGGAGATTGAATAAGGCAACCCGAAAGGATCATTTCCCGCTACCTTTTATCGATCAAATGTTAGACAGGTTAGCGGGACATGAGTTTTACTGTTTATTGGATGGATACTCGGGATATTATCAGATCACCATCACTCCTGAGAATTAAGAAAAGACAATATTTACATGCCCTTACGGCACATTTGAGTTCAGGAGGATGTCATTCGGGCTATGCAACGCACCCGTAACTTTTCAATGGTGTATGATGGCTATTTTTTCAGATATGGTGGAGAAGAATGTTGAAGTCTTCATGGACGATTTCTCGGTCTATGGAGACAATTTTGATACTTGCCTAGAAAATTTGGTCATGGTGTTGCAGCGATGTAAGGATTCAAACCTCATACTAAATTGGGAAAAATGTCACTTCATGGTTGAAGAGGACATAATTTTGGGCCATAAGGTGTCAGCTCAAGGATTGGAGGTGGACAAAGAAAAGTTGGATACGATCGAGAAACTACCTCCACCGAGCTCAGTTAAGGATATTAGAAGTTTTCTGGGGCATGCTGGGTTCTACAAGAGGTTCATAAAAGACTTCTTTAAGATTGCAAAACCTTTATGCAATCTTTTAGAGAAGGATGCTACTTTCAGCTTTACTGCGGAATGCAAGTCCGCATTTGAATTGTTGAAGAAGAAATTAACTACAGCCCCCGTGATAGTCGCACCGGATTAGAAAATGCCATTCGAGCTTATGTGTGATGCGGGCGACTATGCAGTTGGGGCTGTTTTGGGACAAAGAAGAGACAAGGTGTTTCACGCCATATACTATGCAAGAAAAACACTCACAGAGACTCAAATGAACTACACTACCACAGAAAAGGAATTGCTTGCAGTGGTGTATGCGTTCGACAAATTCTGGGCATACTTGATCGGGACTATGGTATTAGTCTACACGGACCATTCGGCGATTCGGTACCTAATAACGAAAAAAGATGCTAAGCCACGCCTTATCCGATGGATTCTCCTACTTCAAGAGTTTGATTTAGAAATTAAAGATAGAAAGGGGATGGAGAATCAAGTTGTCGACCATTTATCAAGGCTGGAAAATCCGGAGAAAAAGGATTAAGATAGATGTGTGATCAACGAGTCATTCCTTGATAAGCAACTATTTGGGTTAAATGTAGAATTTCTGTGGTATGCAGATTTTGCGAATTTTGTGGTACGCAAAATGCTTCCCCTGGATCTTACACGACAACAGAAAAAGAAGTTTCTTCATGACGTCAAGTGGTACATGTGGGATGAGCCGTATCTATTCAAGCAATGCGCCGATAAGATGATTCGACGATGTATCCCCTAGAGAAAAGTCCACAACATACTGCAAGAATGCTACTCATCGGCATATAGTGGACAATATGGGAGTGAGCGCACCACAACAAAAGTGCTTCAATCCGGGTTTTATTGGCCTACATTGTTCAAAGACGCCCACCAATTTGTGAAAACATGTGATAGATGCCAAAGGGTGGGAAACATATCAAAACAGAATGAAATGCCCCTACAAACAATTCTTGAAGTGGAAATCTTTGATGTATGGGGCATCGATTTCGTGGGACCATTCCCTTCGTATTTGAGCAATCAGTATATTCTGCTCGCGGCGGATTATGTCTCGAAATGGGTCGAAGCTGCAACACTACCATCTAACGATGCCAAGGTGGTCCTCAAATTCCTACAGAAAAACATTTTCACGAGGTTTGGTACACCAAGAGCAATAATAAGTAATGAAGGTAGTCACTTCTGCAATAAGTCGTTTACAGTTCTTTTGGCTAAGTATGGGGTCAACCATAAGGTGGCTACATCATATCACCCTCAAACAAATGGACAGGCTGAGGTTTCGAACAGAGAAGTCAAGAAGATATTGGAAAAAGTCGTAAATTTGTGTCGGAAAGATTGGTCACTTCGGTTGGATGACGCATTACGGGCGTATCAGACGGCATACAAAACACCAATTGGGATGTCACCTTATCAACTCTTGTACGGAAAATCATGTCACTTACCGGTAGAGCTATAACACAAGGCCTACTCGGCCATAAAAAATTGAATTTTGATCAAGCCGCTGTAGGAGAAAAGAGGCTACTCCAACTAAATGAGCTCAACGAGTTTCGACTCCAAGCTATACAAAGAAAAGATTAAAAGATGGCACGACCAGAAACTTGTGCAGCAAACATTCGAGCTGGGTCAATCAGTCCTCTTGTTCAACTCACGGCTGCAATTGTTCACAGGAAAGCTTAAGTCGAGATGGTCGGGACCATTTGCTATAAAACGAGTATTTCCTCATGGCACCGTTGAACTTTACAGTCGTAATCCGTTAGAAACGTTCAAGGTCAATGGTCAACGTATAAAGCATTACTGGGGTGGCGAGTCGAACTGGGACGCCGACGAAATTACCCTCGCCGATACATAGTAAAACAGGGAGTAGTCAGGCTAAACGACTTAAAATCAAGCTCTAATTGGGAGGCAACCCAACTTTTCTTTATTTTTCATAGTTCATGTTTAATTGTTAGGATGTAGTTTATTAAGCAGTAGTTAGGTCTTATCAAGTAAAAGTTTTGCTAAAAATCCCAATGAAACTCCAAGTCGTCATTAATCTAACATATTGCATGTTTTTGGTTTCAGGAGAGGTCCAACATGAGTAAGAGCAACAACGACCAAGAAATGGAGAAAAATCAGAGAATTTTTCATCTCAAAATTTTTGGCCAAAATTCGAAGTCAGTGGACATGCCCGTCGGGGTGGGCGTTTTTGGTCTAGCACCCCCCGCCGAGGCGGGGGGCCCAGAACCTGGGAAGGCATGACTATTAAACACGTTACCTGCTAAGTCTTTCCCATACACCCACACACGCCTACTCCTTCTCTTGCTCTCACTGTCCCTCAACATCACTACCTAGCTTCCATACCAACCCACTACTACCCATTACCTACATCAAAACCTCATCCTCACTACTAATTCCCACGATCTCCACTACCCAAACTTTGCAATCACATATTATTCCCAACCACACCACCTCTATATATATCACTCCATCTCATTTCTATTTCTTCCCACAATCAATTTTCGAATTAGGGTATTCTGAGAGGTTATTTTTGAGAGAAAATTCAATTACTTCCTTGGGGCTCCAACTCATCCATTCCACATACACCAATTTCCAAGTTCAGATTTCAAATTGGGTAACCTACTCCAACTGCACACCAAGTGTTTGATAAATTGACTGAACCACGTTTTAGGGGAAGGTAGGGTTTGCTAGCAAGTGTTACCAGCTAAATTTCAATGGCTTCTCAACCGACATCCAAACACCAACGGGGGGCGAGTTCAAGCGCTGCTCAACCGCCACAAACCTATGATCGCTAAAAATTTGTGAGTGCCACCGCCGTCGATCGGTATGAGTACATGCTAACCAAGGCACTTACGCCAGAGTGGGGATTGGCCCCCGAGGGGAATGATGGGGAGATGATGTCTAAAATTTACCAAAAGGGGTGGCTTTACTTCACTGAACATCCGTTACCTGCCGTTGTTAACATTGTCAAGGAATTCTATGCAAACGCCGAAGATAAAGCTCCTTTCAAAGCGTTTGTGCGGGGTCACATGGTTCCGTTCAGTGACGATGCCATTAATGCTTACTATCAGTTGCGGGTGCCACGACATTGTCAGTATGCCCAATTGAGGGATTTTGATCCAGGCTATGAGGAGGTTATTACAAATATGATAAAGCCGAGCACACCTTGGATCAAAGGTAGAAAGATATGGTACACATTCTTATGCACAAAATTGCTTCCGTCCCAACACACTTCAGACGTCACAAAAGAGAAGGCGTTACTGTTATACGCCATTGTGCAAGATTTCATTATTGACGTTGGGGCCATTATCAATTTCTCAATCCGCCGGTGCTTACGTGGAAATTTTTCGGGCGGTTTGCCTCACCCATCACTTATATGTACGTTATGCCGCAACGTCCGGGTGAGATATTCTAATGATGAGCCCACTCAAATACCGCTCACTTTGCTTGATTCCAGAATGATTGCGCGGTATTCAGTTTGGACAGGAGGAGAGTCACATCCACGAGGTATGGGTTTTATTTTTCCATCGGCGTCGGATGACGACGTCGATACCGAAGATACCTCGGGGGATGAGGATGAAACGATGGGAGATCAAGGAACCGAGCAGGTACCGCAGACCGAGGCAATATCTATTCCTCATATCATTGAGTTCTAAAATTAGATGAATGCGCACAATAGGGAAGTACGTCGAGAAATGCGGCGATTGGCGATGCGCCAAGATCATATGTTTGATGCCATGAATGCATCCTTAACTTCATTCAACATAACACTCGAAAGTTTCAACCCGGTGACTCAATTTCCATTTCAACAACTCGGACCATTACCTCGATTTCTTCCCAGTGATTCCGATGAAGAAGAGCACCAACCACCTCCCCAGACTTAGACGATTCCAAGGAAGTTCTCATGCACTTAATTTTTATCCAATGAGGGCATTGTCTTATTTAAGTTTGGGGGATTTATTTGTTAGTTGAATGCATTTTGTTATTTTTGTTTTCATATCTAGTTTTGCATTATAGATTAGGTATTTGCATAGTAGTTAGGATGTTGCATTGTTTAAAAAAAAATATAATAATTTTTTTAGTTAAATAGAGTGTTTGCATATTTCCAACGGTGTCACATTTTACAGTTTATTTTGGCCAATGATGAGATTGTGAACAAGTTAACCAATATAGTATGGATTATTAAAACTGTGATATAATTTTTGTTATGAATCGATTCTTGGACTTGTTAAAAACTGTTATAAAAAGGGTAGCACTAATAACATCTTTGTTGGTCGATCAGTTCAAATTGATACATAAAAAGTTTCTAAAGGATAATGCTAGGGTGAACCAGAAAATGACAAGGATAAGCAGTGAAGGCTTAAATTAGGCAAAAACCTAAGTTTGGGGGAATATATGTGGGGTATATAAGCTTTAAAAATAAAAAATAAAAAAAATGAAACATGTTGAGTCTTGTGGTGGGTTGAAGAGAAACACTCCCCATAAACACAAGCGTGAGATGGAGCGTAAAACGCACTCACCACCCATCTATCAAAAGAAAAAGAAAAGGGAAATAATCACGGGAAAAGAGCAAAAAGCCCCTACGTGAAAAAAAAGAAGAAAAGAAAGTATAAGTATCCTACATGTATCCTTGAATTTAGTTGTGTTTAATTTTAGTTGAGTCGTGCCTATCTTTGAGATTTTTAAGTTTGCACTGTATGATTCCTTCTAAGAAGTTGTTTGTGTATTGCATTTGGGTCCGTATCAGTTATCTTAGATGTTGATCACACACGCACGCTATACCATTGATAATTGTTCAAGATTTGAGAATTAATACGTAAGTGTGGATTGGTTTTGATAATTCGTATTGTAAAGTTGCTTGTTTTCTCTGAGGCCGATGGGATAAGTTAGTTTATGCGATGTTGTTGTATTTTTAGGCATTTATATTGTTATTGCATTTCATTGCATTGCATAACATGTAGTTTGTTTTGTGCTTGAGGACTAACACAGTTTAAGTTTGGGGGATTTTGATAAGTGGATTTTATATACACGAATTGATATTCATTTTAAGTTTAAATTCGTAGTTATCTTTGTGTTTTGTGTTCGTTTTTACTCGTTTCATGTTATTTTATGTGTAGGGTGGTCATGGATGCAAGTGGTGAGGAAAGACGGTCTTTTTGGAGCAAAAGTGGAAAAATGTTGAAAAGGAAAAAAATTGAAGTCAGTAGCCTAGCCCGTCGGGGCGGGCTTTATTATACTTGTACCCCTCGCTGGGGCGGGGGTCCCGATTTTGGAGTGACCTGTTCTATTTTGATGTGTACTGGTGCTCGGATTTTGGGACTTTTGTGATGCGTTTGGACTCTAATAAAAGCAGATTTCGGCCAGGAGAGGGAGAGCTGGAGATTACTTGAAAAAATAAGAATCTTACAACACACGGAGCATAATTCAAGAGCGATTTCCAGGATTCAAGAAAAACTTTGTAGGAGTAATTTTTAGAGATTGTCACGACGGTTGCGAATCAAGGCTACGTAAAGTGGTTTTCATTAGTCATCATCTCTTTAGTCTTATTTGTAATTGGAAGGATGTTTTCAACAAATTATTTAGTTTTTAATTCATTCATTATGAAATAATTTACTTATTAGACTTGTGATGGATCTTTGGGTGAAACTATGATTCTATAGCTTTGATTTCCAATTCAATAATATATTTTTAGTTTATCTATGTTAATTTGAGCGTGAATTTATGAATTGCCTGATCAACAGTTCTTTGTGGATTTGAATGGAATCGAGAGAGGAGATTCGAATCTAGGCCTAGTTAATATAGCATGTGTCATGAATTTTGTCAATTATAGATTTTTGATTATTGTTAAGGTAGAGATACACTTGACATCACATGTAATTGTATAGAGAGCTTAAACTTAAACCTTCTTTAATTACAGTTCACATAGAGATATAGTGAGTTGGTTAATTTAGGTGTTTAACGGATTTCTATCTTAATTGTGGATTGATGTTAATACGGTATTAGTGCATCGAGAGGTGGCTATTACTATGTTCGTGTTCTTGATTCATAAAATGGGATATTAAATTGAGTTAGAATAAAGGTTTGAAAATCAGAGTGAAACTCAGGGTGAAATCATAAGTCTAATTCTCCATTAATTATTTGAAATTCCGGATTTTGATATTGGTGACTGTTTTGTGATAGTTTACTTATATATTAATTTAGTTTTTTATATAGTTTTAAAACCATTGAATTGAATAGTTTAATAGAATTAGGATTAATAGAAAATTGATAATTGTGAAGTTAAAATTCTTGATAATTTGTCCTCGTGGGAACGATACTCTATCTACTACTATATTACTTGTTGACCACGCACACATGCGTGTTTTTGCGCGTATTGATTTTTATCCAACACCTCTACCCACTTGGCGAAGTAGTCGATCATGGTTAAGATAAATCGATGTCCATTACTGGCTTTAGGCTCAATGGGCCCGATAACGTCCATTCTCTACATTGAGAAGGGCAAAGGTGAAATCATATTGTGGAGTTCCCGTGGAGGGGCGTGTATAGCATTCCCATGAATATGACACTTATAGCATCTCCTGACGTGGTCATTGCAATCAGCTTTGAGAGATAGCCAATAATGTCCTATCCTGAGGACTTTCTTGATAAGGAGGGGGCCACAGACTCCACCATGGATTTCATCCATAAGCCTTTGGGCTTGATCTTTGTCTAAACATCTGAGGAGACCTAGTCCTGCATCTCTTTTGTAGAGCGCATCTCAACTCAGGTAGAATTTCGTAGCAAGTCGATGGATCTGCCTTTTCTAAGTCAAGCTCGCCTCAGCGGGTGTAGATCCATCTTGTAGGTATTCCTTGATATGTTGATACCAAGGATGTTGGATGGGAGGTAGCTCATCCGATACTTCTCCTACGTAATTCCCATAGGCTGGGGCCTTGTGCAGGGAAATTATGACGCTTGGCAAGTGTTCCTTGTCCAATATGCGAATCAAGGAGGCCAAGGTTGCTAACACGTCTGCAAAGTCATTCCTATTACGAGGAATGTGTAGAAAGGAGATTTCTTCGAACTCCAAAGCCATCTTCAAAACTTACCGATGGTAGGGCAACAAATGTAGTTCCTTGGTTTTATAGATTCCGGTGGATTGTCTGATTACCAACTCTAAATCTCCAAAGACTGTTAACCACCTGATGCCCATTGAACGGGCAAGTTTTATCCCCATGAGACAGCCTTCATACTCAGCCATATTATTTGTGCTGACAAACTGCAATTTGTGCTGACAAACTGCAATTTGATGGCGACGGGATACTGCTCCCCTATTCTAGATACTAGAACTACTCCAGCTCCAGAACTTTCCAGATTAACAGTTCCATCAAAATACATCTTCCATGATTGGCGCGTATCGTACTTATGTTGTTTCTGCACTGTCATTACTCCTTCATCGGGGAAATATGTTTTCAAGGGTTTTAAATCCTTTGAAGGTGCGACGGCCAGTTGATCCACAATTCCTTGACCTTTGATGGACTTTTGAGTCACATATACGATGTCAAATTGTTGTAGGATCAATTGCCATCTGGATAGCCGGTAATTTAACATGGGTTTGTTGAACACGTACTTGAGAGGATCCAAACGGGATATGAGATTGGTTGTGTGACCATGAAGGTAATGCTGTAACCTCATGGAAGCCCATGCTAAAGCACAACATGTCTTTTCGATCAGAGTGTACTTATGTTCACTGCTGCTGAATCTTTTGCTGAGGTAATAGATAACTCGTTCTTGGCCTCTACCATCTTTCTATCCCAGCATGCAACCCATGGCATTGTCACTTATGGACATGTACATGACCAGGGGAACATTAACCCTGAGTGGTACCAACACAAGAGCTTTGACTAGCTATTCTTTAATTGTAAGGAAGGAATTTTGACACTTATAATTCCATTTCAGGGATGAGTTCTTCCTTAATATCTTGAAGATTGGCTCACAGGTTGCTGTGAGTTGAGAGATAAACCTTCTAATGAAGTTGATTCTTCCCAAAAATCCCCCGTATTTCCTTTTTTGTCTGAGGAATGGGCATTTCCATGATGGCTTGGATTTTGGCAGGGTCCAGCTCAATCCCTTTGTGGCTGACTAGAAATCCTAGTAACTTGCCTGATTTAACGCTAAAGGCGCATTTAGCTGGATTTAATTTCAAGTTGTACTTACGCAACCTGTTGAACAACTTTCTAAGATGGTCTATATGGTCATCCTCCTTCCAGGACATGAAAATGATGTCATCCACGTAGATTTCAATCTCTTTGTGCATTAAGTCGTGAAAAGAGCCATCATAGCTCGTTGATAGGTAGATCTGATATTGATGAGGCCGAATAACAACCGTCTATAGGAAAAGGTTCCCCAAGGCGTGATGAAAGCAGTTTTCTCATGATCTTCCTCAGCAACCATGATTTGATGATAGCCTGCAAAGCAATTAGTAAAAGAGTACATGTCGTATTGCGCAGTATTGTCAATAAAAATGTGGATAAATGGCATGGGAAAGCTATCTTTTAAGCAAGCTTTGTTCAAGTCTCGATAATCCATGCAAACTCGTACCTTCCCTCTGGGTTTAGGCACGGGCACAATGTTGGATATCCACTCAGGATATGTAGACACCATGATGATGCCAGCTTGAAATTGTTTCACAATTTCTTCTTTCACCTTTAAACTCCACTTAGGTTTCAATCGCCTGAGCTTTTGCTTGACTGGTTTAAATCCCTCTTTAATGGGAAGGCGATGAAGGACAATGTCAGTGGAAAAACCCACCATGTCTTCATGAGACCATCCAAACACATCCTGGAATTGGGTTAATAGCATAACCATGTCATTCCGTTAGTTTGGGGTAAGGTCTGAACCAATCTTGATTAACTTAGGGCTTTCTAAGGTTCTGAGATTGAAAGAAGTGGTTTGATCAAGGTTGGGTTTGGGTTTGTCTTTGACCCATTCTTGAATTTCTGTAGGCACCTCAATGTCATCCTGTATATCCATCAAGGCTGAATTCATCTTCACATCAAAGGTACAATCCTTGTGGAGAAGAGGCACCGTATCAGTAAGTACATGCACATCTAAATCCAGAGTCCTAAAAAAAATGCTTTCACTTAGTATATATGAAATGTGTTGATCATACACAGTGTTAGCATATACTGAAAAAATAAACTGCTAATACTGTACAGAAAAGTAAGCAGTTATTATATCTACAGGGCAGAAAGAGTTTCTGATCGCTTTACCCTTGATGACTAATGAAAGGATTGTTGTTCCAATTGGCAAGGGCAAAGTCCGGGTGGACCGCAGTGATGGAGGGATTGTCATCATCCTCCCTGTCCCAAAAGATGGCCATTACGTCTGGGCAATCATCGTCTGAGGTAGATCTATTGGTATGTTCATCATGAACGATGATGCGTATGCCTGACATCATTCGAATGATGTCTTGCTTGATTCTTCACTCCTCCTCTTCCACTACGGGATTTGGAACAAAGACTTCTTTCTCCTTTACCTGTACCGGTTTGGGAAATAACATAGCCATGACATTGGCTGGCACCTTTACAGGAGGTTGTGCAAACTCAGAGTTTGAAAGCGAAGGTAAACGCCGCATGGTTGAAGCTGAAGGAATCTGCTGATGCTTATGAGGATTCCTATGAGGAATCTGCTGATGCTATTCCAGTTTGCTTGGTTAATTGAATTGGGTACTTGATACCCTGGAAATCTTTACCCAGTCCTTGTCCCGGCTTATGACCCAATGACATCATTTCTTGAGTAGCCGACATTACCTCGACATAAATTTTGGGTTCGGGCAATGGCATTCCAATAGCATGGTATTGGGTATTGCTTACTTCCAAAGCATGAAAACTGATTGGTTAAACGTCTGCATTGGCATTGATGAATGGCATGTCTCCATGCTGAGAAATCTCTGGTTCAGCATTGACCGTGACCAGGCTATTGTTGATAATGTATTTCAACTGTTGATGAAGAGTGGAGGGGACTGCCCCAACCATATGAATCCATGGTCGTCCCAAAACCAGGTTGTTTCCTAAATCTATCTTGAGTACATGGAAAGACACGCAGAATGTATGAGGACCAATTTCGATTGGCAGTTCAATTACTCCGACCGAATTCCGATGGGCTCCATCAAAAGCTTTGATGATAGTATGGCTACTCTGAATTCGGTTGAGATTGATATTCATCTTCATCAAGGTAGCGTATGGACATATATTTATAGATGAACCTCCATCAATCAAGACTTTAGCTAGCATGTATCCAGAGGACAAGACTGTAATGTGTAACGGTTTGCAATGACCGGTCCCCTCGGGCAGTGTAGACACTCAAAATTTTCTGTACTACTGTTACTAACATTGCAGGAGGACATATTCGTCTTTTAAGAGAGAACCCTGAAAGACAATCCAAATCCATACCGGATACTACCGGAAGTTCAGCATCAACCCCGGATCGCGATCTGGGAGTAATAATTTCAACCTTAGATCTAACCCCGAGACCTGCAGATACAATACCGGAGCACATACCGGAGAAGACCAATTAATCTCGAAGATAACCCCAGAAATGCTTGTTTCAAATGCCATCAGCTTCAATCTTTGCACTGACAATAAGATACACTGTGCCAACCTGGCAATAACATCGAGAAGACAGGCACACCTCAAATATGACAATGAGGACCTTCAACAAATGCAGCAGTCCAATCTCAGCGAAGTCTGAGCAACGCCTATTTTATTAGCCCAATTCGGCGATAACACCGGTGAGGAGAAACATCGTCATCTCGTCCAACACGATGCCACATCACGTCTCTATGCAATAATGTCCCACAAGGCTAACCAATCCCGAGTGACTATTGTGCGGGGTAACGGATGAAAGTTGAAGCTTGAAGACCGGAGGGCATCGTCCCATCTTCAAAGACTTCGTAAAAACTCTAATCCCATGCCATCGTACAACTCTCGACAACGGTGGTCCGAAATAGGTCCCGAATACCTCAAAACGGATGCCCGGATTGTACTTCTCAAAATCCGAGTGGACATCATAGTGCCTGAGTGCACGTACTTTGAGATGACCCGACCCGACAGAACCGACCCGACCCGACCCGCCTTTGGTACACCTGCGGCTGAGCCGCAGGTACACCTGCGGCACATTTTGCCTATAAATAAGAGGCTTGGGGTGCTGATTTTAAAAGGAGAAATCGATGGGGAAACCCTGCATAATTTGCTCTGCACTTGCCATACAATGTATTTTCCCGCTTTCAAACACCTATAAGCTCATATATAGCCTCTTTTGTACGTACAAAATCCCAGTGTCAGACTTTGTTGGATGAGCCTAGACTTCGGTCTGGTGCGTTTATTCGCTTATATATATATAGACACTTATATATATGAATTGTGGTCGAACTATGTTCGATGAGCCTGGATTTTACATCCGGTTCGTTTATTGCTTATATACACACATATATATATATATTTATTTATTTTGTCTTGCCTGGAGTTCCCTTCGTGGCAGTTGATCGCTTTTATAGCTTTTTTACATTTCGTCCTGCCTGGAGTTTACTTCGTGGCAGTTGACCGTATTTACAGCTTTTAACAGCTTTATTTACATTTCTGATCCCGCATGGAGGTGCTTCGTGGTTGGTGATCATGTCTGTATATATATATATATATATATATATATATATATATATATATATATTTACTGCTTTTATATATATACCTGCTTATTACTTTTATACAAATTGCAATATTCTATGCGCCTAGGAATCATGTGATCACAGATTCATCCCATTGGATCTAGATTCGGTTCCGTGATGGACATTTTCAGCTGTAAGTACCTTGTAAATTATTCTGCGATGTCTGTATTTCCTCAGATGGTTTCCATACCCACGAGGAAGTCGACATTATTTTTGGATATATTATTTTTCATACGGATGCCTTGCATCCGTCAAATAAAATCAATTAAGCCACTCACTTAATAAAAATGGAAGTGTAAAAGGTCTCAATTCCTATTGAGCATCAGGGTTTGAAAAACCTCTTTTATAAAATATCATTGCCATATCTTGCTAAAAACTGAATTTTTACATAAATTCAAATCATGTGTATATAGGTTCGAAAGAGGCCTCGCACAACTTTCGTATAACAGCACATTGACCCACACACACACACACAAACACACTCAGATAATAGTTTCTTGAAAAGAGGTGGTCACCGTGGTAACACGGATGTCGGGGGATGCCTAACACCTTCCCCCCGCATAACCAAGTCCCCGGACCCTAAATGAATCTCGGTTTCGCTGACCCGTATATCAGTGTCACATCACTGGGTCAATGTGCAAACCTTTTATCGGTTGTGTTGGTACAACCATTTAAAAAACCAACTGGCAACTCTTAATAGTCCCATCGTCGACATTATACATGTCGGACCTTTTTCACTTATTTTTTTAAACAAATCTCACCTAAAATGAGAACACCAAAGAACAAGTAACGGAAAGGGACATGCAAAAATCCAGACGTCGACAGGTGGCGACTCTGCTGGGGACTCCAGTAAGAGGACTTAAGCTGCTACTACAATCTTTTCAAAACTGTTATATGCTTGTGCGTGGATGTTGCATTTACATTGGATGAATGTGTACCAATGCATGTCTTGTTTGAGCTTAGTGCTTCGCATCATATCTGCGCGTGATGTTAGTGCTTCGCACTATAAACTGCTTATGATATTAGTGCTTCGCACATGTCATCATTTCATACGGTGAGACGCGATGTATGTGAATGTATGTTGTGTGGTCCCTCCACCAGGAGGCTATCCCGTCGGTGTTTGATTACTGAACTCGTGAGAAGACTAATTCTCTGAGGCTCAGGAAAGGCACCACCCAAATTCGCTCCAGTTGACAGACCGGATTAACTTCCCGTTTAGTAGATTGCGATGATTTGGGAACCTTCTTGCCAAAAAGTCGCAAGAGTAACCTAAGATAGGTCAGCCTCTGATAAACCCAAAACGAAGAAAAGTCTCTTCATGCTCTCATTTCAATTACTTGTAATTTCATTTCATATCTATCTCCATGTAATGAGAAATATGAAGCAATATGTCCACATACATGCTACAAACAGCTGACACCCATTTTGCAGGATAAAATTCCTAAAATGGACACATCACATATCATGTCATTATACACCTTCCCTAAGGACTAAACTATGCCAGTCTTTCACAGGGAATCAATAGGACCTACTACCCGGTCAAAGTCCAAAAAGGCAACATGCCTATAGTCAATCATGTCGTCATCCGACCAGACTGAACTTAATCCAGTTTCTTGCAAAGAATTCTACGGGTTAAGTAAACAGATTACATATTTGGCTGTTCTATTAAAAGAATTACACCAGCCTACACAGGGTCAGAAAATACCCATACATACTGAGCCCTCCACACAAGGAGGAATTTCGGTCATTACCATACCAGAGCCACAGTTGGATACAACCAACAAAACTCATGATGCTGCCCATTCCACTAGAGATCCTGACAATGGTGATATCAAAAAGAAAGTCCTCCAAATGGAAGAGACCCTTCGCGCTATCAAAGGAATTGAAACACACGGGAGTGTTTCAGATGCTGATCTATGTATTTTTCCTGGTGTCCACTATCCAGAAAAATTTAAAACTCCTGACTTTGAAAAATATGACGGGTTAGGGGATCCTTATACACATTTAAAAGTCTTTATTGGAGAACTGGGATCCTATGCAGACGATGAAAAACTCAGAATGCAATTGTTCCAAAAAAGTCTAATTGGTGAAGCCCGTTCGTGGTGCACAAGATTAGACAACTCCAAAATCCATAGTTGGGAAGAGCTAACACATGCCTTCCTCACTCAATACAGTTTTTAAACTCAAATGGCTCCTGATCGGTACCAAATTACCAAGATCAAGAAACAGTCCAACGAGTCTTTCAGAGAGTATGCCCAAAGGTGGAGATGCATGGCTACCCAAGTTAGTCCTGCCATGTCAGAATCAGAAATGGTCATGACATTCATAGACATACAAGAAGCTCCCTTCTATGAGAGATTTTTAGCAGGCATCGGCAAACCATTTTCTGAAATGGTTAAACATGGGGAGATGGCTGAAATAGGATTGAAGTCAGGAAAGATTCAAGACCTAGCCACACTCAAAGCTGTTGCTGATCACATCTAATCTGGAAATTATGGGAACAACCCTCGAAGGGTCCATAAATTGAAAGAGGAAGATGTTTCCCTGATACTACAGGGACAAAAAGGCAATCAAAGTATGCCCATTCAAAGGAGAAACTACACTCCCTTTCCAGCACAGTCTGGAAACCCTCCAGTACCAAAAGGTGGAGAATTCAAAAACCATCGAGTGTTTACACCCTTAGGGGATGACCTCGAGAACATTCTTAATCTTCTGACAACACAGAAGAAAATTACGCATCTTCTTCCACTAGCCAGCCCTATTGGACGGGGTTTCAATACTGCTAGGAAATGTGCTTATCATGTCGGGGCACCTGGACATGATACTCAAGATTGTTGGGCCTTGAAATATAAGATCCAGGACCTAATAGATAATGGAGAGATTGTAGTCACCAAACTCGATCAACCTCATGTACAATACAACCCTCTTCCTCAACACAAAGAAGAAGAGGTCAACATGATTAATTGGAGCAGTGGACAGAGTTCCAACTTCAGCTGTGATTCCTCCCAGACCATCAAAGACGATGATGATAGATGGGATTATGCTAAGTTCCAGTTCACAATGGAACGAAAGATGAAATCTCTCTGCAAAAAAATTGAGCAATTGGCGGAACTGGTGACTTATCAGCATCAAGTGAGTCAACAATTAATCAGCCAGGAGCATGCCAGTCTCCTACCAATCGTCATGAATATTCCCTCATCACTTTCAAAAAATGAAATGCTGGAAGACAAAGTGACGAAGAGAGCAAATGCCAAAGCCCGTCGGGATTTCGCCAACAAACGGGAATTCACCTATTTGGACCAACCCATGGAGGAAATCCTTCACATATTAATCAATGAAGGAAGGATCAGTTCCCTTCTACCTCCAATCAACCCCCATTCAGGACGGTATAACTCTGATGGAGTATGTCAATACCACTCCCAGTCTCGCGGTCACAGTACAGAAGAATGCTGGGCACTCCGCCACCTTATTCAAAATCTAATCGACAGTGGTGTACTGCGCTTAGAAGATAACGACACTGTGTTACGTGCAAGTGAGAATGCAGGCCTTACTAAGTGGAAAAGTGTGGTATCAGTTATATCTACTGAAGTTTAAGGGATTAATATTTTGCTTACAACACCGATAATTTAGCTTAAAGGAGGAAACAATCCTTTGAAAGTGGCCGATCCCGAGCCAATCAACTTACCATGTAGAGCACAATATCCTATTGTTAGCTTGCGCAAGGTTCTATGGAATTATGAAGAAGGTGAAGGATCCACCTCACATACCACTGCTGCAGTATCGAAGGAAAATCCACTGCATATTCCCCATCGGGTGATGAACCCCACCACCAAATCAAGGGGGAAAATACCCATAGAGAAGATTGAAAAATTCCTCCGCACTGTGGGTCATAATGAAGCCTCGGTGGTTTTAAGCTTGAAGGAAACTCCACCACAAATATCAATTTTGGACTTGGTCCTAACCTCTGAGAATAACTAGAAGGTCTTGTTAAAGGTTCTAGAAGAAGCCTATCTCCCGACATCAGTGGATACGGAAAAATTTCAACACATGGTTGATCACATTTTCAACAACAATGTGATATCCTTCACGGATGATGACATACCATCCGAAGGAACCGATCATTACAAACCGTTGCACATTGCGGTCTTATCCTCCGGATATATGGTGGCTAGAGTATTAATAGATGGAGGTTCCTATCTGAATATCTGCCCATATTCCACTTTGGTAAAGATGAATATCAATCTTAACCAAATTCGGAGTAGTTGAGTAATTGAGCTGCAAATCGAAATTGGTCCTCATACATTCTGTGTATCCTTCCATGTGCTCAAGATAGATTTGGGATACAACCTGCTCTTGGGACGACAATGGATCCACATGGCAGGGGCAGTCCCCTCCACCCATCACAAATAATTGAAGTACATTATCAACAATAACATGGTCACAGTCAACGCTGAGCCGGAGTTTCCTCCACACGGGGATGTTCCGTTCATCAATGCAAATCAGACGTAGAGCCAGTCAATTTTCATGCTTTGGAAATAAGCAACACCCAATACCACACTATTGGAGCACCATTTCCCTAACCTCACATTTCTGATGAGGTGATGTCAGCCACTCAAGAAATGATGTCGTTAGGTCATAAGCCAGGACAAGGGTTGGGTAAAGACGGCCAGGGTATCCAGTACCCCATTCGATTAACCAAGCAAGTTGGAACAGCTGGACTAGGCTATTCTTCCAGCTCTAGTCACATGAATCCTCATAAGCATCAACAGATTCCTTCAGCTTCAACCATGTGGTATGCGGCTTCTCCTTCAAACTCTGAGTCCGGACAACCTCCAGTAAAGGTGCCAGCCAATGTCATGGCCATGTTATTTCCTAAGTCGAAACCGGTGGAGGAAAAGAAAATCGTTATTCCAGATCCCACAATCGAAGAAGAGGAGCGGAGAATCAAGGAAAACGTTGTCCGAATAATGTCGGGAATGCGCATCATCGTCCATAATGAACATACCAACAGATACACCCCAGATGATGATTGCCCTAATGTAATGGCCATCATTCGGGACAAGGAGGATGATGACAATCCCTCTATCACTATGGTCCACCCGGACTTTACCCTTACCAATTGGGATAGCATTCTTTGCTTTGGTCGACGAGGGTAAAGCGGGCAGAAATCCTTTTCTGCCCTGTAGATACAATAACTGCTTACTTTTCTGTACAATATTAGCAGTTTATTTTGCCAGTATATGCTAACACTATGTATGATCAACGCATTTCACATATACTAATTGAAAGCATATTTTGTTTCAGGACTCTGAATTTAGATATGCCTGTATTTGCGGATACGATGCCTCTCCTACACAAGGATTGTACCTTTGATGTAGAGATGAATTCAGCCTTAATAGATCTCCAGGATGACTTTGAGGTGCCTCCAGAAATTCAAGAATGGGTCAGAGAAAAACCTAAACCTAACCTTGATCAAACCACTTCTTTCAATCTCGGAACCTTAGAAAGCCCTAAGTTAATCCAGATTGGTTCAGAACTTACCCCAAACCAACAAAATGACATGGTTACGCTATTAACACAATTCTAAGATGTGTTTGCATGGTCTCATGAAGACATGGTGGGTTTGTCCACTGACATTGTCCTTCATCGCCTTCCCATTAAAGAGGGATTTAAGCCAGTCAAGCAAAAGCTCAGGCGATTGAAACCTGAGTGGAGTTTAAAGGTGAAAGAAGAAATTGTGAAACAATTTCAAGCTGGTATTATCATGGTGTCTACATATCCTGAATGGATATCCAACATCGTGCCCGTACCTAAACCTGGAGGGAAGGTGCGAGTTTGCGTGGATTACCAGGACTTGAATAAAGCTTGCTTAAAAGACAGCTTTTTCGTGCCATTTATCCACATTCTCATTGACAACACTGCGCCGTACGACATGTACTCCTTTGCTGATTGCTTTACGGGGTACCATCAGATCATGGTTGCCGAGGAAGATCATGAGAAGACTACTTTCATCACTCAATGGGGAACCTTTTGCTATAGACGGTTGTCATTCGGCCTCATCAATGCCAGAGCTACCTATCAATGAGCTATGATGGCTCTTTTCCATGACTTAATGCATAAAGAGATTGAGATCTATGTGGATGACATCATTATCAAGTCCCGGAAGGAGGATGACCATCTAGACCATCTCAAAAAGTTGTTTAACAGGTTGCGTAAGTATAACTTGAAGTCGAATCCAGCTAAGTGCGCCTTTGGCGTCAAGTCAGGCAAGTTGCTAGGATTTCTAGTCAGCCACAAAGGGATTGAGCTGGATCCTACCAAAATCCAAGCCATCATGAAAATGCCCATTCCTCAGATAGAGAAGGAAATACGGGGATTTTTGGGAAGGATGAACTTCATCAGCAGGTTTATCTCCCAACTCACAGCAACCTGTGAGCCAATCTTCAAGTTATTAAGGAAGAACTCCTCCATGAAATGGAATGATGAGTTCCAGAATGCCTTCCTTACAATCAAGAAACAGCTAGTCAAAGCTCCTGTCTTGGTATCACCAATGGATGATGTTCCCCTGTTCATGTACCTGTCCATAAGTGACAATGCCATGGGCTGTATGCTGGGACAGAAAGATGATAGAGGCCAAGAACGAGTTATCTATTACCTCTGCAAAAGGTTCAGCATAGTGAACACAAGTTCACTCTGATCGAAAAGACGTGTTGTGCTTTAGCATGGGCTTCCATGAGGTTACAGCATTACCTACATGGTCACACAACCCATCTCATATCCCGCGTGGATCCTCTCAAGTACGTGTTCAACAAACCTAATGTTGAATTGTCGGCTGTCCAGATGGCAGTTGATCCTACAACAATTTGACATCGTATATGTGACTCAAAAGTCCATCAAAGGTCAAGGAATTGTGGATCAAGTGGCCGCCGCACCTTTAGGGGATTTTAAACCCTTAGAAACCTATTTCCCAGATGAAGGAGTAATGACAGTGCAGCAACACCATCAGTACAATACACGCCAATCATTGAAGATGTATTTTAATGGATCTGTTAATATGGAAGGCTCTGGATCCGGAGCAGTTCTAATATCTGGTACGGGGGAACAGTATCCCGTTGTCATCAAATTATAGTTTGTCAGCACCAACAATACGGCTGAGTATGAAGGCTGTCGCATGGGGCTAATACTTTCCCATTCAATGGGCATCAAGCGGTTAACTGTCCTTAGAGATTCGGAGTTGGTAATCAGACAATCCACCAGAGTCTATCAAACCAAGGAACTACATTTGCTGGCTTACCATCGGCAGGTTTTGAAGATGGCTTTAGAGTTCGAAGAAATCTCCTTTCTACACATTCCTCGTAATAGGAATGATTTCACGGACGTATTAGCAACTTTGGACTCCTTGATTCGCATATCAGATAAGGAACACTTGCCAAGCAACACAATTGCCCTGAACAAGGCCCCAGCCTATGGGAATTACGTTAGACAAGTATCGGATGAGCTACCTCCCATCCAACCTCCTTGGTATTAGCATATCAAGGAATATCTGCGAGATGGATCTACACCCGCTGAGGCGAGCCTGACTGAGAAAAGGCGGATCCATCGACTTGCTATGAAGTTCTACCTGAGTGGAGATGTGCTCTACAAAAGAGATACAGGACTGGGTCCCCTCAGGTGTTTAGACAAAGATCAAGCCCAGAGGCTTATGGATGAAATCCATGGTGGAGTTTGTGGCCCCCACATAAGTGGCCCCTCCTTGTCAAGAAAGTCCTCAGGATGGGACCTTACTGGCTGTCTCTCAAAATTGATTGCAACGACCATGTCAGAAGATGCTATCAGTGCCAGATTCATTGGAATGCTATACACGCCCCTCCACGGAAGCTCCACAATATGAGTTCGCCTTGGCCCTTCTCAATGTGGGGAATGGACGTTATTGGGCCCATTGAGCCTAAAGCCAGTAATGGTCACCGATTTATCTTTATCATGATCGACTACTTCACCAAGTGGGTAGAAGCAGCCTCCTTCCCCAATGTCACTAAAGAAGTCATCATTGCTTTCATCAGAAATAATGTCGTTTATCGATATGGACAACCAGAGGTGATTGTGTCAGATAATGCCAAAAACCTCAACAACAAAATGATGGAGGAATTATGCAGTAGATTCCATATCAAACATCTTATCTCTGTCATCTATCGTCCGAAGATGAATGGTGTTGTTGAAGCGGCTAACAAAAACATCAAGAAAATTATGCAAAAGATGTCCGCCAACCACAAAGATTGGCCTGACCTATTGCCTTTAACTCTGTTAGCCTACAGGACCACAATGCGTACTTCAACTGGGGAAACCCCCTACGCCTTAACCTATAGGATGGAAGCAGTGCTCCCCATAGAAGTTGAGATGGAATCTCTCAGAGTGTTGATCGACGCTCAGCTGGATGAAAACCAATGGGTACAAGACATGTATCACCAATTGTCTCTGATAGACGAAAGGCGAACCGCAACTATCTTCCATGGTCAGCTATATCAGCAAAGGATCGCCAGATCCTACAACAAAAAAGTCCTGCTACGACAATTTAAACAACATAACTTAGTTCTGAAGAAGATTCTTGATAACCAAGATCGGGCCAAAGGAAAATTCGCTCCTAGCTGGGAAGGCTCGTTTATTGTCAAAGAAGTATGGACAGGAGGCTCTCTCAGATTACAAGAAATGGACGGCGATGAATTTCTACAACTCATCAACTCAGACACTGTGAAACGGTATTATGTATGAAGTAACCAACAAACACCCTGGTGCATCATCATCAGGTCACCAATCATTCCAGTTCTTTAACCCTTTACCACCTATAACGTTTCTACACTTTGCCCCTCAAGGAAACGTACTCTTCAAGCCAGTAGCCTGACTTTCTCCTTGGCACTCATACAACTTAGGTCATCCCACCGCGGATTGAACCTCTTGCGTTCGTAGTTTGGCTACCCATACATGGGATCAAACTTCTCCTGCCTGCAGTTTATCCTCAACCTAGGATTAAACTTTCTCCTCCCCGCACTCTGACCTGCATATGGGATTACGCTTTTTTTCTCGCCCTGAGGGGCGAACTACGTCGACCAGATCTCCTCTTCAATAGGAGTACGTTGGCAACCATTTTATTTGGCCCGATCTTAATAAAACAAAAACAACAAAAACATTTCTACCCTCTTTTCCTTACAAAAACAAAAACAAACAAAAACATTCCTACACCATATCAGCCATATATAGCGTTGAACCTCTTACACCAGGTTCGAACTACGCAGACCTGATCTCCTCTTCAATAGGAGTACGTAGTCAGCCATTCATGGTGCGGTCTCACCCCTACCAAAACACAAACCATTGTCAACGGGTTTTGGGATTCCCTTTCAATCCATTATATGTCATTCGGCTTCAGACCAAAGGATGGAATTACCTCAACTCCTCGTAAATAGGAGATTCAGCGACCATCTAAGCTGCGGTCATACCTCGAAGAGCAATACTAAACCATAAGAGGTGGAATTAACTAGGCTTCTCCTAAATAGAAGTACTGGCGACCATCTGTGGTGCGGTCAATCTCAGATAGGAAAGCCACACCCCTCTCCACATTTCCATTCAGAAACAAGTCCCAAGACACCAAAGATGGTAGGGATATACATAGATCAATGATCCATTCTGAACTATCTAGAGACAGCTCAATGTCCATCCACCAAGGAAGAATTCAGAATTCATCAAGATCACAAGCCCTGAAGCAGCAGACAAAATATCAAGCAAATAGCAAGGCATATCTAAAATGGATGTGATCCAAAAATATATTTCCCTATCATATATAATGTTGTTTGATATATATACAATGTGAACTGTACATGACAAAATGGCTAAGCTAGTTTGTATAGGTAAATACAAGCTCATCTACGAATCAGGGTACATGTGAGCTAGCAAGACCAACATGGCATCCCTCTCAGATGAAGGAGGTAAAGCTGTAGTCTCCTGGATAAGAATATTCACACGACCCAACAGATCTGTAGCCATTTGCATGATGACCATATGCTCATCGATATAAATGCTCATCTCTGCGATCATACCAGTGGTAAGGGACCTCTCTGCAGTACTATCTATGACAGCCACATCCCGGGCAGATATGGAGATATCCCACTCAGCTATCACTGCATCTCTAGCTGATATAGCCTCATCCCGCTCAACAACAGCGGCATCTCTGCGATCTAATGCCTCGTCTCTCTCTAATAGAGCAGCATCCCTCACATCAAGAGCAGTCGACATCATAGATCGAATCTGGTCTCTCCCAAAGGTCATCAAATGAAGACCCTGCTCTAAGTACTGTGCCGAGTGCTGAATCACAAAAGTACTGGTACTAGGAGAATCCGGAAGAAATGCTGGCAACCTAACAGCGGTATCCTCCTCGATGTAGGTATCAATGTCCTCTATAGGCTCTACATCGTATAACTCGCTCTCCGATACTGTAAATACTGCTACAGCCGATAAAACCTCTGTCTCCATCCATGCGGAGTACTCTGCTGAATAACCGGGATGACTGGCAGGAAAAGCAGCTAGCTCACGCTGATCCCAGCAAGAGTATACACGAGATCGATCCTCGGCTGAGAGGTATCGAGAAGCTGAACGCTGACCTGCCGCCCCCTCGAAGGGATAAAAATCCTAGAACTGGTCGAACTACGACATCACGACCAATGGGTGATAAGTCGTCACGCCCCCCAGGCCAGCCAAAAGGAGGAAATCCATGCCCGGAGCATGAGTAATGAAGCTGTATGGTGAGCAAAGTCCCGAGCACAACAATATGCTAAATGGATCTCTGATATTTGCCAAAAATGCAGACCAGGACTGAGCATCTGTACACTCTGATGGATGAAAGGAATACAACATAGCCACCTCATTGGAGAAACAATACCCGTGCCGTCTAAAGGTACCAACCGGTCGCAAGTGTGACATAAACCACACATACAGCATGACCGAACTCCCAGTAAACACACCTGTCGGGTAAGTATGGTAGTAGGACGCTGATCGCAAGGTCTCTGCCACGATCATAGGTACAATGGTACGACCATCCCTGAGAGCTCTCACCGCAATGATAACGCCTATATCTATCTCATCCATGTACCACGACATGTACACGTATGACAGTACAAATAGTATCAGCACATCAACTCTGGCCAAACGCCAATGATCCTCCGACCCGGTGAAATCCCCAGAATGTCTTGAGTAGATATCCTCCGCGCCAAATCTATCATACAGAAAACGCTGAGAGATCATGTGCCCAGATGTCAACTCATCCTGCACCACTCTGCGCCTCAATCTCGTGAGAGTCATGAATCTCCTATTCATATCTCCCAAAACCATGTGTATGCAAGGTCTGTCTAAGGGCAGCATCGTCAAACGGGCATACTCCTCTAGAGTAGGAGTCAACTCATGGGTGCCAAAACGGAATGCCTGCCTATCAGCTAGCCAATGCTCTAGCATCTCATCTATAAATCCTGCAGGAACCTGAAATTCCAAAAGGGTCATGATATGCTGCTATAACAGATCTACAGTCACCCTATCTAGCGGTGACATGCTATCGTACCACGAGCGCATACCCAATGCCACCACTAACGGTGGGGTATGATCTATACGGCTAACTGTCGAAGAAGACATCTATGCGGGCCGTGTCATAAGACCATCCAGGGGTCAATACCAAGTATCTCTGGACATACATACATATGCATAACATGATACATGCATAACAGATAATGGATGGCAATATGATATAGGGAATGAAAAAATGGTGCATACATTCCTAAATATATCATCATCTAATACATCAGATCTATACAACTACAAATACATGTAAATAGGACACAAACGCCCTACTACTAATAGAGGCCTATCAAAAGATATAGCGAGAATACACATCAGAAGAATACAATGGTCTCGATGTCCACATCCTCAATCCTTTCCACATGATGTAACTCCTCCTGAGTCACTGAATCTCTATCAATAGGGATGTCAGGCCTATAAAGGGGAGGATCTGCACCGGCAAAACCAAATGGGTCGTCTGAGGGGCCAGCCCCCGAGCTGGAAGGAACAAATGTCTCCACCTCTGCTGGATCTCTGTCCAAATGCCGAATAAATACGTGTGCCTGATCCAACTGCCGGGTCAAGCTATCAATCTGGGTCAGATGAGTCGGAGCTCGAAAGAAAGCTACCCAATCCGTCATCATCAAAGATCCTGGAACCATGTCCCCCATAAACTGTGTGGCACAGGACTTGGCCCCAATAGTGCGAGGGAGCCACCAGCGCTGGAATATCTCCTGAGTACATGGACCCTCTGATAAATCAAAACCGTCAACTCCCAACAATGGAATATCAGTGGCGGGTGACTGTGATATAAGCCAATGACGCCTGACAGGAGGCAAGATCGGTATACGAATCTCCCCTGTGGTGCTCCTAATAGCACGTTCTCCTAAATAGAGCTCCCAACCTCCATCTGTGAAGAGAGGAAATCTCCGGGTGGAAATCAAATACTATACTCCAGTAGGGTGTCCATCCTCAAAACCGATGATCAAATGATCCCCTGAGTATGGAAGCCATGTGATGGCATCAACTGTCAGCAACTCTAGCTGAATATGACAATGAGCGAAGCCTTCAAATACAGGGACCTCTGGAAAAATAGAATGGGTCATCGTCGTCCTCGTGGATAGGTATCTAAGCCTAACACACTCATAGGACACAAATATGGAAGCCTCTCATAGGCCCAAAACTACCAACACAATGGCAAAACATCTGCTGTCAGTAAACACTCTTAACATGTGATGGGAAAAGACAAGAGAAATACTCACCAGCAGAAATGGGTAAAATCCTAGCCAAGCCTCGGTCAAACCTTGTGAGCGCAGACACATGCCCCAGAGGAAATAGGAAAAGGCGTAAGAGCCATAATCGTACTCTCCTATACGGTCTACATCGCGTGTGGTACTGACCAAAACGAAAGATATTGTAGAAGAGTTATCTGCTATGAAGCAGCCTCGAATGATTATCAGGAACAATCGCCGCAGAACGCGATCCCTGATCCTAATATCATCAGGCATGGGCTCACTCAATAGCCCGCTCATAACATCTACGCTCAAAGGACCTGAACGGATAGTCCTACCTTTGAGCGCACCCGCCAGAAATCCTAACAAGGACAGGACGGTAGTAGGGGTGATATTCGCCATACAAGGCACTGGCTCCCCTCCAAACCCCATACCTGTGATAAATCGCCAATCCATAGGCGTCATCATCACCTCGCAATCCAGCAGGTGGAGTGACTGAGTCTGATGAAGCCATCGCTCAGACAATTCCCTGAGGTAACCCCAGGGACAACGACGGGGAAGGATGGAGAAAAATGCCCCAAATCCGCACTCATGCACTACTGATTTATAATCAGGATGAAGCGCCTGGTACATGGAGTGGATGCTAAACCAATTCTCCTAAGACTGTATAAAACCTGGAACCTGCATGAAGCATAGATCAACATCAGAACCCTTTTAATCCTCATCAATAGGAAAGAAAGAAGATAAAGTCTAACGTCATACCTCGTTAGCATGCAAGTACATCGATGGCTGTCTACCCAAATCACCTAGCAACTCTGGGTTCACCACCTGGATGCTCGAAAGCTCCCTGCGAGGGATATGTACAGCAGGAACGAGATCCTCAATATCCTCCTCCTCGTCCTCAACGTCTGGAACATCTACCTGGATGGGACGAATCATAACCTCCACCAACCGACGAGGCTGTCTGACAGAACGGGGACGAGGCACTACAGAAGCCCTTCGCCGTACGCCAGAAGCGGTCCTGTAAGAACTGCTCGGCTGATCCAGATCCATAATATCTGGACAACAAGTCTCCAAATCACCTCAGAAAGGGTGTGGTATTGCCTTACCTGGAGGTTTCTAAAATGCATTATATGACTATATGCATGCATGCATTTACTTTAACATATAATAGAGTTAGAATGCATGACTACCCAATGCCTAAATTTGGAAAATTTTTGCCATAGTCCCCTTTGAAAATAGGACTATCCACATGCACACAGACATGTCTAGGTGGCCATTCAGTAGCACACCTACCCCAAAGTCATATACAGAATATATGCATAAAAATTCAAAATTATCATGCGTAAGGCCAACCTCAATTCTAGGAGTATTTTGCCTTTCTACCTTTTCCTCATTGGACCTCAAATAGGACAAAAAATAGCAGAAAAAGGTGCCAATTTGACTATCTCAGAAGTCAAAATTTTTTACATCATTATGTTTAGCATGGTTTAATACTAACATTTACTATGTTGAATATTTTTTATCAAGTCATTTGTGCATACATAATCACTACTATGTGTTTAGATGCATTTCGTACGATATCTCACAATCTAACGGACATAAACTGGAAAAAATACATGCATACGTTACAAGGATAGTGTAGAACACTTGTACCGTGACAGAATTTGCAGAAAGCAGCCCGAACTCAGCAAATCTGAAAGTGGCTCACGGTTTTTTCTAGAGAGAAACAAGTTGAAAGTGACTTGTGAAGGCAGGTTGCTGGGATTTATCATCCACGCCTGGCCGCAGGCTCACCTACGGCTGCAGCAGGTGTACCTGTGGCTCTTCTATGTGGGCCCCACCCCTCCGACTCGGTCCAGTTCGAGTTGAAACGGAGTTCTTATGGGCTAGAAAGGTCAAATCGGGAATAAAAATGCCACGCGATTGGGCAAAACAGCATACAATCCTGGTCTTCTCAGATAAGACTTTGAATCTGCACAAAAGGTATACTCTGCCGATGACCTCAGTTGTCACAAATCACATATGGTAATACCTTATATAGGTCCGATGTCGCCGACTCCAGGTCGTTACCCTACGTGAATCCCCGACGGGGGTTACAACGTGAGTCCCCGACGGGGGTTACAACGTGAATCCCCAATGGGGGTTACAACGTGAGTCTCCGACGGGGGTTACAGCGTATATCTCCGGCGGGAGTAGCGACACATGCTCAGCCGTTGACACATATATCAACGAAGGTTAATCAACCTTGACATCATTTCAGCCGATAGCATTTAAATCTGCCAGAACTATAGAGCTGTTCGAGGTTCTCATACCCAGCTGCTCATATTCCCCAGCGGATCCCCAGCGGGGGTCACAATGCAATGCTCCGTTGATCTTCACATCAGTGAATGTCAAGCAACCTTGATGATCTCCTCACAGAGTTTCAGCCATTGATTAACACGTCAGCGAAGGTCAAGTAACCTTGACAGTATATCCCACAGGATGTTTCAGCCATTGATCCACACGTCAACGAAGGTCAGGCATCCCTAACAGCATTTGCTGTTGGCAGCAAATCCAACAGAATCATGACATATTCTGGCAACACTAACCAGTAGAGGTCAACATTATCAAAGAGGATAGACGATGGAATATGTTATACACATCCTCAAGTAGATCAAGCTTTATGCCCACAGATCTCTTACACATAAGAGATACCCCTTCAGTATCAAGTCGTTCTCAAGAACACAGGAATTGGGTGATAACTCCAACACCAACATCCTAACAGATTCGGCTTGAACATCAAATCTGGTCAGTATTGCCAATCCCCAGTTGAAGAAACAGGGAACTAGCAATCATCCCTAGCATGTTGGGCCACAACCCCGTACACATGCATCATACATTTGCATCATGTTGCTATCCATAGTACGATGTTTATCTTGTTGCGTTTCAAGTGTCTAAGATTTTTTATCCTACCCATGCATCGCCATGCATGAGTATGATAAAGAGGGGCATCTGTAGACACTCGAAATTTTCTGTACTACTGTTACTAACATTGCAGGAGGACAGATTCGTCTTTTAAGAGAGAACCCTGAATGACAATCCAAATCCATACCGGATACTACCGAAAGTTCAGCATCAACCCCGGATCCCGATCTGGGAGTAACAATTTCAACCTCGGATCTAACCCCGAGACCTGCAGATACAATACCGAAGCACACACCGGAGAAGACCGATTAATCTCGGAGATAACCCCGAGGTATCCAATCTCAGTCCCAACCATGGGAATAGCCACTAACCTTGGTGATAATCCCAAGGATTGTAGTTTCAGAGATAACCCCGAAAATGCTTGTTTCAAATGCCATCAGCTTCAATCTCGACACTCATAATAAGATACACTGTGCCAACCCGGCAATAACATCGGAAAGACAGGCACACCTTAAAGATGACAATGAGGACCTTCAACAAATGCATCAATCCAATCTCAGCGAAGTTTGAGCAATGCCTATTTTATCGGCCCAATTCAGCGATAACACCGATGAGGGGAAACATCGTCATCTCGTCCAACACGATGCCACATCACGTCTCTACGCAACAATGTCCCACAAGGCTAACCAGTTCCGAGTGACTATTGTGCAGGGTAACGGATGAAAGTTGAAGCTTGAAGACCGGAGGGCATCGTCCCATCTTCCAAGACATCGTACAAACTCTAATCCCATGCCATCGTACAACTCTCAACAACGGTGATCCAAAATAGGTCCTGGATACCTCAAAACGGATGCCCAAATTGTACTTCTCAAAATCTGAGTGGACATTACAGTGCCTGAGTGCACGTACTTTGAGACGACCTGACCCGATAGAACCGGGCTGACCCGACCCGCCTCTGGTACACCTACGGATGAGCCGTAGGTACACCTGCGGCACCTTTTGCCTATAAATAAGAGGCTTGGGGTGCTGATTTTAAAAGGAGAAACCGACGGGGAAACCCTGCACAATTTGCTCTGCACTTGCCATACAGTGTATTTTCCCGCTTTCAAACACCTATAAGCTCATATATAGCCTCTTTTGTACCCATAAAAGCCCAGTGTTTACCCACTCTAAATATGTAGAAGCCCTTTTATCAGTTAGCTGTAAGCCTTCTCACACACTTTAGAGTCTTTCTCTTCATCTTTGAACACACCCTTCTACACGTTTAGAGTCGTGTTGCTTGCTTTTGCCCGGACTTCGGTCCGTGGTTTCATTCCAGTCTGTATATATATATATATATATATATATATATATATATATATATATATATATATATATATATATATATATATATATATATTTACATATATATTGACTAACATTATCGAGTTATGCCTCGATTCAGCTTAGACTTCGGTCTGGAGCGTTTACTGCTTTAATATATATATATATATATATATATATATATATATATATATTTATATATATTAACTGTCTGTCGGACTTTGTTCGATGAGCCTAGACTTCGGTCCGGTGTGTTTATTCGCTTTTATATATATATATATATACTTATATATATCAACTGTGTGTCAAACTTTGTTCGATGAGCCTGGATTTTACATCCGGTGCGTTTATTACTTATATATATATATATATATATATATATATATATATATATATATATTGTCCTGCCTGGAGTTCCCTTCTTGGCAGTTGATCGCTTTTACAGCTTTCTTTACATTTCGTCCTGCCTGGAGTTTACTTCGTGGCAGTTGACCATATTTACAGCTTTTAACAGCTTTTATTTACATTTCTGATCCCCCATGGAGGTGCTTCGTGGGTGGTGATCATGTCAGTATATATATATATATATATATATATATATATATATATATATATACGACTTTTATATATATACCTACTTATTACTTTTATACAAATTGCAATATTCTGTGCGCCTAGGAATCATGTGATCATAGATTCATCCCATTGGATCTAGATTCGGTTCCCGTGATGGACATTTTCAGCTATAAGCAGCTTATAAATTATTCTGCGATATCTGTATTTCCTCAGATGGTTTCCATACCCACGAGGAAGTCGGCATTATTTTTGGATATATTATTTTTCATACGGATGCCTCGCATCCGTCAAATAAAATCAATTTAGCCGCTCAGTTAATAAAAATGGAAGTATAAAAGGTCTCAATTCTTATTGAGCATCAGGGTTTGAAAAACCTCTTTTATAAAATATCATTGCCATATCTTGCTAAAAACTAAATTTTTACATAAATTTAAATCCTGTGTATATAGGTTCGAAAGAGGCCTCGCACAACTTTCATATAACAGCACATTGACCCACACACACACAAACACACACTCAGATAATATTTTCTTGAAAGGAGGCGGTCACCGTGGTAACACGGATGTCGGGGGGTGCCTAACACCTTCCCCCCGCATAACCAAGTCCCCGGACCCTAAATTAATCTCAGTTTTGCCGACCCGTATATCAGTGTCACATCACTGGGTCAATGTGCAAACCTTTTCTCGATTGTGATGGTACAACCATTTAAAAAACCAACTGATGACTCTTAACAGTCCCATCGTTGACATTATATATGTCGGACCTTTTTCACTTGTTTTTTTAAACAAATCTCACCTAAAATGAGAACACCAAAGAACAAGTAACGGAAAGAGACATCCAAAAATCCTGACATCGACAGGCAGCATGTCATCATCATCAGTGAAGGATATCACATTGTTGTTGAAAATGTGATCAACCAGCTGTTGAAAGTTTTTCGTGTCAACTGATGTTGGTAGATAGGCTTCTTCTAAAACCTTTAGCAAGACCTTTCGGTGAGCCTCGGAAGTTAGGACCAGGTCCAAAATTGATATTTGTTATGGAGCTTCTTTCAAGATTAAAAATGTGACAACCCGATATTTTCTATATAAATAAATCATAAATTTTGCGTATAATTTTTTTTATTTATTAAAATAAATATGAATGATATGTGTAAGGGTAATGTGTAATTATAATTATATGTGTGATAAATAAAATTTATTTATTACATTAAGTATTGCAAATAAATTTATTTTAGAATTATTTGATTATTATCAATTATATTTTTATACTAATTAATTCCTTACCGGAAATGTTATATTAATTATTTTTCAAGGAAAATATAATCTTATATTATTTAAATAATATATGAAGTGATTTTAGAATAATTATAATGATTATTTCATTATATGAATTTTGTTTAGGATATTAAGTTAATTATTTAACTTAATTTATAATGTTAATTAGGACAGATAAATCAGATATGGAATCCAAACCTTAATTCTGGGTTTTGATCAAGGAATGAAAATAATAATATTATATTATTATTTGCCAGTGTTATAAATATGTGTGTTATGTTAATGTGTGGAACAGTTTTAGTGTTAATGATAACCCTAATTTTGGTTATGGGATAAGGAATAATGATAATAAAATTATAATATTAATTATATTTTGATTTTTCAGTGCTATGAATATGTACTGTATTTCTGTATTGATAATGGTTGGTCAATTACGGTGTATTATGACCAAACCTTAGTAATAATGTTAAACCCTAATTTTAAGTGTTGAACCCCTAATTTGAAACTCAGCTGTGAGTTCAAGACTGTTGTTTAACTGTGTTATATGATATATGTTATGCATTATATAATTTTGTTATTAAACCCTATTTAATATTTAGAAACCCTAATTAAAAATAGAAACCCTAGTTTCAAACTGTTAAATCCTAATTGATTTGAAATCCTAATGTAAAAGTCATTCATGACTTTGAGAATTTGTTAAGTCATTATGTAATCACGATAATGTGATTTATGATCGGTGTTATATGTATTAACCCTAATTAGGGAGAATCACAATCATTCAAAATCCTTATTATTTTTCTATATTATAAACCCTAATTTCAAAAGTTAGAAACCCTAATTTGCTTATTGTAAACCCTAATCGCCAAATTGGGAAGTTTAATGCTAATTAGTGTATCTTAAATCTAATTAGTAAGGTACTAAGTAATTAAAAAAAACCTAATTGATTAAGAAACTCTAATTACATTTTTTTTGTAACTAAATTGTTATTTATTTTTAAATCTTAATTTTGGAAATTCTTGAAATTATTATTAAACCCTAAAATGGTCCAAACCCTAAACCTTAAGGGTTTGCCAAATGACAAAAATGCCCTTTAATTTAATTGCCAAATGACACTAATGCCCTTATGTACATTATTGAGGTTAACTTGTCAAACTTGCCAATGCTTTAGTTGTTGAACTAACCCAACAACTCCATGTGACACCTAGCAATATAAATTTCCAGCAATCAGCCACCTAGCAACCATACATGCATCTAGCTTAATGTATATAAAGATTGGAAGAGAGAGAAAGTCCTCTACTTGGCTCATTTTTCTTACAAGCCTCCAACTCACTTTTCTCTCCACAAAACTCACGAAATATTAAGGTATTCCAGTCTCTAATTCAAGCCCCACGATTTCCTTAAACAAATCAGCAGCCAAGAATCAAAATTAATCAAAGAAAGGTATAAAACCTAACCTTATTTTCTGTCCAAAAATTCGGTGTTAGATGTTAGTTTTTGTTGTTCGAATATGTTGTATTTAGTCTCTAGTGATGATCTGGGTTGTTGTTTACTAGATCCATAACATCTAATGCTTGAAATCAAAGATTTTCAAATTCTAGAAAAATATTTTTTTGTGTTCTGACATCAAATGTCAGACGCTGTAGATTGTTATGTATTTAATGTTTTTTGTTGTTTAAGTGTTTGATTATGTATCCTTGTATGAGATCTTTAATCTGGTTCAAAAAGTAAAGTCCGATCTGTTGTAGATTTAAAGATATTGATGGTCAAAGGTCGTTGACCGACCATGACTTTTTAAAATCTGGGTAACCCAGAAAGTTATTAGCAGCTTCTGACAACTTTTTCTAATGGTTTGATCTGTCAGATTATATGTGTATTGTTAATGTTGTTGTGATAAGATTGTAGTGTGATGTCTAGACTATAGATTTAGTCCTTAATATTCCTTATATCACAAACAGGATCGAAGTAGTATGTGGTCAAAGTAGCCTTCTCAATCAGATTTGAAGTTTCTGGAATTTCCAGAAATGGAAGAACATGCCTTCTGACATCATTTTGACCGGCTTTGATCTCGTTTTTGAAATGTATTTTGGTTTTATTAAGATATCTAGATTATAGTACGACATGTAATCTACAAGGCCCGACGTATAAAACACCTATAATATGAACCGATCGACCGGAATAAGACCATCAAGGTCGTTGACCGGCGTTGACCAGAATTTTCTGGGTAACCCAGAAAACCCAGCAGCCTCTGACCGTAACTTTGATTGCTTATATCTCTTTATTGTTATGTTATTTGACCAAACTAATTGTTGTAGTGTGTAGTCTTGTAGAAGTACTACAAGATCTGACCAAGATCAAACCCAGAAACCTCTTAGCTTAAAAGTAATTCATGGTCAAAGTAGGCACCGTAGGCACCTCTATCACTGACTGTCAGCCTCAAGAACACCAACATCGACGATTGTCTGTTGCTATAGCCTTTAGCGACGGTTTTTAATTAATTTAATTTCTGAATTTCTGGAAATTGATTAAAAATAGAAAAAAATAGTTTTTAATTATGAAAAATACAAAATAAATTCCTAAAAATTATTTTTAAGTCTGAAAATTAGTATTTTTAATATATTTCATAAATATTTAATATTTTTGGAATATAAAAGTATTTATTTATTTAATTATAATATTAAATAAATTATTTAAAAATGCTTTTAATTCATGAAAAATCATGAAAAATTATATTATTGTGTTAGAAAATATTTTAAGTCATTTTTGATGAATTTTAATATTTTGTGATGAAATTTCATTAATTAATTAATATTAATGATGTTTAAGTTATTTAATAAATATATTAATTAAATTATGAAAAATAAAATTTATGATTTTAAAAATCATTTAAAGTATTATAAAAATATTTTAAGTTATAAAATATGACTTTTGATATTTTGTCATGAAAAATATTATTAATTTAATATTAATGATATTAATTTATTATTAGTGATATTTAGTTTATTTAATAATTATATTAAATAAATTAGTTTAAAAATGATTTTATTATTTTAAAAATCATTTTAAATGAAAATAAAGTGTTTAAAGATATTTTAAGTTATAAAATATAACTTTTAATATTTAAGGGATATTTTCATTAATAATTTAATATTAATGATATTTATTTAATGATTAATGATATTAAATTTATTTAATAGTTATATTAAATAAATAGTTTTAAAATGGTTTTATTTATTTAAAAATCATTTGAAAGGGATATAAATGAATTAAAAATATTTTAAAGTTATAATTAATGACTTTTAATATTTAGATAATAGTTTATTAATATTTAAATATTAATGGTAAATATTTAATAATGATTTTAAATGTTTTAAAAATCATTTAAGGGTAATATAAATACGTTAAGAATATTTTGATTTATTATACATAACTTTAATATTTTGGCAATGGTTTGATTAATACTTTTATATTAATTAAATATTGATGATAATAGAATTGTTTGATATTTAAATCATTTAATACTGATTCTGATATTTCAAAAATTATGGTAAATGGTAATAATTATTTTATAATTATTATAAGGTCATGAAAAATGATATGACTGTTATTTAATTAGTCTAAATGGATATTGAACAACTGTTTAGAGTCTTAGACTCGATAATTACCCAATAAAGATGTCGGTAGACCGACATGGTTCAGAAATTGATCTGGACTTAGAAATTTAGTTAGTTAATTATTTTATTTGTGATTTAATAGTGGATAAAGTTGTGTGACAATGTGATTATGAATGAGTTGATGTTTGTTTGTGATAACATGATTGTTGAACATGTATGACAATGTTATTATGTTATTTACTGACTGCAATAAGTAGTATTATGTGTTATGATATGTGATTCTAATCGATAGAATGATCTTATTAATGATAGGTTTCGGTATAACAGATAGATCTAAGTTGCGTAATTGTAAGCTGCGCATCAGGCAAGTATCCTAACTTTGCATTTTCTTTATTCAATGGACAAGTGTAAGAATGTTTTAGAATTATATTATTATTATACAGATTGTTAAGTCTATATTATATACGCCCACTGATTATCAACATGTTAGTATATGATAATTCAGATATATATTCTGTTCGTTAATTTCTATAAATGATTATACAAGTGTCCCCACTTGGATAATCATTGTATTTAATCACATGTTGATACACCTTTGATATACATATATGTTGAATTATATAAGACCTTTGTTATGAAAACCCGACAGGTATGAACATCCCGATAATGGAAAAAATTTTATGCGCTACGGCGGACAAAGGATGAACGATAATATCGTTCTAGCAATGTAGTATTTATCAATACAGGGCCCATGGACTGTACACCCTCAGGCCCGTAAGCAATGGCCGGTTTATAGATGAATTTCTGTTTAAACCCTTTCGAAAATGAAAACAATGTTCATAATGTGTAACAGAAACCCCATGTATAGACAATACATAGTTTCAAAAATTTGAAAGAGGGTTGTTATGTTATTGTTATTGGTATAGATTACTTCACAACTATTAACCGATTGTAGAAGAATATTATAAAGAAAATATTTAAATTCTTTCAACTTATATATATATAAATACTTGCTGGGCACTCAAATGCTCATCCTTGCTTAATTTAAATGTTTTCAGCTAAGTGTGAACAGCTAGAAGGCTCGGCCAGGATCAAGTGAAAAGGAAAGCAAACAGAATATGTTATTGTTATCATTTGTAATAGATTGATTGTATTAAGTTAATGATAGGTATTATATATCATGTAAAGAATGTAGTAAAGGTTGCGTACTTGGGATTAAACTCTGATAAATGTAAGTTAAGTTTAAAATTTATATTATTTTTATTATTATTAGTAATATTTCCGCTCATAGAAATGGTATCGTGAAGTACCGAGTTCGAGTTTCAAGTATCCGGGTTCGGGGACTTTACATGATGTTATCAGAGCTATAGGGTTAGAAACCTTAGGTGGGTTAGACTTTAAGCTATAACCTTAGAACACAAGGAAACGTTGAAAATACAAATAACTCATATAGAGTTTAAAGATAGATGAATCAGATAAATTCATCGTCAAATAAAATAAAAGATAATTTATTAAACTATTATGTGTTGTGTGTATTTATTATTTGCTAGTCAAGATAATTTTTTTGTGTGTATCTGTTAGATAGAAAGAATTAGGATACCCTTAAGTCGTAAAGAATAAGTCAACGTCCATAACTGAGCCAATATCAAAGCTAATAGCTGCAATAGAGGCTCACATTGAAAGCTACCTCAAAGAGGTGGTTATTTTGGAAAGTATAGTACTGGATCAAGAAATGCTAAGTATAACTGATAGGTAAAGTATAATTAAAGGATTATAAGTGGTCAATGTCGAGTTCTTAAACTCATATGTTGGTGAGGAGTTCTTAAACTCATAAGGTATTGAAAGTAGTGACAAATTAGGTATAGTTGCGTGTGAATGGATATTGAGGATAATGGAAATAGATAGGTTACTAAGCAATTGATCGTTAGTGAATGTGTAAGGAATAGGTAGTATTAGTATTAGTTGAATATGTATGATTTTAGGTAGTATATATAATAGGTATGTTGGTATAATATAAAATTTTGTATAAGTTATAGCAGCGAATCCCGACTTTTGTAGTCACAGGGATAGCGAATGTTTAAAGCAGAATGTGCTATGGTATGACAGGCGTTATGAATATGGGTTTATGTTGGATTAATGGGATAAGTTGGTATAAAGATAGTAGATATTATCTGGTCACTGGTTATTACAGTGGACCGAGTTTTCAAAATTTAATATTTTGAGTACATGATTGATTGAATAGAAAGTTTTGTGTTATATGTTAAGTGTTTACGGTAAGATTTAGTATGCAAGAAAAATTTATGAAAATGCTGTCAAGACGAAAAATGAAACCAAAGGATAGAAGGACCTGTGAATAAAGTTGGAGGATAACCAGACCCGACACAAAATTTTTGCGAATGCGGACGATCAAGCTATGCAGAACGGAATACCAGTTGCGGGAAATCTGCAAGACAATCGATTGACAAACTTCAAAGACTTCAAGACAATTGTATTGCAAGGATTTAGAAGATCAAATGACCTTGTAGCAACGTTAGTGATAACTAGGATAACGGAGGGGCAAAAGACAACTTTTGTCACCTATATGATAAAAGAAAATAATTTCGATAATACCAGAAATAAGCAGGGAATGTGATTAAAGGGAAAAGTTTGTGTGTGGAAAGTAAGGACAGGAGGGATATATATCTTTCCTAAATGTCCCAATCCAAGAAGGTATAGTGAATGTGTTATGTGCGAATCAATGGAGCATAAGGTGAAAGACTATTCAAGAAAGGAAATGGAATCAAGGAATGCGAATACGGAACAAGGCAGCAGGACATTGGCGACAACGAGACCAACTTCAACAAACAAACCAACGAAATCAACCGCAAGCGTCTTCAGCGGGACTGTTCGGGATTCGATAGCAGCCGGGGATGAAACTCGAGGTATTAATCTAACCAATTTTTATTTTCTTATTATATTTTTATATATAGTAAATTATTTTTATAAATTATTTTGAAGGAGGAATTTGAGTTCTCTTAGAAATCAAATTTCTGTTTAAGGAGATAGATAATCGTTATGCTGAATAGTTAATGATCGATTCGATCAATTATGATCGAGATCTAATTGCAATGATCATGTATGTTATGTACCCTGGTATGTATAGGTTTTAAAAGGTGATTCCGGGGACGGAATCTTTATAAGGGAGGGTGAATGTGACAACCCGATATTTTCTATATAAATGAATCATAAATTTTGCGTATAATTTTTTTTTATTTATTAAAATAAATATGAATGATATGTGTAAGGGTAATGTGTAATTATAATTATATGTGTGATAAATAAAATTTATTTATTACATTAAGTATTACAAATAAATTTATTTTAGAATTATTTGATTATTATCAATTATATTTTTATACTAATTAATTCCTTATCGAAAATGTTTTATTAATTTTTTTTCAAGGAAAATATAATCTTATATTATTTAAATAATATATGAAATGATTTTAGAATAATTATAATGATTATTTCATTATATAAATTTTGTTCAGGATATTAAGTTAATTATTTAACTTAATTTATAATGTTAATTAGGACAGATAAATCAGATATGGAATCCAAACCTTAATTCTGGGTTTTGATCAAGGAATGAAAATAATAATATTATATTATTATTTGCCAGTGTTATAAATATGTGTGTTATGTTAATGTGTGGAACAGTTTTAGTGTTAATGATAACCCTAATTTTGGTTATGGGATAAGGAATAATGATAATAAAATTATAATATTAATTATATTTTGATTTTTCAGTGCTATGAATATGTATTGTATTTCTGTATTGATAATGGTTGGCCAATTACGGTGTATTATGACCAAACCTTAGTAATAATATTAAACCCTAATTTTAAGTGTTAAAACCCTAATTTGAAACTCAGCTGTGAGTTCAAGACTGTTGTTTAACTGTGTTATATGATATATGTTATGCATTATATAATTTTGTTATTAAACCCTATTTAATATTTCGAAACTCTAATTAAAAATAGAAACCCTAGTTTCAAACTGTTAAACCCTAATTGATTTGAAATCCTAATGTAAAAGTCATTCATGACTTTGAGAATTTGTCAAGTCGTTATGTAATCACGATAATGTGATTTATGATCGGTGTTATATGTTTTAACCATAATTAGAGAGAATCGCAATCATTTAAAATCCTTATTATTTTTCTATATTATAAACCCTAATTTCAAAAGTTAGAAACCCTAATTTGCTTGTTTTAAACCCTAATCGCCAAATTGGGAAGTTTAATGCTAATTAGTGTATCTTAAATCTAATTAGTAAGGTACTAAGTAATTAAAAACAAAACCTAATTGATTAAGAAACTCTAATTACATTTTTTTGTAACTAAATTGTTATTTATTTTTAAATCTTAATTTTGGAAATTCTTGAAATTATTTTTAAACCCTAAAATGGTCCAAACCCTAAACCTTAAGGGTTTGCCAAATGACAAAAATGCCCTTTAATTTAATTGCCAAATGACACTAATGCCCTTATCTGCATTATTGAGGTTAACTTGTCAAACTTGCCAATGCTTTAGTTGTTGAACTAACCCAACAACTCCACGAGACACCTAGCAACATAAATTTCCAGTAATCAGCCACCTAGCAACCATACATGCATCTAGCTTAATGTATATAAAGATTGGAAGAGAGAGAAAGTCCTCTACTAGGCTCATTTTTCTTACAAGCCTCCAACTCACTTTTCTCTCCACAAAACTCACGAAATATTAAGGTATTCCAGTCTCCAATTCAAGCCCCACGATTTCCTTAAACAAATCAGCAGCCAAGAATCAAAATTAATCAAAGAAAGGTATAAAACCTAACCTTAATTTCTGTCCAAAAATTCGTTGTTAGATGTTAGTTTTTGTTGTTAGAATATGTTGTATTTAGTCTCTAGTGATGATCTGGCTTGTTGTTTACTAGATCCATAACATTTAATGCTTGAAATCAAAGATTTTCAAATTCTGGAATTTTTTTTTTGTTCTGACATCAAATGTCAGACGCTGTAGATTGTTATGTGTTTAATGTTTTTGTTGTTTAAGTGTTTGATTATGTATCCTTGTATGAGATCTTTAATCTGGTTCAAAAAGTAAAGTCCGATCTGTTGTAGATTTAAAGATATTGATGGTCAAAGGTCGTTGACCGACCATGACTTTTTAAAATCTGGGTAACCCAGGAAGTTATTAGCAGCGTTTGACAACTTTTTCTAATGGTTTGATCTGTCAGATTATATGTGTATTATTAATGTTGTTGTGATAAGATTGTAGTGTGATGTCTGGACTATAGATTTAGTCCTTAATATTCCTTATATCACAAACAGGATCGAAGTAGTATGTGGTCAAAGTAGCCTTCTCAATCAGATTTGAAGTTTCTAGAATTTCCAGAAATGGAAGAACATGCCTTCTGACATCATTTTGACCGGCTTTGATCTCGTTTTTGAAATGTATTTTGGTTGTATTAAGATATCTAGATTATAGTACGACATGTAATCTACAAGGCCCGACGTATAAAACACCTATGACATGAACCGATCGACCGGAATAAGACCATCAAGGTCGTTGACCGGCGTTGACCAGAATTTTCTGGGTAACCCAGAAAACCCAGCAGCCTCTGACCGTAACTTTGATTGCTTATATCTCTTTATTGTTATGTTATTTGACCAAACTAATTGTTGTAGTGTGTAGTCTTGTAGAAGTACTAGAAGATCTGACCAAGATCAAACCCAGAAACCTCTTAGCTTAAAAGTAATTCATGGTCAAAGTAGGCACTGTAGGCACCTCTATCACTGACTGTCAGCCTCAAGAACACCAACAACGGCGGTTGTCTGTTGCTATAGCCTTTAGCGACGGTTTTTAATTAATTTAATTTCTGAATTTCTGTAAATTGATTAAAAATAGAAAAAAATAGTTTTTAATTATGAAGAATACAAAATAAATTCCTAAAAATTATTTTTAAGTCTGAAAATAAGTTTTTAATAATTTTTAATATATTTCATAACTATTTAATATTTTTGGAATGTAAAATTTTTTATTTATTTAATTATAATATTAAATAAATTATTCAAAAACGGTTTTAATTCATGAAAAATCATGAAAAATTATATTATTGTGTTAGAAAATATTTTAAGTCATTTTTCATGAATTTTAATATTTTGTGATGAAATTTCATTAATTAATTAATATTAATAATGTTTAAGTTATTTAATAAATATATTAATTAAATTATGGAAAATAAAAATTATGATTTTAAAAATCATTTAAAGTATTATAAAAATATTTTAAGTTATAAAATATGACTTTTGATATTTTGTCATGAAAAATATTATTAATTTAATATTAATGATATTAATTTATTATTAGTGATATTTAGTTTATTTAATAATTATATTAAATAAATTAGTTTAAAAATGATTTTATTATTTTAAAAATCATTTTAAATGAAAATAAAGTGTTTAAAGATATGTTAAGTTATAAAATATAACTTTTAATATTTAAGGGGTATTTTCATTAATAATTTAATATTAATGATATTTATGTAATGATTAATGATATTAAATTTATTTAATAGTTATATTAAATAAATAGTTTTAAAATAGTTTTATTTATTTAAAAATTATTTAAAAGGGATATAAATGAATTAAAAATATTTTAAAGTTATAATTAATGACTTTTAATATTTAGATAATAGTTTATTAATATTTAATAATGATTTTAAATGTTTTAAAAATCATTTAAGGGTAATATAAATACGTTAAGAATATTTTGAGTTATTATACATAACTTTAATATTTTGGCAATGATTTGATTAGTAGTTTTATATTAATTAAATATTGATGATAATAGAATTGTTTGATATTTAAATTATTTAATAATGATTCTAATATTTCAAAAATTATGGTAAATGATAATAATTATTTTATAATTATTATAAGGTCATGAAAAATGATATGACTGTTATTTAATTAGTCTAAATGGATATTGAACAACTGTTTAGAGTCTTAGACTCGATAATTACCCGATAAAGATGTCGGTAGACCGACATGGTTCAGAAATTGATTTGGACTTAGAAATTTAGTTAGTTAATTATTTTATTTGTGATTCAATGGTGGATAAAGTTGTGTGAAAATGTGATTAGGAATGAGTTGATGTTTGTTTGTGATAACATGATTGTTGAACATGTATGACAATGTGATTATGTTATGTGCTGACTGCAATAAGCAGTAGTATGTGTTATGATATGTGATTCTAATCGATAGAATGATCTTATTAATGATAGGTTTCGGTATAACAGATAGATCTAAGTTGCGTAATTGTAAGCAGCGCATCAGGCAAGTATCTTAACTTTACATTTTCTTTATGCAATGGACAAGTGTAAGAATGTTTCAGAATTATATTATTATTATACAGATTGTTAAGTCTATATTATATACGCCCACTGATTATCAACATGTTAGTATATGATAATTCAGATATATATTCTGTTCGTTAATTTCTATAAATGATTATACAAGTGTCCCCACTTGGATAATCATTGTATTTAATCACATGTTGATACACCTTTTGTAGCAACCCCGAATCCAGGTTCCAAATCACCTCGGATCCAGTATACTATTCCTATCACAATTTGCGGAAGATATAAACATAAATTGTTTATACATTACATTACACACTATTTTCCCCAAGGTCGAGTAACCTTAACTTAATACACATTTCACAAAATTTTCTAACATATAACACATTTATTAAACTATACTATTACATACTAGCCGCACTTTATATCCCAAGCTGAACTTGACTTTAACCTTTTCCTGTATCCAAACGCATTCGCCTTATCTGCAATGTTTTATCATGATATAGTAAGGGTGAGCATGAAAGTTGCCTAGCAAGTTTTTATACAATAATCTAACGATATATCATGATTGAAGAGTATGAATAAAGGGCTTGCTATAATTCGTCAATATAATTGAGAATTATCACGAACAAATTTTTGACTGAACAAGTATTATACATGAACAAATATTTCTGAACCAACTGGTAATGAAATTGATCAGCCTTTCATACCTGAATTATACATGCAAGATGTACAGAATACAATTTTTGTGGCAATCAGCAATGATTAACTATAAGCTTGAAGAAACTACTCTTATTAGAGTTAAGTATAAGAAACTTGCCTGAACCGTTGATTACCGCACGCAATTAATAACGCTTTATCCGAAGACCTAATATTAATAATATAGATCCCCAATATTAGAATAATATCATCACAGTATTATACTGTTATATTTATATCCACAGAATAACCTAAACATATAACACATAATCCTACCAGTCTATAACACACATAAAACTAGGTATCGAGTCAAACTATTGCAGTCTGAGTTGAAACTGACACAATTCTATCATCCCGACGGTCTAGTCGGACGAATATCGAGTTTAAGTTTAATTAAACTCTGACTTAATACTTAACAATTATCACAGATAATTTTTTATCAGACAAAACATTTTTCCTAGGCTCGTAATAATTTTCGGATAATTATTACCATTTATCACCATTTTTCAATCATTAAAACCGTATTTAAATGAATTAAATACAATATAATACCATAATCATTAATATTCATTTATTATAAAATATTAATGAAAATCATAACATAATATTATAATATAATTATAATATATCAAAGTATTTTTAATACCTTAAAATCATATTTAAATAATTTTTAAACCTTTAAATCCATTATCCGATAATTAATATTAATATTAAAATATTAATATTTTTATGTCAAAATATCAAAAGTTACATTTTATAACTTAAAATATTTTTATAACACATAAATCATTTTATATGATTTATAAAGCATTAATTTCATTTTTCTTTAATTTATTTAATATATTTATTAAATAAAATAATTATCTTTAATATTAATTAATTAATTAAATTCATCCCAAAATATTAAAAGTCATCAAAAATAACTTAAAATATTTTCTTATACCATAATATTATTTTTCATGATTTTTCATGAATTAAAAACTATTTTTAAATAATTTATTTAATATTATAATTAAATAAATAAATACCATTTACATTCCAAAAATACTAAATATTTTTGAAATATACTCAAAATAGTTAAAAACTATTTTTCAGACTTTAAAATAATTTTTCATAATTTATTTTATATTTTTAATAATTAAAAATAATTTTTTTCTAATTTTAAATTAATTTTCAAAAAAATAAGAAATAAACTGTCGCTAAAGGCCTATAGCGACGCTTTCTGTCGCTATAGGTGTTCTTGAGTGTTCTTGACAGATGCGAGGGTACCTAGTTTGACCGGAATTTAAACTGTGTTCTGAATGGTTTCTAGGCTCGTTTGAAGTGTGATCATGTAGTATGTATGTAATACTACAACATACAACCAACATCTTGATCATAACACAACATCACAGCAAGATCTAAGCTTGCCAAGTTGCTGTCAGAGGCTTGTCGTTCCAGAAATCCAGACAGGTTCGAGTGGCCATCTTATGGCTCGATTAAATCTAAGTTCCAGTAGTGTTTCAGGTAATGTTAAGGTCTAATCTTATAGTAGCTATGCCAAGGTACAACAACAATTCACTAGATCAACTTAACAACAAAAGATAAACCAGATTCAAGCCGGTTAAACTACATGTCAGGAGCTGTTCTTCACGATTTCTAGGTTTTCCAGATTTCGTCAAGAACAGTTGGTCAATGGTACTTTGACCACAATTTCCTGCCAATCCAGTTACGATCTAGGTGTTGTAAAGGTTTCAGTATGTACACAGCATGTCAACCTGCAAGGATAAATCAATAACATGGCCAAACAAGCAAACGAAAGCAAGATTCATGGCCTTGAAAAACTAGTCAGACCGATCTGGAAATTCTGGGTTACCCAGATTTTCAGTTTCTGTGATCGGTCAACGACCTTTGACTGCTTGTATCTTTTAATCTAAACATGATCTATACTTGATTCAAGTTCTAGATTATAGTTCTTACAACATACTACAAGTATAAACTCTTATATAACAAAAACAATTAACAAACAATGATCTATGAGCCCTGACATATGGTTGTCAGGCCATATTTTTCAACATTTCCAGATTTCATAAATTGCTAGATTCGAGCATCTAGATGTTATGGATCCATGATCCATCAACCCAGAACATTAAAAGACACCCTATTACACAACTTTAACCAACAATTAACATTAAACAACATAAGATCAAAGTATTTAAAAATTTAGGGTTTTATACCACTTTCATGCTTGATTTCTGATTTCTAATCCTTTGATCTGTTTCTGGCTTGCTAAAACTTGATCCTGGTTTTTATTTCTTACACTTTCTCACATTAATTCCCGAAATTCTAGAGAGAGAGGGTCTTGGATAAAAATGAATTGTCAAGTGTCTTTTTCTCTCTCTAAATCTATTAATATCATGTTGCAAATGCATGAATCTGCTGAATTAGGCTGGGTTGCTGGATAATAAGTCAAATGCTAGGCTACATTTAGGTCTAGGGTTGTTCACCAACCCATGATTTGGCCAAGATTTGCAAGTTGTCACCTAAATAATGCAATAAGGGCATTCTTGTCATTTCCCTTTATTTCTAGAAATTGCCTTTGATGAAACCCTTAATCTTTAGGGTTTGGAACATTTTAGGGTTTAGGTTTTAACCATTAATTTTGTAATTTAATTTCTACCCTTTCCGAATTTCGGTTATAGAAATTAGAAAATTAACATTTCACAATTATAATTAGGATTTACTAATTATATTAAAATTCCTTAATCATACTTTCATTCTTGCTAATTAGGATTAGCATTTCATAACTACAATCGCTAATTACGCAATTAGGGTCAAAATCACAGATTAGGGTTTGTAACCCACAAATTAGGGTTTTATAATAGAAAATAATTTTCTAATTTTAGAAATTAAATATTCGTAATTAGATTAGGGTTTTCTAATTACTCATAATTTAAAATAATTAGGATTAGGGTTTCCTATTGCTAATTTTAGCAATTAAATTCACATTTTAGCATTAGGGTTTCTGACGGAACAATTAGGGTTCCAAAATTTGAAATTAGGGTTTATTAATTAATTAGCCTTTACCCTAATTAGACTTAATTAATAGCACTTAAGCATTAAAATTCTCCGTTATATTCCCCGGTTAGGGCTTTCATTTTATCAAAATCTGAAATTAGGGTTTTCAGATCTGGTATTAGTGTTTTCAAACAATCAATTAAGATTTTAAACAATTCAATAGGGTTTTCCCTAATTAATTAAAATTATTGGCGTTTAACCTTGTTCATAATATTGCATTCCCAATCTAGGGTTCCATTCACCGAATTAGGGTTTCAGATTTCCCGGAACTAAAACTAGGGTTTCCAGAACCGATTTCTAGGGTTTCTTATTAATCGTTAGAGTTTTCTAACCGAACGTTGTCGTTCTTAATATAAACTTAGGGTTTGTCACAGATATAATTTATTTGATCAACCCATGACCCTTAACCACATTCTGAACACATCATTAACCATAAACACAAAACATATTCACATAAATCCTTAATCCTGAATAATTCACCTATATCCTTCACCGAATTTTTGAAATCCACAAAATTCAATCCCAATAACATTAAACGCATACACTTATTTTCTCTCTAGGTCTAATATTTGACCTTAAATCAATCATTAAAGATTTTACTAAATTGTCTAAATTCTCGGGTTGTCACATTCACCCCTCCTTATAAGAATTTCGTCCCCGAAATTCGCCTTACACCGTGAACCTTACGCCGTGAACCTTACACCATTCACACATATTTCACATGCTACCCAATACACCACTCACAAGGGTAAAGATTTTTAAAACTGTGCTGAGAAATCATATAGACTGGTTGTTTTTCATTTTCGCAAAGGTTTTATGGAAATTCATTCGCAAACCGTCATAACTTACGGACACAAGGGTGATCAGCCCGATATGCCCTGTACTGGCCAAGTACTGCTGGTCGGAACAATTTGATCCTCTTATCCGCCTTAGGCGCACAAAATTTCTTACCTCAGTCTTATTTGATTCCGCAGCAAAATAATTTTGGTTCGGGAAATTTCTTTCAATAAACACTTGGAGTTTTTGAAAACATTTTTGAGAATGACGTCATGATGCCGCACTGTATTTAACAGTCCGTTGAGGATTCCGTCATTTGGTGATTTTATCATGCTACATCATACCATAGTGGAATAGTGACTTTAAGTCAAATTCACACTAAGTAATACTGCATTGATGACTCCGTCATTTTTATCATCTCTGCACCAGGTCACATGGTACATAAGTGATAAATAAAAACAATTTTTTTTTAAAAGGCACATAGTGCGTATTTAGCTTGATGTCAAAATTTTGAAATCTAGCATAGATAGAGGTTTAGGAAAACCTAATTCTCCACTAATGATCATTTGCTTAAACATTCTATCTGTTCCTATAATCCTTAACACTCCATTCACACACAACTATACCCAATTCATAAAACCACACTTATGAGTTCATAACCTGACCACAATTATATGAGTTTACGAACTTACCCTGACCTTTAGCGTCCGTTCGCTGAGGGGCTCATAAACATTTCATATAACTATGCGTCAAGAATGTCACATAAGTATGAGTTCCAAGAACTCGTACTTAATCCTATATTCTCTACCTATGACCTATTTATCTATATATAATAACTAGCGTGACACAATATTTCAATTATTACCAATGCCACCAACTGAGTAGTTTTTACACCAAGTACAATTCCCCGCCCATACAAGGAATCATACAACTCTGTTGCTGGCACGAGTCCTCATTGAAATCCCCACCTAATCGTAACCCCTTTTTTTTCAATACGAATTCAATTTGTATTCATAATCCATAACTCTTTCATGAGTTTTCATAGTACCATTTCAATTTGTATAAACATCACGCAGCTTGCTGTAAACTTTTCAATCATTAGATTGATTCATTTCCTATATCATAACCTTTATCAGATCACGGGGTGATCTTATCGTATATATTACGATTCAATTCCATGCACTATGATCGTTTTGTTTTACGATCTCCTATCCCTGCACTTTCAATCTTTTAGACTCGATCTATTCACCATTACTATTAAACTTTATTATCAGAGTTAGGGAACTCTGTAGCATAACAACTTACCGAGATTCTTCTTTGAATCTTACTGACCAACTAACTCTATGTGAGTTAGTCTTATCTTAATCACTGCGGTTATTGGTCTCAGGTATTCCTACCTAAGCTTCATAACCAACAACTCTGATACCAACTGTAGCAACCCCGAATCCAGGTTCCAAATCACCTCGGATCCGGTATATTATTTCTATCACTATTTGCGAAAGATATAAACATAAATTGTTTATACATTACATTACACACTATTTTCCCCAAGGTTGAGTAACCTTAACTTAATACACATTTCACAAAATTTTTTAACATATAACACATTTATTAAACTATACTATTACATACTAGCCGCACTTTATATCCCAAGCTGAACTTGACTTTAACCTTTTCCTGTATCCAAACGCATTCGCCTTATCTGCAATGTTTTATCATGATATAGCAAGGGTGAGCATGAAAGTTACCCAGCAAGTTTTATACAATAATATAACGATATATCATGATTGAAGAGTATGAATAAAGGGCTTGCTATAATTCGTCAATATAATTGATAATTAGCACGAACAAATTTTTGACTGAACAAGTATTATACATGAACAAATATTTCTGAACCAACTGGTAATGAAGGTGATCAACCTTTCATACCTGACTTATACATGCAAGATGTACAGAATACAATTTTCGTGGCAATCAGCAATGATTAACCATAAGCTTGAAGAAACTACTCTTATTAGAGTTAAATATAAGAAAACTTGCCTGAACCGTTGATTACTGCACGCAATTAATAACGCTTTATCCGAAGACCTAGTATTAATAATATAGATCACCAATATTAGAATAATATCATCACAGTATTATACTGTTATATTTATATCCACAGAATAACCTAAACATATAACACATAATCCTACCAGTCTATAACACACATAAAATTAGGTATCGAGTCAAACTATTGCAGTCTGAGTTGAAACTGACACAATTCTATCATCCCGACGGTCTAGTCGGACGAATATCGAGTTTAAGTTTAATTAAACTCTGACTTAATACTTAACAATTATCACAGATAATTTTTTATCAGACAAAACATTTTTCCTAGGCTCGTAATAATTTTCGGATAATTAGTACCATTTATCACCATTTTTCAATCATTAAAACCGTATTTAAATGAATTAAATACAATATAATACCATAATTATTAATATTCATTTAATATAAAATATTAATGAAAATCATAACATAATATTATAATATAATTATAATATATCAAAGTATTTTTAATACCTTAAAATCATATTTATATAATTTTTAAACCTTTAAATCCATTATCCGATAATTAATATTAATATTAAAATATTAATATTTTTATGTCAAAATATCAAAAGTTACATTTTATAACTTAAAATATTTTTATAACACTTAAAATCATTTTTATATGATTTATAAAGCATTAATTCCATTTTTCCATAATTTATTTAATATATTTATTAAATAAAATAATTATCTTTAATATTAATTAATTAATGAAATTCATCCCAAAGTATTAAAAGTCATCAAAAATAACTTAAAATATTTTCTTATACCATAATATTATTTTTCATGATTTTTCATGAATTAAAAACTATTTTTAAATAATTTATTTAATATTATAATTAAATAAATAAATACCATTTACATTCCAAAAATACTAAATATTTTTGAAATATACTCAAAATAGTTAAAAACTATTTTTCAGACTTTAAAATAATTTTTCATAATTTATTTTGTATTTTTAATAATTAAAAATCATTTTTTTCTAATTTTAAATTAATTTTCGGAAAAATAAGAAATAAACTGTCGCTAAAGGCCTATAGCGACGCTTTCTGTCGCTATAGGTGTTCTTGAGTGTTCTTGACAGATGCAAGGGTACCTAGTTTGACCGGAATTTAAACTGTGTTCTGAATAGTTTCTAGGCTCGTTTGAAGTGTGATCATGTAGTATGTATGTAATACTACAACATACAACCAACATCTTGATCATAACACAACATCACAGCAAGATCTAAGCTTGCCAAGTTGCTGTCAGAGGCTTGTCGTTCCAGAAATCCAGACAGGTTCGAGTGGCCATCTTATGGCTCGATTAAATCTAAGTTCCAGTAGTGTTTCAGGTAATGTTAAGGTCTAATCTTATAGTAGCTATGCCAAGGTACAACAACAATTCACTAGATCAACTTAACAACAAAAGATAAACCAGATTCAAGCCGGTTAAACTACATGTCAGGAGCTGTTCTTCACGATTTCTAGGTTTTCCAGATTTCGTCAAGAACAGTTGGTCAATGGTACTTTGACCACAATTTCCTGCCAATCCAGTTACGATCTAGGTGTTGTAAAGGTTTCAGTATGTACACAGCATGTCAACCTGCAAGGATAAATCAATAACATGGCCAAACAAGCAAACGAAAGCAAGATTCATGGCCTTGAAAAACTAGTCAGACCGATCTGGAAATTCTGGGTTACCCAGATTTTCAGTTTCTGTGATCGGTCAACGACCTTTGACTGCTTGTATCTTTCAATCTAAACATGATCTATACCTGATTCAAGTTCTAGATTATAGTTCTTACAACATACTACAAGTATAAACTCTTATATAACAAAAACAATTAACAAACAATGATCTATGAGCCCTGACATATGGTTGTCAGGCCATATTTTTCAACATTTCCAGATTTCATAAATTGCTAGATTCGAGCATCTTGATGTTATGGATCCATGATCCATCAACCCAGAACATTAAAAGACACCCTATTACACAACTTTAACCAACAATTAACATTAAACAACATAAGATCAAAGTATTTAAAAATTTAAGGTTTTATACCACTTTCATGCTTGATTTCTGATTTCTAATCCTTTGATCTGTTTCTGGCTTGCTAAAACTTGATCCTGGTTTTTATTTCTTACACTTTCTCACATTAATTCCCGAAATTCTAGAGAGAGAGGGTCTTGGATAAAAATGAATTGTCAAGTGTCTTTTTCTCTCTCTAAATCTATTAATATCATGTTGCAAATGCATGAATCTTCTGAATTAGGCTGGGTTGCTGGATAATAAGTCAAATGCTAGGCTACATTTAGGTCTAGGGTTGTTCACCAACCCATGATTTGGCCAAGATTTGCAAGTTGTCACCTAAATAATGCAATAAGGGCATTCTTGTCATTTCCCTTTATTTCTAGAAATTGCCTTTGATGAAACCCTTAATCTTTAGGGTTCGGAACATTTTAGGGTTTAGGTTGTAACCATTAATTTTGTAATTTAATTTCTACCCTTTCCGAATTTCGGTTATAGAAATTAGAAAATTAACATTTCACAATTATAATTAGGATTTACTAATTATATTAAAATTCCTTAATCATACTTTCATTATTGCTAATTATGATTAGCATTTCATAACTACAATCGCTAATTACGCAATTAGGGTCAAAATCACAGATTAGGGTTTGTAACCCACAAATTAGGGTTTTCTAATAGAAAATAATTTTCTAATTTTAGAAATTAAATATTCGTAATTAGATTAGGGTTTTCTAATTACTCATAATTTAAAATAATTAGGATTAGGGTTTCCTATTGCTAATTTTAGCAATTAAATCCACATTTTAGCATTAGGGTTTCTGACGGAACAATTAGGGTTCCAAAATTTGAAATTAGGGTTTATTAATTAATTAGCCTTTACCCTAATTGGACTTAATTAATAGCACTTAAGCATTAAAATTCTCCGTTATATTCCCAGGTTAGGGCTTTCATTTTATCAAAATCTGAAATTAGGGTTTTCAGATCTGGTATTAGTGTTTTCAAAAAATCAATTAAGATTTTAAACAATTCAATAGGGTTTTCCCTAATTAATTAAAATTATTGGCGTTTAACCTTGTTCATAACATTGTATTTCCAATCTAGGTTTCCATTCACCGAATTAGGGTTTTGGATTTCCCGGAACTGAAACTAGGGTTTCCAGAACCGATTTTTAGGGTTTCTTATTAATCGTTAGAGTTTTCTAACCGAACGTTGTCGTTCTTAATATAAACTTAGGGTTTGTCACAGATATAATTTATTTGATCAACCCATGACCCTTAACCACATTCTGAACACATCATTAACCATAAACACAAAACATATTCACATAAATCCTTAATCCTGAATAATTCACCTATATCCTTCACCGAATTTTTGAAATCCTCAAAATTCAATCCCAATAACATTAAACGCATACACTTATTTTCTCTCTAGGTCTAATATTTGACCTTAAATCAATCATTAAAGATTTTACTAAATTGTCTAAATTCTCGGGTTGTCACATTCACCCCTCCTTATAAGAATTTCGTCCCCGAAATTCGCCTTACACCTTACACCGTGAACCTTACACCATTCACACATATTTCACATGCTACCCAATACACCACTCACAAGGGTAAAGATTTTTAAAACTGTGCTGAGAAATCATATAGACTGGTTGTTTTTCATTTTCGCAAAGGTTTTATGGAAATTCTTCCGCAAACCGTCATAACTTACGGACACAAGGGTGATCAGCCCGATATGCCCTGTACTGGCCAAGTACTGCTGGTCGGAACAATTTGTTCCTCTTATCCGCCTTAGGCGCACAAAATTTCTTACCTCGGTCTTATTTGATTCCGCAGCAAAATAATTTTGGTTCGGGAAATTTCTTTCAATAAACACTTGGAGTTTTTGAAAACATTTTTGAGAATGACGTCATGATGCCGCACTGTATTTAACAGTCCGTTGAGGATTCCGTCATTTGGTGATTTTATCATGCTACATCATACCATAGTGGAATAGTGACTTTAAGTCAAATTCACACTAAGTAATACTGCATTGATGACTCCGTCATTTTTATCTTCTCTGCACCAGGTCACATGGTACATAAGTGATAAATAAAAACAATTTTTTTTAAAAGACACATAGTGCGTATTTAGCTTGATGTCAAAATTTTGAAATCTAGCATAGATAGAGGTTTAGGAAAACCTAATTCTCCACTAATGATCATTTGCTTAAACATTCTATCTGTTCCTATAATCCTTAACACTCCATTCACACACAACTATACCCAATTCATAAAACCACACTTATGAGTTCATAACCTGACCACAATTATATTAGTTTACGAACTTACCCTGACCTTTAGCGTCCGTTCGCTGAGGGGCTCATAAACATTTCATATAACTATGCGTCAAGAATGTCACATAAGTATGAGTTCCAAGAACTCGTACTTAATCCTATATTCTCTACCTATGACCTATTTATCTATATATAATAACTAGCGTGACACAATATTTCAATTATTACCAATGCCACCAACTGAGTAGTTTTTACACCAAGTACAATTCCCCGCCCATACAAGGAATCATACAACTCTGTTGCTGGCACGAGTCCTCATTGAAATCCCCACCTAATCGTAACCCCTTTTTTTTCAATATGAATTCAATTCGTATTCATAATCCATAACTCTTTCATGAGTTTTCATAGTACCATTTCATAGTACAACATCACACAGCATCTTGCTGTAAACTTTTCAATCATTAGATTGATTCATTTCCCATATCATAACCTTTATCAGATCACGGGGTGATCTTATCGTATATATTACGATTCAATTCCATGCACTATGATCGTTTTGTTTTACGATCTCCTATCCTTGCACTTTCAGTCTTTTAGACTCGATCTATTCACCATTACTATTAAACTTTATTATCAGAGTTAGGGAACTCTGTAGCGTAACAACTTACCGAGATTCGTCTTTGAATCTTACTGACCAACTAACTCTATGTGAGTTAGTCTTATCTTAATCATTGCGGTTATTGGTCTCAGGTATTCCTACCTAAGCTTCATAACCAACAGCTCTGATACCAACTGTAGCAATCCCGAATCCAGGTTCCAAATCACCTCGGATCCGGTATATTATTTCTATCACTATTTGCGGAAGATATAAACATAAATTGTTTATACATTACATTACACACTATTTTCCCCAAGGTTGAGTAACCTTAACTTAATACACATTTCACAATTTTTTTTTAACATATAACACATTTATTAAACTATACTATTACATACTAGCCGCACTTTATATCCCAAGCTGAACTTGACTTTAACCTTTTACTGTATCCAAACTCATTCGCCTTATCTGCAATGTTTTATCATGATATAGCAAGGGTGAGCATGAAAGTTGCCCAGCAAGTTTTATACAATAATATAACGATATATCATGATTGAAGAGTATGAATAAAGGGCTTGCTATAATTCGTCAATATAATTGATAATTAGCACGAACAAATTTTTGACTGAACAAGTATTATACATGAACAAACATTTCTGAACCAACTGGTAATGAAGGTGATCAGCCTTTCATACCTGACTTATACATGCAAGATGCACAGAATACAATTTTCGTGGCAATCAGCAATGATTAACCATAAGCTTGAAGAAACTACTCTTATTAGAGTTAAATATAAGAAAACTCGCCTGAACCGTTGATTACTGCATGCAATTAATAACGCTTTATCCGAAGACCTAGTGTTAATAATATAGATCACCAATATTAGAATAATATCATCACAGTATTATATTGTTATATTTATATCCACAGAATAACCTAAACATATAACACATAATCCTACCAGTCTATAACACACATAAAACTAGGTATCGAGTCAAACTATTGCAGTCTGAGTTGAAACTGACACAATTCTATCATCCCGACGGTCTAGTCAGACGAATATCGAGTTTAAGTTTAATTAAACTCTGACTTAATACTTAACGATTATCACAAATAATTTTTTATCAGACAAAACATTTTTCCTAGGCTCGTAATAATTTTCGGATAATTAGTACCATTTATCACCATTTTTCAATCATTAAAACCGTATTTAAATGAATTAAATACAATATAATACCATAATTATTAATATTCATTTAATATAAAATATTAATGAAAATCATAACATAATATTATAATATAATTATAATATATCAAAGTATTTTTAATACCTTAAAATCATATTTATATGATTTTTAAACCTTTAAATCCATTATCCGATAATTAATATTAATATTAAAATATTAATATTTTTATGTCAAAATATCAAAAGTTACATTTTATAACTTAAAATATTTTTATAACACTTAAAATCATTTTTATATGATTTATAAAGCATTAATTCCATTTTTCCATAATTTATTTAATATATTTATTAAATAAAATAATTATCTTTAATATTAATTAATTAATGAAATTCATCCCAAAGTATTAAAAGTCATCAAAAATAACTTAAAATATTTTCTTATACCATAATATTATTTTTCATGATTTTTCATGAATTAAAAACTATTTTTAAATAATTTATTTAATATTATAATTAAATAAATAAATACCATTTACATTCCAAAAATACTAAATATTTTTGAAATATACTCAAAATAGTTAAAAACTATTTTTCAGACTTTAAAATAATTTTTCATAATTTATTTTGTATTTTTAATAATTAAAAATCATTTTTTTCTAATTTTAAATTAATTTTCGGAAAAATAAGAAATAAACTGTCGCTAAAGGCCTATAGCGACGCTTTCTGTCGCTATAGGTGTTCTTGAGTGTTCTTGACAGATGCAAGGGTACCTAGTTTGACCGGAATTTAAACTGTGTTCTGAATGGTTTCTAGGCTCGTTTGAAGTGTGATCATGTAGTATGTATGTAATACTACAACATACAACCAACATCTTGATCATAACACAACATCACAGCAAGATCTAAGCTTGCCAAGTTGCTGTCAGAGGCTTGTCGTTCCAGAAATCCAGACAGGTTCGAGTGGCCATCTTATGGCTCGATTAAATCTAAGTTCCATTAGTGTTTCAGGTAATGTTAAGGTCTAATCTTATAGTAGCTATGCCAAGGTACAACAACAATTCACTAGATCAACTTAACAACAAAAGATAAACCAGATTCAAGCCGGTTAAACTACATGTCAGGAGCTGTTCTTCACGATTTCTAGGTTTTCCAGATTTCATCAAGAACAGTTGGTTAATGGTACTTTGACCACAATTTCCTGCCAATCCAGTTACGATCTAGGTGTTGTAAAGGTTTCAGTATGTACACAGCATGTCAACCTGCAAGGATAAATCAATAACATGGCCAAACAAGCAAACGAAAGCAAGATTCATGGCCTTGAAAAACTAGTCAGACCGATCTGGAAATTATGGGTTACCCAGATTTTCAGTTTCTGTGATCGGTCAACGACCTTTGACTGCTTGTATCTTTCAATCTAAACATGATCTATACCTGATTCAAGTTCTAGATTATAGTTCTTACAACATACTACAAGTATAAACTCTTATATAACAAAAACAATTAACAAACAATGATCTATGAGCCCTGACATATGGTTGTCAGGCCATATTTTTCAACATTTCGAGATTTCATAAATTGCTAGATTCGAGCATCTAGATGTTATGGATCCATGATCCATCAACCCAGAACATTAAAAGACACCCTATTACACAACTTTAACCAACAATTAACATTAAACAACATAAGATCAAAGTATTTAAAAATTTAGGGTTTTATACCACTTTCATGCTTGATTTCTGATTTCTAATCCTTTGATCTGTTTCTGGCTTGCTAAAACTTGATCCTGGTTTTTATTTCTTACACTTTCTCACATTAATTCCCGAAATTCTAGAGAGAGAGGGTCTTGGATAAAAATGAATTGTCAAGTGTCTTTTTCTCTCTCTAAATCTATTAATATCATGTTGCAAATGCATGATTCTTCTGAATTAGGCTGGGTTGCTGGATAATAAGTCAAATGCTAGGCTACATTTAGGTCTAGGGTTGTTCACCAACCCATGATTTGGCCAAGATTTGCAAGTTGTCACCTAAATAATGCAATAAGGGCATTCTTGTCATTTCCCTTTATTTCTAGAAATTGCCTTTGATGAAACCCTTAATCTTTAGGGTTCGGAACATTTTAGGGTTTAGGTTGTAACCATTAATTTTGTAATTTAATTTCTACCATTTCCGAATTTCGGTTATAGAAATTAGAAAATTAACATTTCACAATTATAATTAGGATTTACTAATTATTTTAAAATTCCTTAATCATACTTTCATTATTGCTAATTAGGATTAGCATTTCATAACTACAATCGCTAATTACGCAATTAGGGTCAAAATCACAGATTAGGGTTTGTAACCCACAAATTAGGATTTTCTAATAGAAAATAATTTTCTAATTTTAGAAATTAAATATTCGTAATTAGATTAGGGTTTTCTAATTACTCATAATTTAAAATAATTAGGATTAGGGTTTCCTATTGCTAATTTTAGCAATTAAATCCACATTTTAGCATTAGGGTTTCTGACGGAACAATTAGGGTTCCAAAATTTGAAATTAGGGTTTATTAATTAATTAGCCTTTACCCTAATTGGACTTAATTAATAGCACTTAAGCATTAAAATTCTCCGTTATATTCCCAGGTTAGGGCTTTCATTTTATCAAAATCTGAAATTAGGGTTTTCAGATCTGGTATTAGTGTTTTCAAACAATCAATTAAGATTTTAAACAATTCAATAGGGTTTTCCCTAATTAATTAAAATTATTGGCGTTTAACCTTGTTCATAACATTGCATTCCCAATCTAGGGTTCCATTCACCGAATTAGGGTTTCGGATTTCCCGGAATTGAAACTAGGGTTTCCAGAACCGATTTCTAGGGTTTCTTATTAATCGTTAGAGTTTTCTAACCGAACGTTGTCGTTCTTAATATAAACTTAGGGTTTGTCACATATATAATTTATTTGATCAACCCATGACCCTTAACCACATTCTGAACACATCATTAACCATAAACACAAAACATATTCACATAAATCCTTAATCCTGAATAATTCACCTATATCCTTCACCGAATTTTTGAAATCCTCAAAATTCAATCCCAATAACATTAAACGCATACACTTATTTTCTCTCTAGGTCTAATATTTGACCTTAAATCAATCATTAAAGATTTTACTAAATTGTCTAAATTCTCGGGTTTTCACATTCACCCCTCCTTATAAGAATTTCGTCCCCGAAATTCGCCTTACACCTTACACCGTGAACCTTACACCATTCACACATATTTCACATGCTACCCAATACACCACTCACAAGGGTAAAGATTTTTAAAACTGTGCTGAGAAATCATATAGACTGGTTGTTTTTCATTTTCGCAAAGGTTTTATGGAAATTCATCCGCAAACCGTCATAACTTACGGACACAAGGGTGATCAGCCCGATATGCCCTGTACTGGCCAAGTACTGCTGGTCGGAACAATTTGTTCCTCTTATCCGCCTTAGGCGCACAAAATTTCTTACCTCAGTCTTATTTGATTCCGCAGCAAAATAATTTTGGTTCGGGAAATTTCTTTCAATAAACACTTGGAGTTTTTGAAAACATTTTTGAGAATGACGTCATGATGCCGCACTGTATTTAACAGTCCGTTGAGGATTCCGTTATTTGGTGATTATATCATGCTACATCATACCATAGTGGAATAGTGACTTTAAGTCAAATTCACACTAAGTAATACTGCATTGATGACTCCGTCATTTTTATCATCTCTGCACCAGGTCACATGGTACATAAGTGATAAATAAAAACAATTTTTTTTAAAAGGCATATAGTGCGTATTTAGCTTGATGTCAAAATTTTGAAATCTAGCATAGATAGAGGTTTAGGAAAACCTAATTCTCCACTAATGATCATTTGCTTAAACATTCTATCTGTTCCTATAATCCTTAACACTCCATTCACACACAACTATACCCAATTCATAAAACCACACTTATGAGTTCATAACCTGACCACAATTATATGAGTTTATGAACTTACCCTGACCTTTAGCGTCCGTTCGCTGAGGGGCTCATAAACATTTCATATAACTATGCGTCAAGAATGTCACATAAGTATGAGTTCCAAGAACTCGTACTTAATCCTATATTCTCTACCTATGACCTATTTATCTATATATAATAACTAGCGTGACACAACATTTCAATTATTACCAATGCCACCAACTGAGTAGTTTTTACACCAAGTACAATTCCCCGCCCATACAAGGAATCATACAACTCTGTTGCTGGCACGAGTCCTCATTGAAATCCCCACCTAATCGTAACCACTTTTTTTTCAATACGAATTCAATTTGTATTCATAATCCATAACTCTTTCATGAGTTTTCATAGTACCATTTCAATTTGTATAAACATCACGCAGCTTGCTGTAAACTTTTCAATCATTAGATTGATTCATTTCCTATATCATAACCTTTATCAGATCACGGGGTGATCTTATCGTATATATTACGATTCAATTCCATGCACTATGATCGTTTTGTTTTACGATCTCCTATCCCTGCACTTTCAGTCTTTTAGACTCGATCTATTCACCATTACTATTAAACTTTATTATCAGAGTTAGGGAACTCTGTAGCGTAACAACTTACCGAGATTCGTCTTTGAATCTTACTGACCAACTAACTCTATGTGAGTTAGTCTTATCTTAATCACTGCGGTTATTGGTCTCAGGTATTCCTACCTAAGCTTCATAACCAACAGCTCTGATACCAACTGTAGCAATCCCGAATCCAGGTTCCAAATCACCTCGGATCCGGTATATTATTTCTATCACTATTTGCGGAAGATATAAACATAAATTGTTTATACATTACATTACACACTATTTTCCCCAAGGTTGAGTAACCTTAACTTAATACACATTTCACAAAATTTTTTAACATATAACACATTTATTAAACTATACTATTACATACTAGCCGCACTTTATATCCCAAGCTGAACTTGACTTTAACCTTTTCCTGTATCCAAACGCATTCGCCTTATCTGCAATGTTTTATCATGATATAGCAAGGGTGAGCATGAAAGTTGCCCAGCAAGTTTTATACAATAATATAACGATATATCATGATTGAAGAGTATGAATAAAGGGCTTGCTATAATTCGTCAATATAATTGATAATTAGCACGAACAAATTTTTGACTGAACAAGTATTATACATGAACAAACATTTCTGAACCAACTGGTAATGAAGGTGATCAGCCTTTCATACCTGACTTATACATGCAAGATGTACAGAATACAATTTTCGTGGCAATCAGCAATGATTAACCATAAGCTTGAAGAAACTACTCTTATTAGAGTTAAATATAAGAAAACTTGCCTGAACCGTTGATTACTGCACGCAATTAATAACGCTTTATCCGAAGACCTAGTATTAATAATATAGATCACCAATATTAGAATAATATCATCACAGTATTATACTGTTATATTTATATCCACAAAATAACCTAAACATATAACACATAATCCTACCAGTCTATAACACACATAAAACTAGGTATCGAGTCAAACTATTGCAGTCTGAGTTGAAACTGACACAATTCTATCATCCCGACGGTCTAGTCGGACGAATATCGAGTTTAAGTTTAATTAAACTCTGACTTAATACTTAACAATTATCACAGATAATTTTTTATCAGACAAAACATTTTTCCTAGGCTCGTAATAATTTTCGGATAATTAGTACCATTTATCACCATTTTTCAATCATTAAAACCGTATTTAAATGAATTAAATACAATATAATACCATAATTATTAATATTCATTTAATATAAAATATTAATGAAAATCATAACATAATATTATAATATAATTATAATATATCAAAGTATTTTTAATACCTTAAAATCATATTTATATGATTTTTAAACCTTTAAATCCATTATCCGATAATTAATATTAATATTAAAATATTAATATTTTTATGTCAAAATATCAAAAGTTACATTTTATAACTTAAAATATTTTTATAACACTTAAATCATTTTTATATAATTTATAAAGCATTAATTCCATTTTTCCATAATTTATTTAATATATTTATTAAATAAAATAATTATCTTTAATATTAATTAATTAATGAAATTCATCCCAAAGTATTAAAAGTCATCAAAAATAACTTAAAATATTTTCTTATACCATAATATTATTTTTCATGATTTTTCATGAATTAAAAACTATTTTTAAATAATTTATTTAATATTATAATTAAATAAATAAATACCATTTACATTCCAAAAATACTAAATATTTTTGAAATATACTCAAAATAGTTAAAAACTATTTTTCAGACTTTAAAATAATTTTTCATAATTTATTTTGTATTTTTAATAATTAAAAATCATTTTTTTCTAATTTTAAATTAATTTTCGGAAAAATAAGAAATAAACTGTCGCTAAAGGCCTATAGCGACGCTTTCTGTCGCTATAGGTGTTCTTGAGTGTTCTTGACAGATGCAAGGGTACCTAGTTTGACAGGAATTTAAACTGTGTTCTGAATGGTTTCTAGGCTCGTTTGAAGTGTGATCATGTAGTATGTATGTAATACTACAACATACAACCAACATCTTGACCATAACACAACATCACAACAAGATCTAAGCTTGCCAAGTTGCTGTCAGAGGCTTGTCGTTCCAGAAATCCAGACAGGTTCGAGTGGCCATCTTATGGCTCGATTAAATCTAAGTTTCAGTAGTGTTTCAGGTAATGTTAAGGTCTAATCTTATAGTAGCTATGCCAAGGTACAATAACAATTCACTAGATCAACTTAACAACAAAAGATAAACCAGATTCAAGCCGGTTAAACTACATGTCAGGAGCTGTTCTTCACGATTTCTAGGTTTTCCAGATTTCGTCAAGAACAGTTGGTCAATGATACTTTGACCACAATTTCCTGCCAATCCAGTTACGATCTAGGTGTTGTAAAGGTTTCAGTATGTACACAGCATGTCAACCTGCAAGGATAAATCAATAACATGGCCAAACAAGCAAACGAAAGCAAGATTCATGGCCTTGAAAAACTAGTCAGACCGATCTGGAAATTCTGGGTTACCCAGATTTTCAGTTTCTGTGATCGGTCAATGACCTTTGACTGCTTGTATCTTTCAATCTAAACATGATCTATACCTGATTCAAGTTCTAGATTATAGTTCTTACAACATACTACAAGTATAAACTCTTATATAACAAAAACAATTAACAAACAATGATCTATGAGCCCTGACATATGGTTGTCAGGCCATATTTTTCAACATTTCCAGATTTCATAAATTGCTAGATTCGAGCATCTAGATGTTATGGATCCATGATCCATCAACCCAGAACATTAAAAGACACCCTATTACACAATTTTAACCAACAATTAACATTAAACAACATAAGATCAAAGTATTTAAAAATTTAGGGTTTTATACCACTTTCATGCTTGATTTCTGATTTCTAATCCTTTGATCTGTTTCTGGCTTGCTAAAACTTGATCCTGGTTTTTATTTCTTACACTTTCTCAAATTAATTCCCGAAATTCTAGAGAGAGAGGGTCTTGGATAAAAATGAATTGTCAAGTGTCTTTTTCTCTCTCTAAATCTATTAATATCATGTTGCAAATGCATGAATCTGCTGAATTAGGCTGGGTTGCTGGATAATAAGTCAAATGTTAGGCTACATTTAGGTCTAGGGTTGTTCACCAACCCATGATTTGGCCAAGATTTGCAAGTTGTCACCTAAATAATGCAATAAGGGCATTCTTGTCATTTCCCTTTATTTCTAGAAATTGCCTTTGATGAAACCCTTAATCTTTAGGGTTTGGAACATTTTAGGGTTTAGGTTTTAACCATTAATTTTGTAATTTAATTTCTACCCTTTCCGAATTTCGGTTATAGAAATTAGAAAATTAACATTTCACAATTATAATTAGGATTTACTAATTATATTAAAATTCCTTAATCATACTTTCATTCTTGCTAATTAGGATTAGCATTTCATAACTACAATCGCTAATTACGCAATTAGGGTCAAAATCACAGATTAGGGTTTGTAACCCACAAATTAGGGTTTTCTAATAGAAAATAATTTTCTAATTTTAGAAATTAAATATTCGTAATTAGATTAGGGTTTTCTAATTACTCATAATTTAAAATAATTAGGATTAGGGTTTCCTATTGCTAATTTTAGCAATTAAATCCACATTTTAGCGTTAGGGTTTCTGACGGAACAATTAGGGTTCCAAAATTTGAAATTAGGGTTTATTAATTAATTAGCCTTTACCCTAATTGGACTTAATTAATAGCACTTAAGCATTAAAATTCTCCGTTATATTCCCAGGTTAGGGCTTTCATTTTATCAAAATCTGAAATTAGGGTTTTCAGATCTGGTATTAGTGTTTTCAAACAATCAATTAAGATTTTAAACAATTCAATAGGGTTTTCCCTAATTAATTAAAATTATTGGCGTTTAACCTTGTTCATAACATTGCATTCCCAATCTAGGGTTCCATTCACCGAATTAGGGTTTTGGATTTCTCGGAATTGAAACTAGGGTTTCCAGAACCGATTTCTAGGGTTTCTTATTAATCGTTAGAGTTTTCTAACCGAACGTTGTCGTTCTTAATATAAACTTAGGGTTTGTCACATATATAATTTATTTGATCAACCCATGACCCTTAACCACATTCTGAACACATCATTAACCATAAACACAAAACATATTCACATAAATCCTTAATCCTGAATAATTCACCTATATCCTTCACCGAATTTTTGAAATCCTCAAAATTCAATCACAATAACATTAAACGCATACACTTATTTTCTCTCTAGGTCTAATATTTGACCTTAAATCAATCATTAAAGATTTTACTAAATTGTCTAAATTCTCGGGTTGTCACATTCACCCCTCCTTATAAGAATTTCGTCCCCGAAATTCGCCTTACACTTTACACCGTGAACCTTACACCATTCACACATATTTCACATGCTACCCAATACACCATTCACAAGGGTAAAGATTTTTAAAACTGTGCTGAGAAATCATATAGACTGGTTGTTTTTCATTTTCGCAAAGGTTTTATGGAAATTCATCCGCAAACCGTCATAACTTACGGACACAAGGGTGATCAGCCCGATATGCCCTGTACTGGCCAAGTACTGCTGGTCGGAACAATTTGTTCCTCTTATCCGCCTTAAGCGCACAAAATTTCTTACCTCAGTCTTATTTGATTCCGCAGCAAAATAATTTTGGTTCGGGAAATTTCTTTCAATAAACACTTGGAGTTTTTGAAAACATTTTTGAGAATGATGTCATGATGCCGCAATGTATTTAACAGTCCGTTGAGGATTCCGTCATTTGGTGATTTTATCATGCTACATCATACCATAGTGGAATAGTGACTTTAAGTCAAATTCACACTAAGTAATACTGCATTGATGACTCCGTCATTTTTATCATCTCTGCACCAGGTCACATGGTACATAAGTGATAAATAAAAACAATTTTTTTTTAAAAGGCACATAGTGCGTATTTAGCTTGATGTCAAAATTTTGAAATCTAGCATAGATAGAGGTTTAGGAAAACCTAATTCTCCACTAATGATCATTTGCTTAAGCATTCTATCTGTTCCTATAATCCTTAACACTCCATTCACACACAACTATACCCAATTCATAAAACCACACTTATGAGTTCATAACCTGACCACAATTATATGAGTTTACGAACTTACCCTGACCTTTAGCGTCCGTTCACTGAGGGGCTCATAAACATTTCATATAACTATGCGTCAAGAATGTCACATAAGTATGAGTTCCAAGAACTCGTACTTAATCCTATATTCTCTACCTATGACCTATTTATCTATATATAATAACTAGCGTGACACAACATTTCAATTATTACCAATGCCACCAACTGAGTAGTTTTTACACCAAGTACAATTCCCCGCCCATACAAGGAATCATACAACTCTGTTGCTGGCACGAGTCCTCATTGAAATCCCCACCTAATCGTAACCCCTTTTTTTTCAATACGAATTCAATTCGTATTCATAATCCATAACTCTTTCATGATTTTTCATAGTACCATTTCATAGTACAACATCACACAGCATCTTGCTGTAAACTTTTCAATCATTAGATTGATTTATTTCCCATATCATAACCTTTATCAGATCACGGGGTGATCTTATCGTATATATTACGATTCAATTCCATGCACTATGATCGTTTTGTTTTACGATCTCCTATCCCTGCAGTTTCAGTCTTTTAGACTCGATCTATTCACCATTATTATTAAACTTTATTATCAGAGTTAGGGAACTCTGTAGCGTAACAACTTACCGAGATTCGTCTTTGAATCTTACTGACCAACTAACTCTATGTGAGTTAGTCTTATCCTAATCACTGCGGTTATTGGTCTCAGGTATTCCTACCTAAGCTTCATAACCAACAGCTCTGATACCAACTGTAGCAACCCCGAATCCAGGTTCCAAATCACCTCGGATCCGGTATATTATTTCTATCACTATTTGCGGAAGATATAAACATAAATTGTTTATACATTACATTACACACTATTTTCCCCAAGGTCGAGTAACCTTAACTTAATACACATTTCACAAAATTTTCTAACATATAACACATTTATTAAACTATACTATTACATACTAGCCGCACTTTATATCCCAAGCTGAACTTGACTTTAACCTTTTCCTGTATCCAAACGCATTCGCCTTATCTGCAATGTTTTATCATGATATAGCAAGGGTGAGCATGAAAGTTGCCCAGCAAGTTTTTATACAATAATATAACGATATATCATGATTGAAGAGTATGAATAAAGGGCTTGCTATAATTCGTCAATATAATTGAGAATTAGCACGAACAAATTTTTGACTGAACAAGTATTATACATGAACAAACATTTCTGAACCAACTGATAATGAAGGTGATCAGCCTTTCATACCTGACTTATACATGCAAGATGTACAGAATACAATTTTCGTGGCAATCAGCAATGATTAACCATAAGCTTGAAGAAACTACTCTTATTAGAGTTAAATATAAGAAAACTTGCCTGAACCGTTGATTACTGCACGCAATTAATAACGCTTTATCCGAAGACCTAGTATTAATAATATAGATCACCAATATTAGAATAATATCATCACAGTATTATACTGTTATATTTATTTCCACAGAATAACCTAAACATATAACACATAATCCTACCAGTCTATAACACACATAAAACTAGGTATCGGTTCAAACTATTGCAGTCTGTGTTGAAACTGACACAATTCTATCATCCCGACGGTCTAGTCGGACGAATATCGAGTTTAAGTTTAATTAAACTCTGACTTAATACTTAACAATTATCACAGATAATTTTTTATCAGACAAAACATTTTTCCTAGGCTCGTAATAATTTTCGGATAATTAGTACCATTTATCACCATTTTTCAATCATTAAAACCGTATTTAAATGAATTAAATACAATATAATACCATAATTATTAATATTCATTTAATATAAAATATTAATAAAAATCATAACATAATATTATAATATAATTATAATATATCAAAGTATTTTTAATACCTTAAAATCATATTTATATGATTTTTAAACCTTTAAATCCATTATCCGATAATTAATATTAATATTAAAATATTAATATTTTTATGTCAAAATATCAAAAGTTATATTTTATAACTTAAAATATTTTTATAACACTTAAATCATTTTTATATGATTTATAAAGCATTAATTCCATTTTCCATAATTTATTTAATATATTTATTAAATAAAATAATTATATTTAATATTAATTAATTAATGAAATTCATCCCAAAGTATTAAAAGTCATCAAAAATAACTTAAAATATTTTCTTATACCATAATATTATTTTTCATGATTTTTCATGAATTAAAAACTATTTTTAAATAATTTATTTAATATTATAATTAAATAATTAAATACCATTTACATTCCAAAAATACTAAATATTTTTGAAATATACTCAAAATAGTTAAAAACTATTTTTCAGACTTTAAAATAATTTTTCATAATTTATTTTGTATTTTTAATAATTAAAAATCATTTTTTTCTAATTTTAAATTAATTTTCGGAAAAATAAGAAATAAACTGTCGCTAAAGGCCTATAGCGACGCTTTCTGTCGCTATAGGTGTTCTTGAGTGTTCTTGACAGATGCGAGGGTACCTAGTTTGACCGGAATTTAAACTGTGTTCTGAATGGTTTTTAGGCTCGTTTGAAGTGTGATCATGTAGTATGTATGTAATACTACAACATACAACCAACATCTTGATCATAACACAACATCACAGCAAGATCTAAGCTTGCCAAGTTGCTGTCAGAGGCTTGTCGTTCCAGAAATCCAGACAGGTTCGAGTGGCCATCTTATGGCTCGTTAAATCTAAGTTCCAGTAGTGTTTCAGGTAATGTTAAGGTCTAATCTTATAGTAGCTATGCCAAGGTACAACAACAATTCACTAGATCAACTTAAACAAAAGATAAACCAGATTCAAGCCGGTTAAACTACATGTCAGGAGCTGTTCTTCACGATTTCTGGGTTTTCCAGATTTCGTCAAGAACAGTTGGTCAATGGTACTTTGAACACAATTTCCTGCCAATCCAGTTACGATCTAGGTGTTGTAAAGGTTTCAGTATGTACACAACATGTCAACCTGCAAGGATAAATCAATAACATGGCCAAACAAGCAAACGAAAGCAAGATTCATGGCCTTGAAAAACTAGTCAGACCGATCTGGAAATTTTGGGTTACCCAGATTTTCAGTTTCTGTGATCGGTTAACGACCTTTGACTTCTTATATCTTTCAATCTAAACATGATCTATACCTGATTCTGTAAAGTCCCCGAACCCGGATACTTGAAACCCGAACTCGGTACTTCACGATACCATTTCTATGAGCGGAAATATTACTAATAATAATAACATTAATATAAATTTTAAACTTAACTTACAGTTATCAGAGTCTAATCCCAAGTACGCAACCTTTACTACATTCTTTACATGATATATAATACATATCATTAACTTAGTACAGTCTAACTATTACAAAAGATACAAATACACAAATCCTATTTGCTTTCCTTTTAACTTGTTTTGGCCTGAGCTTTCCAGTCCTTCACACTTAGCTGAAAATATTTAAATTAAGCAAGGATGAGCATTTGAGTGCCCAACAAGTATTATATATATATATATATATATATATATATATATATATATATATATATATATATATATATATATATATATATATATAAACTGAAAGAATTTAAATGTTTTCTTTATAATATTCTTCTACAACCAGTCAATAGTTGTGAAGTAATATGTACCAATAATAATAACATAACAACCCTCGTTCAAATTTTTGAAACTGTGTATTGACTATACATGGGGTTTCTGTGACATACTATGAACATTGTTTTTCATTTTCGAAAAGGTTAAACAAAAATTCATTTTTTAAACAGGCATTGCTTACGGGCCTGAGGGTGTACAATCCATGGGCCCTGTATTGATCAATACTACATTGCTAGAACGATATTATCGTTCATCCTTTGTCCGCCGTAGCGCATAAATTTTTTCCCATTATCGGGATGTTCATACCTGTCGGGTTTTTATAACAAAGGTCTTATATAATTCAACATATATGTATATCAAAGGTACATCAACATGCAATTGAATACAATGATTATCCAAGTGGGGACACTTGTATAACCATTTATAGAAATTAACGAACAGAATATATATTTGAATTATCATATACTAACATGTTGATAATCAATGGGCGTATATAATATAGGCTTTACAATCTGTACAATAATAATATAACTTTGAAACATTCTTACACTTGTCCAATGCATAAAGAAAATGCAAAGGTAGGATACTTGCCTGATGCGCTGCTTACAATTACGCAACTTAGATCTATCTGTTATACCGAAACCTATCATTAATAAGATCATTCTATCGATTAGAATCACATATCACAACACATAGTACTGCTTATTGCAGTAAGCACATAACATAATCACATTGTCATATATGTTCAACAATCATGTTATCACAAACAAACATCCACTCATTCCTAATCACATTGTCACACAACTTTATCCACCATTGAATCACAAATAAAATGATTAACTAACTAAATTTCTAAGTCCAGATCAATTTCTGAACCATGTCGGTCTACCGAAATCATTATCGGGTAATTATCGAGTCTAAGACTCTAAACAGTTGTTCAATATCCATTTAGACTAATTAAATAACAGTCATATCATTTTTCATGACCATATAATAATTATAAAATAATTATTACCATTTACCATAATTTTTGAAATATCAGAATCATTATTAAATGATTTAAATAGTACACAATTCTATTATCATTAACATTTATTCAATATTAAATTATTAATGAAACCATTGCCAAAATATTAAAGTTATGTATAATAACTCAAAATATTCTGAACGTATTAATATTACCCTTAAATGATTTTTAAAATATTTAAAATTATTATTAAATAATTACCATTAATATTTAAAGTATTAATGCACTATTTATCCAAATATTAAAAGTCATAAATTATAACTTAAAATATTTTTAATTCATTTTTATCCCTTTTAAATGATTTTTAAATAAATAAAACCATTTTTAAACTATTTATTTAATATAATTATTAAATAAATTTAATATCATTAATCATTAAATAAATATCATTAATATTAAATTAATAATGAAATTATCCTTTAAATATTAAAAGTTATATTTTATAACTTAAAATATCTTTAAACACTTTATTTTCATTTAAAATGATTTTTAAAATAATAAAATCATTTTTAAACTAATTTATTTAATATAATTATTAAATACCTTTAACATCATTAATAATAATTAATTAATGAAATTTAGCTTTAAATATTAAAAGTTATATTTTATAACTTAAAATATTTTTAAATACATTATTCTTATTTAAAATGATTTTTAATTTAATTAAATCATTTTTAATTCATTTATTTAATTCATTTAATAAATAACTTAATTATCATTAATATTAATTTATTAATGAAAATTATCACATAATATTAAAAGTTATCAAAAAATAACTTCAATTATTTTCTTATTCCATAATATAATTTTAAATGATTTTTCAAATATTAAAATCATTTTTAAATAATTTATTTAATATTATAATTAAATAAATTAAATACTTTTAATATTCCAAAAATATTAAATATATATGAAATATATTTAAAATAATTAAAAACTAATTTTTAGAATTTAAAATAATTTTTAATAATTTATTTTATATTTTTAATAATTAAAAACTATTTTTTTCTATTTTTAAATCATTTTCGAAAAATAAATATAATAAACCGTCGCAATAGACCTTTAGCGACAAAAAGCGTCGCTGTTGGTGTTCTTGAGCTCAAGAACACTGACAGCTTCGTGATCAACATGCCATGTTTGACCATGTATAACTTTCTGTACAAATTGTTTTTGGGAGATCTAACACATACATCTTGTAGAGCTCATGTAATACTACAATTAACAACAAACAACATGGCTTAATATCATCAGATCTAAGAGTTATTAGCCATCAAAGTATCTTGTCAAATCTGTTCTTCATGAAGAACAGTTCGTGGTGCCTACTTTGGATCATAATAACTTGCAATCCGTGTAATTTTTGTGTGATATATCAATTACAGTGTGTAGAAAACGTGTAGGACTACAACTTTAAAACTTAACATCATCATAACAATAAAATATCCAAGCGGAAATTGCTGGTCAAAGTTCACCACGAAAAACACTCAAAAATTTTCTGGGTTCATGTTCTTGGCAGTTTCGGTCAACGCTGTTTGACCGTTTATAACTCCTGATCTATAATATATATGAACTTGATTCTTTTTTCATATTAAAGACCACATTACAGACTACATGTTACAACTTTTAAACATTAAAAACACATAACATAAACGGATATAGAGCCTCTGACATTTGCCTAAAAATAACAGATTTTGGTTTTTCAAAAGTTGGAAAAACTTTGATTTTGAGCACTTTGATGTTATGGGTCATGAATTTAACAACCCAGAACATTAATAAACTCCTTATTACACAACTTTAAATAATCAAATACAACAATTAACATCAAATCAAAGGATTTCTAGGATTAGGGTTTTATACCTTTATGTTTAGATTTTGATTTCTTGGCTTCTGATTTGTTATGGGACTTCGTGGGGCTGATCTAAGGGACTGATTTGCTTTATATTTTCGTTGGTTTTAGTGAGAGAGAAGAGTGGTTGAGTATTGGACAAATATTAGTGTACTAAATGATTTTCTCTCTCTTCCAATCTTTATATACACATCTTAGATGCATGAATGGGCTGAATTGGCTGATTTGCTGGCTGGTATAAGTCACATGGAGTGGGTAGAAGTTGTTGGAGTGGTTCAACAACTTAACCTATTGTCAAAACCTACATTTTTAGCCTCAATTATATAAGAGGGGCATTTTTGTCATTTGGTAAATCAATTAAATTGCATTCTTATCATTTGGCAAACCCTTAGGGTTTAGGGTTTGGACCATTTTAGGGTTTAAAAATTAATTTCTACAATTTCCAATTTAGGGTTTGCACAAAAATAAAATAAAATAAAATAATAAACTAAAATTTTAGTTTCTAAAATACAAAATTAAGGTTTCTTAATTAATTAGGTTTCTAATTACTTTATACATGAACATTAGGTTTTAGATCATATAATTATCATTGACTTTGCTAATTTAGCAATTAGGGTTTATTCGTTTGGTAATTAGGGTTACCAAATTAAAATTAGGGTTTAGGGTTTTGTAAAAATTATTAAGGGTTTCTAGAACTTTAATTAGGGTTTACCTAATTAATACATTTAATACACGCCATAGATTATATAACACACTTACAAAACAATCTTGCACTCTAATTTGGATATCAAATTAGGGTTTAACATTATTACTAAGGTTTAATTATAATACACCGTAATTGACCATCCATTATCAATACAGAAATACAATACATGTTCATAGCACTGAAAAATCAAAATATAATTAATATTATAATTTTATTATCATTATTCCTTATCTCATAACCACAGTTAGGGTTTATCAGACTAGTATTTAGGGTTTGGTTGTAATATTATAAAACTGTTCCACACATTAATATTACACACATAACCATACATATCTATAACACTGGTAAATAATAATATAATATTATTATTTTCATTCCTTGATCAAAACTATTTTTCATGATTTTTCATGAATTAAAAACTATACCATAATATAATATTATTATTTTCTTATACCATAATATTATTTTTCATAATTTTTCATGAATTAAAAACTATTTTTAAATAATTTATTTAATATTATAATTAAATAAATAAATACCATTTACATTCTAAAAATACTAAATATTTTTGAAATATACTCAAAATAGTTAAAAACTATTTTTCAGACTTTAAAATAATTTTTCATAATTTATTTTGTATTTTTAATAATTAAAAACCATTTTTTTCTAATTTTAAATTAATTTTTGGAAAAATAAGAAATAAACTGTCGCTAAAGGCCTATAGCGACACTTTCTGTCGCTATAGGTGTTCTTGAGTGTTCTTGACAGATGCGAGGGTACCTAGTTTGACCAGAATTTAAAGTGTGTTCTGAATGGTTTCTAGGCTCGTTTGAAGTGTGATCATGTAGTATGTATGTAATACTACAACATACAACCAACATCTTGATCATAACACAACATCACAGCAAGATCTAAGCTTGCCAAGTTGCTGTTAGAGGCTTGTCGGGATTTCTGGGTTTTCCAGAAATCCAGACAGGTTCGAGTGGCCATCTTATGGCTTGATTAAATCTAAGTTCCAGTAGTGTTTCAGGTAATGTTAAGGTCTAATCTTATAGTAGCTATGCCAAGGTACAACAACAATTCACTAGATCAACTTAACAACAAAAGATAAACCAGATTCAAGCCGGTCAAACTACATGCCAGGAGCTGTTCTTCACGATTTCTGGGTTTTCCAGATTTCGTCAAGAACAGTTGGTCAATGGTACTTTGACCACAATTTCCTGCCAATCCAGTTACGATCTAGGTGTTGTAAAGGTTTAAGTATGTATACAACATGTCAACCTGCAAGGATATATCAATAACATGGCCAAACAAGCAAACGAAAGCAAGATTCATGGCCTTGAAAAACTTGTCAGACCGATCTGGAAATTCTGGGTTACCCAGATTTTCAGTTTCTGTGATCGGTCAACGACCTTTGACTGCATGTATCTTTCAATCTAAACATGATCTATACCTGATTCAAGTTCTAGATTATAGTTCTTACAACATACTACAAGTATAAACTCTTATATAACAAAAACAATTAACAAACAATGATCTATGAGCCCTGACATATGGTTGTCAGGCCATATTTTTCAACATTTCCAGATTTCATAAATTGCTAGATTCGAGCATTTAGATGTTATGGATCCATGATCCATCAACCCAGAATATTAAAAGACACCCTCTTACACAACTTTAACCAACAATTAACATTAAACAACATAAGATCAAAGTATTTAAAAATTTAGGGTTTTATACCACTTTCATGCTTGATTTATGATTTCTGATCCTTTGATCTGTTTCTGGCTTGCTAAAACTTGATCCTGGTTTTTATTTCTTACACTTTCTCACACTAATTCCCGAAATTCTAGAGAGAGAGGGTCTTGGATAAAAATGAATTGTCAAGTGTCTTTTTCTCTCTTTAAATCTATTAATATCATGTTGCAAATGCATGAATCTGCTGAATTAGGCTGGGTTGCTGGATAATAAGTCAAATGCTAGGCTACATTTAGGTCTAGGGTTGTTCAACAACCCATGATTTGGCCAAGATTTGCAAGTTGTCACCTAAATAATGCAATAAGAGCATTCTTGTCATTTCCCTTTATTTCTAGAAATTGCCTTTGATGAAACCCTTAATCTTTAGGGTTTGGATCATTTTAGGGTTTAGGTTTTAACCCTTAACTTTGTAATTTAATTTCTACCCTTTCTGAATTTCGGTTATAGAAATTAGAAAATTAACATTTCACAATTATAATTAGGATTTACTAATTATATTAAAATTCCTTAATCATACTTTCATTCTTGCTAATTAGGATTAGCATTTCATAATTACAATCGCTAATTACGCAATTAGGGTCAAAATCACAGATTAGAGTTTGTAACCCACAAATTAGGGTTTTCTAATAGAAAATAATTTTCTAATTTTAGAAATTAAATATTCGTAATTAGATTAGGGTTTTCTAATTACTCATAATTTAAAATAATTAGGATTAGGGTTTCCTATTGCTAATTTTAGCAATTAAATCCACATTTTAGCATTAGGGTTTTTGACGGAACAATTAGGGTTCCAAAATTTGAAATTAGGGTTTATTAATTAATTAGCCTTTACCCTAATTGGACTTAATTAATAGCACTTAAGCATTAAAATTCTCCGTTATATTCCCAGATTAGGGCTTTCATTTTATCAAAATCTGAAATTAGGGTTTTCAGATCTGGTATTAGTGTTTTCAAACAATCAATTAAAATTTTAAACAATTCAATAGGGTTTTCCCTAATTAATTAAAATTATTGGCGTTTAACCTTGTTCATAACATTGCATTCCCAATCTAGGGTTCCATTCACCGAATTAGGGTTGCAGATTTCCCAGAACTGAAACTAGGGTTTCCAGAACCGATTTCTAGGGTTTCTTATTAATCGTTAGAGTTTTCTAACCGAACGTTGTCGTTCTTAATATAAACTTAGGGTTTGTCACAGATATAATTTATCTGATCAACCCATGACCCTTAACCACATTCTGAACACATCATTAACCATAAATACAAAACATATTCACATAAATCCTTAATCCTGAATAATTCACCTATATCCTTCACCGAATTTTTGAAATCCTCAAAATTCAATCCCAATAACATTAAACGCATACACTTATTTTCTATCTAGGTCTAATATTTGACCTTAAATCAATCATTAAATATTTTACTAAATTGTCTATATTCTCGGGTTGTCACAACTTTGATATACATATATGTTGAATTATATAAGACCTTTGTTATGAAAACCCGACAGGTATGAACATCTCGATAATGGGAAAATTTTTATGCACTACGACGGACAAAGGATGAACGATAATATCGTTCTAGCAATATAGTATTGATCAATACAGGGCCCATGGACTGTACACCCTCAGGCCCGTAAGTAATGGCCGGTTTACAGATGAATTTCTGTTTAAACCTTTTCGAAAATGAAAATAATGTTCATAATGTGTACAACAGGTAATAAAGTGATCAATACGTAATATAGTATTGCGTGTTGTGCGTAATGTATACGTATACGCACAACACGCAAGTATACGTTGTCAACAAGTAATAAAATGATAAGTTGAGTATCGTTCCCACAGAGAATTAGTTAATAAAAATCACCAAGTACTAACCCGTAACCAACTCAATCTTATTTAAATGAATGAAATGCAAATTAAATAAATTAAACTACTATTAACTTCCACTAATTAAATTAAGACTATGGAGATTTAAGATCACAACTTCACTTATTGCTTCATTTAAGTTAACACACTTCTCATCAATTATTCTCTATCCTGAATTGTTAATCAAAAACACGAAAGTAATATTAACCACCTCTCGATGCACTAATACCGTATTAACGTCAATCCACAATTAAGATAGAAATTCGTTAAACACCTTAATCAACTAACCCACTATATCTCTATGTGAATTACAATTGAAGAAGGTTGAAGAATAAGTTCTCTATACGATTACATGTGGCGTCAAGCATATCTCTACCTTAACACACATCAAGTTTAAGCTACTAACAAAATCCTGAACACATGCTATCATGATTAGATCTAAATCTATACTTCATCTCTCGAGTTCATATAGATTATCACGGTAATTGTTGGCCAATCAATTAAATAATTAAGTCCAAATCATAATAGACAATCCTCACAATAGAAAATACTAATTGATAATGAAGCATATTAAAATAAACTACACAATAAGATCCATTGTAATCTTAAACGAAGAATTAGTTCATGATTATTGAAATAAAACTAAGAATCCACAATTGAATACACATTAAAAGATAAAGATAGAAGAAGAAAAGAAGATAGAATCTATTGTCTATAGATTTGACGCTCCCTTCTTGCTCCTACTTCAAATATTCAATGGTCTCCAAGTTGCATCAATCTCCAAATCTCATAAAAACTAGTGTTTTGATCTAATTTAGTCTAATCTAATTTAATAGAATGCTCTGTAATCTCCTAATATTCTCCTCTAATCTCTGTTATTCCCCTCCTTTTATAAGCCTTTATAGATGTCTTTAAGTCCTCTTGGAAGTCCTTAAATCAAACAACTCGAAACAATCCTTTTCGGACTCAAATTCGGACAAAATCTCTTCATTTTCGCATAGGCCAGCCCCGGCTGGGTAGTGGACTGCTAAAACGCCCAGGACCCCAGCCCCGGCTGGGTCCTAAGGCACAAAAACGTCCAAACTTGATGGTAATTATCATATGCATACTGGTTGAGGTATACACCACCTTGATGACTCGGATGGTTGCCAGCATAATAGTCACACATGATTGCCATCCTTTGACTCTGTTGGGCTGCGATAACGTCCAACTTCCTCGAAAGTTCTTTAATTTGTGCTGACATTGTGGAAAGTGTCGCGAGTCTGTCAATCTCCTTTTCTTTTGGTTGAGTCATGTTCGTGTATGGCCATTGATACGCAAAGTCATCCATGGTACCTGAAAAGAGAGAAATATAGGAAGAGAATTAAAAATAAAAATAAAAATATTTAAATTAAGACTAATTTGATTGAAATTAATATTGGTAAAAAATATTAAACTAATTCCCCGGCAGCGGCGCCAAAAATATACAACTAGATGAGCCTCGAGATGTTGAAAAAGAGGAGACAAGTAGGGATAATGACAACAAGGTCGGTGAAGAACTAATTGTGAGAACCAACGATGACGAGCCGATGTTATTTATGCCTCAAGTAACTTCTCCTCCACAGTTCAAGAATCTGGTTAGATTTGCAAAACCTTGTCCAATTAGTAGTCATGTCATTGGCAATACTCCATGTGACGTAAAAGCGAGTACAACTTCGAAGCCATTGTGCGATGAGTTGGAGAAGATAGAAGAAGAGATTGTTGTGTCTGACAAGCCTCAATGCCAGAATATATTCGCAGACACAATGGAGAAAACACCTAGATGTTGGACGTTCTTCAATCTAATCTTATATAAACAAAGCATGCTAGGTGACTTTAACTTGATGGCTATCACAAATGGGAACCTACCAAAAGCTATATTATTTCCGATGGATGGAGGGTTTCTCAACTTTCGAAGAGGAATTGGATAGCATTGACCAGACAAAGTCAGGCTGAAAGACTATAAATCAAGCGCTGACTGGGAGGCAACCCAGGAATTTTTATATTTATATGTTTTACTAGTTTATTTAGTAGATAGGAATTAATTTACTTATTAAGCTCTCTTATAATCTAATCCATGTTGTCTCTCTTCATTGCAGGTATTGGAGGTTCAATGGATAAGAAAAAGATCGTCGCCGCCATCGCCACCATCACTTCACGCGTAGCTGATTACTGGGAAGTTCTCTTCTATTTATCGTTATATTTTTACAATGAGGACATTGTAATTGCTAAGTTTGGGGGAGTTTTGTTTAATTCATTATCGCATGTTTAGTTTATGTTATGTTATTTTACATATGTTGTTAATTTAGTTTAGGTTCATTATAAAAAAAATCAAAAAAAATCAAAAATTTCAAAAATAATAGTTAGTTACTATATTCATCTTGCATGAGTCCATTTGTTAGATAGTTCAGTTTATTTTGGCCAATGATGAGAATGGAATTGAGTAAACAAGTATAATACTAAGTATTAGAGCTTTTGATGTGATTTCTTGTTATGAATTGAGTCTTTTTCTGTTGGAAACTTGTATAATAAGGATAGCACAGTAAAAACAATTTGTTGGCTGATTAAGTTTAAATTGATACATAATGGACTTCTTAAGGATAATACTAGTTTGGATGAATGAAAGACATGAATAGGCGGAGATGACTGAATTTAGACAAAAACTTAAGTTCGGGAAAAAAATTTGGGATATATAAGCTTCAAAAAAAAAGAAAAAAAATGAAAAAAAAAATATACCGTGGCTAGTTTGGTTTCGGGGCCTTTGTTACTTGAGTAAGTACGCCCGAAGGGGTATCTTAAAACCTAGCGCCCTAAGGTCTTATATGGTCTGGGAGTCGTTGGTCGAAAGCTCGTTAAGGGGTAACACTGTTAGCCTAATGGAATGAGACATTGCACAGTCATGGTTAAAAAGTTAAAAAAAAAACAATAAAACGGAAAAAGAGCAAAAGAGCAAAAAGCCCCCGTATATGAAAATAAAACATAAGTATCCCATGTTAACCCTTGATATTGGTAATTGTTTGATTTTAGTTGGATCTAGCTTATTTTTGGATTTCTTAAGTTTATACTGTATGATGCCTTTGAAGAGACTTGTTATGTGTTAAATTTGATTTTATATTAGTTAACATTGTTGTGGAACACACACGCACTATATCAGTGATAACAGTTTAAGACTTGATGATTAACTAGGAAATTATTGATTGGTTTTGATATGAAGTATTATCGTGTTTGCTTGATTGCTCTAAGGCCGAGTGAATAGATTTGATTCTATCAATACTACTGGATTCGTAGGCATATAGATTAGTTGCATTCCATTGCATTGCATTGCATTATGTTGTGTTGCTTGAGGACAAGCAACGATTTAAGTTTGGGGGTATTTGATAAGTAGGTTTTATACCTACTTATCCGGTATCTTTTACTTGAATTAGTTTCTTTTATTCATGTGTCTTAGTTACTTTTCATGCATTTTGTGTTCGTTTTGTAGGTTATACATTTGGAAGCGATGTGAGCGATTATTGGTAAGGAAAAGCACGAAAAATGCAAACAAAAGCAAGCCGGATATCGTTTATGCTTTTATGTTCATTTCATGTTCTTGGCTTGGAGCTTGGACTATATTGTAGAGCGTTTTCTTAGCTTTCCGGAACATCTTGAATCATTCAAATCGGAGTTCGGATGAAAGAGTTATGACATTTCTACCGACGGACGTTGAACTTCACCGTTTTGGGTGGTGATTTTCATAGAAGTCACTTCCAGTCCAATTTCGACCATCATGCGTTCGTTATTTCTCAAATCTCAAAGAATGAAAGTTGTAGATCTCGTCGATAGCTTCGATTTGATAGGTTGCGGGCCCTGTAACTCCTCTCGGTGTAAAAGTTATAGCAGTTTTAGCAGAGGAGGTTCCAGCAGAAAATCAATTCGCAGTTTAGTGTCCAGCCGGGGCTGGACGTTTTTGTGCCTTAGGACCCAGCCGGGGCTGGGGTCCTGGGCGTTTTAGCAGTCCACTACCCAGTCGGGGCTGGGTTTTTGCAAGGGAAAAGTCCAGCGGGGGCTGGCCTATGTGAAAATGAAGAGATTTTGTCCAAATTTGAGTCCGAAAAGGATTGTTTCGAGTTGTTTGATTCAAGGACTTCCAAGAGGACTTAAAGACATCTATAAAGGCTTATAAAAGGAGAGGAATAACAGAGATTAGAGGAGAATATTAGGAGATTACAGAGCATTCTATTAAATTAGATTAGACTAAATTAGATCAAAACACTAGTTTTTATGAGATTTGGAGATTGATGCAACTTGGAGACCATTGAAGATTTGAAGTAGGAGCAAGAAGGGAGCGTCAAATCTACAGACAATAGATTCTATCTTCTTTTCTTCTTCTATATTTATCTTTTAATGTGTATTCAATTGTGGATTCTTAGTTTTATTTCAATAATCATGAACTAATTCTTCGTTTAAGATTACAATGGATCTTATTGTGTAGTTTATTTTAATATGCTTCATTATCAATTAGTATTTTCTATTGTGAGGATTGTCTATTATGATTTGGACTTAATTATTTAATTGATTGGCCATCAATTACCGTGATAATCTATATGAACTCGAGAGATGAAGTATAGATTTAGATCTAATCATGATAGCATGTGTTCAGGATTTTGTTAGTAGCTTAAACTTGATGTGTGTTAAGGTAGAGATATGCTTGACGCCACATGTAATCGTATAGAGAACTTATTCTTCAACCTTCTTCAATTGTAATTCACATAGAGATATAGTGGGTTAGTTGATTAAGGTGTTTAACGAATTTCTATCTTAATTGTGGATTGACGTTAATACGGTATTAGTGCATCGAGAGGTGGTTAATATTACTTTCGTGTTCTTGATTAACAATTCAGGATAGAGAATAATTGATGAGAAGTGTGTTAACTTAAATGAAGCAATAAGTGAAGTTGTGATCTTAAATCTCCATAGTCTTAATTTAATTAGTGGAAGTTAATAGTAGTTTAATTTATTTAATTTGCATTTCATTCATTTAAATAAGATTGAGTTGGTTACGGGTTAGTACTTGGTGATTTTTATTAACTAATTCTCTGTGAGAACGATACTCAACTTATCACTTTATTACTTGTTGACCACGTATACTTGCGTGTTGTGCGTAATCAAAAACTTGTTGTGTAAAAATCTATTGTCTGTAGATTTGACGCTCCCTTCTTGCTCCTACTTCAAATCTTCAATGGTCTCCAAGTTGCATCAATCTCCAAATCTCATAAAAACTAGTGTTTTGATCTAATTTAGTCTAATCTAATTTAATAGAATGATCTGTAATCTCCTAATACTCTCCTCTAATCTATGTTATTCCCCTCCTTTTATAAGCCTTTGTACTTGTCATTTAGTCCTCTTGGAAGTCCTTGAATCAAACAACTCGAAACAATCCTTTTCGGACTCAAATTCGGACAAAATCCGCTCATTTTTGCGTATACCCAGCCCCGGCTGGGTATTTCCTTTGGTAAAAGCCAGCCCCAGCTGGATAGCAATCTGCTAAAGCTCCCAGGTACCCAGCCCCGGCTGGGTCCTAAGCACAAAAATGCCCAGCCCCGGCTGGGTACCAATCTGCCAAAAATACTTTCTGCTGTAACCGCCTCTGCTAAAACTGCCATAACTTCTAAACCGAGAGGAGTTACGAGGCCCGCGACATATCAAATCGAAGCTATCGACGAGATCTACAACTTTAATTCTTTGCGATTTGAGAAATAACGAACGCATGATGGTCGAAATTGGACTGGAAGTGACTGCTATGAAAATCACCACCCAAAACGGTGAAGTTCAACGTCCGTCGGTAGAAATGTCATAACTCTTTCATCCGAACTCCGATTTGAATGATTCAAGATGTTCCGGAAAGCTAAGAAAACGCTCTACAATATAGTCCAAGCTCCAAGCCAAGAACATGAATTGAACATGAAAGCATAAACGATGTCCGGCTTGCTTTTCTTTGCATTTTCCGTGCTTTTCCTTACCAATAATCGCTCACATCGCTTCCAAACGTATAACCTACAAAACGAACACAAAATGCATGAAAAGTAACTAAGACACATGAATAAAAACAACTAATTCAAGTAATTGATACCGGATAATTAGGTATAAAATCTACTTATCAATAGACAATACATAGTTTCAAAAATTTGAAAGAGGGTTGTTATGTTATTGTTATTGGTACAGATTACTTCACAACTATTGACCGGTTGTAGAAGAATATTATAAAGAAAACATTTAAATTCTTTTAACTTATATATATATAAATACTTGCTGGGCACTCAAATGCTCATCCTTGCTTAATTTAAATGTTTTCAGCTAAGTGTGAAGAGCTAGAAGGCTCGGCCTGGATCAAGTGAAAAGGAAAGCAAACAGAATATGTTATTGGTATCATTTGTAATAGATAGACTGTATTAAGTTAATGATAGGTATTATATATCATGTAAAGAATGTAGTAAAGGTTGCGTACTTGGGATTAAACTCTGATAAATGTAAGTTAAGTTTAAAATTTATATTATTGTTATTATTATTAGTAATATTTCCGCTCATAGAAATGGTATCGTGAAGTACCGAGTTCGGGTTTCAAGTATCCGGGTTCGGGGAGTTTACAAAAACTACAGTGGCTTTGTTATGGCCCACAGTGCGGAGGAATATTTCAATCTTCTCCATGGGTATTTTCCCCTTTGATTTGATGATAGGCTTCATCACCCGTTGGGGAAGATACAATGGATTTTCCTTCGACACTATAGCAGTTGTATTTGAGGTGGATCCTTCACCTTCTCCATAATTCCACGGAACATTGCGCATGCTAACAATAGGATATTGTGCTGCACGACAAGTTGTTTGGCTCGGGGGTGGCCACTTTCAAAGGATTGTTGCTTCCCTTGAGTTAAATTGTTGGCATTGTGAGTGATTTGTTAACCCCATCAGTTTTAGTGGATATGACTGCTACTACATTCTTCCACTATGTAGGACTTGAATTCTCATTTGCACGTAACACAGTATCGTCGTCCGCTAGGCGCAGGACACCACTGTCAATTAGATTTTAGAAAAAGGTGGCGGAGTGCCCAACATTCTTCTGTGCTATGACCGCGAGACTGGGAGTGATATTGACATACTCCATTAGAGTTGTAACACCCTGAACGGGGGTTGATTAAAGGTAGAAGGGAACTAATCCTTCCTTCATTGATTAATATATGATGGATTTCCTCCATAGGTTGGCCCAGATAGGTGAATTCCCTTTTGTTGGAAAAATCCTGACGGGCTTTGGCATTTGCTCTCTTTGTCACTTTGTCTTCCAGCATTTCATTTTCTAAAAGTGACGAGGGAACATTCATGACAGGAGGTAGGAGACTGGCATGCTCCTAGCTGATTAATTGACGAGTCACTTAATACTGATTAGTCACCAATTCTGCCAATTGTTCAATTTGTTTACCTAAATCTTTTATCTTTCGTTCCATTATGAACTGGAACTTGGCATAATCCTATTTGTCATCACTGTCTTTGAGGGTCTGGGAGGATTCACAGTTGAAATTAAAAATTCTGTCCATTACTCCAATTTATCATGTTAACATCTTCTTCTTTGTGTGGAGGAAGAGGGTTGTCTTGAACGTGATGCTGATCTGGTTTGGTGACCACGATTTCCCCATTGTCTATCAGATCCTGGATCTTGTGTTTCAAAGACCAACAATCCTGAGTACCATGTCCAGGTGCCCCGACATGATAAGCACATTTCTGAGTAGCATTGAAACCCCGTTCATTAGGGTTAGCTGGTGTAAGAAGATGTGTAATTTTCTTCTGTGTTGTCAGAAGATTGAGAATGTTCTCGAGGGTATCCCCTAAGGGTGTAAACACTTGAGGGCATTTGACTTCTCCACCTTTTGGTATTGGAGGGTTTGCAGACTGTGCTTGGGAGTGTAATTTCTCCTTTGAATAGGCATGTTCTGATTGCCTCTTTGACCCTGTAGTATCAGGGAAACATCTTCCTCTTTCTTTTTATAGACCCTACGGGGGTTGTTTCCATAATTTCTGGACTGTATGTGATCAGCAACAACTTTAAGGGCAGATAGGTCTTGAATTATCCCAGACTTCAATCTCATCTCAGTTATCTCCCCATGTTTAACCATTTCAGAAAATGGTTTGCCGATGCCGGGTAAAACTCTTTCATAGAAAGGCGTTTCTTGTATGCTTATGAAAGTCATGACCATCTCTGATTCTATCATGGAAGGACTAACTTGGGCAGCCAGGTGTCTCCACCTTTGAGCATACTCTCTGAAAGACTCATTAGACTATTTCTTGATCTTGATAATTTGATACCGATCAGGAGCCATCTGAGATTGAAAGCTGTACTGGGTGAGAAAAGTATGTGCTAACTCTTCCCAGCTATGGATCTTTGAATTATCTAATCTTGTGTACCACGAACGGGCTTCTCCAGTTAGACTCTTTTGGAATAATTGCATTCTGAGTTTTTCATCCTCTGCATAAGGTCCAATTTCTCCAATAAACACCTTTAAATGTGTGTAAAGATCTTCTAACCCATCATATTTTTCGAAGTCAGGAGTTTTAAACTATTTTGGATAATGAACACCAGGGAAAATGTGTGATAACCCTGGATTTCGAATAATCCAAAATTTGCGAATAAATTTTTTTTTAATTAATATTAATATTAATATTAATTATCAATTTTGCGACAAGTATCTGTGATACGAGCCTCGAGAGAAACGTTTCAAAAACTGTTTAATAAAAAGTACTTTCCTAAAAGTATTGGTCATATGAAGGAGGTAGAGTTTATCAGATTGGAACAAAACAACATGATGGTGTCCCAGTACGAGGCAAAGTTTGCAGAGTTATCCAGGTTTGCACCTTATTTGGTCGAAAATGAGGAACGAATGACGAGGATGTTTTTGAGAGGTCTAAAGCCTGAGATTCGAAAATATCTTATATCTCATAAAGTTTCTTTATATTCAGATGTTGTAAATAGGGCTCAATTATTAGAGCGAGATAATGAGTATGTGCAAAGAGGGACCACAGCCAGAGTCATACAGGTGGCGGTAACCATGGGAGCAATGAAAACCAGCAGGGAGGAAAGCATTCGAACAAAAGCGGTAACCACTCTGGTGGTAATCATGTCCGTGATAATAGAAGGAGCGATTCGGGAGGAGATTTTAAGAAGAGAAGGTACAACAATGATAACGTGAAGACGTCATCACAAACATCAACTATTTCTAGGGGAGGAGAACGAGCACCGGTCGTTTGTTACAAATGTGGGAATGAGGGACACATCAGCCCAAACTGCCCACAATAATCCAAGGTGTCTTATAACTGTGGAAAGGAAGGTTATATAGCTAGAGATTGTCTAGTTTCGAAACCAAGTTCAACGGGGATGGTGACTCCAAAGGCTATCCCAGATAAGTTGAAGTCGATGGTTCCTGGAAGGGCGTTTGTCATGACTGCCCAAAATACGAGGAACCCAAACGAGGTGATCACGGGTAAGCTAATCATAAACTCTTGTGAAGTTTATACCTTATTAGATACTGGTTCTACCCATTCTTTTATCTCTCCTGCTTGTGTTCAAGTTGGTACCATCACATTACCTGCCGATCTTATTTCGTTGAAAATTCTTGCATTTGATGTGATTTTAGGGATTGATTGGTTAACCACGCATCATGCTAAAATTGATTGTTTTTGTAAGGTTGGTAGTTTTCATATTCGTAACCAACCTATTATGCGAATTCAAACAACCAAACCATTAAAGTCAATCACTGTCATATCAAGCCATAAAGTTATTCGTTTATTGAAAAATAGATGTCAAGCTTTCTTAGACCATGTTACGGACTTGAACAAAAACACGTCAGATTTGAATAAAATTTCCGTTGTTAGTGAATTTTCTAACGTATTTCCTGAAGAACTTCTCGGTCTACCCCCAGAACGTGAAGTTAAATTCTTTATTGACCTTGAACCTGATACAAAGCCCATTTCTAAAACCCCATATCGAATGGCTCCTATTAAACTTCAGGAGTTAAAGGTTCAACTACAGGAGTTGTTGGACATCGGTTTCATTCGTCCTAGTACATCTCCTTGGGGTGCTCCTGTGTTATTCGTAAAGAAGAAAGATGGGAGTATGTGACTTTGTATTGACTGCCGAGAATTAAACCATGTCACTATCAAGAATTGGTATCCGCTACCTCACATTGATGACCTGTTTAACCAGTTGCAAGGAGCACAATTCTTTTTAAAGATCAATCTTCGTTCTGGATATCATCAGCTGAAGATTAAAACTGAGGATATTCCAAAGACTGCCTTCAGAACTCGGTACGGGCATTATGAATTCTTAGTCACATCTTTTGGATTGACAAATGTTCCTACTGCTTTCATGGATATGATGAACCGTATATTCAAGAAATATTTGGATCAGTTCGTTGTTGTCTTTATTGCTGACATCCTCATCTATTCCAAAAGTCGTGAAGATCATTAGCACCATTTGTAGCTGGTACTTCAAAGACTTTGTGACAACAAGCTTTATGCCAAGCTAAAGAAATGCCAGTTCTGGCTTGAGGAAGTAGCATTCCTTGGGCACGTGGTGTCAAAACATGGAGTATCTGTCGACCCGGTGAAGATTGAAGCCACACAAAGTTGGGAGCAAACGAAGTCGGTGACCAAAGTACGTAGCTTTCTGGGCTTAGCTGGTTACTATCGGAGATTCGTGGAAGGATTTTCTCGAATCGCTACTCCGTTAACTCAGCTGACTTATAAAGATAAAAAATTCGGTTGGAGCGAGGATTGTGAGAAGAGTTTTCAAGAACTCAAGAGAAGACTCATTTCGGCACCTGTTCAGACAATACCATCTGGTTCGGATGGATTTGTTATCTACAGCGATGCTTCAGGAAAAGGGTTATGATATGTTCTCATGCAACATGGAAAAGTCATAGCCTATGCCTCGCGATAACTCAAAGAATATGAGAGGAATTATCCTACTCATGATTTGGAGTTGGCAGCAGTCATTTTCGCATTAAAAATCTGGAGACACTACCTGTATGGGGAGAAAGTGGAGATCTATACAGATCATAAAAGCCTCAAATATTTCTTCACCCAAAAGGAACTCAATATAAGGCAATGACGTTGGCTCGAGCTGTCGAAAGATTACGATCATACCATCCAATATCATCCTGGAAAAGCAAACGTGGTAGTTGACGTATTGAGTAAAAGATCATATGTGGGTACGAGTGCAATGTTGTTAACACAAAGGTCCATGTTGTATGATTTGCAAAGGATGGAGATAGAGGTAAAAGCTCCAAGTACCCACGTGATGATATCAAATGTACGAGTAGAACCAACCTTAATCGATAAAGTTAAAGCTGCCCAAGCTACGGACATGGAGCTGATGCATATGAAGAAGAAAGTGCAAGAAGGTGCTATTCCAGAAGCAAGAATCGATGAAGAAGGAATACTTCTAGTCAACTCCAGACTTTTTGTTCCTAATGATTCTGACTTGAAGCATAGAATCATGATGGAGGCACACAACACACCGTTTGCAATCCATCCTGGGAGTACCAAAATGTAACATTCTCTTCGACATACATTTTGGTGGAACAATATGATGAGAGAGATCGCGGAGTTTATCTCGAGGTGTTTAACTTGTCAACGTTTAAAGGCGGAGCATCAAGTGCCAAAAGGTCCATTGCAACCACTTAAGATTCTGAAATGGAAGTGGGAACACATTACTATGGATTTCATTACGGGTCTTCCCAAGGTTTCTCAAGGCATAGATGCGATTTGGGTTATTATTGATAGATTAATTAAGTCTGCCCATTTCTTGCCTATACGGGAGACTTATTCCCTTGAACGTCTTACTAGTATGTACGTGAACGAGATTGTGAGATTACATGGCATGCCAGTATCCATAGTTTCAGATCGTGACCCAAGATTCACTTCACGATTTTGGGTTAGCTTGCAGAAAGCTATGGGCACAGATTTATGATTCAGTTCAGTATACCATCCTCAAACAGACGGACAATCAGAGAGGACTATTCAAACTCTTGAAGATCTATTAAGACTCTATGTCCTAGATTTCAAAGGGTGTTGGGATAAGTACCTACCATTGGTGGAATTCTCCTACAACAACAGTTATCAGGAAATTATAGGCATGGCTCCATTTGAAGCATTGTATGGACGAAAGTGTCTCTCTCCAATATGTTGGGATGAGGTGGGAGAAGCAACGTTGTTGGGACCAGAATTGATACGCATGACTACAGAGAAGATCCAAATGATCCAAAAACGTATATAAATGGCACAGGATCGACAAAAGAGTTATGCGGATCTTCATCGAAAGGACGTGGAATTTAATATTGGGGATCATGTATTGTTACGTGTTGCACCACGGAAGGGAGTTACAAGATTTGGGAAGAGAGGAAAGCTCAATCCACAATTTGTTGGTCCATTTGAGATTCTTTACTGAATAGGAAATGTGGCATATAGACTCGCATTACCTCCAAACATGTCTCGTGTTCATAATGTTTTTCACATATCTATGCTTCATAAATATGTTAAAGACCTAAATCACATTATTGAGTTAGAACTAGACGAGATAGCCGAATATTCAACATACGAAGAGGTACCCTTTAAGATCTTGGATAGGAAAGAGCATGTCCTACACACGAAGGTTATACCAGAAGTTAAGGTTTTGTGGAAGAACCATGTTATTGAAGAAATGACCTGGGAGTTGGAATCAGAAATGAAAATGAGGTAACCTAACCTTTTCAAAACACTAGGTACGTATGTCAATTTTGAGGATGAAATTTCATAAGGAGGGGAGGTTGTAAGACCCCAACTTATTATAAATAAAATCGAATTTCCTCTAATTATTATTGTGAATAATAAGGTGTTAATTTGATATAATGCTTTGGTTATGGGTGAAATGTGCAAATTTTGAAAAATAAGTAAGTGGTTATAAAATATTCATTGTGTTGGAAAATATTCGTTTGGTCGTGGAATATTCTTTCTGTCAGGAGAATATTCGTACGACGGCGCAGCCATTTATGGGTCCCATAACAGAATAACGGTCGGATGAAGAAAATGACAAAGTTTGAGTTTTTATAAATAACGGCGTAATGGTTACCGTTAACACTGCTGGAATACCCGGTGGTTAAAATTCAGTAATACGCGTGGTTGCACAGTAGCACACGGTTTTGCACAGTATTGTTGAATTATTGATTCTACGTAAGAAGACACTACTCAATAATTGTTACAGTAATTACGGTTCAATATTTTATTTTATTGATTCAATAATTGTTGTGTTGATATTTTATATTATTGTTGTTTCAATAATTGTTACTGCACAGTATTTCTCATTATTAAATCTATAATTCATACTATTTGAATAATATTATGAGATAGAATTATTGGTAATGTCTATAAAGTTCTGTCAAGGAGAGGTTTGGTCACCTAATTGCGCGCCACTAAGGAGAAATCCTTATCGAAAAGCCCCCTCTTTCCTGGGAATGGCCTGGTTGTCATAATTGTGATTATGTAATATTATTTGAAAATAATTAATTATTGATTTATATGATAAGGAAATATTTATTTTATGTGGATATAAATAATGGATATATTTATTATGGTTATAAATGAAGGAATTAATGCTGAGGTGTTTTATCAGTATTTTGTCAGAAAGGAGGTATTAAAAATCATCCTTTTGTGTATTTCGGATATATTCTGCTTGGAATTTGCAAAGCTTTCTTCTAAAAAGTTGTAGAGAATTCAATTTCGTGTGGAATGGACATAAAATTCGTATTTTTGTGATAAATGGGCTATTTTCTATGAATTACTGAAGTTTCAGAAAATAAAATGAATTTTTATTAAATTATGGGTGGGACCCACTTTTGTTTTAACATGTGAGCTGCTGGGATTTTTTTTCAGAAATGGCATGTTAGTCTTGGTCTTTGGGCATGCGTAGAATTGGTTTTAAAATAATAATATTTTATTATTTTAGTCTACTATGGTGTTCTAGTATTTTTCTATAAATAGACGCTTAAGTTAGAATTGAAAATCACACCAGAAACAAGTTTTCTTTCTCTCTAGATTATCGAGCGTATTTTTGTGAGTATTTTGATACTTTGAGAGTTGTTGTTCGGTACAAGCTCCCTTCGACTTTATATCCGATATTTCGATCAGAAGTACCGTTATTTTGAGGTAAGGGATGTTGTTTTCTTCTTAAATGATATTATTTTCTTCAAAATCATTATGCCAAAATATTGGTCTGAACTTTTTATCAAATTTGGAACTTTTTGTGTCGGAGTTACTATTCACGTATACGGCACTATTCACCGAAAAATGAAATTTTCTTCTTTTTGTCCAAGATGTTTATTATGGTTACTATCTTTGATTGTATCCATGTTTTGATCTATATTTTAGAATTCTGCTTCAAAATTGGTTATTATGGAGTATTATTGATCTTGGATAAACTGTAATACGAATTCCTAATATTTATCCTTTTGTTTCACTGGATTCGTTTCCTTTAAGATATTTTTCATCATCCTCAGTCCTAAATGATGATATTAATGAATATCTTTGGCCTGTAGTGCAAAGATGAATATTTGATTCAAGATGTATATTGATTGATGTTACAGGGATAAAATATTGATGATGGATTTTTAAATCTTAGAAGATAGTAGAATTCATTCTCTACCTGACTCTTCTAATGGATTGTTGTTTCCGCTGCAGTTGTTGATCTAAAACTTGTTGTCTATTATATTTTATCAGATTTTTCCCTGTTGAAGACTAATGATAATTTGTTGTATATTATCTTAGTCATAATATTCTTTACTGGGCTAGTTGAGCTCACCCTTCCCCCTTTGTTCCATTTTTCTTCTTAGGAGGTGAGAACATATCAGGAACTAGTCGGAGTAAAGAAGTGATGGTCCTAGAAAGTTGTTTTAGCAGTCCTCACTATTTTTGTAAAATAGTGTATCAATAATTGTAATGAGGACTCCTTTTGAGTTTGTATACTCTCTATTAGACTATATTTGTATTCAAACTCACAATATATGTGTTGTCGTAATTTACATGATAATTGTATTACTGAGGTTGTATTTGTTTTTGTACCATGTATTTGGCGACTCAGAATAGGTGATGTATACCTATTTTGGGGCGTCACATAAGGTATCACCTTATTCCTGAGCACTTGTTCTTTCCTGTCGACTATCTGGATAGGAACCTCTTCATAAGACAAATCTTTACTGAACTGTAATGGTTCATACTCGATCACATGTTTGTAATCGGGTTTATACGGACGCAACATCGACACATGAAAAATGTTGTGCACATGTTCTAATTCAGGAGGTAAAGCTACATCATAAGCCACTTCCCCTACTTTGCGTAGTATCTCAAAAGGTCCGATAAACCTTGGGCTTAGCTTTCCTTTCTTGCCAAAATGAACTTTCCCCTTCCAAGGAAAAACTTTTAGGAAAACAAAAATTCCTACGTCGAATTTGCGATCTAGTCTATGTCGATCAGGGTACTTCTTCTGTCAATCTTGAGAGTCTACCAGTCTTGCTCTGACGAGTTTGATAAGTTCCATAGTCTGTTGTACCAGTTTTGGTCCTAACAGTTGATGTTCACCAATTTCATCCCAGCATAGTGGAGTTCTACATTTTCTGCCATATAATGCCTCGTATGGTGGCATGCCAATGCTTGCATGGTAACTATTGTTGTATGCAAATTCCACCAACGGTAGATGATCATCCTAGTTTCCTTTGAAATCCATGATGCACGCTCTAAGCATATCCTCTAACGTCTAGATTGTTCATTCGCTTTGACCATCGATTTGCGGATGGTATGTCGTACTCATTTTCAGTTGTGTTCCCATGCATTCTTGTAGTTTCTTCTAGAAGTTTGATGTGAATCTCAGATCTCTGTCTGATACAATTGATATTGGAACTCCTTGTCTTGAGTTGTTCTCCTTGACGTACAGGTTTGCCAGCTGATCGAGATTAAATCTAATCTTTATTGGCAAAAAGTGTGCTGATTTCATTAATCTCCATGATCACCCATATCGCATCGTATCCTTTTTGAGTCATTGGAAGTCCTATCACAAAATCCTTTGTGATATGCTCCCACTTCCATTCCGGTATTTCCAACGGTTGAAGTAATCCACTTAGCCTTTGATGCTATGCTTTTACTCTATGATATGTCAAGCATTTCGCAACACATTCTGCAACATCTCTTTTCATATTTGGCCACCAAAAGTGTAAACGTAAATCTTGATACATTTTTGTACTTCCCAGATGAATAGAATATCTTAAGCTATGAGCTTCTGTCAAGATTTCTTCCTTAACTTCCTGTATTAATGGAACCCAGATTCGTCCCTCGAATCTTAGCATTCCTTCAGTATCAACCTTATACTTCACCTCTTTACCCTCGACCACACTTTCCTTTATTTTTCTATATTCTTCATTCTGTAGTTGAGCATTCTTCACCTTGTCCACCAAAGTTGGACTAGCTTCCATCTGGTTCAATCTTTAGTCGAATTCTTTTGGAAATTTGATTTCCAACTCTAACCTTGCCATTGCTAAAATGAGCTTCTCCTGGTTGGTGAACAACATCAACTTCTCACGACCCTTCCTACTCAAGGCATCTGCGACCACGTTTGCTTTTCCCGGATGGTAAAAGATCTCACAATCATAATCATTTATTAATTTCATCCATCTCTTTTGACGCATGTGCAGGTCCTTCTGTGTGAAAATATACTTCAGACACTTATGGTCTATGTATATAACACATTTTTCTCTATAGAGATAGTGTCTCCATATCTTCGGTGCAAACACCACCGCAGCCAACTCTAAATCATGAGTCGGATACCCTTTCTCGTAGTCCTTCAATTTCCTTGATGCATACGTAATAACTTTACCGTTCTGCATAAGGACACAAACTAATCCTTTATGTGAGGCATCACTATAAACCACAAAATTTCATGTATTATCTGGTAATGACAACACAGGTGCTACACTGAGCTTCTTCTTCAATTCCGTAAAACTCTCCTCAAATTTTTCCGTCCAAACAAATTTTACAAATTTTCTCGTCAAATTTTCAATGGAGTGGCAATCTAGGAAAAATCCTCAATAAACCATCTGTAATAACATGCCAATCCCAAGAAACTTCTTACTTCTGATGGAGTTCTTGGTTGTTCCCAATTAATCACAGCTTCGACTTTTGATGGATCATCTAAAATTCCATCTTTGTCAATTACATGCCCAAGAAATTGTACACGATCCATTCAAAATTCACATTTAGAGAATTTCGTGTATAACTTTTCTTTTCTTAGCATCTCCAGCGTCAAACATAAATGTGACGCCCCCAAATCTGGGTATCTTCCAATCCGACAGATGGTGTTACACGATACTACAATTCATACAGTCATTCCATTGAGATAACAATAAAATGAGTGTACTTACTATATTCTTATTACAATAGTATTAAATCCTTTCCCGGGTTCATAAACCGAATACATTCTTTGTTATTCATAAGTATATTACATACAAATACTCTAGTCTATTACAGGATAATCAACTATCCATCTTAGCCTTGCCCTTATCTCTCTTAGAATAATCAGTTCGTTTGGTTTTAGCTGTAATCATATAATTCAAGCAAGAAGTGAGCATAAATAGCTCAACAAGTCTATCAAAGGATAATATAAATACCACATTGAGAATTATATGATTATCTTTCAAAACTAAACAAGTAGCTATGAATCACCATGAAGCATTGACTCGTACTTCTCATTCGTGGTTTATTTATTACACTCTTGCGTTCTTCATTTAATTCCTATTAAACCATATCTAATCTTCTAATGTTATCACTTTATAAGTGATTTAAAGTCAGCCTTATTATGTACATTAAGTACATTCAAGTCTTACCTTCGGTCTACACTCAAATGGAATAAAAACCTAACTTGGTTAACTATTCTACATTGTCGGCGCTGTGGCGCCGGACTCTAGTATAACTTCGACGCTACGGCACCAATTAACAAAAGTCAAGGCCGAATCCGGCGCTATGGCGTGACCCTTTATGCTGGGTTTGGCGCTGCGACGCCACCCCCTGTGCATCAGTTAGTCTTGACAGTTGGTTTTTCCAATGAAATTCCCGACTTCATAATTATTTATTTTACATCCGAATTGGCTCATTCAAAAGCCCACAACTCACAAATTATATACTCTAGGTGTTCATATAAGAATTTTTCATTTTTGAATCCGTTAACTCGGAATTCACCTTTTGGTTCATTTTGAGCGTTCGTTTATCGTTTTCGAGCGTTCAATACTAGTTTTCTATGTTATAAGTCGGAATTCGACGATTCTTACGTCTACGACTCTTAAATACCTTATCTCACGTGTTGACATTGAAAACCAAAGTTTCCAAGTCACACGGCAACTTTTGACCCTTAATCCGAGATTTCTACGATTTTGACGTTTAACGTCTATTTTTGCAAAATTCACTATAACTTCGTTACTCGTGTTTTATAAGCCAAATCAAATGGAACACTCCATTGATTCATAATCTACACCTTAACCAAACAATATGCACATACCCTAGCCATGATGGTTTTCAAATCGTCCAATCACAACTAAGTTAACGTTCATCACTATCTACGGTTTTAACTTACGTAAACACTTATGATTTTTATTTGATCGTGACTTATCAATGTTTTCATTATTAATAGTCATCCTTATTCCTCCTAACTAAACATGCTCCACCAATCTATGATTCTCTACAAGAAAGAAATCAAAAAAAGATGAAGATTAAGGTTTACGAACTATAACCTTTGTCGTTCTTCGCGTTTTTAGTAAACATCTTATGTTTTGCTTAGAAGTAGCTTGATTAGGTGTTTCTAGCTCTTTCTCTCTCTCAATATAGGTTGAACAAAGTTTACAAACACCAAATGACCAACCCTAGCTTTCTATTTATAGGAAATCAAATGGAGGGCAAAATGGTCCAAGTCCACCTCCTTACTATTTCCCACCTCCTCAACAACTTAGCCACCAAGTAATCACTTTACTTGGTGGCCAAGTGGCCGGTCCACTTTCCATGGGTTTTACCCATCCCGTGACCCGCCAGTTCGATCCACGGTTTGACTTCTTGGATTGGGCTTGACATAACTTAACATTGGGCCTTAACTTGGGCTTGATTTCATACTTCATTGGGCTTGCTATTAATCCAAGTACCATTGGATTATACAAATTCCTTAACTCATAATCCAATAGAACTAATCATATTCTATGCGTATAACTCCCGTATTCTCTTCGTCTAGTACTCATACAATATTCGTATTATACGTCGTACTATTCTTCATACCATATTCGTATTCGAACTATTATAATACTCGTATCTCATATGTATAATAACCGAAATGATTCTACACCTTTCATTTCCCTTACAGAAATCTCTTTCACTAACCCTTAGGTTTTAAGCCCGCAGGCGAAAACTTCGTTTGCCATAACAAAAATATTATCAGTTATTCTATTATATCTTCATATTCTATCATTACGCGTTTCTTAGAATTTCAAACCTAAGCTCCAAGCAAAATTGAATGAATAGTGTTTTTACGGGAAATTTCTCAGAAAACATTCATTTTCGTCTTGATAATTCAAAACAATTAATCCTAGCACATAGCCATAATACTAACCACATCCACACATTCTAGGTCATAGAACGACCTTCGAATATCTTATTCACATAATTAATTAATTAAATCCATTTAATTCACATAATTAAATAAAATTTTAATTCCTTCAAGATTCGAAATTCTCGGGCGTTACATTCTTCCCTCCTTATAAGGATTCTATCCCCAGAATCTCGCTATAATTACATAAACAAACGAGGAAACTTTTCCTTTATTTTACTTTCGAGCTCCCACATTACTTCTTCAGCATCGTGATTACTCCTAATTACCTTTACTGAAGGTATTACTTTATTTCTCAAGACTTGTTCCTTCCTATCAACAATCTGAATAGGAAGTTCTTCATACGTTAAATCTTTTTCTACTTGAATAGATTCATATTCTATTACGTGTTTATAGTCCTGTTTACAAGGACGCAACACTGACACGTAAAACACATTGTGTATTCTTTCCATTTCTGGAGACAAGGCTACTTTGTAAGCTTCCTCTCTTATCCTTCTTAAAATTTCAAAAGGTCCTACAAACCTTAGACTTAACTTCCCCTTCTTCCCAAAACGTATATTCCCTTTCCAATGCGACACTTTTAGAAAGACATACGATCCTACTTCAAATTCTCTATTCTATCAATGAGGATCTGCATATTTTCTTTGTCTATCTTGAGCCGCTACTAATCGGGTTCTTATTAGTTTAACCATGTTCGCCGTTTGTTGTACTATCTCAGGTCCCAACATTCGACGTTCACCTACTACATCCCAGCAAAGTGGTGTTCTGCACTTCCTCCCATACAACGCTTCGTAAGGCGACATGCCTATACTAGCATGAAAACTATTGTTGTAAGTGAATTCCACCAAAGGAAGATGTTCGTCCCAACTCACCTTGAAATCCATAACGCAAGTTCTTAATATATCGTCTACCGTTTGAATTGTCCGTTCACTTTGTCCATCTGTTTGTGGATGATACGTCATACTCAATCTCAAATGCGTTCCCATTTCCTCTTGCAAACTCCTCCAAAACTAGTTCGACGTAAATCGTGGATCACAATCGGACACAATCGAAACATGTACTCCATGTCTAGAAATAATTTCCTTGACATAAAGCTTAGCTAGTTGCTCTAGGTTATACCTAACTCCTATTGCTAGAAAGTGAGTCGATTTCGTCAATCAATCCACTATTACTCAAATAGCGTTGTATCATTTTCTTGTTGTTGGAAGTCCCACCACAAATTCCATGGTGATAAGTTCCCATTTCCACTCCGGAATCTCTAGTGGATGCAATATCCCACTCGGTCATTAGTATTCAGCCTTAACTTTCTGACAAGTTAAGAACTTACTAACGTATTATGCGATTTCCCTCTTCATGTTCGGTCACTAAAAGTTCTGACAAAGGTCTTGATACATCTTAGTACTACCCGAATGTATCGAGTACCTCAAATTATGAGCCTCACACATGATTTCTTATTTTAAATCAGAATTATTTGGAACCCAAATTCTTCCTTCAAAACGACGTAAACCTTCTTTATCAAGGTTATACTTAGTCTTTACATCATCCTTCATTACCTTTTTCATCTGCTTGCATTCTTCAGTACTTATTTGTACTTCCTTAACCCGTTCCACTATCGTTGATAAAGTCTCCATTGAGAATAACATCTGCACCATTTCACTTGGTAACTTAACTTCTAACTCCATTCTTGTCATCTCTGTTATTAACTCATTTTGATTCGTTAACATTGACAGCTTTTCCCTACTCTTCCGACTTAACGCATCGGCTACTACGTTCGCCTTCCCTAGATGATATAAGATATCACAGTCATAATCTTTTATCAACTCTAACCACCTCCTTTGCCTCATATTCAACTCCTTTTGTGTGAAGATATATTTTAGACTTTTATGGTCCGTGTATATCTCACACTTTTCCCCGTATAGATAATGTCTCCATATTTTTAACTCAAAGACTACAGCTACCAATTCTAGGTCATGAGTAGGATAGACCTTCTCATAATCCTTTAACTGGTGTGACACAAACGCAATGACCTTGCCATGTTGTATGAGCACGCAACCCAGTCCTTTATGCAAAGAATCGCTATAAACTACAAAATTCCCTGTATCATCTGGTAAGGATAATATAGGTGCCTCACTTAACCTCCTTTTTAGTTCTTGAATACTATTTTCATAATTTTCTGTCCACTCATACTTCACCAACTTTCTCGTCATATTCGTCAACGGAGTAGCTAATTTAGAAAAGTCCTGAAAGAACCTTCTATAGTATCTTGCTAACCCTAAAAAACTCCAAACCTCGGTTGGCATTTTCGGTTGCTCCCACTCATTTACTTCTTCCACCTTCGCTGGATCTACGGATATGCCATCTTTATCTATAACATGTCCTAGAAACTGCACTCATTCAAGCCAAAATTCACACCTAGTGAATTTTGAATATAACTTCTCCTTCCGTAGTGTTTCCAACACTATTCTCAAATGTTCAGCATGATCTTCTGGCATCTCAGAATAGACTAGAATATCATCAATGAACACTACAACGAACATGTCCAAATAATGTTTGAACACTATGTTCATCATATCCATAAATGTGGCTGGCGCATTTGTCAACCCAAACAACATAACCAGAAACTCGTAGTGCCCACAACGAGTTCTAAACGCCGTTTTAGGTGCATTCCCCTTCCTTACTTTCAGTTGATGATACCCCGTACGCAAATCTATTTTAGAAAAATATTTTTCCCCTTTCAACTGATCAAATAGATCATTGATCCTAGGCAACGTGTATTTATTCTTAATAGTTAATTGTTTAACTCTCGATAGTCGATACAAAGTCGTAGCGACCCATCCTTCTTCTTTACAAAAAATACCAGTGCTCCCCATGGAGACACACTCGGTTGAATGTACAGTCAATCTAATAGTTCCTGTAATTGAACCATTAACTCCTTCATCTCTACTAGCGCCATTCTATATGGTGCCTTTGAAACTGGCGTCGTACCTAGTAGAAAATCAATCACAAATTCTACATCCCTATCTGGCGGAATACCAGCTAACTCCTCCGAAAATACATCCGTGAAATCTTTTACCACCGGTATCTGTTCCAATGTTTCCCCCACTCTTTGGGTATCCACAACATGGCACAGGTAACCCTTACACCCCTTCTTCAACATCCTCCTAGCTTGTGTCATGGTTAGACAACAAGAACGTCCTGGTGATTTATTTCCATAAAACACCACCTCAGGTTTCTTAGAAAGCCTTAGGTTTACACTCTTTCTATGACAATCTATTAACGCTCTATGGTTAATTAACCAATCCATACCTAGAATTACATCAAATTCTTTTAACCTTATCGGTAAAAGATTTACCGATAATTTGTTACCCCTAATATCTACGAAATAATTCCTATGAATGTGTTTAATAGGAATTATCTTTTTGTTTACTACCTTAACATCTAAAGGTATTTCTAGTTTTTCAGGATTTAATCTCAGTTGCTTAGAAAATCAAAATGCTATAAAAGAACATGTAGCACCTGAGTCAAATAACACATAAGCATTTATTTCAGTGACTAGAATGATACATGTTATTACATCCGCTGATGCAACCGCATCTTGGACAGTCATATTAAACTTTCAGGCTGAGGGTCTACCCAATGATGGTGTTGGTCCAGTAATGGCTAAATTACCACTACCAGAACCCTTACTACCTTCTGCCCCCTTCTTCGGGAAATTTCTTGCCATGTGGTCCATCGACCCACAAACAAAACAGCCATGACTTTTCTTAGGATTAGGACAGTTGGGTGATATGTGTCCCTCATGCCCACAATTATAACAACCTACTTTCCCTTTTAGACAGACTCCCAGATGAGTCTAGTCGCATGTCTTGCATGCCTCCACCCTATGTTTAGGATCCCCTTGTTTCACCCCAATATTCCCAAGGTTAAAATGTTTCCATTTTGGCATACTTCCACTACCACTGGCAACCTCTGCCTTAATTCCTCCCTCTCTATTACCTTTATTCTTTCGTTCCTTATGGTATTGGGTGAACGCCTCACTACCACCCTCTGCTATTATCGCCTTTTCCAGAATGGTCCCATAAGAAGCACTCTAGAAAACTGAAATCCTACTATAGAGCTAGGGTTTTAGGCCTTGCTCAAACCTACGAGCCTTCCTCTCTTCCGTGTCCACTTGGTTTGGAGCAAACCTAGCCAATTCATTGAATTTGGCCGCATATTGGGGAGCCGTCATGTCCCCCTGCTTAAGTTCTATGAACTTAATTTTCATCCTCCCTTGTATGCTAACAGGGAAGTAGTTCCCGAAGAATACCTTCTTGAACTGTTCCCATGTAACAGCAATAACTCTAGCCCCACCCTGGTGAGCCTCCCACCAGTAGTTGGCTTCCCCCTTCATCATGTAAGTCGCAAAAGAAACCTTTTGTGCCTCAGCTACGTTTGTAATAACAAACGTCTTCTCTATTTCCTTGACCAATGTCTGGGCCTCCATTGGGTCCGTCGTTCCCTTGAACTCAGGTAGACCCACGCTTTTAAATTCCTTAAAGGTAGTTATTTAGGCTACCCTAGGTCTTGTGGATGCTCTACCCCCGGCTTGGTTAAATGCAGCCGTTAATAAATTAACGAACTCTTATATAGGGTTATTTGGACCCTCTTGATTATCGTTATGTGATTCCGCCTCTTGATTACGTTGTCTTCTTCTTGGCGGCATTTCTGATTAAATAAATAAAGTCTCGTTATTACTTATTTGCTTACTTAGTTATTAGTCACTGAACAACTGAACAATAACTCATACACAACAAAGCTCATTAAATAAAAACTTCTTTATATTAATATGCTTTTTTATAGTGCAAACTACTTACAATTTGCTTTCTATAGTCAAAAGCTATTACATTTATATCCCGCGATTGACTTTCACAAAAAATGGGATTTACAAAAAGACTACCCTTTAATTATATAAAAGAGGGTTTTACGTCACTACACAAAAATATTTACCGTTCTACTCCTAATACTGCCTAACAGCATTCTCATGATTCTCGTTTGCTAGAATCGACACGATATCTCGACTTATAGTATGTCGAGTCTGCCCCGACTCAATAGAATAACAAGCTATTTTCAGCTTGAAATCCTTGTGCGCACTGTCATTTAAATATGACATTCGTGCTATCTTCTGGTCTTTCTCAACCAGTTTCTTACGAAGTTCTACGACCTCATTCTTATAATCTCGGGCCTTATCTGTCATGAGCACCTTCTCATCATGCTCTATCTCATAGTCTGATTCTGCAAACTCCTTGGCCCCATAGAGATCATTGATCTCCTCTTTCTGGTGCTGCACCATATTGTGCAGTTGCACGTTACGGTCAAGCACTGAGAGATACATTGCCCTCATCGTATCTGTAGGTGTCGACTCAAATGCAGGCATCACCGTATCAATCAATGTTACCTCCATATCATCCTCACATCTATCATCATATTCAAATATGATGTCAATCCCATGGTCTCCTTAGAATAGTCCTCCTCTGAAAAATACTCCTCGGGCTCTGATTCTTCTAGAATCACTAAAGGTATTTCCGTTACAGGCATAGGTACTGGCTTTACTCTATTCACGGACTCCTCGCTCACCACGTGTATATCTCTATACATCAAGCTATCGATCGACATCTACAATAACACATAACAAGTTGATTAGTACATAATACACAATATTATAAGCACAAATCACTTTTAATTCATTTAGGGTTAATTTTCTTCTTTTAAATCTTTCGGTACTGAGTTTTCTCAATACCTTATTAACACATTTAACTCGAGTTAACTTTCTTCGGACCTTTCCTTTCCTAACGAGGTTATTAGCCTAAGGTTCTTTCCCCCCCTTAAGTTTTATAACCTAAGGCTTTGATACCTGTAACGAATGTGATTTTTATAATTAATTAAAATATCTATTTAAGTTAGATAAATATTTTAGCTGATTTATTTATTGAATAATAAATATTTGATGTTGGTTGTTATGGCTTAATTTAATTAAGCGTTATAATTTGATAGATAATTTTATAATTGATGTGCATTTTATTATTAAAGTTTAATTGATTGTACTAATAAAATAATTTTAAATTATTTAAGTGTGACATTAGAAATATGTTATATGTCATAGTAAAGTAATAATAGTATATAATGAATAGCCTAACCATTGGATTGCCTAATGATGGAAAAGTGAGGTTATGCTACTAAGATGGCTTAATGTGATATTGGTTATGCATGTAAGAGTTTTGTTACATAAGCCTAATGTTATTAGTGGGGGTTACTATTATATTAATTATTAACATAACTATTACCCAAATGAGGAGTTACACAAGAAGAAATCCTAGAGTTTATTTATAGCAAGAGTCTTGGTGGAAGAGAGAAATAGAGATATTGAGAGAGATAGAGAGAAATAGAGGAATTGAGATGAGCTAGAAGAAGAAGGTAACTTCTAAACTCTTATTTAATCTTTGATTTTTTTGGTAGATTTATGTTCAAGGGTAGTAGGTCATGCTTAATCTTGTTTGTATTTTCTTAATCTTGGATTATCAAGAATCAAACAAGAGGATTCAAGAAAGAAAATGAAATGGAAAGAAAATTTGAAGAACAAAATTTGTATGTTTTAAGTAATTGTGGACAGATCTTTTGAAATTCATACCTCTTTTGGTATAATGAGTTAGAAAGTGAGCCTTATATCAAATCGAAGATATGGAAGTAAGCTATATTTTGAACGTGGAATCACATGAAAATGCTTTGTAGATTTCTTGCAATGTCTGTTTTAGTAAAGCTGGTCCGAAGGGAAAATAATCTGCCCAGAAAATCAAAACTGTTACGGTTTCTGACTTTGAACAATTCATATAAATTCGTGTGTTTTGAATCTGAAGAAACTTTGAACTGAAACGTTGTAGATATGGAAGTTTACTAGCCAGACTCGCGAGATTATTTTAAGGACCGGATCATGTCCGAAATAAATTTTTTAGTAAGGATGTCCAGAAAATGAAATTTTCTAGACTAGTTGATGAATTGCAGAATCTGGTTTAGATGGATAAGGGTCTGACTTTAAGGCCTAGATGAGGTTTTAGTACACTGAGTAAGGGTTAATTCTATTTAAGAATGAACAAAAACGGACATGTAACGAAGGAGTTACGTTAAAAATGAAAATAACATTTTGTTAAAGAAATTGTGAAGATGAGCTTTATAATTCTGTTTGAATTAATATTTTGGGTGATTGTATATTTTGATAATTAAAAATATGTTTTGACACATGTAATGAGTATTGATGTTTGTTATCATATTCTATTCATAATTAACCATTTAAGATCAAGAGTTGAGATAAGTTAATGTGTGCTCATAACGTGCTCGATAAAATGCCTAAGAGTAATATTGTTTCTAAACTTTGGTATACAAAGTGTCTAACTAATGGCTAATATTGGATATCTGAGTATGAAAAGATGATAACATAAGAATAATAATGGAAAGAAATCGAAAAAGGGAAATTTTTGATTTTTGAAGGAAAATTAAACATGTAAACAATGTGTTGAATATGCATTTTTGAAATTAAAGTGGTATAATAAAATGGTGTGATATACGCTCATTATACTATAAGTGCGATAGTCTAGCATGTGTGGTGATGAAAATGAAAATAAAACCGAGTTGCATATAAAATAGTTAGATGTCTATAAAGACATTATAAAGGATAACAAGATAAAGTTAGGTCTTAGAATAAATTTGACCATGAGATTAAGTATTGATTTTATTTATTATCAATCTCACATACAGTGTAGGTTGTGCAAGGACGCGAAGTATTAGCGTGTTGGTAAAACGCCGGTAAAGGCAAGTCTTTCAGTTCCTATTTGCTATGTGAACTTGGTGATTAGTTGTTTTAAATCTTTATTGCAAATTGCATGATATGTTATATGTATGTTGAATGTATGAAATGTTAAAGTCAACTTATGACTACGTTGATTGAGTAAAGCATGTTGATTGAGTAAGGAACTCAATCTTATTACCTGTTATATGAACTGTAGCATGTATGTTATGTTAGTCCAATGTTTATGAGATATATGTTGAGCATGTTATTATGTGCTACGTGATGCATGAAAACTGTTAGATTTTGCTGGGTTGTCGAGCTCAACCTTGCAAATAACCATTTTTGCAAGTTAAGGATTGAAGGTAACACTATGTGCTACTTGAATGACGTGGATCAGAAATAATACACGGAGATTAATATTTTAATTAAAGTTGTTATTTCTTTATACCATGATTAAGATTCATAAGATGTACTAAATGTTTTATGATGTATAGTTTTATGTTGAGTTGTAAAACTAAAGTTAGAGTTATCTGATATGTAAAGGTTATCGGATTGAAATATAAAATTTTATATAATAACAGTGATAAAGTGAATCATAAAATAAGATTGATTCAAAGACATGTAGATTATAAAGGTTTTGATTTAGGGAATTAAAGTAAGAAGACATAAAAGTTTAAATTATTCTGTATTTTATAATGTTTAGCATAGAATAATGATGTAAAATCAGAAGGTAGATGTGTTATTAACGAAAAAAGTTGAGAATTAAATTGTATGAATTTTGGGGTCGTTACAATACCAACTTGTGACGTCCCCAAATCCGGGTATCTTTCAACCCGACAGATGGTGCTACACGATACTACAATTCATACAGTCATTCCATTGAGATAACAACAAAATGAGTGTACTTACTATATTCTTATTACAATAGTAATAAATCCTTTCCTAGGTTCATAAACCGAATACATTCTTTGTTATTCATAAGTATATTACATACAAATACTCTAGTCTATTACAAGATAATCAACTATCCATCTTAGCCTTGCCCTTATCTCTCTTAGAACTCTCAGTTTGTTCGGCTTTAGCTGCAATCATATAATTCAAGCAAGAAGTGAGCATAAATAGCTCAACAAGTCTATCAAAGGATAATATAAATACCACATCGAGAATTATATGATTATCTTTCATAACTGAACAAGTAGCTATGAATCACCATGAAGCATTGACTTGTACTTCTCATTTCATAACAATGATTCCAAAGTATATATACTAGCTTAGGAATTCTGATCCAGTCAAAAGACCATGAACATACTCTTTTAGTTTTCATAATTGAAAAGACCATCCGGCACTAAGGCCATCCATCCGGCATTACTTATGAGAACTTCTAGGTGATCAGCCTATTATACTCTATGTTGATCAACACTGTTCCATTAAATGTATTTACGTTTAAGTTTTGGCAACCTCGTGTGCCCATCGAATAATCGATGAAAATACTTTTGTTTGTTCATAGACAAACTTACCTTTCCATCCGTACCAAATACTTGGCATAGGATAGCGTTAACAGTTCTAGTTCTATATCGAAAGACTTGTAAACAAATCACTCAATTATTCCAGACTTGTTTAGCCGAGTTAAAACATGTATCGACTCTTTCTTTAAAACCATTCATGCATTTCAGAACATGAATAATAGAAAACCTTCCTAACACGGAGGTTAGATAAGCGTTAAGGAAACTTGCCTTCAAGCGTTTTTGAATATAAAATTCAGTCAATTTTCAATCTTTACAAGATTTACATGATATATTCACATAGCACACTGTAATTAGCTATCAACCAAACTTACTTTATTTGTTTTAACCAACTTCTTTCTCTTCGATGTCTTACTTGAATTTATTTCATTAATAAAATCAATTTGACTTACCATTCTTCATTAAGGCTTGTTAACGTTCTTACGTTATTAACCGACTCTCGGTCATTATTGGTGAAGTACCAACGTTGAACATCATTCGTGGTTTATTTATTACACTCTTGCGTTCTTCGTTTAATTCCTATTAAACCATATCTAATATTCTAACGTTATCACTTTATAAGTGTTTTAAAGTAAGCCTTATTATGTATATTAAGTACATTCATGTCTTATCTTTGGTCTACACTCAAATGGAATAAAAACCTAACTTGGTCAACTATTCTACACTGCCGGCGTTGCGGCGCCAGACTCTATTATAACTTCGGCGTTGCGGCGCCAATTAACAGGAGACCAGGCTGGATCCGGCACTGTGGCATGGCCCTTTATGCTGGGTTTGGTGCTGCGGCGCCACCGCAGTGCATCAGTAAGTCTTGACAGTTGGTTTCTCCAATGAAATTCCTGGATTCATAACTTATTCGTTTTACATCTGAATTGGCTCATTCAAAAGCCCACAACTCACAAATTACATACTCTAGGTGTTCATATAAGAATTTTTCATTTTCGAATCTGTTAACTCAGAATTCACCTTTTGGTTCATTTTGAGCGTTCGTTTGTCGTTTACGAGTGTTCCATACTCGTTTTCTTCGTTATATGTCCAAATTCGATTATTCTTGCGTCTACGACTCTTAAATAATTATCTCGCGTGTTGACATTGAAAACCAAAGTTTCCAAGTCACACGAAAACTTTTTACCCTTAATCCGAGATTTCTCCGATTTCGATGTTTAACGTCTATTTTCACAAAATTCGCCATAACTTCGTTACTCGTGTTCTATAAGCCAAATCAAATGGAACACTCCATTGATTCATCATCTACACCCTTACGAAACAATATGCATATACCCTAGCCATGATGGTTTTCAAATCGTCCAATCACCACTAAGTTAACGTTCATCACTTTTTACAGTTTTAACTTACGTAAACACTTATGATTTTTATTCAATCATGACTTATCAATGTTTTCATTATTAATAGTCATCTTTATTCCTCCTCAATAAACATGCTCCACCAATCTACGATTCTCTACGAGAAAGAAATCGAAAAAGATGAATATTAAGGTTTAGGAACTATTACCTTTATCGTTCTTCGCGTTTTTGGTAAATGTCTTATGTTTTGCTTGGAAGTAGCTTGATTAGGTGTTTCTATCTCTTTCTCTCTCTCAATATAGGTTGGACAAAGTTTACAAACACCAAATGACCAACCCTAGCTTTCTATTTATAGGAAATCAAATGGAGGGCAAAATGGTCCAAGTCCACCTCCTTACTATTTCCCACCTCCTCAACAACTTAGCCACCAAGTAATCACTTTACTTGGTGGCCAAGTGGCCGGCCCACCATCCATGGATCATTCCATGGGTTTCCCCATGGGTTTTACCCATCTTGACGGTTCGATCCGCGGTTTGGCTTCTTGGATTGGGCTTGACATAACTTAACATTGGGCCTTAACTTGGGCTTGATTCCATACTTCATTGGGCTTCCTATTAATCCAAGTACCACTGGATTATACAAAATCCTTAACTCATAATCCATTAGAAATAATCGTATTCTATGTGTATAACTCCCGTATTCTCTTCGTTTAGTACTCATGTAATATTCGTATTATACGTCGTACTATTCTTCATACCATATTCGTATTCGAACTAGTATAATACTCGTATCAAATACGTATAATAACCGAAATGATTATACGCCTTTATTTTCCCTTTCGAAAATCTCTTTCACTAACCTTTAGGTTTTAAGTCCACATGAGAAAATGTGACGCCCCCAAAATAGGTATACATCACCTATTCTGAGTCATCAAATACATGGTACAGAATATAATTACAACTTAATTATACAACTGTCGTGTAAAGTACGACAAAACATAAGCTATGAGTTTTAATACAATTATTGTCGTCTAGACAATATTCAAACTCAAATTCAATATTATTACATTTATTTTCCACTATTTCACTAAATAGTGAGGACTACTAATGCTATCATCTGGTCAGTCACTCTGTTCCCCGACTAGACCCTGCTACGTTCTCATTTCCTGAAGAGAACAATAAAGGGTGAGCTCAACTAGCCCATTAAGAAATATTATGACTAAGATAATGCAGAATATATTATCGTTAGCCTTTAACGGTGTTAAACTGATACAATATAACAACCATCAAGTTTAACTGCAGTGGAAAAAGCAATCCATTAAAAGAGTCAAGTAGAGAATAAAATCTACTATATTATATGATTTAAAAGGTTTTTCATCACTTTTATCGCTAGGACTCAGCTTAATAAATAATCCACATCATCGAATTACCCCTGCACTACGGCCAAGGATATTCTTTAGTATCACGACCACAATTATCCATGCACTACGGGCCAAGAATATTTGTGTATTCAATAATGGTCATAATCATGCCAACAGCTGTCCATCAATGCACTATGGGCTAATGAGGACTTTTACCACATCATTTGTAACATTACGGTCATGATTACACCGAATAATCCCTGGTCATAATCATACCAAGTACATCTATGCACTATAGGCCACAGATGACTTTCAACAAAATATAAACATGAGGATGATGACAATGATATAAGAATTTAATAAAACAAGTTCAAGAATTATTTTATCCAGGAACTAATAACGTCCAAATTGTCAACATGATACTGCTTTGTAGAGTAAAATTCAAGAATGCTCAGAAGAATATGTCCATGAAAAGATACTGGATGAAGCGCAAATATCAAGGATATTCCACTAATTTCATGGAGTATAGAAGTCAAAACTTTAACCAACTGAGTATAATAAGAAATGGAATAACAAAAGAAATCACCAGGTATGCGATAGACCGCACATGCAGGTTATTCAGATAGAATAATAAATAACGGAATCAGGTCCGGCGTAAAACGCACAGACAGGATATTCCAACAGAATAATAAAGACGGAATCAGGTCTGGCGTAAAACACACAGACAGGATATTCCAACAGAATAATAAAGACGGAATCAGGTCCGGCGTAAAATGCACAAACAGGATATTCCAACAGAATAATAAAGACGGAATCAGGTCCGGCGTAAAACACACAGATGAGATATTCCAACAGAATAATAAAGACGGAACCATGTCTGGCGTAAAACGTACAGACAGAATATTCCAACAGAATAATAAAGACGGAACCAGGTTCGGCGTAGAACGCACAGACAGGATGTTCCAACAGAATGATAAAGAATGGAACAAGAGAAGGTCTCTTAATAGATAAGAAAGAAATAATACTCCCTACCATTAGAAAAATTGAATACTGGAATAGTGAGGTAGCAGACTTCTCTTCTTCTTTCTATAATTTCTCTCTATAATAATCGCTCTAAAACTTTTGTGAATTGGTGAGAAATAAAGGAAGAATGAGCTTCTATTTATAGAAAAATATAGTTTCGATAATTGCACATTTTGGGGCTCGAAAAATTATAGTACAATACCTCCAACTTTTCCTTTATTTTTAATTTAGTCATGGAAGTATTATCAAACTTGCACCACCTCCCCTAATAGTAAATAATGTGATTCAATAGTAAATTATGTGAATCAATAGTTCTAGTCATGTGAAAATACAAATTACAGTATAGTACCTCTATCTATACCTCTAATTTTAACTTAGTCATGCAAGTATTATCAATCTTGCACCAACTCCCCTAATAGTAACAAGAATGTGAAACAATAGTTTACACATGTGAATAAATAGTTATAATCATGTGAAATAATAGCAATCAATTGCTCATTTATCTGGTTAAATACCCGATTTGTCAATATAACCTCCAGACATCAATTATTATCGAAATAATTTTCGAAGTTTGACATTTCCCAAAAAAGTCAACTGTTGACTTTTTGACCAAATAGTGAATTCCGGAAAATTTTGTGTTTATAGACTATTTTTACTAATTTCATCGTTCCGGACTCAAATATCACTTCCGCGTCTCCAAATTCAACTCCGAACACAACTTCAATTTTAATAACATTCATCATTAATATTATAACTCACAATATTTATCAATCAGGTCGTTCCCAGGAAAGAGGGGGCTTTCCAATAAGGATTTCTCCCTATTGGCGCGCAATTAGGTGACCAAACCTCTCCTTGACAGAACTTCTAAACATTGTAAATATTGCAATTTAATAATATGAATAACTTTGTCGTCTCAATTATTTATTTAATAAAATAACATATTATGCAGATGATACTATGACAATAATCGAATCAATAATATGAGAGATATGATGCAGCAATTACTATAGCAATAATTGAGTATAACTGAGTGACTTCTCACGTAGGGATCAATAATCAATACCGTGTGCTACTATGCAACCACGCGTATTACTGTACTTTTACTACCGGGTAGTTCAACAGTTAACGGTAAAACTTCCGCCGTTATTTTCATAAAGTATTTTTGTCGTTTTCTCAATCTGACAATAATTCTGTTGTGGGGGGTCCACCAATGATTGTGCCGTTGTACGGATATTCTCTATTAAAAATAATATTCCCCGACCAATCGAATATTATATAACAACTTGCGTACTTTGTAAAATTTGTAAATATTACCCACAACTATAATATTATATCAAATTCACACCATAATATTTAAAAATATATTTCGAGAAAATTTAATCTTTATTCAAAAAGTTGGGGTCTTACAACCTCCCTTTCTTATGAAATTTTGTCCTCAAAATTAGGGTGCGTACCTGGTATGTCGAAGAGGCGAGGATACTTTAATTTTCTTTCAGATTCTAACTCCCAGGTCATTTCCTCAACATTGTGGTTTCTTAACAAAACTTTGACTTAAGGTATAACCTTGGAGCGTAGAATATGTTCCTTCTTATCCAAGATTTGAACAGGAACCTCTTCATACGTTAAATCTTCCTCTATTTCGTCCAGTTCTAACTCAATAATGTGGTTTGGGTCTTTCACATATTTACATAACATGGATATGTGAAAAACGTTATGAACACGAGACATACTTGGCGGTAACGTAAGTCTATAGGCCACAGTTCCTACTCGATCGAGGATTAAAAATGGGCCAATGAATCGAGGATTGAGCTTTCCTCTCTTTCCAAATCTTTTAACTCCTTTCTATGGAGCAACACGTAACAACACATGGTCTCCAATATCGAATTCTACGTCCTTTCGATGAAGATCAGCATAACTCTTTTGTCGATCTTGTTAGGTTTTTATACGTTGTCGAATCATTTGAATCTTTTCTGTAGTCATACGTACCAACTCTGGTCCCAACAACGTTGCTTCACCCACCTCATCCTAGCATACTGGAGAACGACACTTTCTTCTATACAACGCCTCAAATGGAGCCATGCCAATACTTGATTGATAACTGTTGTTGTAGGAAAACTCCACCAATGGTAAGAACTTGTCCCAACTTCCCTTGAAGTCAAGGAAACAACGTCTTAATAGATCTTAAAGAGTTTGAATTGTCCTCTCCGACTGCCCGTCCGTCTGAGGATGATATACCGAGCTAAATTATAAATCCGTGCCCATAGCTTTTTATAAACTAACCAAAAATTTGGAAGTGAATCTTGGGTCTTGATCAGAAACTATGGATACTGGCATACCATGCAATCTTACAACCTCGTTTATGTACATACGATCAAGACATTCAAGTGTATAAGTTTCTCGTATCGGTAAGAAATGAGCAGACTTGGTCAATCTATCAATAATGACCCAAATTGCATCTATACCTTGAGAAACTTTGGGAAAACCGGTAACGAAATCCATGGTAATGTGCTCCCACTTCCATTCTGGAATTTCAAGTGGTTGCAATGGACCTTTTGGTACTTGATGCTCCACTTTAACTCATTGACAAATTAGACTCCTTGAGATAAATAGCGTAATCTCTCTCTTCATATTGCTCCACCAAAATGTATGACGAAGATCACGATACATTTTGGTACTGTGATAACCCGAGATTTCGAACAATCAAAAAATTGCGAATAATTTTTTTTTTATTTAATATTAATATTGATTATTAATTTTCTGACAAGTTTCTGTGATACGAGTCTCGAGAAGTTCAATTTGTGTATTGACTAATATTATAGAGTAGAGTTGTATTAACAAGATTAAAAACCCTAAACCTAATCTCTGGAACGGGATTTGGTAGAAAATATAATTAATATAATTATATTATTGAGATATATGTATGTACTGAAGAGATTTCTTGATCAATGATTGATCGGATAAGGTTTAAAATTTATAAACCCTAATAAGAGATTAGAAACCTTAATCTCAGGATTAGAAACCCTAACGTACTGTTAGAAACTCTAATCATATGTCGGGAAACCCTAATTTAAAATCCTGGAATCCTACACCCTAATTAGGAAACCCTAATCCTAATTAGTAAGCCTAAAGTGTTTATTAAACTTAAATATGATTAGAAAACCCTAATTATATTTTAGTTATCTTAATTTCTATTTTACAAACCCTAATTGTAATTTAGAAAATTTATTTTTCTAATTAAAACCCTAATTCGTGGGTTATAAACCCAAATGACCATTTTGACCCTAATAGCTAAATTAAGCAATTTTAATTAGGAATATTAATCCTAATTAGCAAGATTGAATTTTATGATTAGGAAATATTAATATAATTATTGAATCCTAATTATAATTTTAGAATATTAATTTTATAATTTGAAAAACCAAAATTCGAAAATCTTGGAAATTAAATTGCAAACCTAAAGTGTTTAAACCCTAAACCCTAAAGGGTTCAAACCCTAACCCAAACCCTAAACCCTAAGGGTTTGTGCATTGGACAAGAATGCCATTACAATTATTTTAGAAATGATAATAATGCCCTTTTGTTTATTTTACAGACCTAACTTGTAAAAATTGGCTTAACTTTAGTTGGTCACCAACTATTTTGACATTTGTGACTTAAATCTCAGCCATTTAATACCTAATTGACAGCTATAACATATCATACATTGCATCTAGAGAGTATATAAGAGAATTAGAGAGAGAAAGTTCATAAAAGCTAGCTATTTTGCAACTTTGCTCTCACCAACTCTCTCTCTCTCACCAAAGCTCTGAAATTCTAGGTTAGATCAGTCCTAATTTCAGCCCCTTGATCAATCGATAACATATTGGAGAGTTTAGATCAAGAATTGAAAGCTAAAGGTATAAATCAAATTTTAAATTTTGATCTTTGTTGCTTAGAAAAATTTTGTGTTTTAGTGTTTAATCTTATGTTATAATATGTTTTTAGTTGTTATATGTTGATCCATGATGGATCCATAGCATCAAAGTGAGTAAAAATGCAAGTTTTAAAAATCTGTTCTTGAGCTTGAAAAATGGTCTGACAACCAAATGTCAGTGGCCACCAATCCTTGCTCGTATATGATTGTTTTTGTTTTTAAGTTTTAATTTGTAGCCTGGTATATGGTCTTTAATCTTCAAGTGGTAGAATAGCTATTTGATGTCTGGAATTAAAGTTATTTAAGGCCAAACATCGTTGACCCGACAAAATTTGGGCAAGCCCAGAAATTGAATTCAGCGTCTGATAACCTTTTTAAGCCTCTTGATCTGTCAGTAGTTTTAGTTTTTGTTGTAACCATTTGGTAGTTTTTAATATGGGATTTTGATCCATGTATTTAGACCCTCCAAAACATCCTTAAATCGAGCACAGTGGACGGTCAAAAGAGGCCACCTGGCCACGGTTTATGTTTCTGGGAAAAACCCAGAAACGGATGAACACATGTTCTGACATGGTTTGACCGCTTTGTATATTGTGATTGACTTATTTTTGGATAGATTTGTTGCTTTAGTGTTGTTCCTTGACATAAGGAATACAACCTAAAACATTTATATTACAAGAATCATGACTAGAATGATTAGAAAATGTGGCTCCAATGAAGCCACTCGAACTGCCTGGGTTTCTTACAATCCCAGGTGACGTCTGACAACAGGTTTAGCTGCCCAGAGCTTCATGTTATGTTGTGATTTATCCAGATTGATTATTGTTACTTGTATTATTACATGTGTACTACGATTTGGAACCTTAATCTGGCCCATAAACGATTTTAAACTAAGGATTTAAGTTGGTCAAACAGGGCAGCTTGATAACGAAGCTGTCAGTGTTCTTGAGCTCAAGAACACAAACTGTGATGCTTTCTGTCTCTAAAAACCTACCGGCGTAAAACGCACAGACAGGATATTCCAATAGAATAATTAAGACAGAATCAGGTTCGACGTAAGACGCACAGACAGGATATTCTAACAGAATAATAATGACGGAATCAGGTCCGGCGTAAAATGCACAGACAGGATATTCCAACAGAATAATAAAGATGGAATCAGTTCTGGCGTAAAACACACAGACGGGATATTCCAACAGAATAATAAAGACGGAACCAGGTCCGGCGTAAAACGCACAGACAGAATATTCCAACAGAATAATAAAGACGGAACCAGGTCCGGCGTAGAACGCACAGACAGGATGTTCCAACAGAATGATAAAGAATGGAACAACAGAAGTTCTCTTCATAGATAAGAAAGAAATAATACTCCCTACCTTTAGAAAAACTGAATACTGGAATAGTGAGGTAGCAGACTTCTCTTCTTCTTTCTATAATTTCTCTATATAATAATCGCTCTAAAGCTTTTGTGAATTGGTGAGAAATGAAGGAATAATGAGCTTCTATTTATAGAAAAATATATTTTCGATAATTGCACGTTTTGGGACTCGAAAAATTACAGTACAATACCTCCAACTTTTCCTTTATTTTTAATTTAGTCGTGGAAGTATTATCAAACTCGCACCACCTCCCCTAATAGTAAATAATGTGATTCAAAAGTAAATTATGTGAATCAATAGTTCTAGTCATGTGAAAATATGAATTACAGTATAGTACCTCTATCTATACCTCCATTTTTAACTTAGTCATGCAAGTATTATCATTCTTGCACCAACTTCCCTAATAGTAACAAGAATGTGAAACAATAGTATACACGTGTGAACAAATAGTTATAATCATGTGAAATAATAGCAATCAATTGCTCATTTATACGGTTAAATACCCAATTGGTCAATATAACCTCCAGACATCAATTATTATCGAAATAATTGTCGATTTTCACTAACACAAATAACTCCAACACAATGAACCATTTTTATCAAAAATATAAATTTTGAAATTTTAAAGTTTGACTTTTCCCAAAAAGTCAACTTTTGACTTTTTGACCAAATAGTGAATTCCGGAAAATTTTGTGTTTATATACTATTTTTACTAATTTAATCGTTTCGGACTCAAATATCACGTCCACTTCTCCAAATTCAACTTCGAACACAACTTCAATTTTAATAACATTCATCATTAATATTATAACTCACAATATTTATCAACCAGGTCGTTCCCAGGAAAGAGGGGGCTTTCCAATAAGGATTTCTCCCTATTGGCGCGCAATTAGGTGACCAAACCTCTCCTTGACAAAACTTCTAGACATTGTAAATATTGCAATTTAATAATATGAATAACTTTGTCGTCTCAGTTATTTATTTAATAAAATAACATATTATGCAGATGATACTATGACAATAATCGAATCAATAATATAAGAGATATGATGCAGCAATTACTGTAGCAATAATTGAGTATAACTAAGTGACTTCTCACGTAAGCATCAATAATTAATACGGTGTGCTACTATGCAACCATGCGTATTACTGTACTTTTACTACCGGGTAGTTCAACAGTTAACAGTAAAACTTCCGCCGTTATTTTCATAAAGTATTTTTGTCGTTTTCTCAATCCGATAATAATTCTTTTGTGGGGGGTCAACCAATGATTGTGTCGTTGTACGAATATTCTCTGTTAAAAGAAATATTCCCCGACCAATCGAATATTATATAATAACTTGCGTACTTTGCAAAATTTGTAAATATTACCCACAACTATAACATTATATCAAATCCACACCATAATATTCAAAAATATATTTTGAGAAAAATTTAATCTTTATTCAAAAAGTTGGGGTCTTACAAAAAACTTCATTTGCCATTACTGAAATATTGTCGAATATTCTATTATATCTTCATATTCTATCATTACGCGTTTCTCGGAATTTCAAACCTAAGCTCCGAGCGAAATTGGATGAATAGTATTTTTACGGGAAAATTCTCAGAAAACATTCATTTTTGTCTTAATAATTCAAAACAATTAATCCTAGCACATAGCCAGAATACTAACCATATCCACACATTCTAGGTCATAGAATGACCTTCGAATATCTTACTCACATAATTAATCAATTAAATCCATTTAATTCACATAATCAAATAAAATTTTAATTCCTTCAAGATCCAAAATTCTCGGGCGTTACAGTAAATGTTCCACGTGTTCTTCTTGAGATTTAGAGTACACCAAAATATCATCGATAAATACCACCACAAACTTATCTAAAAATGGTTTAAACACTATGTTCATCAAATCCATGAATGCAGCTGGTGTGTTTGTCAAGCCAAAAGACATTACCAGAAACTCGTAATGTCATACCGAGTTCTGAATGTCGTCTTCGGTACATCCTCCTTCCTTAATTTTAATTGATGATACCCGCTTCTTAAATCTATCTTAGAGAAGTATCTAGCACCATTTAAATAATCAAACAAGTTATCTATTCTTGGCAATGGGTATTTATTCTTAATAGTAACTTTATTTAATTCTATATAATAAATGCAAAGATGCATTGACCCATCCTTCTTCTTCACAAATAACACCGGTGCTCCCCACGGTGATACGCTTGGTTGAATATATTTCTTGTCTAGCAATTCTTGCAGTTGTACCATCAGTTCATTCATCTCTACCAGAGCCATTCTGTACGGGGCCTTCGATATTGGAGCAGTTCCTGGTGCTAAGTTGATCACGAACTTAATTTGGAAAAATGTCTAGAAAGTCCCTAACCACTGGTATCTCTTCCAGTTTTACACCCTTCTTCTTTTGAGTATTGACTATGTAAGCTAGGTACCCTGCACAGCCATGACTCAATAACTTCTTGGCCTGCATAACCGCTAGACATCTCACTTGTCTATGCGATTTGCTACCATAGAAAACTATCTTAGATGGAATCATGAGGTTTACACATTTCTTTTGGCAATCAATTATCGCTCCAAATTTGAAAAGCCAATCCATTACCAATATTACATCAAACTCTCCAAGTTTTATCGGGATTAAATCTATTGTTATAATATTCCCCTTAATATTCACTCTACAATTCTTGAATACAGATTTAACAGGAATTACCTCCCTATTCACAATTTCTATATGTAAAGGAAAATTCAACTCTTCACTAGGTAATTCTAATTTCTTAGCAAATTCTTCAGATATAAACGAGCAAGTAGCACCCGAATCAAATAATTCATATGTATTTATATCATTGATTGGGATAATACCTGACACGACATCTTTTGATTGCACCGCGTCTTAGACTGCCATGTTAAAGGTTCTGGTGGTGGGCTTATTTGATGATGTTGATCCAGCAATGGTCAATGTACCTCTGCTGCTACCTCCCTTACTTCCCGTTTTCTCTATAGCTTTCTTCTTAGGGCAATCGCGGGCAAAATGATCCTTTGACCCGTAGGTGTAGCACACATTCTTCTTGGGTTGATTGCAATTAGGGGCAATGTGACCCTCCTGGCCATAATTAAAGCACACACGCTTCCCCCTTAAGCACATACTCATGTGAAACCTCTCGCATGTAGCACATGCGTCAAACTTCTTCTTCTGCTGGTTACCCTTCTGGTTTATAGCTCCCACACTTGCATTCCTCTTCCTCTTCAAATTATTGTTACCATTTCTAATGCTACCACCGCCATTCTTAACTTCGCCTTCATTCTTCTTCTTTCTCTGCTCTTGATTGTACTTTGTTACCGCCTCGCCTCCACCTTCAGCGAGAATTGCCTTCTCCAGCAGTGATGAAAATGTCTTCAACTGTGTGTTGATTTAGTATGGCGCAAACCTAGCCAATTCATTAAATTTTGTGGCATACTATGATACCGATATTGATCCCTGCTTCTGTTCTAGAAACTGCACCTCCATCTGATTCTTCGAACTCTCTGGGAAATACGTCTCGAAAAATATCTACTTAAACCTTTCCCAAGTCATCACTCCTTGACCTCCTCGAGTTTTATTGGCTTGCCACCAATAACTAGCCTCTGCTTTAAACATAAATGTTCCAAAAGCAGTCTTCTGATTCTCACCTACTCTAGCAACATCAAAAAGTTTCTCTATCTCCATGATCCAGGTCTGTGCCTCAACTAGATTCATGGACCCACGAAATTCTGGTGGTCCAACCGCCTTAAAGTCTATAAAAGTTGTAGCTTGATTTTGCGGTTGATTCTGCAATGCTCCAGTCAGTAACGTCACTAACTGCTGAACTGGTTTAGCCTAAGCATTGTTGTTATTGGTAGATCCCTCAGGGGTCCTCTGTCGTGGTTGATGTCTTGGAGACATTTTTTGTTAAAATACACTCATTAGATTATTACTCAATCTTCTAGGTATTATGTACTTAATTTGCACATCACAAAATTACCACATAACACACAATATCTTGAATAAATACAAACTTTTATTCATTCATAATATTTGAAAAACATAATAATGATAGCATTCTTGCTTTCTACATCACTTTCTTGAACTACTAAAGTTTCAGGATAACTTCATCATCATCATATCCCATGGGTTTTATCATACCTGGAATTTACATCTTATTTATTCCCTAATCACATAGTAATTACATTTATGACGACCTACTAAAATATTGCATAGCCTTATGATGCTCCTCTTCTAAAATACGGAACATTTTTCGACGATCTAACATGTACGATAGCAGTGTTTCGAACTGAATCGGATAACACATGACCTGATCTTGAGCTCGATTGATCACGGTTGTAAGGCCACCAAATCCAGGTACTTGAAACCCGAACTCGGTGATATACGATACCATTTCTATGAGCGGAATAATACTAATAATACTAATAATATAAAATTCAAATTTAATTTACATAATTATTAGAGTCTAACTCCCAAGTACGTAAACTTTAAACTTTTATTACAATACGTGATAGATAATTTAATATCATTGTCTTACTAAAGTCAACTATTACATAAGATAACATTCATTCATTCAGCAACCTTTCCCTTTCCCTTGTTCTTAGCAGAGCTCTCTGGTCGTTCACACTTAGCTGAAAATATTTAAATTAAGCAAGGATGAGCATATGAGTGCCCAACAAGTAATAGAAATTATATATATATAAGCTGAAAGAATTTAAATGTTTTCTTTATACTATCCTTCTACAACGATTCAATAGTTGTGAAGTAATCTGTACCAATGATAATAATATATCAATTCTATACCAAATCTTTGAAACTATGTACTGACTATAAATAGGGTTTATATGACATACTATGAACATTGTTTTTAATTTTCAAATAGGTTAAACAGAAATTCATCTGCAAACCGTCATAACTTACGGGCACGGGGGTGATCAGCCCGTTATGCCCTGCATTGATCAATACTACATGTAAGAACGAGGGTATCGTTCACTCTATCCGCCATAGGCGCAAAAAAAGTTTTCTCGTGTACGGATGTTCATACTTGTCTATGTTCCAAATCAAAGGTTTTATCTTGTTCAACAATAATCTATAATTCAACATATATGTATACGGGTAATTGACAAAGGTATATCAACATGTGATTAAATACAATGATTATCCAAGTGGGGACACTTGTTTAACCATTTCTAGAAATTAACGAACAGAATATATATATCTGAATTACCATATACTAACATGTTGATAATCAATGAGCTTATATAATATAAGGTTAATAATCTGTACAGTAATAATATAATTCATAAATATTCTTACTCATGTCCGTTGCATAAAGAAAATACAAAGATAAGATACTTGCCTGATGCGCTGCTTATAATTTGTAATTTAAATTTATCGTTTATCTCACGACCTATCATTAATAAGATCGTTCGTTCGATTAGAATAACATACTATAACACATAACACTGCTTATTGCAGTCAGCACATACCCTAATCACATTGGCACATATGTTTAATAACCATTGAATCACAAATAATCACTTTATCTAATCAAATTATCTAAGTCCAGATCAATTTCTAAAACATGTCGGTCTACCGACAGCTTTAACGGGTAATAAACGTGTCTACGACTCTGTCCTGTAACTCAATATCTATAAGTATCAGTCATATTAATTTTAAATAACTTAATATAATTTTAAAACACTTATTATAATTTATCATAAATTTTCAAACATCAGAATCATTATTAAATGATTTAAACACTAAACAATTCTATTATCATTAATATTTAATTAATATTAAATTATTAATAAAATCATTTTCAAAATATTAAAGTTATTTACAATAACTCAAAATACTTTTAAAGTATTAATATTACCCTTAAATGATTTTTAAAATATTTAAAATCATTTTTAAATAATTATCATTAATATTAAAGTATTAATGTTTTACTTATCAAAATATTAAAAGTCATTAAGTATAACTTAAAATATTTTTAATTCATTTATATCCCTTTTAAATGATTTTTAAATTAATAAAACCATTTTTAAACTATTTATTTAATATAATTATTAAATAAATTTAATATCATTAATAATAAATTAATAATTATTAATATTAAATTATTAATGAAATTATCTTTTAAATATTAAAAGTTATGTTTTATAACTAAAAATATCTTTAAACACTTTATTTTTATTTAAAATGATTATTATAATATTAAAATCATTTTAAACAAAATTATTTAATATAATTATTAAATAACCTTAATATTATTAATAATAATTAATTAATGAAATTTATCTTTAAATATTAAATGTTAGATTTTATAACTTAAAATATTTTTAAATATCTTATTATTATTTAAAATGATTTTTAATATAATAAAATCATTTTTAATTAATTTATTTAATTCATTTAGTAAATAACTTAATTATCATTAATATTTATATATTAATGAAATTTATCAAAAAATATTAAAAGTCATTAAAAATAACTTAAAATACTTTCTTATATCTTAATATAATTTTAAATGATTTTTCAAATATTAAAATCATTTTTAAATAATTTATTTAATATTATAATTAAATAAATTAAATATTTTTAATATTCCAAAAATATTAAATATTTATGAAATATATTTAAAATAATAAAAAACTAATTTTTGGAATTTAAAATAATTTTTAATAATTTATTTGGTATTTTTAATAGTTAAAAACTATTTTTTTTCTATTTTTAATTAATTTCAGGAAATTAAAATACTGTCTATCGCTAAAGGTCACCTATAGTGACAAAACTGTCGCTATAGGTATTCTTCATGTTCTTGATCATTCATAAGGCAGTTTCGTGGGTACCACTTTGACCATTGATTAAACGCTACTAAATTTGTTTCTGGACATGTTGATGGTCAGATAATGTAGTACAAGTACAAGACTACATGATCCAACAGACAACATCATCAAAACATGCTTAACTAACGAGATCTGGAGCCTTGAACAAGCTGTCAGAGCTATTCTTCATTTTCTGGGTTACCCAGAAATGAAGAACAGTTCGACTGGCTCGTTTTGGGCTTCCACAACTTGTTGAACTTGTAATGTTTTTGTGCTTTAAAACATGGAGTATCTAGCCAACATAACAAGAAAGAGATTCATTACATAAAAACAACAAAACAACAAACAAAATAACAAGATCCATGCTGGTCAAACCCTGTCAGAGATCACGTTCTTGAGTTTCTAGGTTACCCAGAAACTCAGTTCGTGATCATCTGGCCTTCTTTGACCAGCCACTGACTCTCCTCCATATGATTCGTAGGATATTATAATGCATAAACATGTAGTGCAAATATCAAGCTATAGACTAGATACAACACAAACAACAAAACATAAATACACTAAAAGATATGACCGGCTTAAAAGCTTGTCAGGCCGGTTCTTGAATGTTTCTGGGTTACCCAGAAACTCCCGGTCATGGCTGGTCAACTACTTTTGACCGTAAATAACTTCTATTCTAGACATCAAATGACCTTGAGTCCACTTGCAGATTACAGACCACAATACAGTCTACATGTAACAACTTAAAAACAACACAAATCATAAACGATCAAGGATCTTTGGCCACTGACATTCGTTGTCAGACCACAGAACAAAGTTTTTCCAGATTTTGCAAAAACTCAAATCCGATCCTATAGATGTTATGGATCTAACATCCATCAACCCAGATCATCATTATACACTACTAACAACATATTCTAACACTCAAACATAACATCTAACAACCGAAATTTGGACAGATTTTGAATTAGGGTTTAATACCTTTACTTTGATCGGTCTTGATCTTAGGCTTCTGATTTGTTATAGCTGATCGGGGGGCTTGTTTATGGAACAGATTTAACTTATATTTTCGTGGGTTTTGGGTTGAGAGAAAAGGCTTAGGTGTTATGTACAAAAATGGCTAGTAAATAATTTTCTCTCTCCTTTAATCTATTTATAGAACATAGATGCAATGTATCTATCATGCAAGGTGTCAATATGGATAAGGATTGGCTGGTTTTACACACATGGGATAAACAAAGTGATGAGTCATGCAATTCTAGAACGCTCCATTTTTAAATAAATGGTAATTTGGTCATTTGCATTATTATTTTGAGGGTATACTTGTCCATGGTGCTTGAATCTAGGTTTTAATCGCTAGATTTTAATCCTTAAGGTATCCCAAATAATTTCTAGGGTTTTAAGGATTAAGATTAAAGTTCAATAAAATTTTAATTAGAACTTACTAAATAAAATTTAGGGTTTTTAAATAATTTGGGTTTCCAAAACATTATTAGGGTTCTAGTCATTATAATTTTAATTACTCATTAGGTTTACCTTAATTAGCAATAAAATCTATCATACGCGTTATTATCCACAGTAACACATTTTCTGACTAATCAAAATCTCTAGTTTAGGTTTCCAATTAGGGTTTCTAATTAATAAAAATTAAAATATAAACTAGGGTTTTAAATTTACAATTAGGGTTTCCTAATGATCATAACATTATGTAACACACAACATAAATCATATAACACAATTTAATAACCATCTTAAACTCACAATTGATTTTCAAATTAGGGTTTAGCCAAATAATATTAGGGTTTTGAAATTAAACACCATAATTGACCAATCATCATTAATGCGTACAAATAGTACATATTTATACCACTAAAAATCCAAAATATAATTAATATTATATTATTATTCTCATACCTTGACAATAATCCAAAATTAGGGTTTGGATTCCATATCTGATTTATTCTTCCTATTTAACCTTAATAATTAAGGTAAAATAATTAACTTAATAATCTGTACTAAAATTCATATAATAAAATAATTTTTATATTTATTCTAAAAATCACTCCATATATTATTTAAATAATATATGATTATATTTTCATTGAAAATAATTAATAAAAACATTTCTACCATAAAATTAATTATTGGAAGAATATACTTTTATAATAATCAATAATTCTAAAATAAAATTATTGGTAAACATTTATGTAATAAATATATTTTTATTTACCACATAAATATATATGCACAATATCTTGTAAAAATCCTCACCCTTAAAATAAAAAATAAATAAATTATACGCAAAATTTCTTATTTATTCATATAGAAAATATCAGGTTGTTACATTCTCCCTCCTTTATAAAGATTCTGTCCCCGGAATCACCGTTTTTAAAAACCTATACATACAAGGGTACATAGCATACACAATCATTTCAAGTAGATCTCGATCAACTTTGATCGAACTGATTCTTTAACTATTCCCATAAAGCTTGTCTTTCTGATTAAACAAAAAAATTGGTTTCTAAAAGAACTCAAATTCCTCCTCAAAATTTCTTTAGAAATAAATTACTATATATATTAAAATCATGCATAAGAAAATAAAAGTTATACGAATCACACTTGGGGTTCCAGTGCCAGCTGCTGCCGTATCCTGGACCGTCATGTTGAAAATCCTCGCAGTAGATTTTGTTGGCTTGCTTGACAAAGTCGGTCCCGTGATTGCCAAAGTCCCGCTGCCAGTTCCATTATTTACACTACTTGCCTCCACCCTCCTCTTCGGACAATCTTTCACCCTGTGCTCAGTCGATCCGTACAGAAAACATCCTTTGTTCATCCTAGGATTGGGGTAATTGGGAGAGATATGGCCCTCCTGCCCGCACTTATAGTAAATAAATTTTCCTTTCAGACACTCCCCAGAGTGGTTCTTTCCACATGTCTTGCACGGTACCATCTGCTTCTTCGTACCTTCTTATTTTACCTGCACACTTCCAAAATTTCTCCCCTTCCTCTTGCCATCTGCAGTCCTGCTCCTACTAGTAATTCCTACCTTCTCAGCTCCTTCTGCCTTGCCTTTGTTCTTTCTCTCCATATTGTATAGGCTCAAGGCCTCACTTCCCTCCTCAGCTATTATCGTATTCTCCATGAGTGCTGCAAATGTAGGAATCTGCAACACTGCCACCTTGTTGTAGAGTCAGGGTTCTAATCCCAGCTCAAACCTCCTCGCTTTTCTAGCCTCCGTATCCACTTGATGCAGGGCAAACCTAGCTAACTCATTAAATTTGGCGGCGTATTCTGACACCGTCATGTTTTCCTGCTTCAATTCTAAATATTTAACCTTCATCCTAGCCTGCATACTAGGTGAAAAATAGTTCTCGAAGAACAGAGTTTTAAATCTATCCCATGTGACTACACCTTCTCCTGCCCTCACCTGATTCGCTTCCCACCAAAAGTTTGCTTCCCCCTTCATTATGTAAGTAGCAAAAGCGGTCTTTTGCCCCTCAGCCACCCTAGATACCACAAACGGCTTTTCAATCTCTTTAACCCAAGTTTGGGCTTCAACAGGGTCAGTTGTACCTTTGAATTCTGGTGGTCCTATAGCTTTGAAGTCTATGAAAATTGCTAAGCGGTTAATTTCTGGCTGGTTTCCAGCGACTGGTATTCCTTGCTGCATAGCTTGTGCCACAATGTTTGCAAAGTGTTGCATCGGGTCAACTTGTTATTGTCCCTCAACGTTGTTGACAGATTTTTCTGCCCTTTGGTTGCGAGTTCGACGTCTCGACGGCATTATCTGATTAAATAAAATCATAAATTTAACTTACATTCTAAACCTTGTCACATAAGTTTAATATTTTAAACTTGTTTCATTTCTCAAACTTAGATTCATATTCATTTAACGAATATTTTACATAACATAGCACATAATGCTTTGAACATCATTTATCCCTTTATGACCACAAAAGACAAGATTTACAAGCTTGATCATTACAAAAGTTGAGAACAGTACATTACACAGACATATGTATCATATATATTACATTAAACACACCTACACAACAGAACCTATACTAATTATTTATTACATCTTTTTCTTGGACAACTTTTTGCCTGATGGCCCTCTATCCCACAGATAAAACATGCTCCTAGTTTGTATTCAAGACAATACAGAGTAGTATGTCCCACATAACCGCATAGATAACATATTCCTTTCCCTTTCTTCTTATCAAATTTTCCTAAGTATTGATCTTCTATCTTTCTTTTCCCCTTCTTGCTCGGAGCTGCACACGCTGTGTTGCTTGTGGCTCCAATATGATCAATTTGGATTTTAAGCTTATCCTGTTCTTCCATTGTTTCTATTAACGCTTGACCCAATTGATTATTAAGCAGATTTTCTATCTCCCACAACCTTTCCAGAGAAGAAACCTTATTCCTTAGATTCTGCACCACCGTTAATGCTTGATCAGCTTCAACTTTAGTATCTGTATCACTATCTGTCAACTCCACCATCTCCGGATCTTGTACAACATTTTCTACGATAACCACGTCGTCTGAGTTGTTTTCATTGAGAGCTTATACTTCAGCTATTGGCTTTAATATCAGCTCGGGTGTATAGGTTTGACCCTTCTTCATGCTATATGCATATAACAAGCCTTTTCCACCAGACATCTACACATATAAATTATCCGGATTAGCATATAGTATATACACACAGCAAATAAGAGTTTTATATAAGTTATGTTTTATTTTGTTTGACGATGAATTTATTCAAATCATCTCCTTTTAAACTCTATATGAGTTATTTAAATTTTCAACGTTTCCCTCTATTTTAAGGTTATAGCCTAAGGTCTAACCCACCTATGGTTTTTAACCCTAAGCTCTGATATCAGCCTGTAAGGCCCCCAAATCCGGGTACTTGAAACCCAAACTCGGTGCTTTACGATACCATTTCTATGAGCGGAATAATACTAATAATAATACCAATAAAATAAAATTCAAACTTAATTTACATAATTATCAGAGTCTAACTCCCAAGTACGTAACCTTTAAACATTTATTACAATACGTGATAGATAATTTAATATCATTGTCTTACTAAAGTCAACTATTACATAAGATAACATTCATTCATTCAGCAACCTTTCCCTTTCCCTTGTTCTTAGCAGAGCTCTCTTGTCGTTCACACTTAGCTAAAAATATTTAAATTAAGCAAGGATGAGCATTTGAGTGCCCAGCAAGTAATAGCAATTATATATATATATATATATATATATATATATATATATATAAGTTGAAAGAATTTAAATGTTTTCTTTATATTATCCTTCTACAACGATTCAATAGTTGTGACGTAATCTGTACCAATGATAATAATATATCAATTCTATATCAAATCTTTGAAACTACGTACTGACTATAAATAGGGTTTATATGACATACTATGAGCATTGTTTTTAATTTTCAAATAGGTTAAACAGAAATTCATCTGCAAACCGTCATAACTTACGGGCACGGGGGTGATCAGCTTGTTATGCCCTACATTGATCAATACTACATGTAAGAACGAGGGTATCGTTCACTCTATCCGCCTTGGGCGCATAAAAAGTTTTCCCGTGTAGGGATGTTCATACTTGTCTGGGTTCCAAATCAAAGGTTTTATCTTGTTCAATAATAATCTATAATTCAACATATATGTATACGGGTAATTGACAAAGGTATACCAACATGTGATTAAATACAATGATTATCCAAGTGGGGACACTTGTTTAACCATTTCTAGAAATTAACGAACAGAATATATATATCTGAATTACCATATACTAACATGTTGATAATCAATGATCTTATATAATATAAGGTTAATAATCTGTACAGTAATAATATAATTCATAAATATTCTTACTCGTGTCCGTTGCATAAAAAAATGCAAAGATAAGATACTTGCTTGATGCACTGCTTATAATTTATAATTTAGATTTATCGCTTATCTCACGACCTATCATTAATAAGATCGTTCATTCGATTAGAATAACATACTATAACACATAACACTGCTTATTGCAGTCAGCACATACCCTAATCACATTGGCACATATGTTTAATAACCATTAAATCACAAATAATCACTTTATCTAATCGAATTATCTAAGTCCAGATCAATTTCTGAAACATGTCGGTCTACCGACAGTTTTAACGGGTAATAACCGAGTCTAAGACTCTGTCCTATAACTCAATATCTATAAGTATCACTCATATTATTTTTAAATGACTTAATATAATTTTAAAACACTTATTATAATTTATCATAAATTTTCAAACATCAGAATCATTATTAAATGATTTAAATATTAAATAATTCTATTATCATTAATATTTAATTAATATTAAACTATTAATAAAATCATTTCCAAAATATTAAAGTTATTTATAATAACTCAAAATACTATTAAAGTATTAATATTACCCTTAAATGATTTTTAAAACATTTAAAATCATTTTTAAATAATTATCATTAATATTAAAATATTAATGTTTTACTTATCAAAATATTAAAAGTCATTAAGTATAACTTAAAATATTTTTAATTCATTTATATCACTTTGAAATGATTTTTAAATTAATAAAACTATTTTTAAACTATTTATTTAATATAATTATTAAATAAATTTAATAACATTAATAATAAATTAATAATTATTAATATTAAATTATTAATTGAATTATCCTTTAACTATTAAAAGTTATGTTTTATAACTTCAAATATCTTTAAACACTTTATTTTCATTTAAAATGATTATTATAATAATAAAATTAATTTTAAACTAAATTATTTAATATAATTATTAAATAACCTTAATATCATTAATAATAATTAATTAATGAAATTTATCTTTAAATATTAAAAGTTAGATTTTATAACTTAAAATATTTTTAAATACCTTTTTATTATTTAAAATGATTTTTAATATAATAAAATCATTTTTAATTAATTTATTTAATTCATTTAGTAAATAACTTAATTATCATTAATATTTATTTATTAATGAAATTTATCACAAAATATTAAAAGTCATTAAAAATAACTTAAAATATTTTCTTATATCATAATATAATTTTAAATGATTTTTCAAATATTAAAATCATTTTTAAATAATTTATTTAATATTATAATTAAATAAATTAAATATTTTTAATATTCTAAAAATATTAAATATTTATGAAATATATTTAAAATAATAAAAAACTTATTTTCGAAATTTAAAATAATTTTTAATAATTTGTTTGGTATTTTTAATAATTAAAAACTATTTTTTTCTATTTTTTAATTAATTTCCAGAAAATAAAATACTGTCTATCGCTAAAGGTCACCTATAGTGACAAAACTGTCGCTATAGGTTTTCTTCATGTTCTTGATCATTTATAAGGCAGTTTCGTGGGTACCACTTTGACCATTGATTACACGCTACTAAATTTGTTTCTGGACATGTTGATGGTCAGATAATGTAGTACAAGTACAAGACTACACGATCCAACAAACAACATTATCAAAAACATGCTTAACTAACGAGATCTGGAGCCTTGAACAAGCTGTCAGAGCTGTTCTTCATTTTCTGGGTTACTCTGAAATGAAGAACAGTTCGACTGGCTCGTTTTGGGCTTCCACAACTTGTTGATCTTGTAATGTTTTTGTGCTTTAAAACATGGAGTATGTAGCCAACATAACAAGGAAGAGATTCACTACATAAAAGCAACAAAACAACAACCAAATAACAAGATCCATGATGGTCAAATCCTGTCAGAGATCACGTTCTTGAGTTTTTGGGTCACCCAGAAACTCAGTTCGTGATCGTCTGGCCTGCTTTGACCAGCCACCGACTCTCCTCCATATGATTATTAGGATATTATACGGCATAAACATGTAGTACAAATATCAAGCTATAGACTAGATACAACACAAACAACAAAACATAAATACACTAAAAGATATGACCGGCTTAAAAGCTTGTCAGGCCGGTTCTTGACTATTTCTGTGTTACCCAGAAACTCCCGGTCATGGCTGGTCAACTACTTTTGACCGTAAATAACTTCTATTCTAGAAATCAAATGACCTTGAGTCCACTTGCAGAATACAGGCTACATGTAACAACTTAAAAACAACACAAATCATAAACGATCAAGGATCTGTGGCCACTGACATTCGTTGTCAGACCACAGAACAAAGTTTTTCCAGATTTTGCAAAAACTCAAATCTGAGCCTATAGATGTTATGGATCTAAAATCCATCAACCCAGATCATCATTATACACTACTAACAACATATTCTAACACTCAAACATAACATCTAACAACCAAAATTTGGACAGATTTTGAATTAGGGTTTAATACCTTTACTTTGATCGATCTTGATCTTAGGCTTCTAATTTGTTATAGCTAATCGTGGGGCTTTTTTATTGAACTGATTTAGCTTATATTTTTGTGGGTTTGGGGTTGAGAGAAAAGGCTTGGGTGTTGTGTACAAAAATGGCTAGCAAATGATTTTTTCTCTCCTTTAATCTATTTATAGAACATAGATGCAATGTGTCTATCATGCAAGGTGTCAATATAGATAAGGATTAGCTGGTTTTACACACATGGATAAACACAAGTGATGAGTCATGCAATTCTAGAACACTCCATTTTTAAATAAAGGGTAATTTGGTCATTTGCATTATTATTTTAAGGGTATACTTGTCCATGGTGCTTGAATATAGGTTTTAATCACTAGTTTTTAATCCTTAAGGTATCCCAAATAATTTCTAGTGTTTTAAGGATTAAGATTAAAGTTCAATAAAATTTTAATTAGAACTTACTAAATAAAATTTAGGGTTTTTAAATAATTAGGGTTTCCAAAACATAATTAGGGTTCTAATCATTATAATTTTAATTACTAATTAGGTTTACCTTAAGTAGCAATAAAATATATCATACGCGTTATTATCCACAGTAACACAATTTCTGACTAATCAAAATCTCTAGTTTAGGTTTCCAATTAGGGTTTCTAATTATTAGAAATTCAAATATAAACTAGGGCTTTAAATTTTTAATTAGGGTTTTCTAATTATCATAACATTATGTAACACGTAACATAAAACATATAACACAGTTAAATAACCGTCTTAAACCCACAATTGATTTTCAAATTAAGGTTTAGCTAAATAATATTAGGGTTTTGAAATTAAACAACATAATTGACCAATCATCGTTAATACGTACAAACAGTACATATTTGTAGCACTAAAAATTCAAAATATAATTAATATTATATTATTATTCTCATATCTTGACAATAATCCAAAATTAGGGTTTGGATTCCATATCTGATTTATTCTTCCTATTTAACCTTAATAATTAAGGTAAAATAATTAACTTAATAATCTGTACTAAAATTCATATAATAAAATAATTATTATATTTATTCTAAAAATCACTCAATATATTATATAAATAATATATGGTTATATTTTCATGGAAAATAATTAATAAAAACAATTCTACCATAAAAGTAATTATTATAAAAATATACTTTTATAGTAATCAATAATTCTAAAATAAAATTATTTGTAAACATTTATGTAATAAATATATTTTTATTTACCACATAAATATATATGCACAATATCTTGTACAAATCCTCATCCTTAAAATAAAAAAAAATTATATGCAAAATATCTTATTTATTCATATAGAAAATATCGGGTTGTTACAACGGTGTTGAAAATACTATTCATCTCTTCCATCTTGATCTTCTTTACTTGTACCTCTCTCTCTGCTATTCCGGCTCATTGATAAGCTTCCTCGTACGCGTCTTTGGCTCTCGCCCTCTTAGTAGATTCTTCTTTCAACTTATTCTTCAGCTATGCAATCTCCTTTGTCATTTGTTCATTCTCTCCTTCAGTTTGGATCATCTTCCTTCAGACATTATTCAGACGTTCATCTCGATCCTGGATCTCATTGTCCTTCTGCGCCATTGCGATCTGCTGTTCAGCTACTATCTCTTCTAACTCCTCGACGGTATCCTGAAGTTCCACATTGCGGTCGTATACTTTGTCGTACATACGTGCAGCGATCGAGTTTAGTGGAATCTCTTCCTCCTCGTCCTCCTCATCCTAATTCTACTATGGCATCCGTCTCTATCTCATCATCCTCATCAGGTAAACCTTCTTGCTAAAACACTGTGACCAACGAAGATGTTTCCCGTGGCAGTAGTTGTTCCTAAACCACTTGAATATCTCGAGGCTCCTCCTCTCTAGGCATCTGGGATCCTTCCTCTCTATCCTGACTGGATTCTCCTACATTAGTCATCCTGACAACAAAATTTGAAGTTTTAATTACTAATCATTACTACTCAACACTCACGAGCACATAGGTTACAACCACATAAGCACATACGTGTTTTATTACTTTTTTCTTAAAACTCAACAAGAGTATCACCACTATCTTTCCGTCTTCTATAAGGTTACTTCCTAAGGCTTTTCCCCACCTAAGGTTCATAACCTAAATCTTTGATACCAACTTGTGACACCCCCAAATTCGAGTACTTCATTCCCATAAAACTTGGTGTTCATTTTCCATACATTCATACTAACTACCTAAATATAATAGAATTTAAACCATAATTCCTCCCATTAAAAGGGTTACATCATTAAGTTCAATAAAAATCTCTCAGGTTATCTAACCTTTAACATAAATCAAGTGCGGAAATAAAATAGTTACATCACATTATTTAAATAAAATCTATTAACATAAAAGCCAATAAATTGCAAGTCTTCATCACTTGTACATCTTTCCTTTTCCTTTGTTTGTAGTAGGTTCATCGACCTTCTCAACCTTAGTTGTAATAATTATATTTATGCAAGAGTGAGCAAAACAAATGCTCACTAGATATAGCAATGAATCAACCAGAGAATAATAACTGCCAATGATTAGGCTCATCAAATTTGAATAGTACTCTATCAATGATAACCAAAAACTAGAATCCAAACTATGAAATATATCTGAGGGTCATAAGACCACGAACTATATCCATGGTTAAAAGTAAACTTTCAACTTTAACCTAAACAGTTATATTGTAGGGACTTCACGTACTTAGAGGGATCAGCCCTTCGTACCATGTATTGTGCACAAACATCTAAACGTATCGCGTACCCCTATAATAGGGTTGTTCTTCTTAGTTTTAGAGTACAAGTCCGCACCAAAGAAAGTTTGGTTTCGATAAGTTTCAAAGGATAATTTAGAGTTTAACAATCATCAACTAAAGGATTAGTTGAATCATTAAGGTGTGATAACACTACTGTTGATCAATAATGGAACAATGAATATTCATAGGTGAACTAACTATATATTAAACTCATGCTTAGAAATAACTAAAAAGCATAAGTATTGAATAAAACTATAAACTTTGCTTGAACAATATTAAGCTAAGGCTATGATCTTAAGATAAAAGAATTAAGTTATGAACATGTACTAAGACATAACAAGCTTAGAATGAAACTTGCTCAAAATAACAATAATATTTCGCATTGCGTTAAGTAAATGAAACAGAATAACTCAGATAAAGATTTGAGTTCAAGAATTTGCATTTATCATAAAAGAATAGAACTTAAGAAAACTTGCTTAACTATAAACAAGTTAGAATAACTAAACATTGATTAGAATTCAAAACTTGCTCGAATAACGTTAGAATTATAGCTTGCTCGAATAAAGATTAGGAATAAAAGAATTTGTTTAATTAAAGTTTAGGGTAAGAAACTTGCTCAATGTAAAGAGGTAAGGTTTAGAAATTTACCTCGCGCGTAAGCTATAATTAACAACTCACGTTCACCTACACAGAGTATTATAATCAGAGTATATATTAGATATACTAACATCCACTTCCAAAATAGGACTCACTTCTAGCTGAACTTGTTATTTTAATACACGTCTTATGCTACCATATACATTTCAAAAATCTAAAGTGTTATCTTTACAACACTTATTTACTATTCATTGTGTACACTAAGTCATAACATAACGCGTTCGTAACTTACTAATCCTTTTACAACATTGAAATTATTAATGACATGATATGGTTCTGTTTTAACCTCCTTATTACACGTTTGATACCTTAGCACATCATTAGACTAGGCTACGTTAAGTGTTCAAGGTCTGCAGAAGTAGCAGACTTCACTAGGTCTGACTGTCTAATGGCTTGACCAAACCATAATTAACTTAGAGTCCCGCGTGCCTGTGCTCGGCACCAGTATCAATTTTGCAGAACGCGAGTTTCGCCTCTGTTCTAAGCCAACTAACACGAATTTCACCCCACAAAACAGTAAATTTAACATGTGTAATTGGTACATAACTAACACAAACATGATTCCTCACATATTCAACCAATTAGAACAATTAAACAACAACTTTAACTAATTTAAATCCTTAAATTTCATGTTTTCATACAAAAACTCTATTTTTAACATCCTTCATAGAAATTCACACTATGATCACAATTCTACACCAAATTACTTCATTCAAACTATGTTCTCTTCATTTCTTACAGAATTAACATATTCAAGACTTAATTTACCGATTAATATATGAATTAACCACCAAATTTGGTACTTTCACAAGCCATATGTCAAAATATATACTGTAAATAGTTTTCTTCCTTTTTAAACATAATTAGCATACAATTCCTTATCTAAACAAAAACTCTAGCATTACAATTGCAATAATTCAGTTTATACAACAATTCAAGAGAATTTGGATTCACAGAAGACAAAAAATACGTGACGTAAAACATTTTAAAACATGTATGTATATATAATATTAAGGTTATGAAAATACCTTCCATTGCTCGGTAATAAACTTTGATAAACTCAAAGATATTCTTTGGAATACTCAGCCTTTTCTATCAAACCCTCTCTAGTCTCTCTCAAATTCCTCTGCTCTTTCTCTTCTTAGTATCAATACAGAATAACTAACATTAACGTAAGATAAAATAGGCGCTCCCAAAATGTATGTAACTACCATATTATTATTATTATTATTATTATTATTATTATTATTATTACATATCAGTTATAAAATATTATATATATTATTTTGATTTACTCTATTTATTTTATTTATTATAATTCAAATTCAGAATTTAAAAATTATAAGGCTTTGTTTGGATAAAATTGATTAAAATAAAGACTTAATGTTTTAAGCCTTGTTTGGTAACCAATTTAAAACTTCTTTAATTTATTTTAATAAACAATTTAGGTTATAATATATAATCACATATTATTTCTTTGAATTTCCATATCCAACATTAATCAAATAAATTAATTACACATACTATATATTAAATAAATTTTCCACTTAAACAATTATCATAAAATTATAATGGAAATTATAATTTTACTTGATAAATTCACATACCATCTTAATATTTAAATTAAAACATCGCACTCCATCTCTAACTATTAGATTAAATTAAATTAGAACATTATCTAATAAATTTAATTCACAAATATTTACTAAGAACAACCACATCAATAAAATATTTAATAAAATATTTATTTAATTTAATAAATATTTTAATTTACAAATAATAAAAGCTTAGATTGTTACAGGAATGATGCCATCATTGTCCCCATTGATAGGTCTCTACACCTAACAAGCTAATGGGACGCAGACGTGGAAGCCTCTCATAGGCCCAAAACTGCCAACACAAAATCAAGCATATATGGTCAGTCAACACTCTTAACCCGTACAAGGGAAATCAAAAGAGAAATACTCATCAGCAGAAATGGGTAAAATCCTAGCTAAGCCTCTGTCAAGCCCTACGAGCGCATTCACATTCCCTTGAGGAAATAGGCAAAGGTATAGTAGCCCCAATCATTTTCTCCAATACGGTCCACCTCCCGTATAGCGCTGACTAAAGTGAACGACACCGTGGAAGAGTTATCTGCCAGGAAAAAACCCCGGAGGATGACTGATAAGTGGATTTTGTGACACCCCCAAATTTGGGTACTTCATTTCCACCGAATTTGGTGCTCACTATCAAAATATTTACATATGACTACCCATAATAAAGGATAAAACGTTAAATAACTTTAAGCAATAATCTCTCCCATTAAAGGGTTACATCATCTCATAAACAATCCCAGGTAATCTAACATAAAATTATTACATTAGTTTGCGGAATACATTATAAAATAAAACAAGTCTTTTAACTTCAAGCATTTAAATAAACTTTAACTAATTCTTCAACACTTAGACATCTTTCCCTTTCCCTTGCTAATAGATGGCTCATCAAATCTTTTAACTTTAGCTGCATTTTTAATTGCAAGAATGAGCAAACAATTGCTCACTGATATAAAGACTAGCAATAATAATCATATCAGAATGAACAACGAATGATGTATAATAATGAACTTGTTCTACGAATAGGAACAGAAAAAAATTCAAACTTTTAATATCTGAGGGTTTTAAGACCATGAACTATGTCTTTGGTATTTAGGTATTTTTACCTTAACCTTAACAGTCATTAAACTATACAGACTCTTCTTAACGTACTCAGGGGGATCAGCCCTTTGTACCATGTATTGTGCACAAATATCTAAATGTTACACGTACAAAATCCCCTATGTTAGGGTTGTTCGTCTCAGTTTAAATTTAGAATTTCTGCATTAAAGAAAGTTTAGTTTGGAACAAGCTTATCAGTGTTTCTAGAATTTTAGAACACTTATTCAATTTCCATCAATAAAGGTTTAATACAAGAATGTATAACTGAACAAGGCTATTAAAGTCAAAGATCGAATATTAACAATATATAACTGAATAAACATGATACACATGCAAGGTACTATGTTCAAAAGAGTTAGAACAATCTCATTTGAATCGACGTATTAGAACAATATATGCTTTGTATAATAATTAGAAAAATGAAACTTGCTCGATGTAATGAATTAGGTTACAAGAACTTAATCAATCGTATATAAGAATAAAATTAATAATATTGCTCAACAAAATTTACGAACTTCCATTCATTAATAAAAGAATGAAGTTAGAAAAACTTGCTCAAATGTAAGTAGATAAGGCTTAGAAACTTGCACAATTATGAAAATAGAGTTAGAGAACTTGCCTTGTTTGTAAGCTACATAAGTGTAAAATAATCTCCAATTATTCTATATACATCATTAAAATCGCAACAACAATTAGTTGTATGAATATTAGCTTTAGGGTTTAAACCATCATTTAGGTCATAACCCTAACCTAGAACCTAACCATTTAGGTTAACATACTTAACGCCTCTGAAATCACACATTAATCAACATAAACCTTATCATTTATCTACAACTTTTGAAAACATCACTTTTAGTTTCATTTTATAACTTATTTAAATAGTTACTTAAAATCTTCACACTTTGAATTACAACATCTTACAATCTGTTATTATAGTCCACTTTATGTTTTAATATCCTTAACTTGCATGCTAAACTAATACAAGTCCGTTACACATGATCTGCAATTAAGTAGACTACACTGTCTGGGCTCAGGGCACGGCGCAGCTGCGATGTCCCTTGCCTTGGCAACGGCGCAGCTGCGCTGGTGCTCATCTGCAGAAAACCCAGTGGCGCAGCTGCGCTTGGGACTGGCGCAGCTGCGTAATTTCTTGCCTTGGCACCAGTGCAGCTGCGCTGGTGCACAGACAGAGGCAGAAACGACATTGAACAGTAGCCAACTTTAGCCCAACAAAAATGAATTTCACCCATAAAACAGTGAAATTAACACCTATAATTGGTACAAACTATTACAAACATGTTTGCTAACCTTTACAACTAATTAACACTATTTAACATCAACTAAAACTAGTTTAATTTCTCAAAATTCCATATTTTATACTAAAACTCCATTTTTCAGTTTCTTCACAAAATTGAACACTGTGACTTCGATTCTTGTCTAAATTACTTCGTTCAAATTACATTGTGTGCGTTTCTTAATAGACTAGCATAATCTAACATCAATTCACAGTTTAACATACGAATTGACCACTAAAATTGGTACTTTTCACAAGCCATATAAGAAATACAAACAATGTCATACTTTTCTTCCTTTTTAAACTGTAATTCGCATATAATTCATGTCTGATTACAACCTCTAACATCATAACTATATATAATCTTTATACACAGGTTACTTAACAACAATTTACAGAAACTAGAATTCACAGAGTTTACAAATTAAGCTGCAAGACTCATATATATATATATATATATATATATATATATATATGACAGTAAATGTAATCTCTTTCTTTTTATTTATAAACATTTGGGAAAGGATTACAGTATATCCTAGACTAAATGTTTGAGAGGGAAGATCGAAGTATTGAAGGACTTCGTCTTCATCTTCTAACTAAGAAGATCGAAGCTGAAAGCTTCGTCTCCGGCTAACTCTAGAGAGAAGGGAGAGGACCTCGGAAGAGCTTTCTAGAGAGAGAAGCTCTGATGAGGTTTATTCAAAACCTTTATTTTTCTTGCTCTGCTTTTACAAGTCCCGACCTTCGCCGTAAAACACCCAAGATCGCCATAAGTCCCGATTAGTGCCTGTTTGTAAATATTAAGTTATCATAAATAAAATTGTTTTATTTAATAATTTAATTGTGTATGCGCACTTGTTATCTGTTCTTCTTCTTTGATTATCTCCTCTTTACTGAGCATCCCCTTCCGTCCCCTCATGGTATCAGAGCCAAGTTTTGTTGTTGGTAACTGTTTAGTAAGATCTATTTAATCAAACTTCTCTTTACTTTTTCAAAATTATCTTCTTCATCAACGTTCTGAAGTCACCTTACTTACCTGTAGTCCACCTAGTTCGTGTCTAACCTTTGTAAGTCTCCAGGGTGTGAGCAGTGTCGGGTTATAGAACATAGGTATGAGTCTACTTAGGGTAAACGGGGTATGCATGAATGAACCTTGAGTAAGAATTTATTTTGAAACAGTTAAAGATGAGTAGATTATTCAGGTCTAGCTCTTCAGTTAGTAACAGGTCTACTTTGCCTCCTGTTTCGGACATAGTAAACCAAGAAGAACTTAATTATGAAAACATTAATCAAGTTTTACATAATTGGAATATCCCTAAGGTATCTCCAAAAGAAATTTATCAGTCAACTTTTTCAGATAAATTTAAAACTGACTATAATGTCAAAACAGTTGAAAGAGTTTATGTAATTAACAAAGAATACGAAAATTATAGTCTTTTATCACCAGAAGTTATTAAAAACATAGAAAAAAGGGTTACAATTTTATTCACATAGGTTTGGTTCAAGTTGCAGTCAAACCTCTTAACCGAAAAGGAATTAATTCATCTATCTACCTCTGCCTTAGAGATGCTAGATTCCTGAATTATTATCCTAGTATTATTGGAGCCATGGAAGCAAGTTTGCATAATGGACCTATCCATTTCAATTGCTTTCCTGATTTCACCTTGAGTCTTAGTGATCAAAATTTATTTAAAGCATTAACCTTAAATATTAAAACTGAAGGAGAGATTACTCAAATGATTGAGGGATCTCAGCCTATTGCTTTGATTTATCGGATTTATTATAAGACAATGAATTTAAATTTAAACGTTCATGCTCTTAATAAAAGTCCGAAAGATCAAACAGTTTTAATTCAAAGTTCAACTAGTGATGATAATATCCAGATCCCAAGAACAATTCTTTGGAAGGATATTACCTTACCTAGTCAATGGACTTTACCAAATGAATTACCACCACAGCCGGTAGTAAACAATTTATTGAACATTGAAAATATTCAACAGTTTTCTGATGGAACTGTTAAAATTAGTTTTGAGCGAACTAAAACACCAGTAATTATTGAAGATATTTCCAGTACTTCGGCCCCTTCTGTTATCCACACTAGAAGAGATACTGAAGTCCTTAGTAATCCTTTGGTTAGAGATATTAAACTTAAAGGTATCCTTAACCAAGGACAAGTTAGTCATCCCTGTTACACTCAGAATGATACTGTCGAAGATGAAGATTCTTCTTCCCAGGCATCTTCTATGTACCCTACACAATCTGATTTTAATGCCCCAGTTCATAATCAATTAAGAGTCATTAAAAAAGATTTCGTGTTAGATTGGGATAACTTAGTTAAAGATTTTAATTCAAAATCTAATAAAGAAAAAAGACATCTATTTAGATCCAATCATCCTACTGAAAAGGAAAGAGATAAGATAGTAAATAGATGAAAAAGATTTATTAAAAACGAAAAATTAATGTTATGTTTTACGACTGGTATGAACAATATCAAAGTAAATGTAATGTTATTAGTAAAACTCAGTGGATTAAAGAAGATAGATCCAAAGTGTCAGCCAGTCATCCTCCCTTAGAAACAGTTCTAATCCCAGTCAAAAACACTTCAGTCATAGCTAGTCCCTTCAAAATACCTAACAGAACTAATAATGATAAAAAAATAATTGAACAATTAAACTTTAGTAACCAATATCTAGCAACCGTAGGAAAACAGCTAGATAGAATTGAAGAAAAATTCGAAGAAGGAATTATTAAAAAACCCGATTCAAAAATAGAACAACCTTTAATTAATTTACCAGAAAATAGATATAATTTGAGTTTACCAAATAAAGATGATGAATTAGTCCAATCCATTGAAAAACTATTTAAAAAACTTAAAACAGAACCCGGTCCAAGTGGAACTATCGCTGTTATCGATCAAGTCGAATCTGATGATAACGCTAGTTCTTCGAATGAATCATCTATTTCAAATCTAAATGAGCAGCTAAATAAATTAACTGTTAATAATACAAGTATTACTAGAAACTGGTACTCTAGACCCACTCCTCCGGATTTACAATTCGAAGAGAGAAATTTAGATAAACAGTTTTCGGTATCCTCTAATAAAATTTATATATGGAATATTGATGGTTTTAGTGAACCAGAAATCCTAAATAAACTTAATCATATGTCTATGGTAGCCAACAGTTACATTACTAAGTTCAACACGTTATCTCAACCAGATATTGTTGAATTATTAGCTAGTGAATTTACTGGCATTCTTAGGTCTTGGTGGGAGAAACATCTCACAGAAGAAATAAGAATTTCCATAGTTCATGCAATTCAAAGAGATAAAGAAGGCAATCCCCTCTTTGATGAAGAGGCTGGTATTGGTCTTCCTGATGGAGTTAACACTTTAATATTTACTATAATTAAACACTTTGTTGGAACCCCTAGTAATATTACAGAAAGAATCCATGATCAATTAAGCAATCTTACTTGTCCCACTCTAAGTGATTTTAGGTGGTACAAAGATGTATTTACTTCAAGAGTTATGATGAGAAATGATAGTAACAAGCCATTTTGGAAAGAAAAATTCGTTAATGGTTTACCGTCTTTATTTGCTCACAAAGTTAGAGAAGAATTAAGTAAAAATTTAGGATATATTGACTATGATAATTTAACCTATGGCGATATTATAAGTCATATTCAAAAAATTGGATTAAAAATGTGTATTGACTTTAAATTAGCTAAGCAAGCAAGAAAAGATAAAAATAAAGCTAAATATGAATTAGGAACATTTTGTGAACAGTATGGTTTATCGCCGGTGGCTCCATCTAGAATAAAGCACAGGCATAAAGATAAACATATTGAATCACATAAAAGTCATAAACGCCGTAAGAAGAGAAGTAATTACAAAAAGAATAATAATCAAGATAATTATTATAATAAACCTAAATCATCAAAGAAGAAATCATATAAAAAATCAAAATCATATGATAAGAGTAAAATTGTCTGTCACAATTGTGGACAGAAAGGTCATTACAAAAGTGAATGTAGAGTTAAACAAAAATTAGCTCAGTTGAATATTTCAACTGAAGATTCAGAACAGGTATTAGAGTTAATGAGAATCGATAATGAGAGTAGTAGCAGTAAAGGTGAAGCTTCTGAATCCCAGAATCTTCTAGTAACCATACATCTAACAATGACTCTAATAGTGAAAATGAAGTCACTATATGTACAAATAATTGTAATAAAAATTGTTGTAAAAGAGTTAATGTACTTACAAAAGATGAAGAAGAGAGCTCTTTATTAGTTGATCTAATCAGTAAAATTACAGATCCTGAATTAAAAACTCAGTATCTAAAGCAATTAAAAGATTTATTAACTAAAGATAAGAAAGTCACTGATAAGGTTCTTAGAGCTAAAGAAAAATCTATTTTTAGTTTAAATAAAACACTTGAAAGATTTAAATCTCCAGTTAAAGAGATTACCCTCCCTGAATTAAATCAAGAAGTCAACAAACTTAAAAAGGAGATTTCTAATTTAAAATTAGATATTTCTAATTTAAGAAAAGAGATTGACGATAAAAAGTCAGATCTTCTAGTTCATGATTCTTCTTCTAGTGATGAAAGTCACGATGAACCTGAATCATCGGGCACTAAAGACCCTGATCTATTTATTCAAGGTCTCTCGCTTAAAAGAGTTAAAGATATTACTATTCAAAAATGGTATATATCTATCAATTTAGTTATCGATAAAACTTTCTCAATACAACTCCCTGCTCTAGTTGATACTGGTGCAGATTTGAATTGTATTCAAGAAGGTATTATCCCCACTAGATATTATAAGAAAACTAGTGAAAAACTAAACTCAGCCAATGTTAGTCAAATGGAAATAAAATATAAGTTACCTAAAGTTCATATCTGTCAAGACAGCATGTGTTTTAAGACTTCATTCGTCTTAGTTCGCAATCTTACTGACAAAATCATTTTAGGTCTACCATTTATATATTTACTCTATCCATTCACTACTAGTAATAAAGGATTAAGCTGTGACCATTTAGGTAAGAAAATTACATTTAAATTCTTAATTAAACCAAAAGAAAGAGATTTAAAATTTATTCAAGAAGAATCAATTTCTAAGTCATTAAATCTGTTGAACTCTAAAGTTAATCACCTAAATTTCCTCAAAGAGGAAATTAAGTATCAACAAGTTGAAGAACAACTTAAAAGCAATAAAGTTCAAGAAAAAATAAAAGAATTAAAAGATTATTTAATAAACAATTTATGTTCTGATTCTCCCAATGCTTTTTGGCATAGGAAGAAGCACACAGTCAGATTACCCTATGCAAAAGAATTCAAAGAACATTTAATTCCTACTAAAGCTAGGCCTATTCAAATGAGTCATGAACAGATGGAGTTATGTAAAAAAGAAATTAATGACCTCCTTAGTAAGGGTTTAATTAGACATAGTAAATCACCATGGTCTTGTCCAGTCTTCTACGTTAATAATGAAGCTGAGAAAGAGCGAGGTGTCCCTCGGTTAGTCATTAATTATAAGCCATTAAACAAAGTTTTAGAATGGATTAGGTACCCTTTGCCAAACAAGGAAGATCTCCTTGGTAGGTTAAGTGTCTCCACCATTTTTAGTAAATTCGACCTTAAGTCTGGATTTTGGCAAGTTGTTATTCACCCAGATGATAGGTACAAAACTGCATTCACCACTCCGTTCGGACATTACGAATGGAATGTTCAGTCATTTGGACTTAAAAATGCACCCAGTGAATTTCAGAATATTCTTAATAATATTTTGAATCCTTTCAGTCATTTTATCATTGTTTATATCGATGATATTCTTGTATTCTCCAAGACTATTGAAGAACATATTAAACATTTGAATTCATTCTTCAAAACGGTTAAAACCAATGGTCTTGTTCTTTCTACTTCCAAGTGTAGTCTGTTTCTGACTAAAGTCAGGTTTCTCGGTCTAATCCTCTATCATGGACTCACGCGGCCAATTGACAGAGCTATTCAATTCGCCGACCGGTTCCCAGATAAGATTACCGACAAAACTCAGCTACAGAGGTTCCTTGGCTCGCTCAATTATATTGGCCAGTTCTATAAGGACCTCAGGAAGATTTGTAAGCCTCTCTTTCAGCGCTTACAAAGTTATCCACCTCCATGGACTGACATTCATACTTCTGTCGTCCAACAAGTTAAAAAATATGTTAAGGTTTTGCCCTGCCTTGGCATCTCCAATGATTCAGCATTCAAAATAGTTGAAACTGATGCCTCTGACATAGGATTCGGTGGCATACTCAAGCAAAAACTTACTCCTACTTCTGATGAACAAATTGTTCATTTCCATTCTGGCGAATGGAACCCTACACAGTTAAAATACAGTACTATTAAAAAAGAGATTTTATCTCTAGTTTTATGTATTAAAAAATTTCAGAGAGATTTGTTGAATCAAAAATTCTTGATTTGGATAGATTGCAAGTCAGCAAAATTTATTCTAGAAAAAGACGTCTCTAAGCATTCATTCGCTAGATGGCAAGCAATTTTGAGTATTTTTGAGTTTGATATTGAATATATTAAAGGTAGTAACAACTCAGTTCCAGATTTTCTCACTCGTGAATTTATTAACACAGGTACAGTCACAGCAAAATGAGTGTGCGAGGAGGTTCATCTTCTCGTGGTCATGGCCGCTCCGCCGGTCCAGTTAATCAACCAAAAGGAACTGTTGTTCCTCACCCAGTAACACAAACACATAATAAATTTCAGGTGCTTGGTACAGTTCCCAAGCCCTACTCTTCAGTTCTTGCCAGTCAACCAAAACCTTTTGATATCTACGCCAGTCAATCCCAGGCTACCTCATCTAAACCTAGTTATCCAGTGTCTGATTATCATCAGATTTATGATCAGCAGTTGTTCCATATAGAGTTAGCCATGAAACCCAAGAATGATCCCATTCAAATGGCTGCCCAGTATTTTCCTACTGGATGGCATTTTCTTCCTCTCGATCCCTATAAATCTCTTGTGTATTATAGGGATATCCTTATTGAAACCGAGTCAGCATTCATTAAACCAATTTATGCCAATGATGATAAATCAAAACTTCTTTATCATTCATTGTATATTAAACAAGATCTTAATCTGTCTGATTGGGGGAGTCATCCTTCTGACCTCAAGTCACTTTCTAATCACACTAGCTCTTATTGCTATTATGATTATATTGAGGCTTGGCATAAAATTATGCTTCATCAAAATGAAGATCATAGTCATTCGTGGTTTTTTCAGTTCGACCACAAATTCAAGAGTCAATTCCCCAATTGGTTTATCCTTTGGTGGACAAGGTATGGTTTATGTCACAGTATTTTCCCCAAACCTCTCCTTGCCCAGTTAGAACATTTTTGTCATCATAGTAATTATCATTCCAAATATGAGGAAATTCCAGTCTTCCTTATATTCTGCAGTAAATACAAAATCCCTTGGATTTTGAAATGGCAATATGTAGTTACAGCCACTCAAGAAGTCACCGTTTTCCATCCTCCGTCGTCCATTGGAGTTCGGGCGGCTCAGACTTTCCTCTCTCCCGTTTCTCAGGTCTCTCGCCGTTTTTCCATTAAATGGTGGGATAAGTTCGGTGTTGATAGAATAGTTGGCCAAGTTCAGAAAGAATTCCCGCCAACTCCTTTATTAACTCCTCCAGTTACTACTCCTTCAGTTACAGCGGCCCCTGCCGCATCCTCCTCCAGTACTGCTAGTAAAACTGATAAATCCAAAGGAAAATCAGTTGCTCCCTTAGGTTCCGATAAAGTCACTAATGTTTCTGATTACTCCCCTTCAGAGTTAAGGCGTCTTGCTGACGCTATTCATTCAAGACTTGATCAGTTACACGAAGAGTCAGATAAAGCTTCTTCTCAGTCCAGAGGAGAAAATTCTAGTCAAGACCTTGGAGATGAAGATAATTGTGATCCTTATGGCACAATTGCTCTTCAGGATGCTCAAGATCCATTTTCTTGAGCCCTGTAGTAATCAATCAAAGTGGATAAAACATTATCTACCAATCAGCCAGCACCTGCTCCGGCAGCCTCAGTCACCTGCTCAGTCAGCACCTGCTCCGGCAGCCTCAGTCACCTGCTCAGTCAGTCAGCACCTGCTCCGGCAGCCTCAGTCACCTGCTCAGTCAGCCAGCACTTGCTCCGGCAGCCTCAGTCACCTGCCCCGACAGCATAGTCAGCAGCATCTTCTGCTTTTCCACCGAAAGCAGCATTCAGTCAGTCATTGGTCCCCACAGCCGCATTAGTCAAAAGCAGACGTCTGCTTTTCCACCGAAAGCAGATTCTTTTCCTTTTACTTTAGTAAAATGTTTTTACCTGTACTTTTACTTTAGTAAAGTGTTTCTTACTTTTACTTTACCCCAGTTATTGTAATAGTAACCTTGTATCAGTTCATTTCCTTGTTCTATAAAAGGAAATCGAATTCATTTGGTTAGACAGACTTGGAAAGACTCAGAGTTCCTTCTCTGATAAATCTTTAGACTCAACCGTTGTTTAGCCTCCTTAACCCCCCTTCATCTAATGTTCTTAGTTCAGTAAATTGTAAGTCAATTGTAATCTTCTGTTTGTAAATATTAAGTTATCATAAATAAAACTGTTTTATTTAATAATTTAATTGTGTATGCGCACTTGTTATCTGTTCTTCTTCTTTGATTATCTCCTCTTTACTGATCTCACATAAATCGTCCCCTTCCGTCCCCTCATGGTATTAAAACTGTTTTATTTAATAATTTAATTGTGTATGCGCACTTGTTATCTGTTCTTCTTCTTTGATTACTGATCGCACATAGATCGTCCCCTTCCGTCCTCTCATGGTATCAGAGCCAAGTTTTGTTGTTGGTAACTGTTTAGTAAGATCTATTTAATCAAACTTCTCTTTACTTTTTCAAAATTATCTTCTTCATTAACGTTCTAAAGTCAGCTTACTTACCTGTAGTCCACCTAGTTCGTGTCTAACCTTTGTAAGTCTCCAGGGTGTGAGCAGTGTCGGGTTATAGAACATAGGTATGAGTCTACTTAGGGTAAACGGGGTATGCATGAATGAACCTTGAGTAAGAATTTATTTTGAAACAGTTAAAGATGAGTAGATTATTCAGGTCTAGCTCTTCAGTTAGTAACAGGTCTACTTTGCCTCCTGTTCCGGACATAGTAAACCAAACAGAACTTAATTATGAAAACATTAATCAAGTTTTACATAATTGGAATATCCCTAAGGTATCTCCAAAAGAAATTTATCAGTCAACTTTTTCAGATAAATTTAAAACTGACTATAATGTCAAAATAGTTGAAAGAGTTTATGCAATTAACAAAGAATACGAAAATTGTAGTCTTTTATCACCAGAAGTTATTAAAAAACATAGAAAAAAGGGTTACAATTTTATTCACATAGGTTTGGTTCAAGTTGCAGTCAAACCTCTTAACCGAAAAGGAATTAATTCATCTATCTACCTCTGCCTTAGAGATGCTAGATTCCTGAATTATTATCCTAGTATTATTGGAGCCATGGAAGCAAGTTTGCATAATGGACCTATCCATTTCAATTGCTTTCCTGATTTCACCTTGAGTCTTAGTGATCAAAATTTATTTAAAGCATTAACCTTAAATATTAAAACTGAAGGAGAGATTACTCAAATGATTGAGGGATCTCAGCCTATTGCTTTGATTTATCGGATTTATTATAAGACAATGAAGTCAAATTTAAACGTTCATGCTCTTAATAAAAGTCCGAAAGATCAAACAGTTTTAATTCAAAGTTCAACTAGTGATGCTAATATCCAGATCCCAAGAACAATTCTTTGGAAGGATATTACCTTACCTAGACTGGTGTTTTAGTTCTCTCAAAACTAATTTTAACAGTTCCATCAGAAAACTGTTGAATATTTTCAATGTTCAATAAATTGTTTACTACCGGCTGTGGTTGTAATTCATTTGTTAATAATTACAGATTTAATGACTTAGTAATCCTTTGGTTAGAGATATTAAACTTAAAGGTATCCTTAACCAAGGACAAGTTAGTCATCCCTGTTATACTCAGAATGATACTGTCGAAGATGAAGATTCTTCTTCCCAGGCATCTTCTATGTTCCCTACACAATCTGATTTTAATGCCCCAGTTCATAATCAATTAAGAGTCATTAAAAAAGATTTCGTGTTAGATTGGGATAACTTAGTTAAAGATTTTAATTCAAAATCTAATAAAGAAAAAAGACATCTATTTAGATCCAATCATCCTATTGAAAAGGAAAGAGATAAGATAGTAAATAGATGGAAAAGATTTATTAAAAACGAAGAAATTAATGTTATGTTTTACGACTGGTATGAACAATATCAAAGTAAATGTAATGTTATTAGTAAAACTCAGTGGATTAAAGAAGATAGATCCAAAGTGTCAGCCAGTCATCCTCCCTTAGAAACAGTTCTAATCCCAGTCAAAAACACTTCAGTCATAGCTAGTCCCTTCAAAATACCTGACGGAACTAATAATGATAAAAAAATAATTGAACAATTAAACTTTAGTAACCAATATCTAGCAACCGTAGGAAAACAGCTAGATAGAATTGAAGAAAAATTCGAAGAAGGAATTATTAAAAAACCCGATTCAAAAATAGAACAACCTTTAATTAATTTACCAGAAAATAGATATAATTTGAGTTTACCAAATAAAGATGATGAATTAGTCCAATCCATTGAAAAACTATTTAAAAAACTTAAAACAGAACCCGGTCCAAGCGGAACTATCGCTGTTATCGATCAAGTCGAATCTGATGATAACGCTAGTTCTTCGAATGAATCATCTATTTCAAATCTAAATGAGCAGCTAAATAAATTAACTGTTAATAATACAAGTATTACTAGAAACTGGTACTCTAGACCCACTCCTCCGGATTTACAATTCGAAGAGAGAAATTTAGATAAACAGTTTTCGGTATCCTCTAATAAAATTTATGAATGGAATATTGATGGTTTTAGTGAACAAGAAATCCTAAATAAACTTTATCATATGTCTATGGTAGCCAACAGTTACATTACTAAGTTCAACACGTTATCTCAACCAGATATTGTTGAATTATTAGCTAGTGGATTTACTGGCATTCTTAGGTCTTGGTGGGAGAAACATCTCACAGAAGAAATAAGAATTTCCATAGTTCATGCAATTCAAAGAGATAAAGAAGGCAATCCCCTCTTTGATGAAGAGGCTGGTATTGGTCTTCCTGATGGAGTTAACACTTTAATATTTACTATAATTAAACACTTTGTTGGAACCCCTAGTAATATTACAGTGTTAACTCCATCAGGAAGACCAATACCAGCATCTTCATCAAAGAGGGGATTGCCTTCTTTATCTTTTTGAATTGCATGAACATATATATATATATAATCCTAAGGTTTAGAAAATACATTCACTTATCTTGTAATCTTTGCTAACCCACTGAATTTGTTTGGAAAAAATTCAAGAATTTCTTCACAATTCTCTCAAGCTCTCACTCTCAATCTCCTCTCCTCTGTGTTTATCTTCTGATAGCTAACCTTAGAAAGACGCGATGAAAATATAACTGGCCATAATCCCACGTTCTCATCCGTTAGAAAATAACAAAAGGCGTCAGTTAAAAAAAGCCAAAGGCCACAATGCCTTGTTTGGCTAAGCACTTATTTCCCAAACTAAATTATAATTATATTATTATATTATATAGTTTCATTTATCACACAAGCAGCCCATTAAATAGCTTATAATGTATAATTATAATCATATTATAATTATACTTATAATAAATAAATAATTATATATATCTAATTTTAATTAATAAATTAGAAACATCACTTTATTTAATTTATTCATTTAATATTAAACAGTTCACTTAATTTAATTATCTTCTTAAATATTAAGCAATTGAGTTAATTTAATTATTTTCTTACATTAAATCCATTAAATAAAATTATCATTATTCAAATTAACATTAATCAATTTAGTTAATAAATTAATTCACCACAATTATCAATTATTTATTTTCCTAAATAAAAAAATTATTTAATTAAATAAATATTTAAATTAAATTACAAATTTATCAATCGTTACATCCTTCCCTCCTTAAAAGGATTTTGTCCTAGAATCACAACTCAAAAAATTTATTCGTTACATTATTCCCTCCTTAACAAGATTCTGTTTCCAGAATCACAACTCGAAAAATTTATTCGTTGCATTTTCCCTCCTTAACAAGAATCAAACAAACAACTGAGAATAATTCTTCATCATAACGCTTTCAAGTTCCCACGTAGCTTCCTCAGCATTATGGTTCCTCCAGATCACCTTAATAGAAGGTATCACCTTATTACTCAGTACTTGCTCTTTTCTGTCAACAATTTGAACATGGACTTCTTCATATGTTAAGTCTTTCTCAAATTGTAAGGGCACATATTATATAACATGTTTTTAGTCAGGCTTATATGTTCTCAACACCGAGATGTGGAAAACATTATGGATATGTATCAATTCTGGAGGTAAAGCTACCTCGTATGCCACTTCACCCACACGTCGAAGTACTTCAAAAGGACCTATAAACCTAGGGCTTAATTTCCCTTTCTTTCCAAATTGAATTTTTCCCTTCCATGGAGATACTTTCAAGAATACATAACTACCAACATCGAATTCCTGATTTTGTCGGTGTTGATCGGCATATTTCTTTTATCTATCCTTTGTAGCTAGCAATCTTGCTCGAATCACCTTGATGATTTCGACGGTTTGTTGTACCAACTCTGGACCCAATAGTTGACGTTCACCTACCTCATCCCAGCATAACGGAGTTCTGCATTGTCTGCCGTATAACGCTTTGAAAGGCGGCATGCCAATACTCGCGTGATAACTATTATTATATGAAAATTCAACCAATGGTAAATGATCATCCTAATTTCCCTTGAAATCCATAATACATGCTCTGAGCATATCCTCTAGTGTTTGGATGGTTCTTTCACTATGTCCGTCTGTTTGAGGATGGTACGTTGTGCTCATTCTTAGCTGTGTTCCCAAACATTCTTGTAATCGATTCCAGAAATTTGATGTGAAATGTGGATCTATGTCTGATACAATGGACATAGGTACACCGTGTCGTGAAACAATTTCCTTCACGTATAGTTTTGCTAACCGATCTAGGGTAAATCTAATCTTAATTAGTAAGAAGTGTACTGACTTCTTCAATCGATCAACAATCACCGAAATGGCATCGTAACCTTGTTGGGTCTTGGAAGACCTACCACAAAATCCATTGTGATATGCTCCCATTTCCATTTCGGTATCTCCAACGATTGTAATAATCCTCTTGGCCTTTGGTGTTCAGCTTTGACTTTCTGACACGTTAAACACTTCGCCACACATTCAGCCACATCCTTCTTCATATTCGGCCACAAGAAATGATGTCTAAGATCCTGGTACATTTTCGTACTTCCAGGGTTAATCGAATATCTTGAGTTATGAGCTACACTCAGAACTTCTTCTTTAACTTCCGGTACTAGCAGAACCCAAATTCTCCCTTCGAATCGAAGTAACCCTTCCGAATCGATTTTGAATTTGTTTTACTCACCTTCAGATATCTTCTATTTTATCTTCTCGTATTCTTCATCCTGAAGTTGTGCATTCTTCACTTTATCTACCAATGTTGAATTGTTTCCTATCTGGAACAACTTTTCATCGGATTCTGTCGGATATTTAATTTCAAACTCCATCTTCGCCATTTTTGACACTAGCTTCTCCTAAGCAGTCAACAACATTAACTTCTCTCGTCCCTTCCTGCTTAAAGCATCAGCAACAACATTCGCCTTTCCGGGATGATAAAAAATCTCACATTCGTAGTCTTTAATTAGTTCCAACCATCTTCTTTGTCGCATGTTCAAATCTTTTTATGTAAAGATATACTTCAGACTTTTATGGTCAGTATATATCTCACACCTCTCCCCATAAAGATAATGTCTCCAAATCTTCAGGGCAAACACCACCACAGCCAACTCTAAGTCATGAGTCGGATACCCTTTTTATAATCTTTTAATTGACGTAATGCATACGCAATAACTCTGTCATTCTGAATAAGCACACAGCCTATTTCTTTATTCGATGCATCAATATACACTACAAAATTCCTTGTATCATCAGGCAATGACAACACAGGTGCTGAGCTCAACCTCTTCTTCAATTCGTGAAAACTTTCCTCACACTTCTCCGTCCAAACAAACGTAACCGCCTTCCTAGTTAAATTTGTCAACGGGGTCACGATTTTGGAAAAATCTTGAATAAAACGCCTATAGTAACCTGCCAACCCTAAGAAACTCCTTATCTCTGATGTTGTTTTCGGCTGATCCAGTTTACTACAGCTTCAACTTTTGATGGAACTACCGAAATTCCATCATTATCAATAACATGCCCGAGAAACTGTACACGTTCCAACAAAAATTCACATTTTGAAATTTTGCGTACAACTTCTCTTTCCGCAATGTCTCCAACGTCACTCTTAAGTGTTCAGCATGTTCTTCCTTGGTCTTAGAATACACCAGGATATCATCAATAAACACCACCACAAATTTATCTAAGAATGGTTTAAACACCTTGTTCATCAAATCCATAAACGCTGCTGGTGCATTTGGTTAAACCAAATGACATAACCAGAAACTCGTAATAACTATACCTAGTTCTGAATGTCGTCTTTGGTATGTCTTCTGGCCTCACCTTCAGTTGATGATAACCACTCCTCAAATTTATCTTTGAAAAATACCTCGCACCCTTCAGTTGATCAAACAGGTCATCGATTCTTGGTAACGGATAATTATTTTTAATCATGACCTTATTCAATTCTGTGTAATCAATGCAGAGCCGCATCGATCCATCTTTCTTCTTAAAAAATAACACTTGCGCTCCCCATGGCGATACGCTCGGCTGGATATACTTCTTGTCGAGCAATTCTTGTAGTTGTATCATCAACTCTTTCATCTCCACCGGGGCCATTTGGTATGGTGCCTTAGATATCGGGCATATTCCTGGTACTAAATCAATCACGAACTCGATTTGTCGATTTGGCGGAAGACCCGACAAATCGTCTAGAAATACATCTACAAAATCTTTTATGATCAGTATCTCTTCTAACTTCGCACTTTTCTTCTGTGTATCAACAACGTAAGCTAAGTATCCTATACATCTTTGTCTTAACAACTTCTTGGCTTGCATCTCCGTCAAACAACTTGTTTGTCGAGGTGATTTGTTGCCATAGAACACAACCTTTGACGAAGTCATAAGGTTAACACACTCTCTTTGGCAATCAATTACTTCTCCATGATTGAATAACCAATCCATTCCCAGTATAACATCAAACTCGCCCAGTCTAATTGGTATCAAGTCTACCCTCATCTCTTGACCCTTTATAACCACTTTACAATTCTTATATATGAATCTTACTGGACTCACTTCCCTTTTGTAATCTCTATACTTAAAGGATAATCTAATTCTTCCTTAGGCAAATCTAAGTTTTGAGCAAATTCATCGGATATAAATGAACAAGTAGCACCTACATCAAACAGTATATAAGCATTAATACCATTAATCGTAATGATACCTGACACCACATCCTTAGACTGAACAGCATCATGCACAGTCATATTGAAAGTTCTTGCAGTAGGTCGTCTTGTCTGAGCTGGTCCAGTGATAGTCAATGAACCACCACCGTTGTTGTTTCCCTTTCCTCCACTTGCACTCCACACTGGTTTTTTAGGGCAATCACGAGCCATGTGATCCTTCGAACTGCAGGTAAAACATGTTCCTTTCTTTGGACTAAAACAGTTCGGTTCAATGTGTCCCTCCTGACCACAGTTGAAACACACCCGCTTTACCTTCACACATACCCCAGTATGGTTCTTTCCACAAGTAGCACAAGCTTCAAACTCTTTCTTCTGCTGACTTCTTTACTGTCCCCCCGTAGTCGAATTCTCGTTCTATTTCCTCTTCTGATTGTTACTTCGAACATTACTCCCACCAGCCTTATTCTCGTTATCATTCTTCCTCTTCTTTTGTTTTTGATTGTACTTGGTCAAGGCATCACTTCCACCTTCTGCAATGATTGCCTTTTCCAGTACAGCCACAAATGTATTCAACTAGAACATTGAAACCTTTCTATACAGCTAGGGTTTACATCCTTGTTTGAACCTTCTTGCCTTACGCTCATCCGTACTGACTTGAAAAGTGGTAAACCTTGCCAACTCGTTAAACTTCGCAGCATATTCTGGCACCGTCATAGTTCCTTGTTTAAGCTCCAAGAATTGCACTTCCAACTGATTCCAAGAACTCGTTGGAAAGTACATTTCAAAGAATATCTCCTTAAATCTATCCCACGCTACCACTCCTTGTCCTCCACGAACTTTATTTGGTTGCCACCAGTAGCTAGCTTCGGACTTAAGCATAAATGTCGCGAATGCAGTCTTCTGATATTCGTTAACTCTAGCATCGTCAAACACCTTCTCCATTTCCATGATCCAGGTTTGAGCTTCCACTGTATTCATAGACCCTTGAAACTCTGGCGGTCCAACCGCTTTGAATTCCTTGAAAGTCTTAATTTGAGCTTGTAGATGATTCGTAAGTGCTCCCGTCAACAAAGTTACCAACTGCTGAACCGGATTAGCGTTGGCCTCATTAATATTGTTAGTAAACCCCTCAGGAGGTGCTTGTTGACGTGGTTGTCTTTTTCTAAGAGGCATTTTCTATTAGAACATACGCTTATTAGTTCATCACTCCACTTCTTGGGTATTTGAAGTTTAACTTAAACATTCCAAGATTAAAGCTATAACACATAACATCTCAAATAAACTCCAATATTTTATTCATTCATAATGTTTTAAAATATACTATAGATAGCATAACCGCTAAAAACTTCCACTTTCCTAAACTAGGCAAGTTTCAGGATTATATACTCATACTATCCCTTTATTTATCTCAAAATAAGGGATTCAAAATTTATTTATTCACATAATTAACCACAGATTATTATCACTCATATTCTATCTAGGCATATTAAGATGTCGTAAGGCTTCTTGACGTTCCTCCTCCATGATATGATAAGTCATTCTGCGATCCATCATGAACCACGGCGAGTCTTCAAACTGAGGTGGGTAATAATGGACTCGATCCTGGGCCCTATCAATCGCAGAATTAAAAGCATAATCAATCTCCTTCATCTTGGCTTTCTTCACTTGGACCTTATCCTCAGCACGATCTGAACGTAAAGTCGCCTTCATCCAAGCATCCTCTGCTCTTGTACGCTTAGCTAATTCCTCTTTGAAGTCATCTTTCAACTTCTCCATGTCAGTCTTCATCTTCTCGTTCACTGCCAACAGGTCTTCATGCTGACCCTTGGTATGAACTAGATCCCATTCTGTGTTTCCAAGTTTTGAATCAAGTTCCTGAATCTCTACATCCTTCTGTTCCAATGCAACGTGATGCATCTCAACCATCTCCTTCAGATCCTCAACATTATCATGTAACTCTATGTTACGGTCATACAAAGCATCATACATCTCAGCCGATACGGAGTTTGGTGGAAAGTGTTAGGTTTGTAATATTCATGAACGCAATCAAATTGCAAAAATATGCCGAAGCGTGGAAAATCAGAGTTTTAAAATTTTACAAACCATAAACCCGGATCACCCTTTATGCACAATTATTAATTAAACGAAAAAATAAAGAATAAAATCATACCCTTGAAGATCGAGCTTCCTCAGGTACAAGTTCACCTCCAATCCTTTTCGCGTTCAACTTGAATCCACCGGGTTTGGTTCCTTCCTTTGATCAACGTTAGCCACCCAAGTGTTTGGCCTCTAGAGGTGATCCACCAAGGAAGAAGAAGAATTCAAGAAGATGGGTATTTGGCAAAACCCTAGTTTTCTATCTCTCATAGAAAAGGAGCGTACTCTCCAACAATTGAAATTACGTATTCTAATAATACGTCAACATCTCTCTCACCCATAATAAAACTCCTCTTATTTATAGATGTGGGCAACCCATCCTTAACAATTAAGGAATTGGGTTTTATTTTAATTAATTAAACTCTTTTAATTAATTAGGCTCCTAATCTTATTAGGAATAACTAATTAACCTTTTAATTAATTAAGCTCCCTAATCTTATTAGGGATAATTAATTAAACTCTTTTAATTAATTTGCCTCCTAATCCTATTAGGATATTTGAGAGTACTTTTATTAATTAATTCTCAAACTCCTTTAGGAATTAAATAATAATAATCGTAATAATATTAATAAGACTCCTCTTATTAATTTATATTTAATATTTCTAAAATATTAAATAATAAATATTAAGCTATTTAATGTATTCTATCACCAAAGATTAAATTAAATATACTTAATATATTATTACGATTATGCCATTAACTTCTTAAATAATTATTCTTCCTTTTATGGTGTGACCCTTTAGGTTCTCCATATTAAACCGGTTGTGAATAAATCAATTAGAACAATTCTAATCTTATTTAAATAAATAAATTAAACTAATAATTTATTTAAATAAATAATATTTATTCTACAATAGGGATAAGCCTCCCTAGCGATCAACGACTTTCTAGATAATATAGATTTCAACATTAATCATAAAAGAACATTTGAGTAAATAGTTACCGTACAATTCAATCCTTCCACCATACAATGTCCCAATTAAATATAAGACATGGAATTTCTATCAAGTCTTATTTTATTTAATTATATTTATTTCGACTCTTAAATGCACAACTCCAAATAATGCAAATTAGAAACTCTTTTCTAATTTCATTCTGCCTTGGCCAAGGTCTACTGGGTTGTCATTTATCGAATCACATAGGACATTTCTCTTCTTTTACTAGAAGTGGTAGATTCTTTATTGATCATACATTATCTCCATGTACAACTTATTATACCCAAGCATACCCTTTGATATACCCTAAGGGTCTTAAGGAATAAGTCAAAGTATAACTCATCATACACAAGATACTATGATGATCTCAAGTCCAAGGATCACTTGTACTACTATCACTACAGAAATTCCTATTGACATGCAAGTAAAACTCCATTAGGCATTCCTTAGCGAGTCACGTTCAGTGAACTTATTCTCTAATAAGCACCTACATACTTGCTTTAGTGTCTCCACATGCATGATAGTGGTGATTGAATGAAGTATTAAATGAAGTTAGGATCCCATTATTTCCAGATTTAATTTATTCCGTGTTATTATTATTTTAGTTGTTATTTGCAATTCGAGAACAAATCAATTTTAGTCATTAGTTTGAGCATATAAATATAGTGATTTAATTAATGCATAGTGATTTAAATTAAACAACTTTCTCTATGGGATCGATACTTTACTTGCTCTGTATTGCTTGTTGACACATGTATGCTTGCATGAGTTAGAGCTCTTTTGTTAAGACTAAAAAAGAGGCAACAAGTTTTTGGCACCGTTGCCGGGGAAAGGCGTTTAATTTAGTATTATTATCATTAGTTGTAAGCTATATTGTATGATTTAAACAATTCTAGTCTTATCTCATTTCAGTTTTTGTTTTTGTTTCAGGTTTTTGGATAAATTTTTATGCGCACGCGGTCATCTTACCCTGACTTAACACCTGTTCAGGATAACATAAACAAGAGAGGTTGGAAAGCAGGTGTTCGTAGAAATTTACAAGCACAGTTAGAAAATACGACAGTTAACATGGCAGCTGAGGCACAAGGAGAAGAGCTACGAGAGGAGCATAGGGCTCTGAAGGAATATTCCATGCCCAATATCAATGGACTACAGTCTAGCATCGTCAGACCAGCGATAGCAGCCAATACATTCAAGATAAAAAATGGCACTATTCAAATGGTGCAGAATACAATTCAGTTTGGGGGTGCTTCTACAGATGATCCTAATGAACACCTGTTGAGCTTCATCAAAATATGTGATACATTCAGATACAACGGTGAGACGGAGGATGCTATCAGACTTAGATTATTCCCATTTTCATTGAGGGATAAAGCAAGAAGTTGGCTTCATTCTTTGCCAGCCGGTTCTATAACTACATGGGAGGACTTAGCACAGAAGTTCTTGGCTAAGTTCTTCCCAATGCCTAAGACTGTAAAGATGAGGACAGCTATCTCGTAATTTGAACAACAACATAGTGAGTCCTTATATGAAGCATGGGAGAGATATAAAGAAATGCTGAGGAAGTGTCCACATCACGGTATGCCAGATTAGATGGTAATCAACATGTTCTATAATGGATTGGGATGGCAGTCGAGACCGATTGTAGATGCAACTGCAGGAGGGGCATTATGCGCAAAGAACTATGAAGAAGCCTATAACATTATCGAGAAAATGGCATCCAACAATTTTCAGAATCCTACATCTCGGATGCCACAACCCAAAGTTGCAGGTGTGTTGGAGGTTGATGTTATTACTCAGTTGTCAGCACAGATGGCAGCCATGGCAAAGAAGATAGATACTTTGGCAGAAGGAAAAGTAAAGACGGTTGCCTTCGTATGTGAGATTTGTGCAGGGTCACACTCGACGGATCAATGTGCTATCAGCTCAGAATCAGTGCAGTATGTGAACAACTACAGAAAAGACCAAGGTCAATTTCAGAACACATACCACCCCAATAACCAAAATCATCCAAACTTTAGTTGGTCGACTAATCAAGGGAACCAGCAGAATCAATTTCAACCAAATAATCAATTTCAGTCACAACCAATGCAGCCGCAGTTTAATCCTAGACCACCCTTTCCACCGGGATTTTCTCAACAACAACAGCAACATCACACTCCAGCTGTACCTCAGCAAGAAAAGAAATCAGAAGTTGAGGAGATGATGATGAAATACATGGCAAACACATAAGTTATGATCAAGAGCCAAGCAGTGGCTATAAAGAATCTAGAAACTCAAATGGGGAAGATGGTGAACATGTTTACTAACAGGCCCCAAGGTTCATTGCCAAGTAATACAGAGATAAATCCAAGAAGAGACGGGAAGGCACAGTGTCAAGTGATTACATTGAGATCTAGGAAAGATTTGCCAGGTACTGCAAGTCGCGCGCCCGCGCGAGATTGCACTAAGGAGAACGTACGGCCGCGCGAGGCGGAGCAGTCCGTTTCTCAAGAAGAAAATCTAGAAAAGTCGAGGTTTAGCAGGAAGAGGCTGAGAAAATAGGTTTAGAGGAGAAACTTAAAAGTCCATTACCACCAATTCACACTCAAGTTTCGTATCCAGAGAAATTAAATAAAAAAGGGAAGATAAACAGTTCAGCAAATTCTTGGAGGTATTCAAAAAGCTGCAGATCAACATACCGTTCACCGAGGAATTTGAATAAATGCCCAGCTACGCCAAGTTTATGAAGGGTATATTGTCAAGGAAGAGGAGACTAGATGAGTTTGAAATGGTAGCCTTGACAGAGGAATGCAGTGCAATGCTTCAGCAGAAATTACCACCAAAGCTGAAGGATTCGAGTAGCTTCACAACTCCATGCACCATTGGAAAGATGAACTTCAGTAAGTGTTTATTTGATCTTGGGGCAAGCATAAATTTGATGCCCTTGTCAGTGTTTAACCAGTTGGGATTGCCGAATCCAAAGCCAACAAACATTTCGTTACAGCTAGCTGATAGATCCATCAAGTATCCACGAGGAATTGTTGAAGATGTATTAGTGAAGGTAGAGAGATTTATCTTTCTGGCTGACTTCATTATATTGGATTACGAGGAAGACAAAAATATACCAATCATAATGGGAAGACCATTCTTAGCCAAAGGAAAGACTCTGATAGATGTGCAGAAGAGGGAACTCACTATGCGTGTTCATGATCAAGAGGTCATCTTTAATGTCTTCAAAGTTATGAAGTTTCCAGCAGATGAAGAGGAATGTTTCTTAGTTGATTTGGTGGATCAAGTCATAAATGATGAAGTACAAAGTCAGGTGGATGACGAACCTTTGAGGAGTGTAATTGCTGAAAATTCAGATTTGGAGGACGAGGAACTTGACGAACTTGTTCAATATCTGGATACCACTCCACAAGTCAGAAAATTCAGAATATCTGTTAAGTCATTGACAAGAGTAGGAGAAGCCTTAGTAAAATTAAATCCATCTCTTGAGACACCTCCAAAACTTGAATTAAAACCACTTCCAGAACATCTCAGGTATGCATTTTTAAATAAAGACTCGAAGCTACCTGTAATTATTTCTTCTGCATTAACATCTTTTTAGGAAGAAAAACTGCTACGAGTGCTTCGAGAGTTTAAATCAGCAATTGGCTGGACCATAGCGGATATCAAAGGGATCAGCCCTTCATTTTGCATGCATAAAATCCTGATGGAAGATGAAAGTAAGCCGTCAGTTGAGAAACAAAGGAGACTTAATTCGATAATGAAAGAAGTGGTTAAGAAAGAGGTACTAAAATGGCTGGATGCAGGCATAATCTATCCAATCTTGTATAGCTCATGGGGGAGCCCAGTGCAGTGTGTACCAAAAAAAGGTGGCATGACAGTAGTGACTAATGAGAATAATGAGTTGATTCCAACATGAACAGTAACAGAGTGGAGAGTATGCATGGACTACCGTAGGCTCAACAAGGCTACTAGGAAAGATCATTTTCCACTTTCATTCATTGATCAGATGTTGGACAGATTAACAGGTCATGAGTACTATTGCCTATTGGACGGATATTCGGGCTATAATCAAATAATGATAGCTCTGGAAGACCATGAAAAGACATCTTTCATATGTCCTTACGGCACATTCGCTTTCTGAAGAATGCCTTTTGGGTTGTACAACGCTCCAGCCACTTTTTAGAGATGCATGATGGCTATATTTTTAGATATGGTTGAGCAGGATGTGGAAGTATTTATGAATGACTTCTCAGTTTTTGGGGACTCATTTGATCTATGCCTCGAGAATTGGTGATGATTTTGAAGCGATGTGTTGAAACAAATCTAGTACTGAACTGGGAAAATGCCATTTTATGGTACAAGAAGGAATCATACTAGGACACAAAGTATCGAAGAAGGGACTTGAGGTAGATAGGGCAAAGTTGGAAACTATAGAGAAATTGCCACCACCTACTTTGGTAAAAGGTGTTCACAGCTTTCTGGGATATGCAGGTTTCTACCGCAGATTTATCAAAGACTTCTCCAAGATAACTAAACCACTATGCAGTTTATTGGAGAAGGATGCGCATTTTAACATTGATGAGGCTTGCGTGTCAGCATTTGAGCACCTGAAAAGGAAATTAACATCAGTACCAATTATTACTGCACCAGATTGGGGATTGCCATTTGAGCTGATGTGTGATGCCAGTGATTACGCAGTAGGGGCTGCTTTGGGGTAGAGGAAAGATAAGATGTTTCATGTCATTTATTATGCCAGCAAGACCCTTACAGACGCGCAGTTGAACTACACCACCACGGAGAAAGAGTTATTGGCAGTAGTGTATGCCTTTGATAAATTTCGAGCATATTTGATTGGCACAAAGGTGATAGTATATACGGATCACGCCGCAATTCGACATTTAGTGGCGAAGAAGGATGCAAAGCCTTGGTTGATCAGATGGATTTTATTACTGTAGGAATTTGATTTGGAAATCAAGGACAGGAAAGGCATTGAAAACCAAGTGGCTAACCACTTATCTTGACTTGAGAATCCGGAAAGGGAGACAGATGACAATGTTTTAATCAATGAATCATTTCCAGATGAACAGTTATTTTTGGTGAAAGGGGAAGTGCCATGGTTTGCAGACTATGCACACTATTTGGTAAGTAAGATGCTACCTTCTGATTTGGTGGGTTATCAAAAGAAGAAATTTATGCATGATGTCAAATGGTATATAAGGGATGAGCCTTATTTATTTAAACAGTGTTCTGATCAAGTTATAAGAAGGTGTATTCCATATAGGGAGACCGAGGGGATTCTACAGGATTGTCACTTTACTATGTATGGTGGTGAAAGAACAGCGGCTAAAATATTACAAGCAGGATTCTACTGGCCGATAATTTTTAAAGATACATACAATTTTGTCCAATGGTGTGATAGATGTCAGCGAAAGGGGAACATCTCTAAAAGGAATGAAATACCATTGAATACAATCCTGGAAGTCAAAATTTTTGATGTATGGGGAATTGATTTCATGGGGCCTTTCTTTTCTTCCTGCAGAAATCTTTACATTCTGCTCGCTGTAGATTATGTCTCGAAATGGGTAGAAGTGGCAGCTCTTCTGAAAAATGATGCCAAGGTCATCCTCAGATTTTTACACAGAAGTATTTTCACGAGGTTTGGGACTCCAAGGGCTATCATCAGTGATGAAGGCAGTCATTTTTGCAATAGGCAGTTTATAGCTTTGTTGGCTAAATATGGGATGAATCATCGCATTGCTACAGCATATCACCCACAAACGAATGGCCAAGATGAAATGTCAAATAGAGAAGTTAAGAGAATCCTGGAGAAAGTTGTGAATCCCACAAGGAAGGACTGGTCATTGAAGTTAGATGATGCAGTATGGGCTTATAGGACGGCATATAAGACACCATTGGGTATGTCACCTTTTCAACTCATGTATGGAAAAGCCTGTCACCTTCCTATGGAGATCGAGCAGAACGCATATTGGGCAATTCGAAAGTTAATTTTGATTTGAAATCTGCCGGGGAGAAACGACTACATCAACTCAATGAGTTGGATGAGATTGCAGGTATACGAGAATTTGAAGTTGTATAAGGAGAAAGTAAAGAAATGGCATGACCAAAAAATCATTGAGAGAGCATTTGAACCAGGACAAAGGGTTTTGCTTTATAACTCCAGACTTAAACTTTTTCCTGGGAAACTGAAATCGAGGTGGTCAGGACCATTCACAGTGAAAACTATTTTTCCGCGTGGTGCTATTGAAATATTCGATACGTTGTTCATATTTTTAGTTTGCGTATAGTTTTGCATGATTAGTTTAAGTTTTGTAGTTTTTGCATGTTTAGTTTAAATTCTAGCATATAGTTGCATGTTATAGTGCATATCATGTTTAGTGTGCATATCTCACAGTTCTTGCCATATAGAAATTTTTGTCTAGCTAATGATGATAGTGAAATGTTGAAATGATTCTTGAGTATTTTGGATAATATGAGCTGAGATATAATGTTTTACACAATGCAATTAATAATGCTGCTTAAATGCTTTCGATTTGTACAAATGTGTTCACAATCACTTGTAGGTATAAGAAGCATGTGTTGCAGTGCTCGATAAAAAAATGTAGTTTTAAAAAGGGAAATATGTGAAAATGGAGTATAGACTGTATAAAACATTGATTTTTAAACTTTGGAAAAACATGGGTATCTGTGTATAAAAAATAAAAAAAAAGAAAAAGAAAAGTAGCAATAACGTGGCTAGTCTTATTTCGGGGCCCTGGCTACTTGAGTAGGTACGCCCGAGGGGATTGTCTCTACACCTAGCATCCTAAGGTCTTTCATGGTCTGGGAGTCATTGGTTGAAAGCTCTCTAAGGGTTAGCAGTGTGCCTAATGGAGTAAGACATTGCACAGTCATGTGAAAAAGAAAAATAAAAATAAAAATGGCAATAAACACCGCGGGAAAGTCCGAAAGTCGCCCTCGTGAGCAGAAATAAAGCAGTTAAGCCCATTATTGAACCTTAGTTTATTTTTAAGATTTTGAAATAGTCTTGGTTGCATATATATACATAAGTCTTGATTTAAGCTATAAGTTTCTGTTGTGAGCAATATAGCATAAGTATTCTGCGCCTAAATCAATATTTGATGAACACAACACACACACAACATCTCTATATCATTTTTGAATTACTTGAGTGTATGACATTATGCCTGTAGTTTGATTTGAATTTGTAGTCTTGAATCTAGAAAAAAATTCGCCGAGGCAAATTGGACTGAAGTTCTATGATAGTTGGGACAATGTGAGATTAGTTGCATCATAATGTAGTTTCATAGTAATATAGCTGCATTTTCATTATTCATTAGTATGCATTACTTGAGGGCAAGCAACGGTTCAAGTTTGGGGGTATTTGATAAGTGGGTTTTATACCTACTTATGGAGTACCGATTCATGCGAACTATGCCCATCTCAAGTACTTTTTAGTAGGTTTTAGCTGCATTTCATGTTAATTTGCATTTCGCATACTTAAAACTCCTTTTGGTGAATAAGTGCAGGAATCAACCTAATTTGGTGGTGTTATAGGGCACGGGGCTAATGGATGCGTGAAGGCAAGGCAAAAGCGGGATATACATGGCATAAAGGTCCAATAGAGCAAGGAGACCAAGCATGGAAGGAGATTAAGCATACAAGTATAAGTAGCAGTAGCATGACAGATTCAGAAAAAGAACCAGGATCTGCAAAGTGCAAGCCGCGCGGAAGGAAGAGCTTGGAGGCGTGTGCCCACGCGAGTACCCAGCCAGACCATGGAACCTACTGCAAGTTGCGCGGCCGCGAGCATGACAAGCCTATAACAGGCCGCGAGTACCCAGCCAGACCATGGAACCTACTGCAAGTAGGCTGCAAGTTCTATGTTCAGCCAAGCTCTCGCGCGGGTACCCGCGCGAGAGCTTGGCTGAACATAGAACTTACTGCAAGTCTCGCGCCCACGCGAGTAATAGGCTGAAGGAGCGCGCGACCGCGCGCGAGACCTGAAGCTGCTGATTTGTTTTATTTTAATTTCCAATTTCTAAGGGTTATAATGTGTTTAAAACGATTTCTGACTGGTGTTAGGGAGAGACTTGACAAATATTCAGTTTTTGACGTATCTTTACATCGGAATTAGGGTTTATTCTCTGGGAGAGATTCCAACGAGGGAAGAGGCCAAAAACTCTACTTTTCTGCTTCTTCTTGGGAATTTCTACCAGAGTGGGTTGATTATTATTATTTTACTGGAATCTTATGAGGATTTGAATATTGATCTATATTCAGCAATTGGGTTTAATTGTTTCTACCTTTCATCTTTCAATTGTTTGTTTATTAATCATGTTTAGATTTGATCCCATAATGGCTTTTGGTTCAGTCATGAACTAAACTCCATTATGGGATTCTAACGGATTTTAATATGTAGTTTGATTGCATGCTTAAATGTTGGACTATTTTACATATCATATTGGATGTCTATCATGATTCTTTTGCATGTATGAATGCTTGATCACCATTCGTTTCAGTATTTGTATGGAATTGACAATGAACATGCAAATATGGATTGTAATCATGATAGTATACATATATAGGGTTGTGTTATATGGCTTATGTATTTCGTGAACCAGATAGACATATACTATTTCACCGTATAAGTTAGAATAAGAGCTTGAACTTAAAGTCAATATAGTTGCAATTTCACATAGACATATAGTGATTTTGGTTATATTGATGATTACATTGAGTCTATCATCTGTGGATGTTGTGTAAGTATGTCTTAGTGCATTGAAAAATGGCTAATACTCTTTTAGTGCCCTTGGCTACTTTTCTGTGATATATGAACAAATCATGCATGATAGTGGTGATTGAATGAAGTATTAAATGAAGTTAGGATCCCATTATTTCCAGATTTAATTTATTCCGTGTTATTATTGTTTTAGTTGTTATTTCCAATTCGAGAACAAACCAATTTTAGTCATTAGTTTGAGCATATAAATATAGTGTTTTAATTAATGCATAGTGATTTAAATTAAACAACTTTCTCTATGGGATCAATATTGTACTTGCTCGGTATTGCTTGTTGACACATATGTACTTGCATGAGTTAAAGCTCTTTTGTTAAGACTAAAAAAGAGGCAATAATTACCATGTTTGATCAGCAACATAGAGAGTCATTGTACGATGTATGGGAGAGATACAAAGAATTGCTTAGAATATGCCCACATCACGGATTGCCTAAGTGGTTGCAGATGAACACATTTTACAACAGACTACATAGGAATCTCAGAACCAGTATTGATGCAGCGTCGGGGGGAGCTTTTATGGCAAAGAATTATGAGGAGGCATATCATTTGATAGACATAATGGTTGCTAACAACTATCAGTGGCCCACGGCAAGAATGACACAACTTATAGTCGCTGGAGTGTTAGAGGTAGATGGAGTGACGGCAATAACAACGCAAATTTCAGCATTCTCCAAGAAGTTCGTCGTTTGGTCAAGAGGACAGACACAATAAGTTGTAGTTATTTATGAATTGTGCACGGGTGAACATCCGACGGATCAATGTGCATTCAACCCAGAGTCAATACAATTTATGGGTAGCTACAACAGAATTCCACAGAATACGTACCAGAATGCATATAATCAGGGGAATAGGAATCATCCGAATTTGTCTTGGAATAATAATCAGAATCAGTAAGCCCCATGACCATCGTATCCCCCAGGATTTCAGAATCAACAACAACCAGTTCAAAGTCAAGAGAGGAAATCAGATTTAGAGGAGTTTCTATCAAAGTATATAACGAGCAACGAGGTAGACATGAAAAATCAAGCAATGGCAATGAAATCACAAGAAATAGTCATCAAGAATTTAGAAATTCAGATGGGACAGATAGCGTTTGCATTCAATAACGGGCCGCAAGGAACATTACCCAGTGATACAGAGAAAAATCTGAAAGGTAATCACGAGCAATGTCAGGCAATCATGTTGTGAAGTGGAAAATAACTTGAGTCAGAAAATAAAAAATTTGGCTACAAAAGAGGTTGAGACAGATAGTGAGAATAAAGTAGTTGAGGACAAACAGGGAGAAGAAAAGAAATTGGAAAAGAATACACCATTTAACACACCGGTTGTTTATCCTCCACCACCTTTTTAGCAAAGAATTCAAAAGCAGAAATTAGATAAGCAGTTTGCAAAATTTTTGGAAGTTTTTAAGAAACTTCAGATTAATATCTTGTTCACAGAAGCCCTAGAGCAGATGCCAAGTTATACAAAATTCATGAAAGGGATTTTGTCTAGGAAAAAGAAATTAGAAGATTTTGAGACAGTGGCATTAACAAAAGGGTGTAGTGTGGTATTACAGCGAAAGTTGCCACCAAAGTTGAAAGATCCGGGGAGTTTCACCATTCCATGCACGATTGGGAACATGTCATTCAACAAGTACTTGTGTGACTTGGGGGGCTGTAACGATCGAGAAATTTGTAATTTAATTTAAATATTTATTGAATTAAATAAATATTTTAAATAATTTATTTATTGAGAAAATAAATAATTGATGAATTATAGTGAATTAATTTAGTAACTAAATTGATTTATGATAATTAAATTGGGTAATGATAATTTTATCTAATGGATTTAATTTAAGGAAATAATTAAATTAAATCAATTGCTTAGTATTTAAGGAAATAATTAAATTAAATGAATTGTTTAATTTAAAAGAAATAAATAAATTGAATAAAGTGATGTTTTTAATTTATTAATTAAATTGGATATATAATTATTTATTAATTATAAGTATAATGGTAATAAGATGTTTATTTTTATTATTATTATAAGTTATCTAAATTAATTAAATTAAGGTGACACAAAGTAACTATATAATATAAATAATTTAGTTTGGGGGGGAATTTTTGGTTAGCCAAACATGGCATTGTGGCCTTTGGTCTTGTGTAACTAACGCAGATGTATTATTTTTTTAACTGATGTACGTGGGCTTCAGTTTATTTACGCATCTATTTTCTAAGGTTAGCGCTCAGTTGGCTCTTATTTCACGTACTTTGCTAAGGAGGAATAGCAGAGTGTTGAGAGAGCTTGGTAGGAGAGAATTGTCTGAAAACTTTGCTAAAGAGTTGGAGTATTAAGGTCCTTATCACTCTTCTTCTCAACAATCAAAGATTTAGGTATAATTTACCCCAAATCTAATATACAGTTTTTATAATTTCTTTTAGTTCTCTGTAAATAATTTTGTTAATTTGTTGTTTCAAACGTGATTATATGATGAGGGTTGTATTGTTGAATCTGTTGTCATCATATGTGAGTATTATTTGATTTCCAAACACGTGAATTTGGGTTTATAGGAAGAAAATATATAACAGTGTTTATGCTTGAGAAAATGGCTTAGAAAGTACCAATTTAAGTGATCAATTTTTATGTTAAATTGTAAATTGAAGCTTGTTTATGCTAGTTCAATAAGAAATGAAGATAACGTAGTTTGAACGAAGTGATTTGGTGAAAAATTGAGATGTCAGTGGTGATTTTTGTGAAGAAGTTCAAAATTTGAGTTTTATATGAAAATGTAGAATTTTGAGAAATTAAACTTGTTTTAGTTGATGTTAATTGTTCTAATTGGTTGTAAATGTTAGCAAACATGTTTATAATAGTTTATACCAATTGTAGATGTTAATTTCACTATTTTGTGGGTGAAATTCGTGTTTGTTGGGCTAGAGTAGACTACAGTTCACTGCCATTTCTGCCTTTGTATGTGCACCAGCGTAGCTACGCTGGTGCCAAGGCAAAAAAATGCATAGCTGCACTAGTCCCAAGCGCAGCTGAGCCGTACTCTGGTCTGAGGCAGTGATGTCTGCTCATTTACAGGTCATGTGTAATGGACTTAGGTTGATCAAGCATGCATGTTAATGATGTTAAGACATAATATAAGCTATAATATCATATTGTAATGTGTGGTAATGCAAAGTGTGAAGATTTTTAAATAATCGTTTCATAAGTTATAAAAATGAAAACAAATGTGATGTTTTCCAAAGTTAGAGATGAATTATTAAGTTATGTTGAATCGTAATGAGATTCCAAATTCATTAAGTATGTTAACCAACATGGTTAGGTGCTAGGTTAGGGTTATGGCCTAAATGATGGTTTAAACCCTAAAAGCTAATGTTTATACAACTAATGGTTGTTGGATTTCAATGATACGTGTAGGGTAATTAGAGATTATTTTACACTTGTGTAGCTTACATACAAGGCAAGTTTCTAAACCTTAACTCTTTACATTGAGCAGGCTTTCTAACTTCATTCTTTTGTTTATGAATGCAAGTTTCATATCCTAAACTTTCATTGAGCAAGACTATTGATTCTATTCTTATGTATGATTGAATAAGCTCTTGTAACCTAATTCGTTACATCGAATGAGTTTCATATTCTCATTTCTTGTTATTATTATTCAAAACGTATATTATTTTAACACATTGATTCAAAGGAGATTGTTCTAATTCTTTGAATATAGTACTTTGCATGTATATCACGTTTATTCAATTATATATTGTTGATATCCGATCTTTGACTTTGATAGCCTTTTCAGTTATACATTATTGTATTAAACCTTTATTGATGGAAATTGAATAGTGTTCTAAAATTCTAGAAACACTGATAAGCTAGTTTCAAACTAAACTTTCTTTAGTGCGGAAATTCTAAATTCAAACTAAGACGAACTCCCTAACATAGGGGATTTTGTACGTGTAACGTTTAGATGTTTGTGCACAATACATGGTACAAAGGGATGATCCCCCTAAGTACGTTAAGAAGAGTCTGTACAGTCTAATTAATTGTTAAGGTTGGGTTAGTAATACCTAATCACCGTGGACATAGTTCGTGGTCGTAAGACCCTCAGATATTAAAAGTTTGAACTTGTTTCAGTTTTTATTCATAGAACAAGTTCATTATTATACAGCATTCGTTGTTCGTTCTCATATGGTTATTATTACTATTCTTTATGTCAGTGAACAATTGTTTGCTCACTCTTGCTATTAACCATGCAGCTAAAGTCGAAAGAGGTGATGAGTCATCTACTAGCAAGGGAAAGGACAAGATGTCCAAGTGTTGAAGAATTATTTAAAGTTTATTTAAATGCATGATGTTATAAGACTTGTTTTATTTTATAATGTATTCCGCAAACTGATGTAATAATTTAAGGTTAAATTACCTGGGATTGTTTATGAGATGATGTAACCCTTTAATGGGAAAGATTATTTGTGACGACCCCAAAATAGGTCCATTCAACCCAACCCATTCTGAGTCGCTAAATACATGGTACAAAAACAAATACAACTTCAGTAATAAAATTGTCGTGCAAAATACGACAACACATATACTATGAGTTTGAATACAAATATTGTCTAATAGAGAGTATAAAAACTCAAAAGGAGTCCTCGTTACAATTATTATACACTATTTTACAAAATAGTGAGGACTACTAAAACAACTATCCTGAACCATCACTCCAAACCCCGACTAGTTCCTGCTACATTCTAACCTCCTGAGAAGAAAAATGGAACAAAAATAAAAAGGGTGAGCTCAACTAGCCCAGTAAGAAAATATTATGACTAAGATAATATACAAAAAATTATCGTTAGTCTTCAACAGGGAATAATCTGATAAAATAAAATAGACAACAAGTTTTAGATCAACAACTACAGCGGAAACAACAATCCATTAGAAGAGTCAAGTAGAGAAAGAATTCTACTATCTTCTAAGATTTAAAAGTCCATCATCAATAATTTATCCCTGTAACATCAATCAATATACATCTTGAATCAAATATTAATCTTTGCACTACAGACCAAAGATATTCATTTGTATCACCAGTTGGTCATGTTCATCTCAACACCTGTTCATCTTTGCACTAGGGGCCAAAGATATTCATTAGGTAATCATTCATCTTTGCACTACAGGCCAAAGATATTCATCAGTTAATCATTCATCTTTGCACTACAGGCCAAAGATATTCAGTAATATCATCATTTAGGACTGAGGATGATGAAAAATATCTTAAAGAAAAAAATCCAGTGAGATAAAAGATCAAATATTAGGGATTCGTATTACAGTTTATCCAAGTTCAAAAATACTTCATAATAACCAATTTTGAAGCAGAATTCAAAATAAAGATCAAAACATGGATACAATCAAAGATAGTAACCATAATAGACACCTTGGATAAAAAGAAGAAAACTTCATTTTTTTGGTGAATAGTGTCGTATTCGTAAATAGTGCCGTATACGTGAATAGTGTCGTTTACGTGAATAGTAACTCTGACACCAAAAGATAGAAATTCCACAAGAAAAATCATCATGCTTCGTGAATAGTAACTCATGAATAGTAACTCATGAATAGTAACTTGTGAATAGTAACTCATGAATAGTAACCCCAACATGAAAAGTTCCAAATTTGATAAAAAGTTTCAACCAATATTTCGGCATAATGATATTGAAGAAATAATATCACTTACGAAGAAAATAACATCCCTTACCTCAAAAAGGTAATACTTCTGGATGGAATACTGGATATAGTGATGAAGAAACTTGCACCGTATAGAAACACTCAAAGTATCAAAATACTCACAAGAATATATTCGATAATATATAGAGAGAGAAAAAAAAAGAGAAAACTTATGAATTCTGGTGTGATTTTCAATTTTAACTAAGCACCCTATTTATAGGAAAATGTTTAGAACGCCATAGAAGACTAACCTGGTACCTGATGGCTTTACCTGTTACTATTGCCACCCACCACATTTGAAATTCAATTGAGCACATTTCTCACCAACCAATTCTAGAATTTTCCAAAATGTTTTATCATTTAAACAATAATCAGAAACTTTAATAATTCATAGAAAAAAGCCCGTTTATCAGAAAAATACGAATTTTATGTCCATGCCACACGAAATCGAATTCTCTACAACTTTGTAGCTTTGAGTTTTTTCAAATTCCAAACAGAAAAATATCTGAAATCTACCAACGGATAATTTTTAATACCTCCAATCCGACAAAATACTGATAAAACACCTCAGCATTAATTCCTTCATTTATAACCACAATAAATATATCCAACATTTATATCCACATAAAATATATATTTCCTTATCATATGAATTAATTATTCACAAATAATATTACATAATCACATTTATGACAACCAGGCTGTTCCCAGGAAAGAGGGGGCTTTCCGATAAGGATTTCTCCTTACTGGCGTGCAATTAGGTGACCAAACCTCTCATTGACAGAACTTTCTAGACATTGCTAATAATGCTCTCTAATAATATTATTCAAATAATATGAATTATTGATCTGATAATGGAGATACTGTGCAGTGACAATTATTGAACAACAATAATATAAAATATCAACGCAGCAATTATTGAATAAATAAAATAAAATATTAAACAGTAACTATTGTGATAATTATTGAGTAGTGCCTTTTTACGTAAGGATCAATAATTCAACAATACTATGAAATACTGGGTGCTACTGTGCAACCACGCGTATTATTGTATTTTAACCACCGGGTATTCCAACAGTCTTAACGGTAACAACTACGCCGTTATTCAATTTTGTCATTTTCTTCATCCAACCGTTATCCGTTATGGGGCCCACAAATGGTTGCGCCGTCATACGAATATTCCCCGATAGAAAGAATATTCCACGACCAAATGAATATTCTCCGACAATTGAATATTTTATAACCACTTGCTTATTTTGCAAAATTTGCACATTTCACCCATAACCAAAATATTATATCAAATTAATATCTTATTATTCACAATAATAAATAAAGGAAATTTGATTTTATTCATTAAAAATTTGGGGTCTTACATTATTGTTTAAGTTATTTAATGTTTGATCCTTTATTATGGGTTGTTAGATGTAATTATTTTGATAGTGAGCACCAAATTCGGTGGAAATGAAGTACCCGGATTTGGGGGTGTCACAGGGGCAAGTGTGAACCTTATGCCATTATCAGTTTATACCGAACTGAGTTTGCCTGCTCCAAAGCCTACGAACATCTCATTGCAATTGGCGGATATGTCAGTCACGTACCCGAGAGGCATTGTGGAGGACATACTGGTTAAGGTTGACAAGTTTATATTCCCCGCGGATTTCATTATTCTGGATTTTGAGGAAGATAAGAGCATCCCAATATCCTCAGGAGACCATTTTTTGCTACGGGTAGGACACTCATCGACGTACAAAAAGGTGAACTAACAATGAGGGTCCAAGATCAAGAAGTAAAATTCAATGTTTTCAAGGCCATAAAATTTCCTACGGATGAAGAAGATTGTTTCCGGATGGATATCATTGATCGGATAATCAACGAAGACATGGGAAAGAGTTTGTTTAACGATCCATTGGAAATATCATTATTGGGAGATGAATAATCAGATGATCCAGAATTTGTGGATTACTTATAGATGCTAGACTCCCTGCCATGAGTTAGCAGATTTAGAGCACCATTTGAACCATTGCACACGGATGAAAAAGCCACAACAAGGATAAAATCATCATTGGAGGAGCCACCGACTCTTGAACTTAAGCCACTCCCTAAACACCTCGGGTATGCATACTTATGCCATTCTAATTCTTTACCTGTTATTATTTTAGATGCACTTAACGAATTGCAGGAAGAAAAGTTGTTAAGAGTGCTTAGGGAGCACAAATCGGCTATAGGATGGACAATCATGAATATCAAAGGAATCAGCCCATCCTTTTGCATGCAAAAAATTCTGATAGAAGACGATTGATAAGTAGGTTTTATACCTACTTACCCGGTATCTTTTACTTGAATTAGTTGTTTTTATTCATGTGTCTTAGTTACTTTTCATGCATTTTGTGTTCGTTTTGTAGGTTATACGTTTGGAAGCGATGTGAGCGATTATTGGTAAGGAAAAGCACGGAAAATGCAAACAAAAGCAAGTCGGATATCGTTTGTGCTTTCATGTCATTTCATGTTCTTGGCTTGGAGCTTGGACTATATTATAGAGCGTTTTCTTAGCTTTCCGGAACATCTTGAATCATTCCAATCGGAGTTCGGATGAAAGAGTTGTGGCATTTCTACCAACAGACATCATTGAACTTCACCGTTTTGCATGGTCATTTACATAGCAGTCACTTCCAGTCCAATTTCGACTATCATGCGTTTGTTATTTCTGAAATCTCAAAGAATGAAAGTTGTAGATCTCGTCGATATCTTCGATTTGATAGGTCGCGGCCCCGTAACTCCTTTCGGTTTAAAAGTTATGGCAGTTTTAGCAGAGGAGGTTCCAGCAGAAAAAGTAATTCGCAGATTAGTACCCAGCCGGGGCTGGGGTCCTGGGCGTTTTAGCAGCTTACTACCCAGCCGGGGCTGGGCTTTTGCAAAGGAAATACCCAGCCGGGGCTGGCCTATGCGAAAAAGAGGAGATTTTGTCCGAATTTGAGTCCGAAAAGGATTGTTTCGAGTTGTTTGATTCAAGGACTTCCAAGAGGACTTAAAGACATCTATAAAGGCTTATAAAAGGAGGGGAATAACACAGATTAGAGGAGATTATTAGGAGATTAGAGGAGATTATTTGGAGATTATTGATAGATTAGGGAGTTTTTGGAAGAATTCTATTAGATTAGATTAGAGTAAATTAGATCAAAACACTAGTTTTTATGAGATTTGGAGATTGATGCAACTTGGAGACCATTGAAGATTTGAAGTAGGAGTAATGAGGGAGCGTCAAGTCTACTGATAATAGATTATTTCTTCTCATCTTCTTCTATCTTTATCTTTTAATGATTATTCAATTGTGGATTCTTAGCTTTAATTCAATAATAATGAACTAATTCTTTGTTTGAGATTACAATGGATCTTATTGTGTAGTTTATTTTAATATGCTTCGTTATCAATTAGTATTTTCTATTGTGAGAATTGTCTATTGTGATTTGGAATTAATTGTTTAATTGACTGGCCATCAATTACCGTGATAATCTATATGAACTCGAGAGATGAAGTATTGATTTAGATCTAATCATGATAGCATGTGTTCAGGATTTTGTTAGTAGCTTAAACTTGATGAGTGTTAAGGTAGAGATATGCTTGACGCCATATGTAATCTTATAGAGAACTTGCTCTTAAACCTTCTTCAATTGTAATTCACATAGAGATATAGTGGGTTAGTTGATTAAGGTGTTTAACGAATTTCTATCTTAATTGTGGATTGACGTTAATACGGTATTAATGCATCGAGAGGTGGTTAATACTACTCTAGTGTTCTTGATTAACAATTCAGGATAGAGAATAATTGATGAGAAGTGTGTTAACTTAAATGAAGCAATAAGTGAAGTTGTGATCTTAAATCTCCATAGTCTTAATTTAATTAGTGAAATAGTAGTTAATTTATATAGTTGTAATTCATTCGTTTAAATAAGATTGAGTTGGTTATGGGTTAGTACTTGGTGATTTTTATTAAATAATTCTCTGTGGGAACGATACTCAACTTATCACTTTATTACTTGTTGACCACGTATACTTGCGTGTTGTGCGTAATTAGATTTTACCCAACAAGTTTTTTGCGTCGTTTTCGGGGAATTAGTTTAATACAGTTTTACCAATATTAGCTTCAATCAAATTAGTCTTAATTTAAACATTTTTATTTTTATTTTTAATTCTCTTCCTATATTTCTCTCTTTTCAAGCACCATGGATGACTTTGCATATCAATGGCCATACACGAACATGACTCAACCAAAGGAAGCGGAGATTGACAGACTCGCGACACTCTCAGCAATGTCAGCACAAATTGAAGAACTTTCGAGGAAGTTGGACGTTATCGCAGCCCAACAGAGTTGAAGGATGGCAGTTACCTGTGGCTATTGTGCTGGCAATCACCCGAGTAATTAATGCACCATCAATCTTGGGCCGGTACAGTATGGTGGTAACTACCTCAATCAGTATGTATATGATAATTATCATCAAGTTTGGGGGTATCACCCGGATTCTTCATGGAGTTACAACTATCAAGACCAATATTCTACTCCAAATCCAACATACACACCGGAATTCTCATATCAACCTCCATTAAAAGAAGAAAAGTCAAAGTTGGAGGAATTGTTGTCCAAGTTCATAGCATTAAATGAGGAGAGGAGGATTGATCAAGCGATATCAATGCAAAATCTGCAGAACCATGTGGATCAAATACTCAAAGCCTTGAACAACTGTCCTCAAAACAATCGGTGTTATGATGAGGATTCCGAGATTGATGAAGTGCCCGAGCCAAATCTACAACTGGATGAGACACGAGATGTTGAAAAAGAGGAGACAAGTGGGGATAATGAAAATAAGGTCGGTGAAGAACTAACTATGAGTACCAACGAGGATGAGCCGATGTTATTAGTGCCCCAAGTTCCTTCTCCGCCAAAGATCAAGGGTCCAGTTAGATTTGCAAAACTGTGCCCGCTTGGTAGTCATGTCGTCGGCAAGGCTCTTTATGACATGAGAGCTACTACAAATGTGAAGCCATGGTAGGATGAGGAGGAAAAGATAGAAGAAGAGCCCGTTGTTCTTGCCAAGCCTCAAAGCCCCAATCGAATCATAGGCTCAACGGACGGAAAAGCACCTAGTTATTCAACATTCTCAATTGGGCATATATTTAAACAAAGTATGCTAGGTGACTTTAACTCGATGGCTATCACAAATAGGAACCTACCAAAAGCTATATTATTTCCGATGGAATGAGGGTTCCTCAACTTTCGAAGAGGAATTGGATAGCATTGACCAGAAAAAGTCAGGCTGAAAGACTATAAATCAAGCGCAGACTGGGAGGCAACCCAGGAATTTTTTATATTTATATGCTTTACTAGTTAATTTAGTAGATAGAAATTAAGTTGCTTATTAAGTTCTCTTATAATCTAATCCATGTTGTCTCTCTTCATTGTAGGTATTGGAGGTCCAATGGATAGCAAAATGATCATCGCCGCCATCGCCACCATCAACTCACGCTTAGCTGATTACATGGAAGTTCTCTTCTATTTATCGTTATATTCTTATAATGAGGACATTGTAATTGCTAAGTTTGGGGGAGTTTTGTTTAATTCATTATCGCATGTTTAGTTTATGTTATGTTATTTTGCATATGTTGTTAATTTAGTTTAGGTTCATTATAAAAAAATCAAAAAAAATCAATAATTTCAAAAATAATAGTTAGTTATTATGTTTATCTTGCATGAGTCCAGCTGTTTGATATTTACAGTTTGTTTTGGCCAATGATGAGATTGGGATCGAGTAGACAAGTAGCGTACTGACTATTAGAGCTTTGATGTGATTTCTTGTTATGAATTGAATTTTTTTCTGTTTGAAACTGGTATAATATGGATAGCACAATAAAAATAACTTGTTGATTGATTGAGTTTAAATTGATACATAATGGGACTCTAAAGGATAATGCTAGTTTGAATGAAAGAATGAGAAGAATAAGTAGTGATGACTAAAGTTCGATAAAAACTTAAGTTCGGGAAAAAAATTTGGGATATATAAGCTTCAAAAAAAATGAAAAAAAAATATACCGTGGCTAGTTTTGTTTCGTGGCCTTTGTTACTTGAGTAAGTACGCCCGAAGGGGTATCTTAAAACCTAGCGCCCTAAGGTCTTATATGGTCTGGGAGTCGTTGGTCGAAAGCTCGCTAAGGGGTGACACTGTTAGCCTAATGGAATGAGACATTGCACAGTCATGGTTAAAAAGTAAAAAAAGAAAAAAATAATAATAAAACGGGAAAAGAGCATAAAGCCCCCATAATGAAAAGTAAAGCATAAGTATCCCGGATTGGACTCTTGAACTTGGTGGATGTTTGACTTTAGTTGGATCTAGCTTGTTCGTGAATTTTTTGAGTTTACACTGTATGATGCCTTTGAAGAGACTTGTTATGTGTTAAATTTGATTTTATATCAGTTAACATTGTTGTGGAGCTCACACGCACTATACCAGTAATAACAGTTTAAGATTTGATGATTTACTAGGAAATTGTTGATTGGTTTTGATATGAAGTATTATCATGTTTACTTGATTGCTCTAAGGTCGGTTGAATAGATTTGTGTTTATCAATACTGCTGGATTCGTAGGCATGTAGATTAGTTCCATTCCACTGCATTGCATTGCATTGCATTTTTGTTTTGTTTTTGCTTGAGGACAAGCAAAGGTTTAAGTTTGGGGGTATTTGATAAGTAGGTTTTATACCTACTTATCCAGTATCTTTTACTTGAATTAGTTGTTTTTATTCATGTGTCTTAGTTACTTTTCATGCATTTTGTGTTCGTTTTGTAGGTTATACGTTTGGAAACGATGTGGGCGATTATTGGTAAGGAAAAGCACGGAAAATGCAAACAAAAGCAAGCCGGATATCGTTTGTGCTTTCATGTCATTTCATGTTCTTGGCTTGGAGCTTGGACTATATTGTAGAGCGTTTTCTTAGCTTTCCAGAATATCTTGAATCATTCCAATCGGAGTTCGGATAAAAGAGTTGTGGAATTTCTACCAACGGACATCATTGAACTTCCCTGTTTTGCGTGGTCATTTACATAGCAGTCACTTCCAGTCCAATTTATACCATCATGCGTTTGGTATTTCTGAAATCTGAAAGAATAAAAGTTGTAGATCTCGTCGATAGCTTTGATTTGATAGGTCGCGGGCCCCATAACTCCTTTCGGTTTAAAAGTTATGGCAGTTTTAGCAGAGGAGGTTCCAGCAGAAAAAGTAATTCGCAGATTAGTACCCAACCGGGGCTGGGGTCCTGGGCGTTTTAGCAGCTTACTACCCAGCCGGGGCTAGGCTTTTGCAAAGGAAATACCCAGCCGGGGCTGGCCTATGCGAAAAAGAGGAGATTTTGTCAGAATTTGAGTCCGAAAAGGATCCTTTCGAGTTGTTTGATTCAAGGACTTCCAAGAGGACTTAAAGGAGGGGAATGACACAGATTAGAGGAGATTATTTGGAGATTATTGATAGATTAGGGAGTTCTTAGAAGAATTCTATTAGATTAGATTAGAGTAAATTAGTTCAAAACACTAGTTTTTGTGAGATTTGGAGATTGATGCAACTTGGAGACCATTGAATATTTGAAGTAGGAGCAAGGAGGGAGCGTCAAGTCTACTGATAATAGATTATTTCTTCTCATCTTCTTCTATCTTTTTCTTTTAATGATTATTCAATTGTGGATTCTTAGCTTTAATTCAATAATAATGAACTAATTCTTTATTTGAGATTACAATGGATCTTATTGTGTAGTTTATTTTAATATGCTTCGTTATCAATTAGTATTTTCTATTGTGAGAATTATCTATTGTGATTTGGAATTAATTGTTTAATTGACTGGCCATCAATTACCGTGATAATCTATATGAACTCGAGAGATGAAGTATTGATTTAGATCTAATCATGATAGCATGTGTTCAGGATTTTGTTAGTAGCTTAAACTTGATGAGTGTTAAGGTAGAGATATGTTTGACGCCATATGTAATCTTATAGAGAACTTGCTCTTAAACCTTCTTCAATTGTAATTCACATAGAGATATAGTGGGTTAGTTGATTAAGGTGTTTAACGAATTTCTATCTTAATTGTGGATTGACGTTAATACGGTATTAATGCATCGAGAGGTGGTTAATACTACTCTAGTGTTCTTGATTAACAATTCAGGATAGAGAATAATTGATGAGAAGTGTGTTAACTTAAATGAAGCAATAAGTGAAGTTGTGATCTTAAATCTCCATAGTCTTAATTTAATTAGTGGAATAGTAGTTAATTTATATAGTTTGTAATTCATTCGTTTAAATAAGATTGAGTTGGTTACGGGTTAGTACTTTGTGATTTTTATTAAATAATTCTCTGTGGGAACGATACTCAACTTATCACTTTATTACTTGTTGACCACGTATTCTTGCGTGTTGTGCGTAATTAGATTTTACCCAACAACGATGCAAGACTGACAGTGGAGCAATAGAGACGACTCAACCCAATCATGAAAGAAGTAGTGAAGAAAGAAATCTTGAAATGGTTGGATGTGGGTATCATTTACCTGATTTTAAGATAGTAAGTGGGTCAGTCCGGTGCAATGTGTAGCCGAAAAAGGAGGAATGACCGTGGTTCAGAATGATGACAATGAGCTAATTCCGACAAGGACAGTGACTAGTTGGAGGGTTTGCATGGACTACAGGAAGTTGAATAAGGCAACCTACAAAGATCACTTTCCTGTGCCCTTTATCGATCAGATGTTGGACAGATTAGCGGGACATGAGTACTATTGCTTATTGGATGGATATTCAGGTTATAATCATATTGTCATTGCTCCTGAAGATCAATATAAGACTACTTTCACGTGCCCATACGGCACATTCGCATTCAGGAGAATGTCGTTCAGCTTGTGTAATGCACCCGCTACCTTCCAGAGGTGTATAATGGTCATCTTCTCAGACATGGTGGAGAAAAATGTGAAAGTCTTCATGGATGACTTCTCTGTCTATGGGGATGATTTTGATTCTTGTCTGGAGAATTTGGTAATGGTCTTACAAAGATGCACAGACACAAATTTGATCCTTAATTGGGAAAAGTGTCACTTCATGGTTGAAGAAGGCATAATTTTGGTGCACAAGGTCTCGGTTCAAGGATTATAGGTTGATAAAGCGAAGTTGGAAATGAGTGAAAAACTTCCTCCACCGAGTTCAGTTAAGGGAATTAGAAGTTTTCTGGGGCATGCTAGGTTCTACAGAAGATTCATAAAGGACTTCTCTAAAATTACAATACCTCTGTGCAGTCTTTTAGAGAAGGATTCGGTTTTCAAGTTTGATGAGGAGTGTAAATTGGCATTCGAGTTGTTGAAGAAGAAATTGACCACAGCTCCCATAATCTTCACACCGGATTGGACCATGCCCTTTGAGCTAATGTGTGATGCAAGCGACTATGCAGTTGGTGCTATTTTGGGTCAACACCAAGAGAAGGTATTTCATGCCATATATTATGCAAGTAAGACACTCAGGGAGACTCAAACGAATTACACAACTACGAAAAAGGAATTGCTTATAGTGGTATATGCGTTTGATAAATTTCGGGCATATTTGATCGGGACAAATGTAGTAGTTTATACTGATCACTCAGTTATTCGGTACTTAATTTCGAAAAAAGTTGCTAAGCCACGCCTTATCAGATGGATTCTCCTTTTATAAGAGTTTGATTTAGAAATAAAGGATAGAAAGGGAACGGAGAATCAAGTCGCTGATCATTTGTCTAGGCTGGAAAATCAGAATAAAAAAGAAGAGGACAAGTGTGTAATCAACGAATCATTCCCGGATGAGCAACTGTTTGGGATAAATACAGAATTTCCATGGTACGCGGACTTCGCGAATTATCTAGTGAGCAACATTCTTCCCCCTGATCTTACACGACAACAGAAAAATAATTTTCTTCATGACGTCAAATGGTATATGTGGAATGATCCTTACTTATTCAAACAGTGCGCCGACAAGATGATCAGAAGATGTGTGCCCTATAGTGAAGTGAAGAACATACTGCATGAGTGTCACTCATCTAAGTATGGGGGACACTATGGTATCATGATTAGTCTTGTTTCAAGGCCTTTGTTACTTGAGAAAGTACGCCCGTAGGGGTGTCTTAACACCTAGCACCCTAAGGTCTTTTATGGTCTGGGAGTCATTGGTTGAAAGCTCGCTAAGGGGTAACATTTTTAGCCTAATGGAATGAGACATTGCACAATCATGTAAAAGAGTATGAAACGGGAAAAGAGCAAAAAGCCCCCGTTAAAAAAATAAATAAAAGAAAAAAAAAGAAAAAAATAAAGAGAAAGAAGGAAGCATGAATACCCTATTCAGACCCCTAATCTTGGTAAACATTTGATTTTAGTTGATACTCGTTGGTTTTTGAAATTTTTGAGTTTATTCTGTATGATTCCTAATAAGAAATTGGTTATGTATTAAATTTGAATAAGTATCAGTTAACATAGATGTTGATCACACACACATATTATATCAGTGATGATGGTCTACGATGCGAGGATTGATAATAAGTTATTGGTTGGTTTTAATATGAAGTGTTGTAGTGTTGCTTGATTTTTCTGAGGCCGAATGAATAAATTTGACTATGTGATATTGTTGGAAGTATAGACATATAGTTAGATACATTACATCTCATTGCATTGCATTGTATAGCATGGTATTTTGTTTTGGGCTCGAGGACTAGCACGGTTTAAGTTTAGGGGATTTTGATAAGTGGATTTTACATCCACGAATTGATTTTTAGTTCAAGCTTATTTGTTATTAAATCCTTACTTTTATGTTCATTTTTACTTGTTTAATTTCTTGTATTTTATGTGTAGGCTGGTTTGTGTGGCAAGTGATTGAAAAAGGGAGGCATTGGAGCAAAATTAGAGCAAGTATGGAGTTTTGCCAAAGTCAGAAATCAAAAGGCTAGCCCGTTGGGGCGGGCATGTTTTGGCTTTACACCCCCCCACCGGGGCAGGGTGTCTTCAATCCCAGCTGACAGGAGCCTAGCCCGTCGGGGAGGGCGTTTCCTATGCAAATACCCCCTCCGGGGCGGGGGGTGCCGAAGCCTGACTCTCCTAGCTTAGTTCTAACTCTATTGGGGCTTGTATTTGTGGACTTGGATAGCGTTTGGACTCTAAATCACATGGGACTTCGACCAAAACTGATGTGTTGGATATATATTGAGGAACAAACAACGAAATCAACATCATGAAAAGCAATTAACGAAGATTGAGAACAAATTTTCATATTGAGCATCGGAGTGAAGATTTTGAAGAACTTTCATATCGATTGCAGATTAAAGCTAAAGTGAAGGGTGTTCTGCGTTATTCTTCTTCTTTAGTTTTATATCTGTAATTGAAAGGATGATATCTTTAATTTATTCAGTTATTATTTCATTTATGATGAACTAAATACTTTTTAGGCTTAAGACGGATCTTTAGGTGGAACGATGATTATGTAATCTTTGATTTCAGTTTAATAAGCTATTATCCAGTTTATCTATATTAATTTGAGCTTGAATTTATGAATTGCCTGATCAATGATTCTTTATGGACTTGTATGAACTCGAGAGATGAAATACGAGTCTAGACTTAGTTAATATATCATGTGTTCTTGATTTATGTGAATGAATAAAATCTTGATGAATGTTAGGGTAGAGATATGCTTGACATCGCATGTAATTAGATAAAGAACTTGAACTTAAACCTTCTTTAATTGTAATTCACATAGAGATATAGTGAGTTAGTTGATTAAGGTGTTTAACTTAATTCTATCTTAATTGTGGATTTGAGTTGATATGGTATTAGTACATCGAGAGGTGGCTAGTTCTACATACGTGTTCTTGATTAATAAAATGGGATAGGGAGTTAAACCGGAAAAAAGTGTAATAATCTGAGTGATGCTTAGAGTGAAGTTGAAAGCCTAATTCTCCATTATTTGTTAGAAAATTCAGGTTTTAGCGTTTATTGATTGTTTGGTGATTTTAATATTTTTAATACTTTTAGTTATAAACTTGAAATTGATTAGTTTAATAAAATTAGGATTAATGGGAAATTGGTAATTGTGAGGTTTAAATTCTATTTACAGTCTCTTAGGAAGCGATACTCTACTTATTATTATATTACTTGTTGACCACGTATACTTTCGTGATGTGCATAATTAGATTTTACCCAACAATGACCAGGAACAATTGCCGAAGAATGCGATCCCTGACTCTCCTGTCATCGGGCAATGGCTCACTCAATGCCCCCACTCATGGCGTCTTCACTCAAAGGACCAGTGCGGACTGTCCTGCCTTTGAGCGCCTCAGCTTGAACTCCTAGTAAGGATCTGAATGCGGTCAGGGAAAAGTTATCCACACAAGGAACTTACGCCCCAGAAAACTCCGTACCGGTGATAAACTGCCAATCCATCGGCGTCATCATCACCTCGCAATCCAGTAAATGGAGAAACTGAATCTGGTGAAACCAGCGCTCAGACAATGCCCTGAGGTAACCCCAAGGACAACGGTGGGGTAGGATGGAAAAGAACGCCTCGAAACCCCAAGCATGAACAATCTCTCAGTACTCTAGGTGAAGAGTCTGGTACAGAGAGTGTATACCAAACCAGTTCCCTCGAGGCTGCGTAAAGGCGGGAACCTGCATCACAAATGCAAATCAACATCAGAACCCTTGTTCCTCATCAATAAGAAAAAGGAATATCAAACACAGCTTTACCTCATTCACATGCAAATAGATCGAGGGGTGGCAACTCAAATAATCCAGAAGCTCTAGATTCATCACATTTATGGCTGGTAACTCCCTACGGGTAATAGAAGCAGTATGAGCGAGAGCCACAATCGGTACATCCTCCTCCTCGTCCTCAACATCTCGCACATCAACCCGGATAGGATGAATCACTGACTCCTTCAATCGAAGAGGATATCGGGCTGGACGAGACCGAGGCACATTAGAAGCTCTCCTCCTCACACCTGAAGAGGTCCTATGGGAGCTACTCGGCTGGTCTGGATCCATATATCTGGATAAAAGTCTCCAAATCACCTCAAAAAGGGTGTGGTAAATTCTAACCTGGAGCTCATTAAATGCATTTTATTTCTATATGCATGCATGCATTACTTTAACATACTTCCACAGTAAAGTTAAAAATGCTTGTTCATACAAATACCTAAACTCATGGAAAAAAATTTCCAGAGTCTCCTTTGTAAAAAGGACTATCCACGTGCACGTAGGCATGATTAAATGGCCATTCAATAGCACACCAACTCACAGTCATAAACATCCTATGTGCATAAAAGTATCAAAGTCATAATCCATAAGGGTAATTTAATTACCAGGATTACTTTGTTTTACGACCTTTGCTCATTTGTCCTCAAATAGGATAAGAAATAGCAGAAAAAGGTGTCAATTTGACTGTTTCAAAAGTTAAATTTTTTCACATCAATATGTTCACCATGGTTAAATACTAACATTTAATGTGTTGAATATTTTTTATCAAGTCATATGAGCATGCATATTCACTACTATGTGTTTAGAAGCATTTCATATGATAACTCATTTTCCAAAGGACAAAAACTAGAAAAGAAGACATGCATATGTTACCAGGATAGTGCAGAACACTTGTACGGTGACGGATTTTGCAGAAAATAGCCCAAACTCAATAGATCTAAAGAACTCTAAGATTCTCTATGTGGATTCACTTGAAAATGACTTATGAAAGGTAAAGTTGCCTAAAGTAGACCCACAGATGGCCGCGAATCTACCTGCAGCTATCGTAGGTCAACCTGCGGCTATCCCATGTGGTCCCCACCCCCTCTGGGCCGATCCAATTTGAGTTGCAAAGGAGGTCCTATAAGCTAAAAAGTCAAATCAAGAAAAAAGACGTTATGCGATTAAGCGGAAAAGCCTGAAATCCTGATTTTTAGAGACCAAACTGCGGGTCTACATATTACTCATTGGTATTCTCCCAAACACAGGGTTCACAAAGTCGATGATCATAGCAGTTGCAAACTACATTTGGAAAAACCTCACAAAGGTTCGATGCCATCAACTTGAGATTGTGATTTCAATTGCATTCATACATTTTATCAAAAATCCTCCCCAACAAAGATTTCATACATCATCAGTTGTTGAAACACATTTCAGTGAGGGTCGAGAAGCCTTGACGTTATCTGTCATTGGCAAGTAAATCCAGCGAAGCATCAGGGATGGTCTGATGATGATAGCCATTGAAGCACATTTCAGTGAGGGTCAAGCAGCCTTGACGTTATCCACCGTTGGCAAGTAAATCCAGCGAAGCATCGGGGATGGTCCGATGATGTTAGCCGTTGAAGCACATTTCAGTGAAGGTCAAACAGCCTTGACATTATCCGCTATTGGAAAGTAAATTCAGTGAAGAATCGGGGATGGTCCGATGATGGTAGCCGTTGAAGCACATTTCAGTGAAGGTCAAGCAACCTTGATGTTATTCGATGTTGGAAATTAAACCCAGCGAAGCATCGGAGGTGGTCCGATGATGTTAGTCGTTGAAGCACATTTCAACAAAGGTCAAGCAACCTTGATGTTATCCGTCGTTGGCAATTAAACCCAGTGAAACATCGGAGGTGGTCTGATGATGGTAGCTATTGAAGGACATTTCAATGAAGGTCAGGAAACTCTGACAACACAAACTATTGGCAGTAACTCCAACAAAACACTAGAAAGACTTGGCGATACAAACCAGGGAAAACTATCCTCATCGGAAAGGACCAATTATGGAATTTGTTATACAAATCTTAATCAGACAAAGCACAATTCCCCAAGAGTCTCTCACACATGAGAAGAATATCTGTGATGGAAGTCTGTAATGAGGGTTAAGGATTTTGGTGATAACCCCAATGCCAACATCCTCTGGTCTCGTTCATGAAGCAGCCTACATTCCTTCATACACTCAGCATACATTTGTATCCTGCTGCATTACATTGCATCATGATTATCTTGTCATATTTCAAGTGTATAGTGGTCTTTATCCTATCCATGTCATTACATTGCATAAATATGATAAAGAGGGGCATCTGTAGACACTCGAAATTTTGCATTCCTGTTACTAACCATGCAGGAGGGCAAAATCGTCTTCCACAGATAACCCTGGAAGTCAAATCAGCTCAATCCCAGAGACAACCGTTTTCAATCTCGGAGACAACCTCAAGATACTCATTTGCAGTCCCGGAGACAACCCTGAGATATTAAGTTCCAACCTAGAAGATAACCCCAAGGTATAAAGTTCCAGTTCCGAAGATAACCCCGGAGAAGTCAGTTCCAACCTCGGAGATAACCCTGAGGCCCTCAGTTCCAACCCCCGAGATAACCCCGGGAGGTCAGGCACACCTCAGAGACAACCTTGAGGACATTCAGCACCTACAGCAGCCTAATCTCAGAGATAATCTTGAGTAACGACTGCTACATCTATTCAAAGCCAGAGATAACCCTGGTGAGGGGCAAAATCATCATTTTGCCACCTCGATACTACATTCACGTCGTCTCTACAACATTTCAGCCCACATTTCATACAGAAGTGTCCCACAAGAACCATAACTCAAAATCCTGAGTGACTACTACACAGGATAGCACACTGGATAGAATTTGAAGAATTGAAGATCTGGTCATGGACTCATCTTCCAGGCATCGTAAAGCTTCTTATCCCGTGTCACTGTGTAGCTCTCGACAACAGCATTCCAGAAAGATATAGCACGCCTCAATCGGATGCCCGGATTGAAAGTTATGAAGGTTCGAGCGAACAACGCATTACACGAGTACGCATACTTCGAGACGGTGGGACCCACATGGCCCGGGGCAACCCGGGTAGCCAGAGGTAGACCCGCGATCATCTGTTCTATAAATAGAGGCCTTGGGTTGGCCATTTTAAGAAGAAAAAAGCGAGAAAACTCTGCCCATTTCACTTTGTACACACTTCTATAGTGCTCGAAATTGAGTACTTCCTTTTTCTACACTTATGAGCTCGTGTTTTACAACATACTGAAATTTAACTGGTGGAAACTGAGTTTTCAGGCACCAAAAGCTATCTGAAGTCTTCTTAGCAGCCCACTATAAGATATTTAAGTTTTTTATTACTTCAATACATACATATCTACTAACGTATAGAGTCGCTCCGTGTGGGTATGCTCGGATCGTTGATCAGTGGCTTTTATTGCTTTTATATATATATAAATACTTATATATATATATATATATATATATATATATATATATATATATATATATATATATATATATATATATATATATATATATATCTTTCCATTAAACTCGATTTGATTGAGCCTGGATATACATCCGGAACGTTTACTGCTTTTGTATATATTTATAAATACTTATATATATACTTATTGTCATCAAACTCTGATTGATTGAGTCTGGATATACATCCGGTGCGTTTACCGCTTATATATATATAGGGATAAGGTCCAAAAATGCTCCTGATATTTTCTCTAATGTCTACCGAGCACCCTATACTTTTTTTTGTCCAAAAATACCCTTAACGTTACAATTTTTGTGTCATTCGTGCCCCTACCGTTAACAGTTGTGCCAACTAGACTAACATCCGTCCAAATTGATTACGTGGCATCCACATGGACATACTAAAAATATTAATTAAAAAATATTAAATACTAATTAAAAAATATACTAAAATACTAATAAAAAAATACTAAAATACTAATTAAAAAATACTAAAATACTAATTAAAAAAATACTAAAATACTATAAAAAATTTTAAAAAAATACTAAAATTCAAATTATTTTGTTAATTAAAAAATACTAAAATACTAAAATTATTTTACTAAATATTAGTATTATATACTTTTTACTTTTTACTAAATATTAGTATAACATATCAAATTTTACTAAATATTTAGCACTAGCTGGGTCCCGTGCCTCCGGCACTGTATGGACAATATGATTTATCTCAAACTTTGAACGATCAAAATAATTTATTGAGTGAGCGAGAAATTTAAAGTCATTTGTATTTTATTAAATTATATTATTAGATTATTAGATTATTAGATAGATAGATGTATTTTATTAGATAGATGTATGAACGGTGGGATTTATCTCAAACTTTGGACGGTCCAGATGATTTATTGAGTGAGCGGGAAATTCAAAATCATTTGTATTTTATTAGATAGATTATATTTTACTAAAATACGAATTTACTAAAATTTAACGTTAATTTTTTTTCTATTACTAACTTTTTTTTATTAAAACACGAATATATTTAGTATTATATTTTACTAAAATACGAATATACTAAAATTTAACGTTAAATTTTTTTCAATTACTATTTTTTTTACTAAAATACGAATATTTTTAGTATTATATTTTACTAAAATACAAATTTACTAAAATTTAACGTTAAATTTTTTTCAATTACTAAATTTTTTTTTACTAAAATACGAATATATTTAGTATTATATTTTACTAAAATACGAATTTACAAAAATTTAAAGTTAAATTGTAAAAAAAAGTTAGTAATTGAAAAAAAATTAACTTTAAATTTTAGTAAATTCTTATTTTAGTAAAATATAATACTAAATATATTCGTATTTTAGTAAAAAAAAAGTTAGTAATAGAAAAAAAATTTACGTTAAATTTTAGTAAATTCGTATTTTTGTAAAATATAATACTAAATATTTAGTAAAATTTGATATGTTATAATAATGTTTAGTAAAAAGTATAAGATACTAATATTTAGTAAAAAAAATTAGTATTTTTTTTAATTAACAAAATAATTTGAATTTTTGTATTTTAGAATTTTTTTTTTTAGTATTTTAGTATTTTTTTAATTAGTATTTTAGTATTTTTTTATTAGTATTTTAGTATATTTTTTAATTAGTATTTAGTATATTTTTAATTAGTATTTTTAGTATATCCATGTGGCTGTCACGTAATCAATTTGGACGGATGTCAGTCTAGTTGGCACAGCTGTTAACGGCAGGGGCACGAATGACCCAAAAATTATAATGTTGAGGGTATTTTTGGACAAAAAAATAAGGATGCTCGGTAGACATTGGAAAAAATATTAGGGGCATTTTTGGACCTTATCCCCTATATATATATATATGATATTGTCCGGACTCTCGGACAGGCTTAAAATGCCGACCTTTAATTTTTTTATTTTTATTTTTGCTTTTTTTAAAAAAAACAACTAAAAATTCCAAAACACTGTACTATGTAAAAATTCAAGTTCCATAAAATATTTATAAAAAAATTAGTTCTTTTAAAATAAAAAAATACCATATTTTGGTAAAGTCTGGGATCTCTGACTGGATCCGGACCATATATAATATATATATATATATATATATATATATATATATATATATATATATATTTCTATCTGGCCTGGAGTTCATATATATATATATATATATTTCTATCTGGCCTGGAGTTCCCTTCGTGGTATTTTACTGCTTTTATGTATATATATATTTACATTTCAAGTCCTTCCCGGAGTTTACTTCATGACAGTTGATTGTTCATATATATATATATATATATATATATATATATATATATATATATATATATATATATATATATATATATATATATATATATATTTACAACTTTTATATATATATATATATATATAACTGTTTATCAGCATGCATGTTAGATTTGCCTAAATCTGGCTATTTGTCACTTTAACATGTTCATGGTGACTAAAATAGAATCGTTGAAGCTGGAATGTTTAGATTTACTCAAATCTAATTCGTTTTCTAGCTTTTGCTACGGGCTAGATTTGTCTCAATCTAACTATTTCTCACTTTAGCCGGTTCATGGTGACTAAACTAGAATCGATGAAGCTGAAATAGTTTAGATTTATTTAAATCTAGTTCTTGTTTTAGCTTTTGTACATATTGCTTTCACAAGTGAGCCTAGGAATCATGTGATCACAGATTCAGTTCCTGAATCTAGATTCGGTTCCCGCGATAGATATTTTCAGCTGCAGCCAACTTGTAAATTATTCACGGTATCTGAATTTCCTTAGATGACTCTCATGCCCACAAGGAGTTTGGCACTGCTATGTATCTTATTTTCTTGAAAATGCTTCACATCTCAAAAATAATAAAAGCAATCTAGCCGAACACATAATAAAATAGAAGTATCAAATGCCTCAATTACTATTAAGCACAAGGGTTTGAAAAATTTATTTTACAAAACATCACTGTCATATCTCGTTAAAATTGGACTTTTATACAAAAGTCAAACCTTTTGTATATAGGTGCAAACGAGGCATAACACTACTTCCAGACAACTGCACATAGACCTACACACACATTCAGGTAAAAGTTTAAATTAAAAAGTGGCGGTAACCGTGTTATCACAGAAGTCGGGGGGGTGCCTAACACCTTCCATCCGTTTAATCAAGCCCCTGGACCCTAACGAATTTTGGTTTTGCAGACCAGTTAAACAGTGTCACATCACTAGGTCTATGTGCAAACTTTTTTTCGATTGAGTTGGTGCAACCATTTAAAAATATCAATTGACAACTCTTACAGTCAAATCGTCGACATATACATGTATGACATTTTTAAATTTATTTTTTCAAACAAATCTCACCTTACATGAGAATACCAAAAGACAAGAACAAAAAGAATCAAATAAAAATCTCGACGTTGACACATATATATATATATATATACGGTTCCTTTCAAAAACGTACCTAACAAACGTACCAACAACGGACTGAAGCAAGAAACACGCGGGTCAAACAAATCGGGTCGGGAAAAAATACGCGGGTCAACCAAACCCTTCCTTCTCTCTTACTCTTCCAGTAACCCTCCTCTCGTATTCTTTTGTTCGCGCCCTCTCTCTCAAACTCTTCCCCGCCCTCTCTCTCTCTCTCTCTCTCTCTCAAGGCTACCGACGCATCTGATAAGGGTCTGATCGACGTAAAGCTCTGGCCGACGCAAACGGAAAGGGACTGACCGACGCAAACGGAAAGTGAAGGTACTTCACTTTATTATTTTTGTAATTTCTGTTTATACCAAATGAAATCTAGAGTTTATTAGGGGGTTTTGATTTAAGATTACATTAAATTGATAGCACCAACTGTGGAATTTCATAGTCGAAATCTAGGGTTTATTCGGCACCTCTAGAATTTGATTTTTGTGCGAGTGCTCTGTTATAGTATATAGATGTTCTACCTTTTTTAGCTTACTGCAGTGTATATAGAAGTTTTATAATTTGTATATTTTACAAGATTACTCCCTCTTTTCAAAAAAAAAAATTGGTCTTTTAGTCCATTCCAAACTTAGTTTTAAATTTTCAGTTCAAAGAATGAATGATATATAGGAGTTCCTAATTTGCTGTAAAATAAACAGTATAGTAAACATCAATGGTATTCTAGGATTTAAGTTGTGCACTTGTGGTGTTTGATAAATTGTCTCAAAGATGTTCAAGTGTTTTAAAACTAATTATTACTCAATATTTGGAATTAGGTGACATTTATATATGTTCTATGATGTAAACCAAGTGGATTGGGTGAATCAAAATGAGCTTAAAAGTAAAACATTGAATGCTTAAGAAAACACACAACAAACTTAAAAGATTATTGCTAACAATACTAGATTATTAATAGTCACATTTAAACACATGAGTTCTAAACTTCTGATTGATTGATACCTCTAATTTTTTAGAGAGAATAATAAGTGCTTGTTGCTGCCTGAGTGTCATATTGTCAGAATGAGAGTTCATTCCCTCAATTCCACTAAACATCAAAGAGGAGAAGTTATATTGTTAATATTTATTAAGATTATTATTAATAGTTCCTTATTGATAAATTAGATTACTTGTATTATTATTATGAGAATGTACCAAAACAGTTCGGAATTCGGATATTATATATAATATACAGATGACAACTTGAAAATGCGGGATAAGTTCGAGAATAGATTAATGCCGCCAATTATAAACATGATTAGGTAATTAAATATAGGCATCCGGGTTTTGGAGGGACTGGGGAAGTGAACTCTTTTGTAACACTAAAAAAACATTCCATTAGATGAATTGGGAGGAAGAGGTGAGAGTGTGGTATTTATAGCTTGAAAATCAGGGGATGGATATTTGTATGTACCTAATTTAACTGATTCCAATTAGTCATGCCCAGCCTTTTGCATTTCTTGTCCAGTATGTTTGTCATTAATCATAACAAGCCTACTTTTTACATTCCAAAGGGGAAGAAGCTTTTTAACATAATTCTTCATTTGTTCTCATTTCAAATAGAAGCTTGTGTATTTCATAGTGATCTTCATTTCTTCCTTACTACACCATCTTGGCTAGATATAGTTTGTAATTTCAGTCTCATGCTTCTGAAACAGCTTAGAGATTTTTGTTTATTTGTTATTTTTGTAGAAGTACAACATGGCATCAGGAATTGTAAAATTACCCGCTCCAATAAGAGTGGAAATGAAGGTCAAATCTACTATGCATGCCCGAATGGAAAATGCAGTTTCTTGGGATGGTGCAAAGCTATAAATGAAGAAAAATCATCAGCAACTATTGAAACGCAGCTGCCAAATAATTTCATTATGCATGATCCTACTATAATTGAAATGAGACAAGAAATGAAATTATTGAAGAAATTAGTTTTTTAATACTTGTTCTCTGTTTGTTTGTTTGAGCAAGTGTGGTTTTGTTCTCATGTAATCAAGACCATTTATTCTCATTAAGCTTGGCTTTTTTATAAGCAATTATATGGCATTTTGAAAGTACTAAATCCTGTATTTACTTATTTGACATTTCCTGTTTCTTAGCTGACCATAATCTGCCTTAATTTCAAAACCTGGTTGTCTTTTACATAAAAGACCATAATCTGCTTAAACAAAAGGAACTAGCTTGAACAAAAATGATTTCCCAAAGATGTGTACTCTTAGTTTCTTACAGTATACATATTGTATACAAGACAGAGCATTAACACTCGGTGTACAGACTAGAAGGAACTTTAGCTCAAACTTGTATAAGAATTGTATGAATAAATTACAAGCATAAGCAACATCAGACAGCATGCCCTAAATCCAACCTACAAGAGGCAGCCATTGGAATAGTATATTAGCATCCGATTGAGCTGAGCTGAAACAAAAATGTGGACACAACTATTTGGTTACAAACTTTAGCGGTTGTGCAGTTCAAGCGGTTGTGTAACAGAACTTGTATCTGGTCTACTCCAAAGTCCAGTTCTTTAATTATGGCAGGCTTCTTTCCAGTCTCTACCTTTTTTGGTTTTAGCTGGTGCGCACCAGTGTTGGTTGAGTTGTGGCTGTTGCTCCTACCTATTGGAATATCATGATTATGTTTGCCTTCATATGAAGTTATGACAGCTTTAGGGTCTTTTGAAGACCTCTCAACATGTTTCCTGACATTGCATCCTGGGTACGTGCATTTGTAATAACTCCTGCAGATAGAAGTCAAGTGCATCAGAGATGAGCCTTGTGCAAAGTAAACAAGACTCATACCAATTTTTGTTACCTTGGTAATCAACATGGTTTCTCATATCATATAAGCCCATACCAGTATAGTTGTTCATTTTCACATATCACATTCTCATGGCACCACATTTAAAAAGACAAAAAAATGTTCTAATATAAACCACACACCTGATCAAAAATAATAAAGCACAGAAAAAATCAACTAGCGATTGTTTCTTAAACTTAAATGAACATGTATTTTTTTTTAAATTCTTTACTTTTATTAGCACTCGTCATAAATTTTTTTCCAAACATAATTTAGCAACATCACCACAGCAATACTCATCATAATCATCGAAATTTAATAATAAAGAATAATTCCACAAGAAGCAAATACATGACTAGTCTATCTTTACTTGTCATTCTATTAGTCTTTCCCAAATCAGTATTATCTGTCAGAAACTATAAATTCTCAAGTTTAGACACATCAAATAAATTCTCAAATTTACACACCCTGCTAATTGTGAAGCAACGTAGAATCTAATACTATTGATGCTACACAGAGGAGCTTTTTACTCTAAAATTATATGGATTCAGTAGTCAACGAAAATGCTATGCCAACAGCCATAGAAAACACAATACGAAATATAGCATCCCAAACATCCTTTTGGGACTCTGGGATCAGTGTATCCAACTCATAGAATATAACAAGGTCTCTATATGAAATGGAGCCTTTTGTGTATGTGAAAAGCATGTAAAAATGATCTCTTGAAATGCCTGGTAAAAATGAACACCAAGAGGTGGTAAATGAATCAAAATACAAATTTGAAAGACCAAGCCTTGAAAATTACATATTAACTATTAAAAATATAAAACCAAGTTGCATTCAAGCTGAAAACAGAAATACACATTTAAACTTTTCTCATATAGCCCTTATGAAAGTAAACAGAATTCAAAAACTTATGCAGAGTACACTAAACAGGAATGCACAAAAAAAACTTATGAATACTCAAAGGCCATACTTCAATTAACAAGAAAGTAAATCTAGCTCACTAACAATAAGATTATATGGTAAAATCACTATTTATAATTTGCAAAAGAAATCAAAATAAACTCAAAGAATCGCAAGCAATAAACTCTTTTTTACAAGTAGAAAATGGATAATATTACTATATATTACTTCTCGCATAAGACGATAAAGTAACACACTCACTCGAACTTGTTGAGACAGTGCGCTCAATCCAAAATCTGAAACTTTAAGAACTCCATTTGAATCCAGCAGTAGATTTTCTGGCTGTGTATTAGAAATTGTGTAAAGATATAAATGTTAGGAATATAGTATGACTAGTGAAGAATTTATAATGACAACTGAATGAAAATTCCCACCTTCAGATCTCTATGGAAAACGCCTATGACAGTACGAGAGAAGGAGGGTTACCGGAAGCGTAAGAGAGAAGGAAGGGTTTGGTTGACCCGCGTATTTTTTTTCCGACCCGATTTGTTTAACCCGCGTATTTTTTGCTCCAGTCCGTTGTTGGTACGTTTTTGAAAGGAACAGTATATATATATATATATATATATATATATATATATATATATATATATATATATATATATATATATATATATATATATATATATATATATACACCACGGATCCAGTCCGGTCTCCCGGACTGGACTTAAAATACGGACCCCAAAATTTTATTTTTTTTTTGCTTTTTTTTTTTGAAACAACTAAAAAAAAAAAAAAAAAATTTATGGAACTGAAATTTTTCCATAATAAAGTGTTTTGGGCGTGTTTTTAACACCTACCCCAACCAATGTATGTACAGTCTGCCCAGACTGTACAGACATATTTCGTTATAGGCATCCAAATCACGCCCAAAACACTGTATTATGGAAAAATTTCAGTTCCATAAATTTTTTTTTTTTTTTTAGTTGTTTCAAAAAAAAAAAAGCAAAAAAAAAAAAAAAAAAAAGGTCCGGATTTTATAAAATCCGGGAGTCCGGACCTGATCCGGACTATATATATATATATATATATATATATATATATATATATATATATACGCTCCGTCTCTAAAGCGAACATTAAAGAGCTAACCAAAGACGAACCGTCGTCTTTGGTGTCTATGGCGACGATTCGAACTGTCGCCATAGCCATGTAGTCTTTGGCGACGGGTCGAACCGTCGCCTTAGACACCAAAGACGATGGTTCGTCTTTGGTTCGCTTTTTAAAGTTCGTTTTAGAGCCTCTCCGTATATATATATATATATATATATATATATATATATATATATATATATATATAACCTTTTCGACTCGAAACGAGTACTTGCTATTGTTTACCCTGCCATTTTTTAACTTTTTTGGTTAAGTTCCGATTTTTTAATATATATATTTTAATACATATATGTTGTATAAAGCTTTCTTTTGACTTTTTTGACACATCAATGCATTTGTGTAAATTAGAGTCTAGTGGCACAGGAGTCTATTTTGTTGGGAACAACCAAGAACCAACTATACTAACCTTGTAAAAAATTTAAGACATTAGGTATCCGTACCACCATTTGAGACTCATTTTTTGAATTGGTCCATTTGAGAGTATTAAATGTCCTCAACATGCATATTTTTATTTTTGATGTGGAACTTATTCTTCACTCTGCACCCAAACAAAATAAACAAAAATCCACTTCAACAAATTAATAGTTACTTCTTCTATTTTCCGCGTCTTTTACTACTTGCGAACAAGTTAGAACGAAAATTACTTGATCTTTTTTCTTAAATTGGAGTGAGAATATTCTTCTCTTCTCCTTTAATTTTCTCCTCTTTTCTAATTTTTTTTTTCTCTTCCATAAAAGACCTCTCAAACAAAGGCTTCAGCTCCACTTGCTTCACCCCCAAAGTCGCTTCTCAACATCCACAAAAAATATTCAAAGCTAATATGATTTTTAAGCTCAGTAAAATACAGCATTTAGTAAAATACTGTAAAAAGTTCAATGATAAAAGAATAGCTTCAACATAGTTATTCTAAATCTTATACAAACATTACCATAAAATTAATAAATAAGATACATAAGGGAAACAAGAATGTCTAATCATTCAGAGTCATTAGAGGATTTGCTAGAATCTAATCTTCCAATTCCTGGTATTGCTGGAGCACCATGCTGCATCCAGACATGGCTTGATCCTTCATGAAACCCAATGCGTTAGCGAAACGGTTATCGGAAGTCATCCCATTGTAGCGGGTGAGAATCACGCGAGAACGATCGCGCCCCGGATCTGCAGATGCACAATCATTCAGGGGGCTGCTAACAAGCACGGCATCACAGAGCTGGTCCTCGTGGTCTTCTTTTACCGTCATCCTGTATGTGCCTGTTCGGTCTGTTAATCCCTCGACAGTGTAGAGTACTTTCTGAGTATTTCTGTCTTTGCATTCTACTCTGACCTTGGCACCTATAGAACATGAAACAACAGACCGTAGTTAAAGAACTAGAATCAATTACCCAATTTGGAGAACTTCATTGTTTGACCAAGGCAATGTTTAGAATATAAATCAACCAGCATACTGATTCGGGAATTAAAATGGGTTCTTGCAATCTACTTCAATTTGGGACTACATTAATTGATAAAAACAGGTCATCCAAAGCACATGACAAATGCAGCACTTCTTCCTGTTATCGTGAAAAAGACAACCAACACTTGAATTCAACAACAAAAGAGGTTTTCTGCTTGAGCCAAGAATGAATTTGCTTCTAGAATAAAGAAACTGGAAAAAGATTAAACCCATGTTCCTCACTGTGTATCATTTAATATAAAGCTTACTCATGTTAAATCCAATGATTCAAGGTTTTCAGGTTTCAACCCCTTTCACCCCATGTCCATGTAACATGGCATGTAACCAACTACATGGCAGGCTCTGCTTGTGGAGTGCCAGAAAGAACATATCTAGTTCAGCCTAAAGCTTGTAATAATCTCCCCCATTTCCAAAATTAGAGACATTTCAAAAACAAATTTTAAGAATAATTTTCTGTTTCTAAATGTACCCTTTAATATAAGCTAAAAGTTTAAATTTAGTAATTGTGGTGTAAAGGTAGAAATGATAATAAAAAAGTAATGGCAAAATAAGGATATTTTACCATATTAAAGTCCTTAAACATAAACATTTCTCTAATATTGAAACGGACTATAAAAAATGTATTTGTAGTTTTGCACATTTGGAACAGATGGAGTATATGCTTAAAATTAATATAGACAGTGATGAGAGGGATGAGCCGACACAAGCAGATAGGATCACATGACTTTTGGCAGGACTAGATATGATCTATCACTTTATAATATTAGTTAACTGACAATTATTAAATAAGGGTAATGCTACAGACACAAACTATTTTACAAACTGCTGATGTGACATACTCCACTTCAGCATATTGATCAATAAATTATTTCAATGTAGTTTTCGACCCCACACAATATGCTGAGGTGGAGTATGCCACATCAATAATTTGTAAAATATTTGTACAATAGTTTGTATCTCTAGCATTATTCATTAAATAAACTACATACCAGCACATACAATTACTACCATGTAGTATTACTTTATTTAAAACATCCTTTGATTAAATTACTCCCATGTAGTATTACTTTATTAAAACTCTAATGAAAGACTGACTACACATAAAATGCAAATCCCTATATATAATTAATAAAAAAATATTTTCAAAAATTAGCATCAAAACTTATTTGTGTCTGCTTATAGATCTAATCAGCAAAAATTAGCATCAAAACTTTTTTGTGTCTGCTTATAGATCTAATCAACTTTATCTTATCCCATCACAGTACGATATTTTCATTTTAAAACTAGAAAGACTAATTACCACAACACAATATTAAAATAACACAGATCAAGAACATATTCTAATTTAAAGTGACAACTGACACCTCCAAGATCCACATTATATACATAGCAAAATAAAAATACTAAAAAAAAAATAGTCCTAGTTCAGATCTACCACAATTTTGGTCGGTCAACATAAAAAATTATAATATCAAGCATATAGATCCATAATTATGCAATTAAACATACACTTTACCCAGCAACAATACACTCATCCGTCCAAAAATAAGTGTCCCATCTTAAAATATATAGTCCAATTTAAACATTAATTAAAAGTGGATTCAACCATTTTACATAAATAAATTTTGAAACAATTTATGTGAAAAAAACTGGGACACTCATTTCGGGACAGAGCTAGTATACAGAAATGAATAGATAATATGGGCATACCGTGAATGTAGGTGGAAGCGTAGGTCTCGAACCCGACCCGGCAAGTATCGCAGTAGACTTTACCCTCTATGACGAAGGGATTGGCCATGGGTCGGGTTGCGCTAATGAGCGCCGGCAAGAGAACGCACAGAGCTATGATCGACACCATTTTTGCCATTATTACCAGAGCTGGAGAGAGAAAGTAGAGGGATGGATGGAGTGAAGGGATAAGAGCTGAACATATATTGAAGACTAAAGTAAAGTGGGTGAGAGTAATAATGGAGGAAATAGGGGAAGGGGGAAATGTGAGTCTGTGTGGGCGGTGCATAGGTTACTGTGTTCTTTAATGGTGGCTATCTAATTGTGCGCCACGCGTGAAGGACAGTAACTTAGTACAAGAGATGGGGTATTCATATAATTTTGTTTAAGAAATGATATTTCTACGTTTAATTTTAATATTTTAACATGTGTTTTGTAGACATTCAAAATAATGGTATCACATGTCTCCATCGGACTCTCAAAATGAAACTTATGAAGGATTGAGTAGACAACGCTTTCAGAGTGCACGTACTTAGAGAAGACGAGGCCGCGATTACTTTGGTCTATAAATAGACCCTCCATTAGCCAAAAAAAAGAAGTAGAAGAAAACAGAGAAAATTTCGTTCATTTCAGCTCTTGACTCCTATAATATTTCAAATTTCAATATTCTTATTTATAAACATTTGTATACATATATACTACAACATATCAAATTTTAACCGGTAAAAACTGAGTTTTCAAGCTCCAAAAGAAGTCTGAAGCCTTCCTTGCAGTACACTGTAAGATTTTTTTAAATTTGAAGTTTTCTCTTACTTTAATATATATATATATATATATATATATATATATATATATATATATATATATATCCACGACCTATTGATTCAAACTCGAATTATACTGTTTAATAGTGCCTAGATTGCTAATTATACTGTTTAATAGTGTCTGAATTACTAATTTGTGGTCTTTTACTGCTTTATTATATATATACCAGTTTGGCATGAGTTATAAATTTGTGGCTTTTTTACTACTTATATATATATATATATATATATATATATATATATATATATATATATATATATATATATATATATATTAACTATTTATTGTGATTAAATATCAGTTTTAACGGTTTATTCAATCTAAATCTGTAATATTTGAATATGTGGACTAGATTTAACTAAATCTAGCCATATATAACTTTTAACCGGTTAAAAAGTTGTAAAACTTAACCGTTGAGCTAGAATGACTAAGATTTATTTAAATCTAGTTTTCTTTCTAATATTTTTATAAATATTAAGTAACCACATGACCCTAGATCCGTATCTAGAGGGAACGGGAAGCTTGGCTATGAGCATGTAGGGATTTAACTGATGAATCATTTGTTTTGCGACGTTTAGATTAAATATTTATTTTATTTCAGTATATTTGTTATGCAAGCTATTCATGTGATATTATGTGAGCCTAGGAGCCACGTGATCTAAGATCCCACTGATGGATCTAGATCTGGTTCCCATGATGGACCCTTTTCAGTTGTACAGTTATCTTGTAAATCATATTTGTGGTGCTCGGGTCACTTTGATGGCTTTCATGCCCTGAAGGAGCCAGACACGTATATGTAGATTATTTTGTCGAAGATGCTTCGCATCTCGAGAATAAAATCAAAACAAGTCGAATATGGAATAAAATAGAAGTATCACAGGCCTTAATTACTATGTGAGTATAAGGGTTTGAAAATATGTTCTCAAAACATCATTTCTGTATATTTTGCTTAAAATTGAACTTTATACAAGTCAAACCCTTTGTATATAGGAACAAACGAGGTATAACACTACTTCCAAATAATGCACTTAAGCCCATTTAATTGCACACACACTTCAAATAATTATTGTAGACACTCGAAAATTTCTGCACACCTGTCACTAACATCGCAGGAAGGCATATTCGTCTTTCAAAAATAACCCTGGAAGATAATGTAGTTCAAATACCGGAAATTCCACCGGAGTGGACAGTTCTGTCTCGGAGATAACCCCGAGATGCTCAGTTCCAGTCTCGGAAACAATACCGAGAATATCAGTGCTAACCTTGGAGATAACCCCAAGGAGTGCAGTTGCAGTTCCGGAGATAACCCCGAAAATGCTTATTTCAAATGCATGTAGTCAGCTTCAACCTCGGAACTCACACCGAGACACTCAGTACAAGACCCGGAGATAACAACGGGAAGACATGCATACCTCAGAGATAACCCTGAGGACCTTCATTACTTACAGCTGTCCAATCTCAGAGATAACCCTGAGCAACGTCTACTGTGAGACCCGAATTTTATGAAATTAAAGTATTTAATTTTCTTATAATTATTCTACTTAGTAAATGGTTAAATTGATGAAAGATTAAAGTTAAGGTGATGTGTGAAAATTTTTCAAAATAAGAAAGTTGTCATAAAATACTTGGTAGTAAAAGTACATTAATACGCGTTGTAAGACCCCAAATTATTAATAAATGAAATTTAATTTCCTCTATTTATCATTTTGAAATAGTAAGGGTTGATTTGATTAATGTGGTTAGTTATGGGTAAAATGCGCAAATATTTCAAATAAGCAAGTGGTTATAAAATACTCATTGTTGTCGGAGAATATTCGTTTGGTCGTGGAATATTCTTGCTGTCGGAGAATATTTGTACGACGGTGCAGCCTTGTGTGGGCCCCATAACGGAAAGTGATTGGATGAAGAAAACGACAAGTATAAGTTGTTTATAAATAACGACGTAGTTGTTACCGTTAATACTGTTGGAACACCCGGTGGTTAAAACACAGTAATACGCGTTGTTGCACAGTAGCACACAGTATTGCACCAATTATTGATTCTTACGTAAGAAGGCACTACTCAATAATTGTTACAGTAATTACTATTCAGTATTTTATTCTATCGATTCAATAATTGCTGCGTTGATATTTTATATTACTGTTATTGTCACAACACAATATTTTCTATTATCAAAACAATAATTCATATTATCTGAATAATATTATTAGAAAACATTATTGGCAATGTCTAGAAAGTTCTGTCTAAGGAGAGGTTTGGTCACCTAATTGCGCGCCAGTAAGGAGAAATTCTTATTGGAAAGCCCCCTTTTTCCAAGGAACGACTTGGTTGCCAGTACTGTGATTCTGTAATATTATTTGTGAATAATTAATTATTGATTTATATGATGAGGAAAATATTGATTTTATGTGGATATAGATGGAGAAAATTTTTAAAGTGACAATTATTAAAAATTGATATTTTATCTTTTTTGATAAAATAATATTTTATTATATTATTATAATAGAATAATAATGATGATATTTTACAATGAATGTGGGATATATGAGTATATGAGGAGGAAGAGTATTTTTGTTGTATTAAATGATTAACACATGTTTTGTGTGTCGATAGATCCCATTTCTTGACTGAAATTTGATTATAACTTGTAAAATCGTCCGTATGTGAATTTCGGTCAATTTCTGTTTGGAATTTGGAAAAACTTTCTTCTGTAAAGTTGTAGAGAATTGAATTTCCTATAAAAATTCGTGAGATTCGAATTTTCTGATAAAATGGCTATTTATTATGAATTATTGAAATTCCGAAGTTCCAGAATAATTGATTTTTGGAAGTTTTATTTATGTTTTAAAAGAAAAACGTTTTTTAAATGTTTATGGACATCTGTAACATGTGCTAGATGGCTGAAATCAGATTTCAAAGTGGGCGTAGGAATTTGTTTTATATATAATATTATTATATTAAATTTTCTGCTTTGGTGTTCTAAGTAATTTCCTATAAATAGGGTGCTTAGGTTCGAATTGAAAATCACACCAGAAACTGAAGTTTTCTCTCTCTTTCTTTCTCTATAATATTGAGCATATTTTGTGAGTATTTTAGTACTTTGAGTATTGCTATACGGTGCAAATTCTTTCAGCATTATATCCAGTATTCCAGTCAGAAGTACTATTTTTGTAAGGTAAGGGATGTTATTTTCTTCTCAAATGATATTATTTCTTCAATATCATTATGCCAAAATATTGGTTAGAACTTTTTATCAAATTTGAAACTTTTTCATGTCGGGGTTACTATTCATGAATTACTATTCATGAGTTACTATTCACGAGTTATTATTCATGAGTTACTATTCACGATTTACTATTTATGAGTACTATTCATGAAGCATGATGATGTTTTTGTGAAGTTTCTATCTTTTGGTGTCGGAGTTACTATTCACGTATACGACACTATTCACAAATACCACATTATTCACAGAAAAATTAAGTTTTCTTCTCTGTGTCCAAGATTGTCTGTTGTGATTCCTATCGTTCATTGGATCTATGTTTTGATCATTCTTGAATTTTACTCCGCTCTGATTACTTATGAAGTATTTTTGAACTTAGATTGTGTAAAGTACGAATCCTTAATATTTATTCTTTTGTTTCACTGAATTTGTTTTCCTTAAAATATTTTTCATCATCCTCAGTCCTAAATGATGATATAACTGAATATCTTTGGCCCGTAGTGCAAAGATGAACAGGTGTTTAGATGAACATGACCAACTGGTGAATATCTTTGGTCTGTAGTGCAAAGATGAATATTTGATTTATGATGTATATTGATTGATGTTACAAGGATAAAATATCGATGATGGACTTTTAAATTCATAGATGATAGTAGATTTCATTCTCTACTTAACTCTTCTAATGAATTGTTGTTTTCGCTGCAATTGTTGATCTAAAACTTGTTGTCTATTATATTCTATCAGATTTTTCCCTGTTGAAGACTAAGGATAATTTGTTGTACATTATCTTAGTCATAATATTCTTTACTGGGCTAGTTGAGCTCACCATTTTCCTTTTTGTTCCATTTTTCTTCTCAGGAGACGAGAATATAACGGGAACTAGTCGGGGTGTGGAGTAATGGTTCAAGACAGTTGTTTTAGTAGTCCTCACTATTTTGTAAAATAGTGTATCAATAATTGTAATGAAGACTTATTTGAGTGTGGATATTGTCTAGAAGATAATATTTGTATTTAAACCCAAAGTTTATGTGTTGTCGTATTTTGCACGACAATTGTATTAATGAAGTTGTAGTTATTTCTGTACCATGTTATTGGTGACTCAGAATAGGTTGGTTGGATTGGACCTATTTTGGGGGCGTCACAGTTGGTATCAGAGCTTAGGGATATGATCTCTAGCAAAGATCGGGGAATAGGAATAGGAGGGGAGAGACGAGTAAATCCTTCGCTAGTGTGTCCTACCTAAGCTTATTTGTTGGTTGGTCATAATATAGGGGTATTATGTGATTTGTTAATTTATTTAATTAACCTTTTTTATGGCAATATTTAAGAATGTTGACTGAGAATCTTAACAGTGGAGTAAATGAGACCGCAGAGACACCTTTGCTCACCAATGAGGAGAACGTGCAACAGGCTGACAATGTTCCTCTTGTGAACAACACCATTGAGCATATGACAAACGATGGTATGTTTAGGAACTTTCTATAATTCATGCAAAACCAAACGAGAAAGACTACTGTACAAAATGCAGGTGGAAACACTGGCAACTCACGGATGGTCACCGCTAAGCAGTTCAAGGAGTTAGGACTGCCAGAGTTTTTGGGAAAGCCAGAACCACTTACGGCAGAGACATAGATAAAGCAGATCACTAAGATATTTGATGTATTGGGATGCTCACAGGAGCAAAAGGTTCCTTTCGCCAGTTTCATGTTCCGAGGAGAGGCAGATTATTGGTGGGAAATCTGTAAAGCGTACTCAGCCTACCGCACTGAAGATGTCTTGGGAGAAGTTCCAAGAATTTTTCAACGACAAGTATTTTCCCGAAAGTATTCGTTACATGAAAGAGGTAGAGTTCATCAATCTGAAGCAAAAAAATATGAACGTGTCGCAGTACGAAGCTAAGTTTGCCGAGTTGTCCCGATTTGCATCCCATTTGGTTGATAATGAGGAGAGAATGACGCGAATGTTTCTGCGAGGTTTGAAACCCAAAATACGTCAATACCTCATTTCTCACAAACTTTGTTTATATTCAGATGTTGTGAATAGGGCTCAGTTATTGGAGCGCGATAATGAGTCGGCTCAACTAAAGAATAATGACCAATAACTCGATGATAATCGTACTAGTGGCGACGGTCATCAGAACAATGATAACCATCGTTGAGGAAATTATCATGCCAGAAATGGTAACCACTTCAGTGGTAATCATGGCCAAGATAATAAAAGAAATAACTCAAGTGGAAATTTCAAGAAGAAAAAATTTAACAATGACGGGAAGACGTCGGCACCAACACCAGCAACGAATTTTAGTGGAGGAGAAAGACCGTCAGTTAGATGCTACAGATGCAGAGAAGATGGACACATAAGTCCAAACTGTTCACAACCTTCTAATGTATGTTTTAGTTATGGAAAAGATGGTCATATCGCTCAAGATTGTACGGTAGCGAAACCCAGTCCAGCGGGGATGGTAACTCAAAAGGTTGTCCCAGAAAAGTCAAAGTCAATGGTTCCTGGAAGAGCGTATGTCGTGACTGGTCAGAATGCGAGGAACTCGAACGAAGTTAGCACGGGTTAGTTAATTATAAATTTTTACGAAGTTTATACCTTACTAGATACCGGTTCTACCCATTTATTTATCTCTCCTGCTTATACTCAACGTTTAAACTTGACTCCGGAGAAAATTAGACTTTGACTTATTTGTTGAAACTCCGTTAGGAGAAACTTTCTTTACATCCGCTGTTTATAAATCTTGTTTGATCCAAGTTGGCACCATCACATTACCTGTTGACCTTATTTCTTTAAAAATTCTTGCATTTGATGTGACCTTAGGGATTGATTGGTCAACCACTCATCATGCTAAAATTGATTGCTTTTGTAAGGTTGTTAGTTTTCATATTCCTAAGCAACCTGTTATTCGAATTTAAGCAACCAAACCATTGAAGTCAAACACTTTCATATCAAACCATAAAGTCATTCGTTTATTGAAAAATAGATGTTAAGTTTCATTAGCCCATGTTATGGACTTGAACAAAAATACGTCAGATTTGAATGATATTTCTATTGTTAGTAAATTTCCTGATGTATTTCCTGAAGAATTTCTTGGCTTACTCCCAAAGTGTGATATTGAATTTTGTATCGACTTTAAACCCGATAAAAAACCCATTTCTAAAATCTCATGGCTCCTATTGAACTTCAGGAGTTAAAAATTCAACTGTAGAAGTTTGTACCTGAGCCTTTATCTGGTGACTTCCTTTGTTGAATGCACCGAAGCCAGAATCTCCATAGGGGACGCCATATTTGTGTGATAGTAAACTGATAGGTACCATTGTGACGTGCTATCCAAGATTGGGTTATGAGTCATAGTTGAGATCAACCTAAGTCAGTAATCAAAATACGTAACTTTCTAGGCTTAGTTGGTTATTATTGAAAATTTGTGGAAAGATTTTCTCGAATCACTACTTCATTAACTCAGCTGACTCGTAGAGATACAAAATTTGAATGGAGCGAGGAATATAAAAAGAGCTTCTAAGAACTCAACATGCGGTAACGATGTTGGCTCGAGCTGTTGAAAGATTACGACCATACCATTCAATACCATCCTGAAAAAAAAAACAAACATGGTAGCTGACATGTTGAGTAAAAGATCGTATGCGTTTACGAGTGCGATATTGTTAACACAAAGACCCATTTCGCATGACTTACAGAAGATGGAGATAGAGTTAAAGATTCCAAGAACCCGCGTGAAGATAACGAATATACGATTAGAATTGACTTTAATCGATAAATTTAAAGCTGCTCAAGCTACAGACTTGGAGTTGATGAATATGAAGAAGAAGATGCAAGAAGTCGTTATTCCAAAAGCGAGAATCGGCGATGTAAGGAATGTTCAAACCTTTGATTTATTAGTCTATTTGAAATCCTCGATCGAATAGGAACTGTGACCTATAGACTCATTTTACCGCCAAGTATGATGCGCGTTCATAACGTTTTACACGTATCGATGTTACATAAATATGTGGATGACCCGAACCATGTTATTGAGTTAGAACTAAATGAGATAGCCGAAGACTTAACGTATGAAGAGGTACCTATCAAGATTTTGGATAGGAAGGAGCATGTCCTACGCACGAAGGTCATACCACAAGTTAAAGTTTTGTGGAGAAACCATGCTATTGAGGAAATGACCTGGGAGTTGGAAACGAAAATGAAAACGAGGTATCCTCATCTTTTTGAAACACCAGGTACATACGTCAATTTCGAGGACGAAATTTCATAAGGAGGGGAGGTTGTAAGACCCCAAATTATTAATAAATGAAATTTAATTTCCTCTATTTATCATTTTGAAATAGTAAGGGTTGATTTGATTAATGTGGTTAGTTATGGGTAAAATACGCAAATATTTCAAATAAGCAAGTGGTTATAAAATACTCATTGTTGTCGGAGAATATTCGTTTGGTCGTGGAATATTCTTGCTGTCGGGGAATATTTGTACGACGACGGAGCCTTGTGTGGGCCCCATAACGAAAAGCGATTGGATGAAGAAAATGACAAGTATAAGTTGTTTATAAATAATGGCATAGTTGTTACCGTTAATACTGTTGGAACACCCGGTGGTTAAAATATAGTAATACGCGTTGTTGCACAGTAACACACGGTATTGCACTAATTATTGATTCTTACGTAAGAAGGCACTACTCAATAATTATTACATTAATTACTATTCAGTATTTTATTTTATTGATTCAATAATTGCTGCGTTGATATTTTATATTACAGTTATTGTCCCTACACAGTATTTTTCATTATTGAAGCAATAATTCATATTATCTGAATAATATTATTAGAAAATATTATTCGTAATGTCTAGAAAGTTCTGTTTAAGGAGAGGTTTGGTCACCTAATTGCTCGCCAGTAAGGAGAAATTCTTATTGGAAAGCCCTCTCTTTCCTGGAAACGGCCTGGTTGCCAGTACTGTGATTCTGTAATATTATTTGTGAATAATTAATTATTGATTTATATGATGAGGAAAATATTAATTTTATGTGGATCTAGATGGAGAAAATTTTTAAAGTGACAATTGTTAAAAATTGATATTTTATCTTTTCTGATAAAATAATATTTTATTATATTATTATAATAGAATAATGATGATATTTTTCAATGAATGTGAGATATATGAGTATATAAGGAGGAAGAGTATTTTAGTTGCATTAAATGATTAACACATGTTTTGTGTGTCGGTAGACCCTATTTCTTGACTGAAATTTGATTATAGCCTGTAAAATTGTCCGTATGTGGATTTCGGTCAATTTATGATTAGAATTTGGAAAATCATTCTTCTGCAAAGTTGTAGAGAATTGAATTTCCTATAAAAAATGCGAGATTCAAATTTTCTGATAAAAGAGCTATTTATTATGAATTATTGAAGTTCTGAAGTTCCATAATAATTGATTTATAGAAGTTTTATTTATGTTTTAAAAAAAACATTTTTTAAATGTTTATGGACATCTTTAACATGTGCTAGATGGTTGAAATCAGATTTTAAAGTGGGCGTAGTAATTTGTTTTATATATAATATTATTATATTAATTTTTTTGCTTTGGTGTTCTAAGCAATTTCCTATAAATAGGGTGCTTAGGTTAGAATTGAAAATCACACCAGAAACTGAGGTTTTCTCTCTCTTTCTTTCTCTATAATATTGAGCGTATTTTGTGAGTATTTTAGTACTTTGAGTATTGCTATACGGTGCAAATTCTTTCAGCACTATATCCAATATTCCAGTCAGAAGTACTATTTTTGCAAGATAAGGGATGTTATTTTCTTCTCAAATGATATTATTTCTTCAATATCATTATGCCGAAATATTGGTTGGAACTTTTTATCAAATTTGGAACTTTTTTATGTTGGGGTTACTATTCATGAATTACTATTCATGAGTTACTATTCACGAGTTACTATTCATGAATTACTATTCATGAGTTACTATTCACGAGTACTATTAACGAAGCATGATGATGTTTTTGTGAAATTTCTATCTTTTGGTGTCGGAGTTACTATTCACGTATACGATACTATTCACAAATACCACATTATTCACAGAAAAATTAAGTTTACTTCTCTGTGTCCAAGATTGTCTGTTATGATTCCTATCGTTGATTGGATCTATGTTTTGATCATTCTTGAATTTTACTCCACTCTGATTACTTATGAAGTATTTTTGAACTTGGATTGTGTAAAGTACGAATCCTTAATATTTATTCTTTTGTTTCACTGAGTTCGTTTTCTTTAAAATATTTTTTTATCATCCTCAGTCCTAAATGATGATATAACTGAATATCTTTGGCCCGTAGTGCAAAGTTGAATTATTTTATGAGGAATATCTTTGGCCCGTAATGCAAAGATGAACATGTGTTTAGATGAACATAACCAACTGGTGAATATCTTTGGCCTGTAGTGCAAAGATGAATATTTGATTTATGATGTTTATTGATTGATGTTACAGGGATAAAATATCGATGATGGACTTTTAAATTCATAGTTGATAGTAGATTTCATTCTCTACTTAACTCTTTTAATGAATTGTTGTTTCCGCTGCAGTTGTTGTTCTAAACTTGTTGTCTATTGTATTCTATCAGATTTTTCCCTGTTGAAGACTAAGGATAATTTGTTGTACATTATCTTAGTCATAATATTCTTTACTGGGCTAGTTGAGCTCACCCTTTTCCTTTTTGTTCCATTTTTCTTCTCATAAGACGAGAATATAGCGGGAACTAGTCGGGGTGTGGAGTAATGGTTCAAGACAGTTGTTTTAGTAGTCCTCACTATTTTGTAAAATAGTGTATCAATAATTGTAATGAGGACTTATTTGAGTGTGGATATTGTCTAGAAGATAATATTTCTATTTAAACCCAAAGTTTATGTGTTGTCGTATTTTGCACGACAATTGTATTAATGAAGTTGTAGTTGTTTCTGTACCATGTTTTTGGCGACTCAGAATAGGTTGGTTGGATTGGACCTATTTGGGGGCGTCACACGCGTGGTTGCACAGTAGCACACGATATTGATTATTGATGCTTACGTAAGAAGTCACTCAATTATACTCAACTATTGTTACAGTAATTGATGCATCATATATCTCATATTATTGATTCAATTATTGTCACAGTATCATCTGTATAATATGTTATATTATTTAATCAATAATTAAGACGACAAAGTTATTCATATTATTATTTGCAATATTGACAATGTCTAGAAGTTCTATCAAGGAGAGTTTTGGTCACCTAATTGCGCGCCTATAAGGAAAAATCCTTATCGGAAAGCCTCCTCTTTCCTGGGAACGACCTGGATGTTAAATATTGTGAGTTATAATATTAATGATGAATAAGTTCGTGTTTATTAAAGATGAAATTGATAGTTCCATTGTGTGGGAATTATTAGTGTTAGTGGAAATTGACATTTATTTAGATAATAATTGATGTCTGAAGGTTATATTGACCAATCGGGTAATTCACCGGATAAATGAGCAATTAATTTCTATTAATTCTAATGTTTGTAACTATGTGTTCACATGTGTGTACTATTGATTCACATGATTTACTATTAGGGGAGTTGGTGCAAGATTGATAATACTTGCATGACTAAATTAAAAATGGAGGTATAGATGAATGTACTATACTGTAATTGTTTTTTTCACATGATTAGAACTATTGAGTCACATGATTTACTATTGATTCACATGATTTACTATTAGGGGAGGTGGTGCAAGTTTGATAATACTTGCAAGACTAAATTAAAAATAAAGAAAAAGAGGAAGGTATTATACTGTAATATTTTGAGCCCCAAAATGTGCAATTATTGAAACTATATTTTTCTATAAATAGAAGCTCATTCTTCCTTTATTTCTCACAAATTCACTAAAGCTATAGAGCGATTATTATAGAGAGAAATTATAGAGAGAAAGAAGAAGAGAAGTCTGCTACCTCACTATTCCAGTATCCAGTTTTCTTCTAAGGTAAGGGGTATTATTCTTTCGTATTCATGAAGAGAGTTATTTTTTTTCAATATTCGTACGGGTTGTTATTCCATTCTTTATTATTATGTTGGAATAACCTGTCTATGCGAAGTACCGCATACATGGTGAAATTCTTATGTTATTCCATTCTTTATTATTCTGTTAGAATAACCTGTCTGTGCGGTCTATCGCATGCCTGGTGAATTCTGTTGTTATTCCATTCTTTATTATTCTATTGGAATATCTTATCTGTGCAGATTACGCATGACCTGGTTCCATTATTTATTATTCTATTGGAATAACCTGTCTGTGTGGTCTATCGCATACCTGGTGAATTCTTCTGTTATTCCATTCTTTATTATTCTGTTGGAATAACTTCTCTATGTGGATTACCGCATGCATGGTGAATGATCCTTCATATTCATTCTTTATTAAATTGTGGAAATAATCTGTCTACATGGATTACCGCATGGCGGGTGAAAATCCATTTGCAGTTTCGTATATTCTATTATACTCGTATGAGATATCATTTCTTTTGTACTCGTCATGGAATATCATTTTCTTTGGTATTTTTTATGAGTTACTATTCACAGGTTACTATTCACCCGGTTACTATTCACTCTAGTATTATTCACTCAGGTGTTCGGGGCACTTTTTGTGTCAGAGTACTATTCACGAGTTACTATTCACAGGTTACTATTCACTCAAATATTATTCACTCGGGTATTTGGGGTACTTTTCATGTCGGAATACTATTCACGAGGTACTATTCCCAAAGTACTATTCACCCAAAAAATGTATTTCTTTTCTGTCCAAATTATTTTTGGTACATGAATATTATTCTTGAATTTTACTCCACAAAGCAGTATCATGTTGTCAATTTGGATATTTTTTAAACTCTGAATAAATTTAAAGTCTTTAATATTTATCCTTGATTTCGTTTGATTAATGCTTATATCATTGTCATCATCCTCATGCTTATATTGTGATGAAAGTCATCTTTGACTTACGTGCATAGATGGACTGTTGATTATTGGTTTTATTTTTGTATATTTTTGGCTTACGTGCAAAGATAGACTGTTGATTATTTGTTTTATAGTTGTATATCTTTGGCTTACATGCAAAGATGGACAGGTGTATGACATGATCATAACCACTGGTGATAATAACGAATATCCTTGGCCCGTAGTGCATGGATAATTCGATGATGTGATTGGCAGGATCATGACCATTAGTTAACAATTGAATGTTTTTGGCCGTAGTGCACTGCCAGACAATTGATTGGTATGATCATGACCACTGGTTTTATAGTTGAATATCTTTGGCTCGTAGTGCAAAGGCAGACATCAGATTGGTATGATTATTGTTATTACATTTGAATATCTTTAGCCATTGGGGTAAGGATGTTGAGTAAATGTTCTATTAAGCCTTTGTGGCAAGGAGAAACTGTCGATTTACATGAGTGCACTACAAGAAAATGCTCTAACAGCGACCAAATATATCAATGACCGCATTTTTGGTCGCAGATAGGATTTGTAGCGACCGACATTAGCAACCGCCCTTGAATTTGGTGACTAGATTATGTTAGCGATTTAACCCGGTCGCTATTCGGTCGCAGGTTCAATTTTACCTCCAAAAAAATTGACTGAAAATGTTGGCGCGCTACTTGTTTGCGACCACTAACTGTCAGCGACCGCATTCGGTCACTGATACTTCCACATCATTTAAAATCAGCGACCCTATGCGGTCGCTGATAGTGGTCGCCGATGTATTTCAATAAACCAGTATCAGTTCGTCACTCTCGATCTAGAACAGAAGAAAAAAAAGAGGGAGAAAAGAAGAGGGAGAAGAGGGAGAAGGGGGAAAAGAGAAGAGGGAAAAGAGGGGAAAACCGCCGCCGCCACCATAACCACCACCACAGCCGCCGTCGCCACCATAACCACCACCACAGCCGCCGTCGCCACCATCACCACCACCACAACAGCCACCGACGCCACCGACCTTGTAGATCTCCTCTTGTCACATGTTTCATTTGTCCTTATTTTTTCTTTAAATAAATAAATGTCCGATCAATTTTCTCGGTAAACAATCGGTCCAATTTGGTATCTTCTACTGTTATGTTATTGATTTTTAGTTTGCCATTTTGATATTTTGCTAGTAATTTTTGTGGAACTTTAGTATTTCAGCTGAGACTTTGTTTTTTCCCAATAATTTTGTAACTGAGATTATTAATATTGGGTGTCTGACTTTGTGAAATTTAGTTTAAATTGACGAATATAAATATTTAATTTGCTTCGTAAATTTGGAAATTTCATGTGGGAGAATGTGTTTTTTTCTTCCTATTTTAGTATTATTATTAATACTAGACCTGACAATATGGTTGGTTAACTGCCGGAAAAACCCATATTAACTAGAACCAAATCGGTTGGCTAACTATATTTATTTATTTGGGTATGTCAAAACATCTTAAAATAGTTAATATGGTTTTTAACCATAACCATATGGTTCCAACCCACATTAAAAATTGTTAATATGGTTATAGTTCTTAAATGGTTGGTTAACCATATTTTGAAAACCAAAACCAACCCATAACTAAGGGTGTAAACGGTATTAAACGGATACAGATACAGATATATCCGTATCTGTATCCAGAAAACCAATCAGCTATCCGTATCCGTATCCGGTATTCGACGGATTTTAAAAATATTATCCGTATTCAAAAAAATATTCGAATACGGATAATATCCGTTACCGTTTATTTTATCCGAATAGACAAATTATTCGGATATCCGAATATCCGAATTCGTTTATCAGTAACCTAATATAAAATTCATTCAAAATATTTACGAAAAAAAAATAAAGTTTAAATCATACATATTAATTAAACACAATTTAATATTTAAACCATACATATTAATTAAACATCCTAATCATAAGGGGAGGAAAATGAATGTATGCAAGTGATTAATTAATGAATGTAAGTTATTAATATATATGTGTGTGTATATTGTATATATATATATATATATATATATATATATATATATATATATATATATATATATATATATATATATATATATATATATATATATATATATAAGTTATTCGGATACGGATTTCGAATATCGGATTCCGGATATCCGTATTCGCCAGATATATTTACGGACGGATGTTAATCGAATACGAATACGCCTATATCCGTATTCGTATTCGTTTATTTACGGATACCTTTGAACCAAATACGGATATATCCGTTTTTTTCGAATGTGAATAATATCCGCTTTTTTCAAATACAGATGCGGGCGAATACGAATTTTCCGGTTACCATTTATAGCCCTACCCATAACCATATTTTGCCAGATCTAATTACTACTAGTTGATCCTTGCAATGCATTGCAATGACTAGTTTAAATAATAAATTAAATAATTTACCAGACATTCATGTTAAAAAAATCTCGAAGTTACACAATCCATGTAATTATCTGTCATGTAACTGCTACCTTCTTTCATGATTATTGTGTTTGTTTCTTCCCATAAGTAATGGCTGTTTTTCAATATTACCACAGTTCTAATTAGTTTATCCGTTACAGCTACATTTGGATTATATATTGAGATAATTCCTTTCTTTTTTAGTGATAATTCTTTCTTCGATAAGTAATATCTATTTATCATTAAGTGTAGCACTACATATTTAATAAAATCCAGGTGTTTAGTTGAAATATCAAACCTGTCAAGTTCCCAATTGTAGATGGAATAATTAGTGAAAAAAATCATATTAAAAGAAAGACCATAGCAACACAGAGATAGAGACGAAACACATAATAGAGTCAACCTTCTCATGGTTACCATTTCGAATCTGTAAAGCAATAAAATCCAATATATTAACAGACAGAGTAAGAAAGAAAGATTCTACACAAACTGAAATCCAGAACTGTCTATACCACTAACTGAGTGTGGATTAACGAAAGGAATTACAAAATTAATGCATAATGGACCATACAAACAGAGCAGGTATGCATGCATACATGTTGCACATTTGTATTATCAACATAAACTGGAAGAACACAACTTTGAATGAAACACAAGTCCAACTCACAGTCTAATCATAAATCGACGCCTGACTTTGAATGAAACACAAGTCCAACTCACAGTCTAATAAGAGGTTATGGAGACAACTAAGAGAGTACTAGTTTCTAACATGAATGACACACTTCTTCTTTCCCAAATGTCCTATGTAGAAGAGTTTTTGTTGTGTTCAGATATGGACCAAGAGTATATCTGAACTCTAAATTTTCCTACATACCTATTAAACAAACTCTAAATTATAAAATTTTCCTACATACCTATCAAACACTAGTCCATATGTTGCTCAAGTCATATGCTTACAAGTATGCTTAAATGTTAATCATATGCTTACAAGAATACTCAAGTCATATGGTTATAAGTATGCTCAAGTCATATGCTTACAAGTAGGCTCAAGTCATATGTTAACATTTATAATGTTGTCTGTAGTAGGTACCGTGGAATCATGGACCTCTATTCACCCATAATGTATGAATGGTAAGTCGCAGATACGATGTCCATGTTTGAAGTGTAAGAATGTAAATTATATGGATAGAGACATGATAAACTATCATTTACTTGTTTCTGGGTTCATGAAAAATTACAAAGAATGCTGGTGGGCACATGGACAGAGAAGAGATGGTGGCATCACAGAAGTACACAATTCGGGCAGTAGTACTCAGCGTATGAATGTAATGGTTCATGATATTGTAGGGCCAGATTTTGATTGGGAACAAGGCTGAGAGAAACCTATGAATTCTGATGCCAAAGACTCCTTTAAGTTGTTAGACGAGGGTAGCGAGCCATTGTGGCATGGTTGCACCAAACACACTACATTGTCTGCAGTGGCGACATTACTTAACATCAAGGCTGATCACAACATGAGCCATGAGTGTTTTGAGTCGCTCTTGAAGGCCATTAAGAGTATGTTGCCTGACGGTGAGAAATTACCTAGTAACTATTACTTTTGTAAGAAAATGGTGAAGAAGTTGGGTCTTGAATACCAAAAGATCGATGCATATCCCAATGATTGCATGTTATTTTATAAGGAAAATGAACATATGACAAGGTGCACGTTTTGCAGTCATGATCGGTTTAGTCCTAAATAAGAGGGTGTGACTATAAAAAATCAAGTATACCGTTTAAGATTCTAAGGTATTTTCCAATAACACATCGGCTAAAAAGATTGTACATGTCTTCAAGAACAGCTGAACATATGAGTTGGCATGCGAAATCTCTAGCTAAAGATGGAGAACTAAATCATCCCGCAGATGGGTAGGCTTGGAAAGATTTCAACTTAGCACATCCTGGGTTTGCATTGGAACCTAGAAATGTGAGGCTTGGATTGTCCACCGATGGTTTCAATCCGTTTGGCCACTCAGCTTTTCCGTACTCATGTCGGCCTGCGATTGTTACTCCGTACAACTTGCCTCCTTGGATGTGTATGAAACAACCATACTTGTTTCTTTCACTCGTGGTTCCTGGTCCTAAGAGTCTTGGAAAGAACTTAGATGTTTACTTAAGACCTCTTATAGATGAGCTGAAGGTATTGTGGGAGGATGGAGTACTGACTTGGGATGTTGCAACAAAAACAAATTTCAACCTTAGGGCAGCAGTTATGTGGACTATAAGTGACTTCCCAGCTTATGGTATGTTAGCTGGATGGAGTACACACGGGAAATTAGCTTGTCCGTATTGTATGGAGCATACAAAGTCGTTTAATCTATCAAAAGGTCGAAAGCCTTGCTGGTTTGACTGTCATCGTCAGTTCTTACCGGTAGATCACCCGTTTCGAAGAAATAGAGAACACTTCAGGAAAGGGAAAGTAGACAATGATATGCCTGCACCGCGATTGTCGGGAACGGAGATGCGAGATCGTGTGATGAGATTGCCGGTTATTTATAGATGTCTTCTGAACCTATAGCACGAAAGCGCGGGTTGGGTCGGGGCCCTAATCATATGCAGAAGGCCCTGGCTAATCCGGATGATCGCATTCTTATACAGATTCGTCCTCCTCCAGAAAGCACGTAAGTTAAACATCGTGTATATATAAGGGTTTAATATTTCCATTGTTATAAATATATATGACTGTAAATTATTGTATATATAAGGCAAAAGGCACGTACAAGGGCATATCACAGTTGCAACATATTACTGCTAGGGTACGTATGTATAGCAAGCTTATTGGCTTAGTTATTTGTTTTTATGTTTACAATCATCTTTTGTAGCTAAAATATCATTTGTTTACATAATAATATGAGAAAATGAACTGTAGGAGTCTCAGTCTCAAGGTCAACCTATCAATTGGTTGGATGTGTATGTGGCCACCCGCGATGGTCTGCCTGAGGCTGTTCAGATAGCGATAATAAGTTCACTTTATCCTAATATGTTATTTATAAATTGTGACGACCTTTTTTAGTATTTTTTTATTTATTTTTAACTATTAAATTGTCCATCTTCTGACAGGACACTTATAAGGGCTTAATGAACGAGCGATATCCTGAAGGCACCCCGCGTCCATCGATTAATCAAGAATTATGGGAGAGGGCGTCCATCGTGAAGAAAATTATGTCAAAGGCCAAGGACAAAAACAGCGCCCGACCATAAGTGGCACAGGCAGCTCTGCCACCCAGTCTACACAGTCATCAGGTTATCCAGCCTATCATACTCCTACTGACTGTGTGAGAGCGATCTGTCAGGATCATGATCATCTTCGTATATTGGGCAGGCATCTGCAGTCTTTGAGTCCTGATGAGTTGGCGGAGGCAGTGGGGGCAGTGGCAGCAGCAGCAGCAACACAGCAGCAGAATGACGACCATGTAAATATATATCGTTTATTATTTAGCTACATTGTCTTATATGTTTATAGTCTCTGAGTCACTGTCTTACTTATATGTTTCACTACATTGTCTATTGTTTAGCTTTCCCTAAGTCGTAGAAGTATCAACACATGTAACATATATGTTTTATTACTTTGTTAATTACAGGATCATAATTTGGATGATCCATGAAGAACGCCTAGACTTGTTTTTTTTTTAGATTTTTAAAGCCTTGTACTCTTTTAGATTCATTCTTTGGACAATTGTATTGGTTTATATGGATGTTTACGATATCGATTGTATTGTGTTGGATGAATGTTTACTATTTAATTGTGTTGGATGAATGTTTATTCTTGGATGATTAATGTTTATTATATATATAGTAGTTATATCATGGATGGATGTTAATATAGATGCTTGTATATACTGCTGTGTTGGGATTGAAAGCAGGTACAACAAAAAGTAGGTTATTTTTGGGAAATCAAAAAAACAAGCAAAATTTTAAATAAAAAAAAACAATAAGCGACCGCAGGCGGTCGCTAACACTATGTCAGCGACCGCTGTGGTCGCTATTACCGGTCGCTGCTACGTGTGCCACGTCACACATGATAACTAACTCAGCATAAGTCAGAATAGCGACGGACACGGTCACTGATTGCGGTCGCTAATAAAGTGGTCGATATTACTGGTTGCTAGTGTCCATCCAGCGACCAGATTACTTGCGACTAATATCAGCGATCGCATGCGGTCGCGGATACCCATCTGCGATCGTATGCGGTCGCTGATAGGCGGTCGCTGATAAGCCTTTTTATTGTAGTGTTATAATTATGAATTATGGATTTAACTAAAATCTTTGGATGTTTAGGTGAAGACAGGTGATGATAGTTGTGACGCCCCCAAAATTAGGTATACATCACCCATCTTGAGTCGCCAGATACATGGTACAGAATTCAAATACAACTTAATAATACAACTGTCGTGTACAATACGACAAAACACAAACTGTTGAATACAAATATTGTCTTCTAGAGAGTATGCAAACTCAAAAAGAGTTCTCATTACAATTATTATCACACTATTTCACAGAATAGTGAGGACTACTAATGCACTATCTAGGACCATCACTCCGTTCCCTGACTCGTCCCAGCTATATTCTCATTTCCTGAAGAGAACAGAGAAAGAAAGGGTAAGCTCAACCAGCCCAGTAAGAAATATTATGACTAAGATAATGCAGAATAAATTGTCATTAGCCTTAAACAGTGTTAAACTGATACAATATAACAAACATCAAGTTTAACTGCAGCGGAACAAGCAATCCATTAAAAGAGTCAAGTAGAGAATAAAATCTACTATCTTTTATGATTTAAAAAGGTTTTTCATCACTTTTATCGCTGAGACTCAGCTTAATAAATAATCCACATCATCGAATCACCCCTGCACTATGACCAAGGATATTCTTTAGTATCACAGCCACGAATTATCCATGCATTACAGCTAAAGATAATCATGTTTTTATCAACGGTCCTGATCATGCCATAAAACAATTCATCTTTGCACCCTTGGCCGAAGAGAATCCATAGCCATAATAATACCAAAAACTGTCCATCAATGCACTACGGGCCAATGAGGACTTTTTCCACATAATTTGTAACATTACGGTCATGATTACACCGAATAATCTGTGGTCATAATCATACCAAGTCCATCTATGCACTACATGCCACAGATGACTTTCAAATAAAAAATATAAGCATGAGGATGATGACAATGACATAAGAATTCGATAAAACAAGTTCAAGAATTAATTTATCCAGGAACTAATAACGTCCAAATTGTCAACATGATACTGCTTTGTAGAATAAAATTCAAGAATGCTCAGAAGAATATTTCCATGAAAAGATTGTGGATGAAGCGCAAATCTTAAGGATATTCCACTAATTTCATGGAGTATGGAAGTCAAAGTTTTAACCAACTGAGTATAATAAAGAATGGAATAACAAAAGAAATCACCATGCATGCGGTACTTCGCATAGACAGGTTATTCCAACAGAATAATAATTAACAGAACCAGGTCATGCGTAAAGCACAGACAGGATGTTCAAATAGAATAATAAAGAACAGTATAATAACAGAAGTCACCATGCATGCGGTACTTCGCATAGACAGCGGTACTTCGCATAGACATGTTATTCCAACAGAATACCAATAAAGACGGAACCAGGTCCGGCGTAAAACGCACAGACAGGATATTTCAATAGAATAATAATAAAGACGGAAATAGGTCCGGCGTAAAACGCACAGACAGGATATTCCAATAGAATAATAAAGAATGGAATAATAGAAGAATTTCACCAAGTATAGGGTAGCCCGCGTATACATGTTATTCCAATAGAATAATAAAGAATGGAATAACAGAAGTTCTCTTCATGGATAAGAAAGAAATAATACTCCATACGTTAGAAAAACTGGATACTGGAATAGTGAGGTAGCAGACTTCTCTTCTTCTTTCTCTCTATAATTTCTCTGTATAATAATCGCTCTAAAGCTTTTGTGAATCGGTGAGAAATGAAGGAAGAATGAGCTTCTATTTATAGGAAAATATAGTTTCAATAATTGCACGTTTTGGGGCTCAAAAAATTACAGTACAATACCTTCAACTTTTCTTTCATTTTTAATTTAGTCCTGCAAGTATTATCAAACTTGCACCAACTCCCCTAATAGTAAATAATGTGAATCAATAGTAAATCATACGACTCAATATTTCTAATCATGTGATAAAAACAATTACAGTATAGTACCTCCATCTATACCTCTATTTTTAACTTAGTCATGCAAGTATTATCAATCTTGCACCACTACCCCTAATAGTATAAGAATATGAATCAATAGTATCCCGTGAATAGTAACTCGTGAATAGTACTTTCACACGAAAAGTGCTCCGAATACCCGAGTGAATAATATAACCTCCAGACATCAATTATCATCGAACTAAATGTCAATTTCCACTAACACTAATAATCCCAATACAATGGAACAATCAATTTCATCTTTAATCAACACAACTTATTCATCATTAATATTATAACTCACAATATTTAACAACCAGGTCATTCTCAGGAGATAGGGGGCTTTTCAATAAGGATTTCTCCTTATTGGCGCGCAATTAGGTGACTAAACCTCTCCTTGACAGAACTTCTAGACATTGTAAATATTACAAATAATAATATGAATAACTTTATCGTCTCAATTATTGATTTAATAATATAAAATATTATGCAAATGATACTGTGGCAATAATTGAATCAATAATATGAGAGATATGATGCAACAACTACTGTAGCAATAATTGAGTATAACTGAGTGACTTCTCACGTAAGAATCAATAATCAATACCGTGTGTTACTATGCAACCACGCGTATTATTGTACTTTTAACACCAGGTGTTTCAACAGTTAACGGTAAAACTTCCGCCGTTATTTCCATAAAATATTTTTGTCGTTTTCTAAATCCGAAAATAATTCCATTGTGGGGTTCTCCAATGATTGTACCGTCGTATGGATATTCCCCGACAAAAAGAATATTTCTCGACCAATCGAATATTATACAATAACTTGCGTACTTTGCAAAATTTATAAATATTACCCACAATTATAACATTATCTCAAATCCACACCATAATATTAAAAAAAATATTTTGAGAAAATTAAATCTTTATTCATAAAATCTAGGGTCTCACAATCTCCCATCCTTATGAAATTTCGCCCTCGAAATTTACGTACGTACCTGGTATACCGGACAGGTGATGATACCTTGACTTCACTTCAAATTCTAACTCTTGAGGTATAACCTTTGAGCTTCGAATATGATCCTTCTTATCCAAGATGTTAACACGTATCTCCTCATACGTTAAATCTTCTATTATCTCGTCCGGTTCTAAATTAATAATGTGGTTCGGGTCGTCCACATATTTACGTAACATCGATACGTAAAAAAAATGTTCTGAACACACAACATACTTGGCAGTAAAACGAGTCTATAAGCCACAGTTCCTACTTCATCGAGGATTTCAAATGGGCCAATTAAATCGAGGGTTGAGATTTCCTCTCTTCATCAATTCTTGCTTCTAGAATAACGCCCTCTTGAACCTTCTTCTTCACATTCATCAGCTATGAGTATGTAGCTTGAGCGATTTTAACTTTATCGATTAAAGTCGATTCTAATCGTATATTCATTATCTTCACGTGGGTTCGTATATTCGCACTTGTAACCGCATACAATCTTCTACTCAACGTGTCAGCTACCACGTTCGTACTTCAACGATGATATTGAATGGTACGATCGTAATCTTCAACAGCTCGAGTCAACGTCTTTGGCACGTTATACGTTTGTTTTAGTTGAAGAAATATTTGAGGGTTTTAGAAATGGGTTTTGTACTGGGGTCAATACAAAATTCGATTTCACGCTCTAGGGGTAGGCTAAGAAGTCTTCAAGAATACGTAAGGAAATTTATTAACAATAGAAATATCATTCAAAACTATGGCTCTCATCCAAGCTTGGGTAACACGTCACATTGATACCTATCAGCTTGCCACCGTCATTCACGACGTTACCTACAGAAATTCTGGCTTCGGTGCATTCCACACAAGAAAGTCAACAACGAAAGGATCGGGGCATATTTATTTATGGCTTGATATGATAATGATTGACTTTAGTGGTTTGGTTACTTTGAATTCGCATAACAAGTTGGTAAGGAGTATGAAAGCTAATAACCTTACGAAAAGCATGATGAGTAGTTAACCAATTGATTCCTAAAATCACATCAAAGACAAGTATTTTCAAAGAGATACGATAGACAGGTAACGTGAAAGTGTTGATTTGAACAAGATTTATAAATAGTGGAGGTAATGAAGGATTCTCCCAACTGAGTTTCAACAGATAAATCAAAATCTAACTTCTCCGGAGTTAAATTCAAACATTGGACACAACTAAGTGAAATAAAAGAGTGAGTAGAACCGGTATCTAACACGGTATAGACTTCGCAAGAGTTTATGACTAACATACTCGTGATAATTTTATTCGGGTTCCTTGTCACGAAAAAAATGCTCTCTCTTAAACTACTGGCTTTGGCTTGTCTGGGACATCATTTGGTGCCTCCATCCAAGCTGAACTTATCTTCGGTGAACGACAAAATCGGCTAAGTGACCTTCTCTTCCACAATTATAGCATTCTTTGGACGACATCACGCAGTTTGGACTGATGTGTCCCTCTTGTCCGCATTTGAAACATACAACCGGTGGTCGTTCTTCTTCCTTTGAAATGGGTACTGATGCTGCTATCTTTCCATCATTATTGAACCTTCTCTTCTTGAAATTTCCACTTCTATTATCTTGGCCATGATTACCACCGAAGTGGTTACCATTCTTGGCATGATAATTTCCCCCACAATGGTTATCATTGTTCCGATGATCGTTGCCACTGGTATGAATATTATCATGTTGATGCTCGTTACCTTTTAGTTGTGTTGACTCATTATTGCGCTCCAATAACTGAGCCCTATTCACAACATCTGAATACAAACACAGTTTATGAGAAATAAGATATTGACGTATCTTCGGTTTCAAACCTCTTAAAAACATCCGCGTCATTCGCTCCTCATTATCGACCAAATGGGATTCAAACTGGGATAAATCCACAAATTTAGCCTCGTATTGTGTCACGATCATATTGTTTTGTTCCAACTTGACAAACTCCACCTCCTTCATGTGACGAATACTTTCGGGAAAGTACTTGTCGTTGAACAGCTCTTGGAACTTCTCCCAAGACATCTTGAGTGCGTCAGGCTGGGTACATTTTACAAATTCCCACTAGTGATCTGCCTCTTCACGCAACATAAAGGTGGCAAAGGGAACCTTTTGCTCTTCAGAACATCCCAAGACATCAAATATCTTGGTGATCTGCTTTAACCACGTCTCCGCCTTAAGTGGTTCTGGCTTTCCCAAAAACTTCGGTGGTCCCAGCTCCTTGAATTGCTTAGCGGTGACCGACCGTGGGGTACCATTATTTTTACCTACATTATGAACAGGAGCCGCCTTCGCCTGATGTTGCATAAATTCTAAAAAGCTCCTAAACGTACCGTCGTTCGTCAATTGATCAGTGTTGTTGTTTACAGGAGGATTATCGCCATCCTGTTGCACATTGTCCTGATTATTGATCTGTGGAGACTCAATGGTCTCCTGTACTCCATTGCTTATCTCAACATTTTTAGATGCCATTTTCAAATACTGCCACAAAACAAGGGTTAATTAACATATCACATATTATCCCTATACTCTGACTGACCAATTAAATACCAAATAAACTTCGGTAGGTCATACTAGCGAAGGAATTCCCCGTCTCTCCCCTCCTAGTTCTTATCTCACATCTCAGCTAGGGATCATATCCCTAAGATTTGATACCAACTGAGACGCCCCCAAAATTAGGTATACATCACCCATCTTGAGTCGCCAGATACATGGTATAGAATTCAAATACAACTTAATAATACAACTGTCGTGTACAATACGACAAAACATAAACTGTGAGTTTGAATACAAATATTGTCTACTAGAGAGTATACAAACTCAAAAGGAGTCCTCATTACAATTATTATCACACTATTTCACAGAATAGTGAGGACTACTAATGCACCATCTAGGACCATCACTCCGTTCTCTGACTCATCCCAGCTATATTCTCATTTCCTGAAGAGAATAGTAAAAGAAAGAGTGAGCTCAACCAGCCCAGTAAGAAATATTATGACTAAGATAATGCAGAATAAATTATCATTAGCCTTAAACAGTGTTAAACTGATACAATATAACAAAAATCAAATTTAATTGCAGCGGAACAAGCAATCCATTAAAAGAGTCAAGTAGAGAATAAAATCTACTATCTTTTATGATTTAAAAAGGTTTTTCATCACTTTTATCGCTGGGACTCAGCTTAATAAATAATCCACATCATCGAATCACCCCTGCACTACGACCAAGGATATTCTTTAGTATCATGACCACGAATTATCCATGCACTACAACTAAAGATAATCATGTTTTCATCAACGGTCCTGATCATGCCATAAAACAATTCATCTTTGCATCCTTGGCCGAAGAGAATCCATAGCCATAATCATACCAAAAACTGTCCATCAATGCACTACGGGCCAATGAGGACTTTTTCCACATCATTTGTAACATCACGGTCATGATTACACCGAATAATCCGTGGTCATAATCATATCAAGTCCATCTATGCACTACATACCACAGATGACTTTCAAAAAAAAAAAATATAAGCATGGGGATGATAACAATGACATAAGAATTCAATAAAATAAGTTCAAGAATTAATTTATCCAGGAACTAATAACGTCCAAATTGTCAACATGATACTGCTTTGTAGAGTAAAATTCAAGAATGCTCAGAAGAATATTTCCATGAAAAGATAGTGGATGAAGTGCAAATCTTTAGGATATTCCACTAATTTCATGGAGTATGGAAGTCGAAGTTTTAACCAACTGAGTATAATAAAGAATGAAATAACAAAAGAAATCACCATGCATGCGGTACTTCGCATAGACATGTTATTCTAACAGAATAATAATTAACGGAACCAGGTCATGCATAAAGCACAGACAGGATGTTCCAACAGAATAATAAAGAACGAAATAATAATAGAAGTCACCATGCATGCGGTATTTCACATAGACATGTTATCCCAACAGAATACCAATAAAGACGGAACCAGGTCCGGCGTAAAACGCATATACATGATATTCCAACTGAATAATAATAAAGACGGAACCAGGTCCGGCATAAAATGCACAGTCATGATATTCCAACAAAATAATAATAAAGACGGAACCAGGTCCGGCGTAAAACGCACAGACAGGATATTCCAATAGAATAATAAAGAATGGAATAACAGAAGAATTTCATCAAGTATAGGGTAGCCCGCATATACATGTTCTCTTCATGGATAAGAAAGAAATAATACTTCCTACCTTAGAAAAACTGGATACTGGAATAGGGAGGTAGCAGACTTCTCTTCTTCTTTCTCTCTATAATTTCTCTCTATAATAATCACTCTAAAGATTTTGTGAATTGATGAGAAATGAAGGAAGAATGAACTTCTATTTATAGAAAAATATAGTTTTGATAATTGCACGTTTTGGGGCTCGAAAAATTACAGTACAATACCTCCAACTTTTCTTTCATTTTTAATTTAGTCCTGCAAGTATTATCAAACTAGCACCAACTCCCCTAATAGTAAATAATGTGAATAAATAGTAAATCATACGACTCAATAGTTCTAATCATGTGATAAAAACAATTACAGTATAGTACCTCCATTTATACCTCCATTTTTAACTTAGTCATGTAAGTATTATCAATCTTGCACCACCACCCATAATAGTATAAGAATGTGAATCAATAGTACCCCGTGAATAGTAACTCATGAATAGTAACTCATGAATAGTAATTTATGAATAGTAACTTGTGAATAGTACTCTGACACGAAAAGTACTCCGAATACCCGAGTGAACAATATAACCTCTAGACATCAATTATCATTGAAATAAATGTCAATTTCCACTAACACTAATAATCCCAATACAATGGAACAATCAATTTCATCTTTAATCAACACAACTTATTCATCATTAACAACATTTAATCTTGCATAAGGCAGTGCAAACCGAAAGCATTTAAACATCATTATGAATTTCATCGTGTAAAACATTATATCTCAGTTCATGTTATCAAAAATACTCAACAATCCTTCATAATTCACTATCATCATAGGCTAGACATAATTCCCATTAAGCTAGAATTTGTGAGATATGCACTAAACATAAAATGCAACTAAACCTAACACATGAACATGCAACATTTAAACTAAACATGCAACTATTTTATGAAACTAAGCTATATGCAATTACCCTACTACCCCAATACCCCAAAACTTATAATATTCAATGTCCCAGTGAATAAAGGTAAAGGGTTAAAGAAAACTCCCCTAATGCTCTGCTGCACCACCCTCCTCCATAGTGACCACCATACACCGAAGAATGACAATCCTGCAAAAATTCCCTTAGTCTCGCTATACGGGATACACCTTCTTATCATTTGATCAGCACATTGTTTAAACAAATAAGGCTCATCCCATATGTACCATTTGACATCATGCAGGAATTTCTTCTTTTGATAACCCACCAAGTCAGAAGGTACCATCTTACTCACCAAATAGTTTGCGTAGTCTGCAAACCATGTCACTTCCCCTTTCACCATAAACAAATGCTCATATGGAAAGGATTCATTGATTAAAACCTTGTCGTCTGCCTCCCTTTCTGGATTGTCAAGCCGAGATAAGTGGTCCGCCACTTGGTTTTCAGTGCCTTTTTTGTCCTTGATCTCCAAATCAAATTCCTGCAGTAATAAAATCCATCTAATTAACCGGGGCTTTGCATCCTTCTTTGCCACTAAATGTCGAATTACCGCGTGATTCGTATACACTATCACCTTTGTGCCAATCAGATATGCTCAAAATTTATCAAAGGCGTACACCACTGCCAATAACTCTTTCTATATGGTGGTGTAGTTCAACTGTGCATCTGTAAGGGTCTTGCTGGAATAATAAATCACATGAAACATCTTCTCTTTCCTCTGTCCCAAAACAGCCCCTATGGCATAATCACTGGCATCACACAACAGCTCGAATGGCAAATCCCAATCCGGTGCAATAATCACTGGTGCTAAAGTTAGTTTCCCCTTTAAGTGCTCAAATGTCGACACGCAAGCCTCATCAAAATTAAACTGTGCATCCTTCTCCAATAAAATGTATAGTGGTTTAGTTATCTTGGAGAAGTCCTTGATGAATCTGCGGTAAAAACCTGCATGTCCCAGAAAACTGTGAACACCTTTTACTGAAGTAGGTGGTTGCAAGTTTTCAATAGTTTCCAGCTTCGCCCTATCCACCTCGAGTCCCTTCTTCAAAACTTTGTGTCCCAGTATGATTCCTTCTTGTACAATAAAATGGCACTTTTCCTAGTTCAGAACTAAATTTATCTCAACACACCTTTTCAAAACCATTACCAAATTCTCAAGGCATAGATCAAACGAGTCCTCGAAGACTGAGAAGTCATCCATAAATACTTCCACATTCTGGTCCACCATTTTTGAAATATAGCCATCATGCATCTCTAAAATGTGGTTGGAGCATTGCACAACCCGAAGGACATCCTTCTGAAAGCGAAAGTGCCGTAAGGACATATGAAGGTTGTCTTTTCCTGGTCTGTTGGAGCTATCACAATTTGATTGTAGCCCGAATATCCATCCAGAAGGCAATAGTACTCATGACCTACTAATCTGTCCAGCATCTGATCAATGAATGGTAGTGGAAAATGATCTTTCCTCGTAGCCTTGTTGAGTCTGCGGTAGTCCATGCAGATTCTCCACCCCGTCACTGTTTATGTTGGAATTAACTCATTATTCTCATTAGTCACGACAGTCATGCCCCCTTTTTCGGTACACACTGCACTGGGCTCACCCATGAGCTGTCTAAAATTGGATAGATTATGCCTGCATCCAGCCATTTTAGTACCTCTTTCTTTACCACTTTTTTCATTATCGGATTAAGTCTTCTTTATTGCTCAACCGACGGCTTACTACCATCTTCCAGCAAGATCTTATGCATGCAAAATGAAGGGCTGATCCCCTTGATATCTACTATGGTCCATCAAATAGCTGATCTGAACTCTCTAAGCACTCGCAACAGTTTTTCTTCCTGAAAAGATGTTAGTGTAGAAGAAATAATCATAGGTAGCTTTGAATCTTTATTTAAAAATGCGTACCTGAAATGATTTGGAAGTGGTTTTAATTCAAGTTCTGGAGGTGTCTCAAGAGATGGCTTTAATTTTACCGATGTCTCTCCAGCTTTCGTCAATGGCTAGGCAGGTGTTCTGAATTTTATGAATTGAGGAGTGGTATCTAGATATTGCACCAGTTCATTAAGTTCCTCGTCCTCCAAATCTGATTTTTCAGCAATGATATTTCTCAAAGGTTCATAATCCACTAGAATTTGTACTTCATCATTTAGAACCCGATCCACCAAATCAACCCGGAAGCATTCTTCTTCATCTGTTGGGAACTTCATTGCCTTGAAGACGTTAAAAGTATCTGATGAGTGGGATTTAAACCCGCGAATCGGATACTTTCTGCCTTAAATACTTGCCTGGATTCATAGTTATTTATATAATTTTTTAGGAATATAGTGTTTTTGTGTTTAATCGTTGCATTGCAGGGCTTCGCAATCGTTAAAAGTATCTCATTTCGCGCATGCCCGCGCCGCGGCGCCAATGCCAGGGTCATTGGCCGCGCCACAGCACCACGATCTGGCCCATGTTGACAATAGCCGCGCCGCGGCGCCACTCATCCTCCTCAGACTCGCGCTGCAGCGCGAGCTCCGTGTCCCAGTTACTAATGCCGCGCCGCAGCGCCACTCAAGGCTTAGTGGCCCGCGCCGCGGCGCCACCTCCGGTTCCCAGACAGACATGAACTTTGTCTGGCCTAGCAAAAGGGGTGATAGGATAAAAAGGAAGGGAGGCGGCTGATAAAAAAAAAGAAGGGAATTATTAGGAGAAGAAAAGGGAGAGAAAGCATACAAGAAGGGAGGAAGAAGCTTGGAACAAAAAGATCTATTGCTCTCCACATTTTCAGATTGTGCGCGTGAAGAGATTACTTGACAGAAGATTACTCCTTTCTATAGGGGTTTTTCTTATTTCAAATCTTCTATTTATTGTATTTGTCTGAAATGGATAGTGTATTAGAACTTTGTGTTAGTCCCATAGTTATGAACTAACTCCATTGTTAGGATTGCAATGTAACTTTTTGAATAACTTAATCGACTTTCTCTCTCGTTTTATATAATGAAGCATTTTGGAATGGGTTGTTGTATTTTGCTTATAATGTCTGATTTCTTGATAAAGAAATAGGTTCTGTGACAGCCCGATATTTTCTAAATAAATAAAACCGAAATTTTGCGTATAATTTTTTATTTATTTATTTAAGGATGAGGATTTGTACAAGATATTGTGTATATATATATTTATGGGGTAAATATAAAATATATTTATTACATGAATAATTGTAAATGATTCATTGTTTATTATCAAATATAATTTTATAATAATTAATTCCATATTGGAAATGTTTATATCAATTATTTTCTATGAAAATATAATCTTATATTATTTAAATAATATATGAAATGATTTTAGAATAATTATAATGATTATTTCATTATATGAATTTGTTCAGGAGGTTAAATTAAATATTTTAACTTAATTAAGAATGTTATTTATGTAGAATAAATCAGATTTGGAATCCAAACCCTAATTTTGGGTTTGGAATAAGGATTGAGAATAATAATATAATATTAATTATATTTTGATTTTTCAGTGCTATGAATATGTGTGGTATGTACGTGTTGATGATGATTGGCAAATTATGGTGTTTAATTTCAAAAGCCTAATGTTAATTGGTTAAACCCTAGTTTTCTATGAAAAACCCTAATTTGAAAATAAATTGTGAATTTAAGACTGTTATATGACGATGTTATATGATATATGTTATGTGTTATTTAATATTTTGCTAATTATAGAAAACCCTAACTTTAAATGTAAACCCTAATTATATTTGATTTTCTAATAATTAGGAACCTTAATCCGGAAACCTAAACCGGAGGTTCGATCAGTCAGAAATAGTGTTATTATGATTAATAACACGTGTGATGAACTTTAATTACTAATTAAGGTGAAACTAATTAGTAAATTAAAACCCTAAACTCTAGAACCCTAAATTAATTTCTTGAAACCCTAATTGATTTGAAACCTTAATGCGAAAGTCATTCTCGACTTTGAGAATTGGTTAAGTCGTTATGTAATCACGATAATGTGATTAACGAATGGTGATATATCAATTTAAAACCCTAATACATAAAATTCTAATTTGATAATTAGAAAATCTAATTATAAATCGGTAACCCTAATTATCAAAATCTTAAACCCTAATTGCTAAATTAGCAAAGTCAATGATAATTATATGATCTAGAAATCCTAATTAATTTATTTTTTTTGAAAACCCTAAGATATTTTAAAAACCTTAATTTTCTATTAAAACCTTAAATTTTAATTAGTAAGTTATAATTAAAATTTTATTGAGCTTTAGTTTTAATTATTCAAGCCCTAGAAATTTTTGGGGAACCTTAAGGAGTTAAAAATCTAGTGAATAAAACCTAGATTCAAGTACCATGGACAAGAATACCCTTAATTATTTTGTTAAATTACTAAAATAGTATTTTTAATTTATTTAATTAAGCTTTCTTGCAAATCTTTCCAAATCTTGGGTTGTTCACCAACCCTAGATTATCCTATGTGCCAAGATCTTTTCATATCATCCATTATCAACAGCCATACATGCATCACAACACATTATATATAGATTGGAAGAGAGATAAAGTTCATTTTTTTGGCCATTTGAGCACCAATTCTCAACCAAGACCTCTCTCTCTCTCCAATCGCACGAAAAATACTAGTATATCAGTCCCTTAATACATCCCCACGAACACCACAAACAAATCAGTAGCCAAGATCCAGAATTGTTCATCTAAGGTATAAAACCCTAGATTTAATTTCTGTCCAAATTCGGTGTTAGGTGTTATGATTAAGTGTTAGAATATTTTGTTTATGTTGTCTTATGATGATCTGGGTTACTAGATGTTAGATCCATAACATCTAGATGCTCGGATTTGAAGATCTACAAATTTTGGAAATTTTTTAATCTGTTGTCTGACAACGAATGTCAGGTCGTGTAGATCTCTGTACGTGTTTGATTTTTGTGTTTTAAGTGTTGATTATTGTAGTATGATGTAATATCTTTACTCTGGAAGTGAAATGGAAAATTGTTAATAGCTAGATTCCAAGTTATACTCGGTCAAAGTCGGTTGACCGACCATGACCGAGGATAATCTGGGCAATGAAGAACAGCAAGAACAGCCTCTGACAATGTTTTGTGAGCCTTATATCTGACATGTTTTTGATGTTTTGTTGTTGTTGTTTGGTTAATGTTGTAGCTGGGTATGTGTAGTATAGATCTGGGTCTTTTAATATCTTGTAAACTCAATAAATCGATCGTGAAAGGTGGTCAAAGTAGACCACTCGAACGGACTTATGCATTTCTGGGAAAACCCAGGAAATTAAGAACGCCACCGTCTGACCTACTTTGACCGAGTTAGATCTGGCACATGTATTGTATTTGGACTGAGATCTTGTTATCTCGTTGTTCATTGACATATATACTACCATTATAATGTAAGAAATAACTTAAATAACCACCTGAACCGAAAGTAATTTAAGCTGAAAAGTAGCTGCTCGAATTTCTGGGTTTCTGATGAAGCCCAGATTTGGTCTGACAGCATGTTTGGCAGATCATATCTTTTTATTGTATTATTGATTGATCAAAGTGAGTGTTGGATGTTGTAGTGCTACATGGGTACTATATAACTAAAGTTTGAGCTAACTCAGAACGCGATTACACTGTGAATTAAACTCGGTCAAAGGGAGCAACTTGAACACTGATCTGTTAGTGTTCTTGGGCTCAAGAACACCTATAGCGACAGAAAGTGTCGCTATAGGCCTTTAGCGACGGTTTTAATTATAATTTCTGGAAATTAATAAAAATTGATAAAAAATGGTTTTTAATTATTAAAAATACATAATAAATTATGAAAAATTATTTTAAAGTCTGAAAAATAGTTTTTAACTATTATGGGTATATTTCGAAAATATTTAATATTTTTGGAATATAAATGGTATTTATTTATTTAATTACAATATTAGATAAATTAATTAAAAATGGTTTTAATTCATGAAAAATCATGAAAAATTGTATTATTGTGTTAGGAAATAATTTTGAGTTATTTTTGATAACTTTTAATATTTTGTGATAATTTTCATTAATGAATTAATATTAATGATAGTTAAGTTATTTATTAAATGAATGAAATAAATGAATAAAAAATGATTTTATTATATTAAAAATTATTTTAAATAATAATAAGGTATTTAAGAATATTTTAAGTTATAAAATATAACTTTTAATATTTAATGGTTAATTTCATTAATTAATGATTAATAATGATATTAAAGTTATTTAATAATTATATTAAATAAATTAGTTTAAAAATGATTTTTATATTATAATAATTATTTTTAATGAAAATAAAGTGTTTAAAGATATTTTAAGTTATAAACTATAACTTTTAATATTTAAAGGATAATTTCATTAATAATTTAATATTAATGATATGTTAATGATATTAAATTTATTTAATAATTATATTAAATAAATAGTTTAAAAATGGTTTTATTTATTTAAAAATCATGTAAAAAGGGATATAAAAGAATTAAAAATATTTTAAGTTATAATTAATGACTTTTAATATTTAGATAATAGTTCATTAATATTTAAATATTAATGGTAATTATTTAATAATGATTTTAGATGTTTTAAAAATCATTGAAGGGTAATATAAGTACTTTAAAAATATTTTTTTGAGTTATTATAAATAACTTTAATATTTTGGCAATGGTTTCATTAATAGTTTAATATTAATTAAATATTAATGATAATAGAATTGTTTGATGTTTAAATCATTTAATAATGATTCTGATATTTCAAAAATTATGGTAAATGGTAATAATTATTTTATAATTATTATAAGGTCTTGAAAAATGATATGACTGTTATTTAATTAGTCTAAATGGATATTGGTCAACTGTTTAGAGTCTTAGACCCGATAATTACTCGATAAAGTTGTCGGTAGACCGACATATTTCAGAAATTGATCTAGACTTAGATAATGTGATTAGTTAAATGTTTAATTGTGATTCAATGGTTATTAAGGTTGTGTGACAATGTGATTAGGAATGTGTTGATGTTTGTTTGCGATGTCATGATTGTAGAACATGTGTGATAAGATGATTAGGTTATGTGCTGACTGCGAAATGCAGTACTATGTGTTATATTATATTGTTCTAATCGAACGAATGATTTGATTAATGATAGGTTGTGATAGAAAAGGGTAGAACTAAGTTGAGAATTGTAAGCAGCGCATCAGGCAAGTATCCTAACTTTGCATTTTCTTTATGCAATGGTCAGAAGTAAGAAGTTCAGAATTATTATTATTAATGTACAGATGGTTAAACTTATATTATATACACCCTTTGATTATCAACATGTTAGTATATGATAATTCAGATATATATTCTTTTCGTTAATTTCTAGAAATGATTATACAAGTGTCTCCACTTGGATAATCATTGTATTTAATCACATGTTGATAAACTTTTGTTATACATATATGTTGAATTATAGATTATTGTTGGATAAAATAAAACCTTTTGTCTAGAACCCTGACAAATATGAACATCCCGTTTACGGGAAAACTTTTATACGCCCAAGGCGGATCAAGTAAATGATAACATCGTTCTTGTAATGTAGTATTGATCAATACAGGACACAACGGGCTGATCACCCCCGTGTCCGTAAGTTATGACGGTTTGCAGATGAAGTTCTGCTAAACCTTTTCAAAAATAAAAACAATGTTCATAAAATGTCACTTAAACTCTATTTACAGCCAGTACGTAATTTCAAAAATTTGAAAGAGAGTTGTTATGTTATTAATATCGGTTCAGAATACTTCACAACTATTGACTTGTTATAAATGAATATTATAAAGAAAACATTTAAATTCTTTCAACTTATATATATAATACTTGCTGGGCACTCAAATGCTCTTCCTTGCTTAATTTAAATGTTTTCAGATAAGTGTGAACAATCAGAAGGATGGGTCAAGAACAAGTGAAAAGGAAAGCAAACAGATTAGGTTTACGGTGTCATATAAGTAAAGGTTGCGTACTTGGGATTAAACTCTGATAAATGTAAGATAAGTTTGTAATTTATTTTAGTATTATTATTATTAGTAATATTTCCGCTCATAGAAATGGTATCGTGAAGTACCGAGTTCGGGTTTCAAGTATCCGGGTTCGGGGACTTTATATCATGGTATCAGAGCTATAGGGTTAGAAACCTTAGGTGGGTTAGACCTTAGGCTATAACCTTAGAACAGAGGGAAACGTTGAAAATACAAATAACTCATATAGAGTTAGTGGGTTGGTATGATTCAAAGATGAATCTCGGCGAGTTGTTAAGCCACAGAGTTTCCTAACTCTGATAATAAAGTTGAACAGTAATGGTGAATAGATCGAGTCTAAAAGACTGGAAGTGCAGGGAAAGTAGATCGTAAAACAAAACAATTAAGACATAGAATTAAATCATAATATATACGATGAGATCACCGTGATCTGATAAAATTATGACAGTCAGAAAGAATCAATCTTATGATTGGAAAGTTTAAAGCAAGATTGTTGTGTGAATGGTACAGATTCAAGAAAGGGTTATGAATAAGGATTAAATGAAATTCGAATGGAAAAAGGGGGTTAAGATTAGGTGAAGATTTCAATGAGGACTCATGTCAGCAGCTGAGTTGTATGATTCCTTGTATGGGCGGGAAATCGTACTTGGTGTAAAAACTACTTAGTATCTGACACTGATAATCATTGAAATGTTTGTGTCGTGCTATTTGCTATATGCATGTTAAGAGGGTGATTCCTTTCTCATGTGTATAAAAAAATAGATAGGTCATAGGTAGAGAACATAAGGATAAGTTCGAGTTCTTAAAACTCATACTTATGTGACATTCTTGATTCATAGTTATATGAAATGTTTATGAATCCCTCTGAGAATGGACGCCAAAGGTCTGACTAGGATAAATTCGTAAACTCATATAACTGTGACAAGTTTATGGACTCATAAGTGCGGTTTGACGAACTGGGTATAGTTAATCTTTAGTGAAGGCAAAAGAAATAGGTAGTATTGGTATTAGCTAAATATATATGTTTCTGTGTGGTATATGTGATAAGTATATTTGTGTAATGATATATTTTTAACTTTTGTGTTGGATAAAGTTGTAAACCCCGACTTTTGAGTCACGAAGGGATAGCGAATGTTTAAAGCACAATGTGTTATGGTATGTCAAATGTTATGAATATGAGTCTATGTTGGATTAATGAAATAAGTTGATATAAAGATAGTAATTATTTATCTAAGCATTGGTTAATGCAGTTTTCAGAAGCAAATATTTTGAATACATGATTATTTGAGTAGAAAATTTTGTGTGATATGTTAGACGGTTACGATAAGGCTTAGTATGTAAGAATAATTTATGAAAATACCGTCAAGACGAAAACGAAACCAAAGGATAGAAGAACCTGTCAACAAAGTTGGAGGACAACCAGGCCTGACAAAGAAGTTTGTGATTGTGGAGGATCAAGCTATGCAGAACAGAATATTAACTGCGAAAGATCAGCCAGATAATCGAACGTCGAACGTTAAAGACTTCAAGGCGGTCCTATCGCCAGAATTCAAAGATACAAATGACCCTGTAGGAGCCAAACTTGGGTTAAGGAAATAAAAATGTGTTCTGAAAGTTAGGATAGCTGAGGGGCAAAAGACCGCTTTTGCCACCTGCATGATAAAGGGTGAGGTAAAAGTTTTGGTGGAAAGCAAATTAGACGAGGGCAGGAGCAGGTGTGGTAGCATGGGATAGGTTTAAGACTTTATTTTTTTTTAAATTATTTTTCTGCTAGTATATGGGCTAGAATGGAGGTGAAATTTCTAGAATTGAAGCAAGGCGATATGTAAGTTGTGGAATATGTCAGTGAAATTTAATGAGTTGACTAGAAAAAAAACACGAAGGTTTAAGCTGGGATTAAAACCCTAGCTCTACAATAAGGTGGAAGTGTTGCAGATTCCTACATTTGCAGCACTCATGGGGAAAGTGATTATTACTGAGGAAGGAAGTCAGGCCATGAGCCTCTATGACAAGGTAAGAAGGAACAAGTGTAAGGTTAATGGAGCTGAGAAGGTAGGAATTAATAGTTGAAGTAAAGGTAGAAATAAAAAGAGGAAGGCGAAGAACTTTGGAAGCGTGCAGGTGAAGCAAGAAGGTGTGAAGGAGAAGCAGGTAGTGCAATGTAAGAACTGTGGAAAGAACCACTCTGGGAATGTTTGAAATGGAAGTTAGTATGATATAAGTGTGGGCAGAAGGGACATGTCACTTCCGATTGTCTCAATCCAAGAATGTATAGTAGGTGTTTCAAGTGTGGATTAATGGAAAATAAGGTGGGAGACTGTTCAAGAAGGAGAATGGAGGTGAGGAATGCGAATACTGGGAAAAGGCAGCAGGACATTGGTGGCAAAGGGACCGACATCAACGAATGAATCAACAGAACCAACTGCAAATGTCTTCAACATGACGTTCAAGATATCGTGGCAGCCGGGGATGCAACTCCAGGTATTACTCGAACCAATATTATTTTCTTAAATATTAATTTTTTTATATAGTAAATTATTTTTATAAATTATTTTGAAGGAGGAATTTGAGTTCTTTTACAAATCAAAATTCAGTTTAATCAGAAAGACAAGCTTTAAGTAAATAGTTAAAGATCAGCCTGATCAAAGGTGATCAAGATCTATCTGCAATAATTGTGTATGCTATGAACCCTAGTATGTATAGGTTTTGAAGTGGTGATTCCGGGGACGGAATCCTTATAAGGGAGGGTGAATGTGACAACCCGATATTTTCTAAATAAATAAAACCGAAATTTTGCGTATAATTTTTTTATTTATTTATTTAAGGATGAGGATTTGTACAAGATATTGTGTATATATATTTATGGGGTAAATATAAAATATATTTATTACATGAATAATTGTAAATGATTCATTGTTTATTATCAAATATAATTTTATAATAATTAATTCCATATTGGAAATGTTTATATCAATTATTTTCTATGAAAATATAATCTTATATTATTTAAATAATATATGAAATGATTTTAGAATAATTATAATGATTATTTCATTATATGAATTTGTTCAGGAGGTTAAATTAAATATTTTAACTTAATTAAGAATGTTATTTATGTAGAATAAATCAGATATGGAATCCAAACCCTAATTTCGGGTTTGGAATAAAGAATGAGAATAATAATATAATATTAATTATATTTTGATTTTTCAGTGCTATGAATATGTGTGGTATGTACGTGTTGATGATGATTGGCAAATTATGGTGTTTAATTTCAAAACCCTAATGTTAATTGGTTAAACCCTAGTTTTCTATGGAAAACCCTAATTTGAAAATAAATTGTGAATTTAAGACTGTTATATGACGATGTTATATGATATATGTTATGTGTTATTTAATATTTTGCTAATTATAGAAAACCCTAACTTTAAATGTAAACCCTAATTATATTTGATTTTCTAATAATTAGGAACCTTAATCCGGAAACCTAAACCGGAGGTTCGATCAGTCAGAAATAGTGTTATTATGATTAATAACACGTGTGATGAACTTTAATTACTAATTAAGGTGAAACTAATTAGTAAATTAAAATCCTAAAATCTAGAACCCTAAATTAATTTCTTGAAACCCTAATTGATTTGAAACCTTAATGTGAAAGTCATTCCCGACTTTGAGAATTGGTTAAGTCGTTATGTAATCACGATAATGTGATTAACGAATGGTGATATATCAATTTAAAACCCTAATACATAAAATTCTAATTTGATAATTAGAAAACCTAATTATAAATCGATAACCCTAATTATCAAAATCTTAAACCCTAATTGCTAAATTAGCAAAGTCAATGATAATTATATGATCTAGAAACCCTAATTAATTTATTTTTTTTGAAAACCCTAAGATATTTTAAAAACCTTAATTTTCTAATAAAACATTAAATTTTAATTAGTAAGTTATAATTAAAATTTTATTGAGCTTTAGTTTTAATTATTCAAGCCCTAGAAATTTTTGGGGAACCTTAAGGAGTTAAAAATCTAGTGAATAAAACCTAGATTCAAGTACCATGGACAAGAATACCCTTAATTATTTTGTTAAATTACTAAAATAGTATTTTTGATTTATTTAATTAAGCTTTCTTGCAAATCTTTCCAAATCTTGGGTTGTTCACCAACCCTAGATTATCCTATGTGCCAAGATCTTTTCATATCATCCATTATCAGCAGCCATACATGCATCACAATACATTATATATAGATTGGAAGAGAGAGAAAGTTCATTTTTTTGGCCATTTGAGCACCAATTCTCAACCAAGACCACTCTCTCTCTCCAATCGCACGAAAAATACTAGTATATCAGTCCCTTAATACATCCCCACGAACACCACAAACAAATCAGTAGCCAAGATCCAGAATTGTTCATCTAAGGTATAAAACCCTAGATTTAATTTCTGTCCAAATTCGGTGTTAGGTGTTATGATTAAGTGTTAGAATATGTTGTTTATGTTGTCTTATGATGATCTGGGTTGCTAGATGTTAGATCCATAACATCTAGATGCTCGGATTTGAAGATCTACAAATTCTGGAAATTTTTTAATCTAATGTCTGACAACGAATGTCAGGTCGTGTAGATCTCTGTACGTGTTTGATTTTTGTGTTTTAAGTGTTGATTATTGTAGTATGATGTAATATCTTTACTCTGGAAGTGAAATGGAAAATTGTTAATAGCTAGATTCCAAGTTATACTCGGTCAAAGTCGGTTGACCGACCATGACCGAGGATAATCTGGGCAATGAAGAACAGCAAGAACAGCCTCTGACAATGTTTTGTGAGCCTTATATCTGACATGTTTTTGATGTTTTGTTGTTGTTGTTTGGTTAATGTTGTAGCTGGGTATGTGTAGTATAGATCTGGGTCTTTTAATATCTTGTAAACTCAATAAATCGATCGTGAAAGGTGGTCAAAGTAGACCACTCGAACGGACTTATGCATTTCTGGGAAAACCCAGGAAATTAAGAACGCCACCGTCTGACCTACTTTGACCGAGTTAGATCTGGCACATGTATTGTATTTGGACTGAGATCTTGTTATCTCGTTGTTCATTGACATATATACTACCATTATAATGTAAGAAATAACTTAAATAACCACCTGAACCGAAAGTAATTTAAGCTGAAAAGTAGCTGCTCGAATTTCTGGGTTTCTGATGAAGCCCAGATTTGGTCTGACAGCATGTTTGGCAGATCATATCTTTTTATTGTATTATTGATTGATCAAAGTGAGTGTTGGATGTTGTAGTGCTACATGGGTACTATATAACTAAAGTTTGAGCTAACTCAGAACGCGATTACACTGTGAATTAAACTCGGTCAAAGGGAGCAACTTGAACACTGATCTGTTAGTGTTCTTGGGCTCAAGAACACCTATAGCGACAGAAAGTGTCGCTATAGGCCTTTAGCGACGGTTTTAATTATAATTTCTGGAAATTAATAAAAATTGATAAAAAATGGTTTTTAATTATTAAAAATACATAATAAATTATGAAAAATTATTTTAAAGTCTGAAAAATAGTTTTTAACTATTATGGGTATATTTCGAAAATATTTAATATTTTTGGAATATAAATGGTATTTATTTATTTAATTACAATATTAGATAAATTAATTAAAAATGGTTTTAATTCATGAAAAATCATGAAAAATTGTATTATTGTGTTAGGAAATAATTTTGAGTTATTTTTGATAACTTTTAATATTTTGTGATAATTTTCATTAATGAATTAATATTAATGATAGTTAAGTTATTTATTAAATGAATGAAATAAATGAATAAAAAATGATTTTATTATATTAAAAATTATTTTAAATAATAATAAGGTATTTAAGAATATTTTAAGTTATAAAATATAACTTTTAATATTTAATGGTTAATTTCATTAATTAATGATTAATAATGATATTAAAGTTATTTAATAATTATATTAAATAAATTAGTTTAAAAATGATTTTTATATTATAATAATTATTTTTAATGAAAATAAAGTGTTTAAAGATATTTTAAGTTATAAACTATAACTTTTAATATTTAAAGGATAATTTCATTAATAATTTAATATTAATGATATGTTAATGATATTAAATTTATTTAATAATTATATTAAATAAATAGTTTAAAAATGGTTTTATTTATTTAAAAATCATGTAAAAAGGGATATAAAAGAATTAAAAATATTTTAAGTTATAATTAATGACTTTTAATATTTAGATAATAGTTCATTAATATTTAAATATTAATGGTAATTATTTAATAATGATTTTAGATGTTTTAAAAATCATTGAAGGGTAATATAAGTACTTTAAAAATATTTTTTTGAGTTATTATAAATAACTTTAATATTTTGGCAATGGTTTCATTAATAGTTTAATATTAATTAAATATTAATGATAATAGAATTGTTTGATGTTTAAATCATTTAATAATGATTCTGATATTTCAAAAATTATGGTAAATGGTAATAATTATTTTATAATTATTATAAGGTCTTGAAAAATGATATGACTGTTATTTAATTAGTCTAAATGGATATTGGTCAACTGTTTAGAGTCTTAGACCCGATAATTACTCGATAAAGTTGTCGGTAGACCGACATATTTCAGAAATTGATCTAGACTTAGATAATGTGATTAGTTAAATGTTTAATTGTGATTCAATGGTTATTAAGGTTGTGTGACAATGTGATTAGGAATGTGTTGATGTTTGTTTGCGATGTCATGATTGTAGAACATGTGTGATAAGATGATTAGGTTATGTGCTGACTGCGAAATGCAGTACTATGTGTTATATTATATTGTTCTAATCGAACGAATGATTTGATTAATGATAGGTTGTGATAGAAAAGGGTAGAACTAAGTTGAGAATTGTAAGCAGCGCATCAGGCAAGTATCCTAACTTTGCATTTTCTTTATGCAATGGTCAGAAGTAAGAAGTTCAGAATTATTATTATTAATGTACAGATGGTTAAACTTATATTATATACACCCTTTGATTATCAACATGTTAGTATATGATAATTCAGATATATATTCTTTTCGTTAATTTCTAGAAATGATTATACAAGTGTCTCCACTTGGATAATCATTGTATTTAATCACATGTTGATAAACTTTTGTTATACATATATGTTGAATTATAGATTATTGTTGGATAAAATAAAACCTTTTGTCTAGAACCCTGACAAATATGAACATCCCGTTTACGGGAAAACTTTTATACGCCCAAGGCGGATCAAGTAAATGATAACATCGTTCTTGTAATGTAGTATTGATCAATACAGGACACAACGGGCTGATCACCCCCGTGTCCGTAAGTTATGACGGTTTGCAGATGAAGTTCTGCTAAACCTTTTCAAAAATAAAAACAATGTTCATAAAATGTCACTTAAACTCTATTTACAGCCAGTACGTAATTTCAAAAATTTGAAAGAGAGTTGTTATGTTATTAATATCGGTTCAGAATACTTCACAACTATTGACTTGTTATAAATGAATATTATAAAGAAAACATTTAAATTCTTTCAACTTATATATATAATACTTGCTGGGCACTCAAATGCTCTTCCTTGCTTAATTTAAATGTTTCCAGATAAGTGTGAACAATCAGAAGGATGGGTCAAGAACAAGTGAAAAGGAAAGCAAACAGATTAGGTTTACGGTGTCATATAAGTAAAGGTTGCGTACTTGGGATTAAACTCTGATAAAGGTAAGATAAGTTTGTAATTTATTTTAGTATTATTATTATTAGTAATATTTCCGCTCATAGAAATGGTATCGTGAAGTACCGAGTTCGGGTTTCAAGTATCCGGGTTCGGGGACTTTACAGGTTCTGATAGTAGTGGAAATTGATAAATGGATATTACTGTCTTCCTTTAAATACAACGACACCTGTTTTATCCTTGACATTTAATTGTGGGCTTATTGTGTTAGTAGGATAGACATATCCTCACTTGCCTTGTGTGACCTTGGAGTTGAGCAAAAAGGCCTTGGTCAAATTAGAATCACCAATAGACATATTGTGTTCTAGCTTGTCAAGGATGTGCATTTGACCTTCGACAGAAGCTTATGCTTACTTTATTCTCGGTTGGCCATTCCTTGATTTGTTTATATTACGGAGAGTTAGAAGATTAGGCGAAGCATTAGGGGAGTTGTAATCCTATCTTCATTTCTTAGAGCAGCTACTTCTCGCAATTTGATTGTCTTATAGAAATTGTTTAACCAACCATCTATTTCTTTTGTTTAGATATGATTAGTAATGACTTTACCTTAGTAGTTGTTTCCTGTTAAATCTTTGTCCTCGTGGGTTCGACACTTTCTTATCACTGTATTACTTGTTAGACCGCGTATACTTGCGCGTGTTTTTCGGTTGAAAAACTGTCCAACAGTATCCTCATGATCATGTACACGCATAATGAGTTCCCCTTTCTGTATGTCTATCAAAGTTCTTCCTGTGGCTAAGAATGGTCTCCCCAGTATGATTGGTATACTCTTGTCTTCCTCATAATCTAAGATGATGAAGTCGGCCAGAAAGATAAATTTGTCCACCTTTAGCAGTACATCTTCAATAATTCACCATGGATACGTGATGGATCTGTCAGCTAACTATAACGAAATATTTGTCGGCCTTGTTGCCGGCAATCCCAACTGATTGAATATTGACAAGGGCATAAAATTGATACTTGCCCCGAGATCACATAAACACTTATTGAAACTCATTTTCCCGATCGTGCATGGAATTATGAAACTACTCGGATCCTTAAGCTTTGGAGGTAATTTGCGCTGAAGCACTGTACTGCATTCCTCTGTCAAGGCTACTATTTCAAACTCGTCTAATCTCCTCTTCCTTGACAATATACCCTTCATGAACTTTGCATAACTTGGCATCTGTTCCAATGCCTCAGCGAAAGGTATGTTGATCTACAGCTTTTTAAATACCTCCAAGAACTTGCTGAACTATTTATCTTCCCTTTATTTATTCAGTCTCTGCGGATACGGAACCTGAGGGTGAACTGATGATACTGTATTCTTAGGCTTCTCATGTGAACTTGCTTTATCCTTTTCTCCTTGCTGCGACTCAAATTCCTCTTAATTTTTTCCCTGCTCAGTCGATTGCTCTGCCTCACATGGCCGCGCGGCCTCCTCTGTACAACAAGGCACGGGCGCACGACTCTCAGTCTTTGTAATATTTTTCCCAGATCTCAATGTGATTGCTTGACACTGTTCCTTCCCGTCTCTTCATGGATTTGCTTCCGTATTACTTGGCAATGAACCCTGGGGTCTGTTATTAAGCATACTCGCCATTTGCCCCATCTGAGTTTCTAAATTTTTAATAGTCACTGCTTGGCCTTTGATCATGACCTCCGTGTTTACCATGTACTTCATCATCATCTCTTCCATTTCTGATTTCTTTTCTTGCTGAGGTGCAGCTGGAGTGTGATGTTGTTGTTGTTGAGAAAATCCCAACGGAAAAGGTGGTTTTGGTGTAAACTGTGGTTGAGATGGCTATGACTGAAATTGTTGATTGGGCTGAAACTGATTCTGCTGATGCCCTTGGTTATTTGACCAACTAAAGTTTGGATGATTGCGGTTGTTGGGGTTGTATGTGTTCTGAAACTTTCCTTGGTCTTTCCTATAATTTCCCACATACTGTACCGACTCTAAGCTGATATCACATCGATATGTCGAGTTTGACCCCGCAAAAATTTCACATACGAAGGCAAATGTCTTCACCTTACCCTTTGTTAATGTATCTATTTTCTTCTCCATGGCTGCCATCTGTGCTAACAACTGCGTGATAACATCCATTTCCAACAAACCTGCAACTTTGGGCTGTGGCATCCGAGATGTAGGATTTTGAAAATCATTTGCTGCCATTGTTTCGATGAGGTTATAGGCCTCCTCATAGCTCCTTGCCCATAATTCTCTTCCTACAGCTGCATCTACAATCGACCTAGACTGCCATCCCAATCCATTATAGAATGTGTTGATCACCATCCAATCTGGCATACCATGGTGCGAACACTTCCGTAACATCTCTTTGTATCTCTCCCATGCCTCATATAAGGATTCACACTGCTGTTGTTCGAATTGAGAGATTGCTGTTCTCATTTTCGTAGTTTTAGCCATTGAGAAAAACTTAGCTAAGAACTTCTGTGCTAAGTCCTCCCATGTAGTTATAGATCCTGCTAGCAAAGAATGAAGCCAACTTCTCGCTTTATCCCTCAATGAGAATGGAAACATCCTAAGTCTGATAGCATCCTCCGTCAGCCCATTATATCTGAAAGTATCACATATCTCGATAACACTTAACAGGTGTTCATTCGGATCATCTGTAGCGGTACCCCCAAACTGTACTGAATTCTGCACCATATGAATAGTGCCCATTTTTATCTCGAATGTATTAGATGCTATCGCTGGTCTAACTATGCTAGACTGTAATCCATTAATATTAGGCGTAAAATATTCTCTCAGAGCCCTATGCTCCTTTCTTTGCTCGTCTCCTTGTCCCTCGGTTGCCATATTAGATGTATTACCCTCTAACTGTGCTTGTAAATTTCTATGAACACTCGCTTTCCAACCTATCCCGTTTATGTTGTCTTGAGCAGGTGTTAAGTCGGGGTTGGATGACCGCGTGTAGGGGTGTTCAAACCGGTCGGTTTTTTCAATTTTTAGGGATATCGAACCGGTTCGAACCGGTCGGTTCGGTGCAAAGCTAAACCGGTTCGGTAGAGTGTTTGGTTTGGTCGGTAAATATCGAACCGAACCGGTTGTACCGATTTTTTAAGTAATATATTAAAAAAATAAAATATAACTTGAAAAATCATTTCTTTAAGACTTTTTTGTCTAACCATAAAAAATTAACTTGAAAGTCTCTTCTATTTATAGAATAGAGGTAAGACAAGAGAAGGCATACTAGACAATGTGGGATGTCTAACCATATAAAATTAACTGGAAAGTCTCCTCTATTTATAGAATAGAGGTAAGACAAGAGAAGGCATACTAGACAATGTGGGATGTCTAACCATGTAAAATTAACTTGAAAGTCTCATCTATTTATAGAATAGAGGTAAGATAAGAGATGGCATACTAGACAATGTGGGATGTATTTGAAATCCTTAGTATTTGGTTGTCTCCAAGTCTCAAAGTCCCATATTGGCTAAATTAGTAAAATTTTAAAGAAATTTTCCTTATAATTTGATTACCATGTAATAATGAATTCAAGATAACAAATAATCAAACTATTATTACTTATTATTATTAAATTAATAATTAATATTGGGATGTAAATACCAACTTGACCCTTGTCAAGGGAACTTATGGCACAATCTCACATAACTTGTTTCTAGGTCCCACATTGAAGAAAGTTTTCTTTATATAAACACTACAAAGTGAAGCCTTTACTATTTAATTGAGAATTGATTACCATTTAATAATTAATTCAAGATAACAAGTAATCAAAATATTATTACTTAATATAGGGATGTAAATACCAACTTAGAAATCACATAACTTGTTTCTAAATTTTCCTTATAAAATGATTATATGTAATAATGATTCAAGATAACACGTAATCATATTATTATTATTTAATATAGGGATGTAAATTTAATATTGGAATGTAAATACTAATTTAGACTCTCATCAAATCTAACACTAATGAATGCCAAGAAAATCACATAACATGAGGGAACTTATGACACTATCTTACCTAACTTGTTTCTAAACTACCAAGTGAAATCTTAATAGTCAAGTCCCACATTGGTTTACTTATAAAAGTCTAAGGAAGTTTTCCTTATAAAAAGACTTCCAAGTAAAACCTTAATAGCCAAGTGCCCAAGTCCCACATTGGTTCACTTATCAAAGTCTAAGGAAGCTTTCCTTATAAAAATATTATCAAGTGAGATTTTAATAGTTAAGTCCCACATGGGTTATTTTATAAAAGTCTAAGGAAGTTTTTCTTTTAAAAGACTATCAAGTGAAATTTTCCTTGACTTTAATAGCCAAGTCCCACATTGGTTATTTTGTAAAAGTCTAAGAAAGTTTTTCTTATAAAAAGATTTCCAAGTCTTATATTTTTTTATTGGACCAAATTTTAGCTTGAAAAAGGTTGATTTTGGTACAAGTTATGGGCTACTTGACCTTTAACCAAATTTTAGCTCAAAAACAAGTCGTGAGCTACTCTTTCTTGGGCCGGTTTTTGTTTAAAATTGGGCTGAGTTTTAATTTAAATATAGGGCCGGTTCTAGCAAGGTAAAAATCAGAACCGAACCGGTTAATCGGTTTGGTATACCGGTTCAACCGGTTCTGGTATCGGTATCCTATTTTGGGGACTTTCGGTATTCGGTCCGGTTCGGTCCAGTTCATTATCGATGAAAACCCCTAACCGCGTGCGCATAAAAATTTATACAAGTTCCTGAAACAAAAACAAAAACAAAAAATGGAAATGAGATAAGATTAGATTTTTCTAAGTCATACAATATAGCTTAAAACTAATGATAATAATAAAAATTTAAACGCCTTTCCCCGGCAATGGCATCAAAAACTTGTTGCCTCTTCTTTAGTTTAACAAAAGAGCTCTAACTTATGCAAGTATACATGCGTCAACAAGTAATAGAGTAAGTCAAGTATCGATCCACGGAGAAAGTTCCTAAACCAAATTATTATGCATCAATTCTATCACTATTTTTATATGCTTAAACTAATAATTATGATTATGATTGAAAATTAATTTAGAATCAAATAACAACTAGACTAAGAATAATAATGGAATAAATCAAATCTGGAAATAATGGGATCCTAACTTCATTTAATAATTAATCTAATTACCACCATCATGCAAGATTGTTCACATATCAAAGGAAAGTAGCCAAGGGCACTGATGTAAACATAACCATTTTTCAATGTATTATGACCCACTTGCATAACATCTACATGTAATAGACACCATGTAATCATCAATAAAATCAAAATCACTATATGTCTATGTGAAATTGCAATACTATTGAATTTGAGCATAAACCCTTATTTAACTTATGCGGTAAAATAGTATATGTCTATCTGATTCACGAAATACAAAGCTAAGTAAAACAGCCCCATATACGCATGCTATCATGATTACAATCCATACCCGCATGTTATTTTTCAATTCCATACAAGTAACTAAAACGAATGGTGATCAATCATTCATGCATGCAAATCATCCATGATAGAAATTCCTTATGATATTAAAATAGTCAAGCAATCAATTAAATTACATATTAAAATCTGTTAGAATCCCATAATGGAGTTTAGTTCATGACTGAACCAAAAGCCATTATGGGATCAAAACAAAATATGGATAATAAACAAACAATTGAAAGAGAAAGAATAGAATCAATCAAACCCAATTGCAGATTACAATCCAATAGTAACGTTCAAATCCTCAATAAAATCCAGCAAAGAAACATTAGTCTTCCACAATGATTGAAAATCCAAAGAAGTAGTATAAAATATGAAGTTTTGGCTTAGTTCTACGTTGGAGATCTCCCAAAGTGTGAAACCCTAGTTCCAATATGCAAAACACGTAAAAATTACTGAATGATACGCCTGACACCAGTCAGCATTGTTTTAACCAATTACAACTCTTCCAAATTAAAAATTAAAATAAAATAGATCAGCAGCTTTAGTTGTCGTGCGCGGGTGCGCGCTTCCCCTTTGTACTCATCGCGCGGGCGCGCGTCTTCAAAATTGTCAAATTCGGGTGATCGCGCGGGCGTGCGAGTTTGTGCCTATATAGCCACGCGGCCGCGCGGCTTCTGTAATTTTGAATTTGTGTTCTGCTACTGCTACTGCTTTGTCCTGCCGCTTCTTTTGTCATGTCACTCTTCCTTCATCCATCCTCAATTGCATATTTCCACTTGTTTCTTGCGTCATGCGTCCATTAGCATCATGCCATCCAACATCACCAAATTATGTCATATCCTGCAATTTTGCACTAAAGGGAGTTCTCAGTACATGCAATGCAAAATAAACAAAAATGTAACTAAAAATACAATAAAATGTACTTAAGATAGGCATAGTTTGCGTGAATTGATATCCAATAAGTAGGTATAAAACCCACTTATCAGGAATAACCTGTCTATGTGGATTACCGCATGCATGGTGAATGATCATTCGTATTCATTCTTTATTAAATTATGGAAATGATCTGTCTACGTGAATTACCGCATGGCGGGTGAAAATCCATTTACAGTTTCATATATTCTATTATACTCGTATGAGATATCATTTCTTTTGTACTCGTCATGGAATATCATTTTCTTTGGTATTTTTCTTTTACGAGTAATATTCACGGGTTACTATTCACACAATTACTATTCACTCTAGTATTATTCACTTCGATGTTCGGGGTACTTTTCGTGTCAGAGTACTATTCACGTGTTACTATTCACCCAAATTACTATTCACCCGAATATTATTCACTCGAGTATTTGGGGTACTTTTCATGTCAGGATACTATTTACGAGGTACTATTACTAAAGTACTATTCATAGGGTACTATTCACAAGGTACTATTCACAAAGTACTATTCACAGAATACTATTCACGGGGTATTATTCACCCGAAAAATATATTTCTTTTCTGTCCAAATTATTTTTGGTAAATGAATATTATTCTTGAATTTTACTCCACAAAGTAGTATCATGTTGACAATTTGGATATTTTTTAAACTCAGGATAAATTTAAAGTCTTTAATATTTATCCTTGATTTCGTTTGATTAATGCTTATATCATTGTCAACATCCCCATGCTTATATTGTGATGAAAGTCATCTTTGGCTTACGTGCATAGATGGACTGTTGATTATTGGTTTTACAGTTGTATATTTTTGGCTTACGTGGAAAGATAGATTGTTGATTATTTGTTTTATAGTTGTATATCTTTGGCTTACGTGTAAAGATGGACAGGTGTATGCCATGATCATAACCACTGGTGATAATAACGAATATCCTTGTCCCGTAGTGCATGGATAATTCGATGATGTGATTGGCAGGATCATGACCATTAGTTAACAGTTGAATGTCTTTGGCCTAGTGCACTGACAGACAATTGATTGGTATGATCATGACCATTAGTTTTATAGTTGAATATCCGTAGTGCAAAGGTAGACAACTGATTGGTATGATCATTGTTATTACATTTGAATATCTTTAGCCTTTGGGGTAAGGATATTGAGTAAACGTTCCATTAAGCCTTTTTGGCAAGGAGAAACTGTTGATTTACATGATTATAAATATGAATTGTGGATTTAACTATAATCTTTGGTGGTTTAGGTGAAGACAAGTGATGATAGTTCTTTTTTTCTTGGGTATAACAAATAACTGTTGTTGAGTATTATAGAAATGAAATATTAACGATGGACTTTTAATCTAGAAGAGATAGTAAACATTATGTTCTACTTGACTCTTCTAATGGATTGCTTATTCCGCTGCAATTAAACTTGATGTTTATTATATTTTATCAGTTTAACACTGTTGAAGGCTAACAATAATTTGTTCTACATTATCTTAGTTATAATATTTCTTACTGGGCTAGTTGAGCTCACCCTTTTGCTTTCATTGTTCTCTTCAGGAAATGAGAACGTAGCCAAGACTAGTCGGAGAATAGAGTGATGGTCCAGATGATAGTATTAATAGTCATCACTATTCAATGAAATAGTGTGATAATAAATGTATTGAGGACTCCATTTGAGTTTGAATACTGTCTAGAAGACAATATTCGTACTAAAACTCTCAGCTTATGTTTTGTTGTATTTTGCACGACAGTTATATAATTAAGTTGTATTTGAATTTTGTACCATGTATTTAGAGACTCTAGATGGGTGATGTAAACCTATTTCGGGGGCGTCACTTCTACTTTATCAGCCCAAACTGGAGATAACCCTGGTGAGGGGTAAAATCATCATTTTGCCACCTCGACCCTATATTGCGTCGTCTTAACATCTCATACAGACATTTATACACAGCAATGTCCCACAAGAACCAAGGAGGTCCAATCCCGAGTGACTACTACGCAGGGCAGCACACCAGATAGAATTTGAAGCTTGAAGACCAAGGGCATGGTCCCATCTTCCTGACTTCGTACAACCTCTAATCCCATGTCATGGCGTAGCTCTCGATAATGGCGGTCCGAAATAGGTCTTATACACCTCAATCAGATACCTGGATTGCAGTTCTGAAACTTTGAGCGGACATCATAGTGCACGCGTGCACGTACTTTGAGACGATGGGACCCGCGAAGCCCGAGGCACCCCGGGCAGTCACAGGTACATCTGCAACGACCTGCGGCTCCCCCCCTCTATAAATAGAGGGCTTGGGGTGGCCATTTAAAGAAAGAGAAGAGGCGAGGAATCCATGTCCAATTTGTTCTGTACACACCCTAAACTGAGTGCTTTCTCATTTTAAACACTTATGAGCTCATATATAGCTACTATTTTACCGGCGGGAGTCGAGTGTTCATCCACTTAAAGTTATAGAAGTCTTCTTTGGCAGTCCACTGTAAGCCTTCTTACACACTTTAAAGCCTTTCTCTTCATCTTTGCACACACTGTTCTTCGCATTGAGAGTCGTGTTGTGTGTGTTTTCCCGGACTTCAGTCCGTGGTTTCATTTCAGTTTGTATATACATATATATATATATATATATATATGTATATTCTATATAGTAAAACAGAACCCATTTTTGAATCTTTCATTTGACAAAGTACAAGGACGGTTCAAATTCATTCTAACTTAATTCTTCCAACTTAATTTAAAGGCTCATATTTCTTTTCGCCCAAATCAAATTCACCCTTACACCTTACTCTCTCTCATGTTCACACACAAAATCTTTTTCTCTCTTCTTTTCTTCACACACAAACAAATAATAATAATAATAATAATAATAATAGTACTAATAATAATAATAATAACAATAACAATAACAATAATAACTATAATAATTATAATAATGGTAATTATAATAATTATAATAATAATAATAACAATAATAATAATAATAACAATAATAAATAAAACAACAACAACAACAACAATAATAATAATAATAATAAAAACAAAAATAACAATAATAATTATTATTGTAGTGGTATGGTGAATTATGATAATTGTTATTGATGATTGTAAGTTTTGTAGACAAGTTTAGATTTTTTTGGATATATTTTTAAAGAAAAATTAATTATTGTGGTAGTGTGGTAAATTATGATAATTGTTATGTCTGATTGTAAGTTATTTTAAGTTGAAAAGAGTCTTTAGGTAATATAGTATTTTTCGAATTGTAATCTAATTTTTCGTTACGTCGTCCTTCAGGCATGGGTAATTACTAGTATTTATATATGGACTAACATTATCGAGTTATGCCTCGATTGAGCATGGACTCACGTCCGAAGCGTTTAATAGCTTATATATATATATATATATATATATGGGAGCCCTTCCATAGCAACCGGTTGCTGTGAGTACTGTGCAACACCCTCTTTTTGTACCGTTGATAAACTTATTGGAAGGCTGAGATGAAACATAAATATATCCCAGCCGGCACAACTTATACCGGCTTTTATTTTAATATGAGGACCCCACCATAGTCAACATGTTGTCAGTTTTATTTTTATTTTTAAGCATTTCTCCATTAATAGTCATGACTCAGCACATTAATAGTCATGACTCAGCACATAATTCCCAGCCGTTACAAGCTCCTACGGCTGTTAAAAAAAAGAAAAAAAAGAAAAAAATACAACCGTTACAAGCTCTTACGGCTGTTAAAAAAAGGTCAAACCGTAATAACCTCTTCCGGCTTGCTATTGTAACTCTTTCATTTAATTTTTTTTTTACAGCCGTAAGAGCTTGTCCCGGTTTTATAATTTTTTATTTTATTTTTTTTAACAGCCGTAAGAGTTTGAACAAATACATTTGTTTTTATATTTTTTCCGGCCGGTACAGGCTCATACGGCTGACACCTTTTTTTTTAATTTTTTTTTTATTCTTTCCCGGCCGGTACAGGCTCATACGGCTGGTAATTGAAAAAAAACAAGCTTGTCACGACTTGTATTAAAAAAAATAATTTATTTTATTCAAGCAACTCGCTGCTAAACAGACTCGAACTCGCAACCTCAAACTCCAAACACACGTCATATGACCACCCGAGCACCACGGGCCTAGTTGTTAATTTCAGCCAAGGATATTTCTTTATATTAAAACTTCACCATCCCCCAAAATCTATATTCTTGCATTATTATTATATTACGATTTATTATTATTAACAAGTCTATATAATACATATGGGGGTTTGATATTTAGAAATAAGTTAATATCTATATTTATTAAGCAATGATTAGTAATGATTTTATATATTAAGCAATGATTTTATTATTAAGAAATGATTTTATACATTAATTACATTTTTTTATATTTTTTATACATTTGATACATTTTTTGATACATTTTTGATACATTTTTGATACATTTTTGATAATTGATATATTTTTGATACATTTGATACATTTTTGATATATTTTTGATACATTTTTGATAATTGATACATTTTTGATATATTTTTGATACATTTGATACATTTTTGATATATTTTTGATACATTTTTGATAATTGATACATTTTTGATACATTTGATACAATTTTGATATATTTGATACAATTTTGATATATTTGATATATTTTTGATATATTTGATACATTTTTGATATATTTTTGATACATTTTTGATAATTGATACATTTTTGATACATTTGATACAATTTTGATATATTTGATACATTTTTGATATTTTTGATATATTTGATACAATTTTGATACTTTTGATACAATTTTGATACATTTGATACATTTTTGATATTTTTGATACATTTGATACAATTTTGATATATTTGATATATTTTTGATACATTTGATACATGTTTGATATATTTTTGATATATTTGATATATTTTTGATACATTTGATACATGTTTGATATATTTTTGATATATTTGATATATTTTTGATATATCAAATATATCAAATATATCAAATATATCAAAAATATCAAAAATGTATCAAATATATCAAATATATCAAAAATATATCAAATATATCAAAAATATATCAAATATATCAATTATGTATCAAATGTATCAAAATTGTATCAAATGTATCAAAAATATATCAAAAATGTATCAAATGTATCAAATATATCAAATATTTGTTATTTTTTATAACTCTTTCATTTAATAACAAATAAAGAATTATAATTCAAATAAAAAATAATATCCTATTTTTTTTAACAGCCATAAGAGCTTGTCCCGGTTGGAATTTTTTTTTTTAACAGCCGTAAGAGCTTGTCCCGGTTGGAAATTTTTTTTACAGCCGTAAGAGCTTGTCCCGGTTGTATAATTTTTTATTTTATTTTTTTAACAGCCGTAAGAGTTTGAACAAGTACATTTTTGTTTATCTTTTTCTGGCCGGTACAGACTCATACGGCAGATACTTTTTAAATTTTTTTTTTATTCTCCCGGCCGGTACAGGCTCATACGGCTGGTAATTAAAAAAAACAAGCTTGTCACGGCTTGTATTAAAAAAAAATTTATTTTATTCAAGCAATTCGCTGCTAAACAGACTCGAACTCGCAACCTCAAACTCCAAACACACGTCATATGACCACCCGAGCACCACGGGCCTAGCTGTTAACTTTAGCCAAGGATATGTCTTTATATTAAAACTTCACCATCCCCCAAAATCTATATTCTTGCATTATTATTATATTACGATTTATTATTATTAACAAGTCTATATAATACATATGGGGGTTTGATATTTAGAAATAAGTTAATATCTATATTTATTAAGCAATGATTATTAGTAATGATTTTATATATTAAGCAATGATTTTATTATTAAGAAATAATTTTATACATTAATTACACTAGTGAAGTATAATAATAATGTGATTATCGAATTTATAATAGTAGTGAAGTATTATTATAATAACAATAATGTGATTATCAATATTATAAGTACAGATTATACCAATACTAGTACTGTATAACATTAAGAGGAATAGTACATATTACATGTTCATTTTCATAAAAAAAAAACATAGAATGATTAATACAACCGCCGCCTATATCTTAGAGGCCGGAAGTAATCTTGCGGATTTCTTGTAGAGCTCCCATGCGACGCGGTAACGAAAGACTGTGACATCTTCCAAGGACCACTTCTCTTTAGAAATATTACCGTTGGCCCTAACGAAACAGTCAACATACTTGCAGACAAAAATGCCACAGTCTGCGTTGTTGTGTTGTTTCGGTCGAATCTTTAATGTCTGCACAGTAGGATTACCGCTGGGCCACTCACGCATCGGATTACCATTTCGCAAACAAAATGGTATCAAATGTATCTGCATGTACAAAGTAGTTGGTTAATAATTTTTTAATATAATAGGACATTATAAAATTAAAATATTTTAAAACTAAACATACCACAACTTTAACGAATTCTGAGTACATTTCATGCAACTTAATATACTTAGTGTCATTGTAGTGCAGGTCAATTATGGTAACCATCCAATCTTCAACTGAGAATAGGAACAAGACAAAATGGTGTTGATTGGTACTACACACCGGCATGAATATGTATTTGCATTCGTGTAAAGGTGGACCAACATCTTGGTTAACATACGGATCGCAAAAACTCCATGCAGTATTCACGTTAGTGCATGGCACATAGTCCTACCCAGTATGCATGAAGAATGAATTCATGAAACCAAATTGGGACCACCTTTGTATTCCCTGCGACCTGTAGTATTCCTCTCTATCTCGTAGCAACAACATATAAGTGTCCATGACATGCTCGAATATCCAACTCCCAGGCCCTAAGGATTGCATTGCATTGTGTTCTAATTCATATAACTGGCTCGGATGTGATAAAGGGTATAAATCCCCTTCTGGTGCCACCACGTTTCCAAAAATATGTCTATTTACAAATGTCTCCTTCCAATCTTTAAGTCTTTTGGATAGGGACCCTTTTGGTCCATAAGAGATGTCATCTCCCGCATCTCGTACCTAATTGAGACCCAAATGTACATTATTATTATATAGCAATAATAGTTAAAACCATCACTATTAACATAAATATATATACCTCCTCATAGGCTTGGAATGTTGGAATGTAACACTCCTCGTAGGCTTGGGTGGTGGGAATGGAGCTCTCCTCGATTACTTGTGGGGTGGGTATGTAGCTCTCTTGTACAACATAATCAGTTTGTTTCCCAAGCCCTTCACTGAGTTGTGTGTATTGCGACTGTGGTTCAAAATTTGTGGGACTCCCTTGTCGAGGTATTTTTTTACCTCTTGCTTTGAAGTCGTATAGAGCGTATTGGAAATCCCAATTATTTTTTTGTAGAACCAACTCGGGAGGCAGCTGAGTAAGTACTGAAAATTTATCAAGTAACGACTTTGCACTCTCAACCTGTCATGTAAGATAAACACAAACAAATATTATTAACAATAAATATGAATAAATGTAATATTAAGTATTTAAGTATTTACTCCAATACATGATTTATTAAAGAAGAATATGATTTTATACCATTTGAATAAGGTGTTGTTGATTGTAAATGGCCCGAGGCTCATAACAACTGTCGTGGTCGCTTGTCTGTCGAGGTCAGTGGATTTTCCAACGTGTAATTTTCCTATACCAGACCATGTAATCATCTATTGCGACATAATCAGCAACTTCAGTTTGTTGTCCTTCGAGATGATCCATGTATGCCTCCCACATCGAAATATATTCCCCTCTCAAGGCCATGCAATCCTCGACATCAATAAATTTAAACTTTTTCTCCTTCCTAAGGTCACCGTGGTTTTTGGCTGGTGATGGTATGCCTTGCATGAACCCGAACTGTCTCATCACACGATCTGGCATCTGAAATTCCACAATATCAAAGTGGATCAAGGGGACCCCACCAGATCCCAACAACCTGCCTTCAAAATTAAATCCACTGATATCATCATCCCACATTATATAAGGCCGCCAAACCACATCCCACATAGACTTAATATCTAACTCCCCTCGGTAAAATGACAAATGGTGATGGGGATTCTCACGTCTACCAGGGTAACTTTGGGTTCCAAAATAGGACCATGCTAAAGCCCTAGGTAACCATAAGGATGATTGTGGCCAAGGGTTTGGCTTTCCAATACTTACACGCTCATAAGCCCAAATTTGTAACAACGTAACACAACCATTAATGTATTTAACTCCTTTCCTAGTAGCAGTATATAAAGATCTGTACAAATATGCTAACACTGCCGCGCCCCAAGAGTAAGTTACACAATCTTCAGCGTTGGCAATAAAAGACGTATATCGTGGGTGCACACTATTTCTATTCCTATTAGGGAATAATATTTCCCTGCACAACCACAACATGTATGCCTTTGTGTGTCGCCCTACAACATTTTTACTTGCATTCTCGGGACAATTATTAAAATGTTTGTGCAACCACACTAATGAAATTGCACTGCATTTTTTTGAACTAAAATATTCACCAGCTAATTTATCTCCAAAACAATCCCTAAAATAATTCAAATTGGTGACAGCAAGGGGACCCGTTAAGGGCTTTCCCACCACCGGTAACCCAAAAATAAAGTGAACATCCTCTAACGTGATTGTTATTTCTCCACAGTTTAAATGAAAAGTATTGGTCTCCGGGCGCCATCTCTCGACTAAGGCAGATATCAGACCAAGATCAGTTTGGTGTACAACACCTTGATAACTAAATACTCCAAATCCACATTTATCTAAACGGATATTACTGATGAGAATATTACTGAACTGGCAGATGACGACATTGATTGCACAGTTGGAGATCCAAATCATGATATGGGATACGATAATGACGATGAAGATTCAGAGGTGGAAGAAGAAGAAGAGTTTTTGCCGCCTAATATTTCTCAAACAAAGGGCCGCAAAAAACAATCTAGATTCAAGAGTGCACTCGAGAAAATCATTCCATCTAAAACTCATCAAAAATGTACAATTTGTGGCTTTGAAACGGACCACGATAAGAGAAATCACTATCGAGTGCTAGGGATTCCTGAGCCAAAAAAATAGGCGGCGGTTGTATTAATCATTCTATTTTTTATGCAGTACTAGTATTGGTATAATCTGTACTTATAATATTGATAATCACATTATTTGTTATTACAATAATACTTCACTACTTTTATAAATTCGATAATCACATTATTATTATACTTCACTAGTGTAATTAATGTATAAAATCATTTCTTAATAATAAAATCATTGCTTAATATATAAAATCATTACTAATAATCATTGCTTAATAAATATAGATATTAACTTATTTCTAAATATCAAACCCCCATATGTATTATATAGACTTGTTAATAATAATAAATCGTAATATAATAATAATACAAGAATATAGATTTTGGGGGATGGTGAAGCTTTAATATAAAGACATATCCTTGGCTGAAATTAACAGCTAGGCCCGTGGTGCTCGGGTGGTCATATGACGTGTGTTTGGAGTTTGAGGTTGCGAGTTCGAGTCTGTTTAGCAGTGAGTTGCTTGAATAAAATAAATTTTTTTTAATACAAGCCGTGACAAGCTTGTTTTTTTTCAATTACCAGCCGTATGAGCCTGTACCGGCCGGGAAAGAATAAAAAAAAATTTAAAAAAAAGGTGTCAGCCGTATGAGCCTGTACCGGCCGGAAAAAATATAAAAAAAATGTACTTGTTCAAACTCTTACGGCTGTTAAAAAAAAATTATAAAACCGGGACAAGCTCTTGCTGCTGTAAAAAAAAAATTAAATGAAAGAGTTACAATAGCAAGCCGGAAGAGGTTGTTACGGTTTGGCCTTTTTTTTTAACAGCCGTAAGAGCTTGTAACGGTTGTATTTTTTTTCTTTTAACAGCCGTAGGAGCTTGTAACGGCTGGGAGTTATGTGCTGAGTCATGACTATTAATGGAGAAATGCTTAAAAATAAAAATAAAACTGACAACATGTTGACTATGGTGGGGTCCTCATATTAAAATAAAAGCCGGTATAAGTTTTGCCGGCTGGGATATATTTATGTTTCATCTCAGCCTTCCAATAAGTTTATCAACGGTACAAAAAGAGGGTGTTGCACAGTACTCACAGAAATCGATTGCTATGGAAGGGCTCCCTATATATATATATATATATATATATATATATATATATATATATATATATATATATATATATATATATATATATATAAACCGTTGTCAGACTATGTTCGATGAGCCGGGATTTCATATTCGGAGTGTTTATTGCTTATATATATATACCATTTGGGGGCGGAAACAAGAATATAAAGAAGTACAAGAATTAAACACAGATATATAATCAATTGAACATAATTTAATTTATAAATGAGATTTAATACAACTGAATAAACTTGAAAAACTTGAATAAACTTACAAATTAAAACATATAACTGGAGAATTAAAGATGAGGGGTTTAATGGGTTAATCAGAGGTAGAAACTAAAGATTTATCTGAGAAAGAGAGCTCAGAGTCTTTCTAAGTTTCGAAGTCTGAAGAACTAACTGAGCTCTGCTTCCTTTTATAACACAAGGAAAGAGAACTATTACAATGACTGGGAAAAGTAAAAGCATTTTACTTTAGTGAAAACATTTTACTAAAGTAAAAGTAAAAGTAAAAGTAAAAGTAAAAGTAAAAGTAATTGATTACAGAAAACTTTTACTATTGATGAATAGTTCTACAGTACTGACTTTTTTACTATTCATGGACACTTTCGGCAGCTTTTGACGAAGAGGCCGACAACTTTTGACTCAGCAGATGTTTTCGGTGGAAAAGAAAGAGCATTTTCTTGACTGATTGACTGCAAGGGCAAACGCTTGTGACTGGGGCTACTTTCGGTGCAAAAGTTGATTCTTCTAAATAATTGGCTGTCGAAGCAGGTGCTGGAATTAGTGTGGACTTCAGGCGAATGGATCCTAAAGATTAACAGTGCCGTATGGATCATAATCTCCATCATCATCGGCAAATTGACTAACTAAATCACCTTGAGAAGAGTGATTAGAAGATTCTTCATGTAAAGCTTCATCAATTCTTTTATTGAGTACTTGAGCAATTTTTAATAATCCTTTACTGGTACAATCTTTAAAATCTGAAATACTATGGGAACAAGTAGATCCAGTAGGACTGACTTTGGATATTGGCTTTTTTGAGACTAAGTCTGACTCCTTTTCTTGAATAGATGTAGAACAAGTATTAACTGGAAGAGCTGGGGTTGGAGTAACAGGGAACTCCAGCTGCACCTGAGTAACTATTATGTCGATGTTAAATTTATCCCACCACTTGATATAAAAGAGGCGAGATACTCGGGGAAGTGGATCATTGGGAATACTATTGACTTGAGTACCAGGTGGTGAGAGTGCATACTCCCATTTGAGAATCCAAGGGATTTTGTATTTACTGACAAATAAAAGAGTGGGTGGAACACCTTCATTTAATGAGATGGGTTTGTAGTGATTTAACTGGACCTTAAGTGGATCAGGAAGAAAATCGTAACAAGATCCTAACCTATACCACCAGAGAACAAACTAATAAGGAAATGGACTCTTGAACTTATGATCAAATTTAATGAACCATGAATGACTGAGTGACTCGTTCTGGTGAAGGAGAACCTTATACCAGACTTCAATGTAGTCATAGTAACAAAATGATTAGTTTTGACTAGAAAGATTCATGAGATCAGAGGGATTCTTCCCCTAATCTGAGATAGAAATGAACTGTTTAGTATACATAGAATGATAAAGAATTTTAGATTTATCATTCTGAGCATAAATAGGTTTAATATTTACTGACTCAGTTTCCAGAAGAATATCCTTATAGTACACTAGGGACTTATAAGGAGCTAAGGGTTGGAAATGGCATCCAGGGGGAAAAAACTGGGTAGCGAGTTTACTGGGATCATTTTTTGGCTTCATACTGGGTTCAATATGGAATAAATAGCTTTCTCATCTGAGCATATACTCAGAAGAAGAGTGACTATCGACTGAGGATGATGCCTTAGCAGGATTACTAAAAGGATCTATTGGAACAGGCTAACTAGCCAAAGCCGAACTGTATGGCTTGGGCATAGTGCTAAGAACAGTGAATTTCTTACTTGTTTGAAGTACTGGGTTAACTGGGTTAGGAACCATGGTACCTCTGGGTTGATTGAAAGGGCTAGAAGGGCGACCCGGGCCCCTTAAGGAAGATGCTCCTCTAGTGCTCATTGTTCAGAATGGTACCTGTATTAATAAACTTTCGAGTGAGAAAATCAGGGATTGAATTATTACTTCCTTTGATATATTCAATATCAAAATCAAAAATGCTAAATAAAGCTTGCCATCTAGCGAAAGAATGCTTAGAGGCTAGATTTTCAACATCTTTTTCTAATATGTATTTTGCTGATTTACAATCAATGCGAACTAAAAATTTTAGGTTTAAAAGATCACTCTGGAATTTAGTAATACATAAAACAAGAGAAAGTATTTCCTTTTTAATAGTACTATAATTTAATTGTGTATTATTCCATGCACCAGAATGAAAGCGAACAATTTGTTCGGGAGAATTATGAGTTAATTTTTGTTTCAGAATGCCTCCGAACCCAATGTCTGAGGTGTCAGTTTCAACAAATTTAAAAGCTAAGTCGTTAGATATGCCAAGACAGGGCAATGCCTTGATATACTTTTTAACTTGCTGGACGACAGAAGTGTAAATGTCAGTCCAGGGTGGAGGATTAACTTGCAAACACTAAAAAAGAGGTTTGCAAATCTTCCTGAGATTCTTGTAGAACTTGCCTATATAATTTAGCGAGTCAAGAAATCTATGCAGTTGGGTTTTTTTGGTTATCTTATCGTGAAACTTGTCAGCGAATTGAATAGCTCGTTCAATGGGCTGAACTTGTCCGCTAAAGATATTAAGACGAAGAAACCTTATTCTGACCCGAAACAGGCTGCATTTGGAAGGTGATAGAACTAAACCATTGTCTTTAACTGTCTTGAAAAATGATTTCAAGTGTTTAATATGTTCATCAATGGTCATTGAGAATACAAGTATATCGTCAATATAGACAACAATGAAATGGCTGAAAGGGTTTAGTATGTCATTAATGATATTTTGAAATTCGCTGGGAGCATTTTTTAGGCCAAACGCCTGGACATTCCATTCATAATGACCGAATGGAGTAGTGAATGCTGTTTTGTAACTATCATCAGGTTGTATGGAAATTTGCCAGAAACCAGATTTGAGGTCGAATTTGCTAAATATTGTAGCATTACTTAGTCTGTTGATTAGGTCTTCTTTATTTGGAAGGGGGTACCTAATCCATTCTAAGACCTTGTTTAATGGTTTATAATTGATTACTAGACGAGGAACTCCACGTTCTTTCTCTACTTCATTATTGACATAGAAGGCAGGGCAAGACCAAGGGGATTTACTAGGTTTAATTAGACCTTTACTGAGGAGATCATTGATTTCCTTTTTGCATAACTCTATTTGTTCGTGATTCATTTGAATAGGCCTGACCTTAGTAGGAATTAAATGTTCTTTAAATTCCTTAGCATAAGGGAGCCTAACCATATGCTTTTTTCAATACCAAAAGGCATTGGGAGAATCTGAACAAAGATTATCCTTTAAATAAACTTTTAATTCATTAATTTTTTCTTGAACCTTTTTATTCAGAAGTTGTTCTTCAATATGTTTATATCTAATTTCTTCTTTTAAGAAATTCAAATGTATTGTTTTACAATTTAATAGATTTAATGATTTAGAGATGGATTCTTCTTGAATGAATTTTAAATCACTCTCTTTAGGTTTAATAAGAAACTTAAATGTTATTTTCTTTCCTAAGTGTCTACAACTTAGACCTTCATTACTAGTAGTAAATGGGTAAAGTAAATATATGAATGGTAATCCTAAGATGACTTTATCTGTAAGATTTCGAATCAAAACAAATGATGTTTTGAAACACATATCATCTTGACAGATATGTACTTTAGGTAATTTATATTTAATTTTCATTTGACTACCATTAGCTGAGTTTAATTTTTCGCTAGTTTTCCTAAAATACTTGGTGGGGATTAAACCTTCTTGTATACAATTTAAATCTGCACCTGTATCAACAAGAGCAGAAAGCCGTATAGAGAAGCTTTTATCAACAACCAGTTTAATAGAGACATACCATTTTTGAATAGTGATATCTTTGATTCGTTTAAGTGTAAAGCCCTGTATAAAAAGATAGGGATTATCCTTAACTCCAGATGATTCTGGTTCATCGTGATTCTCATCACTGGATGAGGAATTGTTAATCTTGAGATCAGACTTTTTATCATCAAGATCCTTTCTTAAATTAGAAATTTCTAATTTGAAATTAGCAATTTCTTTTTTGAGTTTATTGACTTCTAGATTTAATTCTGAGAGTGTAATTTCTTTAACAGGAGTTTTAAATCTTTCTATAGTTTTATTAAGGCTAAAAATTGGATTTTCTTTAGCTTTAATGAATTTCTCATTATCGATCCTTAGTCAATAATTCTCTTAATTGTTTAGTGTACCGAGCCTTTAATTTAGGATCAGAAATTTTACTAATTAAGTCAATCAACAAAGAACTTTCTTCATCGTTTTTGCTAATTACATTAATTCTTTTTGTGCAACAATGTTCATTGCAATTGTCAGCACAAATGGTGACTTCATCAGCGTCATTGTTGGATAAACTATTGTCAGTATTTGAAGATTTAGAGGCAATAGAACCTTCATAACTATCTTCTCTATTGTTAATTCTCATAAGTTATAGTATATGTTCAGTATCTTCACTAGAGATATTTAATTGACTTAATTTTTGTTTTATTTTACATTCATTTTTATAATGACCCTTTTGCCCACAATTGTGGCAAACAACCTTACTTTTATCGTATTTTTTGGATTTAGATTTTTTTAATATGCCTTTTATTTGTATTTTTTGGTTTATTATAGTAATTATCTTGCGTATTTTCTTTGTAGTGATTTCGCCTTTTTCTTCGATGCTTAATATTTTTGTGAGACTCAATATGTTTATGCCTATGCTTTCTTCTGAAAGGAGCAATAGGGGGTAAACCATACTGTTCATAAAAAGTACCTAATTCATACTTAGCTTTTTTCTTATCTTTACTAGCTTGTTTTGCTAACTTAAAATCAATACACATTTTTAATCCAATTTTTTGAATATTACTAATTATATCACCATAGGTTAAATTATCATAATCAATATATCCAAGATTTTTACCTAATTTTTCTCTGACTTTATGAGAAAATAAAGAGGGTAAACTGTTAATGAATTTTTCTTTTCAGAAAGGTTTATTACTGTCATTGCGTAACATAACTCTAGAAGTAAACACATCTTTGTACCATCTAAAGTCACTTAGAGAGGGACAAGTGAGATTACTTAACTGATCGTGAATTCTTCCTGTAATATTACTAGGAGTGCCTATGAAATGTTTAATTATGGTAAATATAAGTGTATTAACTCCGTCAGGCGGACTGATGCCAACATCTTCATTGAAGATGTGGTTGCCATCATCATCCAGATGTACTGCATGAATTATTGATATCCTAGCGTCTTCAGTGAGATATTTTTCCCACCAAGATCTGAGAATACCAGTAAATCCACTGACAAGTAATTCAACAATGTCGGGTTGAGACAAATTATTGAATTTAGTGATATAACTGTTTGCTACCATTGACATATGCTTTAATTTGTTCAAAATTTCTTGTTCACTGAAGCCATCAATGTTCCATTCATAAATCTTATTAGATGAAACTGAAAATTGCTTATCTAGATTTATCTCTTCAAATTGTAAATCTGGAGGAGTAGGTTTAGAGTACCAATTCCTAGTTATGCTTGTATTTTGTGTAGCATCCCCGAATCCGGGTCCCAAATTGCCACAGATCCGGTACGCTAATTCTATCACTAATGCGGAAGATATAAACATACATTGTTTATACATTAAAATTTTACACATCATTCCCAAGGTCTACAACCTTAACTTAATACATACCTTCAATATCTTAGAAGATTTACAATGCTATTTTCATCAGAAAATTTAATAGATTTAACATCACCATAATTTAATCTTGCTCTTTGCCTTTGCCTCTGTCCTTATTCAAGCTTTCATCTTAATCTAAAAATTTTATCATGATATAGCAAGGGTGAGCAACAAATTTGCCCAACAAGTTTTACATACAATGGAGATATATATCATGATTGAAAAGAATGAATAAGCTTTCAAATTTTCAACAATATAATAATTGTGAAATAACATGAATCAAGTTTCAATGATTGAATGACAGAACCAATGATATTGGATGTCAACAATTAACATGAATAAGTTTAACTGAAACATATGATAATGAAGGTGATCAGCCTTTCATACCTGATGAACATAAACAACATGCACAATGTGCGAATCAATAAATTATTGACGTGGTATAATCAACAATAATTAACCACTAACATGCTTTGAATTAACAACTCAAGTTGAGTTAGGAAACTTGCCTGTACCGTTGATTACCGCTATGCAATCTAATTTAATCTCTTATGAAAGACCTATCATTAATAAGATCAATCCTCCAATTAGCATAATACATTTTATCTCACAACACTATTACTCAAATAATAAATTAGCTAACATTTAGCCACATAATTTAACATTGAAGAATTCCTTAACTCATTAGTACTATTATTATCCCTTAATAATATTACTATCACTTAACCATTATCTTAAACTTTTGTCTAATATTCTTTTATAGAATATTTACCATTTACAAATATTATTAATCATTTAATAATATTTAGATCCTTTACTAATATTATTAATCATTTAATAATATTTTAATCACATTCTAATATTATTAATCATGTAATAATATTTTACTTATTTCATAAATAGTAAAGATCTCACACATTTTAAGATGCAGATATTTTACATCTTGAACCTTAAACCATTTAAATTTTATTTCAGAAATATTTTTTATCTCTACTCACAAATTCGGAGTTTAAACAGCTAATGCATAACTTTTATAGTAAAACTTAATTTACTATACAATTTCTCTAATATAAATAATTTTTACATCACTTTGTCCATTCATGAGTCAACACTGACTGTTGCCTCATATATAAAAATTTTACCTCGCTAGCACATTCGCTTTAATTTTCTTTTTATGATTATTCGTATTTTCACTTTATATATATATATATATATATATATATATATATATATATATATATATATATATATATATATATATATATTACGTTACATAAATCTCAGCTCAAAAACTTCATTTTGAGCACCGAAAACCTGAAAATATCATTTTTATGATTAATACAATTTTTAAAAGATTTTACGCTCTTCGTTGCACCATAAATTAATTTTATAGGCAATTGCAGTTTTTATTTCACTTAAATATGTAATTTATATTTATTACATATTTTTATTGCTTTATTTATGCCCGAAAAGAAGTTTATCGGCGTAAAATATTACATATAGCCAAATCTCGCCCCGTAGGACTTTATTAGATTTATTATGACTTATTATTACGCCCGAACGCGATTCGGAACGGCGAACGTCAAAATCGCTCGACGCGCCGACGCTCGGCGTTCGCTCAAATTTTAATCCTGACATGCTTGTTTGCCCATTTTTAACTCTCAAATCATGAGTCATATAACATCGAAATTTCATGCGTATTATAGACCCCATGACATAGTATTTTAGAAAAATTTCACACCGCGAAAATGGATCACGGAAACTAATCAAAACAGGTCTCAAAATTCATGTCGTGTAACAGCACTGCAGCGCCAGCAGCAGCAGGCGTCGGCGAACGCCGAGCTCTGGCGCCCAGCTGCAGCGCTTAGCGACTTGGCTTCTTCGCGATTTTCTAACGCATTGCTCATAACTCCGATTAATCTGATTTTTGGATATGTTATACATGGCATACCAAATTATTTTTAAAAAATATAACCCATTAATTTCGGACCACTTAGGCAGCCTAACACAGGCCCCATAAATGTCCACTCGCAACGGTTTTCATCTTTTTTTTCCAGATTTACCCTCTTTCGCTAAAACAGTCATAACTCTTTCGTTTTAAAATATTTTTAGGCGATTCTTGAACCCACGCGAAGCTAACTTCTGGGACTACAACTCTTCCCTACTGACCTTTTTCCAGGTTCTGAACATATCAGCCCAGAAATTTACGCAAAGTGACTAAACCGAAATGAGTTTTCCAGTTTTGACTTCGCTACTTTAAAATAGCATAACTCTTTGCTCCGAAGTCGGAATTAGTCCGTTCTGGAGTCTATGGAAAGCTTATTCAGTGTACTACAACATACCAAAAGTCCAGAATTTTCTTAACAACCTAACTATTCCCGAAATTTCCCTTTTGTGGAAGCAGTCCACTAATTTTTCTAAGTTTTAAAAACTGTTTTGCTCTTCTTTCTTTCGATCAAACTTTTAACACCTAAAAAGTATAGATCTACACATACCAAACCATAAAATATGTAGATCTAAAGTTTTGAAGTTCAAGAAACATAGCTTTATATTTTGTAAATCAACCAAAATAATAAAACAAAAGGTTAAAGGTAGGTTGTTTATACATTTATTTCTTAGGTCCACCTCTTCTCCTTTCAAGGTAGAATATGGAACTTGAAAGTACACCAAACTTCCCTTCTTCTTCTCCCTCTATGTGACTGCTTAAGCCCTCTTGCTTCTCTCTCTTTCTTATTTTCTCCCTCTAGGATTTCTTGGAGGTTTTGGTGGAGAAAATGAAGATGGTGTTGTGTAGGAGTTTCTTAGGAGCTTGGAAACTAACAGCTGTCTCTCTCTTTTCCTCTCTAACCACCCGCCACCTCTCCTTTTCCTTCCCAAATTCATTTAACCACATGTTTGATTATTGGAAGCAAGACACATGGCTATTCTATTCTTAATCAAGTGACACATACTTGGAGAAAAAAAAAATGTTACCACATGCCAAATTTTAATTGTTTTCTCTCCTTTAGCTTGCTTGCAAATCTTCCAAAATAATATGGCTTGAATAAAATAGTGACACATAAGCACACAAAATATATAAATTGATTTTGTCCATGAGTTAATTCCCCCTGCACATTACCGGCATATGCTCCCAATTTGACCCAATTGTGATTTATTTTATTTGCCCAATTTGCTTAGTTAAATAATTAAATCAATTATTCTTTTAATATTTTTGTTAAGTAATTTAATTACTTAACATTAGTAATTTAACTTAATCAAATAAGTTGCTACTTAAATCTCCTTAAACTACTTTACCCTCTAGGAATCATATAATTTAAATATCCCATCTTTGATATATAAATTATATAATACATAACATAACTTACTTAAGTTACATATTTATTTTATAATAACAAAAATAGATATGTTACACATAATTCCTTATGCAAATACAATTATTTACATACCCAAGATATTAAAATATAATATCCTTTTCTTATTAACATAAATTCAATTAAGAATTTATTTACTTTATTAAGATATTACGATAAATATAATATTTTTTATTTATTAAATTAATTTCATATAAGAATTTATTCTAATACTCTTGGGTAAAGTATATGTAAATATTATATGCTTAACTCGCCTCTGTTTTGCTTCATTACGCAAATTGTTCCCAACAATTTTATTCTCCCCACGTAATAAACATATATATATATATATATATATAATATATATTCACTAACTTCCAATTACCAGTTACACCAAACATGAACACATCACATATAGAAAATAATTAATAATTTTATTTTCTCACTTTATAAATTGTTTATATCAATTTATTTACATATAGCAAATATAATTTAATATATTTACCATATTACGTAAACATACATATTCTTCATAATTCATAAAATAATTTATATACTCATAAATTAGATAAATTAGACTAGACATTTAATTTAATGTCTATTAAACCTCTACATACGGTATGTTACATTCAATAAGCCTTCTTCATATGGCTTGCCATATTTATTATTATATAATCCCTTTCAATTATTAAACAGTATATATTTTTCTTAAAATTTTAAATAAATCCTTTATTTTCACTCTAGGTCTTAAATTTTAACCTTTAATTTAATCATTTAAGATTTTCTAAATTTTCGGGTTGTCACATTTTGAACTGTTAATTTATTTAATTGATCATTAAAGTTCATTATTGAATCAGAATCAGTATCAGATTCTTCTGAATTATTACTGGATTCAATATCATTATGAATAGATTGATCAATTGTGGCTATTGTACCACTAGGACCAGGTTCATTTTTAAGTTTTTTTAAATAATTTATCAATAGATTTGACTAAATTATCATCATCAGATGGTAGTCCTAATTTGTATCTATTTTCAGGCAATTTTATTAGAGGCTGTTCATTTTTTAAGTTGGGATTTTTAATAATAGACTCTTCGAATTTTTCTTCAATTCTATCTAGCTGTTTTCCAACAGTTGCTAGATACTGGTTGCTAAAGTTTAATTGTTCTATTATTTTTTTATCATTGTTATTGGTATCAGAAATTTTAAATGGACTAGCTACAACTGAAGTGTTTTTAACTGAGATTAGAACAGTTTCTAAAGGGGGATGACTAGAGAAAACTTTTGATTTATCTTCTTTAGTCCATTGAGTTTTAGTAATTACATTACATTTATTTTAAAATTGTTCGTACTAATCATAAAATGTAATATTCATGCTTTCATTTTTAATGAATCTTTTCCATTTATTGACTATCTTACCGCGCTCCTTTTCAGTTGGGTGATTAAATCTAAATAAATGTCTTTTTTTTATTATCTTTAGAATTAAAATCTTTTACTAGATCTTCCCATTTTAAAATAAATTCTTTCTTGATGACTCTTAATTGATTATTAATAGGAATGTCAAAGTCTGACTGAGTAGGCATCACAGAAGAAGTGGGAGAAGAAGAGCTTTCTTCTTCTACTAAATCTTTATGAGCATAACATTGGTGACTAGTTTGTCCTTGGTTAAGGATACCTTTAAATTTAATATCATTAATTGAAAGATTACTAAGAACTTCAGTATCTCTTCTGGAGTAAGAAGAAGGGGCTGAAGAGTTAGTAAAATCTTCAATACTGACAGGTCTTTTAGTACGTTCAAAACTTATTTTGACAGTATCGTCAGAAAATTGTTTAACATTTTCAATATTTAATAAATTATTAACAATAGGTTGCTGGGGTATTTCATTAGGTAAAGTCCACTGATTGGGGAGACTAATATCCTTCCAGAGAATTGTTCTCGGGACTTGAATATTAGCATCAGTAGTAGATCTTTGAATTAAAACTGTTAAATCTTTGGGACTTTTATTTAAATCATGTACATTTAAAATAGTTTTCATTGTTTTATAATAAATTCTATAGATTAAAGCAATAGGCTGAGATCCCTCAATCATGTGAGTAATTTCGTCAGAAGTTTTAATATTCAATGTTAAAGCTTTTAATAAATGCTGATCACTAAGACTTAAGGTGAAATCAGGAAAATAATTAAAATGGACTGGACCATTGTGCAAACTAGATTCCATAGAACCTATAATGTTGGGGTGATAATTTACGAACCTAGAATCTCTTAGACAGAGATAAATGCATTAGTTTATTCCTTTATTGTTCAATGGTTTTACTGCAACTTGAACTAGACCAATATGAATAAAATTGTAACCCTTTTTCATATCTTTTTTAATGACATCTGGGTCAAGGAGACTACAATTTTCATACTCTTTATTAATTGCATAGACTTTTTCTACTGTTTTGACATTATAATCAGTCCTAAAATTATCAAGGAATGTTGACTAATAAATTTCTTTTGGAGAAACTCTGTGGATATTCCAATTATGTAAGGCTTGACTGATATTTTCATAACTATGAGTTTCTTGATTAACTATGTCAGGAACAGAGGGTAAAGTTGACCGATGACTAGATGAAGAGTTAGATCTAAATAACCTACTCATTATACCTTTTTTAGAACAAACTTTCACTCTTTATCTTCCATACAGACCCTCTTACCTTAAGTAGACTCATACCCAAAACCAAATACCCGACACTGCTCACACAAGAGACTTACCAGGGTAGAAACGAAGAAGGGTGTTCCACAGTAAGCTAGGTGACTTCGGATGCAGAATGAAAAATAAGATCTAAAAATAGTATGAATGGACAAGTAAAGTAGATCTTTCTCAACAAGTAGTAAACAAGCAACTTGGCTCTGATACCATTTGGGAGCGGAAGCAAGAATATAAAGAAGTGCAGGAATTAAACACAGATATATAATCAATTGAACATAATTTAATTTATAAATGAGATTTAATACAAGTGAATAAACTTGAAAAACTTGAATAAACTTACAAATTAAAACATATAACTGGAGAATTAAAGATGAGGGGTTTAGTGGGTTAATCAGAGGTAGAAACTAAATATTTATCTGAGAGAGAGCTTAGAGTCTTTCTAAGTTTCGAAGTCTGAAGAACTAACTGAGCTCTGCTTCCTTTTATAGCACAAGGAAAGAAAACTATTACAATGACTTGGAAAAGTAAAAGCATTTTACTTTAGTGAAAACATTTTACTAAAGTAAAAGTAAAAGTAAAAGTAAAAGTAAAAGTAAAAGTAAAAGTAATTGATTATAGACAACTTTTACTATTGATGAATAGTGCTATAGTACTGACTTTTTTACTATTTATGGACGCTTTCAGCAACTTTTGACGAAGAGGCCGATAACTTTTGACTCAGGAGATTCTTTCGGTGGAAAAGAAAGAGCATCTTCTTGACTGATTGACTGCAAGGGAAAACACATGTGACTGGGGCTACTTTCGGTGTAAAAGTAGATTCTTCTGAATAATTGGCTGCCGAAGCAGGTTCTGGCTGCCGGAGCAGGTGCTGGAATTACTGTGGACTTCAGGCGAATGAATCCTGGAGATTAACAGTGCCGTATGGATCATAATCTCCATCATCATCGGCAAATTGACTAACTGAATCACCTTGAGAAGAGTTATTAGAAGCTTCTTCATGTAAAGCTTCATCAATTCTTTTATTGAGTACTTGAGCAATTTTTAATAATTCTTTACTGGTACAATCTTTAAAATCTGAAATACTATGGGAACAAGTAGATCCAGCAGGACTGACTTTGGATATTGGCTTTTTTGAGACTAAGTCTGACTCCTTTTCTTGAATAGATGTGGAACAAGTATTAATTGGAAGAGCTGGGGTTGGAGTAACAGGGAACTCCAGCTGCACCTGAGTAACTATTCTGTCGATGTTAAATTTATCCCACCACTTGATATAAAAGAGGCGAGATACTCGGGGAAGTGGATCATTGGGAATACTATTGATTGGAGTACCAGGGGGTGAGAGTGCATACTCCCATTTGAGAATCCAAGGGATTTTGTATTTACTGACAAATAAAAGAGTGGGTGGAACACCTTCATTTAATGAGATGGGTTTGTAGTGATTATTAAAGTGATTTAACTGGACCTTAAGTGGATCAGGAAGAGGATCGTAACAAGATCCTAACCTATACCACCAGAGAACAAACCAATAGGGAAATGGACTCTTGAACTTATGATCAAATTGAATGAACCATGAATGGCTGAGTGACTCGTTCTGGTGAAGGAGAACCTTATACCAGGCTTCAATGTAGTCATAGTAACAAAATGATTGGTTTTGACTAGAAATATTCATGAGATCAGAGGGATTCTTCCCCCAATTTGAGATAGAAACGAACTGTTTAGTATACATAGAATGATAAAGAATTTTAGATTTATCATTCTGAGCATAAATAGGTTTAATATTTACTAACTCAGTTTCCAGAAGAATATCCTTATAGTACACTAGGGACTTATAAGGAGCTAAGGGTTGGAAATGCCATCCAGGAGAAAAAACTAGGTAGCGAGTTTACTGGGATCATTTTTTGGCTTCATACTGGGTTTAATATGGAATAAATAGCTTTCCCATCTGAGTATATACTCAGAAGTAGAGTGACTATCGACTGAGGATGAGGTCTTAGCCGAATTACTAAAAGGATCTATTGGAACAAGCTGACTGGCCAAAGCCGAACTTTATGGCTTGGGCATAGTACTAAGAACAGTGAATTTGTTACTTGTTTGAAAAACTGGGTTAATTGGGTGAGGAACCATGGTACTTCTAGGTTGTTTGAAAGGGCCAGAAGGGCAACCCGGACCCCTTGAGGAAGATGCTCCTCTAGTGCTCATTGTTCAGAATGGTACCTGTATTAATAAACTCTCGAGTGAGAAAATCAGGGATTGAATTATTACTTCCTTTGATATATTCAATATCAACATCAAAAATGCTTAATAAAGCTTGCCATCTAGCGAAAGAATTCTTAGAGGCTAGATTTTCAACATCTTGTTCTAATATGTATTTTGTTGATTTACAATCAATGCGAACTAAAAATTTTTGGTTTAAAAGATCACTCTGGAATTTAGTAATACATAAAACAAGAGAAAGTATTTTTTTTAATAGTACTATAATTTAATTGTGTATTATTCCATGCACCAGAATGAAAACGAACAATTTATTCGAGAGAATTAGGAGTTAATTTTGGTTTCAGAATGCCTCCGAACCCAATGTCTGAGGCGTCAGTGTCAACAATTTTAAAAGCTGAGTCGTTTGATATGCCAAGACAGGGCAATGCCTTGACGTACTTTTTAACTTGCTGGACGACAGAAGTGTGAATGTCAGTCCAGGGTGGAGGATTAACTTGCAAACGCTGAAAAAGAGGTTTGCAAATCTTCCTGAGATTCTTGTAGAACTTGCCAATATAATTTAGCGAGCCAAGAAATCTCTGCAATTGGGTTTTGTTGGTTATCTTATCGGGAAACTTGTAAGCGAGTTGAATAGCTCGTTCAATGGGCTGAACTTGTCCTCTAAAGATATTAAGACCAAGAAACCTTATTCTGACCTGAAACAGGCTGCATTTGGAAGGTAAAAGAACTAATCCATTGTCTTTAACTGTCTTGAAAAATGATTTCAAGTGTTTAATATGTTCATCAATGGTCATTCAGAATACAAGTATATCGCCAATATAGACAATATTGAAATGGCTGAAAGGGTTTAGTATGTCATTAAGGATATTTTGAAATTCACTGGGAGCATTTTTCAGGCCAAACGCCTGGACATTCCATTCATAATGACCGAATGGAGTAGTGAATGCTGTTTTGTAACTATCATCAGGATGTATGGCAATTTGCCAGAAACCAGATTTGAGGTCGAATTTGCTAAATATTATGACATTACTTAGTCTGTTGATTAGGTCTTCTTTATTAGGAAGGGGGTACCTAATCCATTCTAAGACCTTGTTTAATGGTTTATAATTGATTACTAGACGAGGAACTCCACGTTCTTTCTCTGCTTCATTATTGACATAGAAGGCAGGGCAAGACCAAGGGGATTTACTAGGTTTAATTAGACCTTTACGAGGAGATCATTGATTTCCTTTTTGCATAACTCCATTTGTTCGTGATTCATTTGAATAGGCCTGACCTTAGTAGGAATTAAATGTTCTTTAAATTCCTTAGCATAAGGGAGCCTAACCATATGCTTTTTAAATACCAAAAGGCATTGGGAGATTCTGAACAAAGATTATCCTTTAAATAAACTTTTAATTCATTATTTTTTTCTTGAACCTTTTTATTCAGAAGTTGTTCTTCAATATGTTTATATCTAATTTCTTCTTTTAAGAAATTCAAATGTGTTGTTTTACAATTTAATAGATTTAATGATTTAGAGATGGATTCTTCTTGAATGAATTTTAAATCTCTCTCTTTAGGATTAATAAGAAACTTAAATGTTATTTTCTTTCCTAAGTGTCTACAGCTTAGACCTTCATTACTAGTAGTAAATGGGTAAAGTAAATATATGAATGGTAATCCTAAGATGACTTTATCTGTAAGATTTCGAATCAAAACAAATGATGTTTTAAAACACATATCATCTTGACAGATATGTACTTTAGGTAATTTATATTTAATTTCCATTTGACTACCATTAGCTGAGTTTAATTTTTCGCTAGTTTTCCTAAAATACTTGGTTGGGATTAAACCTTCTTGTATACAATTTAAATCTGCACCTGTATCAACAAGAGCAGAAAGCCGTATAGAGAAGCTTTTATCAACAACCAGTTTAATAGAGACATACCATTTTTGAATGGTGATATCTTTGATTCGTTTAAGTGTAAGGCCTTGTATAAAAATATAGGGATTATCCTTAACTCTAGATGATTCTGGTTCATCGTGATTCTCATCACTGGATGAGGAATTGTTAATCTGGAGATCAGACTTTTTATCATCAAGATCCTTTCTTAAATTAGAAATTTCTAATTTTAAATTAGCAATTTCTTTTTTGAGTTTATTGACTTCTAGATTTAATTCTGAGAGTGTAATTTCTTTAACAGGAGTTTTAAATCTTTCTAAAGTTTTATTGAGGCTAAAAATTGGTTTTTCTTTAGCTTTAATGAATTTCTCATTATTATCCTTAGTCAATAAATCTCTTAATTGTTTAGTGTATTGAGCCTTTAATTTAGGATCAGAAATTTTACTAATTAAGTCAATCAACAAAGAACTTTCTTCATCGTTTTTGCTAATTACATTAATTCTTTTTGTGCAACAATGTTCATTGCAATTGTCAGCACAAATGGTGACTTCATCAGCGTCACTGCTGGATAAACTATTGTCAGTATTTGAAGATTTAGAGACAATAGAACCTTCATCACTATCTTCTCTATTGTTAATTCTCATAAGTTATAGTATATGTTCAGTATCTTCACTAGAGATATTTAATTGATTTAATTTTTGTTTTATTTTACATTCATTTTTATAATGACCCTTTTGCCCACAATTGTGGCAAACAACCTTACTTTTATCGTATTTTTTGGATTTAGATTTTTTAATATGCCTTTTATTTGTATTTTTTGGTTTATTATAATAATTATCTTGCGTATTTTCTTTTTAGTGATTTCGCCTTTTTCTTCGATGTTTAATATTTTTGTGAGACTCAATATGTTTATGCCTATGCTTTCTTCTGGAAGGAGCAATAGGGGGTAAACCATACTGTTCACGAAATGTACCTAATTCATACTTAGCTTTTTTCTTATCTTTACTAGCTTGTTTTGCTAACTTAAAATCAATACACATTTTTAATCCAATTTTTTGAATATTACTAATTATATCACCATAGGTTAAATTATCATAATCAATATATCCAAGATTTTTACCTAATTTTTCTCTGACTTTATGAGCAAATAAAGAGGGTAAACCGTTAATGAATTTTTCTTTCTAGAAAGGTTTATTACTGTCATTGCGTAACATAACTCTAGAAGTAAGCACATCTATGTACCATCTAAAGTCACTTAGAGTAGGACAAGTGAGATTACTTAACTGATCGTGAATTCTTTCTGTAATATTACTGGGAGTGCCTATGAAATGTTTAATTATGGTAAATATAAGTGTATTAACTCCGTCAGGCGGACCGGTGCCAACATCTTCATTGAAGATGTGGTTGCCATCATCATCCAGATGTACTGCATGAATTATTGATATCCTAGCGTCTTCAGTGAGATGTTTTTCCCACCAAGATCTGAGAATACCAGTAAATCCACTGACAAGTAATTCAACAATGTCGGGTTGAGACAAATTATTGAATTTAGTGATATAACTGTTTTCTATCATTGACATATGATTTAATTTTTTCAAAATTTCTTGTTCACTGAAGCCATCAATGTTCCATTCATAAATCTTATTAGATGAAACTGAAAATTGCTTATCTAGATTTCTCTCTTCAAATTGCAAATCTAGAGGAGTAGGTCTAGAGTACCAATTCCTAGTTATGCTTGTATTTTGAACTGTTAATTTATTTAATTGATCATTAAAGTTCGTTATTGAATCAGAATCAGTATCAGATTCTTCTGAATGATTACTAGATTCAATATCATTATGAATAGCTTGATCAATTGTGGCTATTGTACCACTTGGACCAGGTTCATTTTTAAGTTTTTTAAATAATTTATCAATAGATTTGACTAAATTATCATCATCATATGGTAGTCCTATTTTGTATCTATTTTCAGGCAATTTTATTAGAGGCTGTTCATTTTTTAAGTTGGTATTTTTAATAATAGACTCTTCGAATTTTTCTTCAATTCTATCTAGATGTTTTCCAATAGTTGCTAGATACTGGTTGCTAAAGTTTAATTGTTCTATTTTTTTTTTTTATCATTGTTATTGGTATCAGAAATTTTAAATGGACTAGCTACAACTAAAGTGTTTTTAACTGAGATTAGAACAGTTTCTAAAGGGGGATGACTAGAGGAAACTTTTGATTTATCTTCTTTAGTCCATTGAGTTTTAGTAATTACATTATATTTATTTTGAAATTGTTCGTACCAATCATAAAATGTAATATTCATGCTTTCATTTTTAATGAATCTTTTCCATTTATTGACTATTTTATCGCGCTCCTTTCCAGTTGGGTGATTAAATCTAAATAAATGTCTTTTTTCTTTATTATCTTTAGAATTAAAATCTTTTACTAGATCTTCCCATTTTAAAATAAATTCTTTCTTGATGACTCTTAATTGATTATTAATAGGAATGTCAAAGTCTGACTGAGTAGGCATCACAGAAGAAGTGGGAGAAGAAGAGCTTTCTTCTTCTACTAAATCTTTATGAGCATAACATGGGTGACTAGTTTGTCCTTGGTTAAGGATACCTTTTAATTTAATATCATTAATTGAAAGATTACTAAGAACTTCAGTATCTCTTCTGGAGTAAGAAGAAGGGGCTGAAGAGTTAGTAAAATCTTCAATACCGACAGGTCTTTTAGTACGTTCAAAACTTATTTTGACAGTACCGTCAGAAAATTGTTTAACATTTTCAATATTTAATAAATTATTAACAATAGGTTGCTGGGGTATTTCATTAGGTAAAGTCCACTGACTGGGGAGACTAATATCCTTCCAGAGAATTGTTCTCGGGACTTGAATATTAGCATCAGTAGTAGATCTTTGAATTAATACTGTTAAATCTTTGGGACTTTTATTTAAAGCATGTACATTTAAAATAGTTTTCATTGTTTTATAATAAATTCTATAGATTAAAGCAATAGGCTGAGATCCCTCAATCATGTGAGTAATTTCGTCAGAAGTTTTAATATTCAATGTTAAAGCTTTTAATAAATGCTGATCACTAAGACTTAAGGTGAAATCAAGAAAATAATTAAAATGGACTGGACCATTGTGCAAACTGGATTCCATAGCACCTATAATGCTGGGGTGATAATTTAAGAACCTAGAATCTCTTAGACAGAGATAAATGCATGAGTTTATTCCTTTAATATTCAATGGTTTTATTGCAACTTGAACTAGACCAATATGAATAAAATTGTAACCCTTTTTCCTATGTTTTTAATGACATCAGGGTCAAGGAGACTACAATTTTCATACTCTTTAATAATTGCATAGACTTTTTCTACTGTTTTGACATTGTAATCAGTCCTAAAATTATCAAGGAATGTTGACTGATAAATTTCTTTTGGAGAAACTCTGGGGATATTCCAATTATGTAAGGCTTGACTGATATTTTCATAACTATGAGTTTCTTGATTAACTATGTCAGGAACAAGGGGTAAAGTTGACCGATGACTAGATGAAGAGTTAGATCTAAATAACCTACTCATTATACCTTTTTTTAGAACAAACTTTCACTCTTTATCTTTCATACAGACCCTCTTACCTTAAGTAGACTCATACCCAAAACCAAATACCCAACACTGCTCACACAAGAGACTTACCAGGGTAGAAACGAAGAAGGGTGGACTACAGTAAGCTAGGTGACTTCGGATGCAGAATGAAAAATAAGATCTAAAAATAGTATGAATGGACAGGTAAAGTAGATCTTTCTCAACAAGTAGTAAACAAGCAACTTGGCTCTGATACTATTTGGGGGCGGAAGCAAGAATATAAAGAAGTGCAAGAATTAAACACAGATATATAATCAATTGAACATAATTTAATTTATAAAAGAGATTTAATACAACTGAATAAACTTGAAAAACTTGAATAAACTTACAAATTAAAACATATAACTGGAGAATTAAAGATGAGGGGTTTAGTGGGTTAATCAGAGGTAGAAACTAAAGATTTATCTGAGAGAAATAAACCCCTCATCTTTAATTCTCCAGTTATATGTTTTAATTTGTAAGTTTATTCAAGTTTTTCAAGTTTATTCAGTTGTATTAAATATCATTTATAAATTAAATTATGTTCAATTGATTATATATCTGTGTTTAATTCCTGCACTTCTTTATACTCTTGCTTCTGCCCCCAAATGGTATATATATATATATATATATATATATATATTTATATATATACGGGAGTCCTTCCATAGTAACTGGTTGCTATGAGTACTGTGCAACACCCCCTTTTTGTACCGTTGATAAAGTGAATTGATGGCTGGGATTAGCTTTTGTGTTTGATAAGCCGGCACAGGTTGTTGTGCCTAATTATATAACTGTACCGGCTTCTATTTTAATAAGTGAATATTAACTTGTCAGTATAGTTATAAAAAGTTAATATTTACTATTAAAATAATCTGGCCGGTACAGGCTGATACGGCAGGTACATTTTATTTTAAATTTTTTTTATTTTTTCCGGCCGGTACAGGCTGATACGGCTGGTACATTTTATTTTCAATTTTTTTTTATTTTTCTGGACGGTACATGCTCATACGGCTGGTACATTTTTTTTTAATTTTTTTTTTATTTTTCCGGCCGGTACAGTCTAATACGACTGATACATTTTTTTTTAATTTTTTTTATTTTTTCCGGCCGGTACAGGCTCATACGGTAGGTACATTTTATTTTTAATTTTTTTTTATTTTTCCCGGCCGGTACAGGCTCATACGGCAGGTACATTTTATTTTTAATTTTTTTTATTTTTTCCGGCCGGTACAGGCTCATACGGCTGGTACATTTTTTTTAATTTTATTTTATTTTTCCCGGCCGGTACAGACTCATACGGCAGGTACATTTTATTTTAAAAATTATTTTTATTTTTTCCGGCCGGTACAGGCTCATACGGCTGGTACATTTTTTTTTTATTTTTTCCGGCCGGTACAGGCTCATACGGCTGGTACATTTTATATATTTTATACATTTGATACATTTTTTGATATATTTTTGATACATTTTTGATAATTGATACATTTTTTATAATTGATATATTTTTGATATATTTGATACATTTGGTACATTTTTGATATATTTTTGATACAATTTTGATATATTTGATACATTTTTGATATATTTGATATATTTTTGATATATTTTTGATACATTTTTGATAATTGATATATTTTTAATATATTTGATACATTTGATACATTTTTGATATATTTTTGATACATTTGATATATTTTTGATACATTTGATACATTTGATACATTTTTGATACATTTTTGATACATTTGATACAATTTTGATATATTTGATACATTTTTGATATATTTTTAATTCATTTGATATATTTTTGATAATTGATATATTTTTGGTATTTTTGATACATTTGATACATTTTTTATATATTTTTGATACATTTGATACATTTGATACATTTTTGATATATTTTTGATACATTTTTGATAATTGATATATTTGATACATTTGATGCATTTTTGATACATTTTTGATAATTGATATATTTTTGATATATTAAGAAATGATTTTATTATTAAGAAATGATTTTTTACATTAATAAAACTAGTGAAGTATAATAATAATGTGATTATCGAATTTATAAAAGTAGTGAAGTATTATAATAATAATAATAATAATAATAATAATAATGTGATTATCAATATTAGAAGTACAGATTATACCAATACTAGTACTGCATAACATTAAGAGGAATAGTACATATTACATGTTCATTTTCATAAAATAAAAAAAACATAGAATGATTAATACAATCGATGCCTATATCTCAGAGGCCGGAAGTAATCTTGCGGATTTCTTTTAGAGCTCCCATGCGACGCGATAACGAAAGACTGTGACATCTTCTAAGGACAACTTCTCTTCAGAAATATTACCATTGGCCCTAACGAAACAGTCAACATACTTGCAGAAAAAAATGCCACAGTCTGCGTTGTTGTGTTGTTTCGGTCGAATCTTTAATGTCTGCACAGTAGGATTACCGTTGGGCCACTCACGTATCGGATTACATGACAGGTTGTGTTTATCTTACATGACAGGTTGAGAGTGCAAAGTCGTTACTTGATAAATTTTCAGTACTTACTCAGCTGCCTCCCGAGTTGGTTCTGCAAAAAAATAATTGGGATTTCCAATACGCCCTATACGACTTCGAAGCAAGAGGTAAACAAATACCTCGACAAGGGGGTCCCATAAATTTTGGACCACAGTCCCAATACACACAACTCAATGAAGGGCTTGGGAAACAAACTGATTATGTTGTACAAGAGAGCTACATACCCACCCCACAAGTAATCGAGGAGAGCTCCATTCCCACCACCCAAGCCAACGAGGAGTGTTACATTCCAACCTTCCAAACCTATGAGGAGTGTTACATTCCAACCAACTCTTCATTTGCGGGACTTTCTGACGCCAAGGGATCTAGTTCACAAAAGGTATATATAGTTATGTTAATAGTGATGGTTTTAATTATTATTGCTACATAATAATAATAATGTACATTTGGGTCTCAATCAGGTACAAGATGCGGGAGACCACATCTCTTATGGACCAAAAGGGTCCTTATCCAAAAGACTTAAAGATTTGAAGGAGACATTTGTAAATAAACATATGTTTGGAAACGTGGTGGCACTAGAAGGGGATTTATATCCTTTATCACATCCGCGCCAGTTATATGAATTAGAACACAATGCAGTGCAATCCTTAGGGTCTGGGAGTTGGATATTTGAGCATGTCATGGACGCTTATATGTTGTTGCTACGAGACAGAGAGGAATACTACAGGTCGCGGGGAATACAAAGGTGGTCCTAATTTGGTTTCATGAATTCATTCTTCATGCATCTTGGGCAGGGCTATGTGCCATGCACTAACGTGAATACTACATGGAGTTTTTGCGATCCGTATGTTAACCAAGATGTTGGTCCACCTTTACACGAATGTAAATACATAATCATGCCGGTGTGTAGTACCAATCAACGCCATTTTGTCTTGTTCCTATTCGCAGTTGAAGATTGGATGGTTACCATAATTGACCCGCACTATAATAACACTAAGTATATTAAGTTACATGAAATGTACTCAGAATTCGTTAAAGTTGCGGTATGTTTAGTTTTAAAATATTTTAATTTTATAATTTCCTTTAATATTAAAAAATTATTAACCAACTACTTTGTACATGCAGGTACATTTGATACCATTTTGTTTGCGAAATGGTAATCCGATGTGTGAGTGGCCCATCGATAATCCTACTGTGCAGACCTTAAAAATTCGATCAAAACAACACAACAACGCAGACTGTGGCATTTTTGTCTGCAAGTATGTTGACTATTTCGTTAGGGTCAATGGTAATATTTCTGAAGAGAAGTGGTCCTTGGAAGATGTCACAGTCTTTCGTTACCGCGTCGAATGGGAGCTCTACAAGAAATCCGCAACATTACTTCCGGCCTCTGAGATATAGGCGTCGGTTGTATTAATCATTCTATGTTTTTTTTATTTTATGAAAATGAACATGTAATATGTACTATTCCTTTTAATGTTATGCAGTACTAGTATTGGTATAATCTGTACTTCTAATATTGATAATCACATTATTATTATTATTATAATAATACTTTACTACTTTTATAAATTCGATAATCACATTATTATTATACTTCACTAGTTTTATTAATGTATAAAATCATTTCTTAATAATAAAATCATTGCTTAATATATCAAAAATATATCAATTATCAAAAATGTATCAAATGTATGAAATATATCAATTATAAAAAATATATCAAAAATATATAAAAAATGTATCAAATATATCAAATATATCAATTATCGAAAATGTATCAAAAATATCAAAATTGTATCAAATGTATCAAAAATGTATCAAATGTATCAAAAATGTATCAAATATATCAAAAATGTATCAAATATATCAAATATATCAATTATCAAAAATGTATCAAAAATATATCAATTATCAAAAAATGTATCAAATGTATCAAATATATCAAAAATGTATCAAATGTATCAAAATTGTATCAAATGTATATCAATTATCAAAAATGTATAAAAAATGTATCAATTATCAAAAATGTATCAAAAATATATCAAAAAATGTATCAAATGTATAAAATATATAAAAAAATGTATCAAATGTATAAAATCATTTCTTAATAATAAAATCATTGCTTAATATATAAAATCATTACTAATAATCATTGCTTAATAAATATAGATATTAACTTATTTCTAAATATCAAACCCCCATATGTATTATATAGACTTGTTAATAATAATAAATCGTAATATAATAATAATAATGCAATAATATAGATTTTGGGGGATGGTGAAGTTTTAATATAAAGACATATCTTTGGCTGAAATTAATAGCTAAGCCCGTGGTGCTCGGGTGGCCATATGACGTGTGTTTGGAGTTTGAGGTTGCGAGTTCGAGTCTGTTTAGCAGCGTGTTGCTTGAATAAAATAATTTTATTTTTATTTTTTTAATACAAGCCGTGACAAGCTATACCGGCCGATTTTTTTTTCAATTTTTTAATACCAGCCATATGAGCCTGTACCGGCCGGAAAAAATAAAAAAAAAATTTAAAAAAAATGTACCAGCCGTATGAGCCTGTACCGGCCGGAAAAAATAAAAAAAATTAAAAAAAATGTACTAGCCGTATGAGCCTGTACCGGCCGAAATAAATAAATAAAAAATTAAAAATAAAATGTACTAGCCGTATCAGCCTCTACTGGCCGGAAAAAATAAAAAATAAAATAAAATAAAATGTACCAGCCGTATTAGCTTGTACCGGCCGGATTATTTTAATAGTAAATATTCTCTTTTTATAACTATACTAACAAGTTAATATTCACTTATTAAAATAGAAGCTGGTACAAATGTATAATTAGGCACAACAACCTGTACCGGCTTATCAAACACAAAAGCTAATCCCAACCATCAATTCACTTTATCAACGGTACAAAAAGGGGGTGTTGCACAGTACTCATAGCAACCGGTTGCTATGGAAGGGCTCCCTATATATATATATATATATATATATATATATATATATATATATATATATATATATAGAGTCCGGATCCAGTCCGGGATCCCGGACTCTACTAAAATACGGACCTTTTTTTTTTTTTTTTGCTTTTTTTTTTTGAAACAACAAAAAAAAAAAAAAAAAATTTATGGAATTGAAATTTTTCCATAATACAGTGTTTTGGGCGTGATTTGGATGCCTATAACGAAATATGTCTGTACAGTCTGGGCAGACTGTACATACATTGGTTGGGGTAGGTGTTAAAAACACACCCAAAACACTTTATTTTGGAAAAATTTCAGTTCCATAATTTTTTTTTTTTTTAGTTGTTCTACCAAAAAAAAAAAAAAAAAAAAAAAATTTTTGGGGTCCGGATTTGATCAGGTCCGGGAGTCCGGACCTGATCAATTCTGTATATATATATATATATATATATATATATATATATATATATATGCAGTAAACGCACCAGATGTAAAATCCAGACTCATTGACCACAGTTCATATATTTAAGTATATATATGTATATATACTTTTCGACCCGCCTGGAGTTTACTTTATGGTAGTTGATTGCTCTTATAGCTTTATTTACATTTCTGATCCCCCATGGATGTGCTTCGTGGTGGTTGATCATGTCTGTATATATATATTTACAACTTTTATATATATAACTTGTGAAACCCCAGATTTTATGAATAAAGAATTAATTTTCTCGAAATAATTTTTTTTATATGGTGTGAATTTGAGATAATATTATAGTTGTGGGTAATATTTATAAATTTTGCAAAGTATGTAAGTTGTCATATTATATTCGATTGGTCAGAGAATATTCATTTTAAACAGGATATATTAGTACGGCGACACAATCATTGGTGGACCCCACAACGGAATTATTATCGGATTGAGAAAACGACAAAAATATTTTATTAAAAATAACGGCGGAAGTTTTACCGTTGATACTGTTGAACTACTCGGTAGTAAAAGTACAGTAATACGCGTTGTTGCATAGTAGCACACGGTATTGATTATTGATATTTATGTGAGAAGTCACTCAGTTTTGTTCAATTATTGCTACAATAGTTGCTGCATAGTATCTCACATTATTTGATTCAATTATTTTTGATTTAGAAGTTTTGTTTTATTCACGTAATAAAATAGAAACATCTTTTTATATAAAACAGAATACTTTATTAAAGTTATTCTATAAATAGAATATATTATATTCTATTATGCATAGTGTTTTGCATAGTAAAATCTTTTTAAATAAAACAGAATACTTTATTAAAGTTATTCTATAAATAGAATATATTATATTTTATTATGCAAAGTGTTTGCATAGTGCCCGCATAGTGTTTGCATAGTAAAAATCTTTTTATATAAATATAATATATTATATTTTATTTAAAAGATTTTTCTTTAAATATGGACCGTCAGATTAAAGTAAATCAATCTAGACCGTTCATGGATTGGTTACTATGCATTCCATTTTTCTATAAATAGAAGCTCATTCCTTCATTATTTTCTTACGAATTCACTGAACTCTAGAGAGAGAAACTATAGAGAGTTAGAAGAAAAGTTTTCTGCTACTTCACTACTCTTATATCAAGTATTATTTTACGGTAAGGAATATTATTTCTTTTGTATTCAAGAAGAGAACTTATGTTATTCCATTTCTTTATTGTTCTGTTGGAATAACCTGTATACGCGGGCTACCCTATACTTGGTGACATTCTTCTATTATTCTGTCTTTATTATTCTGTCGGAATATCCTGTCTGTGCTATACGCCGGACCTGGTTCCATTTTTATTATTCCGTCTTTATTATTCTGTCAGAATATCCTGTCTGTGCTATACGCCGGACCTAGTTCCATCATTTATTATTCTGTTGGAACATCCTGTCGGTGTGAATTTTACCTGACCTGGTTCCGTTATTATTATTCTGTTGAAATAACCGTCTATGCGAAGTACCGCATGCATGGTGATATCTTTTGTCATTCCATTTGGTATTATACTCAGTTGATTAAAATTTTGACTTCTATACTCCATGAAATTAGTGGAATATCCTTGATATTTGCGCTTCATCCAGTATCTTTTCGTAGAAATATTCTTCTAATCATTCTTGAATTTTACTCTACAAAGCAGTATCATGTTGACAATTTGGACGTTATTGGTTCCTGGACAAATTAATTCTTGAACTTGTTTAATTGAATTCTTATATCATTGTCACCATCCTCATGTTTATGTTATGTTTAAAGTCATCTGTGGCATGTAGTGCATAGATGGACTTGGTATAATTATGACCAGAAATTATTCGGTATAATCATGACCGTAATGTTACAAATGATGTGAAAATTAAAAGTCCTCATTGGCCCGTAGTGCATTGATGGACAATTTTTGGTATGATTATGGCTATGGATTCTCTTCGGTCAAGGGAGCAAAGATGAATTGTTTTATGGCATGATCAAGACCGTTGATGAAAACACGATTATTTTTGGCCCGTAGTGCATGGATAATTTGTGGTCGTGATACTAAAGAATATCCTTGACCTGTAGTTCAGGGATGATTTAATGATGTGGATTATTTATTGAGCTGAGTCTCAGCGATAAAAGTGATGAAAAACTTTTTAAATCATAAAAGATAGTAGATTCTATTCTTTACTTGACTCTTTTAATGGATTGCTTGTTCTGCTGCAGTTTATGTGACTAATAGTTGATGTGTATGATTATATAATTGTGTAGGGCACGTGAAGTGCAGATATCTGTAAGTTGTTAAACTGTTATTGGTAAACAACGATCAAGGCAAGTCTTTCGGTTCCTATTTGTTACGTGGACTTGATGAACTGTTTTAAAGTGCATGATATGTTATACATGTTGAAATCATGAAATGTTTAAAGTCAATTTATGACTGCATTGTTTTGGTTGAATAAGGAGGATTGAGTAAGGAACTCAATCTTTATATTTGCTATGTGAACTAAAAGCATGTATGCCATGTTGTATTAGTTATTATGATATGTATGTTTAGCATATTATTACGTGTTATGTGATGCATGAAAACTGTTACTGGGCTGTCGAGCTCACTCATGCAAATAACCACTTTTGCAGGTCAGGAAATTAAGGTAAGGATATGTGCTAAATGAGTTATAGAGATCTATATTCACGAAGATTACTTGTGTTTTATGAGAAATGTATGTAAGATTTTGAATGTAACATGTTGTTGAATTGTAAATTGAGTTATCCAGTGTATACAGATATCTATATATGATGTAAGACTTTGTATAGTCATTTTGTTATAACGATTCATGATATAAATTTGAATCGAAGAGATGTAATGTAAAGGTTACCATTTAGGGCAATACAGAAGGAAATGTATACAAGTTTTAAATATTCAGTAATTTTAGTGATTTTAATAACGAATAATGATGTAAAAATTAGAGGTTGAATGTATGGTTAACGACTGAAGTTGAGATTTAAATGGTATGAATTTTGGGGTCGTTATAAAATGAGTCCCACATTTTTCCAGCTAGAATAGAATTTCAGTCCAATACACCTCAGCGAATTATCCAGATTCAAGAATAAAAATTCAAACTAAACTGTAGACATAATATCATACACTCAAATAACTCATACATGCTATAAAGATGTTGTGTGTGTGTGTGTTGTGTTCACTAAAACTTGATTAAAGCAAAGAATATACATGCTAAACTGCTCAAAACAGAAAATTACAGACTAAATCAAGATTCATGTATACTAATGCAACAAAGACTATTCTAACATGTCAATACAAACTAAGGTTCAACAATGGGTTTAAAATGCTTTATTTCTACTCACGAGTGCGATTTTTGCTCTTTCCCGCAGTGTTTATTGCTATATTTTTTATATTATTTTTTTTCACAGCGAGTGCATTTTACGCTCCATCTCGTCCCTTCTAAAGAGTCAAGAATTCAGCTCAAGAGGGTTTCAAGATAGCTTTATATATATATATATATATATATATATATATATATATATATATATATATATATATATATATACCATCAGCATAACCATGTGTTCCCAAATTTTGATTATCAATGTATTCATAATCTAAGTCCATTTTCCACACAATTCTATTTTTAAAACCACATTTCCTACCAAGCAATAAAACATATAACTCTTATGCCTACAAGCATTTGTGAACACGTCAGTGCGAACCGAAAGAATCTAAACAGCACCATGGATTACATCATGTAAAACGTTATATCTAAGCTTACGTTATCCATTAAACTCAACAACCCTTCAAAATTCAAATTCATCATTGGCAAGTCATAGATTCCACATAGCAAGAAATGCGAGACATGCTAATAGATAATGAAACTAAACATATATTAACACATAAATATGCAAACTAAACATGCAAAATTAAAATTTAAACTAACATGCAAACACTATGTGAGACCCCGAATTTTATGAAATAAAAGTATTCAATTTTTCTATTTTGGTAAATAGTTAAATTGATAAAATTTTAAAGTTAAGGGTAATATGTGAATTTTTTTTGCAAAGTAAGCAAGTTGATATAAAATATTCGATTAGTCGGGGAATATTCTTTTTGTCGGGGAATATTCGTATGACGGTACAATCATTGATGGACCCCAAAACAGAATTATTTTCGGATTGAGAAAACGACAAAAATACTTTATGAAAATAATGGCGGAAGTTTTACCGTTAATTGTTGAAACACCCGGTGTTAAAAGTACAGTAATACGCGTGGTTGTATAGTAGTACATGGTATTGATTATTGATGCTTATGTGAGAAGTCACTCAGTATTGTTCAATCGGGTATTCGGGACACTTTTCGCATCGGAGTACTATTCACGAGTTACTATTTACGAGTTACTATTTGTGACAACCTGAGAATTTGGACAATTTATTAAAATCTTAAATGATTGATTTAAGGTCAAATAATAGACCTAGACAGAAAATAAGTGTATGCGTTTGATGTAATTGGGATAAAATTTTGATGATTTCAAAATTTTGTGAAGGATAAAGGTAAATTATTCAGGATTAAGGATTTATGTGATTAAGTTCGGTGAAAATGGTTATGTATGTGTTCAGAATGTGGTTAAGGGTCAAGGGTTGACCAGATTAATTATATATGTGTCAAACCCTAAGTATATATTAAGAACGTCAACGTTCAGTTAGAAAACTCTAACGTCTAATAAGAAACCCTAGAAATCGGTTCTGGAAACCCTAGTTTCAGTTCCGGGAAATCTGAAATCCTAAATCGGATATTGAAAACCCTAGATTGGGAATGCAATGTATGTACAAGGTTAAACGTCATTAATATTAAATTAATTAGGAAAAACCCTAATGAATTATCTAAAATCTTAATTGATTATTTGAAAACCCTAATACCATATCTGAAAACCCTAATTTCAGATTCTGATAAAATAAAACCCTAATATGGGAATATAACGGAGAATTTTAATGCTTATGTGGTATTAATTATACTACTAATTAGGTTAAAGGTTAATTAATTAGCAAACCCTAATTTCCAATTTTTGGAACCCTAATTATTCCGTCAGAAACCCTAACGCTCAATTGTGGATTTAATTGCTAAAATTAGCTATATTAATTAGGAAACCCTAATCCTAATTATTTCAATTTATGAGTAATTAGAAAACTATAATCTAATTACGATATTTAATTTCTAAATTAGAAAATTAATTTTTCTATTAGAAACCCTAATTCAAGAGTTTTGAACCCTAATGACCATTTTGACACTAATTGCTTTATTAGCAATTGTAATTAGTAAATGATAATCCTAATTAGCAAGAATGAATTTGTGATTAAGAAATTTTTTTATATAATTAGTAAATCCTAATTATAATTTTGAAATGTTAATTTTCTATTTTTAAAAAAGCGAAATTTGGAAATGCTAGAAATTAAATTTGCAAAGTTTAGGGTTAAAACCTAAACCCTAAAATTTCCAAACCTTAGAACCTAAGGGTTTGTAACAAATGACCAAACTAGAATTAAAATGGTGGAGAAAAAGGCTATTTTGCCTTATGTCTCATTTTTTTTATTAGTAGCTTGCAAATCTTGCTAAATCTTGGGTGGTTGAACAACCCTAGCCCTAACCCTAGCACTAGCATGTGCCTATTATCCAGCAACTCAACCTAGATCAGCAGCTAGATCAGATCATTCAATGTATCTAATTGATATATATTAGATTAAAAGAGAGAGAAAATGCCACTTTACTTCTCATTCATGCCAACTCTCTTTCTCTCTAGCTCAAATCCGAAATTTTAGAGTGAGAAAGAGTGAGAACTGAAGCTAATTTCATGTCTTAACATTCCAAGATCAGATCATAAAGACTAGATTCAAAATTTAAGCATAAAAGGTATAAAACCCTAAAATTTCGAAATCTGTGATTTGATGTTGTTTGATGTTAGTTGTTGGTTAAATATGTGTTTTAAGGGGTCAATTAGAGATCTGGGTTGTTGGATCATGGATCCATAACACCTAGATGCTCGAATCTAACATTTTAGAAAATCTGGAAAAGTTGGAAAAAAAGTCATCTGACATTCAAATGTCAGGGCTTCTAGATCCATGTGTGTTAAGTGTTATGTGTGTTTTATGTTATGGATCTATAGTATGCTAAGTGTTCTTTATTCTGAAACTTGAATCAACCCTATAGCATGTCTAGATCGTAAGTTACAAGCGGTCAAAGATCGTTGACCGATCACGTTTTCTGAATTTCTGGGCAAACCCAGAAACCCAGATCGCCTGACAAGCTTTTTGAAGCTTTTGATCTTGCTGTACTTTGATTGTTTGGCCAAGTTGTTGTTGATTAGTTGTAGTCTGGTATATATACTACATGTTAAAGTAATTAGAACACCTAGATCGTAACCGGAATGTTAGGAAATTAAGGTCAAAGTAGCTTTGACCGACTGTTCTTGACGAAATCTGGAAAACCCAAAAATCGTGAAGAACAGTACCTGACCTGTACTTTGACCGGACTAGATCTCTCAGATCTGATGTTGTTATGTTGATGTAGAGTACTCTAGTTGTACTCTGTCATGTGGTCTACACAAAGGAATCAATTGTTCACCCAAACAAATTACAGAATAAAAGTTATGAGGATCTAAATCTAGTACCCTCGACTGTTCTTCATTTTCTGGAAAACCCAGAAATGAAGAACAACGTTGTCAGAGTTTTTGGAGGCTATGATCTCACTGATTTGTTGATGTATTGCTATAAAACAAGTTGGTGATTGAAGTATAACGCTAGTACTACAATCTTAACTAAATCACAGACCCATAAATCGTAAGGAACACGGATTAAATCGCGGTCAAACCTTGACCCTTGCTTAGCTAAACTGTCAGTGTTCTTGAGTGAAGAACACCAATGGCGACAGACAAGTGTCGCTAAAGGCCTATAGCGACAGTTTATTTATTATTTTTCGAAAAATGATTAAAAATTAGAAAAAAATGGTTTTTAATTATTAAAAATACAAAATAAATTCCGAAAAATTATTTTAAAGTCTGAAAAATAGTTTTTAACTATTTTGAGTATATTTTGAAAATATTTAATATTTTTGGAATATAAATGGTATTTATTTATTTAATTATAATATTAAATAAATTATTTAAAAATAGTTTTAATTCATGAAAAATCATGAAAAATTATTTTATGGTATAAGAAAATATTTGAAGTTATTTTTGATGACTTTTAATATTTTGGATGAATTTCATTAATAATTCAATATTAATGATAATTAGTTTATTTAATAGATATATTAAATTAATTATGGAAAATTAGAAATAATGCTTTATAAATCATATAAAAATGATTTAAGTGTTATAAAAATATTTTAAGTTATGAAATATAACTTTTGATATTTTGGCATGAAAATATTAATATTTTAATATTAATAGCAATTATCGGATAATGGATTTAATTGTTGGAAAATCATATAAAAATGATTTTAAAGTATTAAAAATACTTTGTGATATTATAATTATATTATAATATTATGTAATGATTTTCATTAATATTTTATAATAAATATTAATGATTAAGTAATTATGTGGTATTTAATTTATTTAAATACAGTTTTAAGGATTGAAAAATGTTGATAAATGGTAATAATTATCCGAAAATTATTACGAGCCTAGGAAAAATGTTTTGTCTGCTTAGAAAATTATCTGGGATAATTGTTAAGTGATTAAGCAGAGTTTAATCGAACTTAAACTCGATAAAAGTCCGACTCGACCGTCGGGATGTTAGAATTGTGTCGGGTTCAACTCAAACTGCAATAGTTTGACTTGATACCTAGTCTTATGTGTGTTATAGACTGATAGGATTATGTGGTAATGTGTTTAGGTTATTCTGTGTGTAAATATATAACAATATTATACTGTGATGATATTATTCTAATATTGGAGATCTATATTACTAATATTAGGTCTTCGGGTAAAGCGTTATAAATTGCGTTGCGGTAATCAACGGTTCAGGCAAGTTTCTTTGTACTTAACTCTAATAAGAGTGTTTTATTCAAACTTATGGTTAATCATTGCTGATTGCCACGAAAATTATACTCTGTACATCTTGCATGTATAAGTCAGGTATGAAAGGCGGATCACCTTCATTACCAGTTGGTTCAGAAATGTTTGTTCATGTATAAAACTTGTTCAGTCAAAAGTTTGTTCGTGCTAGTTCTCAATTATATTGATGAATTATAGCCATCTTATTATTCATACTCTTCAATCATGATATATCATTATATTATTGTATTTAAACTTGCTGGGCAACTTTCATGCTCACCCTTGCTATATCATGATAAAACATTGTAGATAAGGGGAATGCATTCGGATAAAGGAAACGTTTAAGGCCAAGTTCTGTTTGTGATAAAATGTGCGGCTATCTTGTAATAGTATAGTTTGATAAATGTATTATATGTTAGAAAGTTTATGAATTGTGTATAAGTTAAGGTTACTCGACCTTGGGGAATAGTGTGTAATGTAATGTATAAACAATTTATGTTTATATCCTCCGCAAACAGTTATAGAAATAGTGAACCGGATCCGAGGTGATTTTGGGCCCGGATTCGGGGCTGCTATAGTTGGTATCATAGCTGTTGGTTATGAAGCTTAGGTAGGAATACCTGAGACCAATAACCGCAGTGATTAGGATAAGACTAACTCAAATAGAGTTAGTTGGTCGGTAAGATTCAAAGACGAATCTTGGCGAGTGTAAAGACACAGAGTTCCCTAACTCTGGTTATAGTGGTGACCAGTAGTGGTGAACAGTAGTGCAGGGATAGAAGATCATAAAACAAAACGATCATATAGTGTATGGAATTGAATCGTAATATATATGATAAGATCACCCCGTGATCTGATAAAGGTTATGATATGTGAAATGAATCAATCTACTGATTGAAAAGTTTACAGCAAGATGCTATGTGAAAGTTGTACTATGAAATGGTACTATGAAAACTCATAAAAGAGTTATGGATTATGGATACGGATTAAATGAAATTCGTATGGAAAAAGGGGGTTAAGATTAGGTGGGGATTTCAATGAGGACTAGTGTCAGAAAGAGAGTTGTATGATTCCTTGTATGGGCGAGGAATTGTAGTTGCTGTAAAAACTACTCAGTTGGTGGCATTGGCAATAATTGAAATGTTGTGTCACGCTAGTTGTTATATATAGATAAATAGGTCATAGGTAGAGGATATAGGATTAAGTATGAGTTCTTAGAACTCATACTCATGTGACATTCTTGACTCATAGTCATATGAAATGTTTATGAGCCCCTCAGCGAACGGACGCCAAAGGTCAGACTAGGGTAAGTTCGTAAACTCATATAATTGTGGCCAAGTTATGAACTCATAAGTGTGGTTTTATGAATTGGGTATCGTTGTGTGTGAATGGAGGGTTAAGGATTATAGGAACAGATAGATTGTTAAGGAAACGATCATTAGTGGAGACTTAGGTTTTCATAAACTCCTAGCTATGCTAAACTTCAAATTTTTGACATCAAGCTAAATACGCACTATGTGCCTTTAAAAAAAATGTAGACTCGTAATCATTTTTGAAACGGTTTAAAGTACAGTCTATGCTACTTATTTCGGCTAGACGCAAATGATTTGAAATATCAAAAGTTGTTTTATTTATCACTTATGTACCATGTAACCTGGTGCAGAGATGATAAAAATGATGGAGTCATCAATGCAGTATTACTTAGTGTGAATTAGACCTAAAGTCACTATTCCACTATGGTATGATGTAGCATGACAAAATCACCAAATGACGAAATCCTCAACGGACTGTTAATACAGTGCGGCATCATGACGTCATTCTAGAAAATGTTTTCAAAAATTTTAATTTGCCAACGGGGTTTGGCTACACCTAAATAATTCGATTGAATTGAATTATTGATATGAGTCTATGCTATTTGATTCAGCTAGACTAATGTTATAAAAACTCCAAATGTTTATTGAAAGAATTTCCCGAACCAAATTACTTTGGTGCGGAATCCTATGATAAGACTGAGGTGAACGATAATGTTTGGATAAATAATCCAATCTAGTAGCGTAAATATTCGCTAAAAATGATTAATATGTTATGCATGACGTAACTGTACAATGGGCTAATCACCTAAAGTACTAGCAACAGTAGTTTACCTTCTTTGTGATTGTAAACAAACCAAGTAATGTATTGTTTTGCGGTATGATCACTACCGTTAAAACTAAATGTGTTCATGGTCTATATGACCCCTCAACACAATTTCAAAACTTTTGCTCTTGTGAGAGGTGTATTGGGTAGCATGTGATATGTGTGAATGGTGTAAGGTGCACGGTGTAAGGTGTAAGGTGAATTTCGGGGACAAAATTCTTATAAAGAGGGGTGAATGTGACAACCCGATAATTTGGACAATTTATTAAAATCTTAAATGATTGATTTAAGGTCAAATAATAGACCTAGACAGAAAATAAGTGTATGCGTTTGATGTAATTGGGATAAAATTTTGATGATTTCAAAATTTTGTGAAGGATAAAGGTGAATTATTCAGGATTAAGGATTTATGTGATTAAGTTGGGTGAAAATGGTTATGTATGTGTTCAGAATGTGGTTAAGGGTCAAGGGTTGACCAGATTAATTATATATGTGTCAAACCCTAAGTATATATTAAGAACGTCAACGTTCAGTTAGAAAACTCTAACGTCTAATAAGAAACCCTAGAAATCGATTCTGGAAACCCTAGTTTCAGTTCTGGGAAACCTGAAATCCTAAATCGGATATTGAAAACCCTAGATTGGGAATGCAATGTATGTACAAGGTTAAACGTCATTAATATTAAATTAATTAGGGAAAACCCTAATGAATTATCTAAAATCTTAATTGATTATTTGAAAACCCTAATACCAGATCTGAAAACCCTAATTTCAGATTCTGATAAAATGAAACCCTAATCTGGGAATATAATAGAGAATTTTAATGCTTATGTGGTATTAATTATACTACTAATTAGGGTAAAGGTTAACTAATTAGCAAACCCTAATTTCCAATTTTTGGAACCCTAATTGTTCCGTCAGAAACTCTAACGCTCAATTGTGGATTTAATTGCTAAAATTAGCAATGTTAATTAGGAAACTCTAATCCTAATTATTTCAATTTATGAGTAATTAGAAAACTCTAATCTAATTACGATATTTAATTTCTAAATTAGAAAATTAATTTTTCTATTAGAAACCCTAATTCAAGGGTTTTAAACCCTAATGACCATTTTGACCCTAATTGCTTTATTAGCAATTGTAATTAGTAAATGCTAATCCTAATTAGCAAGAATGAATTTGTGATTAAGAATTTTTTTTATATAATTAGTAAATCCTAATTATAATTTTGAAATATTAATTTTCTATTTTTAAAAAAACGAAATTTGAAAATGCTAGAAATTAAATTTGCAAAGTTAAGGGTTAAAACCTAAATCCTAAAATTTCTAAACCCTAGAACCTAAGGGTTTGTAACAAATGACCAAACTAGAATTAAAATGGTGGAGAAAATGGCTATTTTACCTTATGTCACATTTTTTTTATTAGTAGCTTGCAAATCTTGCTAAATCTTGGGTGGTTGAACAACCCTAGCCCTAACCCTAACACTAGCATGTGCCTATTATCCAGCAACTCAACCTAGATCAACAGCTAGATCAGATCATTCAATGTATCTAATTGATATATATTAGATTAAAAGAGAGAGAAAATGCCACTTTACTTCTCATTCATGCCAACTCTCTTTCTCTTTAGCTCAAATCTGAAATTTTAGAGTGAGAAAGAGTGAGAGTTGAAGCTAATATCATGTCTTAACATTCCAAGATCAGATCATAAGGACCAGATTCAAAATTTAAGCATAAAAGTATAAAACCCTAAAATTTTGAAATATGTGATTTGATGTTGTTTGATGTTAGTTGTTGGTTAAATATGTGTTATAAGGGGTCAATTAGAGATCTAGGTTGTTGGATCATGGATCCATAACACCTAGATGCTCGAATCTAACATTTTAGAAAATCTGGAAAAGTTGGAAAAAAAGTCATCTGACATTCAAATGTCAGGGCTTCTAGATCCTTGTGTGTTAAGTGTTATGTGTGTTTTATGTTATGGATCTATAGTATGCTAAGTGTTCTTTATTCTGAAACTTGAATCAACCCTATAGCATGTCTAGATCGTAAGTTACAAGCGGTCAAAGATCGTTGACCGATCATGTTTTCTGGATTTCTGGGCAAACCCAGAAACCCAGATTGCCTGACAAGCTTTTTGAAGCTTTTGATCTTGCTGTACTTTGATTGTTTGGCCAAGTTGTTGTTGATTAGTTGTAGTATGGTATATATACTACATGTTAAAGTAATTAGAACACCTAGATCGTAACCGGAATGGTAGGAAATTAAGGTCAAAGTAGCTTTGACCGACTGTTCTTGACGAAATCTGGAAAACCCAGAAATCGTGAAGAACAGTACTTGACCCGTACTTTGACCGGACTAGATCTCTCAGATCTGATGTTGCTATGTTGATGTAGAGTACTCTAGTTGTACTCTGTCATGTGGTCTACACAAAGGAATCAATTGTTCACCCAAATAAATTACAGAATAAAAGTTATGAGGATCTAAATCTAATACCCTCGACTGTTCTTCATTTTCTGGAAAACCCAGAAATGAAGAACAACGTTGTCAGAGTTTTTGGAGGCTATGATCTCACTGATTTGTTGATGTATTGCTATAAAACAAGTTGGTGATTGAAGTATAACGCTAGTACTACAATCCTAACTAAATCACAGGCCCAGAAATCGTAAGGAACACGGATTAAATCGCGGTCAAACCATGACCCTTGCTTAGCTAAACTGTCAGTGTTCTTGAGTGTTGAACTCCAATGGCGACAGACAAGTGTCGCTAAAGGCCTATAACGACAGTTTATTTATTATTTTCCAGAAAATGATTAAAAATTAGAAAAAAGTGGTTTTTAATTATTAAAAATACAAAATAAATTCCGAAAAATTATTTTAAAGTCTGAAAAATAGTTTTTAACTATTTTGAGTATATTTTGAAAATATTTAATATTTTTGGAATATAAATGGTATTTATTTATTTAATTATAATATTAAATAAATTATTTAAAAATAGTTTTAATTCATGAAAAATCATGAAAAATTATTTTATGGTATAAGAAAATATTTTAAGTTATTTTTGATGACTTTAAATATTTTGGATGAATTTCATTAATAATTCAATATTAATGATAATTAGTTTATTTAATAGATATATCAAATAAATTATGGAAAATTAGAAATAATGCTTTATAAATCATATAAAAGTGATTTAAGTGTTATAAAAATATTTTAAGTTATGAAATATAACTTTTGATATTTTGGCATGAAAATATTAATATTTTAATATTAATAGCAATTACCGGATAATGGATTTAATTGTTGGAAAATCATATAAAAATGATTTTAAAGTATTAAAAATACTTTGTGATATTATAATTATATTATAATATTATGTAATAATTTTCATTAATATTTTATAATAAATATTAATGATTAAGTAATTATGTGGTATTTAATTTATTTAAATACAGTTTTAAGGATTGAAAAATGTTGATAAATGGTAATAATTATCCGAAAATTATTACGAGCCTAGGAAAAATGTTTTGTCTACTTAGAAAATTATCTGGGATAATTGTTAAGTGATTAAGTAGAGTTTAATCGAACTTAAACTCGATAAAAGTCTGACTCGACCGTCGGGATGTTAGAATTGTGTCGGGTTCAACTCAAACTGCAATAGTTTGACTTGATACCTAGTCTTATGTGTGTTATAGACTGATAGGATTATGTGGTAATGTGTTTAGGTTATTCTGTGTGTAAATATATAACAATATTATACTGTGATGATATTATTCTAATATTGGAGATCTATATTACTAATATTAGGTCTTCGGGTAAAGCGTTATAAATTGCGTTGCGGTAATCAACGGTTCAGGCAAGTTTCTTTGTACTTAACTCTAATAAAAGTGTTTTATTCAAACTTATGGTTAATCATTGCTGATTGCCACGAAAATTGTACTCTGTACATCTTGCATGTATAAGCCAGGTATTAAAGGCTGATCACCTTCATTACCAGTTGGTTCAGAAATGTTTGTTTGTGTTTAAAACTTGTTCAGTCAAAAGTTTGTTCGTGCTAGTTCTCAATTATATTGATGAATTATAGCCATCTTATTATTCATACTCTTCAATCATGATATATCGTTATATTATTGTATTTAAACTTGCTGGGCAACTTTCATGCTCACCTTTGCTATATCATTATAAAACATTGTAGATAAGGCGAATGCATTCGGATACAGGAAAAGGTTAAGGCCAAGTTCAGTTTGTGATAAAATGTGTGGCTATCTTGTAATAGTATAGTTTGATAAATGTGTTATATGTTATAAAGTTTATGAATTGTGTATAAGTTAAGGTTACTCGACCTTGGGGAATAGTGTGTAATGTAATGTATAAACAATTTATGTTTATATCTTCCGCAAACAGTTATAGAAATAGTGAACCAGATCCGAGGTGATTTGGGGCCCGGATTCGGGGCTGCTACACTATTCACGGAGTACTATTCACCCGTAAAATATATTTCTTTTTGGTCCAAATTATTTTTGGGTAAAATATTTGTCCATGAGGAGATGTGCTAATTTTTCAGACCGTTGGTTGAGGATATAATAGTAAATCAATATGGACCGCTGGTGGATAGTTATAATAGTAAATCAATATGGATCGCTGGTTTAAAGTTTTAATAGTAAATCAGTATGGACTGGTACTTTAAGATTTAATAGTAAACAAATATGGACCGTCCGTTTAAAAGTAAATCAATCTGGACCGTTCATGAATTAGTTACTATGCAGTCCATTCTTCTATAAATAGAAGCTCATTCCTTCATTATTTCTTACGAATTCACTGAAACTCTAGAGAGAGAAATTATAGAGAAACTATAGAAAAGTATTTTACTACTTCCCTACTCTTATATTCAATTTCTTTTACGGTAAGGGGTATTATTTCTTTTGTATTCATGAAGAGACTTCTGTTATTCCATTATTTATTATTCTGTTGGAATAACCTGTATACGTGGGCTACCCTATACTTGGTGAAATTCTTCTATTATTTCATTCTTATTCTGTTAGATTATCATATCTGTTCGTTTAACGCCGGACCTGGTTCCAGTCTTTATTATTCTGTTGGAATATCCTGTCTGTGCATTTTATGCCAAACCTGGTTTCAGTCTTTATTATTCTGTTAGAATATCCTGTTTGTGCGTTTCATGTCGGACATGGTTATGTTATTTATTATTCTATTGGAATAACCTGCATGTGCGGTCTATCGCATGCCTGGTGATTTCTTTTGTTATTCCATTCTTTATTACACTCAGTTGATTAAAACTTTGACTTACATACTCCATGAAATTAGTGGAATATCCTTGATATTTGCGCTTCATCCTTTATCTTTTCATGAAAATATTTTCTGAGCATTCTTGAATTTACTCCACAAAGTAGTATCATGTTGACAATTTGGACATTATTGAGTTCAGGATAAATTAACTTATAAATCAGTAAAACTTATTCTTAAACTTGTTTTGTTGAATTATTATGTCATTGTCATGATGAGTTATGTTGGTTATTATGTGAAAACATGAAAGTTCTTAGAAAACACAAAGGGTTGAAAATTGGATTTTGGTAAAAATGAAGTATAAAATTCAATTGACCATATCTCCTATTATATTTCAAATTTTTGAGTGTGGTCAAGTTCTAGAGTTAGATCTATGAGTTTTCTAACTTTTCTAAGTGGAATCACTAGAAAAGGTGTTGTAGATTTTTGTGTGGACTGATTTTAGTAAAGGAGTCAAAAACTGAAAAGTGCCAAAAAGCTACTGCCAGAAAATTTAAAAGGGAATTTTCAGCCACTTAAATTGTGAGAAAAATTTCGGCCTTTTGGGACATGAAAATATATGGTATAAAGTACCTACTGTCCAAAAATGAACTCATTCCGACTTAAAATGAGCAAGTTATGACTATTTCAATATTTAAGTTTTTTCGACAAAAAACGCTATAATCGGAGTTCTATAAGTCCGATGACCATGCAATTTAAACTGAAAGCTCACGTTAATATGTGTAAGATCCTGCCAAGATTTGAGAATTTCTGGAATTAACCTTGAGGTAGCTAATTTCTTAAGGAAATAATTAGAACTTGATTTTTGAAAAATAGTAAATGAATTTTAAAAATTTCGAGAAAAATATATGTTCAATATGTGACTATATTCTACTTAATCCCAGAAAAGAATAATTTTTAGGACTGATTTGGTATTTTTCATGAAAATGATTTAATTATGAACATATGAATTAAATATGTTATGTGAAGTTGAAAATTTGGTAAATAGGATTTTATGGCTTGAAAATCCTATATAAGGTATATGCATATTTTTGATGAGTAATTTGATTATTGGTGATGAAATCTTATGAGTATGGCATTTTGAATGATCAAATGCATTATTTAGAAAAGTGTAAACAATTAAATTAAATTGTTTATAAGTTTAAGGAGTGATTAATATATTGTTATAATACTAACAATATTAGATTATGATTTTATTAAGTGATTGATAATGTTTAGATAAATTTAAAGTCTTTAATATTTATCTTTGATTTAGTTTGACTAATGCTTATAATATTGTCATCATCCTCATGCTTATATTATGTTGAAAGTCATCTGTTGCCTGTAGTGCATAGATGGACTTGGTATGATTATAACCAGGGATTATTCGGTATAATCATAACCGTAATGTTACAAATAATGTGGAAAAATTCTTCATTGGCCCGTAGTGCATTGATGGACAGTTTTTGGTATGATTATGGCTATGGATTCTCTTTGGCCGTAGTGCAAAGATGATTTGTTTTATGGCATGATCAGGACTGTTGATGAAAACACGATTATCTTTGGCCATAGTGCATGGATAATTCATGGTCGTGATACTAAAGAATATCCTTGGCCAGTAGTGCATGGATGATTCAATGATGTGGATTAATTATTGAGCTGAGTCTCAGCAATGAAATATTAATTCATGGATGTGATAATAATGAATATCTTTGGCCGTAGTGCAAAGATGATTTAATGATTATGAGCAGGAATTGTGATTTGGTATAACCATGATTTTTGATGTTTCAGGTGATGAAAATTATCTTCGTCCTGGGTGCGAAGAGGAATTTAGAATCTCAATTGTGATTATAAGTTATTCACATAATCATGGACTGGAATTGTTGATTGATGTTACACGGATAAAACATTATTGGTGGACTTTTAACATAGAGAAGATAATATACCTTATGGTCTACTTGAATCTTCTAATGGATTGTTCGTTCCGCTGCAACTATGGTTGAAAAGTTTTATTATCTTTCTTATGTATTAAATCTCTAATTTATTATTGATGATAGCTATTGATAATTTAATTATCTTTAGTCATGATATTCTTTACTAGGCTAGTTGTGCAAACCCTTCCGCTTCACAATTCCTTTCAGGTAATAAGAGTGTAGGTGGGTCGAGCGGGGGTATTAAGAGGATTAGAACGGTGGTCTCTAGCTGTGGAGGTTCTCCCTAAACAGTATAGAAAAGTGTGTTGTATTCTATACATCATTTTGTAGTTATATTTGGTGAATCATATAGGGTGAGGCGAACCCAACGTTGGAAAGGTGTTTTTGCCACTATCATACAAGATGTCTAATGACATACAACCTCGTGTTATCATAAGACATGGTTGTGCATATCCACTTACTGAGTATATCTACGAGCACTACCTATATGATCTTGGAGTATATTTGAAATATAATTTTCACTTGGAGACAACAAAAATAATTATGTCAAGAGAAGACTTAACATTGGAAAGAAGATGATAATAATCTTCTTATTTTTCTTTGGGGACTTTAGGGTAAACCAAGGATAATTCTGTGGATATATGATATCTATCATAACATTGACGCATGGCCTCCCATGTACGAAGGTTTCCTTGAGCACTTCCCAAAGATTTTAGTTTCTAAAATAGTTTTGACTTGACTTTTATGTAAAGTACTATTGTAATGTTGTGGTCGAGGTACCATGAGAGTTACATACATCTTTATTAAAACTCATATTAAACTATGATAATATTCTATACGACAGCTCAACAGTTTTATAAATGAAGTTGTATTTGAATTTTGTACCATGTATCTGACGACTCAGAATGGGTGATGTATACCTAATTTTGGGGGCGTCACATTTGGTATCAGAGCTTAGGAATGTGGTCGCTGGCGGAGATAAGAGTCTAGAACTAGGAGGGGAGAGACGAGTTATATACTTCGCTAGTGTGTGACTTACCTAAGCTGAAATTGTTCACTTGATAAGTTAACAAATTATGATATGTCAATTAACCTTTGTTTTGAAGCTATATTCTAGAATGATATCTGAAATACAGGAGATGAAAAATGGAAAAATCATGGTAGCGAGGAAATTAACGGGAAGGTACAATCTGAAAAGAAATTAAGGTATTCTCATCTCTTTGAATATCAGGTACGTACGTAAATTTCGAGGGTGAAATTTCATAAGGAGGGTTGATTGTGAGACCCCAAATTTTATGAAATAAAAGTATTCAATTTTTTTATTTTGGTAAATAGTTAAATTGATAAAAGTTTAAAGTTAAGGGTAATATGTGAATTTTTTTTGCAAAGTAAGCAAGTTGATATAAAATATTCGACTAGTCGGGGAATATTCTTTTTGTCGAGGAATATTCGTACGACGGTATAATCATTGGTGGACCCTACAACAAAACTATTGTCGGATTGAGAAAATGACAAAAATATTTATGAAAATAACGGCGAAAGTTTTCCGTTAACTGTTGAAACACCAGGTGTTAAAAGTACATAAATACACGTGGTTGCATAGTAGTACACAATATTTATTATTGATGCTTATGTGAGAAGTCACTCAGTATTGTTTAATCGGGTATTCGGGACACTTTTCGTGTCAGAGTACTATTCACGAGTTACTATTCATGAGTTACTATTCACGAATTACTATTCACGAGTTACTATTTATAGAGTACTATTCACCCGTAAAATATATTTCTTTTTGGTCCAAATTATTTTTGGGTACAATATTTGTCCATGAGGAGATGTGCTAATTTTTCAGACCGTTGGTTGAAGATATAATAGTAAATCAATATGAACTGTTAGTGGATAGTTATAATAGTAAATCAATATTGATCGCTGGTTTAAAGTTTTAATAGTAAATCAGTATGAACCGTTACTTTAAGTTTTAATAGTAAACCAATATGGACCGTCCGTTTAAAAGTAAATCAATCTGGATCGTTCATGAATTAGTTACCATGCAATCCACTCTTCTATAAATAAAAGCTCATTCCTTCATTATTTCTTACAAATTCACTGAAACTCTAGAGAGAGAAATTATAGAGAAACTATAGAAAAGTATTTTACTACTTCCCTACTCTTATATTCAGTTTCTTTTATGGTAAGGGGTATTATTTCTTTTGTATTCATGAAGAGAACTTTTGTTATTCCATTATTTATTATTCTGTTGGAATAACCTGTATACGCGGGCTACCCTATACTTGGTGAAATTCTTCTGTTATTTCATTCTTATTCTGTTGGAATATCATGTCTGTGGGTTTTACGTCGGACCTGGTTCCAATCTTTATTATTGTGTTAGAATATCATGTCTGTGCGTTTTACGCCAGACCTTGTTCTAGTCTTTATTATTCTGTTAGAATATCATGACTGTGCGTTTTACGCCGGACCTGGTTCTGTTATTTATGATTCAGTTGGAATAACCTGCCTTTGCGGTCTATCGCATGCCTGGTGATTTTTTTTATTATTCAATTCTTTATTACACTCCGTTGGTTAAAACTTTGACTTATATACTCCATGAAATTAGTGGAATATCCTTAATATTTGCGCTTCATCCTTTATCTTTTCATGGAAATATTTTCTGAGCATTCTTGAATTTTACTCCACAAAGTAGTATCATGTTGACAATTTGGACATTATTGAGTTCAGGATAAATTAACTTATAAATCTTTAAAACTTATTCTTGAACTTATTTTATTTAATTATTATGTCATTGTCATGATGAGTTAAGTTGGTTATTATGTGAAAACGTGAAAGTTCTTAGAAAACACAAAGGGTTGAAAATTAGATTTTGGTAAAAATGGAGTATGAAATTCAATTGACCATATCTCTTAATATATTTTGAATTTTTAAATGTGGTCAAGTTCTAGAGTTAGATCTATGAGTTTTCTAACTTATCCAAGTAGAATCACTAGAAAAGGTGTTGTAGATTTTCGTTTGGACTGGTTTTAGTAAAGGAGTCAAAAACTGAAAAGTGCCAAAAAGCTACTGCCAGAAAATTTAAAATGGCATTTTCGGCCACTTCAATTGTGAGAAAAATTCTGGCCTTTTGGGACATGAAAATATATTGTATAAAGTAATTACTGTCCAAAAATTAGCTCATTCCGACTTAAAATGAGGAAGTTATGACTATTTTAATATTTAGGTTTTCTCGACGAAAAATGCTATAACCAAAGTTCTATAACTCCGATGACCATGAAATTTAAACTGGAAGCTCACGTTAACATGTGTAAGATCCTGCCAAGATTTTAGAATTTTTAGAGTTAACCTTGAGGTAGCTAATTTCTTAAGGAATTAATTAGAAATTGATTTTTGAAAAATAGTAAATGAATTTTAAATATTCCGAGAAAAATATATGTTCAGTATGAGACTATATTCTGCTTAATCCCAGAAAAGAAAATTTTTTGGGACTGATTTGGTATTTTTCATGAAAATGATTTAGTTACGAACATATGAATTAAATATGTTATGTGAAGTTGAAAAATTGGTAAATAGGATTTTATGACTTCAAAATCCTATATAAGGTATATGCATATTTTTGATGAGTAATTTGATTATTGGTGATGAAATCTTATGAGTATGGCATTTTGAATGATCAAATGCATTATTTAGAAAAGTGTAAACAATTAAATTAAATTGTTTATAAGTTTAAGGAGTGATTAAAATATTGTTATAATATTAACAATATTAGATTATGATTTTATTAAGTGATTGATAATGTTTAGATAAATTTAAAGTCATTAATATTTATCCTTGATTTAGTTTGACTAATGTTTATAATATTGTCATCATCCTCATGCTTATATTATGTTGAAAGTCATATGTGGCCTGTAGTGCATAGATGGACTTGGTATGATTATGACCAGAGATTATTCGGTATAATCATAACCGTAATGTTTCAAATAATGTGGAAAAAGTCCTCATTGTCCCGTAATGCATTGATGGACTGTTTTTGGTATGATTATGGCTATGGATTCTCTTTGGCCGTAGTGCAAAGATGAATTATTTTATGGCATGATCAGGACCGTTGATGAAAATACGATTATCTTTGGCCGTAGTGCATGGATAATTCCTGGTCGTGATACTAAAGAATATCCTTGGCCAGTAGTGCATGGATGATTCGATGATGTGGATTAATTATTGAGCTGAGTCTCAGTAATGAAATATTAATTCATGGATATGATAATAATGAATATCTTTGGCCGTAGTGCAATGATGATTTAATGATTACGGGCAGGAATTGTGATTTGGTATAACCATGATTTTAGATATTTCAGGTGATGAAAATTATCTTCGTCCTAGGTGCGAAGAGGAATTTAGAATCTCAATTGTGATTATAAGTTATTCACATGATCGTGGACGAGAATTGTTGATTGATGTTACACGGATAAAATATTATTGGTGGACTTTTAACATAGAGAAGATAATAGACCATATGGTCTATTTGACTCTTCTAATGGATTGCTCGTTCCGCTGCAACTATGGTTGAAATTTTTTATTATCTGTCATATGTTCTAAATCTCTGATTTATTATTGATGAAAGCTATTGATAATTTAATTATCTTTAGTCATGATATTCTTTACTGGGCTAGTTGTACTCACCCTTCAGTTTCATAATTTCTTTCAGGTAATAAGAGTATAGCCGGGTCGAGCGGGGGTATTAAGAGGATTAGAACGGTGGTCTCTAGTTGTGGAGGTTCTTCCTAAACAGTATAGAAAAGTGTGTTGTATTCTATACATCATTTAATAGTTATATTTGGTGAATCATATAGGGTGAGGCGAACCCAACGTTGGAAGGGTGTTTTTGCCACTATCATACAAGATGTCTAATGAGATACAACCTCGTGTTATCATAAGACATGGTTGTGCACATCGACTTGCTGAGTCTATCTACGAGCACTACCTTTATGATCTTGAAGTATATTTGAAATATATTTTTCACTTGGAGACAATGGAGATAATTATATGTCAAGAGAAGACTTACCATTGGAAAGAAGATGATAGTAATCTTCTTGTTTTTCTTTGGGGACTTTTGGGTCAACCAATGATAATTCTGTGGACATATGATATCTATCATAACCTGGACGCATGACCTCCCATGTACGAAGGTTTCCTTGAGCACTTTCCAAAGATTTTAGTTTCTAAAATAGTTTTTGACTGTACTTTTATGTAAAGTACCATTGTAAGGTTATGGTCGAGGTACCATGAGAGTTACATACATCTGTATTAAAACTCATATTAAACTATGTTCATATTCTGTACGACAGCTCAACAGTTGTATAAATGAAGTTGTATTTGAATTTTGTACCATGTATCTGACGACTCAGAATGGGTGATGTATACCTAATTTTGGGGGCGTCACACACTACATGCAACTACCTACTACCCAATACCCCTTGTAGACACTTGAAATTTTTTGCACACCTGTCACTGACATTGCAGGAGGGCATATTCGTCTTTCAGAGATAACCATAGAAGGCAACTCACATCCAGTCTGGATACTACCGGAAGCTCAGTCTCAACCCCGGAACACACATCGGGAGTATCAGTTCCAACCTCAGAGATAACCCCGAGGCATACAGTTCCAATACCGAAAATTCCATCGAAGAAGACCAATTAATCTCAGAGATAACCTCGAGGTATCCAGTCTCAGTCCCAACACTGGGAGTAGTAGCTACCAACCTTGGTGATAACCCCAAGGAATGCAGTTCTAGCGATAATCTCAGAAATGCTTGTTTCAAATGCATGCAATTAGCTTCAACATCGGCACTCAGTACAAGACCCGAATATAACACCGGGAAGACATGCATACCTTAGAGATGACACTAAGGACCTTCAACACTTGCAGGAGTCCAATCTCAGCGAAGCCCTGAGCAACGTCTGCTTCATCAGCCCAAATCGGAGACAACCCCGGTGAGGGGAAAAGTCGTCATCTCGCCACCTTGATGCCACATCACATCGTCTCAACATTTAATACATACTTTTCTACACATCAATGTCCCACAAGAATCAAAGAAAACCAATCCCGAGTGACTATTACGCAGGGTAACTGATAGAATTTGAAGCTGGATGACCGGAGGGCACCGTCCCATCTTCCTGACTTCATACAACCTCTAATCCCATGCCATTACGTAACTCTCGACAACGACGGTCTGAAATAGGTCTTTCATACCTCAGTTGGATGCCCGGATTGAAATTTTGAAAGTTCGAGCGGACATTATAGTGCATGCATGCACGTACTGCGAGACGACATGACCCGCGAAGCCCGGGACAACCCGGGTAGGCGCAGGTACATCTACGACCTACCTGCGGCTACCCCTCTGTAAATAGAGGGCTTGGGTGGCCATTTGTAAGAAGAAAAAAGGCGAGGAAGCCCTATCAAATTTGCTCCGTACTTGAACTATACTAAGTACTTTCTCATTTTAAACACTTGTGAGCTCACATATAGCTACTCTTGTACCGGTGGGAGCTGAGTGTTCATCCACTTTAAAGATATAAAAGTCTTCTTTGGCAGCCCACTGTAAGCCTTCTCACACACTTTAAAGTATTTCTCTTCATCTTTGCACACACCCTTTCTCACGTTGAGAGTCATGTTGCGTGTGTTTTCTTGGACTTCGGTCCGTGGTTTATTTCAGTTTGTATATACATATATATTTAAATATATATATTTATATATATGGACTAACATTATCGAGTTATGCCTCGATTGAGCCTAGACTTCGGTCTGGAGCCTTTATTTCCTTATATATATATATATATATACTTATATATATGAACTGTGTGTCGAACTCTGTTTGATGAGCCTAGACTTCGGTCTGAAGCATTTACTGCTTTAATATATATATATATATATATATATATATATATATATATATATATATATATATATATATATATATATATTTATATACTTATATATATGAACTGTGTGTCGGACTTTGTTCGATGAGCCTGGATTTTACATCTGGAGCATTTACTTGTTTATATATATAAGCAATAAACGCACCTAGAGTTTACTTCGTGGTGAGTGATCGCTTTTACAGCTTTCTTTACGTTTCGTCCTGCCTAGAGTTTCCTCTGTGACGGTTGATGGCTTTTACAGCTTTATTTACATTTTCTAATCCCCCATGGAGGTTCTTCGTGGTGGCTGATCATGTCTGTATATATATATATATTTACAGCTTATATATATATATATATATATATATATATATATATATATATATATATATATATATATATACCTACTTACTGCTTTCATACAAATTGCGGCATCATGTGAGCCTAGGAATCATGTGATTACAGATTCAATCTATTGGATCTAGATTCGGTTCTCGTGATGGACTTTTTCAGCCGTAAGCAGCTTGTAAATTTATATGCGGTGTCTGAATTTCCTTAGATGGTTTTCATACCCACGATGAAGTCGGCATTATTTTGTACATTATTTTTCTTATAGATGCTTCGCATCTCGAAAATAAAAGCAATCAAGCCAAACACTTAATAAAATGGAAGTGCAAAAGGTCTGAATTACTATTGAGCACAACGGTTTGAAAAACCTCTTTTATAAAACATTATTGCCATATCTCGCTTAAAATTGAATTTTTATATAAATTCAAACCCTGTGTATATAGGTGAGAATGAGGCCTCACACTACTTCCAAATAACAACACATTGACCCACACACACACACATTCAGATAACAGTTTCTTGAAAAGTGGCGGTCACCGTGGTAACATGGATGTTGGGGGGTGCCTAACACCTTTCCTCCGCATAATCAAGTCCCCGGATCCTAATGAATCTCGGTTTCACCGACCCGTTTAACAGTGTCACATCACTGGGTCAATGTGCAAAACTTTTCTCGGTTGTGTTGGTAAAACCATTTAAAAAACTAACTGGTGACTCTTAACAGTCCATCGTCGACATTATATATGTCAGACCTTTTTCACTTGTTTTTTCAAACAAATCTAACCTAACATGAGAACACCAAAGAACAAGTAACTAAAAGGGACAACTAAAAATCCTAACGTCGACAGGTGGAGACTCTGCAGGGGATGCCAGTAAGAGGACTTAAGCCGCTATTACAATATTTTCAAGACTGTTATCTGCTTGTGTGTGTAAGTTGCATTTACATTTATGATGAATGTGTACGAATGCATTTACTTATTTCACTTAGTGCTTCTCACCATATCTGCTTGTGATATTAGTGTTTCACAATGTCATCATTTCAATACGGTGAGACACGATGTATGTGAATGTATGTTGTCCGGTCCCTCCACCAGGAGGCTATCTTATCGGTGTTTGACTACTGGACTCGTAGGAAGACTAATTCCAATGAGGCTCAGGAAAGGCACCACCCAAAATTACTCCAGTTAAAAGACCGGATTAATTTCCCATTGAGTAAATTGTGATGATTTAGGAACCTTCATGCCAAAAAGGCGCGAGAGTAACCTAAGATAGGCCAGCCTCTGATAAACCTAACATAGAGGAAAGTCTCTTCATGCTTTCTCATTTTAGATTACTTATAAAATAAATTACTTGTAATTTCATTAAATATTTATCTCCATGTAATGGGAAATATGAAGAAATATGTACACATACATATTTAATTTTACATGTTATCATGTATTACAAACAACTAACATCCGTGTTGCAAGATAAAATTCCTAAAACGGGTACATCACATAGCATGTTGTTATTTACACATTCCCTAAAGACTAAACTATGCAACTATTTCGCAGGGAAACAATCGGACCTACTACCCTGTCAAAATCCAAAAAGGCCGTAAGCCTATTGTCAATTATGTCGTCATCTGACCAGACGGACCTTAATCCAATTTCTCGCAAACAATTCGACGGATTAAGCAAACAAATTACAGATTTAGCTATTCTACTTAAAGAACTTCACCAGTCTACTTAGGGTCCAAAGATACCCATACATGTTGAATCCTCTACACAAGGGGGAACTCAAGCCATTACGATACCTGAACTGCACTTGGATACGACCAACAAAATTCATGATGCCACCCATCTCGTAGGAGATCCAGACACCGGTGACATCCGAAAGAAAGTCCTTCAAATGGAGGAATCCCTTCGTGCTATCAAAGAAATTGGAGCACACGGGAGTGTTTCATACGCTGACATGTGCATTTTCCACTGATGTTCATTATCCAGAAAAGTTTAAGACTCCTGACTTCAAAAAGTATGACAGGTTAGGAGATCCTTACACACATTTGAAGGTGTTTATTGGAGAACTCGAATCTTATGCAGAGGACGAGAAGCTCAGAATACAGCTGTTCCAGAAGAGTCTGACTGGAAAAGCCCGTTCGTGGTATACCAGATTAGTCAACTCAAAGATCCATAGTTGGGAAGAGCTAACTCATACCTTCCTCACTCAATACAGCTTCCAGTCTAAGATGGCTCCTGACCGGTACCAGATTACCAAGGTCAAGAAGCAGTCCAATGAGTATTTCAGAGAGTATGCTCAAATGTGGAGGCGCCTGGCTTCTCAAGTTATTCCTTCCATGAAAGAATCAGAAATGGTCATGACCTTCATAGATATACAAGAAGCTCCTTTCTATGAGAGAGTCTTAGCTGGCATTGGTAAACCATTCTCTAAAATGATCAAACATGATGAGATGGCTAAGATGGGATTGAAGTCAGGGAAGATTCAAGACCTAGCAGCCCTTAAAGCTGTTGCTGATCACATCCAATCCAGAAATTATGGAAACAACCCCCGGAGGGTCCATAAAAAGAAAGAGGAGGATGTTTCCCTGATACTCCAGGGTCAAAAAAGGCAATCATAACATGTATATCCAGAGGAGAAATTATACTCCCTTTCAAGCACAGTCTTCAAACCCTCCAATAACAAAAGGTGGAGAAGTCAAACGCCCTCGAGTGTTCACACCCTTAGGGGACTCACTTGAGAATATTCTCACTCTTCTGACAACACAGAAGAAAATAATGCATCTTCTTCCCCCAGTCAGCCCTAATGGACGGGGTTTCAATGCTGCTCGGAAATGTGCTTATCATGTCGGGGCACCTGGACATGATACTCAGGATTGTTGGGCTTTAAAACACAAGATCCAAGACCTGATAGACAATAGTGAGATTGTGGTCACCAAACCAGATCAACCTCACGTACAAGACAATCCTCTTCCTCAACACAAAGAAGAAGAGATCAACATGATTAATTGGAGCAATGGACAGAGTTCCAATTTCAACGACGAATCATCTCAGAACACCAAAGACAGTGTTGAAAAATAGGATTATGCCAAGTTCCAGTTCGCAATGGAACGAAAGATGAAAGCTCTATGCAAGAAGATTGAGCAATTGGCAGAACTGGTGACCTATCAGCATCAAGTAACACGTCAGTTAGTTAGTCATGAGCATGCTAGTCTCCTTCCTTTTATCATGAATATTCCCTCATCGCCTTCAAAAAATGAAATGCTGGAGGACAAAGTGGCAAAGAGAACGAATGTCAAAGCCCGTCGGGATTTTGCCAATAGAAGGGAATTTAAATACCTGGGCCAACCTATGGAGAAAATCTTGCAGATGCTAATCAATGACGGAAGAATCACATCCCTTCTTCCTCTAATTAATCCCCGTTCAGGACGGTTAAATTCTAATGGAGTATGTCAATATCACTACCATTCTCGTGGTCACAACATAGAAGAATGATGGGCACTCCGCCACCTTATCCAGAATCTAATTGACAGTGGTGTCCTGCAACTAGCAGACGATGATACTGTGCTACGAGAGAGTGTGAATACCTATCCTACTAAGTGGAAGGGATTGGTAGCAGTTATATCCACTGAGACTGATGGGACTAGTAAACCACTCATAATATCAGCCATTCAACTCAAGGGAAGCAATAATCCTTTGAAAGTGGCCGCTCCAGAGCCATTAAATTTAACATGCAGAGCACAATATCCTATTGCTAGCTTACACAAAGTTCCATGGAATTATGTAGAAGGTGAAGGATCCACCTTGTATACCGCTGATGCAGTGTCGAAGAAAAATCCACTGTATCTTCCCCAACGGGTGATGAAGTCTACCATCAAACCAAAGGGGAAAATACCCATAGAGAAGATTGAAAAATTCCTCCGCACTATGGGTCATAACGAAGCCAAGGTGGTTTTAAGCTTAAGAGAAGCTCCACACCAAATTTCAATTTTGGACTTGGTTTTAACTTCTGAGGATCACCGAAAGATCTTACTGAAGGTTTTAGAAGAAGCTTATCTACCGACATTAGTGGATATGGAAAAATTTCAACATTTGGTTGATCACATATTTAACAACAATGTGATATCCTTCACTGATGATGACATACCACCGAAGGGACCGGTCATTGCAAGCCGTTGCACATTGCGATTTTATCCTCCGGATACATGCTAGCTGGAGTCTTGATAGATGGAGGTTCATCTCTAAATATCTGTCTATATGCTACATTGTTGAAGATGAATGTTAATCTCAACCAAATATGTAGCAACCATATGATTATCAAAGATTTTGATGGAGCCTGCCGGAATTCGATCGGAGTAATTGAGCTGTCAATCGAAATTGGTTCTCACACATTCTGCGTGTATTTTCACGTACTCAAGATAGATTCAGGTTACATCCTGTTCTTGGGAAGATCGTGGAATCATATGGCCGGGGCAGTCCCCTCCACCCTTCATCAACAATTGAAATACATTATCAACAATAGCCTGGTCACGGTCAACGTTGAACCGGATTGTCCTCAACATGGTGACATACCATATATCAACGTCAATTTGGAAGTTGAACTGCTCAGTATTCATGCCTTGGAAGTAAGTGACACTCAGTACCATGTTATTTGAATGCCATTTCCCATACCCAAGATTTCTGCCGAAGTAATGTTGGCTACTCAAGAAATGATGTCATTGGGTCATTAGCCGGGACAAGGGCTGGGTAAAGATCACCAAGGTATCAAACACCCCGTTCAAGTATCCAGACAAATTCGGACAACTGGACTAGGCTATTCTGCCAGTTCTAGTCCTAGGATTCCTCATAAACATTAGCAGATTCCTTAAGCTTCAGCCGCATGGCGATTATCTTCATCTTTGAATTTTGAGTCCACACAACCTTCGGTAAAGATGCCATCCAACGTAATGGCTATGTTATTTCCCAAGCCGATATCGGTGAAGGAAAAAGAAGTCTTTGTTCCAGACCCCAAAGTGCAGGAAGAGAAATAGAATTAAGCAGGATATCGTCAGAATGATGTCAGGAATACGCATCATCGTTCATGATGAACATACAAACAGATACACCCCAGACGATGATTGCCCAGATGTAATGGCCATCATTCGGGATAAGGAGGACAATGACAGCCCCTCCACCACTACAGTCCACCAGGACTTTGCCCTTGCCAATTGGAGAAGCACTCCTTGCATTGGTCGACAAGGGTAAAATGGGCAGGACCTCTTTCTGCCCTATAGATATCATAGCTGATTACTTTTCTGTACAATATTAGCAGTCATTTTGCCAGTACATGCTAACACTTTGTATGATCAAACCTTTTCATATATACTAAGTGAAAGAATATTTTGTTTCAGGACCCTGAATTTAGATGTGTCTGTACTTGTTGATATGGTGCCTCTTCTCCACAAATATTGTACCTTTGATGTAGAAATGAATTCAGCCTTGATGGAACTACATGAGGACATTGAGGTAACTCCAGAAATTCAAGAATGGGTCGAAGACAAACCTAAACCTAACCTTGATCAAATCATTTCCTTCAATCTCGGAACCTTAAAAAGCCATAAGTTAATCCATATTTGTTCAGACCTTACCCCCAACCAGCGGAATGACATGGTTACGTTACTAACCCAATTCCAAGATATGTTTGCATGGTCTCATGAAGACATGGTGGGTTTGTCCATTGACATTGTCCTTCATCGTCTTCCAATTAAAGAGGGATTCAAGCCAGTCAAGCAGAAGCTCAGGCGATTGAAACCTGAGTGGAGTTTAAAGGTGAAAGAAAAAATTGTGAAACAGTTTTAAGCTGGCATCATCATGGTGTCCACATATCCTGAATGGATATCTAAAATTGTTAACGTGCCTAAACCTGGAGGAAAGGTGCGAGTTTGCGTGGATTATTGGGACTTGAACAAAGCTTGCCTTAAAGATAGCTTTCTCGTGCCATTTATCCACATTCTCATTAACAATACTGCTTAATACTGTATGTACTCCTTTGCTGATTTCTTTGTGGGGTACCATCATATCATGGTTACTGAGGAAGATCATGAGAAAACTATTTTCATCACACCTTGGGGAACCTTTTGCTATAAATGGTTGTCATTCAGCCTCATCAATGCCGGAGCCACCTATCAGCGAGCTATGATGGCTCTCTTCCACGACTTAATGCACAAAGAGATCGAGATCTACGTGGATGACATCATTGTCAAGTCCAAAAGGAGGAAGACCACTTAGACCATCTCAGAAAGCTCTTCAACAGGTTGCGTAAGTATAACTTAATTTCCAGAAGGCCTTTCTGACGATCAAAGAGCAGCTAGTTAAGCTCCCGTTTTGGTACCACCTAGGGATGATGTTCCCCTGTTCATGTAACTATCCATAAGTGACAATGTCATGGGCTGCATGCTGGGAGAGAAACACGATAGAGGCGAAGAACGAGCTATCTATTACCTCAGCAAAAGATTCAGCAGCAGTGAACACAAGTACACTCTGATTGAGAAGACTTGTTGTGTTCTAGCATGGGCTTCCATGAGGTTACAACATTACCTCCATGGTCACACAACCCATCTCATATCCCGAGTGGAATCTCTCAAGTACGTGTTCAACAAACCCATGTTAAATTATCAGTTGTCCCGATGGCAATTGATCATACAACAATTTGACATCGTCTATGTGACTCAAAAGTCCATCGAAGGTCAAGGAATTTCAGATCAACTTGCCGCCGCACCTTCAGGGGATTTCAAACCCTTGGAGACATACGTCCCCGATGAAGGCACCATCAGTACGATACACGCTAAACATGGAAGATGTATTTTGATGGAGATATTTATATGGAAGGTTCTGGAGCTGGAGCAGTATCATGTCGCCGTCAAATTGCAGTTTGTCAGCACCAACAACACAACTGAGTATGAAGGCTGTCTCATGGGGATAAAACTTGCCCGTTCAATGGGCATCAGACGGTTAACTGTCTTTGGAGATTTGGAGTTAGTGGTCAGACAATCCACAGGAATCTATCAAACCAAAGAGCTACATTTGTTGCCTTACCATCGACAAGTTGTACAGATGGTTTTGGAGTTCGAAGAAATCTCCATTCTACAGATTCCTCACAATAGGAATGACTTTGCGAATGCATTAGCAACTTTGGCCTCCTTTATTCACATACCTGACAAGGGACACTTGCCAAGCGTCATAATTTCCCTGCACAAGGTACCAGCCTATGGGAACTACGTTGGAGAAGTATCGGATGAGCTACCTCCCATCCAGCATCCTTGGTATCAACATATCAAGGAGTACATACAAGATGGATCTACACCCGCTGAGGTGAACCTGACTGAGAAAAGTCGGATCCATCGCCTTGCTATAAAATTCTACCTGAGCGGAGATGCACTCTACAAAAGAGATGTGGGACAAGGTCTCCTCAGATGTTTAGACAAAGACCAAGCTCAAAGGCTTATGGACAAGATCCATGGTGGAGTTTGTGGCCCACACATGAGTGGTCCCCTCCTTGTTAAGAAGATAATCAAGACAGGACATTATTGGCTCTCTCTCAAAGCTGATTGCGATGACCATGTCAGGAGATGTTATCAATGCCAAATTCATGGGAATGCTATCCACACACCTCCACGGTAACTCCACAATATGAGTTCACCTGGGCCATTCTTAATGTGGGGAATGGACGTGATCAGGCCCATTGAGCCCAAAGCCAGTAATGGGCATCGCTTTATCTTCACCATGATCTACTACTTCACCAAGTGGGTAGAAGCAGCCTCCTTCCCCAGGGTTACCAAAGAAGCCATCATTTCTTTCATAAAAAACAATGGCATTTGTCGATATGGACAACCCGAGGTGATTGTATTAGACAATGCTAAGAACCTCAACAACAAAATGATGGAGGAGTTATGCAGTAAATTCCAAATCAAACATCTTAACTCCTTCATCTACCATCCAAAGATGAATGGTGATGTTGAAGCGGCTAACAAAAACATCAAGAAGATTATGCAAAAGATGTCCGCCAATCACAAAGAATGGCCTGACTTATTGCCTCTTACTCTGTTAGCCTACAGAACATCAATATGCACTTCCACTGGGGCAACACCATACGCATTAACCTATGGGATGGAAGTAGTGCTCCCCATAGAAGTTGAAATGGAATCCCTCAGAGTGTTGATAGACGCTCAGATGGATGAATACCACTGGGTACGAGACATGTTTCACCAATTGTCTCTAATAGACGAAAGGCGAACCGCGACTATCTTCTATGGTCAGTTATATCAACAAAGGATCGCCAGATCCTATAATAGAAAAGTCTGGCTATGACAGTTTAAACAACATGACTTGGTTTTGAAGAAGATCATTGACAACCAAGATCAATCTAAGGGAAAATTTGCTCCTAACTGGGAAGGCCCCTTTGTTGTCAAGGAAGTATTGACAGGAGGCGCTCTCAGATTACAAGAAATGGGCGGTGATGAATTTCTACAACTCATCAACTAGGACACCGTGAAACGGTACTTTGTCTGAATTGACCATCAAGCAAACATCCTGGTTTTGGATCATCAGATCACCAGTCATTCTAGTTCTTTAACCCTTTACCACATACAACTCTTTTCCACACTTTGCCCCTCAGGGAAACATACTTTTCAAGCCAGCAGTCTGGCTTCACTGCGTTCCTACGACTTCGGTCATCCTACTAGGGATTAAACCTTTATCTCTTACAGTGTGTTCTCCCAAACTTGGGATCAAACTTTTCACACCTTCAGTTTATCCTCAACCTAAGATCAGACTTTCTCTTCTCCACAGTCTTACCTGCACATGGGATCACGCTTTTCAACTCGTCCTGAGGTGCGAACTACGCCAACTTGATCTCCTCTACAATAGGAGTATGTAGGCAACCATTTTACATGGCCTGGTCGTAATAAAACAAAAACAACAAAAACATTTCTACCCCTTTCCCTTTACAAAAAAAATAACAAAAAATTCCTACACCATTCCTACCACATACAGCGTTGAACCTCTTACACCAGGTTAGAACTACGCAGACCTGATCTCCTCTTCAATAGGAGTACGTAGAAAGCCATTCATGGTTCGGTCTCACCCCCTACCAAAACACAAACGCTTGTCAACTAGTACTGGGATCATCTTTCAATCCACTACATTTCATTCGGCTTCAGACCAAAGGGGTGAAATTACCTGAACTCCTCCCAAATAAGAGAATCGGCGACCATATAAGCTACAGTTGTGCCTTGAAGAGCAACATCAATCCATAAGAGATGGAATTAACTAGGCTTTTCCTAAATAGAAGTATTGGAGACCATTTGTGGTGAGGTCAATCTCAGAGAGCAAAGCTACACTCCTCTCTATATTTCCATATAGAAACCAGTCCCAAGACACTAAAGATTATAGGGATACGCCCATATCAATGATCCATTCTGAACTATCCAGAGACAACTCAATGTCCATCCATCCAGAAGGAATTCATAATACATCAAGATCACAAGTCCTAAAGAAGCAGACAAAATATCAAGCAAGTATCAAAGCATATCTAAAAGGGAAGTGATCAAAAATATATTTCCCTGCTATATATAATGTTGTTTGATATACACAATATAAACTGTACATGACAAAATGGCTATGCTAGTCTATGCAGGAAAATACAAACCCATCTATAAGTCATGGTATATGCGAGCTAACAATCCCAACATGGCATCCCTCTCAGAAGAAGAAGGTGAAGTTATGGTCTCCTGTACGAGGGTATCCACACAACCCAACAGATCTGCAGCCATCTGCATGGTGACCATATGTTCATCAATATAAGTGCTCATCTCTGTAATCATGTCAGTGGTAAGGGACCTCACTGCAGTACTATCTGTGACGGCTACATCTCAGGCAGATATGGCACTATCCCTCTCAACTATCACTGCATCTCTGGCTGATCTAGCCTCATCCCGCTCGATGATAGTGGCGTCTCTACGAGCTAATGTATCATCTCTCTCTAGCAGAGCTACGTCTCTCCTATCAAGGGTTGTCAACATCAAGGCTTTAGCCTGGTCTCTCTTGAAGGTCATCAGATGAAGACTCTGCTCGAAGTACTGTGTCGTATACTGTATCACAACAGTGCTAGTACTGGGAGAATCTAAAGGAGATGTTGGCAACCCGGCAAGTAGCTCCTCCTCGATGTGGGAATCAAGATCCTCCATGGGCTATCCATTATCTGAATCACTATCCGGTACTGTGGATACTACCACATCCAATGAAATCTCTGTCTCCATCCACGCAGCATACTCTGGCGAACATCCTGGATGGCTAACAGAGAAAGCAACCATCTCATACTGATCCCAACAAGCATACATACGGGATCGGTCCTCTGCTGAAAGATAGCGAGAAGCTAAACGCTAGCCCAACGCCCCCTCGAAAGAATAAAAATCCTGAAACTGGTCAAACTGCGACATCACGGCCATCGGATGATATGTAGTCATGCCCCTCAAACCAGCCAAAGGGAGGTAATCCATGCCCGGAGTGTGAGTAATAAAGTTGTAAGGCGAGCTAAGCCCGGAACATGGTAATATGCTAAACGGATCACTGATCTCCATCAAAAATACCGACCAAGACATAGCGTCCAAACACTCCGCATGCTGGAAGAAGTATAACATGGCTATATCATGGATGAAACAATATATATGCCGTTTAAAAGTGCCGATCAGTCTCAAATGTGACATAAACCACACGTACAACATGACTGCGCTGCCCGTAAACACTCATGTTGGATAAGTGCAGCAGTATGTCGCTGACCTCAAAGTCTATGCTATAATCATCGGTAGGATGGTATAACCCTCCCTGATAGCTCTCACTGCCACAATAACTCCTATGTCAAACTCATCCATATACCGTGGCATATATATACATATGACAGTACTCACAATAGTAGTACATCCACCTTGGCTAGACGCCAATGATCCTTCGGTAGGGTGAAATCCCCGGAATGTCGTGGATAACTATCCTCAGAGCCAAATCTATCAAATAGAAAATGCTGGGATATAACGTGGCCAGATCTAAGCTCATCCTGCACCACTCTATGCCTCAATCTAGTGAGGGTCATGAACCATCGACTCATATCCCCCAAAGCCATATGCACGCAAGGTCTGTCCAGTGGCAGCATCGTCAACCATGCATACTCCTCCAGAGTGGGAGTCAACTCCTGGGTCCCAAATCGGATAACCTGCCTCTCTAATACCCAGTGCTCCAGCATGCCATCCACGAATCATATGGGAACCTAAAACATCAACAGGGTTATAGTATGCTACAACAAATGATCTACGATCACCCTGTCTGATGGTGACATGCTATCATACCACGATCGCATACAAGATGCCACCAATAATGGTCGGGTATGATCAATACGGCTAATTGTCGAAGAAGACATCTATACGGGTCGTGTTATAAGACCATCCATGGGTCAATGTTGAATATCTCTGGAAATACATACATATGCATAACATGATACATGCATTACATGTAATAGATGTTAATATGATATAAGGAATGGAAAATTGTACATACATTTTGAAGTATATCATCATCTATATACATCATCTCTGTACAACTAAAAATACAGGGAAATGGGGCACAGACGCCCTACTACTAACGGAGGCCTATCAAAAGATATAGCGAGAATAGGGCACAGCCACCCAATAGCTAACAGAGGCCTATCAAAAGAGATAACGAGAATACACATCAGAAGAAGACAATGGTGTCAATATCTACATCATCAAACCTGTTCACCTGATGTAACTCCTCCTAAGTCACTGGATCTCTATTAACAGGGATGTCAGGCCTATACAAAGGAGGATATGTGCCGACAAAACCAAATGGGTCATCTGAGAGGCCAGTGCCTGAGCTGGAAGGATCAAACGAATCTGCCTCTACCGGATCTCTGCCCAAATACCGGATAAAGAAATGTACCCGGTCTAGTCACTAGGTCAAACTATCAATTTATTTCACACGAGTCGGATCTCGGACACATGCTAGCCTATCCATCATCATCACGGATCCTAGAACCATATCCCCTATGAACTGTGTGGCGCGGGTATGGGCTCCAATAGTGCGATGGAATCACCACCGCTGGAATATCTCCTGAGTGCAGGGGCCCTCTGATAATGCAAAACCGTCAACCCCCAACAATGGGATGTCAGTGATGGGTGACTGTGATATAGGCCAATGACGCCTGACAGTAGGTAGGATCGTCATACAGATCTCTCCTATGGTCCTCCTAATAGCATGCTCTCCTAAATAGAGCTCCCATCCTCCATCTATAAAAAGAGGAAATCTCCGGGAGGAGATCACATACTCAACGCCAGTCGAGTACCCATCCTCAAAACTGATGGCCAAGTGCTCCCCAGAATACAGAATCCATGTAATAATATCAGCTGTCAACAACTCCAGCTGTAGGCCACAAGGAGTGAAACCCTTAGCTACAGGGACCTCCGCCAATATGGAATGATGCCATCGTCGTCCTCGTGGATAGGTATCTAAACATAACACGCTCACAGGGCGCAAACATGGAAGCCTCTCATAGGCCCAAAACTGCCAACACAAAGGCAAACATCTGCAGTCAGTAAACACTCTTAACCTATACATGAGAAATGACAAGAGAAATACTCACCAGTAGAAATGGGTAGAATCCTAAACAAGCCTCAGTCAAACCCTACTAGTTCATACGCATGCCCTTGAGGAAATAGGCAAAGGTATAGGAACTCCAATCATACTCTCCAATATGGTCCACATGACGCGTGGCGCTGACCAAAGAGAACGACGTCATAGAAGAGTTATCTGCTATGAAGCAGCCTCTAATGATCATCAGGAACAATAGCCAAAGAATGTGATCCCTGACTCTGACGTCATCTGGCATGGGCTCACTCAAAAGCCCACTCATAGCATCCACGCTCAAAGGACCCATACGGACGATCCTGCCCTTGAGCGCCTCTGTCGGAACTCCTAGCAAAGATCTGACGGTAGTAGGGATAATATTCACCATACAAGGAACTGGTGCCCCTCCAAACTCCATACCTGTGATAAACCGCTAATCCATTGGCGTCATCGTCACCTCATAGTCCAACAAATGGAGTGACTGAATCTGATGAAATCATAACTCAGACAATGCCTTGAGATAACCCCAGGGACAATGGTGGGGAAGGATGGAAAAGAATGCTCCAAATCCCTAATCATGCACAATCGCTCTATAGTCATGATGAAGAGCCTTGTACATGGAGTGTATACTAAACTAGTTACCTCGAGGCTGTGTAAAGCCGGTAACCTACATGAAATGTAGATCAACATCAAAACCCTTTACTCCTCATCAATAGGAAAGAAGGAAGATCAAGATCTAACGTCATACCTCGTTAGCATGCAAATACATCGAGGGATGTCTGCTCAAATCACCTAGAAGATCTGGGTTTGCCACCTGAATATTCGGGAGGTCCCTACGGGGAACATGTGCAGTAGGAGCTAGGTCCGCAACCGGAACAACCTCCTCCTCGTCTGGCACATCAACCCGGACTGGACGTATCACCGACTCCACCAACTGACGAGGCTGTCTAATAGAGCGGGGTCGAGGCACTTTAGAAGCCCTCCTCAGTACACCAGAAGTGGTCCTACGAGAACTACTCGGCTGATCCAGATCCATAATATTTGGACAACAAGTCTCCAAATAACCTTAGAAAGGGTGTGGTATTTTCTAACTTGGAGCTTTCTAAAATGCATTTTATGACTACATGAATGCATGCATTACTTTAACATACAGCTACAGTAGAGTTAAAATGTATGACTATTCAAATGCCTACATTTTGAAAAAATTAGCCATAGTCCCTTTTGTAAATGAGACTATCCACAAGCACGTAGGCATGACTAGGTGGTCATTCACTAGCACACCTGCCCAAAGTCATATACATAATATACGTATTAAAAATTAAAGTCATCAATTCATAAGGCTAACCTCAATACCATAAGTATTTTTCCTTTTTACCTTTTGCTCAGTTGTCCTCAAAATAGGATAAGAAATAGCAGAAAAAGGTGCCAATTTGACTATCTCAAAATTCAAATTTATTTCACATCATTATGTTCAACATGGTTTAATACTAATATTTATTATGTTTAATATTTTTTTATCAAGTCATTTAAGCATACATAATAACTACTATGTGTTTAGATGCATTTCATGTGATAAGTTATTTTCCAAAGGATAAAAACTAGAAAAAATTCATGCATACGTTACCAGGATAGTGTAGAACACTTGTACGATGATAGAATTTGCAGAAAGTCGCCCGAACTCTGCATATCTGAAGAAGAGCTCTCGGATTTCTTTCGCGGCGCAACTTGAAAATGACTTATGAAAACAACCTGGAGAACTTTAATATCCGTAGTTGGCCATAGGTCCATATGCGGCTGAAGCAGGTGTACCTGCAGCACCCCTATATGGGTCCCACCCCTCCGACTCCATCCAGTTCGAGTTGTAAAGGAGTTCTCACAGACTGAGAAGGTCAAATCATGAATAAAAACACTACGCGATTGAGCAGAATATCTTACAAATCCTAGTTTTCTCAAACTGAACCTTGGGTCTGTACATCACTCATTGGTATTAGCCCAAGCACATGGTACACTATGCTGATGATCTCAAATGTCATAAGTCATGCTCGGCCATACCTTACAAAGGTCCAATGCCGCCAATTCAGGGTCGTCACCCTAATTTTCAATCGTATCCACGGTTGGGGTTACAACGCAGTCTCGAGAACGAATCCCCGGTGGGGGTAACCATGCATTGTCATCCATTGATGTACGTATCAATGAAGGTCAAGCAGCCTTGACGTTATTTTAGTCGATGGAAAGTAAACCCATCGAGGCATCAAAAGCTATTCGATGATTTCTTACTTTTGTATTCATATTCCCCAGTAGATCCCCGGTGGGGGTTACAACGCATATCAACCATTTATTCACACATCAGTGAAGGTCAAGCAACCTTGACAGTCTACCCCACATGGTTTTCATCCGTTGATTCACATATTAGTGAAGTACACATCAACGAAGGTCAGGAAACCCTGACAACACATGTTATTGGCAGTAAATCCAACAGAACCTTGACATATCCTGGCGATACAAACCAGGAAAGGTCAACATAATCGAGGAAGATCGATGATGGAATATGTTATACAGATCCTCAAACAAACAAAGCTTTACCCCCATAGATCTCTTACATATAAAAGACACCTCTGCGGAATCAAGTATGTATCAAGGATTAAGGACTTTGGTGATAGCCCCAACGTTAACATCCTATAAGATTTGGATCACACATCTAATCTGGTCATCATTGCCAATCCACGGTAAAAGCAATATGGAGCCGGCAATCATCCCTAGCATGTTGGGGAAAAACCCCATACACATGCAACATACATTTGCTTCATGTTGCATTTCAAGTGTCTAGGACTCTATATCCTACCCATGCATTGCACTGCATGAATATGATAAAGAGGGGCATCTGTAGACACTCAAAATTATCTGCACACCTGCCACTGACATTGTAGGAGGGCATATTCATCTTTCAGAGATAACCATGGAAGACAACTCACATCCAGTCCGGATACTACCGAAAGTTCAGTCTCAACCCCGGAACACACACTGGGAGTAACAGTTACAACCTCGGAGATAACCCCGAGCCATGCAGTTTTAATACCAGAAATTCCTCTGGAGAAGACCGATTAATCTCAAAGATAACCCCAAGGTATCCAGTCTCAGTCCCAACACTGGGAGTAGCACCTACCAACCTTGGTGAATACCCCAAGGAATGAAGTTCCAGCGATAACCCCAGAAATGCTTATTTCAAATGCATGCAATCAGCTTCAACCTCGGCACTCACACTGAAGCACTCAGTAAAAGACCCAGAGATAACACCGAGAAGACATGCATAACTCAGAGATGATACTAAGGACCTTCAACACTTACATCATTCCAATCTCAGCGAATCCCTGAGAAACGTCTTCTTTATCAGCCTAAAACGGAGATAACCCCGGTGAGGGGAAAAGTCATCATCTCGCCACCTTAAAGCCACATCACGTCGTCTCAACATTTCATACATACTTTTCTACACAACAATGTCCCATAAGAATCAAAGAAAACCAATCCCGATTTACTATTACGCAGGGTAACGGATAGAATTTGAAGCTGGAAGACCAGAGGGAACCGTCCCATCTTCCTTACTTCGTACAACCTCTAATCCCATGCCATTATGTAATTCTCTATAATGGCGGTCCAAAATAGGTCTTACATACCTCAGTCGGATGCTCGGATTGCAATTCTAAAAGTTAGAGCGGACATTACAGTGCCTGCGTGCACGTACTGCGAGACGACGCTACCCGCGTGGCCCAGGGCAACCCGGGTAGCCGCAGGTACATTTGCGGCTTACCCGCAGGTACTCCTGTAGCTCCCCCCTCTATAAATAGATGGCTTGAGGTGGCCATTTGTAAGAAGAAAAAAGGCAAGGAAGCCCTGTCAAATTTGCTCCGTACTTACACTATACTGAGTGCTTTCTCATTTTAAACACTCTTGAGCTCACATATAGCTACTCTTGTACCGGCGGGAGCCGAGTGTTCATCCACTTTAGAGATATAGAAGTCTTCTTTTGTAGCCCACTGTAAGCCTTCTCACACACTTTAAAGTATTTCTCTTCATCTTTGCACACACCCTTCTTCACGTTGAGAGTCGTGTTGCGTGTGGTTGCCCGAACTTCTGTCCATGGCTTTATTTCAGTTTGTATATACATATATATTTATAAATATATATATATGGACTAACATTATCGAGTTATACCTCGATTGAGCCTAGACTTCGGTCTGGAGCATTTATTTGCTTATATATATATATACTTATATATATGAACTGTGTCTCGAATTCTTTTCGATGAGCTCAGACTTCGGTCTGGAGCGTTTATTGCTTTAATATATATATATATATATATATATATATGAACTTTGTGTCGGACTTTGTTTGATGAGCCTGAATTTTATATCTGGAGCAATTACTTGCTTATATATATATATATATATATATATATATATATATATATATATATATATATATATATATATATATATATGAACTTTGTGTCGGACTTTGTTTGATGAGCCTGAATTTTATATCTGGAGCAATTACTTGCTTATATATATATATATATATATATATATATATATATATATATATATATATATATATATATATATATATATATATATATATATATATATCGTCCCACATGGAGTTTACTTCGTGGTGGTTGATCGCATTTACAGCTTTCTTTACGTTTCGTCCCGCCTGGAGTTTCCTCCGTGGCGGTTGATGGCTTTTACAGCTTTATTTAAATTTTCTGATCCCCCGCGGAGGTGCTTCGTGGTGGCTGATCATTTATGTATATATATATTTACATCTTTTATATATATATATATATATATATATATATATATCTGCTTACTGCTTTCATACAAATTACGGCATCATGTGAGCCTAGGAATCATGTGATCAAAGATTAAGTCTATTGTATCTAGATTCGATTCCCGTGATGGACTTTTTCAGTTGTAAGCAGCTTGTAAATTTATTTGCGGTGTCTGAATTTCCTCAGATGGTTTTCATACCCACGAGGAAGTCGGCATTATTTTGTACATTATTTTTCTTATAGGTGCTTCGCATCTCGAAAATAAAACCTCTTTTATAAAACATCATTGCCATATCTTGCTTAAAATTGAATTTTTACATAAATTCAAACCCTGTGTATATAGGTGCGAACGAGGCCTCGCACTACTTCCAAATAACAGCACATTGACCCACACATACACACATGCATATTCAGATAATAGTTTCTTGAAAAGTGGTGGTCACCGTGGTAACACGGATGTCAGGGGGTGCCTAACACCATTCCTCTGCATAATCAAGTCCCCGGACCCTAATGAATCTCGGTTTCACCGAACTGTTTAACGGTGTCACATCATTGGGTCATTGTGCAAACCTTTTCTCGGTTGTGTTGGTACAACCATTTAAAAAACCAACTGGCGACTCTTAACAGTACATCATAGACATTATACATGTCAGACCTTTTTCACTTGTTTTTTCAAACAAATCTCACCTAGCATGATAACACCAAAGAACAAGTAACGAAAAGGGACAACTAAAAATCCCGACGTTAACACCCCCAAACTTAAAATATTAAGTGTCCCAATGAATGAAGGTATAGGGTTAGAAGAACTCCCCTATTGATCAGCTGCACCACCCTCTTCAGGTAGTGAATCCGGTGGTGAAAATGGCACGGCTGTCCCAAATTATGGACACTCGAGTGTAGTACCCTGCTGTGCAAATGCCTCCACTAGCGACCTCGCAAACCTTGTAGCAAACGCTGCAAAGTTATCATACATAGCATCGACCTTCCACTCCAACCTTTAGAGATGACGGTCATCATGGACAGTAGTGGCTCGAGTGGCTTGTGTTGACATTCCTGCTTTAGTTTCTTGTGTAGACTTTGGTGGAGGCACCGAGGATGCGGGTTGAAGGATGAAACCTTTTCCCCTCAGGTGTGGCGCACCTCTTGCCCAATCCTCGAATTTTGCAATCGTCGCATGAGTGATATCTTGACTAGGACTTTGCATCTGTTCATCACCCCAACGGACTCCTTGTAGTGCACACTGACTGGAAATCAGACGCATATGGGATACTTCCCGTAGTGCTCCCCCTCATGTAACGTAATATGTTCTGATTAATGAGATAGCCCACATCGATGTATTTGTTTGTGACTATTCCCCACAAAATGATAGCCCTCTCAATTGTGATTTCATGCTGATGCGTCGAAGGTACAAACTTCGTACATATGAACAAATTCCAAGCCTTTGCATAGAGATTCAGGGATGAGGCTGAGAAAGTGCGAGGCTGATTCGTTCCTGCCCTACAAGTCCACTGCGTTCCTGGAATGCACAAGTCAATGATGACTTCATCAAAATCAATCTCAAAACGGGCAGCCTCGACCCAATTATCATACCCAGTCGGTGGAGTGTCGAGTATTCTGAAAGTTGCCCTGATTGATTGAGGTCGGTAATCTACTTGAACTCCTCGAATCATTGATAACCCACTCATAGTATCTTTGGCATTAGCATAAAATTCTCGAACAATACCCATGGGAGCAGGCATAGGGGTTGCAGTAAATCCTCCCCATCCTCTTTCTCGAATCATATCCCACAGTTTCCCATCCTGCTTCTCAGGTTTGAAGCCTCGTTCCTTCATAAATGTCTTTGTCACTATTTTATAGTACTCCATTTGTGCCTCCAGACTGAGAAATTTTGTATGATCCACAATATCCTATCCTTGACTACTGGAGGAAGATGATGATGATGATGGAGTGAAAGAACGTGCACACTTAGGACCCATTTGAAATTGATGAAGAAAAAGAAAACTTGTTTGATATAATCGTGAGTGATAAATTTGCTGCACAGAGAACCCCCAAACTTATATTGTACAAACCCACTAAAACCCTAGATTTATCAGTGTAGATGTTGAACGTAGGTAGGAGAACTGATGTGATAATCAAGCAGTGGAGATGAGACGTTATACCTTCAATTTGGAACGATTTGGAAAGGAATAGTCGTGCGTGTTTTGGAGACAATGAAATACGCTCTCTGTTATTTCAAATGATGGAAGATATGGGACAAGTCACGTCTTTAAATCCAAGAAAAAATTTCAAATCCGGTGTCGAGCGCGGCCGCGCGGTTTCTGAATAGGAAAATGGCGTGGGCGCGCGGTTTTTTAAGGATTTCATGGCACGGCCACGCGAACCTGTATTCTGCACTATCCATCTTGCATCCTAAATACATCAAAGAAGCGATGAATCCACTCCAATACACATGTTCAATCAACAACTATCATTACTAGATATCAAGCCTCCAAAATCAAAACATGAAATGATAATTATGCATACATGACTATCCTAACACAATACTTTCTCTACTACTCCTATGTCTCATCATACGCTCAGTCACCTCCCATAATACTAATTTAACACAAAGTATGCTAGGAATACTAACAGGAACATGAAACTAAATATACTCTAAACCGAATTAAACAAGAGTTAAGGATAGAAACAATGGGTTGCCTCCCATCAAGTGCTAAGTTATAGTGAATTAGCTTGACTATCTCTGACTTTTCATGTTTAAGAAAGAATTAAGGTTACTTTTTGTCTGTCAACTTCACCACCAAAATAATGCTTCAGCCGTTGTCCATTCACTTTAAACGGCTTGTCCAGGAACTTATCGAACACTTCTACTACACCATATGGGAAAATTGTCTTCACTGTGAATGGCCCTGACCACCTTGATTTGAGCTTCCCAGGAAAAAGTTTAAGTCTGGAATTAAACAGCAAAACTCTTTGTCCCGACTCAAATACTCTCTCTATGGTCTTGCGATCATGCCATTTCTTCACATTTTCCTTGTATAGCTTTTAGTTTTCGTACGCCTGTAGTCTGAATTCATCCAACTCATTGAGTTGGAGTAAGCATTTTTCTCCTGCAGCCTTCAAATCAAAATTGAGCTTCCGAATTACCCAATATGCCTTATGCTCAAGCTCCATAGGAAGGTGACATATTTTTCCATAAACCAGCTGAAAAGGTGACATGCCCAACGGAGTCTTATAAGCAGTCCTATATGCCCAAACAGCGTCATCAAGTTTCAAGGACCAATCCTTTCTTGTGGGGTTCACAACTTTCTCCAAAATTCTTTTGACTTCATGATTGGAAACTTCGGCTTGGCCATTACTTTGAGGATGATAAGCTGTAACAACGCGATGATTAACCCCATACTTGGCCAAAAAAACTATGACTTTCCTATTACAAAAATGACTCTATTTGTCACTAATGATAGCGCATGGAGTCCCAAACCTCGTGAAAATACTCCTCTATAAAAACCATAGGACCACTTTGACATCATTCATTGTAAGAGCTACCACATCCACCAACTTTGACACATAATCTACTGCTAACAAAATGTACAGATTTCCACATGAAGAAACGAAAGGGCCCATGAATTCTATCCCCAAACATCAAAAATTTCTACCTCGAGGATAGTGTTCAATGGCATTTCATTCCTTTTCGAAATGTTCTTGACTCTTTGACATCTGTCACATCTTTGTACGAAACTACAAGCATCCTTGAAAATTGTCGGCCAGTAAAATGCTGCATGTAACACTCTAGCCGATGTTCGCTCTCCACGACAGTGACCACCATATAAAGAAGCATGAAAATCCTGCAAAATCCCTTCAGTCTCACTATATGGGATACATCTCCTTATCATCTGATCAGCACATTGCTTGAACAAATATGGTTCATCCTATATAAACTACTTCACATCATGCAAGAATTTCTTCATTTGATAGCCAACCAAGTCAAAAGATAACATCTTACTCACCAATTAGTTCGCATAATCTGAAAACCGTGGCACTTCCCCTTTCACCACAAACAACTTCTCATCTGGAAAGGATTCATTAATCACAAACTTGTCATCTGCTACCCTTTTTGGATTCTCCAGTTGAGATAAATGGTCCTCCACTTAGTTCTCAGTTCCCTTTCTGTCCTTGATCTCCAAATCAAATTCTTGAAATAGTAGTATCCATCTGATTAACCGAGGCTTTGCATCCTTCTTTGCCACTAAGTGTCGAATTACCGCGTGATCCGTGTACACTATCACCCTTGTACCAATTAGATACAATCTAAACTTGTCAAAAGCATACACAACTGCCAATAATTCCTTCTTTATGGTGGTGTAGTTCAACTGTGCATCAATAAGGGTCTTGATTGCATAGTATATCACATGAAAAATCTTTTCCTTTCGCTGACCCAAAACAGCCCCCACAACATAATCATCAGCATCACACATCAATTCGAATGGTAGGTCCCAATTCCGTGTTGTAATTATTGGTGTTGAAGTTAACCTCTTCTTCAAATGCTCGAATGTATACATGCAATCCTCGTCTAACTTGAACTGTGCATCCTTCTCCAATAAACTGCAAAGTGGTTTAGTTACCTTAGAGAAGTCTTTAATGAACCTGCGGTAAAAGCCTGCATGTCCTTGAAAACTTTGAACACCTTTTACTGAAGTTGGTGGCGGCAAATTCTAAATAGTTTCTAATTTAGCTCTGTCCACCTTAAGTCCCTTCTTTGATACCTTATGCCCTAGAATTATTCCATCTTGTACCATAAAATGGCACTTTTCCCAATTCAATACCAAGTTTGTCTCAACACATCTTTTCAAAACCATGACCAAATTTTCCAGACTAGATCAAAGGAATCCCCAAATATTGAAAAATCATCCATAAATACCGCCACATTTTGCTCCACCATATCTGAAAAGATAGCCATCATACACCTCTAAAAAGTGGTTGGGGCATTACAAAGACCAAAAGACATCCTCCTGAAAGCAAAAGTACAATATGGACATGTAAAGGTTGTCTTTTCTTGGTCCTCTGGAGCTATAACAATCTTATTGTAGCTTGAATATCCACCAGAAGACAATAGAACTCAATCCCTGCTAGTCTGTCCAATATTTGATCGATAAACGGCAGTGGAAAGTGATCTTTCCTTGTAGCTTTATTAAGCCTGCGGTAATCCATGCAGACTCTCCACCCCGTCACTGTTCTTGTCGGAATCAACTCATTGTTCTCATTGGAAATCACTGTCATACCACCTTTGTTTGGTACACACTATACCGGGCTCACCCATGAACTACCTGAAATTAGATATATAATACCTGCATCTAGCCATTTCAACACTTCTTTCTTTACCACTTCCTTCATGATCAGATAAAGTCTTCTTTGATGTTCCACTAAAGGCTTGCTATAATCTTCCAGTAGGATCTTATGCATATAAAAAGATGGGATGATCCCTTTTATATCTAGTATAGTCCATCCAATAGCTGACATAAACTCTCTAAGGACTCTTAGCAATTTTTCTTCCTGAAAAGATGTTAGTGCAGAAGAAATAATCACAAGTAATTTTGAATTTTCATTTTAAAATGCATACCTCAAATGATCAGAAAGTGGTTTCAATTCAAGTTATGGAGGTGTTTCAAGAGATGGTTTTAATTTTGCTGATGACTCTCCAGCTTTATTTAATGACTCAACAGGAATCTTGAATTTTATGAATTGTGGAGTTGTATCAAGAAAATGCACAAATTATTCAATCTCCTCATCATCTAATTCTGAATTTCCAACAATAGCACTTCTAAATGGTTCATGATCCACCAAGTTCTCTACTTCATCATTTAGCACTTTGTCCTCCAAATCAACCTTGAAGCATTCCTCTTCATCTGTTGGAAATTTCATTGCCTTGAATACGTTGAAGGTAACTTCCTGATCATGAACACACATTGTTAGTTCCCCTTTCTGAACATCTATCAAGGTTCTTCCTATTGCTAGGAATGGTCTTCCAAGTATGATTGATATGCTCCTATCTTCTTCATAATCAAGAATGATGAAATCAGTCAGAAAGATGAATTTATCCACTTTTACCAAAACATCTTCAACAATTCCCCGTGGTTAAGTGATCGACCTGTCAACTAACTGTAATTAAATATTTATCGGCCTTGGAGCCGGCAATCCTAACTGATTAAATACTGACAGGGGCATCAAATTGATACTAACTCCAAGATCACACAAATATTTACTGAAGCTCATCTTTTCAATTGTGCATGATATTGTTAAACTGCCTGGATCCTTCAGCTTTGGAGGTAATTTGCATTGAAGCACTGCACTGCATTCCTCTGTCAAGGCCACTATTTCAAATTCTTCTAATCTCTTCTTCCTTGACAAGATACCCTTCATAAATTTTATATAACTTAGCATCTGTTCCAATGCCTCAACGAAAGGTATGTTAATCTGCAGCTTTTTGAATACCTCCAAGAACTTACTAAACTGCATGTCTTCTCTCTGCTTATGCAATCTCTATGGATAAGGAACAGGAGGGAGAACTATTGGTATTTTGTTCACGGGCTTCTCAAATGAACCTTCTTTATTCTTCTCTTCTTGATGTTGTCCAGAATCTTCCTTATTCATTTCCTCCTCATACAAAATTTCTGGACCGCGCGGCCGCGCGTCTTCTCTCTGTAAAAATGGTGCGGGCGCGCCATGCTGATTTTCTACAACTTGTTTTCCAGACCTAAGTGTAATTGCTTGACATTGTTCCTTCCCTTCCCTTCTTGGATTTGCCTATGTGGTACTTGACAATGAACCTTGTGGTCTGTTATTAAGCATGCTCGCCATCTGACCAATTTGAATTTCCAGATTTTTAATAGCCACATCTTGGCTTTTAATCATCACTTCCATATTTTCCATGTACTTCATCATCATTTCCTCCATCTCTGACTTCTTTTCTTGCGGAGGTGTTTGTGGTGTATGATGTTGTTAAGAAAATCCAGGTGGGTACGGTGGTCTTGGTGCAAACTGTTATAAAGTTGAATGTGATTGAAATTGGTTATGTGGCTGAAACTGACTTTGTTGATTGCCTTGGTTATTTGACCAACTGAAATTTGGATGGTTGAGGTTGTTGGCACTGTATGTGTTTTGAAATTGACCTTGATTGTGACGCCCCCAAAATAGGTATAAAACACCCATTCTGAGTCGTCAAAATACGTGGTACAGAAACAACTACAACTTTATTAATACAACATAAAAACTGTGAGTTTAAATACAAATATTGTCATCTAGATAATATCCACACTCAAATAAGTCCTCATTTCAATTATTGATACATTATTTTACAAAAATGGCGAGGAAGACAAAAATAACTTCTAGAACCATCATTCCATACCCTGACCAGTACTCGCTACATTCTCGCCTCTTAAGAAGAAAATGGAACAACAAGGAAAAGGGTGAGCTCAACTAGCCCAGTAAAGAACATTATGACTAAGGTTTAAAACAAATTATCGTTAGTCCTCAACAGGAATAAATCTAATAGAATACAATAGACTATAATTTTGAAATCAATATTCGCAGCGGAAATAATAATTCATTAGAAGAGTTTAGTAGAGAATGAAATCTACTATCATCTATGAATTTAAAAGTTCATCGTCTATCTTTTATCCCTGTAACATCAATCAATATATAACTGAAATCAAATATTCATCTTTGCACTACAGGCCAAAGATATTCATTAGTTGGTCATGTTCATCTAAACACTTGTTCATCTTTGCACTACGGGCCAAAGATTTTCATCAGAAATCATTAATCTTTGCACTACAGGCCAAAGATATTCAATTATATCATCATTTAGGACGGAGGATGATGAAAAATATTTTAAAGAAAACGAATCCAGTGAAACAAAAGAATAAATATTAAGGATTCGTACTTTAAACAATCCAAGTTCAAAAATACTTCATAAATAACAAGAGTGGAGTAAAATTAAAGAATGAAGACCAAAACATAGATCCAATCAAAGATATGAATTATAACAGACAATCTTGGACACATAAGAGAAAATTTAATTTTTCTGTGAATAGTGTCGTATTCGTGAATAGTATCGTAAACGTGAATAGTAACTACGATACCAAAAGATAGAAATTTCATAAAAACATCACCATGTTTCGTGAATAGTAACTCGTGGATAGTAACTCCGATATGAAAAGTTCAAAATTTGATAAAAATTCTCACCAATATTTTGGCATAATGATATTGAAGAAATAATATCATTTATGAATAAAATAACATCCCTTACCTAAAAAGGATAGTACTTCTGACTGGTATACTGGATATAGTTCTTAAAGAACTTGCACCGTATAGTAATACTCAAAGTACTAAAATACTCACAAGAATACGCTCAATATATCGAGAGAGAAAGATAGAGAAATCTTTAGTTTCTGGTGTGATTTTTAATTCTAACCTAAGCACCCTATTTATAGGAAAAATGCTTAGAACACTAAAGCAGAAAATTTAATAAAATATTAATATATAACTATTAAATTTTCACGCACACAATATCTGATTCAAACATCAGCCACCAAGAGTGACCCCCTCAACTAAATCAAAAAAACGTTTTTGTTAATTAAAACAATTAAAACTTTTAAAAATCAATTATTTCGGAACTTCAGAACTTCAATAATTTATAATAAATAGCCCTTTTATTAGAAAATTCGAATCTTGTGACTATTTATAGGAAATTCAATTCTCTACAACTTTGCAGAAGTAAGTTTTTCCAAATTCCAAACAGAAATTGACTGAAATCCATAAACGGACTATTTTACAGGCTATAATCAAATTTCAGTCAAGAAATGGGTCCTCCGACATGTTTAACATGTTTTTAGTATTTATTGCAACAAAAATACTCATCCTCCTTATTTACTCATATATACCACATTCATTGTAAAAATATCACCATTATTATATTATTAAAATATAATAATAAATTATTTTATCAGAAAAGATAAAATATCGATTTTCAACAATTGTCACTTTTAAAATTTTCTCCATCTATATCCAAATAAAATGAATATTTTTCTTATCATATAAATTAATAATTAATTATTCACAAATAATATTACAGAATCACAATATTGACAACCAGGCAGTTCTTAGGAAAGAGGGGGCTTTCCAATAAGAATTTCTCCTTATTGGCGCGTAATTAGGTGACCAAACCTCTCCTTAGACAATACTTTCTAGACATTGCCAATAATGTTTTCTAATAATATTATTCAGATAATATGAATTATTGCTTCGATAATGGAAAATAATGTGTAGTGATAATTATTGAAATAACAGTAATATAAAATATCAACGCAGCAATTATTGAATCAATAAAATAAAATACTGAACAGTAATTATTGTAACAATTATTGAGTAGTGCCTTCTTACGTAAGAATCAATAATTGGTGCAATACCGTGTGCTACTGTGCAACAACGCGTATTACTGTGTTTTAACCACCAGGTATTCCAACAGTATTAATAGTAACAACTACGCCGTTATTTATAAACAACTTATACTTGTCGTTATCTTCATCCAATCGCTTTCCGTTATAGGCCAATAAAAGACTGCGCTGTCGTACGAATATTCCCCGACAGCAAGAATATTCCATGACCAAATGAATATTCTCCGATAACAATGAGTATTTTATAACCAGCTGCTTATTATTTTAAAAAAATATATACGCATTTTACCCATAACTAACCACATTAATCAATTCAACCCTTATTATTTCAAAATAATAAATAGAGGAAATTAAATTTCATTTATTAATAATTTTGGGTCTTACAACCTCCCCTCCTTATGAAATTTCGTCCTCAAAATTAACGTACGTACCTGGTGTTTCGAAAAGATGAGGATACCTCACTTTCATGTCCGTTTCCAACTCCCAGGTCATTTCCTCAATAGCATGGTTTCTCCACAAAACTTTAACTTGTGGTATGACCTTCATGCGTAGGACATGCTCATTCCTATCCAAGATCTTGACAGGTACCTCTTCATACGTTAAGTCTTCGGTTATCTCGTCTAGTTCTAACTCAATAACGTGATTTGGGTCTTTCACATATTTACGTATCACAGATATATGTAAAACATTATGAACACGAGACATACTTCGAGGTAACACGAGTCTATAGGCCACATTTCCTACTCGTTCAAGAATCTGAAATGGACCAATAAATCGTGGATTGAGCTTTCCTCTCTTTCCGAATCTTGTAACTCCCTTCCATGGAGTCACACGCAACAATACATGATCCCCAATACTAAATTCCACGTTCTTTCGATGAAGATCCACATAACTCTTTTGTCGATCCTGTGTCGTTTATATACGTTGTCGAATCGTTTAGATCTTCTCCGTAATCATTCGTACCAACTATTAGAGTTTATGCCCTAGAGGCCAATTATTTGATATAATTGCTTAAAGTTTTGATATTATATTTGATTGAATAAATATACGATTTTATTATGGTTTTATTTACTGCGTAATATAATTGTTAACATAATAAAATTACTTAGAATAGTGATACAAATTATATAGTTTCAAGTATGTGACTTGAACATGAGATTATATATTACCATTAGTATCAGTGTTCTTAAATGTCCCTAGTCAAGTATCATTGTTGATGGGACAACAATGATGCATTGATACTAGTATGTGGATTGACTGATGACCAAATCTCATTGGTCATAAATATATGAGATATTAAGTCAATGCATAGGTACATGTTAGAGAACGATGTACTGGACAGACCCACCATGAGAATTCTATATGGAGCATTATGCGAAGTGTCATTAGTAATTCTCATAGTGACAATGATGTAATGGTCCTCCGACCTGAAATCGCTATATTACTACACGAGAATTTATGTACTTTGATATCATCAAATGTCACCTTTAATAGGGTGGACTATAAAGGTGATTATTGGGTTCATCATTAATCATGTGAGAAATATGAGTGATCTAGATGGAATTTAACCATCCTATATATTATGGGTGATATCCATAGGTCTCTTGATTGAGTAGGACTATGAAATGCATGGCCATGCTCAAATAGTGATTTGTTTCATATAGTCTACTCATTGATCAAGAAAACTCAGATTAAATTATGAAGAGTATGACACATTCCATGACTCGAGTTTAATCTAGGATATTAAGGTTAAAAGGATTAAATTGCATTGAAACATTGGTCACAAAAGGTTGCATCGAATCATCGATCTTATTATTACTTGGGTAGCAGTGATACATTACTAGATGCCGCTCACTGTTTATAATTTTATAATATAATTTTAAAATTATTGCCAACGTAATAATAACCTATAGGGTCACACACATAGAACGTTATTTAAAAGAGAATTAATTTAAATTTTAAGGATTTAAATATATTAATATGATTAATAGTATTTAAATCATGAATTTAAATTAAAAGGAGAATTTGTATATATGTATATTAATTAAGTAAGACTTAATTAAGATATATATATATATATATATATATATATATATATATATATATATATATAGATTTGGATTTTATAAAATTAGGTTTTGATTTTGATTAATTCCTTTTAACTACTATATATATGATATAGCAGCTACTTAGGGTAAGATATCAGAATTGAAAAACCCTAGCCGCTCTTAGAGAGAGACTAGAGAGAAAACAGTTTCAAAAATCCATTCCTTTTGGTGGCTAGTACCGCAAGTCCTTCTTATTGCAGAATCGTTCGACGGTTCGTGCGGCGTTCGTGTGGATACCGTAGAGGCGCAATCGGTTTGTATTGCGTTGGAGATTCGAGGCGCAGTCGGTTTCAGATTCTCGTTTTTGTTTATATCTGGTATAATCTCTAAACCTCTGAATTAATTGATTTTCGCATAGATCCTGTTTTAGGGTTTCGGAAATTGCTTTAAAATTTTAATTTTCGCTGTGCGTTTCTGTGCCGAAGCCCAACAGTGGTATCAGAGCTACTTGCGAAAAGATTAATTCAGATTACGTGTTTTAATTGTATTCGATATATATGATATATGGTGACGCATGTTTACCGATATAAAATTGAATATATGATATTCCGTTGTATGTGTATTCTGGTAATATATGTGATGATACTGTTAATCGTATCTTTAATCGGTGGAATAACAATATAACTATTCTAATCGGATTAGAAGCATGAAGAATCGTTTTAATATGATTAATCGAAACTGGAAATATATGATAAATTCTAGGTGTACTGTTATTCGTTTTAATATGATTAAATCGAAACTGGACATATATGATTTGTTATTATGGGTGTTTTGGTTGATTAAAATGTATGATTCTGAAACTGTTTCAGAGATTCGTATGGAAAAATTCTGCAATACAGAATGTAGTTCGAAAATTTTTTCCAGGGGCGCTGCCCCCGACCCAGCGAGACCACCCGTCGGCTCATCGATCAGCCGGACCACCGCCAGGGGGGAGACCCCCCCTTGGACCCCCCCGTCGTAGCGCACGATGGTCGTGTCCCCTATATTTTATATATAGTTTTCTTTAATTATATATAAATGTTTATGTGCTTATTGTGATATGCATGGTGCACAGTTATGGCCTTTTGACCCATAGGTTAGTGGTTTTTGGTTTTGAAATACCACTTGCATGTCGTGCCTTTCTATAAATTCTAATGTAATATTCTTTTCTCATCTAAATCCCCTCGAATGTAACTCGAGGTTTCTTTATGTCATGTAATAATCTGTAATTGATGAAGATGTCAAGATGGAGAACACAATGGAAAGATGATGATGGAGAGGAGGCGCATGCTAGAGGAAGATCCAAGGAAGTTATTTATTTTAAGATCTTTTACCACCTTAGATTGACTTTCAATCTTTCATTAGCTTGAAAAGATTGACAGTGGATTGGGCCATAACTGTGACACATTTAATTTTGCACTTTATTTATGCTTGTATATGATATGATATGATTAATAATGTGCATGCTTAACAAGATTAAAATTGGTGAGATCTAAATTAATAAAATCCCTCATTAAATTATTAAGTCTAAATCAGATGCCTTCCAATGAATAACACTCATCTAGACCTTGATCAATAGATGTAGGTTTGCCAAAGCAAAGTACCCTATTTATCTAGGTAAGATGCGATAGGATAATTGTGATATCCAAACTATTAAAATCATTGGGCCCGACTTAACTAAGTTATCTCAATAGGATTGTGGACTTAGAGGCATAGAGTTTGGTTGGTACCATTAGATGGACTAGAAACAAATGTTGTTTACCAAACTATCCAGGAGTTATATATGATATAATTGACAAAGGGTTGTCTACCTAAATAATTATGTTTTGAGAGAATAGCCAAAGCTAACTTAAGGCATAATGAAATATGGATCTTGGCTCACTAGAAAGATTTAATAGAAAATGCTTTCCGAATTAATGGTGAGGGCTATTAACTTGAATAAAATAGTGGGAGGTATATTTTGAATGTACTATTATCAATTATATAATATCAACTATGTAATTTGACTTATTATTGTTGCACTTATAAATTGTAGATATCAAATGGCAAACAACAACAACACAAATAGTCTTTCATTACGATCAGTCCTTGAAAAGGACAAGCTAAGTGGAATTAATTTCCTTGACTGGCATAGGAACTTGAGGATTGTCCTCAAACAAGAGCGTAAGCTATATGTCCTTGATGGGCCCATTCCTGCAGCACCAGCTGTCACTGCACCACGTGCGGAGCATAATGCTTACAAGAAGCATCAAGATGATGCTCTGGATGTGAGTTGTGTCATGCTAGCAACCATGAACGCTGAGCTTCAGAAGCAACATGAGTTGATGGATGCTTATGAGATGATCGAGCATCTCAAGAAATTATTCGAAGGGCATGCTCGACAGGAGAGGTATGATACAAGCAAGGCGTTGTATCACTGCAAAATGGGTGAACGTGATCCAATTGGTCCACATGTGCTGAAAATGATTGGGTATATTGAGTACCTTGATAGGTTAGGTTTTCCAATCACTCCTGAAGCCCAAACTGACCTTGTTTTGCAATCTTTGAACATCAGCTACTCTCAATTTGTTATGAACTATCTTATGAATGAAATTGAAAAACCGCTTACTGAGTTATTGAGCATGTTAAGAACTGCCGAGAACAACATGAAAAAGGCAGGACCCGCTCCCATAATGATGGTGCAAAAGGGGAATGCTAAGGGAAATTGGAAAGACAAGAAGAAGATAGGATCTAAATCTTTTGCCAAACCCAATTCCAAAACCAAACAGGCTTTAAAACCTAAAGGTGGGGTGGCTAAAGAAGGTGAATGTCACTTCTGTGGAAAACCTGGACACTGGAAAAGGAATTGTCATGCTTATCTGGAAGAAGTGAAGAAAAGAAAAGGAAGTACGACTTCTGATTCAGGTATATATGTTATAGAAGTCAACTTATCTACTTCTACATCATGGGTATTGGATACTGGATGTGGTTCTCACATTTGTGTTAATGTGCAGGGACTCCGAAGGAGTAGAACTTTGGCGAAAGGAGAGGTTGACCTACGAGTTGGAAATAGAGCAAAAGTTGCTGCACTGGCCGTAGGAACTTATCATTTATCTTTGCCCACTGGGCTAGTTTTAGAATTAGAAGATTGTTATTTTGTGCCTGCTACAAGCAAAAACATTATTTCTGTTTCTTGTTTGGACAAGAAAGGTTTTTCATTTATAATAAAGAACAATCGTTGTTTGTTTTACTTAAATGATATTTGTTATGGTGTTGCACAATTGTTTAACGGTCTCTATATTCTTGATTTAGAAATGCCTATCTATAACATAAATACAAAACGATTTAAATCAAATGATTCAAATCCGACATATCTCTGGCACTGTCGTTTAGGCCATATAAATGAGAAATGCATATCCAAACTCCATAAAGATGGGTTCTTGGATTCATTTGATTTTGAATCATATGAGAAATGCGAGTCTTGTTTATTAGGCAAGATGACTAAAGCCCCTTTCACTGGACACAGTGAACGGGCTAGCGATGTATTGGGACTTTTACATAGTGATGTATGTGGACCCATGAGTTCGTTAGCAAGAGGTAGGTTTTATTACTTCATTACATTTACTGATGACTTTAGTAGATATGGATACGTGTATCTTATGAGACACAAATCCGAATCCTTTGAAAAGTTCAAGGAATTCAAGAATGAAGTTCAAAACCAATTTGGCAAAAGCATAAAAGCCCTTCGATCCGATCGAGGAGGTGAATACTTAAGCCAAGACTTTGATGACCTTCTAAAGGAGTGTGGTATTATATCACAGCTCACTCCATCTGGAACACCGCAATGGAATGGTGTATCTGAGAGGAGAAATCGAGCCTTGTTGGACATGGTACGATCAATGATGAGTCATGCAGATCTTCCAATAAGCTTCTGGGGGTCATGCCCTAGAGACAGCTGCATTCACACTTAACCGTGTTCCTACAAAGACGGTTCGGAAGACACCATATGAAATGTGGACTGGGAAACGTCCTAGTATGTCATTCATGAAGATTTGGGGTTGCGAAGCGTTCGTAAAACGTCTAAATTCTGACAAGCTCGGACCCAAATCTGACAAATGTAATTTTGTGGGATACCCAAATGAAATAAAAGGGTATTATTTCTACAAACCTTCTGAGAACAAAGTGGTTGTTGCTCGAACTGGTATTTTTCTAGAAAGAGAATTTGTCTCTAAAGGAAACAGTGGGAGGAAAGTAGAACTCGAAGAAATTCGAGAACCACAAAATATCATTGAACCTGAGTTGGAACATGAGCAGGAACCACAAGAAATTGTGGAAAGTGAACCTGCTCAAATTACACAAGTCATTCGTAGATCTGGTAGGACACGCCAAGAGCCTGAGAGATATTATGGATATCTTGTGACTCAAAACGGCGATGTGATGCTCATAGATCAAGATGAGCCTGCTTCCTACCAAGAAGCTATGAATGGACCAGATTCTGAGAAATGGCTTGAAGCCATGAAATCTGAGATGGACTCCATGTATACTAACCAAGTATGGACTCTGGTTGATCCACCCGAAGGGGTAAAACAAATCGGGTGCAAGTGGGTTTTCAAGAAGAAAACCGACATGGATGGTAATGTACAAACCTATAAAGGCCGACTGGTAGCAAAAGGTTTCAAACAAATTCAAGGTGTTGACTATGATGAAACCTTCTCTCCAGTGGCAATGATTAAATCCATCAGGTTCTTACTTGCTATTGCAGCTTTTTATGATTACGAAATCTGGCAGATGGATGTCAAAACTGCTTTCCTTAACGGAAATCTCCTTGAGGATGTGTATATGACACAACCTAAAGGTTTTGCCACTCCAAAGGATACTGGAAAGGTATGTAAGCTGCATCGATCCATTTATGGATTGAAACAAGACTCTCGGAGTTGGAATCTTCGATTTTATGAAGCAGACAAAGAATTTGGCTTTATTAAAAATGAAGATGAACCTTGTGTATATAAGAAGGTTAGTGGGAGTCACATTGTATTCCTAGTATTATATGTTGATGACATATTAATTATTGGGAATGACATTCCTTCCTTATAGGCTGTAAAAACATGGTTAGGAAAATGTTTCTCCATGAAAGATTTGGGCGATGCTGCCTACATTTTAGGTATCAAGATCTATAGAGATAGATAAAGAAAAATGCTCGGCCTAAGTCAAAGTGCATATATTGATAAAGTGTTGAAACAGTTCAGCATGCAAGAGGCGAAAAGAGAAAACTTACCCGTGACTCATGGTGTAAAGATCTCTAAGGCCCAATGTCCTAAATCACAAGATAATGAGGAGCGTATGAGAAAGATCCCTTATGCTTCGGCAATTGGATCTATCATGTATGCAATGATATGTACTCGTCCGGATGTCTCGTATGCTTTGAGCATGACGAGCAAATACTAGTCGAATCCAGGTGAATGTCACTGGACAGCAGTCAAGAATATCCTCAAGTACCTGAAAAGGACTAAGGATTCATTCTTGGTATATGGAGGTGAAGACGAACTAGTAGTAAAGGGTTACACAGATGCTAGTTTCCAGACTGACAATGATGACTATAAGTCTCAGTCAAGTTTTGTGTTTTGCCTTAATGGTGGTGCTATTAGCTGGAAAAGTTTGAAGCAAGAGACAGTAGCTGATTCTACAACAGAGGCTGAGTATATTGCTGCTTCTAGTGCAGCCAAGGAGGCTGTATGGATTAAAAAGTTCATCACTGAACTTGGTGTTGTTCCAACCATTGTTGATCCGGTTGCTCTATACTGTGATAATAATGGAGCCATTGCACAGGCTAAGGAACCCAGATCTCACCAACTATCCAAGCATATACTTAGGCGGTACCATCTCATCCGTGAAATCATTGATAGAGGAGATGTACATATAGGAAGAGTGCCAACAGATGATAATGTTGTAGATCCACTAACCAAGGCTTTGTCGCAGCAGAACCACGACGTCACACTAGTTCCATGGGTATTAGATACATGAGTGATTGGCTCTAGTGCAAGTGGGAGACTGTTAGAGTTTATGCCCTAGAGGCCAATTATTTGATATAATTGCTTAACATTTTGATATTATATTTGATTGAATAAATATATGATTTTATTATGGTTTTATTTACTGCGTAATATAATTGTTAACATAATAAAATTCCTTAGAATAGTGATACAAATTATATAGTTTCAAGTATGTGACTTGAACATGAGATTATATATTACCATTAGTATCAGTGTTCTTAAATGTCCCTAGTCAAGTATCATTGTTGATGGGACAACAATGATGCATTGAGACTAGTATGTGGATTGACTGATGACCAAATCTCATTGGTGATAAATATATGAGATATTAAGTCAATGCATAGGTACATGTTAGAGAACGATGTACTGGACAGACCCACCATGAGAATTCTATATGGAGCATTATGCGAAGTGTCATTAGTAATTCTCATAGTGACAATGATGTAATGGTCCTCCGACCTGAAATCGTTATATTACTACACGAGAATTTATGTACTTTGATATCATCAAATGTCACCTTTAATAGGGTGGACTATAAAGGTGATTATTGGGTTCATCATTAATCATGTGAGAAATATGAGTGATCTAGATGTAATTTAACCATCCTATATATTATGGGTGATATCCATAGGCCTCTTGATTGAGTAGGACTATGAAATGCATGGCCATGCTCAAATAGTGATTTGTTTCATATAGTCTACTCATTGATCAAGAAAACTCAGATTAAATTATGAAGAGTGTGACACATTCCATGACTCGAGTTTAATCTAGGATATTAAGGTTAAAAGGATTAAATTGCATTGAAACATTGGTCACAAAAGGTTGCATCGAATCATCGATCTTATTATTACTTGGGTAGCAGTGATGCATTACTAGATGCCGCTCACTGTTTATAATTTTATAATATGATTTTAAAATTATTGCCAACGTAATAATAACCTATAGGGTCACACACATAGAACATTATTTAAAAGAGAATTAATTTAAATTTTAATGATTTAAATATATTAATATGATTAATAGTATTTAAATCATGAATTTAAATTAAAAGGAGAATTTGTATATATGTATATTAATTAAGTAAGACTTAATTAAGATATATATATATATATATATATATATATATATATATATATATATATATATAGATTCGGATTTTATAAAATTAGGTTTTGATTTTGATTAATTCCTTTTAACTACTATATATATGATATATAGCAGCTACTTTGGGTAAGATATCAGAATTGAAAAATCTTAGCCGCTCTTAGAGAGAGACTAGAGAGAAAGCAGTTTCAAAAATCCATTCCTTTTGGTGGCTAGTACCGCAAGTCCTTCTTATTGCAGAATTAATTGATTCTCGTGCGGCGTTCGTGTGGATACCGTAGAGGCGCAATCGGTTTGTATTGCGTTGGAGATTCGAGGCGCAGTCGGTTTTAGATTCTCGTTTTTGTTTATATCTGGTATAATCTCTAAACCTCTGAATTAATTGATTTTCGCATGGATCCTGTTTTAGGGTTTCGGAAATTGCTTTAAAATTTTAATTTCCACTGTGCATTTCTGTGCCGAAGCCCAACACCAACTCTTGTCCCAACAACGTTGCTTCTCCTACCTCATCCCAACATACTGGAGAGCGACACTTTCGTTCGTACAATGCTTCAAATGGAGCCACACCTATACGTGCCTGATAACTGTTGTTGTAGGAGAATTCCACCAATGGTAAATACTTATCCCAACTACCTTTGAAGTTTAGGACACAGAGTCTTAATAGATCTTCAAGAGTTTGAATAGTCCTCTCTAATTGTCCATCCGTTTGAGGATGGTATGCAGAACTAAATCATAAATCCGTGCCCATAGCTTTTTGCAAGCTAACCCAAAATCTTGAAGTGAATCTTGGGTCGCAATCCGACACTATGGATACTTGCATGCCATGCAATCTCACAATCTCATCTATGTACATATGAGCAAGACGTTCAAGGGAATAAGTATCCCGTATCGGCAAGAAATGAGCTGTAAGTATCCCGTATCGGTATAAAACCTACTTATCAGCTATTCAATCACGGAGCAATAATTGATTATCAGAAGAATTGTGTTAACCTTATGACTCCGTCAAAGGTAGTATTTTATGACAGTAAGTCACCTCGACAAGAAAGTTGTCTGACAGTGATGCAAGCCAAGAAGTTGTTGAGACAAGGATGTGTAAGATACTTAGCCTACATAGTCGATACACAGAAGAAGAGTGCGAAGTTAGAAGAGATACTTATCATAAGAGATTTTGCAGACGTATTTCCAGACGATTTGTCGGGTCTTCCACCGGATCGACAAATCGAGTTTGTGATTGATTTAGTACCAAGAGCGGCCCCGATATCTAAAGCCCCATACAGAATGGCCCCAGTAGAGATGAAAGAGTTAATGGTGCAATTGGAAGAATTGCTTGACAAGAAGTATATCCAGCTGAGCATATCGCCGTGGGGAGCGCCGATGTTATTTGTTAAGAAGAAAGATGAATCGATGCGACTCTGCATTGATTACATAGAATTGAATAAGGTCATGATTAAGAATAAGTACCCATTACCTAGTATCGATGACCTGTTCGATCAACTGAAGGGAGCAAAATATTTCTCAAAGATAGATTTGAGAACTGGTTATCATCAGCTGAAGGTGAGGCCAGAAGATGTACCGAAGACGGCATTCAGAACTCGGTATGGTCATTACGAGTTTCTGGTCATGTTATTTGGTTTAACCAATGCACCTGTAGCGTTCATGGATTTGATGAACATGGTGTTTAAACCATTCTTAGATAAATTTGTGGTGGTGTTTATCGATGATATCTTGGTGTATTCCAAAACCAAAGAGGAACATGTGGAACACTTAATAGTGACGTTGGAGACATTGAGAAAAGAGAAGATGTACGCTAAATTTTCAAAATGTGAGTTTTGGTTGGAACGTGTACAGTTTCTCGGATACGTTATTCATAAAGACGGAATTTCGGTAGATCCATCAAAAGTTGAAGCTGTAATAAACTAGGATCAGCAGAAGACACCATCAGAAGGAAGGAGTTTCTTAGGATTGGCATGTTACTACAGGCGTTTTATTCAAGATTTTTCCAAGATTGCAACTCCGTTGACGAATGTAACCAGGAAGGCAGTTAAGTTTGTTTGGACAGAGACGTATGAGGAAAGTTTTTGAGAATTGAAGAAGAGGTTGAGCACAGCACATGTGTTGTCATTGCCTGATGATACATGGAATTTTGTGTTTTATAATGATGCATCACATAAAGTACTAGGTTGTGTGCTTATGCAGAATGGAAGAGTTATTACGTATGCATCACGTCAATTAAAAGATTATGGGAAAGGGTATCCGACTCATGACTTAGAGTTGGCTGCTGTGGTGTTTACCCTTAAGATTTGGAGACATTATCTTTATGGAGAGAGGTGTGAGATATATACTGACCATAAAAGTTTGAAGTATATCTTTACACAAAAAGATTTACCTATGCGACAGAGAAGATGGTTGGAGTTGATCAAAGATTATGACTGTGAGATTTTCTGTCATCCCGAAAAGGCGAATGTTGTTGCTGATGCTTTAAGTAGGAAGGGAAGGGAGAAGTTAATGTTATTGACAGCTTAGGAGAAGTTAGTGGTGGAAATGGCTAAGATGGAATTGGAAATTAAATATCCAACAAAATCTAAAGAAAAATTATTCTAAATGGGAAATGGTTCAACATTGGTAGATAAAGTGAAGAATGAACAACTTCAGGATGAAGACTGTGAAAAGATAAAAAGAAAAGTATCTGAAGGTGAGGAAAACAAATTCAAAATCGATTCAGAAGGGTTACTTCAATTTGAAGGGAGAATTTGGGTTCCGCCAGTACTGGAAATTAAAGAATAAATTCTGAGTGAAGCTCACAACTCAAAATATTCAATTTACCCTGGGAGTACAAAAATGTACCAGAATCTTAGACATCATTTTTGGTGGACGAATATAAAAAATGATGTGGATGAGTCTGCGGCGTAATGTTTAACGTGTCAGAAAGTTAAAGTTGAACACCAAAGGCCAAGCGGATTATTACAACTTTTGGAGATACCGAAGTGGAAATGGGAGCATATCACAATGGATTTTGTGGTAGGTCTTCCAACGACTCAACAAGGTTTCGGCGCCATCTGGGTGATTGTCGATCGATTGACGAAGTCATCACACTTTTCACCAATCAAGATTACAATTAACTTAGATCGGTTGGCAAAACTTTACCTATAGGAAATTGTTTCAAGACACAATGTACCTGTGTCCGTTGTATCAAACAGAGATCCGCGTTTCACATCTAATTTCTGGAAACGATTACAAGAATGTTTGGGAACACAACTGAGAATGAGCACATCGTACCATCCTCAAACCAACGGACAGAGTGAGAGAACCATCCAAACACTAGAAGATATGCTCAGAGCATGTATAATGGATTTTAAAGGAAATTGCGATAATCATTTACCATTGGTGGAATTTGCCTAAAATAATAGTTATCACGCGAGTATTGGCATGCCGCCTTACGAAGCGTTATATGACAAGAAATGTAGAACTCCGTTATGCTGGGACGAGGTAGGTGAACGTCAGCTATTGGGTCCAGAGTTGGTACAACAAACGGTCGTGATCATCAAGGTGATTCGAGCAAGATTCGTAGCTGCACAAGATAGACATAAGAAATATGTCGATCAACACCGACAAAATCGGGAATTTGATGTTGGTAGTTATGTTTTCTTGAGCGTATCTCCTTGAAAGGGGAAATTTTGGTTTGGAAAGAAGGGGAAATTATGCCCTAGGTTTATAGGACCTTTTGAAGTGCCTCGACGCTTTGGTGAAGTGGCATACGAGGTAGCTTTACCTCCAAAGTTGGTTCATATTCACAATATTTTCTATGTGTCGGTATTAAGGCCATATAAGCCTGATTATAAACATGTAATAGAATATGAACCGTTATAGTTTGAGAAAGACTTAA